>CM039673.1:45364645-46749645 GCA_022496015.1 Hordeum marinum | reverse complement strand
CATCAGAAACTGTGTTGAAGAGAAAAAGATCACGGTGAAGTATGCCAGCACAGATCGTCAGCTCACAGACATTATGACGAAGCCCCTGGGCAGGGTCAAGTTTCAAGAACTACGAAGCAAACTTGGGATCTTCAAAAATAAAGTAGTTGATTGCAAGGTTTCGAAGGAGATTGTTAGAATAAAACCTTGCACCATTCAGTAGGTTCAGTTAGTTTTGCTGCCACGGAGGCGTTTATTCAATAGTTTCAGTTTCGTCAGTTAACAGTTAGCGATAGCGAGATTAGCTCAAAGTTTAAACAGTCTAGTCCGAGTCTTGCACCCTGCTGATTCCTTCGTGGGATGGCACGAACAATGTGGATCTTAGTGGCGCAAAGTTAGGTGGCCACGAGCCCCGTTTCCTCACTTGTACTTCGAATAAATTTAGAGAAAGTAAGAGCAGAAAATTGCAGCAAGTTTGCGCAGGCAAAATCAACCTCGTCTTCCACCTCGGCTCAGAGTTTTCCATTGTCTTCCAACAGACGCTACCGGCCAGATCAACCAGAACCGAGTATGCTTAATCGACGATGAGGTTACCATCAGCCGTGCGCGCAGCCCGTCCGCCACCGTTCGGCAGGCTTCATGCCTACCGTCTGCATGACGAGTGCGCCAGCATCTTTGATCCGGGCGAGTCATCGGCGCACCTCGGCTCAGAGTTTTCCATTGTCTTCCAACAGACGCTACCGGCCAGATCAACCAGAACCGAGTATGCTTCATCGACGATGAGGTTACCATCAGCCGTGTGCGTAGCCCGTCCATTCATGGCCACTCCCTCGGCAGGCTTGTCCGCCGCCATGAACGGTGGCCACCCCCTCGGCAGGCTTGTCCGCCGCCATGAACGGTGGCCACCCCCTCGGCAGGCTTCATGCCTACCGTCTGCATGACGGGTGCGCCAGCATCTCTGATCCGGGCGAGTCATCGGCGCAGAAGTGACAGCTGCGGAGCGACGAAATATTTGACCATGTTTTTTCCCCTGGCGTGCATGACCAGGGACATTTGATGATCTGAGATGTGTCATTGGAGCATAATTCTTCTGTGTGACTTCTTACAAGAACCTAGCTTTGCTCAAGTAAATGGTAAACACTGCAATGATATATGCAGCACATTGTTGACCAAGCTCTGCTATGTTTCTTGGCTGTTGTATGGCTTCTATTGTGGTCAACAAATAGTATAGCAAACATTAGCTCGGTAATAACATCAGCTGCACCAAATCAAACAGTGTCTCAGCCGGTCACTTGATAGCAAAGGGAACGCATTGTTTCTCTTAGTAACAGAACTACAATGAGAGAGAATCGCGATAAAAAAAACAAGCCGACAAACAGTAAGAAACTTTATATCTCGGACCTCGGACACTTGACTGCCAAAGGAGACAGATAATGGCAAGACAGGACAGAGTTACACATTTACACGATGCATGTTTCACAAGCTTTATTACCACTTTCCGTTGGATCTTGCGGCATTTTGGGAGGACAATTGGTAATACAAGATGGGGAAACCATAGGACCCCCCCCCCCCCCCCACCACCACCACCACCACTGGGATCGAGAAGACAGAACCTGGCATTTTAAGATAGGATCAGCACGACGAGATGAACGTCTTGATCTTCCTGTCAAGCTCATCCTTCTTAGCCCCAACCACGCGACTCACCTCCTGCCCACCCTTCACTAGTACAAAGGTAGGCATCGCCTCTACGTGGAATGTCTTTGCAACCTCCTGTGAATTCCCAATTCATCGACATTAATAAAACAAAAATCACTTCAGTTTCTGAAGAACAAGAGGCATGATAGAAAAATTGAAGCTCTCTTTTTCCATATGCACCCATTTTTATCCTTCATCAATCTCCATACAAGTAGAGGGTCATGGAACCTGAATTCCAACCACTGACTTCCCTACTACCCAATAGGTGGTAATTATCTCCCAAATTTCATCCCAGCAGAGTGGAATCAAGCACAGGTTTTGTCGGTTACAGATGTACTGGAACATTCATACTCGAGCGAATCTGAAGTATTCTGGGAAGGGCTAGGTGCAAGGCGAGCGGCAGGGTGCAACCTAGTTGCCACCAGTCAGGCTATGTAGCTGGCAAGACGTGAATGGCGCCTGGCGCTTAGGTGGTCTAGTTATGGCTTTCCTGGCTAAAATTAGTACAGCACCAATCAGTAATGGCTGTGTAAAAATTAGCCTTGATATTACTTTCAAGAAAAATTTAGCCTCAATATTCCGTGCCATGCCAACTTCACTAGAGCAGAAAAATTTGTGGAATGTGTGCTTTAAATCGAGCAAGAGGAAGCCTATATGAGTATTCACTGTTTGATTGATCCTACTGGTAGAAGTCTTAACTGGCATCAAGTGAGATCCCAAATGCAGAAACTAGTTCGACCTCACCCGATTTCGATTCAATGCATGTAAGGTGTGTAGAACATTGCAAGAGTGGCACCACGCATCTGATTCCAGTGCCCTAGTAGCTGGCTGGCTTAATACAACCATACATCTATCTGGATTAACACGAGGATGCATCGAAATCTAGTTTAGTTGAGCACTAGTGACCATTCGTGCCAAATATACAGTGGAACAGGATTTGGGTTTTCCTTGGATAATGAGGCGAAACTGGGACCGAATTCACCAACCCAAAGGCGTGGGCTAGCTATGTTGTCCAAGACGAAAATAAATCAGAGCCTTTCCCCTTGCCAATTCAAGGAGCGCTCAAGCCAGATGCTAGCAGGAGTAAGAGGGAGCAGGAAGGAGGCGATAGGTAGGTGGGAAGGGTACCGACCGCGAGCTCGTCGACGTCGATCTTGAGGAAGAGGGCGTCGGCGAAGCGGGAGGCCATCTCCTTGAACGCGGGCTCGATGAAGCGGCAGGGCCCGCACCAGGAGGCGGCGAAATCGATCACCATCTGTGGGAGCAAATATAGCAGATTAGCGGGGTCCGTCAGATCCGGAGAGGCGCGAGAGGGGGAATTGATTATACTGAAGAGGTAGTAGAGTAAGACGACGGACCAGCTTGGATGCGTTCCGGTGTGCCTCCCAGTGCTGGTCCCAGGCGGGCTTGGAGTGGACGGCGACGACGGCGGAGTCGGGGTCGTCGCCGGGGAGCGGGGGAGGGGTCCACAGCGACGACAGGAAGGAGCCCATGTTTCTCTCGCCCTGGATGCTCTTTTCTGTCCCGTCGTCGCGAGCTTGGGTGGTGGGCTGGGTACCCGCTGAACTGAACTCTGGACCGGAGCAACCGCAAGGGGAGTGGAGGGAAGGGAAGGGGAGCAATTATAGCGTGCGGTGCGGTGCCGTGCCGTGCCCTGCGTTCTTTCGTTCGTGACTCGCACTGCCGACTTTGCTAGCCAGCTAGAGCGGCCTAGACTAGAGGTGCCACAAGTCTCGTTACCAGATGCGTTTTTCACACCCTTTTTTTTTCGGAAACCCTCACGGGTGTTGTTGCAATGCGATGCATTCTTGGAGGAATTGTTAAAGGCCGTTTGTTATAGTAGTTATGTGGAAAATCGAATATGGAAGTTAACCTTGTTGATCCACGCACATATCTCCCTCTAAGCTGGTCTAAACATAAGAACAAGGGCGAGTTAGGGCATCTCTAGCCGTTGGCCTCCCGGGGGCCCGAAATAGCGTCGCCTGGAGGCCAGCCGGCGCTAAAATCGACCTGGAGGCTTGGCTTCCCAGTCACGTCCCTGGGGTCGTCTCCCAACCGACGCTTTCGGTCCAGCATGGCATAGAATCGGTCCAGAAATAGTCCAAACATTAAATATAATTCGGGTTTTTCATTAAAAATATAATACAAAAACTAAAAAAATTATGTCATCCCGCCGCCGTCGTCCAGTCGCCGCACCACCGCATTCTACATGTCGATGTGCTTGTAGAAGTTGGTATAGTCGCCGCAGTCGTCATCGCCGTCCTACACGCCGCGCCCGCCATCCCTGCTGCAGCCCTGTCCTGTGTCGCCGAAACGGTGCAGGTCAGGGGTGGAGGGCCCGGGCGCCTCCCCGTCGTTGTCATCATCGAGGATGATGAGGCCGGCGAGCTCCTCCTCGCGGCGGGCAGGTGACGAGTCTCGATCTCCTCGAGGGCCCGGTGCTGCTGCTCCATCTCCTCCCGGACATAGTTGTCCCGTGCCCACTTCATGGCCATCTCGTCGACGGCGGCCATGGCGAGGTGCTCCTGTTTGATCACCGTCGTGCCAGGCTCCGTCTTCGGCCTAACAAGGCGGAGGTGGTCGCGGGGAGGTGAGGGCTCACGGCGGCGGCCCTCGTTGATGGTGATGCCGGAGCGGCATCGTGCCGGGCTCGGCCTTCACGGCGACTGGCGCGCATGCGCGCTGAGCCGGAGGAGTGAGAGGAGTGGGAGGACACTGCCACGACGAGCCCCGCCGACGGGAGATGGACGTCGGCTCCTGCGGATACTTGAGGCGCGGCTCGTTGCCGCCCTCGATGTGCTCGAGGACGAACTCGAGCGTGCGTCCGGGGACGCCTCACCACAGACGACGGCCCTCGTTGTTGAAGCGCCCGCGCGAAGGGCCGTTGGTGGAGGCGATCTGCTCCTCGCGGCGGCGCTCGAAGTATGCCGTCCAGAGGTTGACGCTGTCTGGGGCGTACTTCGACTGCCGACGCACTTCCTCGGACAGGGAGGACCGGATCCGGGCGATCTCGACGCGTCGCTCAGCTCCGGTGGGCATCTGTGGCACGGGGACCCCGCCGGCGCTGAGCCTCCATGCGCCCGACGCCCTTATGTCAGGCTACGTCGGGTACTCCGCCTCGTACAGCAGGCGGGCCTCGTCCTCGTGGAGGTGCAGGCGGCCGAAGCTGTTGCGGGCCGCGTCGTCGCCTGGGTAGCGCTCTGCCATTGGAGGGAGAGGAGGGAAAGAAGATCGCCGCGCGGGGGAGAGAGAGGGGCATCGACGGTGAGACTTGGGGGCAGGTGACGGTGGCGATGTGTGGCGAACACCGGCAAGGGGCGGCTTTTATAGGGGCCGAGCGGGCAGCACCGTGAGGACGCATAGGAGGCGAGATGTGGACGTGCGTCGCCCCGTAAGTGCCGGCTTGTGAATGGGTCGCATCAATGGAAGGCTGACCAGCGATAGCCTTGTATTGATTCCCCGCGAGAAACCGAGGCGATAAAGACGACGACGATGCGCGATCGCTGACTCGGTGGACCCATCCGTTTTCACGTCAAAAACGTTTCGCCCGGCGCCCCTAGGCGCCCCCAGCGTGCCGGGTTTGGCCTGTTACGTCGATGTCAAAGTCGGCCCTAACCGGTAAAAATTGGGCTCGTGGGGATGCGACTGGACCAATTTTCATCCGTCGACAATAAAAAATGACCTTGGGAGGGCCTGTTGGGGAAGGGGGGGCGCTGGAGAGGACTGAGATCCAGTGACTTCATCACGCTGCAACTTTACCCTCCTAATCTCCGTCCAATCCACATCCTACGGTCCAGATATCACAAGAGGAAAAGCTCTCAACACTTAGTAGTTTTCAGCCTAGCAGCAAACAACAATACAGACTAGCAGCAGACAACTATACAGTGACACTTGAATTCAGTTTTATTTGATGTTGGTTTGACGCCGTGTGTTGAAGTTGAGGTAATCCATCCATTGCTGAATGATCGGGTGGCTGCTACTATGATTCAGGTAGGCAGTACTTCTCCTTTGAAAACGTTGATTAGTACTCCCTCCCTTCCGAAATAAATGACTCAACTTTATACTAACTCTAGTACAAAGTTAGTACAAAGTTGAGTCACTTATTTTGAAACGGAAAAAGTAATATCCATGTGTTCTTTGTGATATACCACCCATGGTATAGCTTGCGGGATCGAGATCCAGTGATGTCGTTTGCTGTCTGTATTGTTGTTTGCTGTTAGGCTGAAAACTGCTAAGTGTTGAGAGCTTTTCCCCTTGTGTGATCTGGACCGTAGGATGTGGATTGGATGGAGATTAGAAGGGTAAAGTTGTAACGTGACTTGATCAAGTGAAGTCACTGGATCTCAGTCTGGCTGGAGATGCTCTTAGAGCCGCCACCGGCGTCTCATCGAGCATATATACTTTATCGGTTCGTTTAACTCATTGTCAACCGATTCCCCGCCAGAGGTTTCCAAGGTTGCCATCGACAAGCTCGGGTGTGATGGTTGAGTGGACGTCTGACTGCGGCCGTGGCTCACTGGGCTTGTGTTTTCTGTCAACGCAACGCATCCTGTGGTGGGGTGGTTGAGCTACATGGTTAGGGTTGCTGCCAAGTGCCAACGGAACAAGTGCACAAAGTCCCGCTTGACCTAAACCCCGAAAGAAGGTTAAGAAAAGTTCCCAGCAAGATCTCCGTGCCGTGCACACCAAATTTCTTTCCCATTTTTATAAGAGAATGGTTTCACACTCACTTTCCCCAGTAAAGAAACCCACAGGAGTATGCATCCTCTGTGAACTCTCCACAAGGAAAGGCGCCCGATCGCTTTTCTTTCCAAGGAAAAACGCTACTACTTTGGCGTAACCAGGTGCCGTGTAAAACCACTGTCGTGATGATGATTCTGCCCTTCATTAGGCGCCAGCCAGAGCCCAATGGTTTCTCCTCGAGGTGCAGTCCGCCGCTGTCCTCCCACGGAATCTCCCTTGACGCCCATCCGTTTATTCCCCACCCGCACTTGCTGCTACAACGCTCCTCTTCCTCTTCCCACTGGCACAAGCCACCGCACCACGCCAAAGCCTGCCAACGGAAAAAAAGGCAGGCAATCGCCACCACTTGCTACACACTGCGTAACTAGTTTGTGATTCACTGGATTAAAAGCGACAAGATGTTGCCGTGTATGTACACACGTCCCAAGTGACCGACAACAACCATCGAGATAATAATAATCACACTGCTCTAAAACGTGAATGCCCCTCACTCGACGCGCTAACTACTGGTAGCAACGCAGACACGCCGCTCGCTGCTCTGCTCATCGGGCTCCTTGGCAGGCGGGCTCAGAAACCCGGCTGGTGCGACGAGTATTGGTGCTTCGCGGTGCGGGCAATGTACTGCCTTACAGCGTCCTGATTCGAGTGGAAGATCAGCCTCATCTCCTTTATCTGCAGAGGAAATCAACAGCAACAGAATGATCATAAATGACAGAGCAACAGAATGGCAAAGGAATGGAGGACGGGTAGGTACACTAGTAGTCTAGAACCATGGTAAGTAACACCATTCATGTGTACATTATTAGTCATATATAGCTTCCTAATGCATCAAAAAAGGGAGCAATATATTTGTTGGCCATGTTTTCCTCCATTAATTTAGTAGCCAGCTGGATGGTTATCGGCATTGCATATTACTATATTAGCATTTAGGTTTCAGCATTTCAAAAAGGGCGAAAAGTGAGTGCTGAAGGACTGTAGATATAGGCCACATCGGTCGGCTTATAAAACAAAAACCCAACAGACATCGCAGCAAAAGAAAACATGTGCAGAAAATTAGCAAGGTTATTTAAGTTGACCAGCAAAGTTACCAAGACACTGTGTACCCACCCTCAGCTTTCACATGCTTCACAAAGCTCATCGCCCATGTGCCCAACACTTGGTTAGCACGCTTCTTGATAGATAGTAAACCTCTAGTCTAAATAAGTAATACAGGTTTATTTTCCATTTGAAGTTGAAAAGGAACCCATACATGTAAGACATTTCTACGCTTTTATCATAATATTTTCTTAATCTAATTCATTCCATTATTCTGTGTGTTACACATTGGTCTGGTCTACAACTCTTCGTATGTGACAATCCCATTGCTACGATAGCAAGTGACCTCTTAGATCAAGTACACTGGTACCTGACTCTAAGCGGTACGAGCCCTGGCACTGATGTGCACTCAACAAATTGTCCATGTTCAATGAAATTTTGATATATAGTGTGACCTTGCATAAGGCATGAAAGGTCCATCTAGAACAAAAATCCTTCCCAGAATGATGAAACTTTTCTTTTTCTTTAAGATAATGATAAGTAGTATTTCACTAGCATACACCAGGTCTCCAGGATAAGTTAACATTGAATAACACATGCTTCAATAGAGATTTTAGTTAAATCTCTACTTCTCTTGGTAATTACATCAATGGCCAAGTATTTATTCGACACAAATTCATTGAAACTATCCGTCCAAATTCCAGGCACAGGCACATAAGTATATCCCAATGGTTGCTCAAAAATCCAAGTAACTAAATGAGAAATACAGTTTGTTAGCATTACTGCAGACATTCTGCAAAGATTCTATTGTGAAATAGAATAGAACTGGAGCATTTGATGCAGTTGTATCAGAATCCAAACAAAGAGAGGACATGAATATATTTACTAGAAGGATAATAGCTTTCTCACCAAGTTACAAACAAACCGTAAATGGAGAGGCTAGAGTTAAATCAGCAACATGAAATAGGAGATATCTGTGTACCTCGATTAAAGAATCAGAACTTAAGTTGATCCCTTTGCAGCTTGGCACTTCCTTGCTATTAACAAAGATTGAGCATTTCCCGATGTTCTTGATATGGAAAGACCCACTTTTATCCATCTTGATAACCGCCTGATTTTCAGAATATAACACGAATTTAGCAAAACATAACACAGTGTCCACTATTTAGGGCAGTTCACCAGCCTGATACCCTAACTCGCAACTTAAAAGGAGAATATATGAATGGGGTTAGTGATGCAACCACTAGGGGTCAGATGTAACCACAGATGCCTGCTCTTAACAGTTAACTATTCCCCACAGATGCCTAGATAAACATAATTCATCCCCCACCAGACTTTTCCAGTCCCAAATATTGCCAACTAAACTAAGTCAACAACTCCACTGGCTCAAACAAACATGTGCCCTGCACGTTAAAATGTCTTCGGAGTAGACCTCCTGTGGCCACCCATTACACTAAAACCAGCAGATGAGCTAAAAATACATTTTCTTCAGGAGCAAACCACAAACAGAAGAACTAACTAAACAAAAAAAAAAGACTCTACAGGATATAGATGTTTCTCATCATTTTTTAGGCATCAGCTATTTCCTAAACTGTAATTAAAATTCACTTACTTGAAGAAAAAATCAAGCAAATACCTGTCGGCGAGATATTTTGTTTGCCCTCCCTTCTTTTGCCAAATCTATGTCTACTTTTACGTCTTCTGTCTCTCTTCCCAGAATAACCTGAGAAAAGAAGAGAGAAATGCAACTAAAAGTCAGAAATGGTGCCAAGATATTGCACATATGTGAAAATATTATGTATTTCATACAAGTTAAAGAAGACAATGTGCCAAAAAATAATTAAAGTGAAAGCCACACAATAACCAGCCTGGTCGTATCTTTCTACTTAAAGATTGGATTAGAAGAAGTGAAGAATTCAATCAGCATTCGATTACGAGACAGACACAAGATAGATGAGTTTTCAAACTGCTAGTGAGTAGCAAGTGTGATGCTGTTCACAAATAACCAAACATATGTTTCCATCTGCGAATATTAACACAACACAAAATTTAAATGATGCAACTGTTCACCGCAGATGTATGAACAAAAGTTCTCCGTACTCTGGAGAAGTTGAGCTGTATCTCGTTATATGTGATAGACCATATTAGCTGAAAAACATCAGTTGTATTTACCTCAGGATCCTTTATGTAGTACTTCAAGTGCAGTCCATAGATAATTGCAAAGGCACCTCGAGACATGATGCCTCGGTTCACATAAGACCGAGCACCCTGCTCCAACCTTATCAATGATTTCCTATTCTCTGGATGATCAAATCTGGAAACTAGCCATGCAAATACATAGATAAAGATAAGTAGTTTTCTCCTGTACATGGTACGCAAATGCCTAACTGTAGCTAATAATATACAAGGTCCAAAGTACCAGAAAATAAAAAAAGATGGAAATTAAACACAATCAATTTTTTTCTCGAACTGCGCAGGAGAGCTGTGTATCATTTCATTAAGGAAAGAAATACAAGGAGAGGCCAGCAGGCCAGTTCCCAGAGGTCTAATAACAGACTCGCCATGAACAAAAGAAAATCAACCTCGCCCAAACACACCCTGACCTAAGTGTCAGGGATAAGCTACCTGATGAGCCATCAGTAGCTCGTGGAGGGCTGAAGCACCAACCAAACACCAGAAGTTACTCTCATAAGCAGCTGCCTATAACACTAATGGAATACAAGACCTGGCACGCTCAAACAAACATGCATTCCGGTGTTTCGATATTTCCCAAGCCAAAAGATGATGAGGGAGTTGGGGCCTTTCTTCAATTCCTTGGGCACACTTCTGATGGCACTATACCACCAATTGGAGAAACGTGTTGCATCAGGTTGAGGGGCAAGAGCAGCCAGACCCAATTTTTGTAGGATAACCATCCAAACATGCCTTGTAAAGACACAAGAAATAAGGATATTGTTGGATCGTCTCCTCTTCTTGTTCACACAAGGGACGAGCACTAGGATGTGGCAGCCCCTATATTAGCCAAGTGATCGGATGTCCAGCATCTATTCTTGATTGCCGGGCAGATAAAGAATTTGCAGCGGAGTGAGCCCATGATTTTCAAACCTGTTTCCATGGCGCAAACTTGACGGAGCCAGGAAAATAAGCATTTCAAACCGACTTAATAGTGTAAGACCCTGATTGAGTTAGGTGCCATCTATGTTGATCAGGCACATCTAGCTGGAGAGACAAATTATCTACCAAGTCACGTTTCTTGGTGTGCATGGGCTTGGTCAGTTTGTATTGTTCTATTACACATAGTTTGCATTCAAATTGCCACTAAGAGGGAAAGGGTCACGCCACATCCAGTTAAGATAGTGGGTCCACACACCTTACACTAGTGCCAGAACCCAGAACAGAATATCTTCTCCTCCTTAAGCCTACCAGCTGACCAATACCACACCCGTATGACAAACTGATGACTAGTATCATTTTTAGTGACTATAAGCACTGATAGTGAAGTGCTATTGCAACAATGGGACCATTATTTCAGCGCAATAGGACTCTAGTTTAGCACAATACTTCCTCTGTTCCTAAATAATTGTTGTTGGGGAGAACTAGTCTAGTTCTCCCCAACAACGATTATTGTGGTACAGAGGGAGTACATTTTTTTGGACAACTCTGTCATCATAATGTTACTCATGCTAGCCTTAAGATGTGCATCTCTATACAAACTTGCATATATTAATGTAGCATATCCCTAACCACATTCAGAATAATTTGACAGATGGTTCGTATTTACCTGCAGGGTGAGATGAATCAGCCTGGTCCCATGGGATTAGATCCTGATCAAGTATCTGCAATAAACCGAAAAAGGGTGAATCAGAAGTAACACAGTGAAAGGCTCTATTACATAAGTTAACAGATATATACCAGGGCTTCTAAATCGTAGTAGTTTGGAATATCATTTTCAATGTCCAAGCATTCTTCTGGTGGAGCTGATGCCGGCGCGGCCGCAATAGGATCTTGAAGACCCAAATCTGACAGTGCATGTGACGACATACAGTTCTGTAGAGCAGAGGCACCTTGCAATTCTGATTGATTATCATGTGAGTTGTAATTCATGTGATCAGGCACTTGAACAGGATTGTACAACATCAAACTTTGGGAGTTATCAAAAAACTCCTGCTGTCCTAAACTGCACGATGGTCCTTCACCAAATCCAGATGGGTGAATAGCAGGTAAAGCTAGCATGCATGTGCTCTCATCATTCGTGTCAATATTACCATGCATAAGTGCACTGGAAGTTGAAGGACCTTCAGAGGGCATAGCTCCTAGGATGCAACCTTTATTAAGTGCCACTGAACCTTCTTTTTGTTCTGAAGTGGATGGGCTAAGCTTCATTGGTTGTGACGGAGATTGGGCATTTGCCATATCTCCTCTCTTTATTTGGACCAAATCACTCGCATTGGAATGCTCAGCCTTTAATGGAGAGCTAGTTGCAGGGGGGAATGGAGACTCAGAGTTCCGCGCAAAAGAAGCAGTAGGGTGAAGGGGAGAAAACTCGCCATGTGTACTAGCATCGTCATTGCAAGGGATTTCAGGATCTTCCGTATTTAACATGCATTCCACATACTGGCCTGGATAATATACTTCAGGTGAAGTAGGGACCAGGATCATTTCAGAAACACCCTCAACGTTATCATGTGCATGGCCAGAATCTACCTGATCATAGCAAATGTTGGCCCCATCAGGGTGCAACATATTCTGCATGACGGAGTCCGCACCCAGTACACCTTTCGGATCAGGATCGTCCAAGTCTTCCTGATTCGTATCATGTGGAGAATTCAGAAAATCTTCACCATTCAGGAGATCAAACTCGTCACTGTTACTGAAAAAGGGAAAATCCATGTAATCACCTTCTGGCATTGCTGCATCATCTAAACCAGGCATGCAAATCCCACCATCTGCTTGCAATGCTAAAGGGTCTCTGTTGGCTGTCTTTATTTTCTTACCATCAGCAAGAGCGAGTGTGTCTGTTTCATCAACCCCGTTCCAGATTGCTTCTCCGCTGTTATTAGCAGGGAAATGGATGTGTTCAACTCCAACTTGATTAGTAATCAACATTTCTTTTGATTCTGCTACTTCATTGCCACATTGGCTGCTAGATGCCAATTGCTGAAACTGCATAGAATCCTGAAAATCTGTGATACCTCTAAGAGAGACACTGTTCACTTCACTTGGCTCAGGAACTTTTTGTGTGTAGGCGTCATACATTCGAACATCTGAATAGACATATGGTGCATTATTGGTGGCATCCTCATCTTTTATCATGCTCCCAGGATGCTGTGCATGGAAAGGATGGCCATTTATTTCAGGATGTGTCTGTTGTGCACCACTGTAGCTTCCACCTGCTTGCCCATAACAGCTCACTGTACTCATCCCTGGTTCAATATTTTGAACTACATGCTGATCATGTGAAGGTTTAGGTACGCCTCCACAGACACACTCCCCGCCAATCGCCATACAGGAACAGGGGGCAATGAGAAAACCAAGGTCATTGGTGTTACAAGGTTCATTGCATACTCTCTTTCTCATCGCATAGTATAAATTCTTGACACTCTCTATTTTCCGCTTCTGAAATGAGAAATCTTTTGCTTTCGAGTTGACAAGTTTATGTAGCTTGGCAGGGTTGGAAGTGGAAAGTTCAGTCTCATACTCAACCATCCGAGCAGAAGCTTGTGCTGAGATCTCTGGGTCATATAGCAATGAAGTCCAACGATCTTGTATTTCTTGAAGGGTGAATTTACGGGAAAAGCATACAGCTCCTTTCGCCAAGGACTCCAAAGAGGCACCAGTCTACAGGTATCAAAATTATTATTTTAACAATTAGTAATAAACAGGGGAGTAGTCATAAATTCAGATTTCAGAATATCATAAGCAATTGCCAGAGCAACTTTCTCATTTTTATTCACTGGTACCAAAAAAAGCACTCATTAGGCCTATCTCTTCACGCCATATTTGATTGTTACACGGACAATAAGCTGACATGTGTGAATACAATATAACGTGTCTCGAATAAATTTAATTAGCAATGATTTTTTTACAGAAGGTTAACAACTTGTAACATTACAGACTCGAAGGTTAAAAGAAGAATGTTGCGGGACCAAAAGACGCATAACAGAAACTGTTCCGAGCCAATCACACGAGGCAACAATTTCTGATTACACCATGCTGTCAGTTAACTCCTATGTGCTGCAGAGCACCACCCTTCTTTCTACCGCAAAAATGAAATCAATAATATTGGCTGTAGAAAACAGCAATGCCGGAGAATTTCCCAGGCAATGGGTAGTGCAGACTTGCAGAGCACCACCCCTATGTAATTGAACACAAAGGAAACAACGAGCATTTGCTGTAAATAAACAACACGGGAGTGCAGGAATTTCGCAAGTAAGCGGATAACAAGAATCACCGCAGCAATAATTTTGCAAGGCCGGGCCGGGGTAGGACTAAGCATTCTGAATAGCGGGCAGAGCCCCTCTGGCTCCATGGCGCTCCGGCGGGCGGGAGCCGCCCAGGAACAGCAATTGGACGCCTCAATCGAAGCCCGACCTAACCGACGCATCGACGCGGGGAGCTATTGTGCGATTGCGGCCGCGATCCAGGGCTGCGGGGGCGTCGGTTATCTACCTCGATGGCGTTCTTGAGGAGGATGTCGTCCTCGACGAGCCAGTCCCCCGACGACGTCGACGCCGCGAGGGCCCCCATGGCGGCCGCTGCCGCCGCCGCCGCCGCCGCCGCCGGATACGCCGCTTGGGTGGGGGGAAGAGGCGGGTGCGGCGCGCGCGTGGTCTAAGGTTTAGTGGAGGGAGGAGGGGAGGGGAGGGCAGGGGAGAAGAGTGGCCGGGAGAGGGGTGGGCGGTGGTGGGTTTGGGTGTGGGTGGTGGGAGGTCATGGAATCGGACCCGGTAGTGGGGATCGGGGAACGAACAAACGTGAACGGCAGGTGACAAGGTGAAGTTATGTCGATCGAAAATAAAAACTGACAAAGAAACCAAAGAGTTCGCCACAAAATTACTGCCACTCCATCATTCTCTTTAATGCAAATGACGTTTGAAACTCTCAGCAAAATTTGTATAGGAGTGGTGCATAAAGATGCAAACTCTCTTTTTTTCTTGTTGGCGGATACAAAAATGTGAACTCTGCACATAAAGTTTCGCTCATACATACTCCCTCTGTGAACGAATGAATTGGCGGCGGAAGAAAGGAGTACATGTGGATAATAGATTTTCTATTTGCCATTTTAGATCCACGAAATGAATTGGCGACGAGAACTTTGACAACAACAATGTGACACTTTATTCAAGCATTTTTCTTGGCACGCTCTTTTGTTCAAGGCAGAATGTTGATTCTGTTGATTCGAGTAGAGGGGTAATAAATCGAGCAGACTAGGAGAATATAGTATGTATAGTGAGTGATCATGTAGAGAGTACAACAATAGCCATTTGGATGTATTTGTAAGAGTAGTTTTGAATAAATTTGGTTTTAGCCTCGGTGTGCCTTTACAAAAGAATTGGTTGGACATTTTCTATATGAGGCTTTTGATTGATCATGAGTTGGTTATTTTTTGGCAAGGAAAATAAATTATAGGGATGTTAAAATGTATTATCATATCATATCAATGGAAGTAAAGTAGTACTTTTCAACCCAAAAACATACATGCATGACTACAAAGATATAGTAAACAAACGGAAACAACGATAATAGCAGGCGTGGCGGAGCACGTTTGTTTTTGTAGTATGCATATATGTGCGATATATAGAGCAAACATGGTGACGTCTTTTCGTGGGATATGTCATTTGATCTACTTGGGTGTCGGGTCGGTGGGCACGTTGTCTAGTGCGTGCATGTAGTCACGACGCTTGGAGAGCCAGAACCTGCGGACCCCGTGCTGGGAGTACCTCTTCCCTTCATCATGATTCTCTAGCACCCCGGCTACCCTATTCTCCTTTGTCACCCTGCATGTACATCCATCGGTTGTTTCACACCAAAACAACTTTAAATCAAATCTTGAGCGATGGTAGAAAAAATGATCAAATACGATGTGTCGAAATGTGAGTCCTGAATGTGGATGGAAGTTTTGCTTTCTTTTGTTTTTGTAGTACCTAACTTCGGGATTGGTGGTGATATTGCGCACAAGTTGCATCACACAAATACCGACGGCCACGCCGGTCGTCGCGAACAGCGGGTACACCTGGATGTTTGAATCACTAATCAGACAACGACATGATGAATTGTGTATCATGATGTTATGGATAGAAAGGAGGGCATGTTATGCGACTCAACATGACTTTGTTGTATGACTCTGTATGGATTCCTACTCCAACATTAACACAAACATAAGCATCGAATTTCGGAGGTTTCACTTACCATACATTTTGGTCATGTGCATTTACGTCTATGGATAAATCTAAATATTTGTCGAGGTCTTTAGTGAATATGGAATAAAAGACATGTGGCACAAATGACAAACACAATAACAAATCATGGTTGGCTTAGCAAATAATCTTCTCATGTGTTGATTGATCTTTGAAAAGTTTTTACACAAATGAAAAATATCATATGTAGGCAGCAAACAACAAAACATGTACAATTCTTTGGATCAGATAATTACTTGATTGCTTGTAAGGCACCAAATGAAGTATAAGAAGGAAAGTAATGATTCCGATAAACCAATAGAAATAAGTATAGATTTCCCATAAAACCAAGCAATGTGCTTGATTTGCATTTGCAGATGGATAATCTAAATTATCATCACGTACCTCGGGTCGAATCCATCGAGAACCCATTTGATTGATTGGATTGTTTGTTGTTCTTTTCGTAGTGGAAGAAATGACGAGGGTGGCGATGGAGAATGAATCGTAAGTAACTCCCTGCTTCCCTCAAAACCTATAAATAGGAATACCTTTTATTACACCCTCCTTAAAATAGCAATACCTTTTCTTTCATCCTCCTATTTTTATCCACATACCCTTAGAGGATTTTGTTTTATTATTTTCAACAATAAAAGCATACAGGACACCCCCACCCCACCCCCACCCCCGCGCCATCTCTAAGAGGTCCTTCAATGGAAAAAACATATAAAAATGGGAAGAAATCATGTGTGGGAGATAGATCAAGGTAGACACGATGATCGCACATGGAGATCGTTTTTGTAGCAAAAGTTTCTCATCACAAGGGATTTTGTGGTTTCGTCTAACTCAGGGAATAGCGTATGATGCAAAGTGTTTTTTAATAAACGTAGATAGAAAATTGATCAAGCATTTTTTAAATTCAAATGGTACATCATCAAAATAATATTTACCCGTGTGTCAAAAAAAGTGTTTTAGATTTGTGTTCAAAATGAGTCTTGTACGGTTGTGGCGCCTCGGCCGTGGACAAAGTCCTAGATCGACCTTCTTTCTGATAATAATTTTGCTAGTTGTCACATATGTGAGATTATATTTTCTATATCACTAAGCTAGGATTCGAGGTCTCTCATTCAACTGAGGTTTTTGATTTTGATTGAATACCCGGTTTTGACTTGGTCTTAGTCATGTACATATATTAAATCTACTGAGATTTGTTTTTTATCCCTTTTGGTTTTTTATTGCATCTCCGACATTTATGGCTACTAGACAACTGAAATATGTTGAGTTGTGATTTATCGTTTTGACTGCATCGCCTCCAACGGCTTCTCCGAAAGGTTTCTGTACTCGTGCTCCTTTCCCTTCTCCACAATGTGTTCCCGTTCGTCGTCGCCGAGCGGCCAACACAATGTGTTCCCGTTTGTTGCCGCCGATTGTTTGTCACACATCCATGGTCAGCTCGGTCTAGAAGAGGAGAAAAGGGCCTTGGCCCAGAGCAGCGGGTGTTGTCGTTGGTCTGCACCTTGAAGATATGAAGCAACACAAGGTTGTGGAGGAGCAACTCCATCTTATTGTTATAATGTGTACATCACAAGTGTTGAAGTAACTACATCAACGTGTTGCGCTAGATATCGCTCTAGAGGTGGATGTAGGGCTGATGTGTCAGCAGAAGTTCAATCCAAAACTCCTAGATCACAAGATCTAGTCCAAGATTTTAGATAGGAACAACAAGTTATGTTATATATAGATGGTGGGCACATAGTCTGGTTACAAAGTAGAGGTGAGAACCTCTATTTATATGGCTTTGCAAAGCCTTCACATACTTCTACTTATAGCTGGAACACTCTAAAAATAGTATTTAAAATTCACCATTCTACTCATAACTACTCACAACTAGAAGACAGTAGGCAGGGTAGAAAACAAAAAGAAAATACTACACTAGAGTGAAAGCATCTAGAAGTAACCAAACAAATCTGACATGTGATTTTATTTTTGTTTTTTCCTTTTTTCTCATATAGTGTTCCTCATTATTCTCCCCTGGTTGTTTGGAACTCGCCCTCGAGTTATCTTCATAGTGTTTCTTCTGGATGGTAGAGAGTCAAATCCACAACATTGAAAGTGTTGGGTATACTTGTTGGGGAACGTTGCATGGGAAACAAAAAAATTCATACGCACACGCAAGATCTATCCATGGTGATGAACATCTACGAGGGGGAGAGTGGATCTACATACCCTTGTAGATCGCTAAGCGGGAAGCGTTAAGAAACACGGTTGATGTAGTCGAACGTCTTCGCGATCCAAATCGCTGAGCGTCCCGCGATCCCATCACGATTCATCCCATGATCCATCCCGCGATCTCATCACGATCCATCCCGCGATCCAATCATGAATCGTCTCGCGATCTTGATCACGGTCCTTCCGATCTAGCGTCGAACGGACAGCGCCTCCGCGTTCAGCACACGTACAGCTCGATGACGATCTCCGCCTTCTTGATCTAGAAAGAGGGAGCGGAGAGGTAGATGAGTTCTCCGGTAGTGCGACGGCGTTGCGGCGATGTTGGTGGAGTAATTCCAGCAGGGCTTCGCCTAAGCACCGCTGAAACCAATATAGAGGAGAAACTACGAACTAGAGGAGAGGCAGCACGTGGCTTAGGGTTTCTTGATGTGTACCAAGTGCTAGCCCCGCCCCTTTATTTATATGCTGAGCCTTGGGGTTGAAACTTGGAGAAAAATCCTCCTCAAGGTCGGTTTGCCCGCAAGGCAAGAGTACTCCTCGGACTCCTGTTGGGGAACGTTGCATGGGAAACAAAAAATTTCCTACACACACGCAGATCTATCCATGGTGATGAGCATCTACGAGAGGGAGAGTGGATCTACGTACCCTTGTAGATCGCTAAGCTGGAAGCATTAAGAAACGCGGTTGGTGTAGTCGAACGTCTTCGCGATCCAAATCGCCGAGCGTCCCGCGATCCAATCACGATCCGTCCCGATCAAGCACCGAACGGACGGCACCTCCGCGTTCAGCACACGTACAACTTGATGACGATCTCCGCCTTCTTGATCCAGCAAGAGGGAGCGGAGAGGTAGAAGAGTTCTCCGGCAGCGCTCCGGCGATGGTGGTGGAGCTATTCCGGTAGGGCTTTGCCTAAGCACTGCAGAAATCCGATCTAGAGGAGAAACTATGCACTGGAGGAACGGGTAACACGTGGCTGAAATTCTAATGCAAAAATCCTAAAAGCACCAGTATATATAGGAGGGAGGGAGGAGAGGCTTGGCGCAAGGGCCAAACCTCCTTTGGTTCGGCCGAAGTGGGGAGGAGAGGAGGACTCCTTCTCCAATTCTAGTAGGACTAGGATTCCTCCTTTTTTTTTGCCTTTTTCCACCTTTTCCCTTTGGGCTTTTCTTCCCTAGCCGCATGGGCCTTGTGTGGGACTTCCACAAGCCCACTAAGGGATGGTATTCACTCTCCCATAGCCCATGAAGCCTCTTGGGTCGAAATACCCCTCCCGGTGGTCTCCCGGTACACTACCGGCACTCTCGGTATACTACCGATGAGCCCGAAACTTTTCCGGCGACCAAAACAGGACTTCCTATATATGAATCTTTACCTCCGGACCATTTCGGAGCTCCTCGTGATATCCGGGATCTCATCCAGGACTCCGAACAACCTTCGGTCACCACCATACATAACTCTATACTACCGAAACGTCATCAAACCTTAAGTGTGCAGACCCTGCGGGTTCGAGAACTATGTAGACATGACCGAGACACCTCTACGGTGAATAACCAATAGCGGGACCTGGATGCCCATATTGGTTCCTACATATTCTACGAATATCTTTATTGGTCGAACCTCTATGTCAAGGATTCAGTTAATCCCGTATGATGTTCCCTTTGTTCTTCGGTATGTTACTTGCCCGAGATTCGATCGTCGGTATCTCCATACCTAGTTCAACCTCGTTACCGGCAAGTCTCTTTACTCATTCCGTAATACAAGATCCCGTGACTAACACTTAGTCACATTGCTTGCAAGGCTTATTGTGATGTTGTATTACCGAGTGGGCCTTGAGATACCTCTCTGTCACACGGAGTAACAAATCCCAGTCTTGATCCATGCCAACTCAACAGACACCCTCGGAGATACCTGTAGTGCACCTTTATAGTCACCCATTTACGTTGCGACGTTTGATACACACAAGGCACTCCTCCGGTGTCCGT
Source organism: Hordeum marinum (assembly GCA_022496015.1). NCBI lineage: Eukaryota > Viridiplantae > Streptophyta > Magnoliopsida > Poales > Poaceae > Hordeum > Hordeum marinum. The sequence continues at coordinate 46,729,589 of CM039673.1, read as the reverse complement.
GAGTTGCATGATCTCATGGTCATAGGAATATATACTTGACATGTAGAAAACAATAGCAATAAACTGACACGATCATATGCTACGTTTGTAGTTTGGGTCTTGTCCATCACATCATTCTCCTAATTATGTGATCCCGTTATCAAATGACATCAGATGTCAATGGCTAGGAAACCTTGACCATGTTTGATCAACGAGCTAGTTCACTAGAGGCATACTAGGGACAGAGTGTTATCTATTTACCCACACATGTAATGTGTTTCCAACCAATACAATTATAGCATGGATAATAAACGATTATCATGAACAAGGAAATATAATAATGAACACTTTATTTATTGCCTCTGGGGCATATTTCCAACAGTCTCCCACTTGCACTAGAGTCAATAATCTACTTCACATCACTATGTGATTTATGTTGTAATGAATCGAACACCCATGCAGTTCTGGTGTTGATCATGTTTAGCCCTTGGAAGAGGTTTAGTCAACAGGTGTGCAACATTCAGATCCGTGCGCACTTTGCAAATATTTATGTCCTTCTCCTCGATGTAATCGCGGATGGAGTTGAAGCGTCACTTTATGTGTCTGCTCCTCTTGTGAAACCTTCGTTCCTTGGCTAGAGCAATGGCACCAGTGTTGTCACAGAACAGGTTCATTGGATTCAGTGCGCTGGGCACTACTCCAAGATCTGTCATGAACTGCTTCATCCAAACACCTTCCTTCGCCGCCTCTGAGGCCGCGATGTACTCCGCTTCGCACATAGAATCGGCTACCACGCTTTGCTTGGAACTGCACCAGCTTACCGCTCCCCCGTTGAGAATAATTACGTATCCGGTTTGTGACTTAGAGTCATCTGGATCAGTGTCAAAGCTTGCATCGACGTAACCCTTTATGACGAGCTCTTCATCACCTCCATAAACGAGAAACATTTCCTTAGTCCTTTTTAGGTACTTAAGGATATTCTTGACCGCTGCCCAGTGCTCCATCCCAGGATCACTTTGAAACCTTCCGGCCATACTTATGGCAAGGCTGACATCGGGTCTTGTGCAGAGCATTGCATACATGATAGAGCCTATGGCTGAAGCATAGGGGATGACACTCATCTTTTGTCTATCTTCTGCAGTCACTGGGCATTGAGTCTTACTCAACTTCACACCTTGTAACACAGACAAGAACCCCTTCTTGGACTAATCCATTTTGAACTTCTTCAAAACTTTATCAAGGTATGTGGTATGTGAAAGTGCCATTAAGCGTCTCGATCTATCTCTATAGATCTTAATGCCTAATATGAAAGCAGCTTCTCCTAGGTTCTTCATTGAAAAACTCTTGTTCAAATATTCCTTCACGCTTTCCAGCATTTCTATATTGTTTCCAATCAGCAATATGTCATCCACATATAATATTAGAAACGCTATAGAGCTCCCACTCACTTTCTTGTAAATACAAGCTTCTCCATAAACTTGTATAAACTCAAACGCTTTGATCACCTCATCAAAGCGCTTATTCCAACTCCGAGATGCTTGCACCAGCCCATAAATGGATCGCTGGAGTTTACATAGTTTGTCAGCATTCTCTGGATCAACAAAACCTTCTGGTTGCATCATATACAACTCTTCCTCAAGGAAACCGTTGAGGAACGCTGTTTTGACATCCATCTGCCAAAATTCATAGTCGAAATAAGCAACTATTGCCAACATGATTCTGACAGACTTAAGAATCGCTACGGGTGAGAAGGTCTCATCGTTGTCAACTCCTTGAACTTGTGAAACACCCTTTTGCCACAAGTCAAGCTTTATAGACGGTGACATTACCGTCCACGTCTGTCTTCTTCTTAAAAATCCATTTGTTCTGAATGGCCTTTCGCCCTTCAGGTAATACTTCCAAAGCCCATACTTTGTTTTCATACATGGATCCCATCTCGGATTTCATGGCCTCTAACCATTTCCCGGAATCCGGGCCCATCACTGCTCTTCCATAGCTCATAGGTTCATTGTTGTCCAATAACACGACCTCCAAGACAGGGTTGCCGTACCACTCAGGAGCAGTACGTGCCCTTGTCGACCTACGAGGTTCAATAGTAGCTTGATCCGAAGCTTCATGATCATCATCATTAACTTCCTCTTCTACCGTCGTAGGTTCCACAGAAACATCTTTCTGCGTTGCGCTACTTTCTGGTTGAAGTAAAGGTTCGATAACCTCATCAAGCTCTATTTTCCTCCCACTCAATTCTTTCGAGGGAAACTCTTTCTCAAGAAATGTTTCGTTCTTAGCGACAAACACTTTGCCTTCAGATTAGAAGGTATACCCGACTGTCTCTTTCGGGTATCCTATGAAGACGCATTTCTCCACTTTGGGTTCCAGCTTTTTAGGCTGAAGCTTTTTGACATAAGCATCGCATCCCCAAACTTTAAGAAACGACAACTTTGGCCTCTTGCCAAACCATAGTTCATATGGCGTCGTCTCAACGGATTTCGATGGTGCTTATTTAAAGTGAATGCAGCTATCGCTAATACATAACCCCAAAACGATAGTGGCAAATCAGCAAGAGACATCATAGAACGCACCATATCTAATAAGGTTTGATTACAATGTTCGGACACACCATTACGCTGTGGTGTTCCGGGCGGTGTCAACTGTGAAACAATTCCACACTGTCTTAAGTGACTGCCAAACTCATAACTCAGATATTCACCTCCTCGATCAGATCGCAGGAATTTAATCTTCTTGTTACGATGATTCTCAACTTCACTCTAAAATTGCTTGAACTTTTCAAATGTTTCAGACTTGTGTTTCATTAGGTAAATATACCCATATCTACTTAAGTCATCAGTGAAGGTGAGAAAATAACGATATCCACCACGCGTTGTGACATTCATTAGACCGCACACATCAGTATGTATGATTTCCAATAAGTCACTCGCCCGTTCCATTGTTCCAGAGAACGGCGTTTTAGTCATCTTGCCCATGAGGCATGGTTCACATGTGTCAAGTGATTCAAAATCAAGTGACTCCAAAAGTCCATCAGCATGGAGCTTCCTTATGCGTTTTACAACAATATGACCTAAACGGCAGTGCCACATGAAAGTGGTACTATCATTATCAACTCTACATCTTTTGGCATCAAAGTTATGAACATGTGTGTCATCACTATCAAGATTCAATATGAATAAACCCCTAACATTGGGTGCATGACCATAAAAGATATTACTCATATAAATAGAACAACCTTTATTCTCTCATTTAAATGAGTAAACGTCTCGCAATAAACAAGATCCAGATATAATGTTCATGCTTAACGCATGCACTAAATAACAATTATTCAGGTTCATCACTAATCCCGATGGTAATTGAAGAGAGAGCATGCCGACGGCGATCACATCAACCTTGGAACCATTTCCCACGCGTATCGTCACGTCGTCCTTTGCCAGCCTTCGTCTATTTTGTAGTTCCTGCTTTGAGTTGCAAATGTGAGCAACTGAACCGGTATCAAATACCCAGGCACTACTACGAGAGCTAGTAAGGTACACATCAATAACATGTATATCATATATACCTTGTTTGTCGTTGGCCGCCTTCTTGTCAGCCAGGTACTTGGGGCAGTTCCGCTTCCAGTGACCAGTTCCCTTGCAATGAAAGCACTCAGTTTCTGGCTTAGGTCCATGCTTAGCCTTTTTTACAGGAGTAGCAACTGCTTTGCCATCCTTCTTGGTTTTACCCTTATTGCCCTTGCCTTTGCCATTCTTATTGAAACTAGTGGTTTTATTGACCATCAACACTTGATGTTCTTTCTGGATTTCAGACTCAGCGACTTTCAGCATCGCAAACAGCTCGGCGACTGACTTGTTCATCCCGTGCATGTTATAGTTCATCACAAAGCTCTTGTAACTAGGTGGCAGTGATTGAAGAACTCTGTCAGTGATCGCCTCTGGCGGAAGGGTAATTCCCAACTCTGCTAGACGATTTGAATACCCAGACATTCTGAGTATATGCTCACTGATAGACCCGTTCTCCTCCATTTTGCAAGCATAGAACTTATCGGAGGTCTCATACCTCTCGATCCGGGCATTCTTCTGAAAGATAAACTTCAACTCCTGGAACATCTCAGATGCTCCATGACGTTCAAAACGTCTTTGAATTCCCGGTTCTAAGCCATACAATATTGCACACTGAACTATTGAGTAATCTCCAGTACGTGCCTCCCAAGCGTTCTTAACGTCTTCGGAGGTCATGTCTTCTGGTTGGTCACCAATCGGTGCATCAAGGACATATGATTTCTGGGAAGCCATGAGGATAATCCTCAGATCACGGGCCCAGTCAACAAAGTTACTTCCATCATCTTTCAACTTAGTTTTCTCTAGGAACGAAATTAAAATTCAGGGGTGCTACTGCGCGAGCCATTGATCTACAACATAAATATGCAAAGGTTACTTAGACTATTGTTCGAGATAATGAGTTTAGTTAATAAAATTACTAAAGCTCCCACTCAAATTGGCATCCCTCAGGTCATATGAGTGTCACATGATCCAAATTCACCAACTCAAGTCCGATCATCACGTGAGTTGAGGTGGCTTCAATGGTGAACATCATCATGTTGATCATATCTACTATATGACTCATGTTCGACCTTTTGGACTCTTGTGTTCCGAGGCCATGTCTGTACATGCTAGGCTCGTCAAGTTTAACCCGAGTGTTCTGCATGTGCAACACTGGCTTGCACCCTTTGTATGTGAATGTAGAGTCTATCACACCCGATCATCACGTGGTGTCTCGACGACGAACTTTCGCAACGGTGCACACTTGGGGAGAACACAATTCATCTTGAAATTTAAGTGAGGGATCACCTTATAATGCTACCGTCGTCCTAAGCAAAACAAGGTGCATAAAAGGATTAACATCACATGCAAATCTTAAGTGACATGATATGGCCATGAACTTGTGCTTTTGATCTCCATCTATAAAGCACCGACATGATCTCCATCGTCACCGGCACGACACCATGATCTCCATCATCTTGATCTCCATCAACGTGTCGCCATCAGGGTTGCCGCGCCCAACATGCTTCTACTACTATTGCTACCGTTTAGAGATAAAGTAAAGCATTACATAGCACTTAGTGATTGACACGCAGGTCATACAATAATTAAAGACAACCCTATGGCTCCTGCCGGTCGCCATACTCATCGACATGCAAGTCATGATAATCTATACATCACATGATCATCTCATACATCACATATATCACATCATGTAATTGGCCATATCACATCACAACATACCCTGCAAAAACAAGTTAGACGTCCTCTAATTGTTGTTGCATGTTTTACGTGGCTGCTATGGGTATCTAGCAAGAACAATTCTCATCTATGCAAAAACCACAACGGTGATACACTAGTTGCTTTTCAACATTCTCAAGGACCGCCTTTGTCGAATCCGATCCAACTAAAGTGAGAGAAACTGGCACCCGCAAGCCATCTATGCAACAAGTTGCAGTTGAGGGAACCGGTCTCTCGTAAGCGTACGAGTAATGTTGGTCCGGGCCGCCTTCATCTCATAATACCTCTGAACCAAAACACGACCAAGGGAGGAAGCAATCTAAGCATCAACGCCCACAAAATCTTTGTGTTCTACTCAAGATCTTATCTACACATAGACCTAGCTCATGATGCCACTATTGGGGAACGTTGCATGGGAAACAAAAATTTTCCTACGCACACGCAGATCTATCCATGGTGATGAGCATCTACGAGAGGGAGAGTGGATCTACATACCCTTGTAGATCGCTAAGCGAGAAGCATTAAGAAACGCGGTTGGTGTAGTCGAACGTCTTCTCGACCCAAATTACCGAGCGTCCCGCGATCCAATCACGATCCGTCCCGATCAAGCACCGAACGGACGACACCTCCGCGTTCAGCACACGTATAGTTTGATGACGATCTCCGCCTTCTTGATCCAGCAAGAGGGAGCGGAGAGGTAGAAGAGTTCTCCGGCAGCGTGATGGCACTCCGGCAATGGTGGTGGAGCTATTCCGGCAGGGCTTCACCTAAGCACTGCAGAAATCCGATCTAGAGGAGAAACTATGCACTGGAGGAACGGGTAGCACGTGGCTGAAATTCTAGTGCAAAAACCCTAAAACCACCAGTATATATAGGAGGGAGGGAGGAAAGGCTTGGAGCAAGGGCCAAGCCTCCTTTGGTTCGGCCGAAGTGGGGAGGAGAGGAGGACTCCTCCTCCAATCCTAGTAGGACTAGGATTCCTCCTTTTTTTTGCCTTTTTTTCACCTTTTCCCTTTGAGCTTTTCTTCCCTAGCCGCATGGGACTTGTGTGGGACTTCCAACAGCCCACTAAGGGCTGGTATTCACTCTCCCATAGCCCATGAAGCCTCTTGGGTCGAAATACCCCTCCCGGTGGTCTCCCGGTACACTACCGGCACTCTCGGTATACTACCGATGAGCCCGAAACTTTTTCGGCGACCAAAACAGGACTTCCTATATATGAATCTTTACCTCCGGACCATTTCGGAGCTCCTCGTGATATCCGGGATCTCATCCAGGACTCCAAACAACCTTCGGTCACCACCATACATAACTCTATACTACCGAAACGTCATCAAACCTTAAGTGTGCAGACCCTGCAGGTTCTAGAAGTATGTAGACATGACCGAGACACCTCTACGGTGAATAACCAATAGCGGGACCTGGATGCCCATAATGGTTCCTACATATTCTACGAAGATCTTTATCGGTCGAACCTCTATGTCAAGGATTCAGTTAATCCCGTATGATGTTCCATTTGTTCTTCGGTATGTTACTTGCCCGAGATTCGATCGTCGGTATCTCCATACCTAGTTCAACCTCGTTACCGGCAAGTCTCTTTACTCATTCCGTAACACAAGATCCCGTGACTAACACTTAGTCACATTGCTTGCAAGGCTCATTGTGATGTTGTATTACCGAGTAGGCCCTGAGATACCTCTCCGTCACACGGAGTAACAAATCCCAGTCTTGATCCATGCCAACCCAATAGACGCCCTCGAAGATACCTGTAGAGCACCTTTATAGTCACCCAGTTACGTTGCAACATTTGATACACACAAGGCACTCCTCCGATGTCCGTGAGTTGCATGATCTCATGGTCATAGGAACATATACTTGACATGGGGAAAACAGTAGCAATAAACTGACACGATCATATGCTACGTTTGTAGTTTGGGTCTTGTCCATCACATCATTCTCCTAATGATGTGATCCTGTTATCAAATGACATCACATGTCAATGGCTAGGAAACCTTGACCATATTTGGTCAACGAGCTAGTTCACTAGAGGCATACTAGGGACAGAGTGTTGTCTATTTTCCCACACATGTAATGTGTTTCCAACCAATACAATTATAGCATGGATAATAAACGATTATCATGAACAAGGAAATATAATAATAAACACTTTATTTCTTGCCTCTAGGGCATATTTACAACAATTCCAGTACCACACGCCAAGGTCCTCGGCGTCCGGCCCCAGACACCAGGGTCCCTGGCGTTTGGCCCCTGACCTCCGCAAAATATCTTTTGCACCTTCCTAAAACCTCATGGCTCTACCCCTTGGCCCAAATAAAGTGTCCTTGTACCCCAAACATTTCGGGAAACATCCAAAACTCTTCCGGTGAATTCTGAAACCCTTCCGGAGACCACACTATTATCCCATATATCAATCCTTACCTCCGGACCATTCCAGAGCTCCTCGTGACATCCGGGATCTCATCCGGGACTCCGAAAAACCTTCGGTCACCACTATACCACTGAAACATCACCGAACCTTAAGTGTGCAGACCCTGCGGGTTCGAGAGCTATGTAGACATGACCGAGACACCTCTACGGTCAATAACCAATAGTGAGACCTGGATGCCCATATTGGTTCCGACATATTCTACAAAGATCTTTATCGGTCGAACCTCTATGTCAAGGATTTAGTTAATCCCATATGCTATTCCCTTTGTTCTTGGGTATGTTACTTGCCCGAGATTCGATCGTCGGTATCTCCATACCTAGTTCGATCTTGTTACCGGCGAGTCTCTTTACTCGTTCCGTAATACAAGATCCCGTGGCTAACTCTTTAGTCACATTGCTTGCAAGGCTTATAGTGATGTTGTATTACCGAGTGGGCCCTGAGATACCTCTCCGTCACACGGAGTAACAAATCCCAGTCTTGATCCATGCCAATCCAACAGACACCCTCGGAGATACCTATAGAGCACCTTTATAGTCACCCAGTTACGTTGCGACGTTTGACACACACAAGGTACTCCTCCGGTGTTAGTGAGTTGCATGATCTCATGGTCATAGGAACATATATTTGACATGTAGAAAACTGTAGCAATAAACTGACATGATCATATGCTACGTTTATAGTTTGGGTCTTATCCATCACATCATTCTCCTAATGATGTGACCCCGTTATCAAATGACATCTCATGTCCATGGCTAGGAAACCTTAACCATCTTTGATCAACGAGCTAGTCCATCAGAGGCATACTAGGGACATGATGTTGTCTATGTATCCACACATGTATCTGAGTTTCCAATCAATACAATATAGCATGGATAAGAAACGATTATCATGAACAAGGAAATATGATAATAACCAATTTATTATTGCCTCTAGGGCATATTTCCAACAGTCTCCCACTTGCACTAGAGTCAATGATCTAGTTCACATCACCATGTGATTCGCATTGTTATGAATCTAACACCCAATGAGTTCTGGGCTCGATCATGCTTTGCATGTGAGAGAGGTCTTTTAGTCAACGGGTCTACGACATTCAGATCCGTGTGTACTTTGCAAATCTCTATGTCATACTATAGACACTGCTACCACAGTCCACTTGGAGCTATTCCAAATGGTTGCTCCGTTATACGTATCTGGATTGCTACTAAGAGTCATCCAAATTGGTGTTAAAGCTTGCATCAACGTAACTCTTTATGATGAACTATTTATCACCTCCATAATCGAGAAACATTTCATTAGTCTTTTAGTTACTAAGGATAATCTTGACCGCTGTCCAGTGATCCACTCCTGGATCACTCTTGTACCCCTTGACGGACTCATGGCAAGGCACACATAGGTGCGGTACACAACATGGCATACTATATAGAGCCTATGGCTAAAGCATAGGGGACGACCTTCGTCCTTTCTCTTTCTTATGCCGCGGTCGAGCTTTGAGTCTTACTCAAATTCACACCTTACAAATCAGGCAAGAACTCTTTCTCTGACTGGTCCATTTTGAACTGTATCAAAATCTTGTCAAGGTATGTACTCATTGAAAGTCTCATCAAGCATCTTGATCTAACTCTATAGATCTTGATGCTCAATAATTAGGTAGCTTTATCCAGGTCTTCCTTTGAAAAACTCTTTTCAAACAACCGTTTATGCTTTCCAAAAATTCTACATCATTTTCGATCAACAATATGTCATCCACATATGCTTCTCAGAAACTCTATAGTGCTCCCACTCACTTTATTGTAAATACAAGTTTCTCATAAACTTTGTATAGACTCAAAAACTTTGATCACCTCATCAAAGTGTACATTCCACCTCCGAGATGCTTGCTCCAACCCATAGAAGGATTGCTAGAGCTCGCACACCTTTTAGCATCCTTAGGACTGACAAAACCTTCGGGTTGTATCACATACAACCTTTCCTTAAGTAAACTATTAAGGAAACGATGTTTTGACATCCATCTGCAAGATTTCATAATTGAAAAATGCAGCAACTGCTAACATAATTCCAACATACTTTAGCATCGCTACGAGTGAGAAAGTCTCATCGCAGTCAACTCCTTGAACTTGTCGGAAACTTGTTTGCGACAAGTCAAGCCTTACAAATAGTGACATTCACCATCAGCGTCTGTCTTTATCTTAAAGGTCCATTTGTACTCAGCGACCTGCCATTCAATGAACAGGTCTACCAAAGTCCATACTTGGTTTTCATACATGGATCTCGGATTTCATGGCTCCTAGCCATTTGTCGGAATCCGGGCCCATCATCGCTTCTCCATAGCTCGCAGGCTCATCGTTGTCCAACAACATGACCTCTAAGACAGGGTTGCCGTACCACTGAGGAGCAGTACGCGTCCTTGTTAACCTACCAGGTTTGATAGTTACTTGATTCGGAGCTTCATGATCATCATCATTAACTTCCTCTTCAACTAACGTAGGCTCCACAGAAACAGCTTTTTGTGCTGCGCTACTCTCTGGTTGAAGCAAAGGTTCAACAACCTCATCAAGTTCTATCTTCCTCCCACACAATTCTTTCGGGAGAAACTCTTTCTCAGGAAAGGACCCATTTTTAGAATCAAACACTTTGCACTTGGATCTGAGATAGAAGGTATACCCAACTGTTCTTAGGGTATTCTATGAAGATGCATTTGTCCGCTTTGGGTTCGAGCTCAATGGTGAAAACCCTTTTCACATAAGCATCGCAGCCCCAAACATTAAGAAATGACAGATTAGGTTTTTGCCAAACTATATGGTGTCATCTCAACAGATTTAGATGGTGCCCTATTTAAAGTGAATGTAGTTGTCTCTAATGCATAACCCCCAAAGGATAGTGGCAAAACGATAAAAGACATCATAGTATGCACCATATCCAATAGAGCACGACTATGACGTTCGAACACACCATCACACCATGGTGTTCCGGGTGGCGTGAGTTGTGAAACAACTTTCACATTGTCTAAAGTTGTATGCCAAACTCGTAACTCAGATATTCACCTCCACGATCATATCGCGGACATTTTATCTTCTTGTCACGATGATCTTAAACTTCACTCTGAATCTGCTCGAACTTTTCAAATGATTCAGACTTGTGTTTCATTAAGTAAATATACACTATTATCTACTCAAATCATCAGTGAAGGTAAGAAAATAACGATATCCACCGCATGCTACAAGACTCATTGAATTGCACACATTAACATGTATCATTTCCAATAAATCACTTGCCCGCTCCATCAAACCGGAAAACGGGGTCCTTAGTCATCTTGCCCAAGAGGCATGGTTCGCATGTCTCAACCGATTTGAAATCGAGTGAGTCCAAAGATCCATCATCATGGAGTTTCTTCATGCGCTTTAGACCAATATGACATTTTGCCGAAGTGCCACAAGTATGTGGTACTATCATTATTAACTTTGTATCTTTCGGCATCAATGTTATGAACATGTGTATTACTACGATCAAGATTCAACAAACCATTCTCATTGGGTGCATGACCATTGAAGGTATTATTCATGTAAATAGAATAACCATTATTCTCTAACTTAAATGAATAACCATATTGCAATAAACACGATCTAATCATGTTCATGCTCAATGCAAACACCAAATAACATTTATTTAGGTTCGTCACTAATCCCGAAGGTAGAGAGAGCGTGTGATGTTGATCGCATCAAGCTTGGAAACATTTCCAACACACATCATGACTTCACCCTTAGCTAGTTCTCCGTTTATTCCGTAGCTTTTATTTCGAGTTACTAACATTTAGCAACCGAACCGGTATCCAATACCCGGGTGCTACTAGGAGTACTAGCAAGGTACACATCAATAACACGTATATCAAATATACTTCTGTCGATGTTGCCAGCCTTCTTATCTAGCAAGTATCTAGGGTTGTTCCGCTTCAGCAACTACTCTCCTCATAAGCGAAGCACTTAGTCTCGGGTTTGGGTTCAACTTTGGGTTGCTTCACTGGAGCAGCAACTGACTTGCCATCCATGAAGTTTCCCTCCTTGCCCTTGGCCTTCTCGAAACTAGTGGTTTTACTAACCATCAACACTTGACGTTCCTTCTTGATTTCTACCTTCGCGGTGTCAAACATCGCGAACAACCCAGAGATTATATCCCTGGCATTTTATAGTTCATCACCAAGTTCTAGTAGCTTAGTGACAGTGACTCAGAGAACTATATCAATCACTATCTAATCTGGAAGATCAACTCCCACTCGATTAAAGCAATTGTAGCACCCAGACAATCTGAGCACATTCTCAATGATTGAGCTATTCTCTTTATAGGCAAAGAATCTTGTTGGAGATCTCATAGCTCGCAACACGGGCACGAGCCCGAGATCCTAATTTCAGCTCTTAGAATATCTCATATCTTCCGTGATGTTCAAAACATTTCAGAGCCTCAATTCTAAGCCGTAATGCATGACACACTAAACTATCAAGTAGTCATCATAATGTGCCTGTCAGATGTTCACAACATCTACACACGATGCTAGAGCGGTTGGCGCACCGAGCGGTGCATTAAGGACATAAGCCTTCTGTGCAACAATGAGGACAATCCTCATATCACGGACCGAGTCCGCAATATTGCTACATCATCTTTCAACTCTATTTCTCTAGGAAAAAATACAAGGGAGCTATAGCGCGAGCTAGTAATCTACAACATAATTTGCAAAGACACTACTGACTAAGTTCATGATAATGAGTTCAATTAATCATATTACTTAAGAACTCCCACTCAAATTTACATCCCTCCGCTCATTCGAGTGATACATGATCCAAATTCACCAACTCAAGTTCCGAGGCCATGTCTGTACGTGCTAGGCTCGTCAAGTTTAACCCGAGTGTTCTGCATGTGCAACACTGGCTTGCACCCGTTGTATGTGAACGTAGAGTCTATCACACCCGATCATCACGTGGTGTCTTGACACGACGAACTTTCGCAACGGTACACACTCGGGGAGAACATAATTCATCTTGAAATTGAAGTGAGGGGTCACCTTATAATGCTACCACCGTCCTAAGCAAAACAAGGTGCATAAAAGGATTCACATCACATGCAAATCATAAGTGACATGATATGGCCATGAACTTGTGCTTTTAATCTCCATCTTGAAAGCACTGGCATGAACTCCATCGTCACCGGCATGACACCATGATCTCCATCATCTTGATCTCCATCAATGTGTCGCCATCGGGTTTGTCGCGCCCACCATGCTTCTACTACTGTTGCTACCGTTTAGCGATAAAGTAAAGCATTACATAGTGCTTAATGATTGACACGCAGGTCATACAATAATTAAAGACAACCCTATGGCTCCTGCCGGTTGCCGTACTCATCGACATGCAAGTCGTGATATTCTATACAACACATGATCATCTCATACATCACATATATCTCATCATGTAATTGGCCATATCACATCACAACATACCCTGCAAAAAACAAGTTAGACGTCCTCTAATTGTTGTTGCATGTTTTACGTGGCTGCTATGGGTATCTAGCAAGAACAATTCTCACCTACGCAAAACCACAATGGTGATATATAAATTTCTTTTTAACCTTCTCAAGGAACGCCTTTGTCGAATCCGATCCAACTAAAGTAGGAGAAACAAACACACGCCAACCATCTTTGTGCAACGAGGTTACACGTCAGTCGATGGAACCGTTCTCTCGTAAGCGTACAAGTAAGGTTGGTCTGGGCCGCTTCATCCCACAATACTGCTGAACAAAAACAAGACCAAGGGAGGAAGCAATCTAAGCATCAATGCCCACAAACTCTTTATGTTCTACTCGAGATTTCATCTACACATAGACCTAGCTCTGATACCATTGTTGGGGACATTGCACGGGAACTAAAAAAAATCCTACGCACACGCAAGACTTATTCATAGTGATGAGCATCTAAGAGGGGGAGAGTGGATCTACATACCCTTGTAGATCGCTAAGCAGGAAGCGTTAAGAAACGCGGTTGATGTAGTCGAACGTCTTCGCGATCCAAATCGCCAAGCGTCCCACGATCCCATCACGATCTGTCCCACGATCCAATCACGATCCGTCCCACGATCCAATCACGAATCGTCTCGCGATCTTGATCACGGTCCTTCCGATCTAGCGCCGAACTGAGGGCGCCTTCACGTTCAGCACACGTACAACTCAATGACGATCTCCGCCTTCTTGATCCAGCAAGAGGGAGCGGAGAGGTAGACGAGTTTTCCGGCAGCGTGACGGCGTTGCGGCGATGGTGGTGGAGTAATTCCAGCAGGGCTTCGCCTAAGCACCGCTGAAACCAATCTAGAGGAGAAACTAAGAACTAGAGGAGAGGCAGCACGTGGCTTAGGGTTTCTTGATGTGTACCAAGTGCTAGCCCTGCCCCTTTATTTATATGCTGAGCCTTGGGGTCGAAACTTGGAGAAAAATTCTCCTCAAGGTCGGTTTGCCCGCAAGGCAAGAGTCCTTCTCGGACTCCAGGACCAGACACCAAGGTCCTCGGCGTCCGGCCCCAAACGCCAGGGTCCCTGGCATCTGGCCCCTAGCCTCCACAAAACATCTTTTGCACTTTCCTAAAGCCTCATCGGCTTTACCCCTTGGCCCAAATAAAGTGTCCTTGTAGCCCGAACATTTCGGGAAACATCTGAAACTCTTTCGGTGAATTCCAAAACCCTTCCGGAGACCACACACTATTATCCCATATATCAATCTTTACCTTCGGACCATTCCGGAGCTCCTTGTGACGTCCGTGATCTCATTCGGGACTCCGAAAAACCTTAGGTCACCACCATACATAACTCTATACTACCGAAACGTCACCGAACCTTAAGTGTGCAGACCCTGCGGGTTCGAGAACTATGTAGACATGACTGAGACACCTCTACGGTCGATAACCAATAGCGGGACCTGGATGCCCATATTGGTTCCTACATATTCTATGCAGATCTTTATCGGTCGAACCTCTATGTCAAGGATTCAGTTAATCCCATATGTTGTTCCCTTTGTTCTTCAGTATGTTACTTGCCCGAGATTCGATCGTCGGTATCTCCATACCTAGTTCAATCTTGTTACCGGCGAGTCTCTTTACTCGTTCCGTAATACAAGATCCCGTGGCTAACTCTTTAGTCACATTGCTTGCAAGGCTTATAGTGATGTTGTATTACCGAGTGGGCCTTGAGATACCTCTCCGTCACACGGAGTAACAAATCCCAGTCTTCATCCATGCCAACCCAACAGACACCCCTAGAGATACCTATAGAGCACCTTTAAAGTCACCCAGTTACGTTGCGACATTTCATACACACAAGGTACTCCTCCGGTGTCAGTGAGTTGCATGATCTCATGGTCATAGGAACATATATTTGACATATAGAAAATTGTAGTAATAAACTGACACGATCATATGCTACGTTTATAGTTTGGGTCTTGTCCATCACATCATTCTCCTAATGATGTGACCCCGTTATCAAATGACATCTCATGTCCATGGCTAGGAAACCTTAACCATCTTTGATCAACGAGCTAGTCCATCAGAGGCATACTAGGGACATGATGTTGTCTATTTATCCACTCATGTATCTGAGTTTCCGATCAATACAATTATAGCATGGATAATAAACGATTATCATGAACAAGAAAATATGATAATAACCTG
Source organism: Hordeum marinum (assembly GCA_022496015.1). Classification (NCBI taxonomy): domain Eukaryota; kingdom Viridiplantae; phylum Streptophyta; class Magnoliopsida; order Poales; family Poaceae; genus Hordeum; species Hordeum marinum. The sequence goes on along the minus strand of CM039673.1, from coordinate 46,714,174 downwards.
TTTATTATTGCATCTAGGGCATATTTCCAACAATACCCATGTCACTTGGAAGATCTATCACATAAGCATTATCATTTATCTTCCTCACGATAGAGAAGGGCATATGCCTTCGCTGCCTAAGCTTCCCTTTAACTCCAAAAGGCAGCCTCTCTTTTCGGAGGTAGACCATCACCTTATCACGAACTTAGAATGATTTCGGCCTCATTTTACAGTCAGCAAGTTGTTTATATTTCTGATTTTGCGCTTCCAAAACACCACAAATTTCTTCAAGTAACTCGATGTAATTATCAGCAAAGGACAGTGTTGATTTTGAGTTTCCCCTTGATGGTAGCTTCACCGGGTCCATCACACATGTTGGAACTTTAGTGTAGACAGTGGAAAAAGGACTCCTTCCTTTGGTTCTATGCTTGGAGTTATAGTAGGAGAACTCTGCAACGGATAAAGCAAAATCCCATTCTCCTTTTCTTTCTCCACAAATGCACCACATCAAATTACCCAAAAAATTGTTCACCACTTCAGTTTGTCCATCTGTTTATGGATGGCCAGTGCTAGAAAATTTCAATTCAGTGTTGAATTGCTTCCACAAGGTGAGCCAAAATGCAGCAAGAAACTTGCTATCACGGTCTGAAACGATGGACCTTGGAACTCCATGAAGTCTTACCACTTACTGAAAGAATAGGTTTGCTACATGATGAGAATCTGTTGTCTTGTGACATGGGATGAAATGAGCCATCTTAGAGAATATGTCCACGACCACAAAGACAACATCACTCCCTCATCTTGTTCTGGGAAAACCCAAGACGAAATCCATAAAGATGTCCTCCCATGGAGCAACAGGAGAGGGCAAAGGCATGTATAACAATGTGTTCTGCACTTGGCCTTTGCAGGTTTCACATATATGGCATCACTGAACAAACTTTCCAGCATCTCTCTTTAGTTGTGGCCAAAAGTAGTGAGCTTCCAGGTGAGCGATAGTCTTGTCTCGTCCAACACAGCCACTAAGATCATTTGAATGGAGTTCTTTAATTAGTTTGTCACACAGAGAACTCCTTGGGATGCACAAATGATTAGTTTTGAAGAAATAGCCATCTTGCACCAAATAATCCTCACCTAATGGTTGCCCCTGATGTGCTTTATCCAAACATGGCCAAAGTCTTCATCATCCTCATATAACTCCTTTATTTGATCCAGGCATGGAAGTTCAGCCTCAAAAGAAGTCAAGAGGCATGCACGACGACTCAAAGCATCGACCACTCGGTTAGTTGTTCCAGGTTTATGTATGATGAGATAGTTAAATCTCTCAAGATATGTTGCCCATCTTGCTAGCATGCGATCAATACGCTTTTGATTTCTAAAATGTTTCAAGAATTGATGGTCACTATAGATAATGAACTCCTTAGGCAGCAGATAGACTTCCCAAGTCTTCAAGGCTCTGAAAACGGCATACAATTCTTGCTAATAGGTAATACATTTTTGTCTAACTTTGCTTAACTTCTCGCTAAAGAAAGCAACATGCTTCCTACTTGAGATAGAACAACTCCAATGCCTACTCCACTTGCATCACATTCCATCTCAAAAGTCTGGTTGAAATCAGGTAGAACCAAGACAAGAGCTTGTGAGAGCTTTTGCTTGATCTCATTGAAACTAGCTTCAGACGCTTCTGTCCATTGGAACTTTCCTTTCTTCATGGACTCGGTAATTGGTGCCATGATAGTGCTAAAATTATTCACAAATCACACATAGAAAGTTGCAAGGCCATGAAAACTTCTTACCTCAGAAATGGTCTTCGGAGTTGGCCATTCTCGGATTGCTTCAATCTGAGAATCATCGACACGAATATTGTCATATGTTATGATGAATCCTAGGAAAAGAAGTTGTATTTGCAATAAAAACACATTTCTTTAAGTTGACATAGAGCTAATTTTCTCTTAGTATTTCTAGCACCTTCCGAATGTGGTCAAATTGGTCATCCTTGTCCTTGCTACATATCAAGATGTCATCGAAATAGACCACAACATAGTGGGATAAGCAGGATCGAAGGATTTGATGCATTAAGTGCATGAAGGTACTTGGTGCATTTGAGAGTCCAAATGGCATGAGTAGCCATACAAACAACCATTCCTTTGTCTTGAATCTAGCTTTGTGAACACTCTTGCTCCACTAGGCTGATCCAACATATCACCTAGATGAGGAATAGGGAATCTATACCTTATAGTGATCTTGTTATTGGATCTACTGTCTGTACACATAAGCCAAGATCAATCTTTGTTTGGTGCGAGCAGGGTTGGTACAACACATGGACTAATACTTTCTCGAATATACCCCTTTTGTAGCAATTCCTCCACTTTCTCCTTCAATATATCATGCTCTTTTGGGTTCATTCGATAGTGTGGGAGATTAGGAAGGCTTACTCCAATAATTAAGTCAATTCTATGTTGAATTCCTCTCATCGGTGGCTGGCCTTGTGGCTCTCCAAGTATGTTATGAAATTCTGCTAATAAGCCACATACCTTTGCTGGAATTTCAACAGCCAGGTGCTCTTCTCCTTTTACAACATGTGCAACACACAATTCTGCCCCCTTCAAGTCTTCCATAAATGCATGATAGGTATTGGAGATAGTTAGCATAGTTTTCCGCTCCTCCTTAGAGGTATTACCTTCAGTTTTGTTTGGTAGATAATGACCTTTCTCTTGTTCCAAATGAAAGAGTAAGAATTTTCCTTGCCCTTGTGTGTAGTATCCACATCAAATTGACAAGGTGTCCCAAAAAGAATATGGCTAGCGTCCATATGAACCATGTCACACAACACATTTGAGCGATAATGCTTGCCCAAAGAAAGTGGCCGGTTGCATTGTTTGGTGATCCTCATATTCACTCATTTATTGATCCATCCAATAGCATGGGTATTTTTATGATCATGGGTTTCAAATTTTAAATGGTTCACCAACTTCTGGGAGATAAGATTCTCACAACTGCAACTATTAATCACTAATTTGCATACCATGCCATTCACTGTGCATTTACTCTCAAATATTTTCTTTCATTGTGTGTTGTCAGGTTGTGGTGTGGAACATAGGAGACGTTGAATCACACATACCAACTCTTCACCTTGTTCTTGACAAACCTCTTGTCCCTCTATATCTTTAGATTTGTATTCTTCATCATTGTCTTCACCATCATGGATAGTTGTGTTAACAAATTTCCTTACTGGGCAACCGCTAGATATGTGTCCCTCTCCACCACATCTATAGCATTTTGGGCCTTCATTTGCCTTACTCTTGCCTCTAGTTTTCTTCGTGACTGATCGTTTTGCCTTTGGTGGAGCGGTCTTTTCTTCCACTCTATTAGTGTGATCCCTAGACGAGCCTTTAGCGTGAGGATATGGATTGTTAGTCATCTTTCTTGTCCTCGCAAACCTCTCAGCCTTTAATGCTAGAGCTTGTGCTTGATCAATGAACCAAATTTGTTGCATCATCAATCGATCTTGAGTAACATCATCGAGGCCATTGATATACCTTGCAACTTGTTGATCTTCAATTTCGGCAAGGTTGCACCTCACTTGTATCCTTAGAAAATCATGCGTGTAATCTGAAATAGTCCTATTCCCTTGAGCACAATTTTGATATTGGATAAATAGGATATGGTCATAATCAACGGGTAAAAACCTCCCTTCCAAAAGACATTTCATTTGCCGCCAAGTTCTCACATGAGGTTCTCCTCTCAGCCCGCGTTCTTCTTGAACACGATGCCACCATGCTCCGACTCCTCCTTTCAACTTGTACGCGACCAAAGGAACTCTACAATCTTCCGGAACCTCCATGACTTCAAATAAAGTCTCATATAACCAATCAAGGCACCCTTCAATATCAACATTTCCATGAAAAGTTGGGATCTCAGCTTTCACCTTGTATGTATCCCTTGCATATGTAGAGTTGGGTACTGTCCAATATGCATAGAGATCAAGTTCTTCAAGGGCATCATCATATTCTTCACATTCAGAAGCTTCAACATAAGTTGGCCTTCTTGAAGTATGATGAACAACACGTTGTTGTGGCAGTCTTGCTCCAAGATTAACTCTCCTTCTTCTTTCTTGAACATATTCTTCTTTAGATGAATCTCCTTCATTGGCAGCAGGGGGAACATCATTTCTTATCATCTCAACAAGCTGGCCAAATCTATGATTAAGATCTTCACGCGTCTCTTTGATTTGTTGTTCTGCAACATCTATCCTCTTCTCCAATTGTTCCATTGCTTGTTGCAACTTGCTCTCAAACAGAACAACAAGAACTTGTATGGATTAATGGAGCTTTGATACTGTTGGAAATATGCCCTAGAGGCAATAATAAAATGGTTATTATTATATTCCTTGTTCATGATAATTGTCTATTGTGCATGCTATAATTGTATTAACCGGAAACCGTAATACATGTGTGAATACATAGACCACACCATGTCCCTAATGAGCCTCTAGTTGACTAGCTCATTGATCAATAGATGGTCATGGTTTCCTAACCATGGACATTGGATGTTGTTGATAACAGGATCACATCATTAGGAGAATGATGTGATGGATAAGACCCAATCCTAAGCATAGCACAAGATCGTGTAGTTCGTCTACTAGAGATTTTTTAATGTCAAGTCTCATTTCCTTAGACCATGAGATTGTGCAACTCCCAAATACCATAGGAATGCTTTGGGTGTATCAAACGTCACAACGTAACTGGGTGACTATAAAGGTGCACTACAGGTATCTCCGAAAGTGTCGGTTGAGTTGGCACGAATGGAGACTAGGATTTGTCACTCCGTGTGATGGAGAGGTATCTCTAGGTCCACTCGGTAATACATCATCATAATGAGATCAATGTGACTAAGGAGTTAGTCACGGGATCATGTGTTACAGAACAAGTAAAGAGACTTGCCGGTAACGAGATTGAACAAGGTATAGGGATACCGACAATCGAATCTCAGGCAAGTAACATACCGATGGACAAAGGGAATTGTATACGGGATTAATTGAATCCCCGACATTGTGGTTCATCCGATGAGATCATCGTGGAGCATGTGGGAGTCAATATGGGTATCCAGATCCCGTTATTGGTTATTGTCCAGAGAGGTGTCTCGGTCATGTCTGCATGGTTCCCGAACCCGTAGGGTCTACACACTTAAGATTCGGTGATGCTAGAGTTGTAATGGGAATTGTATGTGGTTACCGAAAGTTGTTAGGAGTCCCGGATGAGATCCCGGATATCACGAGGAGTTCCAGAATGGTCCGAAGGTAAATATTTATATATGGGAAGTCCTATTTTGGCCAACGGAAAATCTTCGGAATTTTTCGGTATTGTACCGGGAAGGTTCTAAAAGGTTCCGGAGTGGGCCCCACCTGCATGGGGGGACCCACATGAACGTGGGTAGTGGGGGAAAGCCCCACACCCCTGGTCAAGGCGCGCCAAGATCTCTCCTTATAAGGAATATGATCATATCCCGAAGTGATAAGATCAAGATCCCTAAAAAGGGGGGATAACAATCGGTGGGGAAGGGAAAGGATGGGATTTCATTCCTCCCACCTTTGACAACGCCCCAATGGACTTGGAGGGAAAGAAACCAGCCCCCTCCACCCCTATATATAGTGGGGAGGCGCATGGGAGCTGCACCCCTTGCCCCTAGCGCAACCCTCCCCCCTCCTACACCTCCTCCTCTGTAGTGCTTAGCGAAGCTCTGCCGGGGAACCACGAGCTCCACTGCCACCATGCTGTCGTGCTGCCGGAGCTCTCCCTCAACTTCTCCTCCCCCCTTGCTAGATCAAGAAGGAGGAGACATCCCCGGGCTGTACGTGTGTTGAACGTGGAGGCGCCGTCCGTTCGGCGCTTGGATCGGATCTTCCGTAATTTGAATCGTCGTGAGTACGACTCCATCAACCACGTTCTTTGCAACACTTACGCTTAGCGATCTTCAAGGGTAAGAAGATGTACTCCCTCTCTCTCGTTGCTAGCATCTCCTAGATTGATCTTGATGACAAGTAGGAAATTTCATAACTATTACTACGTTCCCCAATAGATACCACCTGAAGCAACATAAGGTTGTGGAGGAGCAACTCCACCTTGCTGTTGATACGTCTCCAACGTATCTATATTGTTTTATTGTTCCATGCTACTATATTATCATTCTTGGATACTTTATATGCATCTATATGCTATTTTATATTGTTTTTGTGAACTAACCTATTAACCTAGTGCTCGGTGCCAGTTTTTGTTTTGTGCTTGTTTTTCGACTTTCAAGAATACTGTACCAAACCAAGTTTGAATGCCCTGAAATTTTTTGTTGATTTTTCTGGACAAAATAAGATCTAGACCTTCGGAGGGAGACAGAAGTACTCACTAGGTGGCACCAAGCCAGTAGGGCATGCCCAGAGGGGTGGCCGCGCCCTTTTGGCTTAGGGACACCTCCCACAACCTCCTGGCCTAATTCTACCTCTATATAATCTCTAAAATCGGGAAAACACCCGAGATCCATCCAGAATACTTTTTTGCCGTCGGAAGCCTCTGTTCCGATGGGAGGCCATCTGGAGCCCTTTTCCGTTGCCCAAGCCAGAGGGGGATTGATACGACTCCAACATATCTATAATTTTTTATTGTTCCATGCTATTACATTGTCATTCTAGGGTACTTTTTGAGTAATAATTTACCAATTCATATTATTCTTCAGCACTAACCTATTGACCCAGTGCCCAGTGCCAGTTGTTGTTTTCTACGTGTGTGTTTTACGTTTTAGGTTTACAGTACCAAACGAAGTCCAATTGCCCTGAAACTTTTTTATGATTTTTCTAGATCAAAAGAAGACCTGGAAGCTTCTGAGAAGACCGGAGGATGCATGAGGGAGGCACAAGCCAACATGGCACGTCCAGGGGTGTCGGCCCACCCTGATGGCTTGTCCCTCCCTGTTGGCCCTCCTACCCCCGTTCTCTGGCCTATAAATTCCCATATATTCCGAAAACCCTATAAGGCATCCCAAAACACTTTTTCCGCCACCACAAGTCTCTGTTCTGCTATCCAATCTGGAGCTTCGTTTCGGTACCCTACCGGAGGGGGGATCGATCACAGAGGGCCTCTTCATCAACCTTGGTGCCCTCATGATGATGTGTGAGTAGTTCAACACAGACCCACGGGTCTGTAGTTAGTACCTAGATGGCTATATGTCTCTCTTTTGATCTTCAATACAATGATCATCACATCTTTGCTTTGATCTATCCGATGTAATTGTTTTGTATGGTGTGTTTGTTGGGATCTGATGAATTGTGGGTTTATGTTTCAGATTATTCATCAAAAGTATTTGAGTCACCTCTGAATATTATGATTCTTATTTGCATGAACATTATAGCTTTTTAAATCTCTCTGATCTATTGAAATAGTTTGGCCAACTAGATTGATATTTCTTCAGTGAGTGGGGTGCATTGTAGTGGGTTCAATCTGGTGGTGCTCTATATCCTAGTGACACAAGGGGTCAAGACATGTTTTTGTATTGTTGCCACTAAGGATAAAACGATTGGGTTAGTTCATATTAATTGAATTCTCTTTGTCTACATCATGTCAATGTTGTCCAAGCATTACTCTATTTTACTTAATACTCTAGATGCATGTTGGATAGCAGTCGATGGGTGGAGTAATAGTGATAGGTGCAGGCAGGAGTCGGCCTATTTGCCTATGGACTTGATGCCTATATATTCATGATCATTGCCGTGAATATCACATAACTATGCGCTTTTCTATCAATTGCCCAACAGTAATTTGTTTACCCATCATATGTTGCCTACATAAGAGATGTCGCTAGGGAAAACTATGGCCCCAGGGTCTATTCACTTATATCTTTACCAAACCTATCATTACCTTGCTGCCATTATTTACCTTCTGTTTATTTTACAATTTACAATTATCTTTTATTATCTACACACTTCACTTGCTTGCAAATAACGAGATCAAGGGGGTTGACAACCCTCTTGCCGCGTTGGGTGCAAGTTATTTACTCTTTTGTGTGCAACCGCACAAGACGGTTGTGGATTGATATTCATATTGGTTCGATAAACCTTGGTTTCTTAACTGAGGGAAATACTTATCCGTATTGTGCTGCAAATACCCGTTCATCTTCACGGAAAACCCAACGCATATCACAAGTATCAGGAAGGATTTCTGGTGCCGTTGCGAGGGAATATCATCACCAAATATCAAGTAAGTTCACACAAATTATAATTCACTTGTTCTTCTTTTTATTTGATGATATATTTAGTTTGCTTCATAAAAATAAATAAAGAATATTTATCTTTGCTTGCTACTAGTTTGCTTCTTTGCTTGTTAGTTTCCTTGTCTTGCTTGTTTCATTTGCTTGAAGTTGTTACGATGGCTGATTTTATTATTGAAAAGGATGATGGAACTAATATCCCCAAAGAGGATACTACCACATGGAGATATGTAAATGTTTTTGTTACAGGGAAGGGGAATATCATGGGAAAAGCATTATCCAAGAATTCTTTAACTATACGGGTACTTTAGCTTGCAAGGATACACCAATCCTTAAAAGCACTAAAAGTTATACCGATGCTATTTCCACTCTTGTACTTAAGCTTGAAAGAAGATTTATGTGTACTCATACCACTTTGCAAAGACTTCTCTATGAGTTATCAGTCATAAAAGACCCTAGAGCCAAAAAGATGGCCACTCTCATTTGCATGCATGAATTTGACTATATAGTACAAGAGGCTAGGTATATTTTTGAACACTATAATATTAGTTGTGAACATCCTGTGATAGATGAAATTTTATATAATGAGGACTATATGATGAGGTATGCGTGTTATGATAACCATACTTTTGATGAAAATACTAGTAAAGAAGTTCCTCCCATTCATATTATCCAACAAGTCTTCAATGCTATCAATAAGCAATATCCTTGGATAGTAAGATAAAATATGGAAGGCTTTAAAGAGAGTAGTATTAAGAATGCCAAGATATTACTTGATGATGTGTTTCCAATTGTCTTTGAAAATCTTCCTCCACAAGAGGAGAATATTAAAGATGATGTCACTTGAAACTATGCATTATGCCTAGCTAGGGGCATAAAACAATAGCACTTGTTGGGAGGTAACCCATGAATTATCTTTATTTATGCTTTTTACTTTCTGTTTGTGTGTGATAGCATGATTATTGACTCTTTAATGATTATTTTTTATGTTTTAATTAGTGTTTGTGCCAATTAAATCCTTTGGGATGACTCACAAGATGAGTGGAATTGATACGATGCAAAAACAGAAACTTTAGCGTCCATTGCAGAAATTCTCTGATTTTAGTGGAACATATTTTTGGTATGATTTTTTACACAATATTTCTATACAGATTCTTCAGACTGTTCTAATTTTTCAGAAATTTTAGTGTTACAGAAGTATAGGTTCTCTACAGATTTTACAGACTGTTCTATTTTAGACACATTCTGTTTTTTTGCTTGCATAGTTTGCTTGTTTTGATGATGTTATGGATTATATCGGGGGGTATAAGCCATGGATAAGTTAGCATACAATACCTATTATGCAATAATGAAATATGAATCAATTTATAACGGCACCTAAAGTATTTTATATGTTGCTTATACTAACGAATCTCACGAAGTTTTGTTAAGTTTTGTGTGATTGAAGTTTTCAAGTCTTGGGTGTTATCACGATGGACGAAGGAATAAGGAGTGGCAAGAGCCTAAGCTTGGAGATGACCTAGGCACCCGAAGGTAATATTCTATTGGGGAACGTTGCATGGAAAACAAAAATTTTCCTACGCACACGCAAGATCTATCCATGGTGATGAGCATCTACGAGAGGGAGAGTGGATCTACATACCCTTGTAGATTGCTAAGTGGGAAGCGTTAAGAAACACGGTTGGTGTAGTCGAACGTCTTCGCGATCCAAATCACTGAGCGTCCCGCGATCTCATCATGATCCATCCCGTGATCCAATCACGATCCGTCCCGCAAACTCATCACGATCCGTCCCACAATCTCATCACGATCTGTCTCGTGATCTTGATCACGGTCCTTCTGATCGAGCACCGAACAGACGACACCTCCGCGTTCAGCACACATACAGCTCGATGATGATCTCCGCCTTCTTGATCCAGCAAGAGGGAGCGGAGAGGTAGACGAGTTCTCCAGAAGCGTGACGGTGCTGCGGCGATGGTGGTGGAGCAATTCCAGCAGGGCTTTGCCGTTGAAACCGATCTAGAGGAGAAACTACGAACTACAGGAGAGGCAGCACGTGGCTTAGGGTTTCTTGATGTGTCCCAAGTGCTAGCCTCGCCCCTCTATTTATATGCTGAGCCCTGGGGTCGAAACTTGGAGAAAAATCCTCCTCAAGGTCGGTTTGCCCGCAAGGCAAGAGTCCTTCTCGGACTCCAGGACTAGACTCCACGGTCCTCGGCGTCTGGCCCCAGACACCAGGATCCCTGGCGTCTGGCCCCTGGCCTCCGCAAAACAACTTTTGCACCTTCCTAAAGCCTCATGGGATTTACCCCTTGGCCCAAATAAAGTGTTCCTGTACCGCGAACATTTCGGGAAACATCCGAAACTATTTCCCATGAATTCCGGAACCCTTCCGGAGATCAAACACTACTATCCCATATATCAATCTTACCTCCGGACCATTCTGGAGCTCCTCGTGACGTCCGGGATCTCATCCGGGACTCCGAACAACCTTCGGTCACCACCATACATAACTCTATACTACCGAAGCGTCATCGAACCTTAAGTGTGCAGACCCTGCGGGTTCAAGAACTATGTAGACATGACCGAGACACCTCTACGGTCAATAACCAATAGCGGGACCTGGATGCCCATATTGGTTCCTGCATATTCTGCGAAGATCTTTATCGGTCGAACCTCTATGTCAAGGATTTAGTCAATCCCGTATGATGTTCCCTTTGTTTTTTGGTATGTTACTTGCCCAAGATTCGATCGTGGTATCTCCATACCTAGTTCAACCTCGTTATAGGCAAGTCTCTTTACTCGTTCCGTAATACAAGATCCCGTGACTAACACTTAGTCACATTGCTTGCAAGGCTCATTGTGATGTTGTATTATGGAGTGGGCCCCGAGATACCTCTCCGTCACACGGAGTAACAAATCCCAGTCTTGATCCATGCCAACCCAACAGACACCCTCAGAGATACCTGTAGAGCACCTTCATAGTCGCCCAGTTATGTTGTGACATTTGATACACACAAGGCACCTTTATAGGAAACCTTGACCATCTTTGATCAACGAGCTAGTTTACTAGAGGCATACTAGGGACACAGTGTTGTCTATATACCCACACATGTATTTAGTTTCCAATCAATACAATTACAACATGGATAATAAACGATCATCATGAACAAGGAAATATGATAATAACTAATTTATTATTGCCTCTAGGGCATATTTCCAACAGTCTCCCACTTGCACTAGAGTCAATAATCTAGTTCACATCATCGTGTGATTCGCATTGTTATGAATCTAACAACCAATAAGTTCTGGGGCTTGATCATGCTTTGCATGTGAGAGAGGTCTTATAGTCAACGGGTCTACGACATTCAGATCCGTGTGTACTTTGCAAATCTCTATGTCAAACTGTAAATACTGCTACCACACTCCACTTGGTACTATTCCAAATGGCTGCTCCACTATACGTATCCAGATTGCTACTACGAGTCATCCGGATTGGTGTTAAATCTTGCATCGACGTAACTCTTTATCACCTCCATAATCGAGAAACATCTCCTTAGTCTTTTAGTTACTAAGGATAATCTTGACCGCTGTCCAGTGATCCACTCCTGGATCACTCTTGTACCCCTTGAAGGACTCATGGCAAGGCACACATAGGTGCGGTACACAACATGGCATACTATATAGAGCCTATGGCTAAGGCATAGGGGACGACATTCTTCCTTTCTCTTTCTTCTGCCGTTGTCGAGATTTGAGTCTCACTCAAATTCACACCTTACAAATCAGGCAAGAACTCTTTCTCTGACTAATCCATTTTGAACTCTTTCAAAATCTTGTCAAGGTATGTACTCATTGAAAGTCTCATCAAGTATCTTGATCTATCTCTATAGATCTTGATGCTCAACAATTAGGTAGCTTTATCCAGGTCTTCCTTTGAAAAACTCCTTTCAAACAACCCTTTATGCTTTCCAGAAATTCTACATCATTTCCGATCAACAATATGTCAACCACATATGCTTATCAGAAACTCTATAGTGCTCCCACTCACTTTATTGTAAATACAAGTTTCTCATAAACTTTGTATAGATTCAAAAACTTTGATGACCTCATCAAAGTGTATATTCCAACTCCTAGATGCTTGCTTCAGTTCATAGAAGGATCACTGAAGCTTGCACACCTTTTAGCATCCTTAGGACTGACAAAAACCTTCTGGTTGTATATCATACAACCTTTCCTTAAGGAAGGAAACGATGTTTTGACATCCATCTGCCAGATTTCATAATTGAAAAATGCACCAAGCTAACATAATTCCAACAGACTTTAGCGTTGCTACGAGTGAGAAAGTCTCATCGCAGTCAACTCCTTGAACTTGTCAGAAATTTCTTTGCGACAAGTCGAGCTCTACAAATGGTGACATTTACCATCAACGTCTGTCTTCATCTCAAAAGTCCATTTGTACTTGACGACCTGCCGTCCAACGAGCAAGTCTACCAAAGTCTATACTTCGTTTTCATACATGGATCCTTTCTCGGATTTCATGGCCTCTAACCATTTGTCGGAATCCGGGCCCATCATGCTTATCCATATCTTGTAGGTTCATCGTTGTCCAACAACATGACCTCCAAGACAGGGTTGTCGTACCACTCAGGAGCAGTATGCATCCTTGTTGACCTACGAGGCTCGATAGTAATTTGATCCGAAGCTTCATGATCATCATCATTTACTTCCCCTTCAACTGACATAGGTTCCACAGAAACATCTTTCTGCGCTGCGCTACTCTCTGGTTGAAACAAAGGTTCAACAACCTCATTGATCAAGAGATGGTTAAGGTTTCCTAGCCATGGACATGAGATGTCATTTGATAACGGGATCACATCATTAGGAGAATGCTGTGGTGGACAAGACCCAAACTACAAACATAGCATATGATCATGTTAGTTTATTGCTACTGTTTTCTGCATGTCAAGTATATGTTCCTATGACCATGAGATCATGCAACTCACGGATATTGGAGGAGTGCCTTGTGTGTATCAAACGTCGCAACGTAACTGGGTGACTATAAAGGTGCTCTACAGGTATCTCCAAGGATGTCTGTTGAGTTGGCATGGATCGAGACTAGGATTTGTTACTCCGTGTGACGGAGAGGTATCTCAGGGCCCACTCGGTAATACAACATCACAATGAGCCTTGCAAGCAATGTGACTAATTGTTAGTTGCGGGATCTTGTATTACGGAACGAGTAAAGAGACTTGCCAGTAATGAGGTTGAACTAGGTATGGAGATACCGACGATCGAATCTCGGGCAAGTAACATACCGAAGAACAAAAGGAACATCGTACGGGATTAACTGAATCCTTGACATAGAGGTTCGACCGATAAAGATCTTTGTAGAATATGTAGGAACCAATGTGGACATCCAGGTCCCGCCATTGGTTATTGACCGTAGAGGTGTCTCGGTCATGTCTACATAGTTCTCGAACCCGCAGGGTCTGCACACTTAAGGTTCGGTGACATTTCGGTAGTGTAGAGTTATGTATGGTGGTGACCGAAGTTTGTTCGGAGTCCCGGATGAGATCCCGAACGTCCCGAGGAGCTCCGGAATGGTCCGGAGGTAAAGATTCATATATAGGAAGTCCTAGTTTGGTTTCCGGAAAAGTACCGGGAGTATCAGTAGTGTACCGGGAGTGCCGGTAGTGTACCGGGGGACCTCCGGGAGGGGTATTTCGACCCCAAGAGGTCCATGGGATGTGGGAGAATAATAACCAGCCCTTAGTGGGCTGGGAAAACAGCCACAAAGGCCCATGGCGCAGGAGAGAAAGTCCTAAAGCAAAAAGTGGAAAATCAGCCAATAGGAGGCAATCCTACTCCAACTAGGATTGGAGGTGAAGTAGGATTGCTTCCCACCTCCTATTTTGGCCGACCCAAAGGCCTTGGCTGCCTCTCCTCTCCTCTCCTCCTATATATACTAGTGGATTGGGTGGTTTTTGGACAGAATCCGGCCACGTGCTACCCGTTACACCGGTGCATAGTTTCTCCTCTAGATTGGTTTTCTGCAGCGCTTAGGCGAAGCCCTGCCGGAATTGCTCCACCACCATCACCGGAGCGCCTTCACGCTGCCGGTGAACTCTCTCTCCTCTCGAACTCCTCTCGCTAGATCGAGACGGTGGAGATCGTCATCAAGCTACACGTGTGCTGAACGCGGAGGTGCCGTCCGTTCGGCGCTAGATCGGAAGGACAGTGATCGAGATCGCGAGACGGTTCGTGATGTGATCACGGAACGGATCATGATGAGTTCGCGGGACAGATCGTGATCAAGATCGTGAGACGGATCGTGATGAGTTTGCGGGACGGATCATGATGTGTTCGTGGGACGGTTCGTGATTCGATCGCGGGACGCTCGGCGATTTGGATCGCGAAGAAGTTCGACTACACCAACCGCGTTTCTTAACGCTTCCCGCTTAGCGATCTACAAGGGTACGTAGATCCACTTTCCCTCTCGTAGATGCTCATCACCATGGATAGGTTTGCGTGTGCATAGGAAATTTTTTGTTTCCCATGCGACGTTCCCCAACAGTGGCATCATGAGCTAGGTTGATGGTTCGATGAGATCTCGAGTAGAACACAAAAGGTTTGTGGGCGTTGATGCTTAGATTGCTTCCTCCCTTGGTCGGATTTTGGTTCAGCGGGATTGTAAGATGAAGCGGCCCAGACCAACATTACTCGTACGCTTACGAGAGACCGGTTCCCTCGACGCAACTTGTTGCTTAGATGGCTTGCGGGTGACATTTTCTCTTACTTTAGTTGGATCGGATTCGACAAAGGCGGTCCTTGAGAAGGTTTAAAAGCAATCTATGTATCACCGTTGTGGTTTATGCATAAGTGAGAATCGTTCTTGCTAGATACCCGTAGCAGCCACTCAAAACATGCAACAACAATTAGAGGACGTCTAACTTGTTTTTGCAAGGTATGTTGTGATGTGATATGGCCAATTACATGATGAGATATATGTGACGTATGAGATGATCATGTGATGTATAGAATTTCACGACTTGCATGTCGTTGAGTACGGCAACCGGCAGGAGCCATAGGGTTGTCTTTAATTTTTGTATGACCTGCGTGTCAATCATTAAGCGCTATGTAATGCTTTACTTTATCGCTAAGCGGTAGCAATAGAAGTAGAAGCAGGGCTGGCGCCACAACCCCAATGGCAACACATTGATGGAGATCAAGATGATGGAGATCATGGTGTTGTGCCGGTGACGATGGAGATCATGCCGGTGTTTCGAAGATGGAGATCTTAAACACAAGTTCATGGCCATATCATGTCACTTATGAATTGCATGAGATGTTAATCCTTTTATGCACCTTGTTTTGCTTAGTATGCCGGTAGCATTATAAGGTGATCCCTCACTTGAATTTCAAGATGAACTGTGTTCTCCCCGAGTGTGCACCATTGCGAAAGTTCGTCGTGTTGAGACACCACGTGATGATCGGGTGTGATAGACTCTACGTTCACATACAATGGGTGCAAGCCAGATTTGCACGCGCAGAACACTCGGGTTAAACTTGACGAACCTAGCATGTACAGACATGGCCTCGGAACACGAGAGACCGAAAGGTCGAACATGAGTCATATAGTAGATATGATCAACATAATGATGTTCACCATTGCAGCCACCTCAACTGACGTGATGATCGGACTTGAGTTGGTGAATTTGGATCATGTATCACTCGAATGATCGGAGGGATGTCAATTTGAGTGGGAGTTCTTAAGTAATATGATTAATTGAACTCGTTATCATGAACATAGTCAAAATGTCTTTGCAAATTATGTTGTAGATTACTAGCTCGCGCTGTAGCTCCCTTAAATTTTTATATGTTCCTAGAGAAATAGAGTTGAAAGATGTTGGTAGCAATATTGCGGACTGGGTCCGTGATCTGAGGATTGTCCTCATTGCTGTATAGAAGGCTTATGTCCTTAATGCACCGCTCGGTGCGCCACCCCCTCTAGCGTCGTCTATAGATGTTGTGAACACCTGACAGGCACGTTTCGATGACTACTTGATAGTTTAGTGCGTCATGCATTATGGCTTAGAATTGAGGCTCCGAAACGTTTTGAACGTCACGGAACATATGAGATGTTCTAGGAGCAGAGATTGTGATCTCAGGCTCATGCCTGTGTTGCGAGATATGAGATCTCCAACAAGATTCTTTGCCTGTAAGATGAAGGAGAATAGCTCAATCGTTGAGCATGTACTCAGATTGTCTGGGTACTACAATCGCTTGAATCAAGTGGGAGTTGATCTTCCAGATAAGATAGTGATTGATATAGTTCTCCAAGTCACTGTCACTAAAGCTACTAGAACTTAGTGATGAACTATAATACACCAGGGATAGAAGTATTGATCCCTGAGCTGTTCGCGATGTTTGACACCGCGAAGGTAGAAATCAAGAAGGAGCGTCAAGTGTTGATGGTTAATCAAACCACTAGTTTTGAAAAGGGCAAGAGCAAGGAGGGAAACTTCATGGATAGCAAGTCAGTTGCTGCTCCAGTGAAGCAACCCAAAGTTGAACTCAAACCCGAGACTAAGTGCTTCTATTATGAGGTGAGAGGTCGCTGAAGCGGAACAACCCTAGATACTTGGTAGATAAGAAGGCTGGCAACATCGATAGAAGTATATTTGATATACGAGTTATTGATGTGTACCTTGCTAGTACTCCTAGTAGCACCTGGGTATTGGATACCGGTTCGGTTGCTAAATGTTAGTAACTCAAAATAAAAGCTACGGAATAAACGGAGAACTAGCTAAGGGTGAGGTGACGATGTGTGTTGGAAATGTTTCCAAGGTTGATGTGATCAACATCGCACACTCTCTCTACCTTCAGGATTAGTGACGAACCTAAATAAATGTTATTTGGTGTTTTGCGTTGAGCATGAACATGATTAGATCATGTTTGTTGCAATACGGTTATTCATTTAAGTCAGAGAATAATAGTTATTCTGTTTACATGAATAATACCTTCAATGGTCATGCACCCAGTGAGAATGGTTTGTTGAAATCTTGATCGTAGTAATACACATGTTCATAACATTGATGTCAAAAGATACAAAGTTAAATAAAGATAGTACCACATACTTGTGGCACTGCCGTAAAATGTCATATTGGTATAAAGCGCATGGAGAAACTCCATGGTGATGGATATTTGGACTCATTCGATTTCGAATCGTTGAGGCATGCGAACCATGCCTCTTGGGCAAGATGACTAAAGGACCCCGTTGGATGGAGCTGGCAAGTGATTCATTGGAAATGATACATGTTGATGTATGCAATCTAGTGAGTCTTGTAGCATGCAGTGGATATCGTTATTTTCTTACCTTCACTGATGATTTGAGTAGATATAGTGTACTTAATGAAACACAAGTCTGAATCGTTTGAAAGGTTCAAGCAAATTCAGAGTGAAGTTTAAAGATCATCGTGACAAGAAGATAAAAATGACCACGATATGATCGTGGAGGTGAATATCTGAGTCACGAGTTTGGCATACAACTTAAGACAATGTGAAAGTTGTTTCACAACTAAACGCCACCTGGAACACCATAGTGTGATGGTGTGTCGAAACATCATAGTTATGCTCTATTGGACATGGTGCGTGCTATGATGTCTCTTGTCGTTTTACTACTATAATTTTGGGGTTATGCATTAGAGACAACTACATTCACTTTAAATAGGGCACCATCTAAATCCGTTGAGATGACACCGTGTGAATTATGGTTTGACAGAAACCTAAGCTGTCATTTCTTAATGTTTGGGGCTGCAATGCTTGTGTGGAAAATGTTTTCACATAATAAGCTAGAACCCAAAGCGGACAAATGTATCTTCATAGAATACCCTAAGAACAGATGGGTATGCCTTCTATCTCAGATCCGAGTGCAAAGTGTTTGTTGCTAGAACTGGGTCCTTTCTCGAGAAAAAGTTTCTCTCGAAAGAATTGAGTGGGAGGAAGATAGAACTTGATGAGGTTGTTAAACCTTTGTTCAACCAGAGAATAGCGCAGCGCAGAAAGATGTTTCTGTGAAGCCTACGTTAGTTGAAGAGGAAGTTAATGATGATGATCATGAAACTTCAGGATCAAGTTACTATCGAACTTCGTAGGTCGACAAGGATGTGTACTGCTCCTAAGTGGTACGACAACTCTGTCTTGGAGGTCATGTTGTTGGACAACGATGAACCTACGAGCTATGGAGAAGCGATGATGGGCCCGGATTCCGACAAATGGTTGGAGGCCATGAAATCCGAGATAGGATCCATGTATGAAAACCAAGTATAGACTTTGGTAGACTTGCTCGTTGGACAGCAGGTCATTGAGTACAAATGGATCTTTAAAATGAAGACAGACACTGATGGTGAATGTCACTATTTGTAAAGCTCGACTTGTTGCAAAGATGTTTGTGACAAGTTCAAGGAGTTGACTACGATGAGACTTTGTCACTCGTAGTGGTGCTAAAGTCTGTTGGAATTATGTTAGCAGTTGCTGTGTTTTCAATTATGAAATCTGGCAGATGGATGTCAAAACATCGTTTCCTTAACGGTTTACTTGAGGAAAGGTTGTATGTGATACAACCAGAAGGTTTTGTCAGGCCTAAGGATGCTAAAAGGTGTGCAAGCTTCGGTGATCCTTCCATGGACGGAAGCAAGCATCTCGGAGTTGGAATATACGCTTTGATGAGGTGATCAAAGTTTCTGTAGTTTATACAAAGTTTACAAGAAACTTGTATTTGCAATAAAGTGAGTGGGAGCTCTGTAGAGTTTCTGATAAGTATATGTGGTTGACATATTGTTGATCGGAAATAATCTAGAATTTCTGGAAGCATAAATGGTTGTTTGAAAAGTGATTTTTCAAAGGAAGACCTGGATAAAGCTACCTAATTGTTGAGCATCAAGATCTATAGAGATAGATCAAGATACTTGATGAGACTTTCAATGAGCACGTACCTTGACAAGATTTTGAAAGAGTTCAAAATGGATCAGTCAGAGAAAGAGTTCTCGCCTGATTTTTAAGGTATAAAATTGAGTATGACTCAATGCCCAGTGACTGCAGAAGATAGAAAAAAGATGAGTGTCATCACCTATGCTTCAGCCATAGGCTCTATCATGTATGCAATGCTGTGCACAAGACTCGATGTCAGCCTTGCCATAAGTATGGCTGGAAGGTTTCAAAGTGATCCTAGAATGGAGCACTGGACAGCGGTCAAGATTTTCCTTAGTAACTAAAAGACTAAGGAGATGTTTCTCGATTATGGAGGTGATAAAGAGTTCGTCGTAAACAGTTATGTCGATGCAAGCTTTAACACCAATCCGGATGACTCGTAGTAGCAATCTGGATACGTATAGTGGAGCAGCCATTTGGAATAGTACCAAGTGGAGTGTGGTAACGGTGTTTTCGGTTTGACATAGAAATTTGCAAAGTACACACGGATCTGAATATCGCAGACCCGTTGACTATAAGACCTCTCTCACATGCAAAGCATTATCGAGCCCCAGAACTCATTGGGTGTTAGATTCATAACAATGCGAATCACATGGTGATGTGAACTAGATTATTGACTCTAGTGCAAGTGGGAGACTATTGGAAATATGCCCTAGAGGCAATAATAAATTAGTTATTATCATATTTCCTTGTTCATGATAATCGTTTATTACCAATGCTATAATTGTATTGATCGGAGACTTAAATGCATGTGTGGATACATAGACAAAACCATGTCCCTAGTATGCCTCTAGTAGACTAGCTCGTTGATCAAGAGATGGTTAAGGTTTCCTAGCCATGGACATGAGATGTCATTTGATAACGGGATCACATCATTAGGAGAATGATGTGGTGGACAAGACCCAAACTACAAACATAGCATATGATCGTGTCAATTTATTGCTACTGTTTTCTGCATGTCAAGTATATGTTCCTATGACCATGAGATCATGCAACTCACGGATATTGGAGGAGTGCCTTGTGTGTATCAAACGTCGCAACGTAACTGGGTGACTATAAAGGTGCTCTACAGGTATCTCCAAGGATGTCTGTTGAGTTGGCATGGATCGAGACTAGGATTTGTTACTCCGTGTGACGGAGAGGTATCTTAGGGCCCACTCGGTAATACAACATCACAATGAGCCTTGCAATCAATGTGACTAATTGTTAGTTGCGGGATCTTGTATTACGGAACGAGTAAAGAGACTTGCCAGTAACGAGGTTGAACTAGGTATGGAGATACCGACGATCGAATCTCGGGCAAGTAACATACCGAAGAACAAAGGGAACATCGTACGGGATTAACTGAATCCTTGACATAGAGGTTCGACCGATAAAGATCTTCATAGAATATGTAGGAACCAATGTGGACGTCCAGGTCCCGCCATTGGTTATTGACCGTAGAGGTGTCTCGGTCATGTCTACATAGTTCTCGAACCCGCAGGGTCTGCACACTTAAGGTTCGGTGACGTTTCGGTAGTGTAGAGTTATGTATGGTGGTGACCGAAGTTTGTTCGGAGTCCCGGATGAGATCCCGGACATCCCGAGGAGCTCCGGAATGGTCCGGAGGTAAAGATTCATATATAGGAAGTCCCAGTTTGGTTTCCGAAAAAGTACCGGGAGTATCAGTAGTGTACCGGGAGTGCCGGTAGTGTATCGGGGGACCTCCGGGAGGGGTATTTCGACCCCAAGAGGTCCATGGGCTGTGGGAGAATAATAACCAGCCCTTAGTGGGCTGGGAAAACAGCCACAAAGACCCATGGCGCAGGAGAGAAAGTCCTAAAGCAAAAAGTGGAAAATCAGCCAATAGGAGGCAATCCTACTCCAACTAGGATTGGAGGTGAAGTAGGATTGCTTCCCACCTCCTATTTCGGCCGACCCAAAGGCCTTGGCTGCCTCTCCTCTCCTCTCCTCCTATATATACTAGTGGATTGGGTGGTTTTTGGACAGAATTTCCGGCCACGTGCTACCCGTTACACCGGTGCATAGTTTCTCCTCTAGATCGGTTTTCTGCAGCGCTTAGGCGAAGCCCTGCCGGAATTGCTCCACCACCATCACCGGAGCGCTGTCACGCTGCCGGTGAACTCTCTCTCCTCTCCACCTCCTCTCGCTGGATCGAGACGTTGGAGATCGTCATCAAGCTGCACGTGTGCTGAACGCGGAGGTGCCGTCCGTTCGGCGCTAGATCGGAAGGACCGTGATCGAGATCGCGAGACGGTTCGTGATGTGATCACGGAACGGATCGTGATGAGTTCGCGGGACAGATCGTGATCAAGATCGTGAGACGGGTCATGATGAGTTCGCGGGACGGATCATGATGTGTTCGTGGGACGGTTCGTGATTCGATCGCGGGACGCTCGGCGATTTGGATCGCGAAGAAGTTCGACTACACCAACCGCGTTTCTTAACGCTTCTCGCTTAGCGATCTACAAGGGTACGTAGATCCACTTTCCCTCTCGTAGATGCTCATCACCATGGATAGGTTTGCGTGTGCGTAGGAAATTTTTTGTTTCCCATGCGATGTTCCCCAACAGTGGCATCATGAGCTAGGTTGATGGTTCGATGAGATCTGGAGTAGAACACAAAAGTTCTCCATTTATTCCGTAGCTTTTCTTTCGAGTTACTAACATTTAGCAACTGAACCGGTATCCAATACCTAGGTGCTACTAGGAATACTAGCAAGGTACACATCAATAACACGTATATCAAATATACTTCTGTCGGCGTTGCCAACCTTCTTATCTACCAAGTATCTAGGGTTGTTCCGCTTCAGCAACTACTCTCCTCATAAGCGAAGCACTTAGTCTCGGGTTTGGGTTCAACTTTGGGTTGCTTCACTAGAGAAGCAACTGACTTGCCATCCATGAAGTTTCCCTCCTTGCCCTTGGCCTTCTCGAAACTAGTGGTTTTACTAACCATCAACACTTGACGTTCCTTCTTGATTTCTACCTTCGCGGTGTCAAACATCGCAAACAGCTCAGGGATTATATCCCTGGCATTTTATAGTTCATCAATTCTAGTAGCTTAGTGACAGTGACTTGGAGAACTATATCAATCACTATCTTATTTGGAATATCAACTCCCACTCGATTCAAGCGATTGTAGCACCCGGACAACCTGAGCACATTCTCAACGATTGAGCTATTCTCTTTCATCTTGCAGGCCAAGAATCTTGTGGGAGATCTCATATCTCGCAACACGGGCACGAGCCTGAGATCGTAATTTCAGCTCTTAGAACATCTCATATGTTCCGTGACGTTCAAAATATTTCAGAGCCTCAATTCTAAGCCGTAATGCATGGCACACTAAACTATCAAGTAGTCATCAGAACGTGCCTGTCAGATGTTCACAACATCTACACACGACGCTAGAGGGGTTGGCACACTGAGTAGCGCATTAAGGACATAAGCCTTCTGTGCAGCAATGAGGACGGTCCTTAGATCAGGGACCGAGTCCACAATATTGCTACATCATCTTTCAACTCTATTTCTCTAGGAAAAAAATACAAGGGAGCTATAGTGCGAGCTAGTAATCTACAACATAATATGCAAAGACACTACGGACTAAGTTCATGATAATGAGTTCAATTAATCATATTAGTTAAGAACTCCCACTCAAATTGACATCCCTCTGGTCATTCGAGTGATACATGATCCAAATTCACCAACTCAAGTCTGATCATCACGTGAGTTGAGGTGATTTCAATGGTGAACATCATCATGTTGATCACATCTACTATATGAATCATGTTCGACCTTTCGGTCTCTTGTGTTCCGAGGCCATGTTTGTACATGCTAGGCTCGTCAAGTTTAACCCGAGTGTTCTGCATGTGCAACACTGGCTTGCACCCGTTGTATGTGAACATAGAGTCTATCACACCCGATTATCACGTGGTGTCTCGACACGACAAACTTTCGCAACGGTGCACATTCAGGGAGAACACAATTTATCTTGAAATTAAGTGAGGGATCACCTTATAATGCTACCGTCGTCCTAAGCAAAACAAGGTGCATAAAAGGATTAACATCACATGCAAATCATAAGTGACATGATATGGCCATGAACTTGTGCTTTTGATCTCCATCTTGAATGCACCGACATGATCTCCATCATCACCGGAATGACACCATGATCTCCATCATCTTGATCTGCATCAACGTGTCGCGATTGGGGTTGTCGCGCCCATCATGCTTCTACTACTATTACTACCGTTTAGCAATAAAGTAAAGCATTACATAGCACTTAATGATTGACACGCAGGTCATACAATAATTAAAGACAACCCTATGGCTCCTGCCGGTTGCCGTACTCAACGACATGCAAGTCATGATATTCTATACAACACATGATCATCTCATACATCACATATATCACATCATGTAATTGGCCATATCACATCACAACATACCCTGCAAAAACAAGTTAGACGTCCTCTAATTGTTGTTGCATCTTTTACATGGCTGCTACGGGTATCTAGCAAGAAAAATTCTCACCTACGCATAAACCACAACGGTGATACATTAGTTGCTTTTCAACCTTCTCAGGGTCCGCCTTTGTCGAATCTGATCCAACTAAAGTAGGAGAAACCGGCACCCACCAGCCATCTATGCAACAAGTTGCAGTTGAGGGAACCGGTCTCTCGTAAGCGTACGAGTAATGTTGGTCCGAGCCGCTTCATCCCACAATACCGCTGAACCAAGACACGATGAAGGGAGGAAGCAATCTAAGCATCAACGCCCACAAACTCTTTGTGTTCTACTCGAGATCTCATCTACACATAGACCAAGCTCATGATGCCACTGTTGGGGAACGTTGCATGGGAAACAAAAGTTTTCCTACGCAGACGCAAGATCTATCCATGGTGATGAGCATCTACGAGAGGGAGAGTGGATCTACATACCCTTGTAGATCACTAAGCGGTAGGCGTTAAGAAACGCGGTTGGTGTAGTCGGACGTCTTCGCGATTCAAATCGCCAAGCGTCCCATGATCTCATCACGATCCATCCCACGATCCAATCACGATCTGTCCCGCGAACTCATCACGATCCGTCCCGCTATCTCATCAAGATCTGTCTTGCGATCTTGATCACGGTCCTTCCGATCTAGCGCCAAACGGACGACACATCCGCGTTCAGCACACTTACAGCTCGATGACGATCTCTGCCTTCTTGATCCAGCAAGAGGAAGCGGAGAGGTAGACGAGTTCTCCAGCAGAGTGACGGCGCTGCAACGATGGTGGTGGAGCAAGTCCAGCAGGGCTTCGCCGCTGAAACCGATCTAGAGGAGAAACTACGAACTACAGGAGAGGCAGCACGTGGCTTACGGTTTCTTGATGTGTCCCAAGTGCTAGCCGCGCTCCTCTATTTATATGCTGAGCCCTGGGGTCAAAACTTGGAGAAAAATCCTCCTCAAGGTCGGTTTGCCCGCAAGGCAAGAGTCCTTCTCGGAGTCCAGGACCAGACTCCAAGGTCCTCGGTGTCTTGGCCCAAACGCTAGGGTCCGTGGCGTCTGGCCCCTGGCCTCCACAAAACAAATTTTGCACCTTCCTAAAGCCTCATGGGCTTTACCCCTTGGCCCAAATAAAGTGTTCCTATACCCCGAACATTTCGGGAAACATCCGAAACTATTTTCGGTGAATTCCAGAACCCTTCCGGAGACCAAACACTATTATCCCATATATCAATCTTTACCTCCGGACCATTCCGGAGGTTCTCGTGACGTCCGGGATCTCACCCGGGACTCCGAACAACCTTCGATCACCACCATACATAACTCTATACTACCGAAGCGTCACCGAACCTTAAGTGTGCAGACCCTGCGGGTTCGAGAACTATGTAGACATGACCGAGACACCTCTACGGTCAATAACCAATAGCGGGACCTAGATGCCCGTATTGGTTCCTACATATTCTACGAAGATCTTTATCGGTCGAACCTCTATGTCAAGGATTCAGTTAATCCCGTATGATGTTCCCTTTGTTCTTTGGTATGTTACTTGCCCGAGATTCGATCATCGGTATCTCCATACCTAGTTCAACCTCATTACCGGCAAGTCTTTTTACTCGTTCCATAATACAAGATTCTGTGACTAACACTTAGTCACATTGCTTGCAAGGCTCATTGTGATGTTGTATTACCGAGTGGGCCCTGAGATACCTCTCCGTCACACAGAGTAACAAATCCCAGTCTTGATCCATGCCAACCCGATAGACGCCCTCGAAGATACCTGTAGAGCACCTTTATAGTCACCCAGTTACGTTGCGACATTTGATACACACAAGGCACTCCTCCGGTGTCCGTGAGTTGCATGATCTCATGGTCATAGGAACATATACTTGACATGCAGAAAACAGTAGCAATAAACTGACACGATCATATGCTACGTTTGTAGTTTGGGTCTTGACATGCAGAAAACAGTAGCAATAAATTTATTATTGCCTCTAGGGCATATTTCCAACATATTCTACGAATCTCAAGCATCTAAGCTTGGGGATGCCTCGGAAGGCATCCCTTCTTTCGTTTCAATCTATCGGTATGTCACTTGGAGCTATATTTGTATTCGTCACATGAAATGAGTTTTGCTTGGAGCATCATTTGATTTTGGTTGATTTTATTTTTAGTTTGCCACAATCATTATTTTCTGGACTCACCTATTTGAGAGAGACAAACCTTCATCACAATTTATTAGAATACTCTATGTGTTTCACTTAGATCTTTTGGGCTTAGCAGTTGCTCTAGTAGTTCACTTATATTTTTTTGAGCATGGTGGCGTATAAGTTTTTTAGAAATAACTGCACTCTCATTAGTAAATTATATTTGTTTGAGATTTAATAGATAGTGATGCTGATTTGCATGGGTCATAAGACTAGTCCAAAAATAATGGGTATTCAATGAGTCATAATCAAAACCATCATATAGCACATAAAAGAGAAATTTTGGGTTAGTGATATTGATGTGGTAATATGAAAAATATGTGAGTGCATCATTGTTGATTCATAGAAGTATTGGTATTAAGAGGTGTTAATTTCCCGTTTGCCTAAATATTAAAAAGGCATGGTGAGGATGTGTGAGCATTTCTATTCCTCATTAAAATCTTGGTGTTGTTTCGGGTCAGAGGCGCACGACAGTCAACTCCTCCCAACCTCCTCCCTCGAGGCATGCGAGTAGTACTTTGATTTGTGATAAAACTTTGCAATAAGTGTATGAGTTCTTCATGACTAATGTGAACCCGTGGATGTACGCAATCTCACCACGTCATTTTTTGCTAGCCACTTCGGTACCGTGCATTGCTCATTCTCACCTCGAGGATCGGTGCGAACTTCGTCGGTGCATCCAAACCCCGTGACATGATACGATCTGTCACATGACACGTCTCAGTCATATCTACTTTTCCTAACGCTTTTTCTCTTGTTTTGGACTCTAATTTGCATGATTTGAATGAAACTAACACGGACTCACACTGTTTTTAGCAGAACTAAAATGGTGTTGTTTTTATGCAGAAAGAAAAGTTTTCGGAATTGGACGAAACCTTTTGGAGATTTATTTCAAAATAAAAGAAAAATACTGAAACCAAGAGCCACCGGAGGGGGTGCCCTGGCTGGGCCCGATACACCAGGGCGTGCCACCCCCTCTTGGCGTGCCTTGGTGGGTTGTGGTCACCTCGTGGCCCCACTGACTCTAATTCCAACTCCATAAATACCTATTTTTGGAGAAAAAATAGGAGAGGAAGTTTTATCGTGTTTCACGAGACAGAGCCGCCGCCACCTCTCGTTCTTCACCGGGAGGCCAGATCTGGAGTCTGTTCGGGGGTCCAGAGAGGGGAATTTTCGGTCTTCGTCATCACCAACCCTCCTTCATCGCTAATTCCATGATGCTCCCCATCGGAGGTGAGTAATTCCTTCATAGGCTCGCTGGTCGGTGAGGAATTGGATGCGGTTCATGATGTACTTGAGTTAGTTTTGTTACGGCTTGATCCCTAGTATCCCTTGTGTTCTGAAATTGATGTTGCTATGACTTTACCATGTTTAATGCTTGTCAGTAGGGCCCGAGTGCCATGATTTCAGATGTGAATCGTTTATGTTATCACCATTATATCTATGTTCTTGATCCGATCTTGCTAGTCATATGCACCTGCTATGTGTTATGATCCGTAAAACCCCGGGGTCACAATAATCGGGATACTTTTCGATGATGATCGTACTTTGAGGAGTTCATGTATTGACTATTTGTTAATGCTTTGTTCCGGTTCTCTATTAAAAAGAGGCCTTAATATCCCTTAGTTTCCTTATGGACCCAGCTACCACGGGAGGGTAGGACAAAAGATGTCATGCAAGTTAATTTTTGGTATATTTGGTATGGAAAGGAATAAATGTCGATCAATCCTTAATTAATTTTCAGTATATTGGGTAACTTTCAGATTCAATCTTTAATTAAATTTGGTATATTTGGTAGCTTTTCTATGGAAAGGAATAAATCATGATCAATCTTTAAGTAATTTTTGGTATATTTGGTAACTTTCATATTCCATCTTTAATCAATTTTCGGTATATTTGGTATAACTTTTGTATGGAAAGGAATAAATCACGATCAATCTTTCATTAATTTTTGGTATATTTGGTAACTTTCATATTAAATATTTAATTAATTTTTGGTATATTTGGTATATTTTCTATGGAAAGGAATGAATCACAATCAATCTCTACTCCTATAGACTTGGTAGCTTCCGTTCTAGGTTTTTTTGTCCCACCTTCATTAGGTTTATTTTTGTTAGTTTTTTTCCGCACCACGTCGCACCACCCCTCCCACGAAAATCCCCATGTTTCTAATTGATTTTTTCATGGTTCACCCTCATCTCTCCCGTACACGAGTTCGATCTAGATCCATAGGAGGAATCTCCTCCCGTATGTGAATCCCCACCTCCCCTTTCCTCCTTTCTCATTCAGGGCCGCCACTGCTGTTCTGTCTTCTATCTCTCTAAGTTCCCGTGCCGCACCCCATGTATTCTCATATCTCTCTCTGAATGGTGGCAATGGTGGTTGGGCGACCCGCTCCAGAGAACGACAGGGTCATGTGTTTCCCACGGTGGTGGCTGGAGACTCTGACGCAGAGGACCATAATTGGGAAATGGAAGGTGGCGGAGGAGCGAAGTCCATGGAAGAGAAGCATCTTAATTAGGCGCCGCCATATGGACAGGAACCGGCGCTGCCGCAGGTAATGCTCCCTTCGTCCGACGTCGTGTTGCGCCTCAAGCAGGAACCACTTCATCTTCTCCTTACCCGATCGCCTCGCGCCCGCCACTGATACGTCTCCATCGTATCTACTTTTCCTAACGTTTTTTCTCTTGTTTTGGATGAAAATTTTTGGAGAATTATTTTACAATAAATAAAAAATACTTGAGCCAAGAACCATTGGAGGGGGTCTAGGTGCCTACAAGACACCAGGGCACGCCACCCCCTCCAAGCGCCCTGGTGGGTTGTGGGGCCCTCGGGGCTCCGTTGACCCTATTTCGAACCCTATAAATTCCTATTTTTGGAGAAAAAATAGGGGAGGAAGTTTTATCATGTTTCACAGGACGGAGTCGCCGCCACCTCCTATTCTTCATCAGGAGGCCAGATCTGGAGTCCATTTCGGGCTCCGGAGAGGGGAATCTTTGGTCTTCGTCATCACCAACCCTCCTTATCATCAATTCCATGATGCTCCCCACTGGGAGTGGGTAATTCCTTCGTACGCTCGCTGGTCGGTGAGGACTCATGTAATCGAGTTAGTTTTGTTAGGGCTTGATCCCTAGTATCCACTATGTTATGAGATTGATGTTGCTATGACTTTGCCATGCTTAATGCTTGTCACCAAGGCCCGGGTGCCATGATTTGAGATCTGAACCGTTTATGTTTTAACCATCATATCTATGTTCTTGATACGATCATGCAAGTCATATGCACCTATTATGTGTTATGATCCGTAAACCCCAAAGTGACAATAGTTGGGATACTATCCGGCGGTGACCGTAGTTTGAGGAGTTCATGTGTTCACTATGTGTTGGTGCTTTTTTCCGGTTCTCTATTTAAAGGAGGCCTTAATATCTCTTAGTTTCCTTATGGACCCCGCTGCCACGGGAGGGTAGGACAAAAGTTGTCATGCAAGTTCTTTTCCATAAGCACGTATGGCTATTTACGGAATACATGCCTACATTATATTTATGAATTGGAGCTAGTTCTGTGTCGTCCTAGGTTACGATTGTTATATGATGAATATCATCCAACGAATTCACCGATCTAATGCCTACGAGTTTTTCACATAATGCTATTGATATTGCTACTATTCCAATTGCTACAAAAACCATTGCTACTGTTACCGTTAATACTGCTATCAAAACTATCATATTACTGTGCTACTGATTACCCTGCTGCAGATATTTAATCTTTAGGTGTGGTTGAATTGACAACTCAACTACTAATACTTGCTAATTTTTTTTCGGCTCCCCTTGTGTCGAATCTACAAAATTTGGGTTGAATACTCTACCCTCGAAAACTGTTGTGACTATACTTGTGGGTTATCAAGATCTTTTTCTGGCGCCATTGCCGGGGAGCATAGCTATATTCGTTGAGTAACTTGGTATTTATATCAATTTATCACTATGATGAATCTAAGGGATACAAGAACCAAGACCGTTCCCTCTAAGATGAGGGGAGGTATGGATTTGCCATCACAGTCTGTACTTAATTCATCTTCTGTTATGAGTAGACTTGCAACACCACCACATGCTATTAATCCTGATATGTCGCAAGTGATTGATGATGCTACTTCTCCTATGAATTATGATATTGATGATGCTAGTACCTTGCCCGATGATACTGTGCCACTAGGTAAATTTCTTGATGAACAAATTGCTAGAGCTAAGGAGAATGAAATTATTGAAATTGATGAAATTACTGAAATTGATGAAGTCCTTGAAACTGAGAATTATGAAACACCTATTAGACCTAGCTCTCCTAGATTTGAATTGCCTAAGATACCCGAGGGTTATATTATGGATGGATAAGTAGCTAGAGACATCCTTGCTTGTAAGGATAGATATTATCTTAAGGAATTACTATGCAAGTATAAAGAAAACACTTTGAATGCTAGAATGAAATGTGATCCTAAGTTTTCTACTTCACCTATCTTTGTTACCGATAAGGATTATGAATTCTCTATTGACCCAGAGTTAATTACTTTGGTTGAATCTGATTCTTTTCATGACTATGAAACTGAAACTGTAGTGGCACAACTTACTAAGTTGAATGATATAGCCACCCTTTTTGCTCATGATGAGAAGATTCGCTACTACTATATTCTCAAATTATTTCCATTCTCATTAAAGGGTGATGCTAAGATATGTTACAGTACTCTTGCTCCTGGTTGTGTGCGTAGTCCCCAGGATATGATTCACTACTTCTCTAAAAAATATTTTCCTGCTCATAAGAAACAAGCTGCCTTAAACTGATGCTTCTAGGGACTTCCTAGATAGTTGTGTTTTCAAGGAACAAACTATTGAACAAGCTGAGGAACTATTTAATAATATATTGAAGAATTATGATGATTGGACACTCCTTGAACCACCACTTAAACTCACTCCAAAGAAGAGGGGTATCTTGTTTCTCAGTCGTGAAGATATGCAGTAGGCAAAGAAATGTATGAAGGAAAAAGGTATTAATGCCGAGGATGTTAAGAATTTAACACCTATTGAATAAATACATGGCCTTGACACACCACCACCTCAACATGTGGCAGAGGTAATTTCTTTATTATAGTTTGATGATGCTAGTACCTTTCTTGATGATACTGTGCCACTAGGTGAATTTCTTGATGAACAAATTGCTAGAGCTGAAGAGAATGAAATTACTGAAACTGATGAAATCTTTGAAACTAATAATTATGAAAGACCTATTCGACCTAGCTCTCCTAGCTTTGAAATGCCTAAGATACCTGAGGGTTATGTTATGGATGGAGAAGTAGCTAGAGACATTCTTGCTTGTAAGGATAGAAATGATCTCAAGAAATTACTATGCAATTATAAAGAATAGACTTTGAATGCAAGAATGAAATGCAATCCTAAGTTTTCTACTTCACCTACATTTGTTACCAATAAGGATTATGAATTCTCCGTCGACCCAGAGTTAATTACTTTGGTTGAATCTGATCCTTTCCATGGCTATGAAACTGAAACTGTAGTGGCACATGTTATTACGTTGAATGATATAGCCACCTTTTTTGCTCATGATGAGAAGATTCTCTACTACTATATTCTCAAACTATTTCCGTTCTCATTAAAGGTTGATGCTAAGATATGGTACAATACTCTTGATCCTAGTTGTGTGTGTAGTCTCCAGGATATGATTTACCACTTCTTTGAAAAATATTTTCCTGCTCATAAGAAACAAGCTGCATTACAGGAAATATTTAACTTTGTGCAAATTGAAGAAGGAAGTCTCCCACAAGCTTGGGGGAGGCTTCTCCAATTTCTTAATGCTTTGCCTGATCAGCCTCTTACAAAAAATAAAGTACTTGATATCTTCTATAATGGACTAACTGGTGCTTCTAGGGACATCCTAGATAGTTGTGCTGATTGTGTTTTCAGGGAACAAACTGTGGAAGAAGCTGAGGAAC
This sequence comes from Hordeum marinum, assembly GCA_022496015.1. Classification (NCBI taxonomy): domain Eukaryota; kingdom Viridiplantae; phylum Streptophyta; class Magnoliopsida; order Poales; family Poaceae; genus Hordeum; species Hordeum marinum. The sequence continues at coordinate 46,682,272 of CM039673.1, read as the reverse complement.
TATTGAATAATATATTGGAGAATTATGATGATTGGATTCTCCCTGAACCACCATGTGAACCCACTCCGAAGAACAGGGGTATCTTATTTCTCAGTCCGGAAGATATGCATGAGGCAAAGAAATGTATGATGGAAAAAGGTATTAAGGCTGAGGATGTTAAGAATTTACCACCTATTGAGGAAATACATGGCCTTGACACACCACCGCCTCCAGGTGGTAGAGGTAAATTCTCTATTAAAGTTTGATGAAGGTGACATTCCTTACAATAAACATCTTAGTAAATGCTTATATGAGTTTGATAACTACATTAGGAAACAAGATCACTTCAATGCAAATGTTTTGAAACAAATGAAATATAATTATGGTATGCTTGCTCGCTTGAGTGACTTTTATTTAGAATAAGTAATAATGTTAGAGGTGTAGGAAAACATGCCTCTATGGTTCAAACCTAGTTAGAACAAGTTTCTAAATCTCAAAGAGAATTTCTTAATGAAATGAATAATAATATGAATGATTTTGTTGTTAGAGTAGTAACTAGAGGAGGTAAAATGACTCAAGAACCACTTTATCCTGAGGGTCACCCTAAAATAATTGAACAAGACTCAAAGAATTAATACTGATGCACCTAGTTCTTCTAAAATGAAAAAGAAAAAGAAAAATGACCGGACTTTGCATACCTCTAGTGAACCTGAGATAGAAAAACCTCCTCCTAATAATAATCTCTCTATTTTTTATGCTGAAACTCAATCTAGTAATTAACATTCACCTAGTGATAATGATAATGATAATGATGATGTTGATGAAGATGCTCAACTAGATAATGATGTAGAAATAGAACCTGCTGTTGATCTTGACAACCCACAACCTAAAAAACGATATGATAAAAAATACTTTGTGGCTAGAAAATACGGTAAAGAAAGAGAGCCATGGGTTCAGAAACCCATGCCTTTTCCAGCTAAACCATCTAAGAAAAAGGATGATGAAGAATTTGAACACTTTGTTGAAATGATTAGGCTAGTCTTTTTGCGCACCCACTTAACTGATATCTTAAAGATGCGACAGGGGGCGGTCAATATCTTCCATGTTAAGCGGGTTATTCTCATGATGAGTGTTTATTCACTCGTCCTTGCATGAGAGGGGCGGTAATAGGGATTCCCAGTACCGAAATCAAAAGAAATGCAAATAATTAAACAAAACTCCCCCAGGAATGTTGTTGGAATGGACGGTACCCGCGGATTCGGCTAGCCGTGGAGTGTGTTTGTTGGTGGAGGGGGAGTAAAACTTTACTTTTACCGCTTAGGAACCGCCGCTAATGTTTTTGAAAAAGTGTTTGCATTTGAGATATTATATTATTCCTCGCTAGTTGCCTATATCATTGATGTGAGTTAATATAATATTTAGGAGTTATTGTTAACATGGTTAGTCATGATCTTTGCGGAAAACATGGGTGCTATTTAAGCATATGTATGTAAACAAGAACAAAAGAGTTCGTAAAAGTTTTTCTTTATCACTTTTAGTTTGTCAACTGAATTTCTTGAGGACAAGCAATGGTTAAGCTTGGGGGATTTGATACGTCTCCATCGTATCTACTTTTCCTAACGCTTTTGCTCTTGTTTTGGACTCTAATTTGCATGATTTTCATGAAACTAACCCGAACTGACGTTGTTTTCAGCAGAACTACCATTGTGTTATTTTTGTGGATAAATAATTTTTCTCAGAATTGGACAAATTTTTTTGGAGATTTATTTCAGAATAAATAAAAAATACTGCAGCCAGAAACCACCGGAGGAGGGGGCCTGGCTGGGCACGATACAACAAGCCGCGCCATCCCCCCAAGCATGCCCTGGTGGGTTGTGCCCACCTCGTTGCCCCGCTGACCGTAATTCTGACACTATAAATTCCTATTTTCGGAGGACGAAATTAGGGAGGAGATTTTATCGCGTTTCACAGGACAGAGCCGCTGCCACCCCTTGTTCTTCATCGGGAGGCCAGATCTCGAGCCCGTTTGGGGCTCCGAAGAGGGGAATCTTCAGACTTCGTCATCACAAACCCTCCTTCATCGCTAATTCCATGATGCTCCCCACTGGGAGTGAGTAATTCCTTCATAGTCTTGCTGGTCGGTGAGGAGTTGGATGAGATTCATCATGTAATCGAGTTAGTTTTGTTAGGGCTTGATCCCTAGTATCCACTATGTTCTAAGATTGATGCTTCTATGACTTTGCCATGTTTAATGCTTGTCACTAGGGCATGAGTGCCATGATTTCAGATCTGAACCGTTTATGTTTTCACCATTATATCTATGTTCTTGATCCGATCTTGCCTAGTCATATGCACCTATTATGTGTTAGGATCCATAAACCCCAAAGTGACAATAGTTGTGATACTTTTTGGTGATGACCTTAGTTTGAGGAGTTCCTGTATTCACTATGTGTTAATGATTTGTTCTGGTTCTCTATTAAAAGGAGGCCTTAATATCCCTTAGTTTCCTTATGGACCCTGCTGCCATGGGAGGGTAGGACAAAAGATGTCATGCAAGTTCTTTTCCATAAGAACGTATGACTATTTATAGAATATGTGCCTACATTACATTGACGAACTGGAGCTAGTTCTGTGCCGCCCTTGGTTATGACTGTTATATGATGAATATCATCCAACAAATGCACCGATACAGTGCCTACAAGTTTTCCACATATTGTTCTTACTAAGTCATTACTGCTATTGTCACTGTTGCACTTGCTACAAAACTATTACTACTACTGTTACCACTACTGTTATTACTGTTACCACTGCTATCAACCTATCATATTACTGTGCTATTGATCACTTTGCTACAGATATTTAATCTTCAGGTGTGGTTGAATTGACAACTCAACTGCTAATACTCTCAAATATTTGTTGCGTCTATAAAGGGTTGAATACTCTACCCTCAAAAACTGTTGCAACCCCCTGTACTTGTGGGTTATCATGGTTGCACGCGAGAACATGGCCAAAAGAAACACTTCTGTGGTGTCGAAGTGTGCACTGGATTCCTCGGGTGGCAATGTGGTGATAAGATGGGACAGAGGAGGAAGAAATGATCAGTTCAGAAACGCGATTATTAAGGACATCATGGACTTAAAGCTTGCCGGCTACCTGCCCGCCAACGTCTTCCACCGCGCTCCAAAGGAGAACCATGTGGTTACCACCCCAAAGCTAGGCGAGAGGGTGTTGTTCATCCCCGATTTCATTCGGGGACTGAGCTTCCCTCTCCACCCCTTCGTGAGGGGTCTCATGTTCTTCCACTGGCTGGACTTCCATGAACTCCCCCCAAACTCCTTCATGCACATATCGGCATTTATTATCGTCCGTGAAGCCTTCGTGCGGGTTGAACCATAGTTCGGCCTGTGGCTCAACGTCTTCAACGTCAAGCCGAAGACTGTCGTGGGCAAGCACATGGACTACAGAGGGGCGGTAATCATCAAGCTCCCACGCGTCGGATGGCCAACTGTCACCTTCATCGACACCATCAAGATTTGGCAAAAGGAGTGGTTTTATATCACCGAACCAAGGGAAGAGGGTCAGGTTGCTCCAGCCGAATTCTGATCTGGATCCCCCACGAGATTGACCTCATAGCTCAGGAAGGGCCTTGACTGGGGGTCAGATGCAGAGGTGAAAACACTGCAGAAGTGCATCTCCTCGATGGTCAAGGCCAAGATCGAGCTGGTTAACGTGGTTCAGATCATGCTTCGACGCCGTATCCTTCCCTGCCAGCACCGTGACTCCCCCATGTGATCTTACCAGCTTGATGATGAGCCTACCATAGGCCAACTCTTCCGCACCACTCCTGAGAAACTGTGGAAGGCGTTGTTCAAGCCCCGGAAGAGTTGGCCAGCCAAGAAGAAGGATTCGGGCCTAAGCGTCGATAACCCTCCTACACAGGTACGATATAATTTCAATCAATTGGATCTGTTTTTTGACAAAAGGACTGAACGCCTTTCCCCTCATATTTGCATAAATGGTTAAGCAAAGCCATAGGAATTAACTTCCTAGCACCGCAGCCCGAAGACCCCAGGTCGGAGCTGTTGGCAGAGATGCTCGTCATGGCGCCGTACACGGCGCCAGAGAAGAAGGAAAAGAAGAAGAAGAAGGTCAGAGAAGGTCTTCGCATAAGGGATCAGCCAGACGCTATGTCCGAGGAAACCCATGCCTCCCCACTCATGAGGAAGAGCATGAGGACGAGGGGAAGGCGATTCCCCCTCACAATAAAGAGGATGGTGTCGCCGGACGTCGCGGAGGACGTACCTCCTCCTGCCCCAAAGAGGGTGTGTTGTGCGAGGTTAATCCTGGCCGACGAGAGCTTGGACTCTGATGCCGAGTCCGAGGATTTAGAGAAGGTTCCCCAAAGGAAAGGGCCAAGCCCCCATCTCGAAGGTATGAATCCGAAGACTCCCTGAGTCATCTACGTGAAGTTTTTAATGTTTTTAAATGCAAGAATGCCTTTTTGGTTTGCAGCCCACCACACGTTCTCCCCACCGACCAAGTTTTGGATGGGGAGTCTCCACCCGCCGAGCTGGCGGAGAGTGGGACTGCGTTGCACCCCACACCTCAAGGGGTCGCGAAGGATGCCGTGGAGGTGTCATCCCGCCAGGCTCCTTTGGAGCCGAACATAGGCGGATGGGGTGATAATGTTATGTCCGAGGTTAATGCCTCGGCCACCAAAGACCGGGGAGAGGAGCCCCTCCCGTCCTCTAAGGAGGATGAACAAAGGGATGTCTGGTCCCCTCCGAGGTTATCTCCGGAGCGCACTGTGCCTCCGGAGCTACCGGTTCAATCCCTTGTCAGGGGTCGGGTTAACCGGTCACCACTGGCGCCACCCATGACTGGGTGGCCGATCATGGAGGAGGCTCTATCAAGCGCCTCCATCTCCGAGGATCACCTCACTCTTATGGGTATGGTTTTGCAAGGCATTCGGTTCGTTGATATCAGACTGAAAGAGGCCTTCAATGGTCTCTTGACGGGCTTCTAGGTGAGCCACATAATACTCTTGTCCTAAAGTTTTAATTTTATTAGGTTAGTGCTATCGTTATATATATTGCAGCCCCCGAGCCCTGGGTGAGTTTAGAATAACTTGCCCGGGGGTCAAATACAAATAAGTAATAAACAAGGCACAAGACATTATTCGTCCCATAATGTTCTAACAACCCTTAAGAGGGCCGAACATAGGGTCATGCTCTTGATAGTTTGAGGGTTTGAACCCTGTCGGCGTTCTGGGAATGGGGGTACCCAGACCTGTCTGCCTGTGGCCCAGGGCATGGCCCACCTCAATGACCAAACACGACAAGGTGTGGCCCCATTCAGGACAAGGACCTCGCGAGGGCCTTAGCCTCGTGAGGAGGGACAGTAACAAGACCCGCAAAGGATGGGCCTCCTTAGGACCCCTCCGGAGTGGCAGAGATGTCTATGCAAGGCCCGGCCTCATGAGTCAAAGATGACGCAAGGAAAGATAGGCAAGGACCAGGGCGCCAGGCGGCGTAGTTTCCCCTTTGGTGCAAAGAGAGCAAGGACAGACGCGGGTTCCCAAAGCTCCCCAAAGGTTTCCATTCCGGTGCAAGAAGACGACAACCACCCGTCCCACGGGGCGGATGTCATCGCTGAGCATGTCCCTGCGGCGTCGACAACTACTTTGCAGGCGAAGACCACCTTTGGGCAGGGCGAGCACCAACCCCTGTCCCCTTCAAAATTGGCCGTTGTGGGATCCCTTCCCGCCATTGTGATAAGGGAAGAGGACCTGGGCCACCGCTATATATAGAGCATAGGTTGCACCATAGAGGGGGATCCGGTCCAAACTCTATCATCAAACTCCACCACTCACCAAACCACAAGGGGCCTCGAACATCACTGAGAGCTCTCGGGAAGCCCCGAAACACTGTGCTTGTTCATCCACTTCACCTCCTCGAGAGGCAATCCACAAAAGCAGGAGTAGGGTATTACGCTTCGCAGCGGCCCGAACCTGGGTAAATATCGTGTTCATCTGCTTCCTCGTCATCGTGCGAGTTCGTCGTTGCGTCCATCGAGTAGCGAGCTAGGTTGGACGAAGCCATCGGGAGATCTTTGCATACGCCCCTGTGTTCGAATCTTAAGGGTTTTGCGGAGCCCGAAATCCAACAAACTGATATTAATTGCTTGTAGGCCTCATCATTAGCGGCATCCATTAATGCCGTGGAGCTTGCCGAACTAAATCGGAATCTCAAGAGCTCCGAAGAAGAGCTCGACACGCTGAACAAGAGGTTCGATGAGGCGCAAGGTAAACCGAATTAGATCTGTGAGGTGTTAGTGATCCACACTGGTGATCTAGTGTAATTGTATGTTTATTCCTTACACGGCTTTGACCAAGGAGGTAGAGAAGCTCAAGGTCGAGCTTAAAAAGATGGAGCAAGCGGCCACAGATGAGAAGGCAGCAATAGCGCTCTCCGCATTGAAAACCGCGAGTGCTAAGTATGAAGTCCGGGTGGAGGAGGTGCAATAGGAGCTCAAGGATGCCAGCACAAAGTGCGGGGGCCTTGTGCATATAGGCAAGGAATAAGCCACCGAGATATCCACGCTGAAATCGGAGCTCCAAAAGGAGCGGGTGGAAAGGCGGTTCTTTAAATAATAGATCCGCCAAGTCAAAACTATCATAGACGGTAAGCTGTATTTACTACAGTCTGCCTTTGGTGATAACAGATTCACATTGCTCACCCAGGTTTGGCGTTCCTCAGGCGCCTGTTTGAACCTCCAAAAGAGTGTAGCAGACGCGAACCAATTCTATGCTTCGTGAGAAGAAGGCGATGAGGCTTGGCTCTTTTGGGCACAATTTGAAGCCCCCGAGTGCTCTCCTCTTCTCATCGAGCAGATGAAGCAGCTAATGGAGCTACACAGGATGGCGGAGCTAGCCATGAAGGATCTCTGCATCTGGCTATGGCCCGATGAGTCGTTGCCGAGCAGCTACTTCGGCCTGGTGTGGAGGTTGCGTGACGCTACACCTCGGATCGATGTGCTAAAGTGTTCTACCTGCATCGAGGGTGCTCGGATGGCCTTTGGAAGAATCATGATGCACTGGCCGAGGCTCAATCCGATCGAGATGGCTACCGCAGCTCTGCCCCTGGAAAGGAGTATAGGTGCCTTGAGCGATACTTCTCCGTGGTGATGGAGGGTGCTCGGGCGATAGAGGCTCAATGTTCGAAGGATAAATTTTATGAATGAGCATGTTGTAATGTGTCCGAAGATTGTTTAACACTTTATGATGATGTTGCATCGTTTATGTGTCTTTTAAGTTTTGCATTTTCTATGACTCCCATGTGGTCGTTTAATCTGAAGTTGTGAGTCGTCGGCTTTAGCCCCATGTAGATACTATGCGGGGTGTCTCTGCCTCTGCACTGTGACCCTTAGACGAGGTATCGGTGCCTGAAGGCGGTAGTGCGAGGGGGACAAGGCAATTAGACTATGGAGCTTTATTGCTTTCACTTAGCCGTGGGAGCATTAAAAACGAACGCGGGGGCTGATGACTAGCCCCTAGTGGTTTGTGATGTTCGGATGAACCGCGGCTAAAGCCAGCATCACATGGTTTGTACGAGTACAAAACCCATCGTAGGACACGCAATAACCTCTAACGAAGTTTTAGTATGACACTAATGCTCGGATTCGTAGACTGGTTCTCGTGTACTATGACAGTCAGTTTTTGGCTTTCTCCCCTGAGCTACTTGACCAGGCTAGTTGGAAACACAATCGCAGTGGTTCTCCCTTTGCCCTTTTAGCCGAATTAGCGGAACGTAAGAGGGCAAACACAGGAGCCGGGCAACCCAACTATTGACCCAAGAAATAGTTTGGAACCAATGCATATAGAGCGAAATCCAAGACGTCGAGAACACGATCGATTGTGTCGGGGTGATGCTTAGGGAAATATTTTAAGTTCAAACCCCCGGTCTTTTAGCCGGTCGCATCGTAATATGTACCAAACAGTTTCGCAAGAAGCATTGAAGAGGGAAGAAACAAAGTATGTATCATAAAATACGGCGAAGTGGCCATGCATAATGGTCTTATATTTGCTCAATAACTCTTATAACTCAAATTGCCGAAGCCACTGTTTACAGGTACTTGAAGATGAAATATAAAGTTTACAGGAGGAGTTGTACCAGGGGTCTTCGATGGGTGGCCTGACGTCCTCGATGTGCCCTATCGCATGTCCGCTCTTGTGCCTCCTAGGGAGTTGCATTCCTTTATGGGTGATGCTGTCAGCGAGCGGACCTTGGAAAGAAGATCTTGAGAAGTTGCCAAAGTATGGATGGGCTTTACGCTTTAGCAGGTCCTTCATGCTACCTATAGTATGTCCAAAGACGTGTATTGCTAGTAGTTCGGACCAGCCGAACACTTACGCTTTGATAGTTGTTCCCCACTGCTGCCCATGGAATCTTGAGTACAAAGTTGTGCCTTCTTGGCACATGTTTTGCTGGCATTAGGGCTATGCAATGGGGAGCATGTCCCTATTTATGGGGAGAAGAAGGCTGTAGGAGTTCAGCCTAAAATCGAGCTCGCTTGTCAACCTTACGTGCCTTTATGGTAGATTTTGGCGTTTTCCGATCATCATCATAATGTAATTCGGCCGCTAGGGCCAATGCATGTTCCTTAGTTCAGAGGGAACACTCTGTTTTGCCGTTGACAGTAATGACCCCCTTGGTCCCGGGTATCTTGAGCTTGAGGTATGCGTAGTGTGGGACGGCATTAAAGCAGGCGAACGTTGTACGACCTAGCAGGGCATGATAACCGCTGCGGAAAGGTATAATGTTGAAGATCAAGTCCTCGCTACAAAAGTTATCTTGTGAACCGAACACTACTTCCAGGCTCATAGAGCCCGTGCATCGGGCTTCGATGCCTGGGATCACTCCTTTAAAGGTAGTGTTGCTAGGTTTGATCCTTGATGGATCTATACCCATCTTTTTCACCTTTTCTAGGTAAATCAGATTGAGGCTACTTCCTTCGTCCATTAGGACTTTAGTGAGGTGATACCCATCGATAATGGGGTCTAGGACGAGGGCGGCTGAACCCCCATGACGGATACTGGTCGGGTGGTCGCGTCGATCAAAGGTGATCGGGTACGCCAACCATGGGTTATACTTTGGGGCTACAGGCTGTACGGCGTATACCTCTCGAAGGGTGCACTTCCTCTCCTTTTGGGGTATGTGAGTGGCGCATATCATATTCACGGTCTTTACCTCTGGAGGGAACTGGTTTTTTCCACCATTGATCGAATCGTGGGGCTCATCATCGTCCTTGCTGTGTGGGCCCTTGCCTTGCTCCTCGGCTGTGAGTTTGTCGACCTGCTTGAACACCTAACATTTACGGTTGGTGTGATTGGCGGGTTTGTCTTGAGTGTCATGGATCTGGCAAGGCCTCTCCATGATTTTATCCAGCAGGGTAGGTCTGTCACGATTGCCTTTAGGAGGCTTCTTCCGCTCCTTGGGTTGGGGATTGCGGAAACCGGCGTTAACGGTCGTTTCGTCAGCATCACTATTGTTGTGTTGGCACTTATTTTTGGTGTGTCTTGGTTTCCCGTTTCGTTCCCAAACTTCAGAGGTTCCGAGGTCTTCGGGGTTGTGTCTCCGTTTAGCTAGCAAGTTATCCTTGCCTGCGCAAAAGCGAGTCATGCGTGATGTGAGGGCGAACATTGTCCTAGGCTTGTCCTAACCGAGCTGGCGAGCCAGCCATTCATCCCGAATATTGTGCCTGAAAGAGGCTATTGCCTCGGCATCCGGGCAGTCGACGATCTGGTTTTTCTTGGTCAAGAACCGATTCAAGAATTGTCGAGCAGACTCTCCCCGCCTTTTGGACGATGTTGCTTAGGTCGGAGGAGTCTGACGGCCGTACGTAGGTGCCTTGGAAGTTAGATCGGAATGCATCCTCCAGATCCTCCCAGCATCCGATAGAACTTTTGGGGAGGCTGTTTAGCCAATGCCGAGCTGGCCCCTTAAGCTTTAGGGGTAGGTATTTGATGGCGTGGAGATCATCTCCTCGTTCCATGTGAATGTGGAGGAGGAAATCCTCAATCCATACTATTGGGTCATTTGTTCCATCATATTGCTCTATGTTCACGGGTTTAAATCCTTCCGGGAACTGATGTTGCATCACCTCGTCGATGAAGCATAGTGGGTGGGCAGTGCCTCTGACCTGAGCTATGTCACGCCGGTAATCGGTGTCTGTTCTGGCCTAGTTTCGTTCTCGACCTCTATTGTTGCAGTCGAGCCAAGGCCGGTACCCCTCCCGTCTATCGGGTGAGTACCCTCTGGATCCGTAGATGGATCTCGTACGACATGTTCTATAGTCCAGGCCGTGTCACAGGTCAAACCTGTCGTCGGGCTCTATTGGCACTTTTCCCCTTCTGCGGGGTATCGTCGGCCTATAACCCGGTGTCGTCAGCCGTCCTATCTCGTCCTCGGGGAGGGTGGTCCGGCTGGTTGTATGGAGTATGCTTGGGAGACGGCGTATCAGTAAGCTCGTCATCAAATTGTGGCAGCAACTGTCGGTTATCTTGACTCGCCTCAAGGTCGATTTGAATGCGGATTGGGGTTGGGTCATCAGTAGTTTTCATCGATAAGATCTGATCTAGAGCCTCGTTGAGTACCGAGAGCTCGATTGGGTCAATCTGCTCAGAGCTTTCGGAGTTAATCTCCGATGCATCCGCGCAAGGAGTGTGTTCGGCAGGAACTGGTCCTCGGCTATCTGGTGCTATGGCCAGATCTGGACTAAAAGCCAAATCATCGATGGGGTTGGTCCCGTTGACGGGATCAGAGGCAGAATCCGAGGTTAAGGCCTCGGAGTCTTCGGGCGCGTCCGATGAGATTGCGAGCCCGGTTAGTGAAAGATCGCCCCCGAGAGTTTATGGAGAACTCTAGGTTCCCGAACCTGACCTCTTGACTAGGGGCGAAACTCCGGACCGACCAAGATTGACGGTCGGGTCAGCGTGCAGCACAATGCTACCGAAAGTGAAGATCTGTCCGTGGACAAAGGACTTCTCTCGTTGATGACAATGCGAGCCATCGATTCGTTTGGTGATCATAGCGGAACTCTCAATGAAAGCACCAATGTCAGTGTCAAAACCGGCGAATCTCGGGTAGGGGGTCCCGAGCTGTGAGACTAGGATTGATGGTAACAAGGAATGCAGGAGACGATGTTTACCCAGGTTCGGGCCCTCCTATGGAGGTAAAACCCTACTTTCTGCTCGATTATATTGATGGTATGAAGGTTACATAGTTGATCTACCTCGATATCAGATAGCTATAATTCTAGATGAGTTTCTTTGCCTTACAATCCAAAACCGTCCCAGTTTAAATAGACACCAGGGGGTACCTAGGGTTTACACATGATAGGTCTCCTGCCGAGGATGGAGATGTCGATTTCCTCATCTTGAATTGGAGTGCATGACGCACCTTTGGGATTTCCTTCTAGAATGAGGGCTCTCAATGTATCCGTCCCCTCCTGCGATAGTTAGAATGCGACCCACTGATAACCCACAAGTATAGGGGATCAATTGTATCCTTTCTCGATAAGTAAGACTATAAAACCCAACTAGGAGCTAAAGGTAGAACAAATATTCCCTCAAGTTCTTTCGACCACCGATACAACTATATGCACGCTTAATGTTTGGTTTACCTAGAACAAGTATGAAACTAGAAGTACTTTGTAGGTGTAACATGATATGTTTGAAAGATAATAAAGAACACGTAAATAAAAATTAGGGGCTGCTAAGATAAAGTAACAATTAAGTTAGTTTAACGAGTGTGGAAAAGTGGTGGTAGGAGTTGCGGAATTGTCCCTAGGCAATCTATAACTAGACCGGTAATCATTATTGCAATTCTATATGAGGGAGAGGCATAAGCTAACATACTTTATCTACTTGGATCATATGCACTTATAATTATGATTGGAACTCCAGCAAGCACCCCCAACTACTTAATATCATTAAGGAAAAACCCAACCATAGCATTATAAGGTATCAACTATCAAGTCCTCTTTACTCCCATATGCAACAACCCACCTACTCGGGTTTATGCCTCTGCCACTCAAGAAACCCACCATAGGCGAATCGTGAACACATTGCAACACCCTACAATGAGGATCCCTCACCCTTGCGCGACACGGAGAGAACCATAGGACAGCACCAATAATAAAACATGCAACTCAAACCAATCATGATCATCAATCAACCCATAGGACAACAAAAATCTACTCACGCATCATAGGATGGCAACACATCATCGGATAATAATATGAAGCATAAAGCACCATGTTCAAGTAGAGGGTACATCGGGTTGCGGGAGAGTGGACCGCTGTAGATAGATGGGGGAAGGTGTTGGAAATATGCCCTAGAGGCAATAATAAAATGGTTATTATTATATTTCCTTGTTCATGATAATTGTTTATTATCCATGCTATAATTGTATTGACTGGAAACACATTGCATGTGTGGATACATAGACAACACTTTGTCCCTAGTGTGCCTCTAGTAGACTAGCTCGTTGATCAAAGATGGTCAAGGTTTCCTAGCCATTGACATGGGATGTCATTTGATAACGGGATCACATCATTAGGAGAATGATGTGATGGACAAGACCCAAACTATAAACGTAGCATATGATCGTGTTAGTTTATTGCTATAGTTTTCTACATGTCAAGTATCTATTCCTATGACCATGAGATCATGCAACTCATTGACATTGGAGGAGTGCCTTGTGTGTATCAAACGTCAGAACGTAACCGGGTGGCTATAAAGGTGCTCTATAGGTATCTTCGAGAGTGTCTGTTGAGTGGGCATGGATCAAGATTGGGATTTGTTACTCCGTGTGACGGAGAGGTATCTCAGGGACCACTCGGTAATACAACATCACAACAAGCCTTGCAAGCAATGTGATTAAGTGTTAGCCACGGGATCTTGTATTATGGAACGAGTAAAGAGACTTGCTGGTGACGAGGTTGAACTAGGTATACAGATATCGACGATCGAATCTCGGGCAAGTAACATACCGAGGAACAAAGGGAACAACATACGGGATTAACTAAATCCTTGACATAGAGGTTCGACCGATAAAGATCTTCATAGAATATGTAGGAATCAATATGGGCATCCAGGTCCCGCTATTGGTTATTGACCGTAGAGCTGTCTTAGTCGTGTCTACATAGTTCTCGAACCCGCAGGGTCTGCACACTTAAGGTTCAGTGATGTTTCGATACTATAGAGTTATGTGTGGTGGTGACCAAAGGTTGTTCGGAGTCCCGATGAGATCCCAGACGTCACGAGGAGCTCCAGAATGGTCCGGAGGTAAATATTGATATATCGGAAGTCCTGTTTTGGTCGCCGGAAAAGTTTTGGGCTCATCGGTAGTGTACCAGGAGTGCCGGGGGACCATCGGGAGGGGTATTTTTGGGGATCATAGTAGTAAATCAGAAAATTTCCCTACGCATCACCAATATTAATCTATGGAGAAACCAGCAACGAGTGGGGGGAGTGCATCTTCATACCTTTGAAGATCGCAAAGCAGAAGCGTTACAAGAACGCGGTTGGTGGAGTCGTACTCATAGCGATTCAGATCGCGATCGATTCCGATATAAGCGCCGAACAACGGCGCCTCCGCGTTCAACACACGTGCAGCCCAGTGACGTCTCCTATGCCTTGATCCAGCAAGGAGGAAGGAGAGGTTGAGGGAGAGCTCCGGCAGCACGATGGCGTGGTGATAGTGGAGCTGCGTGGTACTCCGTCAGGGCTTCGCCAAGCGCTATGGAGGACGAGGAGGAGGTGGGGTAGGGCTGCGCCGAGAGAGAGAGAATTATGTTGTTAGCAGCCCCAAATCCTCTATTTATAGGAGGAGGAGGAAGGGGGGCGCACCCCCTAGGGTTCCCACCCTAGGGCGGCGGCCAGCCCTAAATGGCCCTTGTGGCTGGCGGCCAAGAGAGGGGAGAGGGGGAGGCGCCCTAGGGTGGGCCTAGGGCCCATCTGCACTAGGGTTCCCCCCTTGCTCCTTTGCTGCATCTTGGGCTGGGTGGGAGGTGCACCAGCCCACCCAGGGGTTGGCTCCCTCCCACTTTCGGCCCATGCACGCCTCTGGTGCTAGTGGTCCCGGTACGTTACCGGTGACGCCCGAAACACTTTCGGCGACCAAATCCTCACTTCCTATATATGAATCTTTACCTCTGGAACATTCCGAAGCACCTTGTGATGTCCGGGATCTCATCTGGGACTTCGAACAACCTTCTTTAACCACGTACACTATTCCCATATAACCCTAGCGTCATCGAACCTTAAGTGTGTAGACCCTACGGGTTCGGGAGGCATGTAGACATGACCAAGACACCTCTCCGGTCAATAACCAATAGCGGGATCTAGATACCCATGTTAACTCCCACATGCTCCACGATGATCTCATCGGATGAACCATGATGTCGGGGATTCAATCAATCCCGTATACAATTCCCTTTGTCCATCCGATGTTACTTGCCCAAGATTCGATCATCGGTATCCCTATACCTTGTTCAATCTCGTTACTGGCAAGTCTCTTTACTTGTTCCGTAACACATGATCCCATGACTAACTCCTTAGTCACACTGAGCTCATTATGATGATCTATTATCGAGTGGGCCCAGAGATACCTCTCCGTCATACAGAGTGACAAATCCCAGTCTCGATTCGTGCCAACCCAACAGACACTTTTGGAGATACCTGTAGTGCACCATTATAGTCACCCAGTTACGTTGTGATGTTTGATACACCCAAAGCATTCCTACGGTATCCGGGAGTTGCACAATCTCATGGTCTAAGGAAATGATACTTGACATTAAAAAAGCTCTAGCATACAAACTACATGATCATGTGCCATTCTCAGGATTGGGTCTTGTCCATCACATCATTCTCCTAATGATGTGATCCCGTTATCAATGACATCCAATGTCCATGGTCATGAAATCGTGACCATCTATTGATCAACGAGCTAGCCAACTAGAGGCTCACTAGGGACATGTTGTGGTCTATGTATTCACACATGTATTATGGTTTCTGGTTAATACAATTATAGCATGAACAATAGATAATTATCATGAACAAGGAAATATAATAATAATCACTTTATTATTGCCTCTAGGGCATATTTCCAATAGTCTCCCACTTGCATTAGAGTCAATAATCTAGTTACATTGTGATGAATCAAACACCCATAGAGTTCTGGTGTTGATCATGTTTCGCTCGTGAGAGAGGTTTAGTCAACGGATTTGCGACATTCAAATCCGTATGTACTTTACAAATATCTATATCTCCCTCCTGAATGTAATCATGGATGGAGTTGAAGCGGCGCTTGATGTGTCTTGTCTTCTTGTGAAACCTGGGCTCCTTGGCAAGGGCAATAGCTCCAGTGTTGTCATAGAATAGAGTCATCAGGCCCGACGCATTGGGAATTAGTCCTAGGTCGGTGATGAACCCCTTCATCCAGACTCCTTCCTTTGCTGCTTTCGAAGCAGCTATGTACTCCGCTTCACATGTAGATGCCGCCATGACGCTTTGCTTGCTGCTACACCAGCTGACTGCCCCTCCGTTCAAAATATACACGTATCCGATTTGTGACTTCGAGTCATCCGGATCTGTGTCGAAGCTACCATCGACGTAAACCTTTACGACGAGCTCTTTGGCACCTCCATAAACGAGAAACATGTCCTTGGTCCTTTCCAGGTACTTCAGGATATTCTTGACCGTTGTCGAGTGTTCCGCTCCGGGATCACTTTGGTACCTCCCTACCATACTTATGGCAAGGTTCACATTAGGTCTGGTACACAACATGGCATACATAATAGACCCTATGGCTGAAGCATAGGGGATGACACTCATCTTTTCTCTATCCTCTGTTGTGGTCGGGCATTGAGTCGTACTCAATCTCACACCCTGTAACAGAGGCAAGAACCGATCCATATTGAACTTCTTCAATATCTTGTCAAGGTATGTTCTTTGTGAAAGACCTATGAGGCATCTCGATCTATCTCTATAGATCTTGATGCCTAATATGTAAGCAGCTTCTCCAAGGTCCTTCATTGAAAAACACTTATTCAAGTAGGCCTTTATGCTTTCCAAAAGTTCTATATCATTTCCCATCAACAATATGTCATCCACATATAATATGAGAAATTCTACAGAGATCTCACTCACTTTCTTGTAAATACAGGGTTCTCCATAAACCTATATAAATCCGAACACTTTAATCACCTCATTAAAGCAAATGTTCCAACTCCGAGATGCTTGCACCAGCCCATAGATGGAGCGTTGAAGCTTGCATACTTTGTTAGCATCTTTAAGATTGACAAAACCTTCCGGCTGCATCATATACTGTTCTTCCTTAAGGAAACCATTAAGGAATGCCGTTTTGACGTCCATTTGCCCGATCTCATAATCATAAAATACGGCAATAGCTAACATGATTCGGACGGACTTCAGCATCACTACGGGTGAGAAAGTCTCATTGTAGTCAACTCCTTCAACTTGTCGATAACCCTAGTGACAAGCCGAGCCATATAGATGGTCACATTACCATCCGCGTCAGTCTTCTTCTTAAAGATCCAATTATTTTCTATGGCTCGCCGATCATCGGTCAAGTCCACCAAAGTCCATACTTTGTTCTCATACATGGATCCTATCTCAGATTTCATGGCTTCAAGCCATTTGTTGGAATTTGGGCCCGCCATGGCTTCTTCATAGTTCGAAGGTTCACCATTGTCCAACAACATGATTTCTAGGACAGGGTTGTCCTACCACTCTGGTGTGGAACGTGTCCTTGTGGACCTTCGAGGTTCAATAGCAACTTGATCTGAAGTTTCATGATTATCATCATTAACTTCCTCTCCAGCCGGTGCAGGTTCCACAAAAACAACTTCCTGTGCTGTGCTACTCTCCGGTTCAAGTGGAGGTACAATTACCTCATCAAGTTCTATTTTCCTCCCACTTACTTCTTTCGAGAGAAACTCTTTCTCTAGAAAGGATCCATTCTTGGAAACAAGGACTTTGCCTTCGGATCTGAGGTAGAAGGTATACCCAACAGTTTCTTTGGGGTATCCTATGATGACGCACTTTTCCGCTTTGGGTTCGAGATTCTCAGGTTGAAGTTTCTTCACATAAGCATCGCATCCCCAAACTTTCAGAAACGACAATTTAGGTTTCTTTCCAAACCATAATTCATACAGTGTCGTCTCAACGAACTTAGATGGTGCCCTATTTACAGTGAATGCGCCAGTCTCAATTGCATACCCCCAAAATGATAGCAGTAAGTCGGTAAGAGACATCATAGATTGCACCATATCCGATAGAGTGCGATTACGACATTCAGACACACCATTTCGCTGAGGTGTGCCAAGCGGTGTGAGTTGTGAATTTCACATAATCAATTTTTTAATGAACTCCCACTTAGATAGACATCTCTCTAGTCATCCAAGTGACACATGATCCACGTCAACTAGCCCGTGTCCGATCATCACGTGAGACGGACTAGTCATCAATGGTGAACATCTCCACATTGATCCTATCTTCTATACGACTCATGTTCGACCTTTCGGTCTCCCGTGTTTCGAGGCCATGTCTGTACATGCTAGTCTCGTCAAGTCAACCTAAGTGTATTGCGTGTGTAAATCTGGCTTACACCCGTTGTATGCGAACGTTAGAACCGATCACACTTGATCATCACTTGGTGCTTCGGAACAACGAACCTTAGCAACGGTGCACAGTTAGGGGGAACACATTTCTTGAAATTTTAGTGAGAGATCATCTTATTTAAGCTACCGTCGTTCTAAGCAAATAAGATGTAAAACATGATAAACATCACATGCAATCATATAGTGACACGATATGGCCAATATCATCTTGCTCCTTTGATCTCTATCTTCGGGGCACCATGATCATCATTGTCACTGGCACGACACCATGATCTCCATCATCGTGTCTTCATGAAGTTGTCTCGCCAGCTATTACTTCTACTACTATGGCTAACGGTTAGCAATAAAGTAAAGTATTTACATGTCGTTTTTGATTGACACACATGTCATACAATAAATTAAGACAACTCCTATGGCTCCTGCCGGTTGTCATACTCATCGACATGCAAGTCGTGAATCCTATTACAAGAACATGATCAATCTCATATATCACATATATCACATCACATCCTTTGTCCATATCACATCACTCGGCATATGCTGCAAAAACAAGTTAGACGTCCTCTAATTGTTGTTGCAAGTTTTTACGTGGCTACTATAGGTTTCTAGCAAGAATGTTTCTTACCTATGAAAAAACCACAATGTGATATGCCAATTTCTATTTACCCTTCATAAGGACCCTTTTCATCGAATCCGATCCGACTAAAGTGGGAGAGACAGACACCCGCTAGCCACCTTATGCAACAAGTGCATGTCAGGCGGTGGAACCAGTCTCATGTAAGCGTACGTGTAAAGTCGGTCCGGGCCGCTTCATCCCACAATGCCGCCGAACAAGATAAGACTAGTAACGACAAGCAAATTGACAAACTCGATGCCCACAACAACTTCTGTTCTACTCGTGCATAGATTCTATGCATAGACCTAGCTCATGATGCCACTGTTGGGGATCGTAGTAGTAAATCAAAAAAAATTCCTACGCATCACCAAGATTAATCTATGGAGAAACCAGCAACGAGTGGGGGGAGTGCATCTTCATACCTTTGAAGATCGCAAAGCGGAAGCATTACAAGAACACGGTTGGTGGAGTCATACTCCCAACAATCCAGATCGCAGTCGATTCCGATCCAAACGCCGAACAACAGCGGCTCCGCGTTAAACACATGTGCAGCCCGGTGACGTCTCCTACGCCTTGATCCAGCAAGGAGGAAGGAGAGGTTGAGGGAGATCTCTGGAAGCACGGTGGCGTGGTGACGGTGGAGCTGCGTGGTACTCCGGTAGGGCTTCGCCAAGCGCTACGGAGGACGAGGACGAGGAGGGGTAGGGCTGTGCCAAGAGAGAGAGAATTGTGTTGTCGGCAGCCCCAAAACCCTCCACTATTTATAGGAGGAGGAGGAAGGGGGCGCACCCCCTAGGGTTCGTGACGGGGATATACCCCATGGTATGACCCAGCCTGGCGACTCACAGGAGACCCGGCCGAAGACATGACATCTTATTAATGACCCGGCCAGGAAACTCATAGGAGACCCGTTAAAGACATGACATCTTATTTATGACCCGTCAAGCATGTCACAAGATGACCAAGCCCAAGACCTGGCGGGTGAGCCGGCGCCAGGCGGTTCACAAGAGAAGGCCCACAGGAGAAGGCCCACAAGAGAGAAGGATTCCCTTAAAGGAAATAAGACCCGGAGTAGGATTCATGAGAGACTAGTCCTACTCCTACTCCTAGTAGGAATCTATTTGTAAACCTACCCTCTCCACTTATATAAGGAGGGGTAGAGCACCCCTAGAGGGACAAGTTCTCAAGAGACACAAGTCTACAAGTTTAGACAACACAAGAGATTAGTGGCACAAGAGATTAGAGGTAGCAATTAGCACCCTTGTAACCGAGAGATCTTCATCATCATCAATACCAGACAAGCAGGACGTAGGCTTTTACCTCCATCGGAGGGGCCGAACCTGGGTAAAACTCCGTGTCTTCTCGATTCCGATCAACCCCTTCAAGCCGCCACGTAGTTGCGTCTCGCCCCGAACCTAAGTCCGTTGACCCGGACATCTGCCGTGACAAATCCACGATAGTTGGCATCCATCGTGGGGCATGCACGGTGGAATTGTGTTCTTGGAGGAAGTTCTTAAGGGATCGAGAAGCTCGCTATGGATCGGATAGAGAAGAACCGGAACATAACGATCATGCATCGTGATTGCAATGGTTTCAGTTGAAAGAGCCGATACAGAAGGATCAATATTATCTCCATGGCGAGCAATCAAAACAGTATACACGAGGTTGAAATTGAAGGAAAAAATCAGGATTTCATGGTGAGCCGCCTCACACGACTTGCGGTCCGGCGATCCGAAGGAATATCAAAGCCGAGACCGGCTGGAATTCCGAATGCGTGCAAACTGCCGAGTTTTGCTGTCCTCCGTGTACATTCCAAATCCTGAGATCAGGCTGCTCGGTTATTGTTAAAACACAAGGCGATGAAAGACGATCAAGTCGAGATACAATCGCAGCTGGCAATGGTGCATGCATGCAGGGACCAAACCGAGGCGTTGTGGAAAAGAAAACTACTTGAAATTGGTCGAAGAGCCGAATCCGAATTGATCAATGAATACTGCTTGAAGACAGTACTCCTATTTCCTTGCTTAGGTGAAGATCTAACAAAAAGAAAAGGGGGGGGGAGAAAGAAAGAGAAGCCTCCACGAAATCGGTCTCCTCCACAATGGCTCGCCTCCACCGTGGCTCGTGTCCGCCATGGTCTCACCTGCTGGGCTCGCCCCGAGCCGGATCTCCACCACGGACGCGTCACACCTTCCTCGAGCCGCCGCCATGGCCTTCCCTCCAGGCGCCCGGCGCCCCGCAGTGGCTGCTCGGCGCCAGCCGACACGCCGACCGACCAAGCCCCAGCTCCGGCTCGCCGTGGCTGGCCGAGCCCCACTGCGTCGTTTCTGCCCAGAGTCGCCCATCCGCCATGGCCTGGCCTTGCCTGCTGGCAAAGACGTCCACCTCGCCACTTCGCGCCGGCTGGGAGCCACTCACCTCGTACATGCCGCGTCCGGCCACAGCCATGAAGCCTCCCTAGCTCGGTCTCGCCCTGCTGTACCTGCTCCGCTCCAGCCACCGCACACCATGTCGTACACCACGTCATCTGCCAAAATCATGTGGGGAAGCACCAAAAATTCAGAAAAAGAACTAGGAGGCAGGAGGCCATGACCCGGATTTGGAGGTCACCCCGGCTCGGTCTCCGCCGCTGTGACCTCACGGTGAGCCGACTCACTACATCGTGCTTGCAACCGCTGCCCTGCCTCGGCGCCGCAGCTTTGCCTCGAGCCAGTTCGCCCTGCTATGCCTCTGGCCGCCGTCATGGCTCGCCTCTGACACTGCCGCGACCTCGGTTCGCCTAGCCGCGTCCAAACCGGCCTGCGCCTACGTCGCCCCGCCGTCGTGGCCTTGCCTGCATCTGCGTGCCGACCCCTGATGTTTGACATGATCTAAAGTAGCACTTGACGCTAGTCGTGTGGGATCAAAATAACATTTGTTGCTATTCGCGCAATGGCCATAGTGCGGGAGTATTTGCTGCTATGCACACTCCCGACTGTCATTTTTTCATTGGCACAAAACCTTCAGGTGATATTCATCTTATCTATTTTTTCAGTACATATTAAACCCTTTAGAGAACAATTACTTTTGTCTGCAATGTTTGTACGCAGGACAATTATTCAAGTGGCATTATATCGCGGTGGTGCGCACGCCAGCATCTTTCTGTACTGATGTTCATCTGTGTCGCATTGGTCGTTTTCAATGAGAAGCCCAGGTCTTGGCAAGATGAAATTTTCCGGCTCAGAAATTTGAGTTGAAGTGGTTTGTTCGCCGTCAAAACGGCTGATCTATCATCCGACTTTATGCCCTATCAAGCTTTGTTGCAGGGAGGATTCTTGCCTTCGAGTATAGCTTACATCTCCCCTGCATAGTCTGCTTTTACGCTGTTGCAAGGAGGCTTCTTGCGTTCGGGTATAGCTTACATCTCCCTTGCACAGACGGCATTATGCCTAATTAAGCACTATTGCAAAGATGCTTCTTGCCTTTGGGTATAGCTTACATCTCCTTTGCATAGCCAGCTGTTATTAAACTGTTGCAAGGAGGCTTCTTGCCTTCGAGTATAGCTTACATCTCCCTTGCACAGTTGGCTTTATGCCTAGTTTGGTTACATTAAGCGCTGTTGTTGATGGAGCCTTCTTACCTTTGGTATAGCTTACATGACCCTAAGACAACAGCGTGTACACCAAATTCCAGTTGCTTATCAACTGCGGCCATCGAAGGGGGCTTCTTACCGACGGGTATCGCTTATCTCACCCTAATGGCCGGCCTTATGCCACTTCCGGTTACTTATTAACCGCGGTTGTCGAAGGGGGCTTCTTACCGACGGGTTCGCTTATCTCACCCTAACAACCGACGTTTACGCCAAAACTCAGTTGCTTATCAACTGTAGCTGTTGAAAGAGGCTTCTTGCCTCCGGGTATAGCTTACATCTCCTTTCAAACAGCCGGCTTTATCAGTAAGCCGTGGTTGTCGATGGAGGCTTCTTGCCTTCGGGTATAGCTTACATTATCCATCGACAGCCGGCGTCCGCGCCTACAACTGTAGCTGTTGAAAGAGGCTTCTTGCCTTCAAGTATAACTTACATCTCCTTTCAAACAGCCGGCTTTATGCCGTTCCGGCTCATCAATAGCCCGACTGTCAATGGAGGCTTCTTACTTTGGGTATAGCTTATATTACCCATCGACAGCCGGCGTCCGCGCCTAAAACTGTAGTTGTTGCAGGAGGCTTCTTGCCTTTGGGTATAGCTTGCATTCCCTTCAAACAACCGACTTTATGCCGTTCCGACTCATCAGTAGCCATGACTGTCGATGAAGACTTCTTACCTTGGGTATAGCTTACATTACCCATTGATAGTCGACGTTCGCGCTTACAATATTTGCTATCAACAGGAGGCTTCTTACCTTTGGGTATAGCTTACATTACCCTAAAAACAGCTGGCTTTATGCCATTCCGGTTGACATGTCAGCCGTGGATTATTCAAGGGGGCTTCCCACCTCCAGGTAACATGCCGGCTTATCAAGCCGGGTTAGAGCAAGGTTATGAAAGAAGGAGAAATGTTATAACATCTCCGGGTTGTGCTTTTTCAAGGCACCCTTATAGCAATGCAGAATATATTCTGTCTTGTTTTTTTTGCAGGTCTTATCTTTTAAGATGAGCCGCTGTTAAAGTATTCTGCAAAAGCAAATGAATTTTTGAATAGCCAACATGGCTAGATCTTCATGGTTTATCATAACCAGTAATAAATGATTGGGATTTTTTTCAAACCAGCTCAGAGAAATTATTATCTTTCAAGAGCCGCCCTATTAGATATAATGCCGTGTCATCTAATTGGCCGGTTCTCGTATTTCTTTAATTGTGCTCTGTAGTAATCTACAACACTCACGGATTTCTCAAACTTATATTTGTCGGGTTGCACCGCAACCACGAGCAGGAATTTCATGTCAAAGACAAAGGAATTATTCCAAGATATTCATTCCGGGTTATATTACGACCACGGTCAAAAGATTCATTCAACAAATTATGGTTAGACCTATTATTCTCACATAGTCCCGAGTCGCCGCAGGCAGACGACCCGGCACTTGGGGGCTACATTATCCAAGTCCAAGTTTATATCAATTATGCAAGTCCCATGTCGCTGCAAGCATGCACCATGGCACTTGGGGGCTAATGCAAGCCGTTTTTCAAACCGTTACATTGTCAGCAAGACCATATTATCTCAAGGAGATGAACCGGCCCTTCTATATTTTTCTAAACTCCCAGCCCAGTAATTCTTACTGACCCGGCCCTTGGGGGCTACAGTATTCAGCTGTTCGAACAGATTAAGAGATTCAAATTGAAGACCCAGCGCATCACATTCTGATGAGCCGGCCCTTGGGGGCTACACCCGCCGAAGCGTTCTGATGAGCCGGCCCTTGGGGGCTACACCCGCCGAAGCTTTCTGATGAGCCAACCCTTGGAGGCTACACCCGCCGAAGCATTATAAGATATAAGGCAATTATAAGTTCTAGGTTGCTGCAGGCAGGACAACCCGACACTTGGGGGCTACACAGTCCAAAGTGTTATTTGCAAAGGACCAAGTTATCATGGATAATCTCGGAGCTTGGGGGCTACAGGTAATATGGACATATCAAAAACTTTGAGGAGAATTTTCAAGATATTAAATTGGAGTTCAGTTGTTAGACCCGGCGTCACCAACACTTATGGCCCGGTGTTATCAAAAGATCATAACCCACCAGAGTTTATATAAGCCGCCCTGCTTCACAACAATGGAAGTCCGGTTCTACATCAGATGGATTTTCATCCCAATATTTATCAAGTCAGCAGGATTCTCGTTATTTAACCCGGAGTCACCAACGATAATGACCCGACATCATCAATGATTATGACCCGGCGGAGATGACCCACCAAGAGTATTGGAAGCCAACTCAATGGCATATGGGTGTTCTATTCTCAATATTTTACAAAAGACATTAACAAGCAAGATGATTATCAAGATGACTCATTCATATGGAGAAAAGACCCGGATTTCTATGAAGCCATCTTTTAAGCCAGCCAAAGGAGCAAGCCGGCCACTTAACATATTTGTTACTCTTATTTCAGGAGCTTACCATGAATAAATTCAAGCTAACCTAGGGGCTAATGACGGGGATATACCCCATGGTATGACCTGCCCTGGCGACTCACAGGAGACCCGACCGAAGACATGAAATCTTATTAATGACCCGGCAAGGCAACTCACAGGAGACCCGTTAAAGACATGAAATCTTATTTATGACCCGGCAAGCGGGTCACAGGATGACCAAGCCCAAGACCCGGCGGGTGAGCCGGCGCCAGGCGGCTCACAAGAGAAGGCCCACAGGAGAAGGCCCACAAGAGAGAAGGATTCCCTTAAAGGAAATAAGACCCGGAGTAGGATTCATGAGAGACTAGTCCTAATCCTACTCCTAGTAGGACTCTATTTGTAAACCTACCCTCTCCACTTATATAAGGAGGGGTAGAGCACCCCTAGAGGGACAAGTTCTCAAGAGACACAAGTTTACAAGTTTAGACAACACAAGAGATTAGAGGCACAAGAGATTAGAGGTAGCAATTAGCACCCTTGTAACCGAGAGATCTTCATCATCATCAATACCAGACAAGCAGGACGTAGGCTTTTACCTCCATCGGAGGGGCCGAACCTGGGTAAAACTCCGTGTCTTCTCGATTCCGATCAACCCCTTCAAGCCGCCACGTAGTTGCGTCTCGCCCCGAACCTAAGTCCGTTGACCCTGACATCTGCCGTGACAAATCACGAGAGTTCCCACCCTAGGGCGGTGGCCAGCCCTAGATGGCCCTTGTGGCCGGCAGCCAAGAGAGGGGAGAGGGGGAGGCACCCTAGCGTGGGCCTAGGGCCCATCTGCGTTAGGGTTTGCCCCCCTTGCTCCTTTGTTGCGCCTTGGGCCTGGTGGGAGGCCCACCAGCCCACCCCGAGGATGGTTCCCTCCCACTTTCGGCCCATGCAGGCCTCTGGAGCCGGTGGCCCCTCACGGTGGACCCCCGGAACCCTTCCGGTGGTCCCGGTACGTTACCGGTGATGCCCGAAAAACTTTCGGCGACCAAATCCTCACTTCCTATATATTAATCTTTAACTCCGGACCATTCCGTAGCTCCTCGTGATGTCCGGGATCTCATCTGGGACTCCGAACAACCTTTGGTAACCACATACACTAGTCCCATATAACCCTAGCGTCATCGAACCTTAAGTTTGTAGACCCTACGGGTTTTGGAGGCATGTAGACATGACCGAGACACCTCTCCAGTCAATAACCAACAGTGGGATCTAGATACCCATGTTAGCTCTCACATGCTCCACGATGATCTCATCAGATGAACCACGATGTCAGGGATTCAATCAATCTCGTATAAAATTCCCTTTGTCCATCGGTATGTTACTTGCCCGAGATTCGATCGTCGGTATCCCTAACACATGATCCCGTGACACAGGAAAAAAAGGTGGAAAAGTTCCAAGTGGGAGAGAAGTGTTGGGGAACGTCGCATGGGAAACAAAAATTTTCCTACGCACACGCAAGATCTATCCATGTTGATGAGCATCTACGAGAGGGAGAGTGGATCTACATACCCTTGTAGATCGCTAAGCGGGAAGCGTTAATAATCGCGGTTGGTGTAGTCGAACGTCTTCGCGATCCAAATCGCCGGGCGTCCCGCGATCTCATCACGATCCGTCCCACGATCCAATCACGATCTGTCCCGCAAACTCATCACGATCCGTCCCGCGATCCAATCACGATCCATCCCGCGAACTCATCACGATCCGTCCCGTGAACTCATCACGATCCGTCTCGCGATCTTTATCACGGTCCTTCCGATCTAGCGTCAAACGGACGACACCTCCGCGTTCAGCACACGTACAGCTCGATGATGATCTCTGCCTTCTTGATCCAGCAAGAGGGAGCAGAGAGGTAGAAGAGTTCTCTGGCAGCATGACGGCGCTCCGGAGAAGGTGGTGGAGCTATTCCGGTAGGGCTTCGCCTAAGCACTGCAGAAAACCATTCTAGAGGAGAAACTATGCACTAGAGGAACGTGCAACACGTAGCTAAAAATCTGGTGCAAAAAAGCCCTAAAACCTCTAGTATATATAAGAGGAAGAGAGGAGGAGGCTTGGCCCTCAAGGGACCAGCCTTTGGGTGGCCAAATCAAGGAGGAGTGGAGGACTCCTCCTCCAATCCTAGTAGGACAAGGATTCCTCCCTATTTTGCCTTTTTCCACCTTTTTCTCTTTGGGTTTCTCTCCCAGCCTCATGGGCCTTGTGTGGAACTTCCACCAGCACACTAAGGGCTGATATTTACTCTCGCACAGCCCATGTAGCCTCTTGGGTCGAAATACCCCTCCCGCTGGTCTCCCGGTACACTACCAGCACTCCCGGTACACTACCGATGAGCCCGAAACTTTTCCGGCAACCAAAATAGGACATCCTATATATCAATATTTACCTCCGGACCATTCCGGAGCTCCTCATCATGTCCGGGATCTCATACAGGACTCCGAACAACCTTCGGTCACCACCATGAATAACTCTATACTACCGAAACGTGACCAAACCTTAAGTGTGCAGACCCCGCGGGTTCGAGAACTATGTAGACATGACCGAGACACCCCTACGGTCAATAACCAATAACGGGACCTGGATGCCCATATTGTTTCCTACATATTCTACGAAGATCTTTATCGGTCGAACCTCTATGTAAAGGATTCAGTTAATCCCGTACGATGTTCCCTTTGTTCTTCGGTTTGTTACTTGCCCGAGATTCGGTCGTCGGTATCTCCATACCTAGTTCAACCTCATTACTCGCAAGTCTCTTTACTCGTTCCGTAATACAAGATCCCGTGACTAACACTTAGTCACATTGCTTGCAAGGCTTATTGTGATGTTGTATTACCGAGTGGGCCCTGAGATACCTCTCTATCACACGGAGTAACAAATCCCAGTCTTGATCAATGCCAACTCAACAGACACCCTCGGAGATACCTGTAGAGCACCTTTATAGTCACGCAGTTATGTTGCGACATTTGATACACACAAGGCACTCCTCCGGTGTTCGTGAGTTGCATGATCTCATGGTCATAGGAACATATACTTGACATGCAGAAAACAGTACCAATAAACTGACACGATCATATGCTACGTTTTTAGTTCGGGTCTTGTTCATCACATCATTCTCCTAATGATGTGATCCCGTTATCAAATGACATCTCATGTCCATGGCTAGGAAACCTTAACCATCTTTTGATCAACGAGCTAGTCTATTAGAGGCATACTAGGGACATGGTTTTGTCTATGTATCCACACATGCATCTAAGTCTTCGATCAATACAATTATAGCATGGATAATAAACGATTATCATGAACAAGGAAATATGATAATAACTAATTTATTATTGTCTCTAGGGCATATTTCCAATAGTCTCCCACTTGCACTAGAGTCAATAATCTAGTTCACATCACCATGTGACTCGTATTGTTATGAATCTAACAGCCAATGAGTTCTGGGGCTCGATCATGCTTTGCATGTGAGAGAGGTCTCACAGTCAACGGGTCTGCGACATTCAGATCCGTGTGTACTTTGCAAATCTCTATGTCAAACCGTAAACACTGCTACCACACTCCACTTGGTACTATTCCAAATGGCTGCTCCACTATACTTATCTAGATTGCTACTACGAGTCATCCGGATTGGTGTTAAAGCTTGCATCGACATAACTGTTTACGACGAACTCTTTATCACCTCCATAATCGAGAAACATCTCCTTAGTCTTTTAGTTACTAAGGATAATCTTGACCGCTGTCCAGTGATCCACTCTTGGATCACTCTTGTACCCCTTGACGGACTCATGGCAAGGCACATACAGGTGCGGTACACAGCATGGCATACTATACAGAACCTATGGCTAAGGCATAGGGGACGACATTCGCCCTTTGTCTTTCTTTTGCCGTTGTCGAGCTTTGAGTCTCACTCAACTTCACACCTTACAAAGCAGGCGAGAACACTTCTCTCTGACTAATCCATTTTGAACTCTTTCAAAATCTTGTCAAGGTATGTACTCATTGAAAGTCTTATCCAACATCTTGATCTATCTTTATAGATCTTGATGCTCAACAATTAGGTAGCTTTATTCAGGTCTTCCTTTGAAAATCACTTTTCAAACAACCATTTATGCTTTCCAAAAATTCCACATTATTTCTGAATAGCAATATGTCATCCACATATACTTATCAGAAACCCTATGGTGCTCCCACTCACTTTATTGCAAATACAAGTTTCTCACAAACTTTGTATAGACTCAAAAACTTTGATCACCTCATCAAAGTGTACATTCCAACTCCGAGATGCTTGCTTCAGTCTATAAAAGGATCACTGAAGCTTGCACACCTTTTATCATCCTTAGGACTGACAAAACCTTCTGGTTGTATCGCATACAACCTTTCCTCAAGTAAACCGTTAAGGAAACAATGTTTTGACATCCATCTGCCAGATTTCATAATTGAAAGTGCAGCAACTGCTAACATAATTTCAACATACTTTAGCATCGCTACGAGTGAGAAAGTCTCATCGCAGTCAACTCCTTGAACTTGTCGTTAACTTCTTTTCAACAAGTCGAGCTTTACAAATGGTGACATTTACCATCAGCGTCTGTCTTCATTTCAAAAATCCATTTGTACTTAACGACCTGCCGTCCAACGAGCAAGTCCACCAAAGTCTATACTTGGTTTTCATACATGGATCCTTTCTCGGATTTCATGGCCTCTAACCATTTGTTGGTTTCCGGGCCCATCATTGCTTCTCCATAGTTCGTAGGTTCATCGTTGTTGAACAACTTGACCTCTAAGACAGGGTTGCCGCACCACTTAGGAGCAGTACACGTCCTTGTCGACCTACGAGGTTCGATAGTAACTTGATCCAAAGCTTCATGATCATCATCATTAACTTCCTCTTCAACTAACGTAGGCTTCACAGAAACAACTTCCTGCGCTGCGCTACTCTCTGGTTGAAACAGAGGTTCAATAACCTCATCAAGTACTATCCTCCTCCCACTCAATTCTTTCAAGAGAAACTTTTTCTCGAGAAAGGACCCAGTTTTAGCAACAAACATTTTATGCTTGGATCTGAGATAGAAGGTACACCCAACTGTTTTTAGGGTATTCTATGAAGATGCATTTGTCCGCTTTGGGTTCGAGCTCATTAGGTGAAAACATTTTCCACACAAGTGTCGCAGCCCCAAACATTAAGAAATGACAGCTTAGGTTTCTATCAAACCATAATTCACACGGTGTCATCTCAACGGATTTAGATGGTGCCCTATTTAAAGTGAATGTAGTTGTCTCTAATGCATAACCCCAAAATTATAGTAACAAAATGATAAGAGACATCATAGCATGCACCATATCCAATAGAGCATGACTATGACGTTCAGACACACCATCACACTATGGTGTTCCAGGTGGCGTGAGTTGTGAAATAATTTTCACATTATCTAAAGTTGTATGCCAAACTCGCAACTTAGATATTCATCTCGACGATCATATCATAGACATTTTTATCTTGTTGTCATGATGATCTTAAACTTCACTCTGAATTTGCTTGAACCTTTCAAACGATTCAGACTTGTGTTTCATTAAGCAAATATACACTATATCTACTCAAATCATCAGTGAAGGTAAGAAAATAACAATATCCACCGCACGCTATAAGACTCATTGGATTGCATACATCAACATGTATCATTTCCAATAAGTCACTTGCCCGCTCCATCAAACCAGAAAAACGGGGTCCTTAGTCACCTTGACGAAGAGGCATGGTTCGTATGTCTCAACCGATTCAAAATCGAATGAGTCCAAAGATCCATCAACTTGGAGTTTCTTCATGCGTTTTATACCAATATGACATTTAGCGGCAATGCCACAAGTATGTGGTACTATTATTATTAACTTTGTATCTTTTGGCATCAATGTTATGAACATGTGTATTACTACGATCAAGATTCAACAAACCATTCTCACTGGGTGCTTGACCATTGAAGGTATTATTCATGTAAACTGAATAACCATTATTCTCTAACTTAAATGAATAACCGTGTTGCAATAAACACGATCCAATCACGTTCATGCTCAACGCAAAACACCAAATAACATTTAATTAGGTTTGTCACTAATCCCGAAGGTAGAGAGAGCGTGCGATGTTGATCACATCAACCTTGGAAACATTTTCAACACACATCGTCACCTCACCCTTAGCTAGTTCTCCGTTTATTCCATAGCTTTTATTTCGAGTTACTAACATTTAGCAACCGAACCGGTATCCAATACCCATGTGCTACTAGGGGTACTAGCAAGGTATACATCAATAACACGTATATCAAATATACTTCTGTCGACGTTGCCAGCCTTCTTATCTACCAAGTATCTAGGGTTGTTCCGCTTGAGCGGCCGCTCCCCTCGTAATCGAAGCACTTAGTCTCGTTTTTGGGTTCAACTTTGGGTTGCTTCACCGGAGCAGCAACTGACTTGCTATCCATGAAGTTTCCCTCCTTGCCCTTGCCCTTCTCAAAACTAGTGGTTTTACTAACCATCAACACTTGATGTTCCTTCTTGATTCTACCTTCGCGGTGTCAAACATCGTGAACAGCTCAAGGATCATTATTTCTATCCCTGGCATTTATAGTTCATCACCAAGTTCTAGTAGCTTAGTGACAGTGACTTGGAGAACAATATCAATCACTATCTTATCTGGAAGATCAACTCCCACTTGATTCAAGCGATTGTAGCACCCAGACAATCTGAGCACATGCTCAACGATTGAGCTAAGCTCCTTCAGCTTACAGGCAAAGAATCTTGTTGGAGATCTCATATCTCGCAACACAACATGAGCTTGAGATCCTAATTTCAGCTCTTAGAATATCTCATATGTTCCATGACGTTCAAAACGTTTCGGAGCCTCAATTCTAAGTTGTAATGCATGACACACTAAACTATCAAGTAGTTATCAGAACGTGCCTGTCAGATGTTCACAACATCTACAAACAATGCTAGAGGGGTTGGTGCACCGGGCGGTGCATTAAGGACATAAGCCTTCTGTGCAGCAATGAGGACAATCCTCAGATCACGGAGCTAGTCCGCAATATTGCTACCATCATCTTTCAACTCTAGTTCTCTAGGAACATATAAAAATTCAAGGGAGCTACAGCGCGAGCTAGTAATCTACAACATAGTTTGCAAAGACACTACTGACTATGTTCATGATAATGAGTTCAATTAATCATATTACTTAAGAACTCCCACTCAAATTGACATCCCTCTAGTCATTCGAGTGATAAATGATCCAAATTCACCAACTCAAGTCCGATCATCATGTGTGTTGAGGTGGTTTCAATGGTGAACATCATCATGTTGATCATATGTACTATATGACTCATGTTCGACCTTTCGGTCTCTTGTGTTCCGAGGCCATGTCTGTACATGCTAGGCTCGTCAAGTTTAACCCGAGTGTTCTGCGTGTGCAACACTGGCTTGCACCCGTTGTATGTGAACGTAGAGTCTATCACACCCGATCATCACGTGGTGTCTCAACACGACGAACTTTCGCAATGGTGCACACTTGGGGAGAACACAATTCATCTTGAAATTTAAGTGAGGGATCACCTTAGAATGCTACCGTCGTCCTAAGCAAAACAAGGTGCATAAAAGGATTAACATCACATGCAAATCATAAGTGACATGATATGGACATGAACTTGTGCTTTTGATCTCCATCTTGAAAGCACCGACATGATCTCCATCGTCACCGGCACGACACCATGATCTCCATCATCTTGATCTCCATCAACGTGTCGCCATTGGGGTTGTCGCGCCCATCATGCTTGTACTACTATTGGTACGGTTTAGCGATAAAGTAAAGAATTACATAGCACTTAATGATTGACACGCAGGTCATACAATAACTAAAGACAACCCTATGGCTCCTGCCGGTTGCCGTACTCATCGACATGCAAGTCGTTATAATCTATACATCACATGATCATCTCATACATGACATATATCACATAATTAATTGGCCACATCACATCACAACATACCCTGCAAAAACAAGTTAGACGTCCTCTAATTGTTGTTGCATGTTTTACATGGCTGCTACGGGTATCTAGCAAGAACAATTATCATCTACACAAAAACCACAACGGTGATACACTAGTTGCTTTTCAACCTTCTCAAGGACCGCCTTTGTCAAATCCGATCCAACTAAAGTGAGAGAAATTGGCACCCGCAAGCCATCTATGCAACAAGTTGCGGTCGAGGGAACTGGTCTCTCGTAAGCGTACGAGTAATGTTGGTCCGGGTCGCTTCATGTCACAATACCGCTGAACAAAAATCCGACCAAGGGAGGAAGCAATCTAAGCATCAACGCCCACAAACCTTTTGTGTTCTACTCGAGATCTCATCTACACATAGACCTAGCTCATGATGCCACTGTTGGGGAACATCGCATGGGAAACAAAAAAATTTCCTACGCACACGCAAGATCTATCCAAGGTGATGAGCATCTACGAGAGGGAGAGTGGATCTACATACCCTTGTAGATCGCTAAGCGGGAAGCGTTAATAATCGCGGTTGGTGTAGTCGAACGTCTTCGCGATCCAAATCGCCGGGTGTTCCGTGATCTCATCACGATCCGTCCCGTGATCCAATCACGATCCGTCCCGCAAACTCATCACGATCCGTCCCGCGATCCAATCACGATCCGTCCCGCGAACTCATCATGATCCATCCCATGAACTCATCACGATCCGTCTCACGATCTTGTTCACGGTCCTTCCGATCTAGCGTCAAATGGACGGCACCTCCGCGTTCAGCACACGTACAGCTCGATGACGATCTCCGCCTTCTTGATCCAGCAAGAGGGAGCAGAGAGGTAGAAGAGTTCTCTGGCAGCATGATGGCGCTCCGGAGAAGGTGGTGGAGCTATTCCGGCAGAGCTTCGCCTAAGCACTGCAGAAAACCGATCTAGACGAGAAACTATGCACTAGAGTAATGGGCAGCACGTAGCTAAAAATCTTGTGCAAAAAATGCAACATCCCAAACTTTGGAATGTTATAATAATTATGAGAATGATTGTTTGTTTGTTTGGGTGATTGAAAGTGAGTGAATTTGAAACTTTTTGAAACTTTTGAAAGTTTAATGAGAGGAAATGAAATGACTTTCCCAAAATATTTACTCTGCTGTTTGATCATCAAGAATTCAAATTCATTTCATTTCAAAACCCAGAGTGAAGATGACATGACTTCTTCCATTTAAAGGAATGAAAAGGGAATTTAAAATTATTTGAATTTCATTTGGAAATATTTCAAATCCAGCAACTTTATGCAACTCAATGATTTTCATGAGAAAGGATAATAGGACTTCCTAAAATTTTATGAAATATGAGTTGGAGGTTGAAAAGAAGAATTTGAAAATGCCTCTCAAATTTTCATAGGAATCCATTTCATATTTGGTTCCTATTCAAGATTTCCAAAGTATTCAAATCCCTGACAAAAATTTGAGAGGAGTAAATATGACACTCCAAACCAGGAGCATTTTTATGAAGTTTTTGAACTATAAAACCC
This sequence comes from Hordeum marinum, assembly GCA_022496015.1. NCBI lineage: Eukaryota > Viridiplantae > Streptophyta > Magnoliopsida > Poales > Poaceae > Hordeum > Hordeum marinum. Next base: position 46,648,341 of record CM039673.1, on the reverse strand, counting down.
AAAGGGTTATTTGAAAAATATTTTGCAAAAGATTTTAAAACCAAATAGGTATTTCTGAAAATATTATTTTTTTAATTGTGCAAATTACAGAATAAAAATGTCCAATTAATGGAATTTATTATTCTGATAATTTTGATATAAAGTTTTCCTATATTTGGAATTTTATTGAATGCATTAAATAGGTTTTTATTGCTCTAGAAATAGAAAATAGGAAAAACTTTAAAGGCTTTAAAGCCTGTCGGCCCAACTCCCCCTGATCCCTCCCGCAATCCCTCCATGCCGGCCGCCCGCTGATCGCGCTCCCTCTCCCCTCTCGCTGATAACCGGACCCACCATCCGACCGAAAGCCCGCGTGGTCACCCCTCTCCTCCATCCCCTCCCCTCTCCACGCCGGCGACCCCGCGCCAGAAATCTCTCCTCTCCTTCCTTTTCGAGCACTCTGAGCCCGCCTATAAAAGCCGCAGCTCCCCGCGCCTCCATTTCCCTTGTTTCCCCCTCTCCCCGAGCCCTCTCCTCGCCGGAACCCCTCACCGGAGATCCCCACGACCGCCGCACCATTTTTGAGCAGCTGCTCTACCCCGATTCCCCCAAGCGCCACCGAGCCCTCCATCCACCTCTTCTCGCCCTTGCACACCTTCCCCACCCCTCTGCTTCACCGGAGACCCACCAGAACAGCGCAACCATCACCCTCGCCGGAGTTTCCCCGAACCCCAAAGCTCTCTCCGCTCGTAGTCGTCGCCTCGGTCGTCCCCGCGCCTCGCCAACACCACCAACCGACGTCGGAGGCTTGCCGCCGTCGACAGGACCCCGGACGCCTTCCCCGACCGCTGCGATGCCGTCCCCGACCGGTCGCCGTCGATTTCGCCGGAGCTCCCACCTCCCTTCTCTGTAAGTCACCGGCGAAGCCAACCACCGTCAGATTTAGATCCAATGCCCCACAATAGATCACTTAAGCCTGAATCATTTTCCTTTAGAGATCAGACGTCCGCTCGATTCAATCTAACATGCACACCCTCCAGCCAATGACAGCATGACACGTAGCCCCTGTCCGATCCGTATTCTTTTCTTTTTTTTTAGTTTCTGTTTAGAAAAACAGAATGCATCCTAATTTTGTTTTTATCATATCTTTTAAACTAGTTAATGTTTTTAATTGATTTCTTTTGCATTAGACCACAAATTTCATCTAGTTTCTGTGAATACCAAATTTGACTATGTTAGAATATTTAAATTTGAATTTGAACAGAATTGATTTAAATTTTGTTTTCTGAATATCATGAGTTCTAAAATGAATTTTTGATTGATTCTTTTTCCTACTTGTTGGTAGTGACCTTAGTTATCAGTAGTTAAAGTCTGAGAATTTTTAGAATAAATTTGATTAGGGTTTTACAAAAAAATACAGAATCTGTTTAGTTTCTATTAGGTTAGTTAGTTTGAATTCTTTTGGATTTAATTTGAAATCTGAGTGTAATTTAAGTTATTGTTGTAGATACCAGTTAGTTCTGTTGTTATAAACTTAGGGTTTAAACATGCTGTTAAAAATAATAATTTGATTAGTTTATTAAACTAATAATGTAGGAACCTACACCTTTTTTTTTCAATTATGTTTAGTTGATAAAACAAATTAGTTATTGACAGTTTATTTCAACAAGGTTTTATATAAATTAAATTCTGTTTTCTAAGAAATTTCTTAGTAAATTCTTTTCTGGTAGGGAAATGTTTTATTAATAAAAATATAGTTTAGTTCACCATATGTTTAGTAAAACCTAGCCCACTTCATGTAGTAGTGTTTATCAAAACTTTTTAAAACTTTATTAAAGTTTTTCTCAACAAAACTTTAATGAACTTAATTCTGTTTTTATAATAAAGATTTTTATTAATTACTTTCTGTTAACTTAGTTGTTTCATAAATTGTTTTCCCTTAGTTTATCGTTGTGCTTGTAGTTAAGTTCGTTAGGCAAATACTCATGTTGTTTTGGATGTTGTTTTCATAGTTTTACTTGTTCTTCAAAAGTAGTTCTTTTGCTAGTAAAATATTTACTAAAACCCTTTTGTTATATTTTATCTTGTTTTGGTACTATTGAAAATAGTTGTTTGTAGGGGAAAACTACTTTAGATGCTTTTATGAAAACTTTCTTGATCTTAACTTTTGTCTTAAGTATTTCCTTCATCAACCTTGTTGTTTTGTTCTTGTGTTACCTTGTGATTGTTAGAATTGATTGCTAGTATGGTTGCTTATGAATGCAATGTTTGTTATAGATTTCATCGGAGAGTGACGTATAGTCTATCAAGTTATTTCTGAGAGCGATCTTTATCTTCATCAACAGTACAGGCAAGTTCACTTTGACCATCTTGTTCATACCTAAGTTTTATTGCATTTAGTGACATCATTCAACAAATCCCTCCCGTAGTGTTATTCAAATTCTTGTAGTTGAGTAGAATGCATGAGGTAGGAACCCACCACTTGTTACTAAAGCCCCGGGAACGTTAGTTACTTTTATGCTATGCTAAAGTAGACGGGGATTGGTATGAGTGTTCGTGAGTGGTGTGAAGAAGGACTCCACGTCAAGACGACAACTTCATGAAGACATCTTCAAGTCCTGCATCTTCAAGACCTCAAGACTTCAAGACCCGTGAAGACAAGTTTTCAATACACACTACTGGGTGAGGGATGGTTGGAACGGCACCCTGGAGAAACCAGTGGATTTGCCTAGGTGTTGCTGGAGAAGTGCCAGTATTCACGCGGAAAGCCTCACCCAGACTCAAAGAGAAGGATGAATACTTCATGCCCGGAAGCTTACCTGTGTAGCCACAAGTCATTATGGGCTCTGGCTTGGTTGATCTTTGTTGTGACTCTGCTAGGCAGTGCTACGAGATGTAGTCGACGTTAGGATTGGATGGGCACTGTCGGACAGTCAGGGAAACACTCTGAAAGACCATGTTTCTTTCATCCTGTTCTCAAACACCAGGCAGTGCGAGGACTTACCAGGAGGGAAAGAATCTTGTGGGTAAAGTACACAACACTCTGCAGAGTTAAACCTAATCGATTAGCCGTGTCCCCGGTTATGGACAATTTGAGCCTCTGGACTTGGATCTATCTCTGAACTCTCAACACTGGACTGATAACTAATTGTGGGCAACTTAATGATACTTGTGGGCATTTGGACATCGGTTGGTGGAACCATGTCATGATAGGTACTCCATAGTGAAATTCCTGATATTCCTTTGTTGTAGGAAAATAAAATCAGCTTTTATGCAAAAACTCAGACACAGAGCCACAAAGCCTCTGCATATAGAATAGCCTTTATTCTTCTGTTCTACTATGGTGATCTTGCCAGTACATTTCATGTACTGACCTACACGGCTGCAACGTCTTATGTTGCAGATACTCTTCTACGACGGGTAAGAGTACGATTCAGGGTTACGGTCCGCACTCAACTTGCCGTTGGTGTTATTGGGACTCCACTCCCGTTGACTGTATCCGTTGCTATTTTAAGGTATATATCAGTTTTACGTTAATTACATGTGATTGCACTTTGATATATACATTGATGTACTGTGTGTGCCAGCATACTGATTCAGGGATGGCACAGAAAACATAGAGGCTTGACTCGTTTTGAGTCGGGTCGCTACAGAAATGGTATTAGAGCACATGTTGACTATAGGACGTGACCCTAGACAAATGGAAAGCCCTAGGACAGGATATCCCTAAAACTTTATCTTCTAAAAAGATTCTTTACTTCTTGTCTTCTCTGATTTTTCCAAATAGTCCTTCTTACCTAAATTAGTTAGAATATACCCTTCCTTTTTGAGCACACGAAGGATCAACAGAAGCCCTCCAAGAAGGACAAGATATCAGACAACTGGTGACCAACTCAGACAAAGATGTATTCCATTATGGAAGAGCTACAAAAAGGATTTAAGATTATACAGACCTGAAGAAATTGAAGACCATGAAGAATTTCCAAGATATTATGCCCCTAGAAGACCAAACCCCTGATGTAAACTTACGTTAGATACGATGATTTGTGAGCTGTCATTTGTGTGTAATTTTCAACATCCACAACAAAAAATCTATTTTCAAAACCATTGTTTGTATTGTGTGTATCCTCTCCTTTCTCTCTCTTACCCATCTCATCCCCAAAACCTTCAACCCAATAGATGATGAATGAAGCTAGACTCGTGCATTTTGGATCAATGACTCGGTCAGAGACAGAAGAATGGATTCAGAACATGGAGGATCACCTAAGGAGTAACCTTGTTACAAGGAACAAGATGGTCCAATATGCTCTCCGGTACTTTGCAGAAGGTGCTACAAATTGGTGGAAGATGCATGAAGATATCCATGATAGGCAAATATCAATCAGTTGGGAAGAATTCAAGAGGACTTTGCAAAAATCTCATGTTGTTACCAACACACAGAAGCCCCGTTGCAAAGATGTGAAGAAGATTTGTGCATGCAGGATATGTGGAGAGATAGGACACACCCAGGAAGAACACAAGGATGGATGCCCTCATTGTGAAGAAAATCACCGAGCTGAGGAATGCCCAACTGGGCAGGTGACATGTTTCTTGTGCAAAGGAACCAATCACTACCCGGCTCAATGCCAAATGTACCCCAAGGTACAAGAAGTCATCAAGCAGCAGAAGGAAGCTATGAAGGAAGCCTTCAGAGAAAAGTTAGGAGAACTTGTGATGAAGGAAGATGTTGAAGACCTTAATGGAGAAGGCCTAAACAGATTTTACTCCAATGCCTGCTATTCATGTGGAGAAGAAGGACATTTCTCATAGGACTGTACGAAGGAAAGAAAAGAGTATCTGGGAAACTTCCCGACAGAAGAAGTGGAGTTTGATCCACAGGAAATTGAAAGTTTGATCGGAATAAAGAAGCCCAGGAAGAGAAAACGAAGCCGTTCTCAGAACAACCCAATTTCTGCAAAGAAGGATCTGAGTCAAATCATGTGTTTCTGGTGCAAGAATTTAGGCCACTATGCTGATAAATGACCAGAGAAGAAGGCTAAACATGAGTAGTCTGAGTTTTGGATGTAACAAATGTAATAGGTCGCACTCTTACCATTTTGAAGTTATGTAGTGGAAGTCTCAGAGTCTGTAAATAAATTCATGAATCAATGGAAATTTATGGTGTCATGATTTATCTTATGTTGCATTACGTGAGTTGTTACTCTATGACCCAAGATCTCCGACCATTTTCGAGGATATGAGAAAATATGGTCTATGCATACATGAGTGCATTTCATTTTAAGTGTGGTAGTAACCACAGGTACCTTTTCCGGATTAAGGAGTTTAGATAAGTGAATACAGGTGAAGAGAATGTGGAACCATATCCACACTATGTGGATGATAACCTTGTGACAACGTGTCTTTGAAGTTGGCATATTGAGAAAAGGAATGATTGTGATGAAACCATACCCAAGGTTAAACAGACCAATGGAAAGGAAAATGAATTCCATGGAGTGGAATCCAGACAATAATAGGTCTGTAAATTGTTACCTCAAGGGTATAATGGAGTGAACTGAAGGTAATGCTGGAATATGGATCGATAGTCACCCCACGAGTGAGATGAAGTTGTTCAAGTATTCAAGTGAATCCACAAGTCACTGACCTCAGGATTGATAAGGATCAAGCCCCATCTCCGTGAAGGAAGAAACTTGGAAGAAGCTACGACTGATCAGCAAACGATTTTTTTAGGAGTATACGAAAACCTGAGAGTTGTGAAGAAACGATAGATGTTTTTGCTTAGCTTGCAGAATCAATGGATTTATCCGAACTTTGTTCATTGACAAGAGAAAATTTCTGCAATGCTTGTGAGGAAGTCCAAGTGTTAGAATACGAGATTCACTAAACCTTATACAAGGTAATGATTTCAGTGCGACATGGTTTGGCCACCATGACGACTTACTCTTATCATTCTCTTGCTATTCGGAATGGTAAATCTGAGTGACTTACCCATAGTAAAGAGACGACATTCTTTGAAAGCTTTTTGTTTAAGCCTTAGAATGGTATGATGAAACCCCTTGTACATGACAGTTGCTGTCCCACGTAGGAATTTACAATTCCCAGTCTTGATTAATGCCAACTCAACAGACACCCTCAGAGATACCTGTAGAGCACCTTTATAGTCACCCAGTTACGTTGCGACATTTGATACACACAAGGCACTCCTTCGGTGTTCGTGAATTGCATGATCTCATGGTCATAGGAACATATACTTGACATGCAGAAACAGTAGCAATAAACTGACACGATCATATGCTACGTTTGTAGTTTGGGTCTTGTCCATCACATCATTCTCCTAATGATGTGATCCCATTATCAAATGACATCTCATGTCCATGGCTAGGAAACCTTAACCATCTTTTGATCAACGAGCTAGTCTATTAGAGGGATACTAGGGACATGGTTTTGTCTATGTATCCACACATGCATCTAAGTCTCCGATCAATGCAATTATAGCATGGATAATAAACGATTATCATGAACAAGGAAATATGATAATAACTAATTTATTATTGCCTCTAGGGAATATTTCCAACAAGAAGGAGTCCTAATCCTACTAGAATTTGAGGAGGACTCCTCCTCGTCCCACTTCGGTCGACGCAAGGGCTGGCCCCTTGAGGGACAAGTCTCCTCCCTCCCTCCTCCTATATATACTAGAGGTTTGAGGGTTTTTTATACAGAAAAACAGCACGTGCTACCTCTCCTCTACTTCGTAGTTTCTCCAATAGATTGGTTTCAGCGGTGGTTAGGCAAAGCCCTGCTGGAATAGCTCCACCACCATCGCTGCAACGCCGCCACGCTACCGGAGAACTCGTCTACCTCTCCGCTCCCTCTTGCTGCATCAAGAAGGCGGAGATCTTCATCAAGTTGTACGTGTGCTGAACGCGGCGGTGTCGTCCGTTCGGTGCTAGATCGGGACGGATCTTGATTGGGTCGCGGGACGCTCAGCAATTTGGATCGCGAAGACATTCGACTACATCAACCTTGTTTCTTAACGCTTCCCGCTTAACGATCTACAAGGGTATGTAGATCCACATTCCCTCTCATAGATGCTCATCACCATGGATAGATCTTGCGTGTGCGTAGGAAATTTTTTGTTTCCCATGCAACGTTCCCCAACAGTGGCATCATGAGATAGGTCTATGTGTAGATGAGATCTCGAGTAGAACACAAAGGAGTTTGTGGGCGTTGATGCTTAGATTGCTTCCTCCCTTGGTCGTGTTTTGGTTCAACGGTATTGTGGTATGAAGCGGCCCGGACCAACATTACTCGTATGCTTACGAGAGACCGGTTCCATCGACTAACGTGTAACTTTGTTGCACAAAGATGGCTGGCGGTGACTATTTCTCCTACTTTAGTTGGATCGGATTTGACAAAGGCGGACCTTGAGAAGGTTGAAAAGCAACTTATGTATCACCGTTGTGGTTTTGCATAGGTGAGAATTGTTCTTGCTAGCCACGTAAAACTTGCAACAACAATTAGAGGACATCTAACTTGTTTTTGCAGGGTATGTTGTGATGTGATATGGCCAATTACATGATGATATATATGTGATGTATGACATGATCATGTGTTGTATATAATATCATGACTTGCATGTCGATGAGTACGGCAACCGACATGAGCCGTAGCGTTGTATTTAATTATTGTATGGCATGCGTGTCAATCATTAAGCGCTATGTAACACTTTATTTTATCGCTAAGCGGTAGCAATAGTAGTATGAGCATGGAGGGCGCGACAACCCCGATGGCGACACAATGATGGAGATCATGGTGTTATACCGGTGAGGATGAAGATCATGTCGGTGCTTTCAAGATGGAGATCAAAAGCACAAGTTCATGGCCATATCCTGTCACTTATGATTTGCATGTGATGTTAATCCTTTTATGCACCTTGTTTTTCTTAGGACGACGGTAGTATTATAAGGTGATCCCTCACTTAAATTTCAAGATAAATTGTGTTCTCCCCGAATGTGCACCGTTGCAAAAGTTCGTCGTGTCGAGACACCACGTGATGATCGGGTATGATAGACTCTACATTCACATACAACGGGTGCAAGCTAGTGTTGCACATGCGGAACACTCGGGTTAAACTTAACGATCCTAGCATGTACAGACATGGCCTCGAAACACATTAGACGAAAAGATCGAACATGAGTCATATAGTAGATATGATCAACATGATGATGTTCACCATTGAAACCACCTCAACTAATGTGATGATCGGACTTGAGTTGGTGAATTTGGATCATGTATCACTCAAATGACCTGAGGGATGTCAATTTGAGTGGGAACTTTAGTAATTTGATTAACTAAACTTATTATCTTGAACAATAGTCTTAGTAACCTTTGCTTATTTATGTTGTAGATCAATGGCTCGTGCAGAAGCACCCCTGAATTTTAATGCGTTCCTAGAGAAAGCTAAGTTGAAAAATGATGGAAGTAACATTGTGGTCTGGGCCCGTAATATGAGGATTATCCTCACGGCTTCCCGGAAGGCTTATGTCCTTGATGAACCGCTTGGTGACCCACCCACTCCCGTGTCATGCGAAGATGTTAAGAACGCTTGGGAGTCACGTTCTGGAGATTACTCAGTAGTTCAATGTGCAATGTTGTATGGCTTAGAACCGGGAATTCAAAGATGTTTTGAACGTCATGGAGCATATGAGATGTTCCAAGAGCTGGAGTTTATTTTTAAGAAGAATGCCCGGATCGAGAGGTATGAGACCTCCGATAAGTTCTATGCTTGCGAGATGGAGGAGAACGGGTCTATCAGTGAACATATACTCAGAATGTCTGGGTATTCGACCCGCCTGCTGGAGTTAGGGATGCCGCTTCCACTGGAGGTGATCACTGACAGAGTTCTTCAATCATTGCCACCTAGCTACAAGAGCTTTGTGATGAACTATAACATGCATGGGATGAACAAGTCAGTCACCGAGCTATTTGCAATGCTGAAAGTCACTGAGTCTGAAATCTAGAAAGAACATCAAGTGTTGATGGTCAATAAAACCACTAGTTTAAAGAAGAATGGCAAGGGCAAGAAGGGTAACTCCAAGAAGGGTGGCAAAGCAGTTGCTCCTCCCGTGAAGAAACCCAAGGCTGGACCCAAGCCAGAAACTGAGTGCTTTCATTGCAAGGGAACAGGTCACTGGAAGCAAAACTGCGCCAAGTATCTGGCTGATAAGAAGGCAGCCAACAACAAACAAGGTATATATGATATACATGTTATTGATGTGTACCTTACTAGCTATTGTTGTAGTGCCTGGGTATTTGATACCGGTTTGGTTGCTCACATTTGCAACTCAAAGCAGGACCTATGGAATAGACGGAGGCTGGCTAAGGACAAAGTGACAATGCGCGTGGGAAATGGTTCCAAGGTTGATGTGATCATCGTCGGCATGCTCTCTCTTCGATTACCATCGGGATTAGTGTTGAACCTGAATAATTGTTATTTAGTGCCTGTGTTAAGCATGAACATTATATCTGGATCTTGTTTATTGCGAGATGGTTACTCATTTAAATCAGAGAATAATGGTTGCTCTATTTATATGAGTAATATCCTTTATGGTCATGCACCCAATGTGAGGGGTTTATTCATATTGAATCTTGATAGTGATGATGCACATGTTCATAATATTGATGCCAAAAGATGTGGAGTTGATAATGATAGTACCACTTTCTCGTGGCACTGCCGTTTGGGTCATATTGGTGTAAAATGCATGAGGAAGCTCCATGATGATGGACTTTTGGAGTCACTTGATTTTGAATCACTTGACACATGTGAACCATGCCTCATGGGCTAGATGACTAAAACGCTGTTCTCTGGAACAATGGAACGAGCAAATGATTTGTTGGAAATCATACATACTGATGTGTGCGGTCCGATGAACATTGAGGTGTGCAGTGGATATCATTATTTTCTCACCTTCACTGATGACTTAAGTAGATATGGGTACATTTACTTAATGAAACACAAGTCTGAAACGTTTGAAAAGTACAAGCAATTTTAGAGTGAAGTTGAGAATCATCAAAACAAGAAGATTAAATTCTCGTGATCTGATCGAGGAGGTGAATATCTGAGTTATGAGTTTGGCAGTCACTTAAGACAGTGTGGATTTGTTTCACAATTGACACTGACTGGAACACCACAGAGTAATGGTGTGTCCGAACGTCGTAATCGAACCTTATTAGATATGATGCATTCTATGATGTCTCTTGCCAAATTGCTACTATCGTTTTGGGGTTATGTATTAGAGACAACTGCATTCACTTTCAATAGGGCACCATCGAAATCCGTTGAGACGACGCCATATTAACTATGGTTTGGAAAGAAGGCAAAATTGTCGTTTCTTAAAGTTTGGGTATGTGTTGCTTATGTCAAAAAGCTTCAGCCTGAAAAGTTGGAACCCAAAGCGGAGAAATGCGTCTTCATAGGATGCCCAAAAGAGACAGTTGGGTACACCTTCTATCTCAGATCTTAAGGTAAAGTGTTTGTCGCTAAGAATGGAACATTTCTTCAGAAAGAGTTTCTCTCGAAAGAATTGAGTGGGAGGAAAATAGAACTTGATGAGGTTATTGAACATTTACTTCAACCAGAGAGTAGCACAGCGCAGAAAGATGTTTCTATGGGCGGTTGTAGAGAAAGTTAATGATGATGATCATGAAACTTCGGATCAAGGTACTATTGAACCTCGTAGGTCGACAAGGGCGCGTACTACTCCTGAGTGGTATGGCAACCCTATCTTGGAGGTCATGTTGTAAGAAAATGATGAACCTATGAGCTATGGAGGAGCGATGATGGGCCCGGATTCCGAGAAATGGTTAGAGGCCATGAAATCCGAGATGGGATCCATGTATGAAAACAAAGTATGGACTTTGGAAGTATTACCTGAAGGGAAAAAGGCCATTCAGAACAAATGGATCTTTAAGAAGAAGACGGACACGGACGGTAATGTCACCGTCTATAAAGCTCGACTTGTGGCAAAGAGTTTTTCACAAGTTCAAGGAGTTGACTACGATGAGACCTTCTCACCATAGTGATGCTTAAGTCCGTCTGAATCATGTTAGCAATAGTTGCATATTTTGACTATGAAATTTGGTAGATGGATGTCAAAACAGCGTTCCTTAACGGTTTCCTTAAGGAAGAGTTGTATATGATGCAACGAGAAGGTTTTTTCGATCCAGAGAATGCTGACAAAGTTTGCAAACTCCAGCAATTCATTTATGGACTGATGCAAGCATCTCAGAGTTGGAATAAGCGCTTTGATGAGGTGATCAAAGCGTTTGGGTTTATACAAGTTTATGGATAAGCTTGTATTTACAAGAAAGTGAGTGGGAGCTCTATAGCGTTTCTAATATTATATGTGGATGCCATATTGCTGATTGGAAACAATATAGAAATGCTGGAAAGCGTGAAGGAATATTTGAACAAGAGTTTTTCAATGAAGGACCTGGGAGAAGCTACTTTCATATTAGGCATTAAGATCTATAAAGATAGATCGAGACGCTTGATAGAACTTTCACAAAGCACATACCTTGATAAAGTTTTGAAGAAGTTCAAAATGGATCAGTCCAAGAAGGGGTTCTTGCCTATGTTACAAGGTGTGAAGTTGAGTAAGACTCAATGCCTAGTGACTGCAAAAGATAGAGAGAAGATGAGTGTCATCCCCTATGCTTCAGCCATAGGCTCTATCATGTATGCGATGTTGTGCACAAGACCCGATGTCAGCCTTGCCATAAGTATGGCCAGAAGGTTTCAAAGTGATCCTGGAATGGAGCACTGGACGACAGTTAAGAATATCCTAAAGTACATGAAAAGGACTAAGGAAATGCTTCTCGTTTATGGAGGTGATCAAGATCTCGTTGTAGAGGGTTATGTAGATGCAAGATTTGACACTGATCTAGATGACTCTAAGTCGCAAACCGGATACGTATTTATTCTCAATGGGGGAACGGTAAGTTGGTGCAGTTCCAAGCAGAGCATGGTAGCCGATTCTACATGTGAAGCGGAGTACATCGCAGCCTCGGAGGCGGCAAAGGAAGGTGTCTGGATGAAGGAGTTCATGACGGATCTTGGACTAGTGCCCAATACACTGAATCCAGTGGATCTGTTCTATGATAACACTGGTGCCATTGCCCTGGCCAAGGAACCAAGGTTTCACAAGAGGACCAGACACATAAAGCGACGCTTCAATTACATCCACGAGTACATCAAGGAGGAGGATAAAAATATTTGCAAAGTGCACACGGAATGTGGCAGACCCGTTGACTAAACCTCTTCCAAGGGCTAAACATGATCAACACCAGAACTGTATGGGTGTTCGATTCATTACAACGTAAATCACATAGTGATGTCATCTAGATTACTAAATCTAGTGCAAGCGGGAGACTGTTGGAAATATGACCTAGAGGCAATAATAAAATGGTTATTATTATATTTCCTTGTTCATGATAATTTTTTATTATTCATGATATAATTGTATTGACTGGAAACAGATTTCATGTGTGGATACATAGACAACACTTTGTCCCTAGTGTGTCTCTAGTAGACTAGCTCGTTCATCAAAGGTGGTCAAGGTTTCCTAGCCATTGACATGGGATGTCATTTGATAACGGGGTCACATCATTAGGTGAATGATGTGATGGACAAGACCCAAACTATAAACGTAGCATATGATCGTGTCAGTTTATTGCTACAGTTTTCTGCATGTCAAGTATCTGTTCCTATGACCATGAGATCATGCAACTCACTGACACTGGAGGAGTGCCTTGTGTCTATCAAATGTAGCAACGTAACTAGGTGACTATAAAGGTGCTCTACAGGTATCTCCAAGAGTGTCTATTGAGTGGGCATGGATCAAGAACGGGATTTGTAACTCCGTGTGACGGAGAGGTATCCGAGGGCCCACTCGGTAATACAACATCACAACAAGCCTTGCAAGCAATGTGACTAAGTTTTAGCCAAGGGATCTTGTATTACAGAATGAGTAAAGAGGCTTTTCATGACGAGGTTGAACTAGGTATACAGATACCGACGATCGAATCTCAGGCAAGTAACATACCGAGGAACAAAGGGAACAACATACGAGATTAAGTAAATCCTTGACATAGAGGTTCGACCGATAAAGATTTTCGTAGAATATGTAGCAACCAATATGGGCATCCAGGACCCGCTATTGGTTATTGACCGTAGAGGTGTCTCGGTCATGTCTACATAGTTCTCAAACCCGTAGGATCTGCACAATTTAGTGACGCTTTGGTAGTATAGAGTTATGTATGGTGGTGACCGAAGGTTGTTCGGAGTCCTAGATGAGACCCCGGACGTCACGAGGAGCTCCGGAATGGTCCAGAGGTAAAGATTGATATATAGGAAGTCCTGTTTTGGTTGCTGAAAAAGTTTCGGGCTCATCGGTAGTGTACAGGGAGTGCTGGGGGACCGTCGAGAGGGGTATTTCGACCCAAGAGGCTACATGGGCTGGCCTAAGTCCCACAAGAGGCCCATGCGGCTGGGAGTTGAAGTCCAAAAGGAAAAAAGGTGGAAAAGGAATTTTCCAAGTGGGAGAGAAGGAGTCCTAATCCTACTAGGATTGGAGGAGGACTCCTCCTCCTCCCACTTCGGCCGACGCAAGGGCTGGCCCCTTGAGGGCCAAGTCTCCTCCCTCCCTCCTCCTATATATACTAGATGTTTGAGGGTTTTTTGATACAGAAAACAGCCACGTGCTACCTCTCCTCTATATATATATTAGCTTTCGTGCGGCGAAAGGAGAGCTCCAACCGACCTAAGGGATGGTCACAAGGGCCCAGGGCGCGGCCAGGGGGGTAGGTCGCGCCTGGCAGGCTTGTGACCTCCTCGGGCATCGTCTCGCGTTGATTTTTCCCCCAAAAATCACATATATTCCAAAAAAATCTCCGTAAGTTTTTATCGTGTTTGGACTTCGTTTGATATGGATTTTCTGCGAAACAAAAAACATGCAACAAACAAGAACAGGCACTGGGCACTAGGCACTGGATCAATACGTTAGTCCCAAAAATAGTATAAAAAGTTGCCAAAAGTATATATGAAAGTTGTAGAATATTGGAACGGAACAATCAAAAATTATAGATATGACACATACATATTAGCATCCCCAAGTTTAATTCATGCTCGTCCTCGAGTAGGTAAATGATATAAAAGATAATTTTTGATGTGGAATGCTACCTAGCATAATCTTGTTCATATGAACTAATCATGGCACGAATATTAAGACACGAGTGATTCAAAGCAATAGTCTATCATTTGACATAAGACAATAATACTTCAAGCATACTGATAAAGTAATTGTATCTCTTCAAAATATAATGGCAAAAGAAAGTTATCCCTACAATATCATATAGTCTGGCTATGCTCCATCTTCCCCACACAAAGTATTTATATCATGCACAACCCCGATGACAAGCCAAGCAATTGTTCCACGCCTTTTATGTTCTCAAACATTTTCAACTCTCACGCAATACATGAGCGTGAGCCATGGATATAGCACTATAGGTGGAATACAATATGGTGGAGGTTCTGAAGAAAAAGGAGAAGATAGTCTCACATCAACTAGGCGTATCAACGGGCTATGGAGATGCCCATTAATAGATATCAATGTGAGTGAGTAGGGATTGCCATGCAACAGATGCACTAGAGCTATAAGTGTATGAAAGCTCAAAAAGAAACTAAGTGGGTGTGCATCCAACTTGCTTGCTCATGAAGACTTAGGGCAATTTGAGGAAGCCCATCATTGGAATATACAAGCCAAGTTATATAATGAAAAATTCCCACGAGTATATGAAAGTGACAAAATAGGAGACTCTCTATCATGAAGATCATGATGCTACTTTGAAGAACAATTGTGGAAAAAGGATAGCAACACTGTACCTTCTCTCCTCTCTCTATTTTTTTATTTTTGGTGTGATTCTAAGGCCTCTTTTTTTATCTGGGCTTCACTGGCCTCTTTATTTTACATAATTTCTGGAGTCTCATCCCAACTTGTGAGGGAATCATAGCTTCCATCATCCTTTCCTCACATGGGATAATTCTCTAACAATTATGGTTATCACACTTTTATTTACTTACAACTCAAGAATTACAACTCAATATCTAGAACAAAATATGACTCTATATGAATGCCTCCGGTGGTGTACAGGAATATGCAATGATCTAGCATAGCAAATGACATCAAAAAACGGACAAGCCATGAAAACATCATGCTAGCTATCTTACGATCGTGCAAAGCTATATGAAAATGATGGTGCGTGTCATAATAAATAGAACGGTGGAAGTTGCATGGCAATATATCTCATCATGGCTATAGAAATGCCATAATAGGTAGGTATGGTGGATGTTTCGAGGTAGGCTATATGGTGGGTTTAATGCACCGGCAAAAGTTGCGCGGGACCAGAAAGGCTAGCAAAGGTGGAAGGGTGAGAGTGTGTATAATCCATGGACTCACATTAGTCATAAAGAACTCACATTCTTATTGAAAAAGTCTATTAGTCATCAAAACAAAGTATTAGATGCATCCTCCTAGGGGAGAGGTTGGTAGGAGTTAACC
The DNA here is from genome assembly GCA_022496015.1 of Hordeum marinum. Taxonomy (NCBI): domain Eukaryota; kingdom Viridiplantae; phylum Streptophyta; class Magnoliopsida; order Poales; family Poaceae; genus Hordeum; species Hordeum marinum. The sequence goes on along the minus strand of CM039673.1, from coordinate 46,632,748 downwards.
ATCGGGCGCTCCCGACTCTCACACAAAGATTGACAATCAATAAACAAATCATGCTCCGACTTCCTTACATAACGGTTCACCATACGTGCATGCTACGGGAATCACAAACCTTTACACAAGTATTTGTACCAATCCACAATTACTCACTAGAATGACTCTAATATCACCTTCTTTTTATCGCAAAACTATTGCAAGGAATCAAACACATCATATTCAGTGATCAACAAGTTTTACGTAGGATTTTGTGACTAACCATGTAAATGACCAACTCCTGTTAACTATCTAAATAGATATGAGTGCAGCATGAGAGTTTAATTCTTTCTACAAAAGATATACTCACACTCTAACAAATATAAGTGAAGCAAAAGAGCATTCTGCAAATGGCGGTTTTCTATGTGTGAGAAACAAGCAATCCAAACTTCCAATGATATAAGTGAAGCACATGAAGCATTCTATAAAGCCATACTCAAAAGATATAAGTGAGGTGCAAAGATCCTTCTATAAATCAACCAAGGACTTTATCATACCATCATGGTGCATTAATAAAATAAATATAAAAATCACATGACGCTCCAAGATTTACGCATATCATGTGACGAATAAAAATATAGCTCCAATTAAAATTACCGATGGTTGTTAGAAGAAAGAGGGGATGCCTTCCAGGGCATCCCCAAGCTTATTTTCTTGGGAGTCCTTGAGTATTACCTTGGTTTGCCTTGTGAATCCACAAGCTTAGTCTCTTTCCACTCCTTCTTCCTTCATCCATCGTGATCTCACCGAAAACATGATAACTTCAATCACATAAAACTTAACAAAACCCTCGGTATAATAAAGCAAATTACCACTTTAAGTAATGTTGCAAACCTACTCATATTTTGTTTTTGCATTTTATCTACTGTATTTTAACTTCTTTATGGCTTATGCAACCGATAAAATCGATAGTTTCATCGAAACTTAGCAAAACAATGCATCAAAAACAGAATCTGTCTTAAACAGGATAGTCTGTAGCAATCTGAACATTCACCATACTTATGTAACTCTAAAAATACTGAAAAATTAGGAATAAATAAATAATTTTCATAGAAGTACTGTGTAAAAATTTTAGAAACTTTTGACATTCCAGTAAAAAAATGTAAATTTACGCACTACAGCCAAAGTTTATATTTTTGCACTGCACACACCAAACAGGAAATCTAATCATCCTAAAGGCAAATCGTGGCACATTATTTTTATAATACAATGGATTTATACAAGGGGGTAATTATTTTTGTTTAAAAGTTTCTGTAATCAAGATTCACAAAGTTCCCATGGGCATCAACAAAGTTCAAGGCTAGCCCCCACTTCAACATTGCTTGTCTTTCTCACTTTTACTTTTCTTTTTGAACAATTTTTAGGTTCCCCACTTTATTTTTTTGTTTTTAAACTATATAAAAGAAAAAATCAGAATAAAATGAATATCTAAAACTTCCGTGTTGTCTCCCTGGCAGCGCTTTCTTTAAAGCCATTAAGCTAGGCATAAAGTGCTCAAGTAGTGGATCCACCCTGATCCCAATGTATATCAAAGCCAATTTTAATTAGCAATAATTTGTAATTAAGTAGTGAGCACAAAGTAATATAAATCATGCAACAACAAAGTCTAACTCTCTTCCTATGCATTGGCATGCCATACAAGAACAATTCATTCACACCAAGTAAAGGCCAATGCATAGCGTACATAGTTTCTTGCAATTTTATTATATCGGAAACATAGAGAGGTGAAGATGTAGTTCCTCACTCATAATAAGTGCAAGTAGGAGCAGCAAGGACATGCATATTATATACATTAAAAGCATCATGTGTAATAGTAAAAGGCAACCCATCTATATAATCCTTAATAAGTGCAAACTTCTCCGATATAGTGTAGTTTGGAGAATTCAAAAAGATAATAGGACTATCATGTGTGGGTGCAATAGAAAAAATTTCATGCTTAACATAAGGAACTATAGGAAGTTCATCTTCATAAGCATAATTCATTTTGGCATCATGGCCACAAGCATAGCAAGCATCAATATTTTATCAAAAGGGATATTTCAAATGAATCCAAGGGATCATAGCAATCAACATAGCATTCATCCTTCAATAAGCACAAGGGAAATTAAACAATGTATGAGTTGAAGAGTTACTCTCATTAGAAGGTGGGCACGGATAGCTAATCCGCTCTTCCTCCTTTTATTCTTCTTTCTCCTCCTCATCTTTTTCATTTAATGAGATTACAATTTCAGCAACTTCATCTTCCATAGATTAATGCAAAAATATTAATCTCTTCCAAGGCAGCGGTCATTCTTTCAATAAAATCTTTAACATAAGCATTCGAAGCATAGTTTTCATAGAAAAATTTAAGTATGGCAAAATTTTCAGATTTGTAAAGAGTAGCATCATACTTTTCAATGAAAGAAGCAATTTCATAGGCATCCTTAAAAGCAACAAATTCTTAAATTTGTTCAACATCATTATAGCAATAGGCCTCCTTGGCATAAGAGGATAATATTTCATTATCATTAAACACACATTGGTATGGAAGGTGTTTTTTAGCTTCTTTAGAACAACAAGTAAAATCATGCAATTCACACAAGTTCCAAGCATAACAACACAAAGTATTAATCTGATGCCACAAGAGTTTCCCTTTTTGAGATATTCGGTGTCGCACATAATGAGTATGCTCATTTAATGACTTTCCCTCAACTAAGCTAGTTGGGTTTTCAGCACGAGCACAAGTGGATCGAAGATGACCCAAGTTATATTGTTCGGTGGTACGGAACACTAGTGGTTCCTCATCTTTTGTAGAAGCAAGTACATCTAATTTTTTTGGTATTTTGTGTTTCCTACCCATAACTAAAGATATAAAACAAGTTAAAAACAGAAAAAAAATTACTTAGTGCTAAAGCAAACAAGCACACACGAGAATATTCACCCCACGCTATTTCTCCCTGGCAATGGCGCGAGAAAAAAGTGTTGATAACCCACAAGTATAGGGGATCAATTGTAGCCTTTCTCCATAAGTAAGAGTGTCAAACCCAATGAGGAGCTAAAGGTAGACCAAATATTCCCTCAAGTTCTATCTACCACCGATACAACTCTACGCATGCTTAACGTTCCCTTTACCTAGAACAAGTATGAAACTAGAAGTACTTTGTAGGTGTAACAAGATGGGTTTGAAAGATAAAAAAGAACACGTAAATAAAAACTAGGGGCTGATAAGATATGGTAATAATTAATTTACTTTAATGAGTGTGGGAAAGTGGTGGTAGGAGTTGTGGAATTGTCCCTAGGCAGTCGATAACTAGACCGGTAATCATTATTGCAATTTTCTATGAGGAAGAGGCATAAGCTAACATACTTTATCTACTTGGATCATATGCACTTATGATTGGAACTCTAGCAAGAATCCGCAACTAGTAAAGATCGTTAAGGAAAAGCCCAACCATAGCATTATAAGGTATCAAGTCCTCTTTACTCCCATATGCAACAACCCACCTACTCGGGTTTATGCTTCTGTCGCTCAAGCAACCCACCATAGGCGAATCATGAACACATTGCAACACTCTACAACGAGGATCCCTCATGCTTGTGCGACACCGTTTCTTAAATATCCAGAGATCCGTAACTCCGATCGGGCTGAAATTTTGAGAGGATTTTTATACGGATATTATCTTTCTTGCAGCGAAAGGAGAGATCCAACCGACCTAAGGGCTGGTCACAAGGGCCCAGGGCGTGGACAGGGGGTAGGCCATGCTTGGCAGGCTTGTGACCTCCTCGGGCATCGTCTCGCGGTGATTATTTTCTCCAAAAAATCACATATATTCCAAAAATAATCTCCGTAACTTCCTGTCGCATTTGGACTTATTTTGATATGGATTTCTGTGAAACAAAAAACATGCAACCAACAGGAACTGGCACTGGGCATTGGGCACTGGATCAATATGTTAGTCCAAAAATAGTATAAAAATTTGCCAAAAGTATATGAATGTTGTAGAATATTGGCATGAAACAATCAAAAATTATAGATATGACGAAGACGTATCACCCACCAAGCTGGACTATTAGGAGATAGGCCAACGACCCGAGGAGCCCTTAATCCAGGACTCCCTCACCCGTCCTCGGCCGTTTGTATTGACCTTGCCGGCTTTGTTTAGCCAGCGTAGGTTGCCTCTGATGGTGTCTTGGTCTTGGATGCGGTTTTGTCATGGTAGTAGCTTTCCCCGGCAGGCTCGGGCCATTAGGTCGGAGGCTTATTGTCTGTGCACAAATCAGGGGGAAATAAACACCCCTATTTGTATACCCCGACATGAAGCTTAGTTGCTTGTTCCTCTTTGGATATTATCTTGGGTTGCCATGGGCATCCCCAAGCTTAGGATCTTCTTTCTACTAATTCCTTCATCCATCGTGATCTCACCCAAAACTTGAAAACTTCAATCACACAGAACTTAACAATATCTTCGTGAGATCCGTTAGTATAATCAAGAAAATTACCGCTCTAAGTACTGTTGCAAACCCATTTGTATTCTATTATTTCATTATATATAATGTATTTTAACTTTACCATGGGTTATACCCCCCGATAGAAACCATAGATTCATTAAAATAAGCACACAATGCAGCAAAAATAGAAAATGTCTCAAACAGAACAATCTGTAGTAATTTGTACTCTACCAATACTTCTATAACTCTCAAAATTCTAAAAAATAAGGAAAACATAAAGAATTTGTATATAAATACTTTTTTAAAATTCTATCTCATTATCACATTCTAGTAAAAAACTAAAATTCGCGCACTGGAGTCAAAGTTTCTGTTTCAGATTCAACATTGTTTCTACTCAACTTATGAATCATCCTAAAGGTTCTACTTGGTACAAAAACTAAATAAAACATAGAAAACACAATCATAATAGAGGAATAATTGCGCAAGCACTCAAAAACGGAAAGAAAAAGATAAGATAAATTGTATTCATTGGGTTGCCTCCCAACAAGCGCTATCGTTTATGCCCCTAGCTAGGCATAACGCAAAGATTCAAGTATTGTCATCTTTAGTTTTTACTCCATAGAAGGCCCTAATGATTGATTAATATGGTGGCTTAATTATTGTACTAGGTAAGTGTTCCATACCCTTTCTAAGTGTAAATTGGAATTTAATATTGCCTTCTTTCATATCAATCACGCCGCCTATTGTGCGTAAAAACGGTCTACCAAGTATGATGGGACAATATGGATTGCAATCAATATCAAGAACAATAAAATCAGCAGGCACATAGTTACTATTTGAAAGAATAATAACATCATTAATTCTTCGCAAAGGCTTTTTAATAGTAGAATCCGCCAAGTACAAATTAAGAGAACATTCTTCAATATTGGTAAGACCAAGCACATCACATAGAGATTTCGGAATTGTGGAAACAGTAGCACCCAAATCACATAAAGCAAAGCATTCATAATTTTTAATCTTGACTTTAATTGTAGGATCCCACTCATCATGCAATCTTCTAGGAATTGAAATCTCTAATTCCAACTTTTCTTCTAAGGACTTCATCATGGCATCAACAATATATTTAGTAAAAAGGTTTATTGTGTTCATAAGCATGGGGTGAATTTATCATGGATTGCAGCAAAGAAATACATTCAACCAAAGAGCAACTATCATAATTAAAGTCTTTGTAATCCAAAATAGTGGCCACATCACTAGTTAAAGTTTTGACCTCTCAAACCCACTTTCATCAATTTTTTTCATCAAGATTTTCACCCTCCAAATCATTAAGATGCCCTCTAGGTAAAGTTGACTCTTCTTCATTCCCTTTATCATCAATTTTAACATTACTAAACAAGGAATCAGTAAAGCGAACACCAATCATTTTAAGATCTTCATCATTCTATGAAAGTAATCGCTCGAAACGCTTTTTCTAAAAATTCTCTTTTAGCCCTAAACATAGCGGTTCTTTTCTTACTTTCATCCATAGAAACATATACATATTTAATTGATTCATTTATATTAGGTCAAAAAGCATTCAACTTTAGATTTTGTACATCATGGGAAATTCTATCAATGCTTCTAAACATATCATCAATCTTATTCAAGTTTTCTTCTATCGTAGTATTGAAGGACTTTTGAGGATTGATAAATTCTTTAAAATTACTCCAAAGACAAGAGTTGTTCCTGTTAATATTGTAAGAAGAATTGCCATAATTATTAGAGGAATTTCCAAGAAAAGGCCTAGGACTAAAATTACCTCTATAAGCATTGTTATTGAAATTGTTTCCTGAGATGAAATTCACATCTACGGAATCATTATTTTGCTCAATCAAAGTAGACAAAGGCACATCATTAAGATCAATAGGAGTATTTTTACTAGCAACCAACTTCATAAGCGTATCAACCTTTTGACTCAAAGTACTAGTTTCTTCAACCAAAATAACTTTTTTTACTAGTAGATACTCTTTCAGTATGCCATTGTGAATAATTTGCCATAACATTATCTAGCAATTTCATAGCATCACCCAAAGTAATTTCCATAAAAATACCACCCACGGTAGAATCTAAAAGATTTCTTGAGACAAAATTCAATCCCGCATAAAAAAATTGTATGATCATCCAAATATTTAAACCATGAGTAGGACAATTTCTTAGCATCAATTTCATTCTTTTCCAAGATTATGTAACATGTTCATGCTCAATTTGATTAAAATTAATGATTTGATTTCGAAGGGAAATAATTTTCGCGGGCGGACAATACTTAGTAATAAAAGCGTCCTTGCACTTATCCCAAGAATCGATACTATTGCTGTAGCGACCCGACCTGAAAGGTCGAATCTCCGGTGTTTCCGTACCATCCCAAGATCATGCTGGTACACACACGGTACATCTATGTATATATCAAAGGGAAATCACACAGCATTATATTAATCGAACTCTCATATCGAGTCCTTTATTACAATAAAAATTACAATAAAGTGGCTGAAGGCCAACTCATGAGAATATCTAAATCTTGCGGAAGCGTCGAAGGTAGATGAGTCCATCTGACTCCAAGGGCATCTCACTAAGCGTAGAACGTGTCCTCACTCCTGGTCGGAAAAATACTCTGCAACATGATACGTTGCAGCCGTGTAGGTCAGCATATGGAATATGCCGGCAAAGTCACAAGAGAGGGGTGAAAAGATAATCATCTAGTCTATATGCTTATATGGCAGGTGGGGTGGTATGTTTTTGCGAAAAAGCCAATTTTTCCTACATCAAGAGAGGGCTAAGCAAAAATATTACTAAGTTGGTTGATTAATGAGATGGTTCCACCAACCAATTCTCATACCCAAGTCATTAATACCCACATCATCATATTACTAGTGTTGAGAATTCCGAATGTTTCCGTTCCTTTGGCTCAAGTCGTCCATGACCGTGGACACGGCTAATCGATTAGGTTTGAGTACTCTGTAGAGTTTCGCACACGTTCCCCACAAGATTTGGTCGCCTCCATTTGATTTCTCGCACTTCAGGGTGTTTGAGAAACGGATGACCAAAACATGGTCTTCCAAAGGGTTTCCCTGCGACTCTGTCGGTGCCCATCCTTTCCTACCGTTCTTCCACATCTCGTAGCACCGCCTGTCCAGGGTCACCATGATATCCAACCAAGCCAAAGCCCATAATGACCTGTGGCTGTGCAGGTAAGCCTTGGGTCTTAAAGCATCCATCCATCTCTTTGTGCCTGGGTGGATCTTTCAGCGTGAATACTGGCCATCTCCAGCTTCACCTAGGCAAATCCACTGGTTTCTCCAGGGTGCCGTTCAACCATCATCCACCCTGAGGTATGGTGAAAACTCGGAGTCTTGAAATCTTGATCATTATGTAGGTCTTGAAATTATTAACTCTCTCAACTCTCATGAATCACACAACCAACCCCATCTACTAATAGCATAGCAAAAAGTAAAACAACGTTTCCCGGGGCCAATGTTGTCAAAGGGGTTGAGAAGGTACCTATCACATGATACTACAACAATGTAACCAAGTTTCCAACTAACCTATCTTGCATGCAATTGGGGAGATGGTAGAACTAATGCATATAAAACATGGGTAAAACATGATCAAGGTGACTTGCCTGATTGATGATCTTCGTACGTGAGTGACTCTAAGTAACAAGCCTCGCACTCCGGATAATCTAACGAAGCAAACAAGAGCACTCAATAAGCATACAACAAAATATGGTAACTCACAACCATCAACAATGAACTAGTAACCAATCAAGACAAAACAGTGCATAAAAATCACAAGAAAGAAAACACACAAAGTTTTGTTTTCTAAAAGATGATTGATAAAACACTACTAACATAATGAAACCTATTTGTAATAACAAAAAAATTGTTGACAACAAGGAAACAATAAAAATATTTTATTAATAACAGAATTGAATTCATTAAAGTTTGTTGGGAAAAACTTTAGTAAAGTTTTTTAAAAGTTTTGATAAACACTATATGAAACAACTATAGTTTTACTAACAAAAGAGCAAAGCAAAACTTATTACTTATTAGCAAAACATGTGCTTAACAGAAAAGATTTTTACAAATAAACTTGTCTTAGAAAACAGCATTAAAGTATATAAAACTTTTTTTGAAAGCAAAACTATTACTAACTAGTTGTTTTAATCAAATTAAACCTATTTGAAAAGAAGTTGTGATGCCTATATTAACTAAGAAAATAAACTAAACAATTTTATATTTTTATTAACAACAAGTAAAACACTAAATGTTTAAACTACAAAACCTACTAAATAAATTAAAACTAAATCTAAGTTAAACTAACTAAAACTAAGTAAATAAAACTATACGATAATACTAGGCAGACTCTGTTTATAGCTAGGACACTAAACAAAATCATCCTAAAAATTCTCAAACTAAGCATGAAGGTAGTCCTAACTAATACCAAACAGTAGCAAAAAGATGCATGTAAAAATCTATTTTCGCACTCTAGTTATTCAGATTTGAATATTTTGAGCAAATTTGATTCAATTCAAATTTTATAGTTCAAATTTGAAATTTAAAAGTACAGGGTACTACATGAAAAATGTGACTTATTGCAAAAGGAATCAACTCAAAACATTAAATAGATTAAAGTTATAGCTAAAACAATTTTCTAAAACATTCTGTTTAACTAAAACTAAACAAAAAGAAGAAAATTTCTACCGGACAGCCAGGAGTGACGTGGCACTATCCTATTGGCTGGCTAGCGCGCGTGTTGGATGGTTGCGGGCAGTCGACCGGACCGAAGAGGAAAACGATTCCGGAATTAAGTTGATCTAATCTGGGCCGTTGCGTCTGGATCGGAGGGAGGGGGGTGAGCTCGAAGATTTTACCGAAGGGGAGGTGGACTCCGGCGATGGTGACGGCGGTCGGTGGTCGAGGACGCCGCCGGAGGTGGCTCCGGTGGTCGAAACGGAGCGTGAACGGGCTCAGACGGCGGAGGAGGTCCTCCGGTGCCGATTGGTGGTGTCGGAGAGGGGCGAGCATGACCGAGGCGATGGCTACGGGCGATGGGAGCTCCGGTGGTGGTGCAACTCCGGCGAGGAATTTGGCAGCGTCTCGGCGAGGGAGAGAGAGGGCTCGGGGGGGAAATTGATGCGGGGAGTTGGGGCTCTTATATAGGATGCTCGGGTGGTGCGGGGGAGGAGAGAGGAGAGAGATCCGGGAGGGAGGGAAACGGCCGGCGACGTGGTCGGGCGAGAGGAAGGAGGCGACCGCGCGGGCAAACGGTCGGTCGGGGTGGGACCCGGTGGCAGCAAGAGGGGAGCGAGGTTTCCGCGTCGGTCGGCCGGCTCGAATTGAATTCGCGTATAACTGCCGTGGGCCGGCCCGTTTAATACTAAATCCGTTATTGTTTTTATTAACCAGAGTATTAAAACGTCTTTAAAAGCATTCAAAACATTTTCAAATATAGTAGTATTATATATCAAAATTAACAGAATAATAAATTCCATTTATTGAACATTTTTATTCTGTCATTTGAATATATGAAAAAAATATTATTTTCAGAAATGGCCTATTTGCTTTTAAATCCTTTTGCAAATATTTTCAAAACAACCCCTGGTTTTTATTGTTCAAATAAATCACCAATTAGGTCCTGGTGTGGAGTGTCATGTTACTCCTCTCTTATTTGAACTTTTTACCAAGATTTCAAATAGGTGAAAGCAACACATTGAAAGTAGAAAGGGCTTTCAGAAATTTAGAAAGAACATTTCAACATTGCATACATTCAAACAATGATGATGATAGATGCATAGCTATATTTCATAACATTCCAAAATGAAATTTTGGGATGTTACAAACCTACCCACCTTAAGATGAATCTCGCCCTCGAGATTCGGGTTGGCTAGAAAATAGGTGCGGGTGGTCTCTACGAAGATCTTCTTCGCGTTCCCAGGTGGCTTCTTCCTCGGTGTGGTGAATCCACAAAACCTTACAGAACTTGATGATCCTGCTATGGGTAACTCTGTTGTTAGTCTCAAGGATTCTGACAGGCTTCTCCTCGTAGGTCAGATCATTGTCAAGTTGTATGGCCTCTAGGGGCACTGTGTCTCTCAAGGGAATATCAGCCATCTCAGCATGGCATTTCTTCAGCTGGGAATCATGGAACACATCATGAACTCCGGATAATCCTTCCGGCAATTCCAGCTTGAATGCAACTTCGCCTCTACGTTCAAGAATTTTGTAGGGGCCTATGAATCTGGGTGCTAACTTTCCTTTAACACCAAACCTTTTGATTCCTCGAAGCGGGGACACACGAAGATATGCCCGATCTCCCACTTCATACGTTACTTCCTTGCGTTTGCTATTAGCATAACTCTTCTATCGAGATTGAGCTATCTTGAGTCTGTCGCGAATCAGCTTGACTTTATCTTCTGAATGTCGAATAAGGTCGGGACCAAAAAGTTGTCGGTCTCCAACACCATCCCACGTCAACGGTGTTCTGCATCTCCTTCCGTATAAAGCTTCAAAAGGGGCCATCTTCAGACTGGTCTGATAACTGTTGTTGTACGAGAATTCTGCGTAAGGTAAGTTGTCATCCCAACTAGATCCATAATCTAGCGCACAAGCTCTCAACATGTCTTCCAGAATCTGGTTGACTCTCTCAGTCTGTCCATCGGTCTGTGGATGAAAAGCTGTACTGAACTCTAGCCTTGTACCCAAAGTTTCTTGTAACTGATGCCAAAACTTTGAGGTAAATTGTGTTCCTCTATCTGACAAGATACTCCTCGGAACTCCATGCAGACATACGATCCTGGTCATATATATCTTGGCTAGCTTAGCGTTGGTATAGGTGGTCTTCACTGGAATGAAATGAGCTACCTTGGTCAAGCGATCTACCACTACCCAGATGGAATCATAACCTGAACGGGTCCTGGGTAATCCTGTGATGAAATCCATACCAAGCTTTTCCCATTTGCACTCGGGTATCGGCAAAGGTTGGAGTAACCCTGCTGGTTTCTGATGTTCTGCCTTTACTCGCTGACAAACATCACATATTGCCACATGTTCTGCAATATCCTTCTTCATACCTATCCACCAATAACTTTCTTTCAAATCCAGGTACATCTTGGTGTTGCCTGGGTGTATCAAGTAAGGGGAATCATGGGCTTCTTGAAGTATCAACTTCCTGAGCTCTGGGTCATTGGGTACATAGATTCGGTTCTCAAACCACAAAGTTCCTTTCTCATCCTCACGAAAACATTTAGCTTTACCATCTTACATTCTTTGCTTAATCTCAGCTATTTCCTTGTCCGAGTTCTGGACTTCTCGTATTCTTTCGGTCAAGGTGGACTGAATCTCCAGTGTGGCAACATATCCGCTTGGAACTATCTCTAGCCTGAGCTCTCTGAGATCATCGACTAACTCTTGGGGTAATCCTCCCGCTGTGAGTGTGTTTACATAGGTTTTCCGACTCAAGGCATCGGCTACAACATTAGCCTTACCTGGATGGTAGTGTAATCTCATGTCATAGTCCTTGATTAACTCTAACCATCTCCTCTGTCTGAGGTTCAACTCCTTCTGCGTGAAGATATATTTCAGGCTCTTATGGTCGGTGTAAACATCACAACTATTTCCGATAAGGAAATGTCTCCAGGTCTTGAGTGTGTGCACTATGGCCGCTAGTTCCAAATCATGGGTGGCATAATTCAACTCATGAGGTCGTAGTTGTCTGGATGCATAAGCTACAACCTTTCCATCTTGCATGAGTACTCCTCCAAGTCCTTGACGTGAAGCATCACAATAAACCTGGAAATCCTTCCGAATATTGGGCAAAATCAACATTGGGGCTATGACCAAACGTTTCTTCAACTCCTGGAAACTGGCTTCACATTCCTCAGTCCAAACATACTTGGATTCTTTCTTCAACAACTCTGTCATGGGCTTGGCAATTTTTGAGAAATTCTCAATGAATCTCCGGTAATATCCGGCTAGTCCGAGAAAACTGTGGATCTCCTTAACTGAGGTGGGTGACTTCCACTCGGTGACGGCTTCAACCTTAGTGGGGTCTACGACTATTCCTTCTTCGGAAATAACATGTCCAAGGAATCCGACTTCCGTCAGCCAAAATTCACATTTGCTGAACTTGGCATATAACTGATGCTCTCTTAGCTTCTCCAGAACTAAACGCAGATGTTCCTTGTGTTCTTCCTCGTTCTTGGAGAATATCAAAATGTCATCGATCAACACCACGACAAACTTGTCCAAATATTCCATAAACACTTTGTTCATCAAATTCATGAAGTAGGCAGGAGCATTAGTCAAACCAAAGGACATGACAGTATACTCATACAAGCCATACCTTGTGGTGAAAGCTGTTTTGGGTATATCCTGTTCACGAATCTTCAGTTGGTGATACCCTGATCGAAGATTGATCTTAGAGAATACTTTGGCGCCTACTAGCTGATCAAACAAGTCATTAATCATCGGCAGAGGGTACTTGTTCTTGATAGTCACCTCGTTCAAGGCACGATAATCAACTACCATTCTCAAGGTTTTATCCTTCTTATCCACCAAAAGAACTGGGGCTCCCCAAGGTGAAGAACTTGGGCGAATATACCCTTTGTCCAATAACTCCTTAATCTGCTTCTTGATTTCCACTAGATCATTTGCGGGCATCCGATAGGGTCTCTTGGAAATTGGGGCTGTCCCTGGTTGTAACTCTATTAGGAACTCAATCTCCCTATCTGGTGGCATGCCTGGTAATTCTTCCGGGAATACATCCGGAAAGTCTTTTACCACAGGTACTTCCTCCTGAACAACTCCTGTGAGGGAATTTAATCGAGCACTCATCTGGGTGCGTCGGGATACATACTTAATCCTCTTTTTCTCCGGGGTGGTGAGTGAAACAGACTTGCTGAGGCAATCAAGATTTCCTTCATACTTGGTCATCCAATCCATGCCTAGGATTACATCCAATCCCTGGGATTCTAAGACGATGAGGTCGGTGGGAAAAACATGGTTTCCTATGTGAAGTTTCAGGGCATGGCATCCTATTCCTGCCATCATCATACCTCTTGGGGAACTGACCTTAATGGGCTGACTAAGGGTTTTAGTGGGCAAACCATACTTATCCACAACTACCCTTGATATGAATGAATGAGTTGCACCAGAATCAAAAATTACTGTAACTGGACGTGAATGCAATAAAAACTTACCAACCACAGTCTCGGGTTGATCATAAACTTCTTCCACGTCAAGGTGGTTCACCTGGGCACGAGGAAACGGATTTGGCTTCTTGGCTGTGGGGTTGCCGTTTCCATTTCCCTGCTTGCTCTGGGGACACTCAGTAGCATAGTGCCCTGTCTTCTGGCAATTGAAACAGGTGATGTGGCTCAGATCCTTCTGAGTAGGAGCGTGACGGTGCTGGTTGTTGTTCCCATTCCCATTGTCAGTCTTGAAATTGCCATGGTTGGGACGGGTGTTCCCATTTTCTCCATGGTTGTGGCCTCCATGGTGGTGCACAGCATGAGTGTGCCTTCCAAACTTACCGGTCCCTGATCCGGTATTCCCTGAGTACGGGGAGTAGCGGGGCTTCTGATGAGCTCCAGAGTTAAACTTCCCTTGAGTATACTTCCGCTTGCGGTTCTTAATTTGCTGCTGCTTACCCTCCAAGATGAGGGCCTTGTCCACCAGCTCTTGGTAATTGTTGAAGGTAGCCACTACCAGCTGCATGCTCAACTCATCGTTGAGTCCTTCCAAAAACTTCTCTTGCTTGGCCGCATCATCGGCCACGTCTCCTGGTGCATAACGCGCCAATGTGCTGAAGTCGTCCACATACTGGGCCATAGAGCGATTTCCCTGGCGCAAGTTGCGAAACATGTGCGGTGCGGAAAGCAAGCTTGAATTGCTCCCAAGTTACATCAGCAATAGGATATGTGGTGGTTTAGTTCTCCCACCACGAAGCTGCTGGTCCTTCCAGTTGATGTGTGGCAAAGCGCACTTTCTCAACATCAGTACATCCAGTGGTGACGAGTTCTCTCTCCATCTTGCGGAGCCAGTCATCTGCTACAATAGGCTCAGTGCTGCTAGAGAAAATTGGAGGGTTCAACCTCAGAAAACGGGTGAGATTGTCAGCCTGGGGTGGATGGTGGTGGTTGTTGTTCTGGTTGTTGGTCTGATTCTGGATCAATAGCTGCATCAGTGCATTCTGCTGCTGAAGAAGTTGCGTGAGTTCTGGCGGAAAGGTGAAGTCGGACTCACGTCGTGGAGGCATCTTGCTGTTTTCCGAGGGGTGAGAATTAGAATAGAACAAGGGCCTAAAAGGAGAAATTCACTACCCATATGCAATGCAACAAACATATCACACCAAACACTCATTCATTTATTCAATCAATGTCAAACATCGGAATACAATACTCAATCAAACTAAGCATCGACCTACGCTTTTAACGATGAAAATAAAAGATACATGGAGGTCATAGCTAAAGTTTTCCTTAGAAGTACATGGTGACTGAGTCTCCTCGAGTGGTGCTCTCCTCATAGTCATCATCATCGCTGATGAAAGGAGCCAAGTCTCCCTCAGGATGAAGATTTTCACCCATGTCCATCTGTTCCTCCAAAGTGGCGATGCGAGTGTTCAGCTTGTCGATCCTCTCTAAGAAATCCTTCACCTCATACTCATGTTCGTACTCGGATTCCCGTAAGTCAGCTTCGAGGTCAATCTCGCGGTTCATCAGATTCTTGATTGTCTTCGTATCAGCACGAACTCGAATCTCCAGAGTCCTGATGTGAGTCTCCAAGGTCTGGATATAGGAAATGGTGGTGTCTGCAGTGAGAGGGGTTATGATGTTTCCATTGGCATCTCTACGACAAACCACGCTGAGTCCTGGTGAAATGGTTCCACCTCTGTATTCCTCCTGAATACATCCAAGGGCACGATGAATGGCCATGTCTCTTCCAAGTATCCAACTGGGTGCCACAAACTTGAAATCGATGGGTTCCTTCCGATTCCCAAAGGTCTTCCCTGGAATGTGCACCTCGATCCTGTAGCGTCCATCTTGGGGAAATGACATGATAGGAGTCCCGGTGATGCTCGGCAAAGCAATCCTTACGTCCTTGACGATCCTCATCAGCTCCTTACCAAAAGGCATCGTTGCGTCAGGCTGGCAAAACTCCGTGATCAACACTGGGATGAAGGTGGCCATCTATAAATTTTGAAATAATCGGAGAGGAGTCAGAAACGAATAGATGAGAGTATAAGAATTTTAAAGACAAAGAGAAATAAGTCCTAAGGCTTTCCAATCCTAGAGGTTACGTCCTACGGTCAGCGTGTGCTCTGATACCATTTCTGTAGCGACCCGACCTGAAAGGTCGAATCTCCGGTGTTTCCGTACCATCCCAAGATCATGCTGGTACACACACGGTACATCAATGTATATATCAAAGGGAAATCCCACAGCATTATATTAATCAAAATCTCATATCGAGTCCTTTATTACAATAAAAATTACAATAAAGTGGCTGAAGGCCAACTCATGAGAATATCTAAATCTTGCGGAAGCGTCGAAGGTAGATGAGTCCATCTGACTCCAAGGGCATCTCACCGAGCGTAGAACGTGTCCTCACTCCTGGTCGGAAAAATACTCTGCAACATGATACGTTGCAGCCGTGTAGGTCAGCATATGGAATATGCCGGCAAAGTCACAAGAGAGGGGTGAAAAGATAATCATCTAGTCTATATGCTTATATGGCAGGTGGGGTGGTAAGTTTTTGCGAAAAAGCCAATTTTTCCTACATCAAGAGAGGGATAAGCAAAAATATTACTAAGTTGGTTGATTAATGAGATGGTTCCACCAACCAATTCTCATACCCAAGTCATTAATACCCACATCATCATATTACTAGTGTTGAGAATTCCGAATGTTTCAGTTCCTTTGGCTCAAGTCGTCCATGTCCATGGACACGGCTAATCGATTAGGTTTGAGTACTCTACAGAGTTTTGCACACGTTCCCCACAAGATTTGGTCGCCTCCGTTTGATTTCTCGCACTTCAGGGTGTTTGAGAAACGAATGACCAAAACATGGTCTTCCAAAGCGTTTCCCTGCGACTCTGTCGGTGCCCATCCTTTCCTACCGTTCTTCTACATCTCGTAGCACCGCCTGTCCAGGGTCACCACGATATCCAACCAAGCCAAAGCCCATAATGACTTGTGGCTATGCAGGTAAGAATTGGGTCTTAAAGCATCCATCCATCTCTTTGTGTCTGGGTGGATCTTTCCGCGTGAATACTGGCCATCTCCAGCTTCACCTAGGCAAATCCACTGGTTTCTCCAGGGTGCCGTTCAACCATCATCCACCCAGAGGTATGTTGAAAACTCAGAGTCTTGAAATCTTGATCATTATGTAGGTCTTGAAATTATTAACTCTCTCAACTCTCATGCATCACACAACCAACACCGTCTACTAATAGCATAGCAAAAAGTAAAACAACGTTTCCCGGGGCCAATGTTGTCAAAGGGGTTGAGAAGGTACCTATCACATGATACTACAACAATGTAACCAAGTTTCCAACTAACCTATCTTGCATGCAATTGGGGAGATGGTAGAACTAATGCATATAAAACATGGGTAAAACATGATCAAGGTGACTTGCCTGCTTGATAATCTTCGTACGTGAGTGACTCTAAGTAACAAGCCTCGCACTCCGGATAATCTAACGAAGCAAACAAGAGCACTCAATAAGCATACAACAAAATATGGTAACTCACAACCATCAACCATGAACTAGTAACCAATCAAGACAAAACAATGCATAAAAATCACAAGCAAGAAAACACACAAAGTTTTGTTTTCTAAAAGATGATTGATAAAACACTACTAACATAATGAAACCTATTTGTTATAACAAAAAAATGTTGACAGCAAGGAAACAATAAAAATATTTTATTAATAACAGAATTGAATTCATTAAAGTTTGTTGGGAAAAGCTTTAGTAAAGTTTTTTAAAAGTTTTGATAAACACTATATGAAACAACTATAGTGTTACTAACAAAAGAGCAAAGCAAAAATTATTACTTATTAGCAAAACATGTTCTTAACAGAAAAGAATTTTACAAATAAACTTGTCTTAGGAAACAGCATTAAAGTATATAAAACTTTGTTTGAAAGCAAAACTATTACTAACTAGTTGTTTTAATCAAATTAAACCGATTTGAAAAGAAGTTGTGATGCCTATATTAACTAAGAAAATAAACTAAACAATTTTATATTTTTATTAACAACAAGTAAAACACTAAATGTTTAAACAACAGAACCTACTAAACAAATTAAAACTAAATCTAAGTTAAACTAACTAAAACTAAGTAAATAAAACTATACTATAATACTAGGCAGACTCTGTTTATAGCTAGGACACTAATAAAAATCATCCTAAAAATTCTCAAACTAAGCATGAAGGTAGTCCTAACTAATACCAAACAGTAGCACAAAGATTCATGTAAAAATCTATTTTCAAACTCTAGTTATTCAGATTTGAATATTTTGGGCAAATTTGATTCAATTCAAATTTTATAGGTCAAATTTGAAATTTAAAAGTACAGGGTGAAACTACATGAAAAATGTGACTTATTGCAAAAAGAATCAACTCAAAACATTAAATAGATTAAAAGTTATAGCTAAAACAATTTTCTAAAACATTCTGTTTAACTAAAACTAAACAAAAAGAAGAAAATTTCTACCGGACGGCCAGGGTTGACGTGGCACTATCCTATTGGCTGGCTAGCGCGCGTGTTGGATGGTTGCGAGCGGTGGACCGGACCGAAGAGGAAAACGATTCGGGAATTAAGTTGATCTAATCTGGGCCGTTGCGTCTGGATCGGAGGGAGGGGGTGAGCTCAAAGATTTTACCGGAGGGGAGGTGGACTCCGGCGATGGTGACGGCGGCCGGTGGTCGAGGACGCCGCCGGAGGTGGCTCCGCTGGTCGAAACGGAGCGTGGACGGGCTCAGACGGCAGAGGAGGTCCTCCGGTGCCGATTGGTGGTGTCGGAGAGGGGCGAGGATGACCGAGGTGATGGCTACGGGCGATGGGAGCTCCGGTGGTGGTGCAACTCCGGCGAGGAATTTGGCAGCATCTCGGCGAGGGAGAGAGAGGGATCGGGGGGGAGGAATGGATGCGGGGAGTTGGGGCTCTTATATAGGATGCTCGGGTGGTGCGGGGGAGGAGAGAGGAGAGAGATCCGGGGGGGAGGGAAACGGCCGGCGACGTGGTCGGGCGAGAGGAAGGAGGCGACCGCGCGGGCGAACGGGCGGTCGGGGTGGGATCCGGTGGCAGCGAGAGGGGAGCGAGGTTTCCGCGTCGCTCGGCCGGCTCGAATGGAATTCGCGTATAACTGCCGTGGGCCGGCCCGTTTAATACTAAATCCGTTACTGTTTTTATTAACCAGAGTAGTGAAACGTCTTTAAAAGCATTCAAAACATTTTCAAATATAGGATTATTATATATCAAAATTAACATAATAATAAATGCCATTTATTGAACATTTTTATTCTGTCATTTGAATACTTTGAAAAAAATTTAATTTTAGAAATGGCCTATTTGCTTTTAAATCCTTTTGCAAATATTTTCAAAAGAACCCCTGGTTTTTATTGTTCAAATAAATCACCAATTAGGTCCTGGTGTGGAGTGTCATGTTACTCCTCTCTTATTTGAACTTTTTACCAAGATTTCAAATAGGTGAAAGCAACACATTGAAAGTAGAAAGGGCTTTCAGAAATTTAGAAAGAACATTTCAACATTGCATACATTCAAACAATGATGATAATAGATGCATAGCTATATTTCATAACATTCCAAAATGAAATTTTGGGATGTTACAATTGCGAAGCAAAGAAGAAAACCTATTTTTGCACGATACCGCAAGGACAAAGGAAATAATTTCAACTTCACAATATCATTGTCCACAACTTTTTTCTTTTGCATATCACACAATTCGACAAATGTGTTCAGATGGGACGCGACATCATCATTAGGAGTAACGGAAAATTGATCTTTCATGACAAGATTCAACAAAGCGGCATTAATATCACAAGACTCCGCACTTGTGGTGGGAGGAGCAATCGGAGTGCTAATAAAATCATTATTTTTGGTATTGCAAAAATCACACAATTTGGTATTTTCTTGAGCCATCGTGACTACGGAAACAAGATTGCAAGCAAAAAAGAGATCTGATGAGAAAAAGGCATATGAGAAAGATGGCAAATATAATGGAAAATTTTGTGAAGGGGAGAGAAAAATGAGAGGCAAATGGAAAATAATGTAAATTGCAAGGAGATGAGATTTGTGATTAGGAAACTGATAAATGTTCATGATGTGTTCCCAGCGCCAGAGATTGGCACGCTGATGAAAGACTGCTTACGCACCTCCTCCCCGGTAATGACACCAGAAATTCCTTCGACGTGGCTTGAGACTACGTCGGTATTTCCCCAAAGAAAAAGGGATGATGCTGCACAACTACGATAAGTATTTCCCTTGGTTAAGAAACCAAGATATCAATCCGTGGAGGGATCCCACGCAACGCAATGTAAACCGCACCTGCACACAAAGAACAAATACTTGAAACCCAACGCGTAAGACAGTTTGTCAATCTCTCAACGATAAAAAGATAGATTAGATTGTAATAGGTTCGGCAAATAGATCTCACAAGAATACAAAATAAAAGAAGTAATCAAAAAGTGCAGAAAGGTATTTTTGGGTTTTTGGATTAATAGATGTGAAAACAAACATGGCAAAAAGATAGATCGGAAAGCAATATGTTGGAAAAGTAGACCCGGGGGTCATAGGTTTCACTAGTGGCTTCTCTCATGAGTATAACACACAATGGGTAAACAAATTACTATTGGGCAATTGATAGAAGATCAAATAATCATGACGGTATCCAAGGCAATGATAGTTATATAGGCATCACGTCCAAGATAAGTAGACCGAAAGGATTCTGCACGTACTACTATTACTCCACACATCGATCGGTATCCAGCATGCATCTAGTGTATTAAGTTCATGGAAAAATGGAGTAATGCAATAAGAACAGTGACATGATGTAGACAAAATCTATTCATGTAGGAATAGACACCATCTTGTTATCCTTAATGGCAATGATACATGTGTGCCTTGCTGCTCTTTCTGTCACTGGGAAAGGACACCACAAGATCGAACCCATCACAAAGCACCTCTTCCCATTGCAAGAAGAATCGATCTAGTCGGCCTAACTAAACCAAAGATTCGAAGAACAAATACGCGGCTATAAGTAATCATGCAAATAAGAGATCAAAGAAGACTCGGATAATATTCATGGATAGAAACTTCTCATGAACTCAAATTCATTGATCCCAACAAACACACCGCAAAAAAGTCATTACATCAAATAGATCTCCAAGAGACAATTGTATTAGGAATCAAAATAGAGAGAGATGAAGTCATCTAGCTACTAGCTACAGACCCGTAGGTCTATGGTGGGCTATTCACGCATCATCGGAGAGGCACCCATGAAGATGATGCACCCCTCCGTGATGGTATTAGATTGGATCTCACAGTTCTGGAACTTTCGGTGGCTGGAATTGTGTTTTGTTGACTCCCCTAGGTTTTTTTAGTAGAGCTAATAGGCGGTGGAGAGGCATCCCGAGGTGGGCACAACCCACCAGGGCATGCCTGGGGCCTCTAGCACGCCCTGGTGTCTTGTGCTCACCTTGGCCATCCTCTCTGGCACTTCTTTGGCCCACTGGATGTCTTCTGGCCCAAAAAATCTCCAAAAAGTTTCACGGTGTTTGGGCTTAGTTTGGTATTCATATCCCGCGAAGTAAAAAACAAGAGAAAAACAGCAACTGGCACTTGGCACTATGTCAATACGTTAGTCCCAAAAAATGATATAAAGTTGCTATAAAATTATTGTAAAACATCCAAGATTGATAGTATAACAGCATGAAACAATCAAAAATTATAGATACGTTGGAGACCTATGAGCTACCTTGCTGAACTTTATTTACCATTACCGTTACTTGCTCGTTACCAATTATCTTGCTATCAAACTACCTATTACCTACAATTTCAGTGCTTGCAGAAACTACCTTGCTGAAAACCACTTGTCATTTCCTTCTTCTCTTCGTTGGGTTCGGCACTCTTACTTATCGAAAGGACTACGATTGACCCCCTATACTTGTGGGTCATCAAGACTCTTTTCTACCACCACTGCCGGGGAGTGAAGCTCTCTTGGTAAGTGGAAATTGGTAAGGAAAAACTTATACTACATGTTGAAATTTATTGTCACTTGTTACTATGGAGAACAATCCTTTGAGGGGTTTCTTCGGGGTATCTTCACCTCGACCGGAACCATAATTAGTTGCCACTCAACCTACTGCACCTACTGAAAATATTGGTTATGAAATTGCTTAGGGTATGATAGAACAACTGCTAGCAAATCCTTATGCAAGAGACGGAATTGAACATCCCCATATGCACCTAATACATGTGGATGAAATTTGTGGATTGTTTAATCTTGCAGGTTTATCCGGAGATGAAGTTAAGAAGAAGGTTTTCCCTTTATCTTTGAAGGGAAAGGCATTGACATGGTATAGGCTATGCGATGATATTGCATCATGGAACTGGAATTGATTGGAATTGGAATTCCACCAAAAGTTTTATCCTATGCATCTAGTCATCATGATCGGAATTATATATACTAGTCGTCAACCCCGTGCAACTGCACGGGCTAGAATTTGAAAGTCTTGGTTAATTTTTTTTGGTTGATAAGCAAATTTAAAATGGATGTACTTTTACTTTATGAAAGGTCACGCATAGAAAATCATAAAGAGAACCTCATCCGAATGCCATATTATGCTACCCACAAAGAGGTTAGCATGCCATATTTAATATTTTCAAAGGTTATTTGTATTCCTTTTTTTTCATCTATCATTTATTAGAAAATCACCACTTGCTACATCACCGCCTTACTACTCTAGCCAAAGTAAGTTTAATATAGGTTTTATCTCGATCCTAGTTAGTGCAATATCATTAAATAATTATAGCAAAACCATTAATTATGAAGAACATTACCAGGATCAATTATTGTTTGAAAATAATCATATGCCTTCTTAATTTTCTTCCTTAATCATGAAGATATTTTAGTAAATGAAACCATTTTATAAAAGTCATCAAGAACAAACATAAATTATCATGATTGGCACTTGATAACCTTGTAGTGAAGTGAGACAAAAAGAAGTTTCTAAATACTGCAATATACGCAAGTGAGTAAGCAATGCCTATCAATTGAAGATACTCCTAACAAAATAAAATTTGATGAAAGCACAACTTAAGAAGTTGGAAATAAGCCAACAACACAACTTATTGTGAACTTATGCCGAACATTAGGACAAATGACCTACAATAAAGAAGACCGCACTAATTGGAATACATGTTAAAATATGAATATATATACAATTTGTTTCCATTGTAGATTGTATAGTATTACATGGTTGATGCTCCTAGATTATAATTTTCTTCAATATTTACATAAATAGTACATGGTAGTATTTTCACTGAAGTGGATAATACGTTGGTAAGAGTTTTCACTGTGTTTGTAATGATATAATTAGTTGGTTAGAGGGCCAAATTTCATAGTGACATGACATTTAAATCTTGAAATATATAGCAGTCCATAATTGGTATTGCCGCAATGATTGAACAAAGTGAAACCAGCTGGATAAAATAAAAATTGGACTTGTACATAGTTGTCATAGATATCCACACTATAGAAGGAAGTTTTCACCGATCAGATAAATGCTTCTACTTATGTTTATATGTGTGGTATATACTATAGAGGCAAAGAAGATATTGTAGGCTTATTTACAAATATTTGGAACACACGACTTCAAGATGGTATGCATTCTCTATCAAGAAGTCGGGTGCTCGTACTTGGTCGCGCAATCTAGATCATAGCTTGTGCGTGTGTGCCATACATATGGCTGCTGATCTCTTTTTTGTTATGGGTTCGAGGAAAGAAAGGATTAACGAGCCATTGAAATAAATGGATTAGTAGCATATATGGATGTTGTATTAAGAGCCAATAATTGAGAATTTGTACTGCTTTAACAACTATGGTGTCACCTAGGAAAATATCATGCATCGCCATATGCTTAGTTGCTTATCAATGCATCCATGGTTTAGGTAAAACTAATGCGTACATCTACGTATGTACCTCTGAGTTGACACAACTGCAGATATTTTTTGTGCGATGCATTGACACCAGCTACTCTGGAGCTCGACCCAGGTCAACTTGTGTAGTATCGCAATCCGCTCATACTTAGAGAAATTAGAAAAATTAAGAAGAAAATAAACATATATTAATAAGTTAAAAAACAATCATAATCGAGTTGCTTTTTTGGGCTCGCTTTGCACGATAAAATTAGCCAGAAGAAGGTCATATCAAATTACATGATACATATTATAACTCCGGAATACTTGCGTCTTGCGTCCAGAAACAACAGATGTATGTATTTGTTTTGCACATAGTCTCCAACCCATGCGTCCATCAATGTGTGTGTACGTTTGAATGGCTTGTTAGGATGACCTAAATGTATAGGTACGTGAGGCATAAAGGACGGTTCGTTTAGCCGGATAGAGATAGATGCGCCAATGACCAAGCTCTAATAAGAAGACATGTACATCATAGAGAGAAATTGAGTGGGGAACATTCGGTTTTTCCTTGAGAGGAAATATTAAAATCTGCCAATACAAAACCATAGTAGTGGTGACAAAACCAATTAAGACCAATTCCTGCTACAGGGTCAATGTATTTAAAGTGTGGATATGATTTCCGATAAAATGGCCAGCCGAACACAATACAACTTCTTATCTTGTAGGTTTGATGCGACGCTCCCTAGAAGATTGTTGGAAAAAGAAGGCACGAACATGGCTAATCAATTAAATCGGGCAGGTCGAAGCCATGGAGATGCACTGACACTTCCCGTCCATCTATGCCATGGAAGCATCGGCACTGAAGCAAGATTGAGGCTTGATCGATGGCTATAACTCGGAGAAGGCGAAGTGAGGGGACCGTCAAGGAGATCATTCCTCCAGGGAAGATGCGTTGGGAGCCTGGTACTCTTGTCCAAAGGAAACTGCTCAGTTATATCTAATCCTTGTTTTTTCGGTAAGCAAAATCTTAGAGGTCTCCAATGTACGTGGGATAGCTTTTTTTTCCTTCACACATGTACCTGGGATATATGTAATGTAGTACGTGGGATGTTTTTTCTTTCTTTAACACATGTACATGGAATAGATGGCAAGGACTCCTTAGGCAGTTCATCTGATGGCTATAAACATCTAATTTGCATATCTAACGGTTAATTATTATGTTCTGTAAGGATTAACGTGGGATATGTTGGTGCATCTAATTAGTAAATATAAGATAATTTTTGGCCTCGTGAAGGAGAAAGCATCGCTCTAGCTTTGGGGATGCTTAAGTAAATGTTATATTCATGTCCCAATCATGATCTCTCGAGAGAAATTTTTATTCAGAAATTTTATGCTCGGCTTTCTCATAATGATCGATCCATGCTCCATACTTCTTGTACTGGTTCTTTTATGAAAAAGACTATTGAATTCAAGTGGGATCTATTAGAAAGGATTAAACGCAACTGTAAAGATTGGGAACTCGACGAAGGTAATGAGTTAGGTATTAAGCTTGAACTTGATTGCGTTAAATATTTTATGAACACCCATGGTTTTCACAAGTTTAGCACTAAATATGGACTTGACTTTGAGATAGTAGCCTCCTTTTGTGAATTGGCTGTCGTCGGCTCGTGCTGTAAGGTGTTGGGTTAAGTCTCGCAACGAGTGCAACTCTCGTGTTTAGTTGCCACTATGAGTTTGGAACCCTGAACAGACCGCCGGTGTTAAGCCGGAGGAAGGAGAGGATGAGGCCAATCATGTTGATCTTCATAAGGAGAAGTGGTTTAAATATCATCCTCCTATTAAAAACGAAATCAAAGAACCGGTCATAGCTAAAGAGGAAACTATCATTTACAATGTTGATTCAGTTGTGCGTACTACTTATATTGAAAAACCACCTTTTCCTGTTAGGATAAAGGAACATGCTAAGGTATCAACTGTGGTTCGCAAGAGTAATATTAAAGCGCCTAAACCCTCTGAAGAAATTAAAGTAGAACCTAGTGCCTATGGTTAAAGATCTCTTGATAGAAAATATTGATGGGCATGTTATTTACTTTTGTGATGAAGCTACTAGGATTGCTAAACCCAATGAAAAAGATAAATATAGACCCATAGTTCGCATGCTCGTTGTCTCATTTAAAATACGATATCATTGCTATCATGGCTTATGTGATTTGGGTGCTAGCGTGAGTGTTATTCCTTTTACCTTATACAAAGAAATTCTGAATGACATAGCACCTGCTGAAATACAAGGCATTGATGTTACTATTAAACTTGCTAATAGAGACACCATCACACCACTTGGGATTGTTAGAGATGTTGAAGTCTTGTGTGGAAAAATAAAATATCCTACTGATTTTCTAGTTCATAGTTCCCCACAAGATGACTTTTGTCCCATTATATTTGGTAGTACTTTCTCGAACACCATTAATGCTAAGATAGATTGTGCAAAACAAACCGTCAATGCTGAGTTTGGTGATGCCTCATGAGTTTAACTTTTCCATGTTTAGTAGACAACCTCATGATAAAGAATTACCTAGTACGGATGAAATAATTTGTCTTGCTTCTATTGTCGTTCCTCCTACTGATCCACTAGAACAATATTTGCTAGACCATGAAAATAATATGCACTTGCGTGAAAGAAATGAAATAGATAAATTTTTCTCTGAACAACAACCTCTACTAAAACACAATTTGCCTATTGAAACTCTAGGAGGTCCTCCTCCACCTAAAGGTGATCCTCTGTTTGAATTAAAACAATTGCCTGACACTTTGAAGTATGCTTATCTTGATGAGAAAAAGATATATCATGTTATTATTAGTGCTAACCTTTTAGAACACGGAGAATAAAGATTATTAGAAATTCGGAGGAAGCACCGGGCTGCGATTGGATATACTCTTGATGATCTTAAGGGCATTAGTCCCACTCTATGTCAGCACAAGATCAATATGGAACCTGATGCTAAACCTGTTATTGATCACCAACGACGGCTGAATCCTAAGATGAAAGAAGTGGTAAGAACTAAAATATTAAAGCTTATAGAACAGGTATAATATATTGCATAGCTAATAGTCGATGGGTAAGCCCCGTTCATTGTGTCCCTAAGAAGGGAGGTATTACTGTTGTTTCTAATGATAATAATGAACTTATCCCACAAAGAATTGTTACTAGCTATATAATGCTAATTGAATTTAGAAAACTGAATAAAGCTACTAGAAAAGATCATTACCCTCTGCCTTTCATTGATCAAATGCTAGAGAGATTATCTAAGCACGCACATTTTAGTTTCCTGGATGGATATTCTGGTTTCTCTCAAATACCTATGTCACAATCTGATCAAGAGAAAACCACCTTTACTTGCCCTTTTGGAACCTATGTTTATAAATGTATGCCTTTTGGTTTATGTAATGCACCCGCTACATTTCAAAGATGTATGACTGCTATATTCTCTGATTTTTGTGAAAAGGTTGTAGAAGTTTTCATGGATGGTTTTTCCGTTTACGGAACTTCTTTTGATGATTTCTTAAGAAACCTTGACCGAGTTTTGCAGATACGTGAACAAACTAATCTCGTAAGTGCCACTTTATGGTTAATGAAAGTATTGTCTTGGGGCATAAAATTTCCAATCGAGGTATTGAGGCAGATCAAGCTAAAGTTGATGCAGTTGAGAAAATAATATGTCCTAAAGATATTAAAGCTATTCGGAGTTTCCTTGGTCACGTTGGTTTCTATAGGAGGTTTATCAAAGACTTCTCCAAAAATTTTAGGCCTCTTACTAATCTTTTACAAAAGGATATTCCCTTTGTTTTTTATGATGATTGTGTAGAATCCTTTGAAACACTTAAGAAAGCCTTAACCACTGCACCTATTGTTCAACCGCCTAATTGGAACTTCCCTTTTCAAATTATGTGTGATGCTAGTGATTATGTTGTTGGTGCTGTTCTAGGACAAAGAGTTGATAAGAAATTAAATGCCATCCATTATGCTAGCAAAACTCTAGACAGTGCCCAAAGAAATTATGCTACTACTGAAAAATATGTTTTAGCAGTTGTGTTTGCTTGTGATAAATTTAGATCTCATATTGTTGATTCCAAAGTTATTGTTCACACTGATCATGCTGCTATAACATATCTTATGAAAAAGAAAGATGATAAACCTAGACTCATTAGGTCGGTTCTCTTGCTTCGGGAATTTGATTTACATATCATTGATAGGAAGGGAGCTAAGGAACCGCGTAGTTGATAACTTGTCTAGGTTAGAAAATACTCTTGATGACCCACTACCTATTTATGATAGTTTCCCTGATGAACAACTGGCTGAAGTAAATGTTTCCCAAAACACTCCATGGTATGCTGATTATGCCAATTAAGTTGTTGCTAAATATATTCCACCTAGTTTCACATACCAACAAAATAACAACATTATTCTATGATTTAAGACATTACTTTTGGGATGACCCACATCTTTATAAAGAAAGAGTAGATGGTATTATTAGACGTTGTACCTGAGCATGAACAGGAACAAATCCTACAGAAATGTCATTCCGAAGCCTATGAAGGACATCATGTGGGAGATAGAACTTCTCACAAGGTATTGCAATCTAGTTTTTATTGGCCTACGCTCTTCAAGGATGCTCATAAGTTTGTCTTGTCTTGTGATGAATGTCAAAGAATTGGTAATATCGGTAAGCGTCAGGAAATGCCTATGAATTATTCACTTGTTGTTGAACCATTTGATGTTTGGGGATTTGATTATATGGGACCTTTTCCTTCCTCTAATGGGTATGCTCATATTTTGGTTGTTGTTGATTATGTCACTAAGTGGGTAGAAGCTATTCCTACTAGTAGCAATGATCATAACACCTCCATTAAAATGCTTAAAGAAGTTATCTTCCCGAGGTTTGGAGTCCCTAGATGTTTAATGACTGATGGTGGTTCACACTTTATTCATGGTGCTTTCTGTAAAATGCTTGCTAAATATGATGTTAACCATAGAATTGCATTGCCCTATCATCCTCAATTTAGTGGTAAAGTTGAACTTAGCAATATAGAAATAAAATTAATATTAAAAAAACTGTCAATAGGTCCCGAAAGAATTGGTCTAAGAAACTAGATGATGCACTTTGGGCCTATAGAACAACTTATACAAATCCTATGGGTATGTCTCCATACAAAATGGTATGCGGGAAAGCTTGTCATTTGCCTCTCGAGTAAGAACACAAAGAATTTTGGGCAATTAAAGAACTCAACTATGATATCAAACTTGTTGGTTAAAAGAGGTTATTTGATATTAGCTCACTAGATGAATGCAGAACCCAAGCTTATGAAAATGCCAAACTATTCAAAGAAAAGGTTAAAAGATGGCATGGCAAAAGAATCCAAAATAGAGATTCGAAAGTTGGAGAATATGTTCTTTTCTACAACTCTCATTACATATTTTTTGCAGGAAAACTTCTTTCCAAATGGGAAGGACCATATGTTTATTGAGGAGGTTTATCACTCTGGAGCTATCAAGATTAATAATGTCGAAGGTACTAACCCGAAGGTGGTAAATGGACAAAGAATTAAACATTATATCTCAGGTACACCTATGAATGTTGAAAGTAATGTTATAAAAACCATGACCCCCGGAGGAACACATAAGAGAAACCTTCCGGAACACCCCAGAATTATGAAAAAGAAAAGGTACATGATACGGTAAGTAAACGGACTCCAAAAAATCCGCAAAAATATTTTCTATCAGTTTTAGAATATTTGAAAATTAGGAAAATAATAAATAAACAAGAAAGCAACCAAGGTGAGCACGATACACCAGGGCGCGCCTGGCCTTCCTAGCGCCCTAGTGGGTTGTGCCCTCCTCGGGAACCTTCCCGACTCTGTTTTCCTTCCATATGCTTGTTTTCCAAGAATAAAAATTCTCTATCTATATCCCTGATTGTTTTAACTACCGCATCCCGTAAGTATTCTCTATTCTTGTTTTTGCTATTTTCTTGACAAATCTGAAAATATGTCGTTTCAAGATTTAGAGGGGGAGAGCTATGTTGCTGACTATATTACAAACCCTAAGGTCAATGGAGAGGTGGATCATTATGGATGGACCATGGATGAGAAGGAAGACGACAACATGAAAGAAACAAAGGATGATAGCTCTGAGGAAGAGGATGACCCACTACCTCAGCCTGGAGACATGCATGTGGAATTCAAGAAGTCAAGCCTCCCTAAAGGGTACAAACCCGAGGTTCAATTCATTCCATCTCGTTTTCTACAGGAGAGCAAGGCAGCATTATGCAAAAAGATATTAAATCTCGAGTTAGAGAAAAACGATCTAAGGGAGGAGAATTTTATCCTCAAATATAAGTTGAATAAGAAGGCTTCTTCATCACCACCACCTTCATCATCTTCACCACCAAAGGAGACTTGAGTACACAGGTATGGGCACTCCCCTTGGCTTGAGATAAGCTTGGAGGAGATGCGCCGGTATCGTATCATCATCACTTTTTACCTTTACTTTTTATTTCGATCCTTAGATTTTTCATGATTTAATTGAATAAAAGTTTAGTATGATCTATTTCCGAGTGCTAGTTTCTTGATCTATCTATCTATGTAATCGAGTGAGAGTTATATAATAAAGCTTAGTTTGAGCTCTTGCTTCTTTACTTTCTTGTTGCAATCATAATAAAAGAAAATAAATGAAAAGGATCATATCCTAATCTTATGGTGGGTAATGACATCACATAAAGAAAACTATAAGTGGTAAAATTTATTTGAGATTGACAAACATAGCATTAGTCAATGATGCAACTCGTGAAAGAATTAATTAGGGAAGAGAAGATTCACATGCAAATACACTATCTTGGACATCTTTTATGATTGTGAGCCCCCATTAAATATTATATGCCAAAATTGTTGACATTGGACAAGGAAGACAATGTAATGATTTATGTTTGTTCATATTCACATAGAAGTTATATTGCGAGAGATCCTTCAACATGTGGTGCTTACTAAATATCTTTTCTATCCAAAAATTCTGCACTAAGTAGAGATACTACTTGTGCATCCAAAATCCCAAACCCAAACTCATGTTTTGAGAGTCCACCATACCTACCTATGAAATGAATAAGATCCTTCAAGTAAGTTGGCATCGGTGCACTAAGGCAATAAAAATTGCTTCTAAAAGTGTCGGATCAATTAGTGTAAGAGAAAATTGAGCGTTGCACGAACTTGTGATGGCAAAGTAATAAAAGCGACAGACTGCATAATTAAGGTTGCTATCACAAGGGGCATAACAACGTGACGTTCTTTTGCACTAAGGGATTTGGCATACAAACTAAAAAGCGCATGGCAACCTCTGCTTCCCTCTGCGAAGGGCCTATTTTTTACCATTATGTACTTACTTTTATGCAAGAGTCAAAGTACTCTTCCCTATTCCTTTTTATTTTTCTCTTCTTGCAAGCATCATGTGGTGAGGAAATATCTAGGCACATATACCCAGTTGGATATGAGTGAGCATGAGTTATTATTGTTGACATCGCCCTTGAGGTGAATACGTTGGGAGCCTAAACTATAAGCCCCTATCTTTCTGTGTGTTCGATTGAAACTTTTTGCTTAGGGGTATGTTATGAGTGTTAGCAATTGCTACTTCTCGAGCATGCATTGGTTTCCCGTGAAGAGGAACGGTTTGATGCAGCAAAGTAGATAAGTATTTCCCTCAATTTTTTAGAACCAAGGTATCAATCTAGTAGGAGATACAAGCGAGCCACCAATAGATGTACCTGCACAAAGAATCAAACTCTTGCACCCAATGCTATAAAGGGGTTGTCAATCACTTCACGGTTTCTTGCAAGGATGAGATACAATAGAGATATATATAATAGGATGCTTGAACAAAAAGTAAAACTGAAAGTAAAAATAGGGAAGCAAGTATTTTTGGTATTTTTGGTTTTAGATCTGAAAATATAATATGGAAAATAGTCCCGGGGGCCATTGGTTTCACTAGATGGCTTCTCTCATGATGGCAAGTATTACGGTGGGTGAACACATTACTGTCGAGCAATTGATAGAAAAGCGAATAATTATGAAGATATCTAAGGCAATGATTGTGCATATAGGCATAACGTCCATGACAAGTAGACCGAAACGATTCTGCATCTACTACTATTACTCCACACATCGACTGACTCCTCCTTGCATCTAGAGTATTAAGTTCATGAAGAACAGAGTAACGCATTAAGTTGGATGACATGATGTAGAGGGATAAACTCAAGCAATATGATGAAACCCCCATCTTTTTACCCTTGATGGCAACAATACAATACGTGCCCCGCTACCCCTACTTTTTCATTAGGTGAGGACACCGCAAGATTGAACCCAAAACTAAGCACTTCTCCTATTGCAAGAATTACCAATCTAGTTGGCCAAAGCAAATCAATAACTCAAAGAGACTTGCAAAGATATGAAATCATGCATATAAGAATTCAGGAAAGACTCAAATAATATTCATGGATAATCTGAACATAAACCCACAATTCATCGGATCTTGACAAACACACCGCAAAAGAGTATTACATCAGATAGATCTCCATGAAGATCATGAAGAACATGGTATTGAGAAGCAAAGAGAGAGAAGAATCCATCTAGCTACTAGCTATGGACCCGTAGGTCTATGGTGAACTACTCACGCATCATCGGAGGGGCAATGGAGTTGATGTAGATGCCCTCCGTGATCGAATCCCCCTCCGACAGATTACCACAAAAGGCTCCAAGATTGGATCTCTCGGGAACGGAGGCTTCCGGCAGCGGAAATGTGTATTCATCGCTCTTTTTGATAATGATGGAATATTTGCGTATTTATAGGCCGAAGATTAGGGTTATGGGAGTTGCCAGGGGCCCACAAGCCTGCCCGGCGCAGGTGGCCCCCTGGCCGCGACAAGCGGGCTTGTGGCCCCGTGGCAGCTCCTCTGCCTTGGTTCTTAAGTCTCGTGGCTTCCTTTTATTCCAGAAAAAATCATTCTTGAGGTTTTATTCCGTTTGGACTCCATTTAATATTCCTTATCTGCGAAACTCAAAAACAAGGAAAAATAGGAACTGGCACTCAACTCTAGATTAATAGGTTAGTCCCAAAAATAATATAAAATAGCATATTAATGCATATAAAACATCCAAAATAGATAATATAATAGCATGGAACAATCAAAAATTATAGATACGTTGGAGACGTATCAGCAATCATAGAAGACTAAATGATGGTTGAGTATGTGGACTTGCCAAAAAGCTCCAACACAAGACCCTTCCTGAAAAGATGATGAACTATAGTTACAAAATTGATTGAGAACATAGTTTGTTGGTTTCCAATAAGGTTTATGCTTTATACTTCTATGTTCTGATGAATTGTTACTTGTTCATGAGAAGTTATATGATGTTGTTATAAAATAAAAGTTATATGAAAGAGTTTTATGATAAAGTTTGTTGTTGTTATGATAATAAGCATGATGCTACTATGTTTGTATTTTTTTAATCAACACTTCTCTCTCTCAAACCATGTGGACATAATTTTCGATATCGGCTTTCGCTTGAGGACAAGCGATGTCTAAGCTTGGGGGAGTTGATACGTCCATTTTACATCATGTTTTTCTACTGTTATTTATGATGTTTTTATGCATAATAATGCTTTATGGGGTAATTCTAATGTCTTTTCTCTCATAATTTGCAAGGTTTGCACAAAGAGGGAGAATATCGGCAGCTGGAATTCTGGACCTAAAAAAGCATACCACAGATACCTATTCTGCACATCTTCAAATGATCTGAAACTTCACAAAGATTTTTTATGGAATATATAATAAATATTTGAACAAATAACTACCAGAGGGGGCCACCCTGGTGAGCATAATACACCAGGGCACGTTAGGCCCCTAGGCGTGCGCTCGTGGGTTGTGCTCAGCACGGCACACCTCCAGAGCCCATCTTTTGGTATATAATGTGTTTTGAACCTAGAAAAAATCAGGAGAGGACTTTCGAGACGGAACATCGCCGCCTCGAGGCGGAACTTGGGCAGGAGCACTTTTGCCCTCCGGCGGAGCCATTCCGTCGGGGGAACTTCCCTCCCGGAGGGGGAAATCAAAGCCATCGTCAGCACCAACAACCTCTCATCTTTGGGAGGCCATTCTTCATCAACATCTTCAACATCACCATCTCCTCTCAAACCCTAGTTCATCTCTTGTGTTCAATCTTTGTACCGGAACCTCAGATTGGTACCTGTGGGTGACTAGTAGTGTTGATTACCTTGTGTAGTTGATTACTATATGGTTTGTTTGGTGGAATATTATATGTTCAAATCCATTATGATATTCAATACCCCTCTAATCTTGAGAATGCACATTATTTGTGAGTAGTTACCTTTGTTCTTGAGGTCACGGGAGAAGTCGTGTTGCCAGTAATCATGTGAATTTGATATGTGTTTGATATTTTGATGATATGTATGTTGTGATTCCCTTAGTGGTGTCATGTGAACGTCGACTACATGATACTTCACCATCCTTGGGCCTAAGGGAATGCATTGTGGACTAGTTATTATATGATGGGTTGCTAGAGTGACAGAAGCTTAAACCCTAGATTATGCACTACTTCGTAAGGGGCTGATTTGGATCCACATGTTTAATGCAATGGTTAGATGTTATCTTAGTACTTTTCTCATAGTTACGGATGCTTGCTAGGGTGTTAATCATAAGTGGGAGGTTGTTGAAGTAAGAATAGCACTCAAGCACCGGTCTACCACATATCAATTTATCAAAGTAGCGAACACAAATCAAACCAACATGATTAAAGTGACTAGATAAAATTCTCCTGCACCCTCAAGAACACTTTGCTTATTATAAGAGACTGTTTTGGCATGTACTTTGACACAAAAGGATTGGGCTACCTTGCCGCACTTTATTTACCGTTATCGTTACTTGCTCGTTACCAATTATGTTGCTATCAAACTACCTATTACCTACAATTTCAGTGTTTGCGGAAACTACCTTGCTGAAAACCACTTGTCATTTCCTTCTGCTCCTCATTGGGTTCGACACTCTTACTTATCAAAAGGACTAAAATTGACCTCCTATACTTGTGGGTCATCATGGGACAACCCACCAGGCCACGCGAGGGGCCTCTAGTGCACCCTAGTGTCTCGTGGCCTCCTCGGCCCTCCTCTCTGGTGCTTCTTTGGTCCTCTAGTTGTCTTATGGCCCAAAATAAATCTCCACAAAGTTTCGCGGTGTTTGGCCTTCGTTTGGTACTGATATTCTGTGAAGAAAAAAACAAGCAAAAAATAGCAACTGGCACTTGGCACTATGTCAATAGGTTAGTCCCAAAAAATAATATAAAGTTGCTATAAAATGATTGTAAAACATCCAAGATTAATAATATAACAGCATGGAACAATCAAAAATGATAGATACGTTGGAGACGTATCATTCACGCATTTCATTCCAGTTGTGGGTGTCCACACTTTTTCATTCTATTATCCATGCTAGATTTGTTTTCTCGCTTTATTTTTGTGCGTTTGAAAACCTTTGAGAAAATCCAAAAATATTTCTTGCTTCTTTTCGGTTTTTGTTCCTAGTTTAATCAGTTGCAGTATTAAAACAAAACCCAAAAAGATTTATTGTTTCTTCTTTTGCTTGTTGGGATCTCTCCCATGTAAATAGTTTTTCTCGTTTTTATTTTCTCTCTTTAATTTGCTATCTTCAAGAAAAACTTAAAACTCCAAAAATATTTCAGTGTGTTCCTTTGAACTTCTCTTCCTTTTTTGGGTCATACCAAGGAGAAGACCGTGATGAAAATGTTATGTGGTTCTCATATGCACTACTATTGATCTAACAAAGAGCCCATATTACTTTGTCTCATTCTCTTGAATAAAATGCTTGTAGATTCCAGCTTAGTCCACGACACTCCTGCACTATTATTATTTTCATATCATTCGATCATGCAAGTGAAAGGCAATAATGACGATATTTGATGAAGTGACTGTGGCAGAGAGAAGCGGGCATGAACTCAACTTTTTTTTTTGTAAATATGTTTAACCTAGTATCCATCATTCAGCATATTATGATCAAACATGTTTGCAATGACAATTAGAGATTATAGTTGCTCATGACATGCTTAAGTAGCTAGGAGTGGATAATGATTAATCGTGGATGTCAACATGCATTAAAATGGTTGTGATGTAGTTCGATGATATGGTACCCTCCTCTGAATGTCTCAAGTGGCTTGACTTGGCACATGTTCATGTTGCAGTTAAATCAAACCAACATAGACTCTACGATATTTATGTTTATGGTGTTCATATCCTACTCATGCTAGTACTAAATGTTGATTATGGATAATGCATGTTCATGGCTGTTTTTGATCTCTAGCTGGCCGCTTCTCAGCCTATTTGCTAGCCTTCACATGTACTAAGCGAGAATACTGCTTGTGCATCAAAATCCTTAACACAAAGTTATTCCAAATGAGTCTGCTATATCTACCTATATGATGAGCCGACTCATTCTCCTGTTGCACACAATGATCCAAATCCACAATCGTCATGGGCTGCTTGCACGACCCTTGGAATTTTTTTATGAACTTCGCCTTTAACTCGGCCCAAGAATTAATGGTGTTGGGTGGCAAGCCCTTCAGACATGTGCGAGCCGGCCCTTCCAGCATCATGATGAAATACTTGGCACAACTGCATCATTGACGTCTAAAATCTCCATGGCCAGCTCATAGCTTTGAATCCAAGCCTCCGGAGGCAGGTCAGCTGTGTAATTTGGGACCTTGCGAGGGCCCTTGAAATCTTTCGGCAAACGCTCGTTCCTCAAGGTCGGCACTAAGCACGGCACTCCCACGGCCCTGGAGGTTATTCCTGCTCCTACTGAGATGGAAGGTGCGGGTTCTTGATGAGCCGCCGCCACCGCCAGAGCCGCCGCCTCTTGTTGTGCTCTCGCCCGATCCACGAGAGCCTAAGCATCCAGAACTGCCCGCTCATCTTGTGGCGGGTCCCGGTGTCGATCACTGCTAGAAACTGCCGGTGACTCATAGCGCCAGCTGTAGCTGCGGCTGGGGATGGGGGTTGAATGCACGTGACTCCGGCTGTAAGTGTACTTCTCTTGCGCGGCCATCGCCGTCTGCAGGTATCCAATAGCATTTTGCACCTTCTCAGTGAAAGGCGCCTCGTCCGGGATAGGGATCGTGCCAAGTTGTGTTGCTGCCGCCATCATGTTCTCTGCTGGGTTTGAATAGTGACCCGTCGGCGTTGGGAAAGCCATCGGTGAGGTCTAGTTCCGTCGGGGCGGGTTAAGCTACTGCTGAGCCGCCGGCCAACTTCCAGGTGCTTCTGCTGTCCGTCCCGTTCCCAGCGTGTTGAAAAGGTTTCTGGCCTCATATTGTTCTGGCAAGCGGGACTGATGCCTCATCCCCTGAACCGCCGCTGCGGATTGCTGCTCTAGCTCCAGACGGAAAGCATCCGCCCTAAGGCACTCCGCCTCCGCATCCATCTGAGCCTTCAGCGTGCTGATCCCCTATTGGACTTCAGTCATCTGGTCCTTCAGTCTTGCAATCTCTGCGTTCCGGGCTGCTTGATTCTCCGTCGTGAACTCAGTCGCCATCAGGGCTATAAGCTCATTCGTCAGATCCAGAAGAACCTGAGCCACCAGCGAGTCAGCCCCTGACCCTGCTGCCCGGGCGGCTATACTGCACAGACCCGGCGCTGAACCCGCCATGAAGACGACCGCATGAGTCGGTGGCCCATGATCCTCCGGCTCATGACACTCAGACTCGGGGTAAAGCTCGTCGTAGCCCCCAACCCTGCCATCGTGAAGCTGGTAGATTGATTCCGTCTCTCCGCTCAAAGATCCATCCTCCAAACAAATGAGGGTTTCCTGTGACATGGAACCTTCAAGATCCATGCCCTGAGTGAAGCCGATGAAGACATGCTTCCTGCCCGGGATAGCATGGGCGGGTTGCACGTGTTGGGCGGGTTGCATGCGCCGGGCCAGCTCGACGATGTTGGTGCAGACGTCCGGCCCGGGTGTAGATCCGCCAATCTTGCCTATGAAGACGTGGATTCCGCCGAAGGGAACTCGGAAACCGTACTCGATAGAGTCGGCCTCGGGGCCCCAGCCGACGTCATCGATGTAGAGCCGGCCACGACGACTCTTGTTCATCCTGCCAACAACATACCCCTCGATTCCCGGGAGAGAGCCCGTTGAGAACTCAACACCACCGAGCGCTAGCCCCATGGTGGGCGCCAACTGTCGTGGTTTTGTCACGGTAGATGTTGGAGGACTTAAGTTCAAGGCCATCGTTAAGGTGATGGACTCAAAGGGGTTGGTTGGAACGAAGGGCACGAATTTACCCAGGTTCGGCCCCTCAAAAAGAGGTAAAATCCTACCTCCTTCTTGTGTTGTATTGATTGGAGTATCGATTACAAGGGAGCGGATTCGCTTGACCTTGTTCTCGATTCGTTGGTTTCTGTCTAAATCGCCCCGGGTCTCGCCTTTATATAGGAGGTGAAGACCACGGGTTACACAAGTCTCATACCAACTCTTACAATGTGTCTAACTCAATCTCTATGTTGTCTTGCCATCTTGGTCAAGCCGTCTTCAGGCGGCTTAACCGCCCGGGTCTTCATGCCTTCTTCTGTCTAGGCCTTCTTCATGTCCCATCTTAGTAAGCCGCCATACGGCCAGGCCTACGTCTTTTGGCCCGCTTCATTGGTCTGGACTATGAGCCACCAGGTATGACCCGGCCCCACCTGGGCGGGTCTTAGCACGGGGTTATATCCCCAACAAAGTGGGAGACGGTAATATTATTGGGAAGTGAGTTATTCAAGAGTTCTTTGATTGTACGGGAGTAATGCCTATGAATAAGAGATCTATTTTTCTTAGCACAAATTTTTATGCAGATGTTATTGCCTTGCTTGTTAAAAATTTGGAATGAAAATTGGTGCACATTCATCCCGCTTTGCAAGAGATGTTTTATGAGCTTCCCAAACTTAATCATCCTAAGGATAAAAAGATCGCCACTATCATAATTATTCATGAATTTGATTTTATCATACAAGAATCTAGGGAAATTTTTTATTTCTATAAAACGGATATTGAACACCGTCCATGAAGAAATCCTACACGATAAAGAAACCTTGCGTAGCTTTGAGTCTAGGGATTATAATTCTTACCATGATAATCTTAGAAGAAGAGTTCACTATTCCGAAGTTACCCAAACCATTTACCTTGAAACCTATGATGAATTTGATTGGATCACTAGGGGCATTTATATAGGATTAAATGATGATTGGTTAGAAGAAAAATTCAGGGATCCCTTTAAAAATGAGATACGCGTTTTATATGATAATATTTATGGTGATGATCAAGATTATGAGTTTATGAATGTCAAAGTTACTAATCAAACTCCTTTTCATGAACTAAGTTTTCCTATTAGAAAGGAGGGAAAATAAACAAAGGATTTGCTAGAAAGTGTCTCGGAAGATAGGGTTGAGAACGGATTGCATACCAAAGATGACAATACCTAGATCTATTGTGTTATGCCTAGCTAGGCGCGCTAAACAATAGCGCTTGTTGGGAAGGAACCCAATTTTATTTCTTTGTTCTGTTTTTTGCTTTTGTTTTTGAGTGTTTCACACATTACTGCCTTTGTAGTAATTGTGTTTTGTTCTTTTAATTAGTGTTTGAGCCAAGTAAGACTTTGGGATGGTCTATGGTAATTGTTGATTTGATCTTGCTGAAAAACAGAAACTTTTGCGTCCAGACCAGGAATTTGATAAATTTATCAGAGTCTCGAATGAGTCTAATTTTTTTACACAAGATTGATATAAAAATTTCCCTGGTTTTCCTAATTATTCAGAATTTTTGGAGTTCCAGATTGCTACAGATTGTTCTGTTTTTGAATGATTCTGTTTTCTTTGTGTTGTTTACCTATTTTCATGTATCTATGGGTTGTATCGGGGGGTATAATCCATGGAGAAGTTGGAATACATTAGATATTGCGCCAATATAAATAAATAATGAGTTCACAAAAGTACCTAAAGTGGTGATTTATTTTCTTATACTAACGGATCTCACGAGTTTTCAGTTAAGTTTTGTGTTGTGAAGTTTTCAAGTTTTGGATAAAGATTTGATGGACTATGGAATAAGTAGTGGAAAGAGCCTAAGCTTGGGGTTGCCCAAGGCACCCCAAGGAATCAAGGATTCCAAAAATCTTAAGCTTGGGGATGCCCCGGAAGGCATCCCCTATTTCGTCTTCAATCCATCGGTAAATTTACTTGAGGCTATATTTTTATTCACCACATGATATGTGTTTTGCTTGGTGTGTCTTGTATAATATGAGTCTTGGCTTTTTATTTTGCCACAATCATACTTGCTGAACACAAATTTTTATAGAGAGAGACATGAATCATGAATTTATTAGAATACTCTATGTGCTTCACTTATATCTTTTGAGCTAGGCAATTTTGCTCTAGTGCTTCACTTATAACTTTTTATAGCACGATGGTGTTTTGTTTTATAGAAATGATTGAACTCTCGTACCTCACTTATATTATTTTGAGAGTCTTTAAAGAGCATGGTAATTGTTTTAGGTTATGAATTTAGTCCTAATATAATGGGCATCCAAGAGGGGTATAACAAAAACTTTCATATAAAGTGTATTGAATATTATGAGAAGTGTGATTCCTTGCATATTGCTTTGCATGGTCGTAAGATAGGTAGCATGATGTTTTCATGGCTTGTCCGTTTTTTGATGTCATTTGCTACGCTAGATCATTGCACATGCCAGTACACTGTCGGAGGCATTCATATAGAGTTATATTTTTTTATACATATCGAGTTGTAATTCTTGAGTTGTAAGTAAATAAAAGTGTGATGATCATCATTATTAGAGCATTGTCCCATGTGAGGAAAGGATGATGGAAACTATGATTCCCTCACAAGTTGGGATGAGACTCCGGACTTTATATGAAAAATAAAAGAGGCCAATGAAGCCCAAATAAAAAAAGAGGCCATTGATTCCCTCCATAAAAAGGAGAGAAAAGAGAGAAGGGACAATGCTACTATCTTTTTTCCACACTTGTGCTTCAAGGTAGCACCATGATCTTCATGATAGAGAGTCTCCTATTTTGTCATTTTCATATACTAGTGGAAAATTTTCATTATATAACTTGGTTGTATATTCCAATGATGGGCTTCCTCAAATTACCCTAGGTCTTCTTGAGCAAGCAAGTTGGATGCACACCCATTTAGTTTCTTTTCGATCTTTCATACACTTACAACTCTAGAGCATCCGTTGCATGGCAATCCCTACACACTCACATTGATATCTAGTAATGGGCATCTCCATAGCCCGTTGATACACCTAGTTGATGTGAGACTATCTTCTCCTATTTCTTCACAACCTCCACCATATTATATTCCACCTATAGTGCTATATCCATGGCTCACGCTCATGTATTGCGTGAGAGTTGAAAAAGTTTGAGAACATAAAATGTGTGAAGCAATTGCTTGACTTGTCATCGAGGTAGTGCATGATATAAATACTTTGTGTGGGGAAGATGGAGCATAACCATACTATATGATTTTGTAGGGATAGCTTTCTTTTGCCATTATATTTTCAAGAGACACAATTGCTTTGTTAGTATGCTTGAAATATTATTGTTTTTATGTCAACATTAAGAATTTGTTTTGAGTCTTATGGATCTGAACATTCATGCCACAATAAAGAATATTACATGGATAAATATGTTAGGTAGCATTCCACATCAAAAATTCTGTTCTTATCATTTACCTACTAGAGGACGAGCAGGAATTAAGCTTGGGGATGTTGATACATCTCCAACGTATCTATAATTTTTTATTGTTCCATGCTATTATATTATTTGTTTTGGATGTTTTATATGCATTAATACGGTATTTATATTATTTTTGGGACTAATCTATTAACCTAGAGCCTAGTGTCAGTTTATGTTTTTTCCTTGTTTTTGAGTATTATAAATAAGGAATATTAAACGGAGTTCAAATGGAATAAAATCTTCACGATGATTTTTCTTGGACCAGAAGACATCTACCAGACTTGGAGAGGAAGGCAGGAGACCTGCCGAGAGGTCACAAGCCACCCTAGCGCGGCCAGGGGGCGCCCCTGGCTTGTGGCCCCCAGCAAGTCCTCTAGCCCTAATCTTCGGCCCATAAATTCCCAAATATTCCCCCCAATACCAAAAAGAGCAACGATAATACTTTTCTGCAGCCAGAAGCCTCCGTTCGCGAGAGATCCAATCCTGGAGCCTTTTCCGATAATCTGTCGGAGGGGGATTTGATCATGGAGGGCATCTACGTCAGCTCCATTGCCCCTCCGATGATGCATGAGTAGTCCACCACAGACATGCGGGTCCATAGCTAGTAGATATATGGCTTCATCTCTCTCTATGTGCTTCAATACCATGTTCACCATAATCTTCATCGGGATCTATGCGATATAACACTCTTTTGCAGTCTATTTGTCGAGATCCAGTGAATTTTGGGTTTATGATCAGCTTATCTACGAATATTATTTGGTTCTTCTCTGAATTCTTATATGCATGATTTCATATCTTTGCAAGTCTCTTCGAGTTATTGGTTTGGTTTGGCCAACTAGATTGACAATTCTTGCAATGGAGAAGTGCTTAGTTTTGGATTCAATCTTGCGGTGTCCTCACCCAGTGACAAAGTAGGGGTAGCGAGGCACGTATTGTATTGGTTCCATCAAGGGAAAAAATATGGGGTTTTCATCATATTGCTTGAGTTTATCCCTCTACATCATGTCATCTTACTTAATGTGTTACTCTATTCTTCATGAACTTGATACTCTTGATGCAGGCAGGAGTCGGTCGATGTGTGGAGTAATAGTAGTAGATGCAGAATTGTTTTAGTCTACTTGACACGGACGTGATACCTATATGCATAATCGTTGCCTTGGATATCGTCGTCACTATGCACTTTTCTATCAATCGCTCGACAGTAATTTGTTCACCCACCGTGTTATTTTCCTTCAAGAGAGAAGCCTCTAGTGAAACCTATGCCCCTGGGTCTATTTTCCATATTATATTTTCAGATCTATATACCAAAAATACCTTGCTGTAATTTATTTACCTTTTTACTTTCCGCAATCTTTAACATCTATCTCTATCAGATCTAATCCTTGCAATTAATCGTGAAGGGATTGACAACCCCTTTATAGCGTTGGGTGCAAGTGTTTGATTGTTCGTGTAGGTACATCTATTGATGACTAGCTTGTTCCTCCTACTGGATTGATACCTTGGTTCTCAACAATTGAGGGAAATACTTATATACTTTGGTGTATCACCCTTTCTTCTTCAAGGAAAAACAACCGCAAGCTCAAGAAGTAGCAAGAAGGATTTGCATGGCTTGTTCCATAGAAGACTATTCCGTCATATAAGCTCGGATGGACTCATTCAAATTTTCAGAGGCCAAGGTAATCTATGACACCTCGGATGCCGACCATCGTCGGAGTTCGGCTGCAAAAGACACTTCGGATGCAGTCCGGCGTTGGAGCTCAGACGCAAGGGGACACCACCACCCGGGAAACACTTCAAACCTTATGTGTGGCATAAAAGACTAGAAGGCATTGATAAAGGCCGAGAACTTAAAGGGGCTCCTCGGATGCCCGATGTGTGAACTCTCAGATACACCTCGGTGATCCCTATGATCGGAGATGGGAAGACTTGTTGAACCAGTTTCCAAGGCCGATGACTGAAGACAAAGAACTGTTCGGAAGAACTGAGGAG
Organism: Hordeum marinum; assembly: GCA_022496015.1. Classification (NCBI taxonomy): domain Eukaryota; kingdom Viridiplantae; phylum Streptophyta; class Magnoliopsida; order Poales; family Poaceae; genus Hordeum; species Hordeum marinum. Next base: position 46,589,243 of record CM039673.1, on the reverse strand, counting down.
CATCCTCAACTTTAACACTAGTTCAAGGGGCTACTGACGGTGTCCTGGACTAGGTGGTACTCACCACATCGTCTCCCGACCTATGGGTCAGGCTGAGGGCCCCTATGACGATTCACTAATGGTCCACTTCGAGAAGCCCATGATGCATACGAGGAAGATTCCACAAGACCTGGTGATCAAGACAAGGACTCCTCTCCACCGACGTAGCCAACTAGGACTCTTGTTATCCTAGGCCTCTAATGTGTTATATAAGCCGAGGCCAAGCTAGTCATTAGGGACAATCAGATCATCATAGATCATGTCATCATACGAGCGTAGATCTTAGGGTTTACACCACTACATACGATCTCGTCGTAGATCAGCTCTGTACTCGATACACCATCATCAATACAAACAAAGAAGGACGTAGGGTTTTATCTCGATCAAGAGGGCCCGAACCTGGGTAAATACCGTCTCCCTTGTCTCCTGTTACCCATCGACCTAAGATGCATAGTTCGGCACCCCCTACCTGAGATCCGCCGGTTTTGACACCGACAGCCACCTCCCTACATGCATCCATCATCACGCATCGGTCGCCGAGACCCTGTAGCGCCACGCCACCATGACTCCACGTCGTCGATGCGTCACATGAAACACTGCTCCACCGCTGAAACCGTCCAGTGGTCCCTCGAGCCTATACACACCTCCAAGAATGACGCCCCCAAGGGGGAACAACACAAGAGCGTCACCGTCATCCGATCGACTAATCTAGGGTTTCCCTTGGAGGTACTGGTGAGAGGTCTAGAGCTTCTCCACGGCGATCTCTTTGAGAAGGGGATCACCCACAAAAAAACACCGATGTCGCCGACCTTGGGAACTAGCCAATAGTAATGTTTTCACCGGATCTACACGATGAATCTCCATCCAGCATCATGTGCACGGGACCGCCACTCATCTATGTCGTCGCGCATCGAGCGGGCTACACTGGGTAGATCAGATTTTACTGGAACCAGACCATGCATGCAGCCAAGCCGTCCACCAGGCCGTCCATGTGGCTGCCGCCAATTCGAGGTCAGATGGCCCGTTGTTGCATAACCAGCCGCCATCATGCAAAGCAGGGCTGACCGCCGCGTCGCAAAGACCCGAATGGTCGCTCCTCGCGCTCAGGGGCTCCGCACCACCCCATGCCCCGGGAGAGAGAGAGAGAGAGAGAGAGAGAGAGAGAGAGAGAGATACCCACCATCGCCGTTGGCCCCGGTCTTAGCTCGTCGGCGTTCCCCTGCGGCGATGGATGTAGGGGAGGAACGCGGTGACATCCCGTGTCGCCCGAGCGGGGGCGATGTGGGAGTCGGTCTGGGATGGAGAGAGGATGGTGAGAGGGTTCCGGATTTGTTCTTTGTTGTGGACGAGGTGGTCGGGGGAGGGAGATTGAGCAGCGGTTGCGGAACTCCCTCCTACTGCAGCAGGCGCTCGTATGTGCGAGGTGCTCCAATCAAGTATGATAGGGATGCATATTTGTAAGGTGATAACTTATACTCCCTCCGTCCGTAATTATTTGTCGCCAAAATGTAAAGAAATGGATGTATCTAGAACTAAAATACGTCTAGATACATCAATTTCTATGACAAGTAATTCTGGACGGAGGGAGTAGTTGGGTAGTTACTATTTTTTTAGCCTTTTATATACTTCGGATATGAATTTTATGATATATATGGATGCACGTGCATGCATATTTGTAAGGTGATAACTTATAGTTGGGTACTTACTATTTTTTTAGGCTTTTATATACTTCAGATATGAATTTTATGCTATATATGGATGCACATAAAGTTTATCCTCTGAATGATCCCAAAGCCTAAACTTACCTCGCTATTGATCAGAACATTTAAGCTAGCACAAACAAATTTATGATTAGCTTTCTTCAAACTTTTAGTGCGGCTGGATTGCTATTTATATTTCTTCGGTCATATGATCCACCCTAAATCCTTGCTGACCTTATCAGATGTGCTCTGTTCTATTGTACTACAATATATTCTTCTTGTAGTGTAGGCTTCTTTTCAAAAAAATAATACTCCCTCCGTCACAAAATAAGTGTCTCAACTTTTGAATCAGAGTAATACATCATGTAGGATGGCAAGACTCAATTATAAAATGTTTTATTTTCCTGTATGTCGCGCGATATATAATGCCAACAGGTTGTCACACAGCAGCTGATACCACGTATAGGTCTACTGGCTTATAAAACACCCTTCCAGTTTCTATGTAATTTTGCTTGGAGGCCCCATATACGATCATCAGACAACTTAAAATCGTTTGTCATGCATTCTGAATGAATGTTTTATTCTATTAAATTTCTTCTCTTATATGACTGATATTCATTCATCTTGAGGAGATACTCTGAAAATGTATAAAATGTAACTCTTTATTCATTGCAGAGTAGACTTACAAATGAGGGGCAGACAAATGGATGGGATGATCGGCTGTGTGCTGGTGGGAATAGTGACATGATTTTGCATGCACGAACTCGACTTAGTGGTCTAGCAGATGTTCCAGATTGGACTGGGAAGCCTTCGTTACCTTATGACGAGCCTCACACCGTGAGATTTCTGGGACAACCTCTCTATCCTGCACAAAGTAATGAAAGCCTGCTTAATGCTGATACTATTGGTAAGGGTAGGCCAGATAATTGCAACTGTCAAGTGCCAGGTTCTGTTGTTTGTGTTAGATTTCATGTGGCACAGAAAAGGATCAAACTAAAGCAAGAATTGGGCTCGGCATTTTACGCAATGGGATTTGATGGCATCGGCGAGGATGCAGCATTGACATGGAGAAAGGATGAAGAAAAGAAATTCAACACCCTTATCCAGAATAAACTGCCTTCCTCCAGGTACAGATTCATGGAGGAAGTGTTTGCTGCCATGGGTTCCAAGGGCAGAAAAGATATTGTAAATTACTATCACAATGTTTTCCAAGTGCGACGAAGAGCGTACCACTTACCAGAATCGTCTCACTCCAAATCACGCGGATAGCGACGATGATTCACTCGAACCTGGCTTCCTGCATCTTCTTTAAGGTGGTGGTCAGGGTAACTCCATGCCTGCTTCTTCCTCTGGAACTCAAAGGGGTTCTTAGATTATGGAGTGTTCAATAGGTTACCGGAATAGCTCGGTGGCTCCAGCTCAGAGTAAATTGCAAAAACCCACCACAATTGGAGACCCTAGTTCGAAAAAACGCCACCATTTGGTTTTTTAAAAATCATCAACATTGGGGTGACAGTTTTCACAAAACGCTGATACCGTGATTTAGAGTGTTTGAGTGGATTTCTGACCGTCGTGTCCAATTGTCAGGCGCCACGTGGCCAGGGCGAGACGGCGGCCGTGACGAGCCGTTAGACGGCGTCGGTCTAAACCAAACGAGCTCGAACCCTACCACTAATTTCCCCCAAATCGCTTCTCGACTCCCCCCATGGCCACCGGCGGCAGCGGCGGATATGCCGGCGGCAACCTAAGTTTCATTGAATCCGGTGCGCGCTCCGGCCTTCCTCACTCTCCCACGGCCCTTCTTCGCTCTCCCACCGCCCCCCTGCTGGCAACGTAGGATCTTTCACCGGCGGCGAAGAGGAGCTCGATGAGCAAGGCAGCAGCAAGTTCAAGCCCACCTCCGGCATGGAGTGAGTCTTCTTCTTCCTCTTAACTCTCTGAATTGGCTAGGAATCCTTAGCTCTGTATAATTTTTCATGCAGTCTATACTTTGCTCTCAGCCAATTGAATTTAGGAATTAGGCTTAAGTGACTTGTATTTTTAACTGAATGTACTCTTAAGTGAACTTGTTTATAAATTGCAGTTTGTATGATGATGAACCATGGGAAGTGAGGTTCCATTTCCAAGGTTGTGACAATCTAGAAAGGAGCATGTGTGAGTCAAATATAACATATCTGAATATGTTAGCTATCATTGTGATTCAAGGCTATGATCAGAATGATTCCATGTATTATGTGAAGGAAGAGGGTGTAGGAATGTCAGGGATGCAACTAATCAGGAGTGATGAAGATTTAGAAGAGATGTTGCAGTTATATGAGGACAAGATGTGTGTTACTATCACTGTTATGAAAGGTTGAGAGTATGAGAGGCCAGAATTGCAGGTTAACATTGGAGATGTGCAGCAAATTCCTATTTCACAGATAGGTCCCCCTGAAATATACAATGTAGATGAAGAAGGTGTGCTATCACTAGTAGAAAACGGCTCATTTGTCGCGGTTCCGGAGGCCCATTAGCCCCAGTTCTGTCACAGGGACTAAAGGGTCGGGACTAAAGCCCAAAACCTTTAGTCCCGGTTTGCTTACGAACCGGGACAGAAGGGGCTCCACGTGGCCGCTGCAGGGAGCCCAGGCAGGATGACCTTTAGTCCCGGTTGGTAACACCAACTGGGACCAACAGGCATCCATGCATCACCATCTGGCAGGAGCTGGGGGGTTTTTGAAGGGGGGTTGGAGGGTTAATTTAGGGGTTTCATATTGTGTTAGCTAGCTAATAGAGAGAAGTGTCCTTTCTTTCTCCGTGCTTGGTCGATGCTAGCTACTATAGAAAGAACTCGACACGCTAGCTAGTAAGCAAATGAAGGAACCATTAAGTACAAAATATCATCATGAACATATAGAGAGATAAATGATCAACCTCTCTTTCTTTGAGAGATTGGTCGAACAACAAGTTTTCGTATATCTATCCGATGCTACTAGCTACATATATACAATATAAGATCTCTTCCAATCCCTAACATCTAATGTCAAATTCCACATGGTATTCTCCGGCTTTATTTATGACGTGGTCAAGAAAGAATCTCGCCAATTCCTCTTGAATTGCTTATATGCGATCATGTGGTAGGAGTTCATCCCGCATCTGTCACATATAATTTGAAGAAGGGGTCAATACATATATATGAACGAAACTCAACACAAATCATGGTAATAAAATAAAATTGTGAATATTATTGCTTATGCACTTCATATTGTTTTTCAAAGTAGCCCCGCTTAGAGGTCATCGTGTTGTAGATGAACTCGCAAAGGTACTATCGACAAAAATGATTCCCTTCTTTTTGCCACAAGCACTTTACGAGAAATAGAGTTCAATCAAACTGATAATCAAGCATGATAAATGGTATTGATGAAACTAGACTCAATGGAAGATGCGCAGAACTAGCTAGTAGTACTTACTTTCGGGTGTGTAAATCGCAGCTCCCTCGGTAGTGCCGAAACAATTGCGGTGAACTCTTTCCAAACCCTGCCAGGCGAAGAAAATAATTACTTGATATCAGGAAATGAACAAAGTTGCCGATATGATGCGATAATGATCGATTGTCCTTGCTTCTAGAGCATTTCAGTCATGTCCTCATATTGTTGGAGATCTTTTTGTCTCGAGTCTAAGACAATTACTACTCCCTGCTCAAGGTTAATCTCTAGCAAAATAAAGTGGAACCTACACACACATGCATAACTCATCAATTACATTACTATAACCTCGAGTAATAAGGGAAACCCAATATGCACAAGACAATAACACTCACTGAAAGTTGTACGGAAAGAGTATTCTCTCTTTGTTTTGATTTGTAAGCAACATTATAGCAAGTTGTCCTCGGTTTCTGTGACTTTGTATTTAACCGTCCATTCATGTATATTATTTGGGTTAATGAACCCAATGTCATAGATATGTGCTTTTCTGCAATCGATGATCTTCAATCTGCATAATATAGTGAGGATAATTATATATACATGCAATGAAAGAGCTGAGCTATATATAGAGACTTAATTACACAAGTAGTACTTATAGACAGTAGCAAGTCACGAGTGTTTTGTCGATGGCCTTTTGATTGTATAACTAGAATAACTTGTCAAATTCAACAGGCAACCGATCCATTCCAATGAGGTCATTCTCCTCTTTAATTCTCAGCGTCAAAGTATCCTTCCCAGACTCGCTGCAGGTTTTCATGTACCATTCATGGAATCTTCTCATCATTGTTGTTAGAGGAGGATGATCAGGTTTGACGAGAGGCTGCCCATACTGGTATCTGAATTCGTCCACCTCCATTGTTTCAAACTCTACATCATCGCTCATGTAATCAATAGGATTGGTACCGGGCACCATCCCCGGATGATTAGCGGCGTTATCGCTAGACACCTTGAGCGGGGGGCACGATTGGTTCACCTGTTCGTTGAGCTGGGGAATTTTTTTCCCACTTCTTCGTTCTTCTAACCTTGCATCACTGGAAGTACTTCCTGACCACCGCGCATCTTGATATGTCTTTTTAAGACAGCAGACATAGTTGGAATCTGGTGGAGGCGGTGGTGGTCGCTTCAGGGCATCGATAGTGCGCTTCACTTTCACCGGATTTGGCTTCTCCTTCGAAGGTGGAGTTTTCTTTGCAAAATGGTCCCTCACTTGGGCACTACATATGTCCTCGTATTCCTTCTCGGTCCTCTCATATGTAACTTTTCCGGAGCCTTGACAGATGGACCATATCTGAATTGCCTCCCACCTCTGCTTGTACTCCTAGCCGCCGGAGCGGCGGTGTCTCTCTTTCGTCGTTGCTGACAAGGCGGAGAAGGAGGCAGAGTGCTCCGACACGCCGGAGGAGCCGGAGCAGCAGCATCTGTCTTCCGCCATTGCTGATGAGGCAGAGGAGGAGGCGGACTGCTCCGACGCGCCGGAATATGCGAAGGAGGAGGCGTAGTGCCCTCACGCATCGGAGGAGCCAGAGAAGGAGGCAGAGTGCCCTGATCACTCGCCGGAGGAGGAGGCGGAGTGCCCTGACTCACCGGAGGAGGAGGAGGCGTCTAGTTTGGAAGCTTGATGTACTCCTTCCGCCATAGACATGTACTCCTCAGAGCATGAACCAGCTGATTCTCACCTTCACCTTTTGGGTGGTCAAGCTTGAGCTTTTAAAATCCCTCCATTACTTCATCCACCGTCACAACAGCATAGCCATGTGGAATCGGAAGGCAGTGAAAAGTTCTGTTGGGTTGAGGAGGTGCAACAGAGCCGACAGCCGCCTTTAAAATGAGGTTCTGCCATTTCTTCATAAGCTCGCAATCTTGAGCCTCTGTGATAGTATCCACGGGGTAGTTAGGAGCCGTGAAGTCAGGCTGAACCAGCTCCGTGGAAGCCACGTTGCTTCTCCACTGAGATGGCGGGGTAGCTACTCGGGTAGCTTCGTGCCGCTGAGATGGTTAGTCGGCTCACTGGCTCTCAAGTTCCTCTAGCTTTTGTCGTCTTGCATTGAGCTTTTGCATTTTGCTCAGCTCCGCTTTCCTCCTTCTCTGCCGGCTTCTGTAACCGCCTGCGCCGGTGCTACTTCTCGAGCATGCGTTGGTTTCCCGTGAAGAGGAACAGTTTGATGCAGCAAAGTAGATAAGTATTTCCCTCAGTTTTTGAGAACCAAGGTATCAATCCAGTAGGAGATACAAGCGAGCCACCAATAGATATACCTGCACAAGGAATCAAACTATTGCACCAACGCTATAAAGGGGTTGTCAATCCCTTCACGGTTATTTACAAGGATGAGATCTAGTAGAGATATATATATAATAGGATGCTTGAACGGAAAGTAAAACTAAAAGTAAAAACAATGCAGCACGTATTTTTGGTGTTTTGGTTTTAGATCTGAAAATATAATATGGAAAATAAACCCGGAGGGCATAGGTTTCACTAGATGGCTTCTCTCATGATGGCAAGTATTACAGTGGGTGAACAAATTATTGTCGAGCAATTCATAGAAAAGCGAATAATTATGAAGATATCCAAGGCAATGATTATGCATATAAACATCACATCCGTGACAAGTATACCGAAACGATTATGCATCTACTACTATTATTCCACACATCGACCGACTCCTGCCTGCATCTAGAGTATTAAGTTCATGAAGAACAGAGTAACGCATCAAGTAAGATGACATGATGTAGAGGGATAAACTCAAGCAATATGATGAAAAACCCATCTTTTTACCCTTGATGGCAACAATACAATACGTGCCTCGTACCCCTACTTTGTCACTGGGTGAGGACACCGCAAGATTGAACCCAAAACTAAGCACTTCTCCTATTCCAAGAATTACCAATCTAGTTGGCCAAACCAAACCAATAACACAAAGAGACTTGCAAATATATGAAATCATGCATATAAGAATTCAGGAAAGACTCGAATAATATTCATGGATAATCTGAACATAAACCCACAATTCATCGGATCTCGACAAACACATCGCAAAAGAGTATTACATCGGATAGATCTCCATGAAGATCATGAAGAACATGGTATTGAGAAGCAAAGAGAGAGAATAAGCCATCTAGGTACTAGCTATGGACCCATAGGTCTATGGTGAACTACTCACGCATCATCGGAGGGGCAATGGAGTTGATGTAGATACCCTTCGTGATCGAATCCCCCTTTGGCAGATTACCGGAAAAGGCTCCAAGATTGGATCTCTCGGGAACGAAGGCTTCTGGCGGCGGAAAAGTGTTTTCGTGGCTCGTTCTGATAATGATGGAATATTTGGGTATTTATAGGCCAAAGATTAGGGTTAGGGGAGTTGCCAGGGGCCCACAAGTCTGCCCGGCGCGGGTGGCCCCCTCACCATGGCAAGCGGGCTTCTGGCCCCGTGGCAGCTCCTCTGCCTTGGTTGTCAAGTCTCGTGGCTTCCATATTTTCCAGAAAAAATCATTCCGGAGGTTTTATTCCGTTTGGACTCTGTTTAACATTCCTTATCTGCGAAACTCAAAAACAAGGAAAAGGCATAAACTAGCACTAGGGTCTAGATTAATAGGTTAGTCCCAAAAATAATATAAAATAGCATGATAATGCATATAAAACATCCAAAACAGATAATATAATAGCATGGAACAATCAAAAATTATAGATACGTTGGAGACGTATCAGCATCCCCAAGCTTAATTCCTCCTCGTCCTCGAGTAGGTAAATGATAAAAAAAGAGAATTTTTGATGTGGAATGCTACCCAACATATTTATCCATGTAATATTCTTTATTATGGCATAAATATTCAGATACATTAGATTCAAAACAACAGTCTAATATTGACATAAAAACAGTAATACTTCGAGCACACCAACAAGGTAGTCGTGTCCTTTCGAAATAACATGGCCTTAGAAAATTATGCCTACAAAATCATATGGTCTGGCTATGCTCCATCTTCCCCACACAAAGTATCTAAATCATGTACAACCCCGATGAACAAGTCAAGCAATTGTTTCACACTTTTGGTGTTCTCAAACCTTTTCAACTCTCACGCAATACATGAGCGTTAGCCATGGATATAGCATTATAGATGGAATGGAATATGGTGGTAGTGCAATAGAAAAAGGAGAAGATAGTCTCGCATCAACTAGGCGTATCAACGAGCTATGGAGGTGCCCATCAATAGATATCAATGTCAGTGAGTAGGGATTGCTATGCAACAAATGCACTAAGAGCTATAAGTGTATGAAAGCTCAAAAAGAAAACTAAGTGGTCATGCATAATGAATATCCACTAGTTATATGAAAGTGACAAAATAGGAGACTCTCTATCATGAAGATCATGGTACTACTCTGAAGCACAAGTGTGGAAAAAAATAGCAGCAATTGTCCCTTCCCTCTTTCTCTCATTTTTTTGTTATTTTGGTGGGCTTCTTTGGCCTCTTTTATTTATTTTTGTTTGGGCTTCGCTGGCCTCTTTTATTTTTTGTAAAGTCTGGATACTCGTCCCAACTTGTAAGGGAGTCATAGCCTCCATCATCCTTTTCTCTCATCGGACAATGCTCTATTAATGAAAAATCATCACACTTTTATTTACTTATAACTCAAAGAAAAATAAATTACAACTCGATTCCTATGACAAGATATAACTCTATATGCAATATGAAGTGATGTTGCAACTCATAGAAGAACTACATGGTGGAAATTGCATGGCAGTATATCTTGAAACGGCTATGGAAATGCCATAATAGGTAGGTATGGTGGCTGTTTTGAGGAATATATGGTGGTTGTTTTGAGAAAGGAGGGTTTGATGTATCGGCGAAAGTTGTGCGGTACTAGAGAGGCTAGCAAAGGTGGAAGGGTGAGAGTGCGTATAATCCATTGACTCACATTAGTCATAAAGAAATCACATACTTATTGCAAAAGTCTATTAGTTATCAAAAAAGCATTAGACGCATGCTCCTAGGGGAGAGGTTGGTAAGAGTTAACCATCCCGCGCTCCTGACCCTCACACAAAGGTCGACAATCATTAGACAAGTCATGCTCCGACTTCGTTACATAGCGGTTCACCATACGTGCATGATATGGGAATCACAAGCTTTAACACATGTATCTCTTCAATTCACAACTACTCACTAGCATGACTCTCATATTACCATCCCTATTATCTCAAAACTATATGCAAGGAATCCAACTTCTCATAGTTGTTAATGCACTTAATATGAAAGTTTTTATTATATCCCTCTTGGATGCCATTATATTAGGACTAAATTCATAACCTACACAAATTACCATGATTTTTTAACAAAATCTCAAAATAGTATAAGTGAGGAACGAGATTTCAACAATTTCTATAAAATATAACACCACCATGCTCTATAAAGATATAAGTGAAGCACTAGAGAAACATTGCCTAGCTTAAATTATATAAGTGAAGCATATAGAGTATTCTAACAAATTCATGATTCAGCGTGTCTCTCTCAAAATATGTGTGCAGCAAGTATGATTGTAGCAAACTAACAAGCAAAGACTCATATCATACAAGACGCTCCAAGCAAAACACATATTATGTGGTGAATAAAAAAATAGCTTCGAGTAAATTTACCGATGGATTGAAGACGAAAGAGGGGATGCCTTCCGGGGCATCCCCAAGCTTGGGCTTTTTGGTATCCTTGAATATGGCTTGGGGTGCTATCGGCATCCCCAAGCTTAGGCTCTTTCCACTCTTTATTCCATAGTCCATCAAATCTTTACCCAAAATTTGAAAACTTCACAACACAAAACTCAACAGAAAACTCATGAGATCTGTTAGTATAAGAAAAATAAATCACCACTTTAGGTACTGTTGTGAACTCATTCTTTATTTATATTTGTGTAATACCTACTGTATTCTAACTTTTCCATGACTCATACCCCCCCCCCCCCGATACGACCCATAGATACATCAAAATAAGCAAACAACACAAACAAAACAGAATCTGTCAAAAACATAACAGTCTGTAGCAATCTGTAAACTTCGAATACTTCTGGAACTGTAAAAATTCTGATAAATTAGGAAAACCAGGGACATTTGTATATAAACCCTGTGTAAAAATTCATAAAAATTCAATTTGTAAGATCAATTGGATGCTCTGAAAAATTCATAAAAATCTTGGACTGAGCGCAGAAATTTCTATTTTCCAGCAAGATCAAATCAACAACTACCATAGATCACCCCAAAGGTTTTACTTGGCTCAGACACTAATTTAAACACAAAAAACAATTACTAGAGAAGTAATAATGTGCCAAACACACCAAAACATAAGCAAAAATCTGAAAGCAAAATAAAATTGGCTTGCCTCCCAACAAGCGCTATTGTTTAACGCCCCTAGCTAGGGAAAACGCAATAGATCTAGGTATTGTCATCTTTGGTATGCAATCCAAAAGTAGATCTCATAATAGATTCGTAATGCGATCTTATTTTCTTTCTTCGAAAGTGTTCCATGCCTTTCCTTAATGGAGATTGGAATCTAATATTTCCTTCTTTCATGTCAATAATTGCACCAATAGTTCTAAGGAAAGGTCTACCAAGAATAATAGGACATGTAGGATTGCATTCTATATTAAGAACAATGAAATATACGGGCACATAATTCCTATTTGCAACAATAGGAATATCATGAATCACATGGCAAGTATATTTAAGTCTAATCCACTTCCTATGCATAGGGATTTTGTGAGCAAACAAATTATGGAAACAAAAATCAACTACCATAGGAAGACAAGTCAAGTATAACTTTCAAACTTTGAACACATAGAGAGGAAACTTGATATTATTGAAATATGTAAAAGCATATGTTCCTCTCTCATAATAATTTTCATTAACATCATGAAGTAATCTCACAATATAACTATCACATAAAGCATTCTTTTCATGATCAATTATAGCATATGTGTCATCACCAAAACTTGGGGAACAAAAAATATCATCTTCATCAAGCATAGCATCCCCAAGCTTGTGGTTTTGCATATCATTAGCATCATGGATATTCATAGGATTCATACTAAAAACATGGCAATCATGTTTTTCATTCAAGGAGATATCATGAATCACTTTATAATTTTCTTCTTTCAACACTTCATCAAAATTTTCATGATGTTCAAGCAAAATTTCATAGAGATAATCAAGTGCACTCAACTCACTAGCAGTTGGTTCATCATAATTTGGTCTTTTGAAAAGATTAGCAAGTGGATGAGGATCCATATCAATAGATTTTTAGCAAACGAAGATGCAAGCAAATAGAAGGCACATGGCAACACAAGCAAACAAAAGGCAAGCGAAAGAAGGGCGAATAAAAAGGCAAATCTTTTTGGTATTTCCTGAAAAATCGTTTTAGAAGTGGGAAGAGCAAAACGAGAGGCAAATGGAAAATAATGTAAATGCAAGAGATGTGTTTGGGATGGGTACTTGGTATCCTTTGACTTGCTATGTATCTCCCCAGCAACGGTGCCAGAAATCCTTCTTGCTACTAATGGAGCATGCGTTGGTTTCCTGTGAAGAGGAAAGGTTTGATACAGAAAAGTAGATAAGTATTTCCCTCAGTTTTTGAGAACCAAGGTATCAATCCAGTAGGAGATACAAGCGAGTCACCAATACATATACCTGCACAAGGAATAACACTCTTGCACCCAACGCTATAAAGGGGTTGTCAATCCCTTCACGGTTATTTGTAAGGATGAGATCTAGTAGAGATAGATATAATAGGATGCTTGAACGGAAAGTAAAACTAAAAGTTAAAACAATGCAGCAAGTATTTTTTTGGTGTATTTGGTTTTAGATCTGAAAATATAAAATGGAAAATAGACCCGGGGGCCATAGATTTCACTAGATGGCTTCTCTCATGATGGCAAGTATTACGGTGGGTGAACAAATTACTGTCGAGCAATTGATAGAAAAGCGAATAATTATGAAGATATCCAAGGCATTGATTATGCATATAGGCATCACGTCCATGACAAGTAGACCGAAATGATTCTGCATCTACTACTATTACTCCACACATCGACCGACTCCTACCTGCATCTAGAGTATTAAGTTCATGAAGAACAGAGTAACGCATTAAGTAAGATGACATGATGTAGAGGGATAAACTCAAGAAATATGATGAAAACCCCATCTTTTTACCATTGATGGCAACAATACAATACATGCCTCTCTACCCCTACTTTGTCACTGGGTGAGGACACCGCAAGATTGAACCCAAAACTAAGCACTTCTCTTATTGCAAGAATTACCAATCTAGTTGGCCAAACCAAACCAATAACTCTAAGAGACTTGCAAAGATATGAAATCATGCATATAAGAATTCAGGAAAGACTCAAATAATATTCATGGATAATCTGAACATAAACCCACAATTCATCGGATCTCGACAAACACACCGCAAAAGAGTATTACATCGGATAGATATCCATGAAGATCATGAAGAACATGGTATTGAGAAGCCAAGAGAGAGAATAAGCCATCTAGCTACTAGCTATGGACCCGTAGGTCTATGGTGAACTACTCACGCATCATCGGAGGGGCAATGGAGTTGATGTAGATGCCCTCCATAATCGAATCCCCCTCTAGCAGATTACCGGAAAAGGCTCCAAGATTGGATCTCTCGGGAACGGAGGCTTCTGGTGGTGGAAAATTGTTTTCATGGCTCGATCTGATAATGATGGAATATTTGGGTATTTATAGGCTGAAGATTAGGGTTAGGGGAGTTGCGAGGGGCCCACAAGCCTGCCCGGCACGGGTGGCCCCCCTGGCCGCGGCAAGCGGGCTTGTGGCCCCATGGCAGCTCCTCTGCCTTGGTTCTCAAGTCTCGTGGCTTCCATATTTTCCAGAAAAAAGCATTCCAAAGGTTTTATTCCGTTTGGACTCCGTTTAATATTCCTTATCTGCGAAACTCAAAAACAAGGGGAAAACCAGAAACTGGCACTAGGCTCTAGATTAATAGATTAGTCCCAAAAATAATATAAAATAGTATAATAATGCATATAAAACATCCAAAACAGATAATATAATAGCATGGAACAATCAAAAATTATAGATAAGTTGGAGATGTATCAGCCAGGAAACCCAACCACCCACGAAACGGAGCTTGGTGTGCCTCGTGTTCATCCAGGGTGCTCAGGATTCCTGAGGGCCTCAGTCAGCTCGTCTGCCTCTCAGTCGGGAATGAACGTCCCTTCCTGCACTACAATGATATACTTCTAAACCTTCTTGATGTGTATTGCAAGTTGCTTGTCCATTCAACGGCACTTCCCTGTTTCAGGGTCCAAAGTTTCCCCAACCCCGAAAAACCAAGTCCTTGAATGGTTTGGCCAGTTCAATGTCTGTGGTTCGACCCCTTTAGCAATCAGGTCATTCTCAGCTTTGTCCCACAATGTCCGGGCTTTGAGGTAGCCACCTAACCCCGTGCGATGGTGATACTGCATCTTTGCAGCATTGTTCTTGTTTGTCTCTAACATTTTCTTACTCTTGTCCGATGTCTTGTAGGCCACAAATGCGGGTTAGTAATCTCTTATCTTCTCAAATCGGCCGGTGAATTCTAGAGTCTTCCCTTTGTCGACAAACTTTGATTTCAACTCATATTTCTGTTGGAAATATGCCCTAGAGGCAATAATAAAATGGTTATTATTGTATTTCCTAGTTCATGATAATTGTCTATTATTCATGCTATAATTGTGTTAACCGGAAACCGTAATACATGTGTGAATACATAGACCACAACGTGTCCCTAGTGAGCCTCTAGTTGGCTAGCTCGTTGATCAATAGATGGTCTCGGTTTCATGACCATGGACATTGGATGTCGTTGATAACGGGATCACATCATTAGGAGAATGATGTGATGGACAAGACTCAATCCTAAGCATAGCACAAGATCGTGTAGTTCGTTTGCTAAAGCTTTTCAATGTCAAGTATCATTTCCTTAGACCATGAGATTGTGTAACTCCCGGATACCGTAGGAATGCTTTGGGTGTGCCAAACGTCACAACGTAACTGGGTGGCTATAAAGGTACGCTACGGGTATCTCCGAAAGTGTCTGTTGGGTTGACACGAATCGAGACTGGGATTTGTCACTCCGTGTGACGGAGAGGTATCTCTGGGCCCACTCGGTAAGACATCATCATTATGAGCTCAATGTGACTAAGGAGTTAGTCACGGGATGATGTATTACGGAACGAGTAAAGAGACTTGCCAGTAACGAGATTGAACAAGGTATGCGGATACCGACGATCGAATCTCGGGCAAGTACCATACCGATAGACAAAGGGAATTGTATACGGGATTGATTGAATCCCTGACATCGTGGTTCATCCGATGAGATCATCGTGGAGTACGTGGGAGCCAACATGGGTATCCAGATCCCGCTGTTGGTTATTGGCCGGAGAGGTGTCTCGGTCATGTCTACGTGTCTCCCGAACCCGTAGGGTCTACACACTTAAGGTTTGATGACGCTAGGGTTATAGGGAAAAGGTATACGTGATTACCGAAGGTTGTTCGGAGTCCCGGATGAGATCCCGGACATCACGAGGAGCTCCGGAATGTTCCGGAGGTAAAGATTGATATATAGGAAGTCCAGTTTTGGTCACCGGAAAGTTTTCGGGCTCATCGGTATTGTACCGGGAGTGCCGGGAGGGTGCCGGAGGACCCCCGGGAGGGGGTGACGACCAAAGGACCTCATGGGCCCTTAGAGGAGGTGTGCCAGCCCATATTGGGCCAGCCAATACCTTCTAGAAAGGGCCCATGCGCCAGGGATCTGGAGATAGAGGCAAAAGGGATTTAAAAGGGGGAGATCCACCTCCCGTGTGGGAGGAGGACTCTCCCCCCACTTCGGCCGAATCCCTCCTCCTTGGAGGAGGGGCCAAGCCAGCCCTCCCTCTCCTTCCTCCTATATATATGCAAGGGTTTGGGCAGGTTTGAGACGACGAACTCTTTCTCTCTCGCTGCAGCCCTATTCTGCTTCTTCCTCCTCCGCAGTGCTTAGGCGAAGCCCTGCCGGGATACCTTGCTACTCCACCACCACCACGCCGTCGTGCTGCTGCTGGAGCTCTTCCCCAACCTCTCCTTCCTCCTTGCTGGATCAAGGCGTAGGAGACGTCACCGGGCTGCACGTGTGTTGAACGCGGAGGTGCCGTCCGTTCGGCACTTGATCGGATCTACCGCGATCTGAATCGCTGCGAGTACGACTCCATCAACCGCGTTCTTGTAACGCTTCCGCTTAGCGATCTTCAAAGGTATGAAGATCCAATCTCTCCCCACTCGTTTGCTGGTTTCTCCATAGATAGATCTTGGTGACACGTAGGAAAAATTTGATTTACTACTACGTCTCCCAACAGTGGCATCATGAGCTAGGTCTATGCGTAGAATCTATTCACGAGTAGAACACAAAGCAGTTGTGGGCGTCGATTTTGTTAATATGCTTGCCGTTACTAGTCTTATCTTGATTCGACGGTATTGTGGGATGAAGCGGCCCGGACCAACCTTACACGTACGCTTACGCCGGTTCCACCGCCTGACATGCACTAGTTGCATAAGGTGGCTAGCGGGTGTCTGTCTCTCCCACCTTAGTCGGATTGGATTCGATGAAAAGGGTCCTTATGAAGGGTAAATAGCAATTGGCATATCACGTTGTGGTTTTGGCGTAGGTAAGAAACGTTCTTGCTAGAAACCTATAGCAACCACGTAAAAACTTGCAACTACAAATTAGAGAACGTCTAACTTGTTTTTGCAGCATATGCCTTGTGATGTGATATGGCCAGAAGGATGTGATGTGATGCATTGTGATGTATGAGATTGATCATGTTCTTGTAATAGGGTTCACGACTTGCATGTCGATGACTATGACAACCGGCAGGAGCCATAGGAGTTGTCTTATTTATTGTATGACCTGCGAGTCAATCACAAACGCCATGTAATTACTTTACTTTATTGCTAAGCGTTAGCCATAGCAGTAGAAGTAATAGTTGGCGAGACAACCTCATGAAGACACAATGATGGAGATCATGATGATGGAGATCATGGTGTCATGCCGGTGACATTGATGATCATGGTGCCCCGAAGATGGAGATCATAGGAGCAAGATGATATTGGCCATATCATGTCACTATATCGATTGCATGTGATGTTTATCATGTTTACATCTTATTTGCTTAAAACGACGGTAGTAAATAAGATGATCTCTCAATAAAATTTCAAGAGAAGTGTTCACCCTAACTGTGCACCGTTGCTAAGGATCGTTGTTCTGAAGCACCACGTGATGATCGGGTGTGATAGGTTCTAACGTTCGCATACAACGGGTGTAAGCCAGATTTACACACGCGAAACACTTAGGTTGACTTGACGAGCCTAGCATGTACAGACATGGCCTCGGAACACGGAAGACCGAAAGGTCGAACATGAGTCGTATAGAAGATACGATCAACATGGAGATGTTCACCATGGATGACTAGTCCGTCTCACGTGATGATCGGACACGGGCTAGTTGACATGGATCATGTGTCACTTAGATGACTAGAGAGATGTCTATCTGAGTGGGAGTTCATTGAATAATTTGATTATGTGAACTCGATTATCATGAACTTAGTCTAAAATTGCCTTTAATATCTATATTGTAGATCCAATGGCCAACGCAAATGTCAACCTCAATTTCAACGCGTTCCTAGAGAAAACCAAGCTGAAAGATGATGGAAGCAACTATACGGACTGGGTCCGTGGCTTGAGGATCATCCTCATAGCTTCCAAGAGATTGTATGTCCTTGATGCACCGCTAGGTGACCCACCCATTCTCCCAGCGGACCAAGACGTTACGAACGCTTGGCAGTCACGTTGCGATGATTACTCTCTTGTTCAGTGCGGCATGCTTTACAGTTTAGAATCGGGGCTCCAAAAGCGTTTTGAGCAACACGGAGCATATGAGATGTTCCAAGAGCTGAAACTGGTTTTCCAAGCTCATGCCCGAGTCGAGAGATATGACATCTCTGACAAGTTCTTCAGCTGTAAGATGGAGGAGAACAGTTCTGTTAGTGAGCACATCCTCAAGATGTCTGGGCTTCACAACCGCTTGACTCAGCTGGGAGTTAAACTCCCGGATGACTCAGTCATTGACAGAATCCTCCAGTCGCTTCCACCTAGCTACAAAAGTTTTGTGATGAACTACAACATGCAGGGGATGGAGAAGTCCATTCCTGAGTTGTACTCGATGCTCAAATCAGCAGAGGTCGAGATCAGAAAGGAGCATCAAGTGTTGATGGTAAACAAGACCACTAGTTTCAAGAAAGGCCAGGGTAAGAAGAACTTCAAGAAGGACAGCAAAGCTGTTGCCGCGCCCGGTAAGCAAGTTGCCGGGAAGAAGAAGAACAAGAATGGACCCAAGCCTGAGACTGAGTGTTTCTATTGTAAGGGTACCGGTCACTGGAAGCAGAACTGCCCCAAGTACTTAGCGGATAAGAAGGTCGGCAACGTTAAAGGTATATGTGATATACTTGTTATTGATGTGTACCTAACCAGCGCTCGTAGTAGCTCCTGGGTATTTGATACCGGTGCAGTTGCTCACATTTGTAACTCCAAGCAGGAGCTGCGGAATAAGCGAAGGTTGGCAAAGGACGAGGTGACGATGCGCGTCGGGAATGGTTCCAAGGTCGATGTGATCGCCGTCGGCACGCTACCTCTACATCTACCTTCGGGATTAGTTTTAAACCTTAATAATTGTTATTTAGTACCAGCTTTGAGCATGAACATTGTATCTGGATCTCGCTTGATACGAGATGGCTACTCTTTTAAATCCGAGAATAATGGTTGTTCTATTTATATGAGAGAAATGTTCTATGCTCATGCCCCGCTGGTCAATGGTTTATTTTTGATGAATCTCGAACGTGATGTTACACATGTCCATAGTGTGAGTACCAAAAAGTGTAAAGTTGATAACGATAGTCCCACTTACATGTGGCACTGCCGTCTTGGCCATATTGGTGTCAAACGCATGAAGAAGCTCCATGCTGATGGACTTTTGGAGTCACTTGATTTCGAATCATTTGACACATGCGAACCATGCCTCATGGGCAAGATGACCAAAACTCCGTTCTCCGGAACAATGGAGCGAGCAACTGACTTGTTGGAGATAATACATACCGATGTATGCGGTCCAATGAGTGTCGAGGCTCGCGGTGGCTACCGTTATGTTCTCACCCTCACTGATGACTTGAGCAGATATGGGTATGTCTACTTAATGAAACACAAGTCTGAAACCTTTGAAAGGTTCAAGGAATTTCAGAGTGAGGTCGAGAATCAACGTGACAGGAAAATAAAATGCCTACGATCTGATCGTGGCGGAGAATATTTAAGTCACGAGTTTGACACGCACCTTAGGAAATGTGGAATTGTTTCACAGCTCACGCCGCCAGGCACACCTCAGCGAAATGGTGTGTCTGAACATCGTAATCGCACTCTATTGGATATGGTGCGATCTATGATGTCTCTTACCGACTTACCGCTATCATTTTGGGGATATGCATTAGAGACTGCCGCGTTCACTTTAAATAGGGCACCGTCTAAATCCGTTGAGACGACACCGTATGAATTATGGTTTGGAAAGAAACCTAAGCTGTCGTTTCTAAAAGTTTGGGGTTGCGATGCTTATGTGAAGAAACTTCAACCTGAGAAGCTCGAACCCAAAGCGAAAAAGTGCGTCTTCATAGGATATCCCAAAGAGACTATTGGGTATACCTTCTACCTACGATCCGAAGGCAAAGTCTTTGTTGCCAAGAATGGATCCTTTCTCGAGAAAGAGTT
Organism: Hordeum marinum; assembly: GCA_022496015.1. NCBI lineage: Eukaryota > Viridiplantae > Streptophyta > Magnoliopsida > Poales > Poaceae > Hordeum > Hordeum marinum. The sequence continues at coordinate 46,569,200 of CM039673.1, read as the reverse complement.
TCTCTCGAAAGAAATAAGTGGGAGGAAAATGGAACTTGATGAGGTAACTGTACCTTCACTCGAACCGGAGAGTAGCGCAGCACAGGAAGTTGTTTCTGTGGAGCCTACACCGGCTAGAGAGGAAGTTAATGATGATGATCATGAAACATCAGATCAAGTTGCTACTCGAAGGTCCACTAGGACACGTTCCGCACCAGAGTGGTACGGTAATCCTGTCCTAGAGATCATGTTGTTGGACAACGGTGAACCTTCGAACTATGAAGAAGCGATGGCGGGCCCGAATTCCGACAAATGGCTTGAGGCCATGAAATCCGAGATAGGATCCATGTATGAGAACAAAGTATGGACTTTGGTGGACTTGCCTGATGATAAGCGAGCCATTGAAAATAAATGGATCTTTAAGAAGAAGACTGACGCAGACGGTAATGTGACCGCCTATAAAGCTCGGCTTGTCGCTAAGGGTTATCGACAAGTTCAAGGAGTTGACTACGATGAGACTTTCTCACCCGTAGCGATGCTAAAGTCTGTCCGAATCATGTTAGCAGTTGCCGCATTTTATGATTATGAAATCTGGCAAATGGACGTCAAAACGGCATTCCTTAATGGCTTCCTCAAGGAAGAATTGTATATGATGCAGCCGGAAGGTTTTGTCGATCCTAAAGATGCTAACAAGGTATGCAAGCTCCAGCGCTCCATCTATGGGCTGGTGCAAGCATCTCGGAGTTGGAACATTCGCTTTAATGAGGTGATTAAAGCATTTGGGTTTGTACAGGTTTATGGAGAACCCTGTATTTACAAGAAAGTGAGTGGGAGCTCTATAGCATTTCTTATACTGTATGTGGATGACATGCTGATAATGGGAAATAATATAGAACTCTTGGAAAGTATCAAGGCCTACTTGAATAAGTGTTTTTCAATGAAGGACCTTGGAGAAGCTGCTTACATATTAGGTATTAAGATCTATAGAGATAGATCAAAACGCCTCATTAGTCTTTCACAAAGCACATACCTTGAAAAGATATTGAAGAAGTTCAATATGGATCAGTCCAAGAAGGGGTTCTTGCCTGTGTTGCAAGGTGTGAGATTGAGTACGACTCAATGTCCGACCACGGCAAAGGATAGAGAAGAGATGAGTGCCATCCCCTATGCTTCAGCCATAGGCTCTATCATGTATGCCATGCTGTGTACCAGACCTGATGTGAACCTTGCCATAAGTTTGGTAGGGAGGTACCAAAGTGATCCCGGAGCGGAACACTGGACAGCGGTCAAGAATATCCTGAAGTACCTGAAAAGGACAAAGGACATGTTTCTCGTTTATGGAGGTGCCGAAGAGCTCGTCGTAAAGGGTTACGTCGATGCTAGCTTCGACACAGATCCGGACGACTCCAAGTCGCAAACCGGATACGTGTATATTTTGAATGGAGGGGCAGTGAGCTGGAGCAGCAGCAAGCAAAGCGTCGTGGCAGCATCTACATGTGAAGCGGAGTACATAGCTGCTTCGGAAGCAGCAAAGGAGGGAGTCTGGATGAAGGAGTTCATCACCGACCTAGGAGTGATTCCGAATGCGTCGGGCCCGATGACTCTACTCTGTGACAACACTGGAGCTATTGCCCTTGCGACGGAGCCCAGGTTTCACAAGAAGACAAGACACATCAAGCGCCGCTTCAACTCCATCCATGATTACATTCAGGAGGGAGACATAGACATTTGTAAAGTGCATACGGATCTAAATGTCGCAGATCCGTTGACTAAACCTCTCTCACGAGCAAAACATGATCAACACCAGAATGCTATGGGTGTTCGATTCATCACAATGTAACTAGATTATTGACTCTAGTGCAAGTGGGAGACTGTTGGAAATATGCCCTAGAGGCAATAATAAAATGGTTATTATTGTATTTCCTAGTTCATGATAATTGTCTATTATTCATGCTATAATTGTGTTAACCGGAAACCGTAATACATGTGTGAATACATAGACCACAACGTGTCCCTAGTGAGCCTCTAGTTGGCTAGCTCGTTGATCAATAGATGGTCTCGGTTTCATGACCATGGACATTGGATGTCGTTGATAACGGGATCACATCATTAGGAGAATGATGTGATGGACAAGACTCAATCCTAAGCATGGCACAAGATCGTGTAGTTCGTTTGCTAAAGCTTTTCAATGTCAAGTATCATTTCCTTAGACCATGAGATTGTGTAACTCCCGGATACCGTAGGAATGCTTTGGGTGTGCCAAACGTCACAACGTAACTGGGTGGCTATAAAGGTACGCTACGGGTATCTCCGAAAGTGTCTGTTGGGTTGACACGAATCGAGACTGGGATTTGTCACTCCGTGTGACGGAGAGGTATCTCTGGGCCCACTCGGTAAGACATCATCATTATGAGCTCAATGTGACTAAGGAGTTAGTCACGGGATGATGTATTACGGAACGAGTAAAGAGACTTGCCAGTAACGAGATTGAACAAGGTATGCGGATACCGACGATCGAATCTCGGGCAAGTACCATACCGATAGACAAAGGGAATTGTATACGGGATTGATTGAATCCCTGACATCGTGGTTCATCCGATGAGATCATCGTGGAGTACGTGGGAGCCAACATGGGTATCCAGATCCCGCTGTTGGTTATTGGCCGGAGAGGTGTCTCGGTCATGTCTACGTGTCTCCCGAACCCGTAGGGTCTACACACTTAAGGTTCGATGACGCTAGGGTTATAGGGAAAAGGTATACGTGATTACCGAAGGTTGTTCGGAGTCCCGGATGAGATCCCGGACGTCACGAGGAGCTCCGGAATGGTCCGGAGGTAAAGATTGATATATAGGAAGTCCAGTTTTGGTCACCGGAAAGTTTTCGGGCTCATCGGTATTGTACCGGGAGTGCCGGGAGGGTGCCGGAGGACCCCCGGGAGGGGGTGACGACCAAAGGACCTCATGGGCCCTTAGAGGAGGTGTGCCAGCCCATATTGGGCCAGCCAATACCTTCTAGAAAGGGCCCATGCGCCAGGGATCTGGAGATAGAGGCAAAAGGGATTTAAAAGGGGGAGATCCACCTCCCGTGTGGGAGGAGGACTCTCCCCCCACTTCGGCCGAATCCCTCCTCCTTGGAGGAGGGGCCAAGCCAGCCCTCCCTCTCCTTCCTCCTATATATATGCAAGGGTTTGGGCAGGTTTGAGACGACGAACTCTTTCTCTCTCGCTGCAGCCCTATTCTGCTTCTTCCTCCTCCGCAGTGCTTAGGCGAAGCCCTGCCGGGATACCTTGCTACTCCACCACCACCACGCCGTCGTGCTGCTGCTGGAGCTCTTCCCCAACCTCTCCTTCCTCCTTGCTGGATCAAGGCGTAGGAGACGTCACCGGGCTGCACGTGTGTTGAACGCGGAGGTGCCGTCCGTTCGGCACTTGATCGGATCTACCGCGATCTGAATCGCTGCGAGTACGACTCCATCAACCGCGTTCTTGTAACGCTTCCGCTTAGCGATCTTCAAAGGTATGAAGATCCAATCTCTCCCCACTCGTTTGCTGGTTTCTCCATAGATAGATCTTGGTGACACGTAGGAAAAATTTGATTTACTACTACGTCTCCCAACAATTTCCACCCCCTGAATAGATCTGCCATCTTCTTAAGAGCACACGCCTTGACTAGTGGATCAAGAAGTGGGTTATTCGGATCCTCCTTTGGTAGTAGGGTGAAATTTGCCTTCAGCGAGGTCCAAAGATCATCTTTCTGTCTATCTGTGACATAAGAAACTTCAGGGTCATCGTCCTTAGTATTATTCCATTGCTTGATGCTGATCGAGATGTTGTCCCTAACAATAGCTCTGCACTAAGCAAAAAATGCGTCCTTGGTCCACTTGGGTTCTATTGGTAGGCCATCGTTCGCGAGTGTTGTGATCGTGAACCTTTCATCCTTTCGCAACCTTTTCTTTGGGCCTCGTCTCATTACCGAAGTTTGGCTCAACCCGGAGGGCTATAAAAGAAGAAAGAAGAGTTAATATTTGTACATACCAAAACAATTAATGCATCAATTAGCTAGTCAGCACAGGCTTAATTAATATATATACCTCGCCGGACTTTGCAACAGCTCAATCCTTCGTTCGGTCACCGGAGTCATCATCATGGTCTCCTTCTTCCTCCGGCATTCGGTCACCGGAGCCATCATGATCATGTCCTTCCTCCTCCATTGTCCGATCACCAGAGCCGTCATCCTCTCCTTCCAGACCATCGGTGTCATTGAGAAAGGACAAGACATCACGTTCGGCGAGGATTATTTGCCCCAATAACTGTTCTGGTTCCAAGTCTCTTTGATCCATAGTTTCTGCAAATATTACAACACATGGCAATTAATATACAAACATGACAGATGGATATATTAGTGGCAAACATAGACCTAGCTAGCTAATCACAACAAGGAATCATATTAGTGGCCTCGATGCTTCTACGGTTTGGGGTGGACTTGACAACGCTTCTAGGGTTTGGGGTGGCCTCGACAATGCTCTTTTAACTTGGTAAATTTGGGTGGCCTCGACGCTTCTAGGGTTTGGGGTCGCCTCGGCAACGCTTCTAGGGTTTGGGGTGGCCTCGACGCTTCTAGGGTTTGGTCGGGCGAGAGGGGTTTGATCTACATCCCACCTCATGTTGAAGAGTTACTGGAGTTTTCTATGAACAAAAAAAATACTACCTATCACATGACATGTCCGGCGACCAGACCGGACCGCCTCTCTACAGAATGTCTGACGTCCGGACCGCCTCTCTCATGAATGTCAAACAAGGGATTCTCTTAACCTTTATGGGATTTAACAAAATGGAGCCATTCTGTATGTGCAGAAAATGGTCCATATTTTTTCTGATCTCAGCTACACTTCTATATGTCACGTTGTCTAGTGTCAAAGGATTCGAGAAAACCATGGCTTCATCATTAGCCGGAAGTAACAGGCACATAATGGTACGAAGCTCTCCAAAATTGTTTTGGAACAGAGTCCTGGATAGGATAATTAATTAGTTTTTTGATACGAAGTTCAGCAAGAGCCTTCCGAATAGCTCTATTTGGAAAGCTTTTGCTGAAATTCGTACCAAAAAACGAATTATTCTATCCAGAACTCCATTCCAAAACAACTTTAAAGAGCTTCGTAGCATCATACGCCTGTTACTTCCGGCTAATGGTGAAGCCAGGGATTTCTTTAATAATTTAACAGACGTGACATATAGAAGAACGAAAATGCCGTTTGGTGGACGAGCTCCATGCAGGCCGTTATCTGGCACGTCAATCTTCATAGAGATTCTGTGCAGTTTGGTATTCCCTCAACTTATTTCACCTGACACTTTTGTATGACACTGTATTCCCTGTTTAACAGCGCTGCACTATCAGGCCAGGCACACGTTCCAACGTCTCTCACCTGTCATGTTGAAAGGTGCCGCGCAAGACACACAAACATGGACCATTTTTACAGCACTACAATCTTCCACGCACACACAGCTAAGTGTCATTACTACCCTCCTCTCCAGTGACTAAACAAACTGACGCCGATGGAAATTTCTTCATGCACACTGTCATTTGATGCCACCGGTGCACCATTGCAAGGTTTTATTCCGAAGCAAAGATATACACCGAAGCCGGTTCGTTCTCCGTATATTCTGATATTTAGTATCAAGAGATATTGGCTTCATGAACCACTCCAGAATGTCAATAAAAAACTAGCTGCTACATGGAATAACATCTACCCTCATAATTTCACGTGCAAGGTGCAGATGATTTCTCCATTTTTCATGGATCACATTTTTTGTCACAAAATCTGGTGACACAATTGTTTTTGTACTGACTCCTCAAAAAATCATGGCCGTTTTTAACGTCGTTAAAATGGTCCTTTCGTTAACACAAATAAGTAGACGCCAACCAACCTCAGAGGCACACTTAGCTCATTCGATCTACTATCAAGTTTTCACGCAGTAGCAAAAAAAAAAGCATTTGGATTGTTTGACTTTCATATAAGCCGTTTAATTAAAAACAATCGTCCCTAGTAGTAAGAATTCCCATACCAATTGAAGGATGCATCCTTAAGTTTTTGATGCCATGGCATCTCGAGTGTTGTTATGCATCGGTCAGCATGCATACGGTTTTTGTACTACCATGCAATCGAGCCATCCATGCACAAAATAAAATTGCATCTGATCACATGATTAGGCATCACACGGAGATTGGACACATAAATTATTGTATGCAAAATAGTTTTGATAGCATCATTGCCTCTCATGTCGATGTCATGCCATGTCGAGCGTACTAATCCACATTTACTAGAAGTGAAAACCCCAATAAACTCTCATAGCCTAAAAATCAATTACCTAATACTCGCCAGACAAGACAAATCACACATACAGAACGATATATTTTTCTCTTTGTTGTGTGCCAAAATTGCAATAAGTATGACTATCGCTAGCCTTCGATTCTTAAGCCAACCACACTTAATACCGGTTGTTTCTTACTCAGCGCAAATAAGATGCACTCTAGTTTTTTTATGATGACATTTAAAAAAAGATGTAAAAAAGTATACATCCCTACCTGGTGCCATCCTATTTTAATTTTATTAATTCGATTTCATGCAACAGGTTACTCCTTGATTTTATTTTATTTTATATTTGTCAAGCACCGTGTAATGTTGTTCAAAGATATTTTTTCCTAGAAAAACATTATTGTTCAAAGTTTGAACCAAAACGGTTTTAATAAAAAGGATTTGCACCAAAACCTGTTTTTGTGCTTCGTAGCACCGCTCGGCAATTTTTTGGCGGGCGTCAAGTATCTCTCTGCTTGGACACAATCACACAGGCCACAACCAAGAGCACACCTCGCCCACTTGCTTTGATGTGTTGTCGCTTGCGACAGCTTCACGCAGCACTGTCAAATTAATGTGGTCAGATGTGCAGACCGAGCACTACAGTGCATGGCACCAGTGTATTTCCCACATAAACTACCACGTGTATAAAAACTGGAATTGGAAGCAGCGCACATCACAACGACACAATGCCTGGTCGAGATAATGAGCGTCAGGCAGCTTGTCCTCCAAAACGCCTCACTCATAGAAAAATATATATATATGAGATCAGAAAGAAAATTGGATCAATTTATGCACATCCATAATGGAGGCATTCTTCATAAATCTATGTCAAAAGTCAAACTTTGACATATGATCAAACTTTGACATATGATCAAATGTTGCATATGTTACCGGAGTTTTCTATATGAACAAAAAAAAATTCCACATGACATGTCCGATGTCCCCCCTCATGTCAAAGTTATCAGGGAGGGGGTAGACAACAACAACGCTCATCCCTCATGTCCGACGTCCGACGTCCCCCCTCATTTTAACTAATTTCTATGAACAAAAAAATATTGACCAAGTTTTCATATATATATATATATATATATATATATATATATATATATATATATATCATCCATCCATCCATATTCAAAATGTGCATCCATCCATCCATCCATATTCAAAATGTTCATATTCTACAATATCACCAAAAAATATGGCGAGGTAGGGGACGGCGACGAAGGTTGGCGGCGGCACTTACGGGTGGCATGCGGGGACGGCGATGAGAAGGAAAGGGGAGGAGGCAGGGGCTCACAGTGCGGTCGTAGGGAATGGCAATAGGCTCGGGGAGGGCTTGAGGTTGCCGAAATCGGTGTGGCGGCAATGACTAGAATGACGTTAGGTGTTGGGTTCTACCGTAGGTGCAACGCATGCAAAATAAAATTTTCCTATATGCAGAACATCCAAGAACATGCTACAGATATGGATCACAGTTCGTTACCACTAGACGTGCAGTGTCGTGCAGCGGAAGTAGAGTTGGGGCAGCACGTTCGTGTGGTCCGTCTCCTCCTCGTCCGATCTCCCTCGAACAGCCGTTCTGATCTCCCTCGAACAGCCGGTCGCCGGATCCCACGTACAGGTTCGCCGGAGCGGCCCAGGTGCACCGCCTCTAACGGTATCCGCGCGTGCAGGAGGAACACCCGTGCGGCGGACTGCTAGGTCCGATCACACGGTCGGCGGCCGCGGGTGGAGGTGGCTAATTGCAACTCATGCAAAGCCCTAATGATGACGCCGAAGCGATCAACCGTATGGGTGAGCCGCACCTCCATTATATATAGGCATCCGGCGCGGACTCAACTCTTGGGCCTCGCACGGATCCTAAATCCCATGTGTTCCTTCCCTTAAGCATGTGACCCTTTAGGTTCCCGTTCACTTGGTCGCGAGTCAGATGACATCCGACTCGACCGGTCGGTAGCGGCCTCTAGCAAGACGTGCCGACTCCATGTGTCCGATGAAGCTGGTTAGGCGAACATGTACTTCACACTTCTGTTCCCTTTGCCACACGATATATGTTGTCGTGCACAAGGCGACATGGTCATCCTTGTTGCAGCACGACCTGTTTCTTGTTCAGGTGAATCCGACCAACACTTCGGATTATCTCATAATCCTCATCGCATGGCCATGCTTATCCAGGTCGGATCACCCGAGGGGGGCCATAGTATATCTCTCCTGGTAGGAGGGGCAAATCCCATCTTGCTCGACCATGTCTCGCAGCATGGGTCTGGACAAGCCCGAAACCTACCTTTGTAACTACCCAGTCACGGAGTAACGTTTGGTCGGTCCAAAGCAAGTCTGTCACCATCCTGAGTACATGCGCCAGCTCAGGTCTTAGGACATAGAATGTATGTTGTACTAGAGACTCACAGATGACCTATCGCTGTGTCTGATAGTTGGGTCTGTCCAACTCAGACCTTATCTCGACTCGGATCTGACTATGTCGAATCCAACCAGCCTTTCTGAGTCCATATTATCCGCTAGCATCCAATGCTATATGGTCAGTGAGACCGAACCATCTACCATGTCATATGCTAGTCTGATTAGTTGCGCGTCCACTCAGCCCTTTCGACTAGGGACCATTTAGGACAGTTATCATAAAATGCATAGTCTCACAAACAAGTCATGTACTTATTAATACACATCATTGATAATGTCCAAGGACTATGTTTATTCATAAACACATAGAAAATATCATCATACATGATTGCCTCTAGGGCATATCTCCAACATGAGGGATGAAGGGGTCGCGGGCGCCGGCTTGGTGCTTCCTCACGGCGACGGCGACGGCAGGGGCGAGCCTTGGCGACGGCGGACGCGAGCGGCGGCGACGGCGACGGCGGGGGCGGCGGGTGGCGCGACGACGGGCGCGGGCGCAGGCGACGGCGATGGCGACGAGCCTCGGCGATGACGGGCGCAGGCGCACGCGATGACGACGGCAAAGGCGAGGCGGTGAGCCTCGGCGACGACGGGTGCGGGCGACGGCGATGGCGACGACGACGGGCGCGGGCACGGGCGACGGCGACGGCGGGGCGAGGGCGGCGAATCTCGGCGACGATGGGCGCAGGCGACAGCGATGGCAACGGTGCGAGCGACGGCCACGGCGGGGGCGGTGGGCGGCGTCGGGGCACCCTGGCGGCGTCGATGTCGTTGGCGTCGTCGGGGGCTACTGCGAGATGAGAACTAAAAATTCCTATGTGCTACCTTATATACCCAGAGCATTGGTCCCGGTTCGTGGCACCAACCGGCACCAATGCACCCCTTTAGTCCCGGTTGATGGCACCAACCAGGACCAAAGGTCAGTTTTCAGCAGCCCAAAGGGCGGGAAACAGGGACCCTTGGTCCCGGTTGGTGGCACCAACCGGGACTAAAGGTGTGTATTGGTCCCGGGGCCAAATGTTTAGTCCCACCTCGCTAGCTGAGAGATCTCGACAGTGGTTTATAAACGTTGTTGCGCCCATCCTCTCGAGCTCCTCTCAATTGCAGGCTTGCGGGCCTAATCTGTCACTCCTCTACCTGTGGGCCTATTGGGCCTGCTGTGGGCCTGAATCCTGGCCCAACAAGTTCATTGGGTTTCTAGTCGTATTAAGGCTGTGGTGGCCCAGTAGGTGGCATTTTTATTTTTATTTTAGTTTTTTTTGTTTTTTGCTTTATTTATTGTATTTTGTTTCTACTTACAGCTAAATACTTACTTTTTTCAGTGATTCTTTATGCTTTCAGGTCACAAAAATTCTAAACCTTCTGTTAGTGCCATTAGTTTTCAAATTTGAATTTTTTGAAATTTGTGTCACTAGTTTGTGAATAACTTTACTAGAAAAATAGATTTTTCAGTGATTCTTTTTCCTGCATTTAATATAAATGTGTTTTATCATTATATTCAAAAATACTAGAGGTTTATAAAAGATTTTTAGTTCATTCCTTTTGCTATTAGAGTTTTATAAAAGCTTTTACTTGATTCTTTTTGCTATTGAAGAATATTATAGTTTTGTTTTAGTTGATCATAACATAATATTTTAATTGATTATTTTTAGTTCAATCTTTTTGCTATTAGAGTTTCATAAAAGTTTTCTAGTTCATTCTTTTTGCTATTAGTTCATTCTTTGAGCTAAATGACCATGAAATTGAAAAACACTACAAATAAACTCTGAAAAGGTTGAAAGTTGGCATGGTATCATCATTTCACCCACATAACATCTGCTAAAAAGTTGGCAGGGTTATGGCAAAAACTGGATGCACTTTGTGTACAAAATGGACAATATCTTTCGAAGTATCACGGTTTCATACGAAAACTCATCTGTTACAAAAGGCATTTCATTTCTTCACATGTAACTGCAGTGATATTCTAGATCAAAGGCATCATCATAATAGTTGTGGAGAGAAAGTCTTCACTTTTTCTTCGCTTGTGTCCTTTGCTTATTGCGCCATAACCATGGATAATCTTCATCATTTAACAAGATGCTTGGGTCAGCCTTGACTTTGAAGGGAGGAATTTCATGAAACTTTTCATAATCTTCAGACATGTCTGTCTTGCCCTCCAATCCCATGATGTCTCTTTTTCCTAAAAGAACTATGTGGCGTTTTGGCTCATCGTATGATGTATTCGCTTCCTTGTCTTTTTTTTTCTCAGTTTGGTAGACATGTCCTTCACATAGAAAACCTGCGCCACATCGTTGGTTAGGACGAATGGTTCGTCTGTGTACCCAAGATTGTTCAGATCCACTGTTGTCATTCCGTACCGTGGGTCTACCTGTATCCCGCCTCCTCACAGATTGACCCATTTGCACTGAAACAAAGGGACCTTAAAATCATGTCCATAGTCAAGTTCCCATATGTCCACTATGTAACCATAATATGTGTCATTCCCCTCTTGGTTGTTGCATCAAAGCGGACACCGCTGTTTTGGTTAGTGCTCTATTGATCTTGGACGATCGTGTAAAATATATTCCCATTTATCTCGTACCCTTTGTAAGTCAATACAGTCGAAGATGGTCCCCTGGCCAACGAGTACAGCTCATCAGAAATAGTGTTGTCACCCATGAGACGTGTTTGCAACCAACTCCCGAAAGTCCTGATGTGTTCACATGTAATCCAGTTGTCACACTGCTCCAGGTGTTTGGAGCGCAGAATATTCTTGTGTTGATCATAGACATACGGGGTCACCAAGGTAGAATTCTGTAGAACTGTGCAGTGTGCTTGAGACCAAGAATGCCCGTCCCTACATATTATAGAGTCCGCTCCTAGCGTGCCTTTTCCAGTTAGTCTTCCTTCATACCACGATTGAGGGAGACCAATCTTCTTAAGGTCAGGAATGAAGTCAACACAAAACCCAATGACATCCTCTATTTGATGGCCCATGAGATGCTTCCTTCTGGCCTAGCATGGTCAGAAACATATTTCTTTAAGTCTCCCATGAACCTCTCAAAGGGGAACATATTGTGTAGAAATACATGGCCCAGAACGATAATCTCATCGACTAGATGAACTAGGACGTGCGTCATGATATTAAAGAAGGATGGTGGGAACACCAGCTCGAAACTAACAAGACATTGCACTAAATCACTCCTTAACCTTGGTAGGATTTCTGGATCAATCACTTTCTAAGAGATTGCATTGAGGATGCACATAGCTTCACAATGGCTAAACAAACGTTTTCCAGTAGAAGCCCCCTCAATGCAACCGAAAGCAGTTGCGTTATAATCACGTGGCATTCATGAGACTTTAGATTCTAGAACTTTTTCTCTGCCATATTTATTATTCCCTTTATATTCAACGAGAAGCCAGATGGGACCTTCATACTGAGCAGGCATTCAAAGAAGATTTCCTTCTCTTCTTTGGTAAGAGGGTAGCTGGCAGGACCTTCATGCTGTTTTGGATGCATGCCGTCTTTTTCATGCACACGTTGTTGTTCCTTCCGGTCCCCCGGTGTATCTTTTGTCTTTCCATACACTCCCAAGAAGCCTACCAGATTCACGCAAAGATTCTTTGTAACGTGCATCACATCGATTGCAGAGCGGACCTCTAGGTTTTTCCAATAGGGTAGGTCCCAAAATATAGATTTCTTCTTCCACATGGGTGCGCGTCCCATATCGTCAGTCGGAACAGATAATCCGCCAGGAACCTTTCCAAAGATTACTTGTAAATCATTGACCATATCAAGTATGTGATCGCCAATATGGAGGGCGGGCTTCTTCCGGTGATCTGCCTCACCTTTGAAATGCTTTCCTTTCTTTCGACATTGATGGTTGGTCGGAAGAAATTGACGACGCCCCAGGTACACATTCTTTCCGCATTTGTCCAAATATATACTGTTGGTGTCATCTAAATAGTTTGTGCATGCGTGGTATTCCTTGTTTGTCTGTCCTGAAAGGTTACTGAGAGCAGGCCAATCATTGATGGTTACAAACAACAACGCTTGTAGGTCAAATTCCTCCTGTTCTTTCTCATCCCACACACGTACACCTCTTCCATTCCATAGCTGTAAAAGTTCATCAACTAATGGCGTTAGGTACACAGCAATGTCATTGCCGGGTTGCTAAGGGCCTTGGATGAGCACTGGCATCATAATGAACTTCCGCTTCATGAACAACCAAGGAGGAAGGTTATACATAGATAGAGTCACAGGCCATGTGCTATGCTTTCTGCTATGCTCCCCAAAAGGATTAACATCATCTGCACTTAAACCAAACCATACGTTCCTTAGGTCACATGTAAAGTCGCTCCACTTTCTCTCGATCTTTCTCCACTGCGACCCGTCAGCGGGTGCTCTCAACTTCCCATCTTTCTTACGGTCCTCTTTGTGGCATCGCATCAACTTGGCATGCTCTTTGTTTCTCAACAGGCGTTTCAACCGTGGTACTATAGGAGAATACCACATCACCTTGGCAGGAACTCTCTTCCTGGGGCGCTCGTCATCAACATCACCAGGGTCATCTCGTCTGATCTTATACCGCAATGCGCCGCATACCGGGCATGTGTTCAAATCTTCGTACACACTGCGGTAGAAGATGCAGTCATTAGGTCATTCTTCTACACCTCCAATCCTAGAGGGCATACAACCTTCTTTGTTGAGTGCATACTGTCGGGCAATTCGTTATCCTTTGGAAGCTTCTCATTCAATATTTTCAGTAGCTTCTCAAATCCTTTGTCAGGTACACCATTCTCTGCCTTCCACTGCAGAAATTCCAGTGTGATACTGAGCTTTGTGTTGCCATCTTCGGAATTGGGGTACAACCCTTTTTTGTGATCCTCTAACATGTGATCGAACTTCAACTTTTCCTTTTCACTTTTGCATTGTCTCTTTGCATCAACAATGACCCGGCGAAGATCATCATCGGGCACATCGTCTGGTTCCTCTTGATCTTCAGCTTCCCCTGTTGTAGCATCACCGTATTCAGGAGGCACATAGTTTTCATCATCCTCTTCTTCTTTGTTGTATTCCATCATAACCCATGTTTCTATGTGCTTGGTACAAACATTATAGTGTGGCATAAACCCTTCTCAAGCAGGTGGAAGTGTAGGGTTTTAGAGTTGGAGAAAGCTTTCGTCTCACAAACAGTACATGGACAATGCATAAAACCATTCTACTTGTTTGCCTCAGGCGCTTCGAGAAAATTATGCAGGCCCTTAATATACTCGGAGGTGCGTCGGTCACCGTAGATCCGTTGTCGGTTCATCTGCATGCGTTATATAATAAAGTGTATTAAAAACCGTTATAGAATATCATGAATAGAGAAGTGACCAAATTAATAGAAATCCATCATCACATTAAAGCCAAAGTACAGTAGTGACCAAAATAAATACATAAAGTTCATACATAGTTTTCATTATTGAACAACATATAGCTCTCCAGAGCATCTAATTAAAACATACATTGAAACTATGTAAAAAAAATTAAATGCAACAACAAATGCGATCATAACCATAACTAAGGTAACAATTGATCCAACGGCATAATGATACCAAGCCTCAGTATGAATGGCATATTTTCTAATCTTTCTAATCTTCAAGTGCATTGCATCCATCTTGATCTTGTGATCGTCGACGACATCGGCAACATGCAACTCCAATTTCATCTTCTCCTCTTCAACTCTTTATAATTTTTCTTTCAAGTAATTGTTTTCTTTTTCAAACAAATTTAACTTCTTGACAAGAATTTCTATGTCGATTGGAATTTCCGGTTCACATACCTCCTAGATTAAAAAATCTATCTCACATTGGTCGGCATAATTGTCAAAAACACTAAATAAAACAAATAGTTATAAAAGATAATATACACCACATCCGAATCATAGACAGTACGAGGGCCGATGGAGGCTGATACCAAAACCATCGCAATATATAATAACAAACAATAATAAAAGTGAGAAAATTACACAAGTATCTATCTAAGTCATACAAGTAAGAACTTTTTTATTTTAGAAAGAGGATAAGAAGATGGGGCTAACCACGGTGGTGTCGGCACCGGGATCGGCGTGGGCGGTCGACGGCGGTGAGGACGGGGACGGGACAGGACGGACTGCCAAACCTAGACAAATCTTGAGGAAAGTGGATCTTGGACAAGGAGCTTCGAGAGGAGAAAGCTTAAGTGTGGCTCAAGAATTTCATCGAGCACCTCATGTGCATAGGAGGTGAGCTAGAGCACCACAAAGCTCTCCCACGGCCGGCCAAAAAAACAGAGCAATGCACTTCTCTGCTCGCGAGCAGGGGCAGGGGGTATATATAGGCTTCCCTTTTTGTCCCGGTTTGTGGTTGGAACCGGGACTAAAGGACCCCATTTGGTCATGATTCCAACCACAAACGGGGACCAATGGTTGTGGGCCAGGAGCGAGGCCCATTCGTCCCGGTTCGTGTCTGCAACCAGGACCAAAGGGGTTAGACAAACCGGGACCAATGGCCCACGAGGCTCAGCCGGTGCTCTGGCCTCACGAACCGGGACCGATGCCCCCATGGGTCTCAGTTCGTGATGAACCAGGATTAATGGGTTTTTCAGGCCTGGACCAAAGCCCTGTTCTCTACTAGTGTATATGCAAGTCAGTCAAGTGAAAAAGCAGAACAAGTAGCATGTTCTGGTCCAATTGTCAGCGTATACACAAAGGACTCATTTGGAGAATATCTTATCACCTAGGAGAGTTGCAATGTGAGGAAGAGGTCAACTATTCCAGGTGTTGCGGACCTAGATGATTTCCTTAATCAGTTTGCTGAAATGTCCGAAGTGCAAGAACATAACATGGAGGATGAAGAAAACATGGATGAAGAAGATGTGATGGATGCTGATAGCTCTGAAGAGGAGCAAGAGGATGATGATGCAGACTTGCATGTGAAAATAAAATACCTGAAGAGGACGAGGGTTTTTGAAGGTGATTCTAAGCCAGAAGAGTTATTTTGTGGGGCTGATGAGGAAGAAGAGGGCTTTGTTGAACCAGCACCTATGTAGAAATTGCCTATTAGAAGAGGACCCACAACAAGATCTCATTGCAGTTCAGAAGCTAAACTTGAAGAAGACTATGTTCCATTGTCTAATGAGGACATGGATGGGGAACTTGTAGCTGATTCAGATGAAGAGATTGTGTTCTACTGCTCCTCATCTGGCAGGAAGACCAAGGAAAAGAAGAGGAAGAGTTGCTCCAACACCTACTGCAGTAGATGCTCCAAGAGCTTCTGCTCCAACACCTACTCCAGCAGCTGCCAGCACAATTTCCACATCAAGAGGAAGGGCTTCTGCTTCTCCAAGTTCTGCAGCATCAAGAGGAAGGGCTTCTGCTGCTCCAAGTTCTGTAGCATCAAGAGGAAGGGCTACACCAGCAGCCAGGTCTTCATTTGCTCCTCCAAGGGCTTCCACCGATCACATGGCTGGAACTTCTTTAGCTGTAGGTAGAAGGGTAACCAAGAGGCCACACAGGCTCAGAGATTACTTCTATGCTAGTGGGAACTAGTTGTGTAATGCAACCAAACTGATGGACCGATCAAGGAGTCATTTTCAGAAAAAAATCTTTGTTATGTGGCTGTTGAATGCCATGCTACTTAATTAAGACTTGTTATGTGGTTGTTGAACTCATTATGGATGAGGATTTGTGGTTGTTGAACTCGTTATGGATGAGGATTTTCATGTTGAACTTGTTTTCTGGCTGTGTAAAGTAGTTGATATGTTCAACATGTTATACTATGGCATTGTTGATGATTGCCATGATGAATTGAATCAATGGACAAGAAGACATTGTTCTAATTTAAACCAACATCATAATTGTTCTGATATCACATCAACACATTAGTAACCACAACCATACATGATAATATAGGTTCAGATAGTACCACACATTGTTCTTGCTTCCAACATTGGTAGCCACAACCATATATAATACATATTACCTAAACCATAATACATATCCCCAGCCTTCAGTAGATCAGCTACGATATACTCCAGCCTTTTCTTCTCTTGCTTCACCTGTTCCATACCTTGATCTGCTACAGCCTTCTTCCAATTGGTGATCAGTTCATCATTGCTCTGCTTCATCACTTGAAGTGCTAGCTTAAGTTCCATATTGTCTTTCTCAAGCCTAGCCTTGTCTTCCTGGGCTTCAACTAAAGCTTTCTCTACATCACTATCATGCATAATCTTCTCATAGTTCTCCCTCGTCACATTCTTGTAAACTGTTGCAAAAAATGGCTTGTTTCTTTTATATGGTTGTGATGCTTCTTGTTCTAACTTCTTTTCTTCTTCCAGCTTCACTATCATCTTATCTTTTCTTTCAATCTCTTTGTTGCTCTGGTCATACATATCCCAAATCTTGCGGAATGCATTCTTCATTTGTTCTGACCATTCTGCATCAATACACTCTACCAGACCACAGTTGTCACCTTCCTGCATTAAAAAATTGCAAAAGGAGAAAGTACTAAGTACAATTGAACAGGAACTGAACACCTAACCATTGTAATTATCATACAACACATGCATATAAGCCTAATCCCAACTTACACCTGAGTCTAGTAAAAAATTGATCAATGGCATACAAAGGATCTGCACAAACCTCATTTCCACATCCGTAAAACCTACGGCCGGTGTTCACGCCTTGGAATACAACACCCCTATGCACTGGCAAGTTGTGACTGCACATCGGTCCTCTAGCAACAATGCCACACCACTCTGGGTAAACAATGGTTTGTGGAACCTACAAGGATTCAGATAGAGTACATCCTCAAATCCCAGATCAAATGGGTCAAAAGAAAACCTAACCCTAATTTAGAAAGAAAAGGAACTCACATAGGATTCGTCCGTGTGCGAGATGAAGAGGGAGTCCTTCCACGAGACCATGGTTGCGGCGACCGGCAGCTGGGGCGCGAGCGGTCGGCGGCGGGGGGTCGGGTAGCGGCGATAGAGAACTACGAGAGAGATAGAGAGAGAATGGACGAATGGGTTGGGTTTGACCGGCTCGTTAGGTTTAGACCGACACCGTCTAACGGCTCGTCATGGCCGCCGTCTCGCCCTGGCCACGTGGCGCCTGACAATAGGACCCAACGGTCAGAAATCCACTCAAACGCTCTAAATCATGGTATCAGCGTTTTGTGAAAACTATCATCCCAATGTTGGTGGTTTTTCTGGAAAAAAATGAATGGTGGCGGTTTCCTGATTTAGGGTCCCCTGTGGTGATTTTTTGCAATTTACTCCTCCAGCTCAGCTTATTTTTTGGACCTCAGAGGATTTCCTTCTTCTCTTTGCGAGAAGCTCAAAGGAAGGTTCGACATGTTGGTATTCAGCTGTTAGTTTCACCTTGATGGACCTGGATATTAATGCAATTATGTTGACATTTAAACTATCTTTAAGTAGGCCGTTTTGTTATTTCATCAGAGAATTTTTCCTGTGGAGTACATTAATATTTTGATGAGAGCTTTTTTTGGATAGGTGTGGATTATGTCCAGTTCCCTTTGGACGAGTAGAAAAGTTGAATAAGATCCTAACCGCATTCAGAGTAGTCCCTCTATTCAAGGAAACCCTCAAAGAAGCATTTTGAGGTAAGAAGGCATCCAATGTTCCGAGTGTCACTAGCACGTTTGTGGTAGCAATTTTCCCAGGATTTAATTGAAGTGAGGCGGGGGAAATATACGGCCGCATTTAGCATTTGATCTGCCGCTCCTAGTTGCTTGAACTCTGAAGTGAACAAATGGACTTTTTTGAGGAACTGGCAGTGGAGCTGCCTATAACAAGTGGCCTCTAGGCACTGGTCTAACCCATCCCTTAAAAATTTATAACTCTCTACATAAGTTTTCTTAGAGTTGTCGATGCTGTCGCTGCCTATCTATGTCTCATGAGCCTCCTTCCGCCGTCGACCCAGAGCTTATGGGGCACCACCACCACACTGGCACAGCTCCCCGCCGCCTCCCAGGTCTCGTCCCGCGCACCTCACCCGGGGCTTCCAGACTCCTCATCGCACTGCGTCGGTCATCACCACCTCCCGAGCCTAGCCGTGGCCTTCGGAGTTGGCCATTCGTCCAGTGCGGCATTCGTGGTGAACTCCTGCTAGCTACCATTCCCTCCAACCAGCAACACACGCAGAGTGTTTGAGGAAATGGCCAAAACGAAAACTCTAGTACTGAAAGTGTGCAAATTTAGCAAAACGTAACTATAGTTTATACTTTTTAGGTTATACTATACAAGGGTGAGGTGGGGACAAGGATGTTAATCCAAAGACTTCAAGAAGCAGAATAATTTCAGGCAAGGGAATGCCTTAAACAGAGGGTGTCTTCATTTCCAAAAACAGAAAGATAGAATAGTTTTTTATGCTAAAACAGGTTTACTTTGGGAAAAATTATAAGTTCTGTTACTGAGCACTGTTAAAATTGGAGCACGTACCTCGGCAAGCTTCCACGGGAGGTTCCTGGAAAATCGCTGCGACGAGCCATGCCGATTGGGGCCAGTCAGCCTGCTGGCGTACCCGATCCTCATCCACCTTGACCGCATCCTTGACTTCTCCATCGAGCCGATGGACCCTCCCTTCCGGGCTAGACCGACAAGCTCCCACAGCGTCGCCAGCGGGATCCCCTCCGACAACCTCGACTCTCCTCCTCGCGACGACTCGGCCGAGTGCCCCCCCCCCCCCCCCCCCCCCGCGGCTCCAATGATGGCTCCGGCGGCCGCTCAAGGCATGACGAGCAAGGCCACCACCAAGGTCGGGAGCGCCGTGAGGTCGATGGTGCTAGCGCTAACGATGCTCCCGCCCTGGATGGCTATGACGGGGCCACCTCTGCTGACGGCGTCAACGGCGCTGACGAAGCCCCTGTCGGCCTGCTAGGGGTGGGTGCCGACACTGCCTTGCTGGCTTGCGTCCAAGGTGCTGCAGACAAGCACGACACCCCGCCGCCCATGTTGGTCGCATGTGACCACCCAAGAGAAGAAGCTGCCCAAAACCTTTCCGAGCCGGTGTAGGAGACGGATCCCTTGTTCATGCTTACTGAACACTCTGCTGCGCAAACCGGCGTGCCTGTCCTTGCTGCCGCTTCTGCTCACCCTCTGATGCTGCCGGTGGACCAGCTGCGACCTGATGCACCCACGCTACCATCGTGCATGGAAGTGGAGCCCATTGCATGCACGGATATGCAGGAGATGGCGAGTGGCAGTGTGTCTGGGCCAGAGGCTGCTTTGCAGCTGGACGGGCCACTAGCGAGAAGGGCCTCGGCGCG
The DNA here is from genome assembly GCA_022496015.1 of Hordeum marinum. Lineage (NCBI taxonomy): Eukaryota > Viridiplantae > Streptophyta > Magnoliopsida > Poales > Poaceae > Hordeum > Hordeum marinum. The sequence continues at coordinate 46,549,157 of CM039673.1, read as the reverse complement.
GTCCAAGCCGCTCTCAACCCTATCTACTCGCAGAGGCAGCTTGACGCCTTCATCACCACTCTCTGCTGCCCAGCATCACCCCCTGCTCCCCCTCCGCCGCCATCGACGCTCACCACCACCCCTGCCCCAAGGCAGGAACCCGTCCACTCCTCCGACCAGCGACCTAGTGGGCGACTTGTTGTGCTCCCGAGCCACGGGTTGTCCACCATGGCCAAGGTCCAGCTCGTCCTCCTCAAGAAGCACGGTCAGGCAGCCGGAAACCAATGACATTCAGTGTTACAAGAGTCTCTACCAGAAGCCACTCCCTTCCCACTTCATCGAGGCGATCACTGGTTTGACCGCAGCCGCGGGGAGGAAGAAAGGAAGATGCACCCCGACCACTGCTACCTCGGACTTGCAGGCCGCGGCTGCCGGCTGCAACGGTTGCCCCCAAGTCTCTAATGTTTGTACGCCCCTCCCTCGCCTCGCCAAGAGTGGTCTTGGCCTCACCGTTGTTCCCTGTTTTTGTTGTTGCCTGTTTGAGTCTAAATTTGACTTCGTCAAGGCTGAGTCTGTACCTTCTACTGTTAGTTGTTCGATCCTGAAAACTGAAGTTTGTATGTGTTCCAGTCCCTGTTGTGCAATGGTTTGTTTATGGATTGTGCGATCCTAAGCTGGAATATTAGAGGACTCGACAATCCCGCGAGGCGCCGGGTTATTGCTGGTGTTGTAAAAGATCACCACTGCAAACTTGTCTGCCTACAAGAAACGAAATTGGATTCTATCTCTAACAGCATCGTCGCCGACACTTTGGGCCCCTCTTTCGTGGATAATTTTGTTTTCCTTCCTGCTGAGGGCACCAGAGGGGGATCCTTATCGCCGGCTCCTCCGACCATCTCAACATCACCCCGCAGCCGCTGCTTCAGGGGATTTTCTCTGTATCCGCCCTGATCACTGATCTCTGCTGCAATTGGTCTTGGCTGCTGACAGGGGTCTATGGTCCGCAATCTGACGAAGACAACCTCAACTTCCTGAATGAGATCAGACACATCAAAACATTGGCACTACCTGAATGGGTTGTGCTAGGGGATTTTAATCTTATCAGTCGGGCTTCTGAGAAGAGCAACAACAATATCAACCTCCGCATGATCTGTTCTTTTCGTGCAGTCATCCATGATCTGCAGTTAAAGGATTTTCCACTCACCGGACGACGATTCACCTGGCCCAATGAAAGGCTGAACTCTACCCTCACCAAGATTGACAAAGTACTCTTCTCTAACGAGTGGGAATCAAGATCGCCTGACTACCAACTCCTGTCGGGATCCACGGACATTTCTGACCACTGCCCCTTGATCTTGAAGAAGATTCAGGCGCGCCACTTCTCTGGTTTCCGGTTCGAGGCTTGGTGGCCGAACGAGGATGGTTTCAGCGATGTTGTCTCCCAAGCATGGTCCAAGCAGCTGCACACAACGACTGCATCAGAAGACTGCATGTCAAGCTTACTAGGACTGCCAAGGCTCTCAAGAAGTGGAGTAAAAACCTGATCAAAGAAACAAGATTCAGCTCTGCGGTTGCATCCGAGGTCATCATGCAGCTGGATCTCACCATGGAGTGCAGGCAGCTAACGCAGCAAGAGCTGGACCTGCGCGCGCTGCTCAAGGGCAGGCTTCTTGCTCTTGCTGCAGTTCAGAGGATAAGATGGAGACAAAGGTCAAGATTAACTTGGATTAGAGTCGGCCATGCAAACACCAAGCTCTTCCACTTGCGCGCGAACGGCAGAAGAAGGAAGAACCACATCCCCTACCTCCACCATGGTAACCAGCTCGCAACCGACCATGCAGATAAGGCTGCTGCCCTAAACGAGCACTTCACCTCCCTGCTGGGCCGGCAGGATAGCGCCTCCCTGCAGATGAACTGGTCAGCCCTTAACCTGCCTTCTGCTAACCTGATTCATCTCGACCTCCCGTTTGAGTTAGATGAGCTCGGCAAAGCTATTAAGGAAATGGCAACGGAGAAGGCACCGGGCCCGGACGGCTTTATTGGGCTCTTTTTCAAAAAGTGTTGGCACACAATCAAGGTGGATCTACTAAACGCCCTTAACCAGCTATCTGCTCTTCAAGCCACAAATTGGAATCTGCTGAATTCTGCCTACATTGTCAGTATCCCCAAGAAAGAGAATGCTTTGAAAGCTGCTGACTATCGCCCATTTAGTCTCACTCACAGTGTTGCTAAGATTTTGGGAAAGCTCCTTGCCAATAGGCTTGCGCCAACAATGCAACATCTTATCTCCATGAGCCAAAGTGCATTTCTCAAGGGCAGATCGATTAAAGACAATTTTCTATATGTCCAAAACCTCATCCAGAGTTTGTACAGAGCCAAGAAATAGGCAATCTTCCTGAAGTTGGACATTGCCAAGGCGTTTGACTAAGTCAGATGGGATTATCTGCTGGAGGTACTCCGCCACATGGGTTTTGGACTGAGATGTCGGGACTTGATTACAACCGTTCTATGCTCAACCTCTTCTAGAGTAATCCTAAATGGGGAACCGGGACTGCCTTTTACCATCGGTGTGGTCTGCGGCAAGGCGACCCTCTATGGCCTTTTCTATTCCTGCTCGCCATTGAGCCGCTGCAGCACATCTTTGCATCTGCAACCGAAGCCGGGATTCTCAAGCCCATTGCTCACAGTTTGGCCTCCATCAGACCATCAGGGTCAGCCTGTATGCTGACGACGCAGCCCTGTTTCTGAATCCGTGCAAGTCTGAATTGAGGGCCGCACAAGCAATCCTTGAAGCTTTTGGGAGGATTTTGGGGCTATTTAATTACGAACTTCTCCAGGTCCTTGGCATTCCCTATCTGCTATGATGAGCTAAGATCTAATGAAGTGCTCTCTGATTTCGCCGGAACAATTCACTCTTTCCCTTGCAAATATCTCGGGCTCCCACTCAGCGTCCATAGACTCAGGCGCACTGACCTCCAATTTCTGATTGATAAGATAGCTGCCAAGTTTGCACGGTGGAAAGGCAAACTGTTGAACAAAGCCGGAAGAGTAACCCTGATCAACTCGGTGCTCACATCGCTCACCACATACATTCTGACCATGTTTGCCCCTAGCACTATCAGAATCGCACCCTATGCCGACGGCCCTGGCCGTCGGCATAGCCTTGATTCCCGTCGGGACAGGCCTATGCCGACGGCCCCCGTCGGCATAGGGCCGTCGGTAATATATACGTCGGCGTAGCCCCGGGACCGTCGGCATAGGATCTATGCCGACGGTGTTCGTACATCTATGCCGACGGCCTGGGCCGTCGGCAACGTTCCCACCTAACGCCGTTCGTCGTCAAGTACTAACCAATAGGTGCTCGCCACGTATCAGCACCTGGGCGCTCCTGGGGCAGAACTATGCCGACGGTCGAGTCGTCGGCGTAGCTTGAATCTATGCCGACGGTTTAGCCGTCGGCATAGCCTTCCCCAGGTGTGCCCAGCTGCTGGCACGTGACAGCTATGCCAACGGCCTAGCCGTCGGCGTAGCGTCAAACTATGCCGACGGCTAAACCGTCGGCATAGATGCCACGTGCCAGCTGCTGGGTGCTCACGCCAGCTCTATGCCGACGGCTAGGCCGTCGGCATAGAATGTATTTGATTTTTTTTTCTTTTCTGTTTGTTTTCAGATCAATTCAATTCAAATATGATTAAAATAGACATATAGAACACATCTAAGTATCATCCAGCACCGTCACAACAATATATGCATAAGCATCATCACAATCAACATAAACATAAGCATAAGCATATAAAGAAGTGCACAAGTCATCTAAAGTACCATCAAAGACCACAAGTTTATCATCATCATCACCACACACAAGTCATCTAAAGAAACATAAGCAGACAAGTAACCGAAAGTCTTAAGCGCCAGGACGTCGAGCACCGCAGAGGTCATCACCGCCAAGACCGCCGAAGCCCAGGTCCTCATTGCTAGCGGCAGCGCTACCGCCAAGATCGCCTCCACCTCCGCCTTTGTGGATCGGAGTGGTCGGGCTCCGTGACTCAGGAGTGCTGCGACGACCACCGCCAACAGTTGATGTACCGGTTCGCTGGATGTTGAAAAGACATATTAACGGGATATATGACTATGTTGAAAGGCATGATATGCTTTGGGTGAATAGTTAGGGGATGTACATACCGGCGAGGGGCCATCATGCTGCTGTGCCACAAACTCCTCAAAGGTAAGCAGCGTTGGTTGTGCTGGAGGAGATGGTGCTGTTGCCAATTGAGGAACCCGTCCGGCCGCCGTCTCCTCAAGAGCGCGCTACATCCTGGCATTGTTCTGCTCATGGTATGCATAAAGGCTCGTGTGCCACGTCATGGTCTCCTGGCGTGTGTACTCCATGTAGGCCTACGGTATGACATGATGGAACTCATAAACATCTCAATGCTGGAAAATAAAGTGAGCAATGTAGAGAAGAGGGAAAATACTTACAGATTGCCGCTCCTGAAAGAGGGACTGTGACTGCGCACTGGTCATGGGCGTGCTCGTGCGCTGGCTCAGGCTCGGGTCGGTAGCTCGGAGCTGCGTGTAGGAGATAGTCGGAGTGATAACAACATCGAGAACCACCTGCCGACCGTGCTTCTTGGGCCCCATGCCCACCACCACCCTCTCGTCTAGATCCGCACTCATGGGGTTAGATGTGCCAGGATGTAACCTGAGATACTCCTGAGAGTAGGCCTGCTTCTTCTCCGTGGTGTTGCCGTAGTACTTGGGCTCGCCAGGCTTGGCGCTCCTCCGCATATGGGCGATCTCCCACGCCTCCATGTGTGAGAGCGGCCGCTTCAGTTTCTCCTCCTGCACCATCAAATAGAGGTTAGTCATACATAAAAAGTAACGGTAAATAGAAGAAGAATGTTTAATGAGGTTAGTCATACATTAAGTGCCTTGTGGAGAAAGTGGTTTCGGTTTCCCTGAGCATGTACTCCCTCCGTCCCTCGGTTAGCCTTGTTTTTTATGCTCGTAGCCGCCCAGGCTCCATCCTTATCACACCAAACATCCACTAATCCCGCCCAAGACTCGTCTTTTCCATAACACCAATTTGGACACACCTACATAATGAAAGCATAATGGCATGTCAACACGAAACGGTAAAATATACCACAAACATCGGAATGAGAAATCTTTTATACTTACCGCCAAGTACCGGTCCCTCTCCAAGGTAATGTCCGTCCTCCGCGCTTCTTCCTTGGTCATCTTCACACCAAGAGCGTCGTGATAGTATGTCGTGATGGCCACATAGCGCGCCTCGTACTGCATCTGGCGGGCCTTCTTCTTGCATTGGCGCAGCACGATCTCGTCGGCTCTGGCCTTGTGCTCCGGAAGAACACGATAGAATTTCTACAATCATGCATGAAACAAGAATGGAAGAAGCCATGAGTTAAATCATTCATGAAACTAGAATGGACTTGTGCTTCTGAAGAGAACTCACCCAGAAAGTAGTGATCACGGTCTTGGCATGGGTCTCATGCTCCGCGTGGAGGGCCGCTTTCCAGTGGTCCCATCTCATGGTCAAAACCCGACTATCCGGGTGCCTGACTGGATCAGGACAGTACAACCCCGACCAGTATAACTTCAGCAAGACGGTGATGACGCCGTTGGGAATACGGACCCCTTTATAATATATCCAGTTGCTGCTCCTCTATATGGAAGCGATACCCATTCACGCCCTTTGCGGAATTTAATCTCGTATATATTTTGTACCCTTCCGTAGTAGTCTATTGAATTTTGACCGGGGGTGTACACTCCGGTATTTATAGTTTTGGGATCAGGACAGCTGTTCTGGTGCTCCTCTATATGGAAGCGATACCCATTCACATCATACTTTTTACATGTCATGACAGCAGGGTCAAAACCCATGGAAACCCATCTCAATTCGTCATCCATAGATATGTTTGGATTATTTCCCTTCAAGTATAATTGAAAGTGTTGGGTGCATTAGTTCGGTTAACTAATAAATGTTGAACTACGTATTTAATAGGGAATGTAGAAAATTATTTTCTCCATGAACCAAGCAACAAAATATTTACGTCCAGGGTTTCCATGACGGAGAAGATTAAGTGCCTCCGCCTCAGTAGGAGGATTAATTCCCGTCCATTCCTCTTGAAGGAAATCACTAAAAGAAGAAAAGAGGTGTTAGACCGGGAATAAGTGTCGAATACATAAAGGAATTGTGTAGTGGTATTACCTCATCCACACTTCCTCAACTTCCTTGATGTTGTGCAAGATATAGAACATGAGGTCCTCCCACTCTTGTCGTGGCATGTTATAAGATCTCGAGGCCCCAGCCCTACCACCTTGCACGTTGAATAGATGGAGCTTGGGTTGATAATTGGGCTCTTCTATATTGTATCGAGGCACCTTGTTATGCAGATGGGGAACGTGGTCTGGATAGTATGATGTCCTGAGGTCTGACACCTCCTCTAGGATAACTGCCTCAGCTATGGAAGCTTCAATCTTAGCTTTTTTCCACATTTCTGTCGGAGATGCTTGTTCTGTCTCTCAGGGCCATACTGCCAACGATTCTGCACAGGCCCCCCCCCCCCAACAATACCTCTTTCGCGAGGTGCAGAATGAGATGTGTCATCGAAGTGAAGAAGCCTGGCGGAAAGATCTTCTCTAGCTTGACTATCAACTCCGGTGCCTTCTTATGCAATTGTTCAATCACATCTTTACTTACTTCTTTAGCACACAGCGTGCGGAAGAAATGGCTTAGCTCGGCAAGCACTCGCCAGACATGCTCGGGGACATAGCCTCGAACCATCATCGGCATTATCCGCTCAATCCATACATGATAGTCATGACTCTTGAGCCCGGTCACTTTGCCCGTTGAAAGATTGACTCCCTTACTTATATTCGATGCATAACCATCAGTGAACTTCACTATGTGTTTGAGCCACTCAAGTACCTCTGTCTTTTCAGTCTTTTTAAGAACGAAGTCAGCATCTGGCTTGAACCAGTTTATTCGACCGCCTATGGGAGGCTTCATGTTTAGTCGTGGTCTATCACAAATTTTCTGTTGATCGGTTCTAGCTTTAATGTTATCCTTCGTCTTATCAGGATTGTTGAGGATCATGTGGAAAAGAGACTCTGCGACATTCTTTTCTGTGTGCATCATATCGATGTTGTAAGGAAGTTTGAGGTCCTTGAAATAGGGAAGCTGCGAGAAGGGGGTAATGTGAGTCTAGTTGTGCGTCTCACCATATCCCTCGAAGCCTTTGCCTTTGCCTTTGCCTTTGCCTTTAGGCTTGAGAGCTTTTAGCTGAGCAATAACATCTGCCCCTGAAAACATTGGAATCTCGGTTACTTCATGGACAACCCAGCCTTTCATGAAGTTCTTCTTGTCTTTCCTGTCTGGATGGTCTGGAGGGAGGAACTGTCGATGCAGGTCAAAGGCTACATACTTGCCATCCTTACTCAGCCAAATCATTCGCAGAGCCTGCATGCACACTGGGCATGGCATCTTCCCACTGGTACACCATCCACAGAATAGAGCATAGCCGGGAAAGTCATGCATGCAATAGTGCAACCAAACTTTCATCAAGAAATTTCACTACAGATCATGGTCGTATGTCAACCTCGGAAAGTACCATGAATGGAGCAAATCATCCACCAGCGGCTGCATAAACACACCCAATTGCTTCCCCGGGTATTCAGGCCCCGGAATGATGAGCGACAAGAACATGGTCTTCCGTTGCATTAGGGCACCGGGAGGGAGATTGAGCGGAATTACAAACACGGGCCAGCAGCTGTATGGGTTGGACGACATACCATATGGATTTAACCCATCACCTGATATGCCAATTCTGACATTCCCAGCCTTGGCTGCTTCCTCGGGGTATTCTTCATCGAACGACTTCCATGCTTCTGCTTCCGATGGATGTACGATTTTATGCGGATGGTACCTTATACCTTGCTTGTGCCACTTCATCATTTTGGCAGTCTCCTCCGTGAGGAAAAGGCGTTGCAGTCTTTCAATGAAATGGAGATACCGAAGCACCTTTGATGGGATGTCTAGCTGCCTCTTCTCACCATCCTCACCGACCACCTCAAGGTACCGAGACGAACCGCACTCCCTACAGTACTTGTCATCCGCATACTCGTGCCTAAACAAAAGGAAATTCTTCGGACAAACATGTATTTTCTCATAATCCATAGAGAGTGCCTTCATGATTTTCTTTGTAGCGTACATGCTTTTCGGCAGTTCATGATCCTCAGGGAGGCTGTTAGTCCATACTCCTAGGAACGCTTTGAAGCATTTCTGGCTACAACCATACTCAGCCTTGACTGCAACCAGTTGCGAGATGGCATCTAGCTGAGATATTTTCGCACCCGCATAAAGAGGTTTCTTCGACGAGGCCAAGACCTCCAAGAAGGCCTTTGCATTGCCTCCGGCTCCTCCGGTTCATTCTCTGAAGGTGTCGCATTTGCTGTTTCTGCAACAATGACATCATCTAGCATGTCCCTGACCCCGTCGTCCTCATATCCATCGATGCGTTGTCGCATCATCTCCTCTCTACCACGGTCCTGCTCGGCTATGTTTATCGGCGGCATGTCAAAGTTTGGCATATATCCGTGCGTGCGAAGGTGCTCTCATGTCCTTCTGATTTCTACGGTGACGTCTTTCACATCTCGCACAGGGGCATGGTGGGATAATTCTCATTGGACGACGGAATATCTCCTTCAAATACACATCGGTTTTCGCGATCCACTCTGATGTTACTCGATTCCGACGGATAAAACCACTGTATATCCACTGATTATCTGCCATCCTCTGATTTTTTTTGCAAGCCACACAACATAATTAAGGATTCACTTAAATTAATCACATCAAATTTTCAGTTTCTACCGTGTCAACTCCACCTACATCTCTAATAGGTAAAGATGGGTCCTAATCGCACCCGAATATGTGTAGATTGAGTACGTTCTCCATGCCCTACCCCGTTCCGAGACAAAATTTCGACAGCACCTTCCCGCTGTTCTCCAGATACATGTCTCGGGAAATAGCCGAGAGAATGTGCTCCGGAGAACAACGGGGAGGCACCACCGAAATCTTGTCTCGGAACGGGGTAGGGCATGGAGAACGTACCAAATCTACACATCCTCGGGCTGTCCATGGAAAACGCTGGACAATCCAAAAGAGTTGCGGTGATAAATATGTAACTCAATGCATATTTATCGATGCAACCCTTTCGGACGGGAGACGCCTAGGTTACGCGACTTGACGGGAAAAGAAAATCTAGTGACATGATTAAAAAAGCATAGAAGGTGAAGGTGGATTCGGAACTCACCCTCGGCTGTAGAGGAAGTAGTCGAACAACAAAGGGACGATCGGGGACCAACAGCTCCGACGTCGACGATCACTCCATGGAGATGCAACACCAAAAAGCCTGTAAATTCCAACAATGGAAAAAATAGGTCATCACATCTCGTATAGAAATCTTTGATGACAAAATGATAATGACATGAAAATAATTCACAAGATAACAAATGCTAGGTGAAGACTAAGATAGCATCCATCCATCGTGATGGTATCACATCTCATATAGCATCCATGAAAAAAAAATTGATCATATCTCATCTCATATAGCATCCACACAAAAATTAATGTGAGCGTATCACATCTCATATAACATCCACCCATCCATCTAGAAAACATTCTCAACATTTAGCAGATCACATATAGCATATAACATCTCCTATAGCATATCACATCTCATATCAACAAAAACAAACCTACAAAATAAAACCCCCGAAACTATCCATCTATCCATTCTTCTAAAAATTACAAACCTAGAAGAATATCCCTCTATCCATTGTTCTAAAAATTACAAACCTAAAAAACTATCCATCTATCCATCTAAAAATAACACAATAACAACAGCAAATAGCAGCACCAACAGAGCTACGACAACTAGCGACAGAGCATCATCGGCGACGGCGGATCAGGGGAGCGTCAGGGGGTGTGGAAGCTCACCGAGGAGGAGCTGGGATCAGGCCGGACTAACAGGTCGGGGTCGGTGCAGAGTGCGGCGGCGGCCGTGCGCAGAGAAGAGGCCGGGGTCAGGGCGGGGTGCGGCGGCGGCCGAGGGGGAGAGGAGACCGAGGTCGGGGCAGCGTGGAGGGCAACGATGGCCAAGGGCGGAGCAGCGGGTGGCGACCGAGGGGGGAGAGAAGGGGGCAGGGATGAGGGAGACCGGGGTGGCCGCGGCGCGGGTGGACCGGGGCGGCGGCGGTGTGGGTGGACCGGGGCGGCGATGCAAGGGAGGCTGGGGCAGCGGTGCGAGGCTAACCGGGGTGGCGGCGACGCGAGGGTGGTGGCGGCGATGCGAGGGTGGCGACGCTGGTGGCGACGACGCGAGGGTGGTGGCGGCGGCGATGCGAGGGTGGCGGCGGAGGGGGTGGACCGAACGGCGGCGACGCGAGGGTCGGGGGCTAGCTGTGAGAATGAGTGGAGGAGAGCCACCCTGACTGGATAAGGCGAAGATATGCCGACGGCTTAGCCGTCGGCATAGGTTTATTACCCACGTGGCACCTATGCCGACGACTAAGCCGTCGGCATACCAATTTTTTCATTTTTTTATCATTTTTTAATTGACATTAACTTTATTTTATTTTTTAAATGTCCTAGAAATTTTTAAAATATCCACTATCCTTCCTATCCTCCGATGACCTGGTACGATGTTTCGATCGCATAGGTACACCCTGATGCCCCCGACTGGACTAAACCCTAGCCGTCGTGCTGTGTGCGACGACGACGACGACGTCGGTGAGGGAGGTCACACCATGGATCCGCGTGTCGTGTGCTTACACCCACTACCGCACTTCCGGACGTGTAGGAGGGCCCAGATAAAGACCTAGCGGCATAGCTACCCCCAAACTACACCCATCCCGTCTAACCCTGCAAGAGTTGATCGGGCGGTCTACGCCTTTGACTTTCGCCAGAGGGGGTTTGACCAATGAACATTTTCGCCTGGATGTGATAGCCCGTCCCCTAGGTACACTTCGTATCAAGGTCCGGGCACAACCCACACCAAGATTCCCTCCATTACTGCCCGACGTGGTTGTTCCCCCCTCCGTGCGACGGCGGCGGCGATGTCGGTGAGGGGGGTCACACCATGGATCCACGTGCCGTGTGCTTACACCCATTACCGCACTTCCGGACGTGTAGGAGGGCTCAGATAAAGACCTAGCGGCATAGCTAGCCCCAAACTACACCCGTCCTGTCTAACCCTGCAAGAGTTGACCGGGTTGTCTACGCCTTTGACTTTCGCCGGAGGGGGTTTGACCAATGGACATTTTCGCCTGGATGTGATAGCCCGGCCCCTACGTACACTTCGTATCAAGGTCCGGGCACAACCCACACCAAGATTCCCTCCATTACTGCCCGACATGGTTGTCCCCCCCTCCGTGCGACGGCAACGGCGACGTCGGTGAGGGGGGTCACACCATGGATCCACGTGTCGTGTGCTTGCACCCACTACCGCACTTCCAGACGTGTAGGAGGGCCCAGATAAAGACCTGGCGGCATACCTACCCCCAAACTACACCCGTCCCGTCTAACCCTGCGAGAGTTGACCGGGCTGTCTACGCCTTTGACTTTCGCCGGAGGGGGTTTGACCCATGGACATTTTCGCCTGGATGTGATAGCCCGGCCCCTAGGTACACTTCGTATCAAGGTCCGGGCACAACACACACCAAGATTCCCTCCGTACCTGCCCGACGTGGTTGTTCCCCCCCTCCGTGCGACGACAGCGGCGACGTCGGTGAGGGGGGTCACACCATGGATCCGCGAGCCATGTGCTTGCACCCACTACCGCACTTTCAGACGTGTAGGAGGGCCCAGATAAAGACCTGGCGGCATAGCTACCCCCAAACTACACCCGTCCGGTCTAACCCTGCGATAGTTGACCGGGCGGTCTACGCCTTTGACTTTCGCCGGAGGGGGTTTGACCGATGGACATTTTCGCCTGGATGTGATAGCCCTGCCCCTAGGTACACTTCATATCAAGGTCCGCGCACAACCCACACCAAGATTCCCTCCGTTACTGCCTGACGTGGTTGTTCCCCCCTCCATGCGATGACGACGGCGACGTCGGTGAGGGGGTCACACCATGGATCCACGTGTCGTGTGCTTGCACCCACTACCGCACTTCCGGGCGTGTAGGAGGGCCCAGATAAAGACCTGGCGGCATAGCTACCCCCAAACTACACCCGTCCTGTCTAACCGTGCGAGAGTTGACCGGGGTGTCTACGCCTTTGACTTTCGCCGGAAGGGGTTTGACCGATGGACATTTTCACCTGGATGTGATAGCCCGGCCCCTAGGTACACTTCGTATCAAGGTCCGGGCACAACCCACTCCAAGATTCCCTCTGTTACTGCCCGACGTGGTTGTTCCCCCCTCCGTGCGACGGCAGCGGCGACGTCGGTGAGGGGGGTCACACCATGGATCCGCGAGCCGTGTGCTTGCACCCACTACCACACTTCCGGACGTGTAGGAGGGGGGAACAACCAAGATTCCCATAGCTACACTCCCGAACAAGGTCCGGACCCAGCCCAAGACCCACCAAGTACATCGTCCCGTCTAACCATGGCACAGTTGACCGACGGATCTAGCACTTTCAAGATGCTTATAAAAAACATATAGAACTTGTCAAACTAATTGTAATTATACATTGTTTATGATTTTAATAAAGTATAGGAACCTATATGCAAAAGAACATATGGTCACATTAATAACATACTCGAAAACAAATACAAACTACATATACATAATATATGAAAAATTCAACGCAAATATATATATAATTTATTATGTAATGTTTATGTTTAGATAAGGCACATTTAAGTTAATCAAATTTTAATTTAGAAAAAAACTAAAATATAAAAATAAGTAAAAAACAGATAAAAGAAAGATATGCCGACAGCAAGGCCGTCGGCATAGATTTGCCCACGGACCGAGCGGTAGGCCTTGGATCAATGACGTGGCACGTGTCGTAGATTGGTGACGTGGACCAAACCTACGCCGACGGCCTTGCCGTCGGCATAGCTATGCCGACGGCCACCGTCAGAGCTGTCGGCATAGGTATGACGGCGTCAGACTCCCGTCGAATGAAGGCTCGACGGGCCCACATCTATGCCGACGGCCGCTGTAGGCATATATTACGTTATGCCGACGGCCTGATTACGCCGACGGCCACCGTAGGCGTATCTCTAGGTACGCCGATGACTTTTCTACACCGACGGCTTTGTGTAGGCCGTCGGCATACCTCCCTCTATGCCAACGGGGGCTGTCGGCGTAGATTAGGCCGTTGGCGTAAGCAATTATTCTGGTAGTGTAGCAAGTGGCTGATCAAGAGAATTGACAAACTCAAGAGAAGTTTCCTTTGGAAAGGCAGTGAGGAAGAGGCCAAAGGGGGGAGTTGTGCAGTCAACTGGTGATTGGTCTGCTCGCCTAAGAAGTATGGTGGATTGGGCATCAAGAACATCGCCTGCTACGGTAGAGCTCTTCAGTTGCGGTGGGCCTGGTTTGCATGGCAACAACAACAACCAATGCCCTGGTTTGGAATGAAACTACCCTGCTCTGAAGCTGATATGCAACTATTCGCTGCATCCACCAACGTCCAGTTGGGAAATGGACACACTGCGATTTTCTGGAAGTCTAAGTGGTTGGATGGTGAGGCACCAAGAGACCTTGCTCCCTCCTTGTTTAAGCCCAAGCACTGCATGACAGGAAGTGGATGAAGGGGCTGGATCGGATCAACTCCCATGATGACCTGCACTCCTTTTTGCTTCTTTGGGAAAGGATTCAGAACGTCAGCTTAACTGAATTCAGTGATACCATCGATTGGAATTGGACGAAGGACAAGAACTACACCGCCAAGTCTACTTACACCTGCCAATTCATTGGGTCTGTTGCCAAGCCAGAGACCGAGCTGATATGGAGACATAAAATCGAAAGAAAAGTGAGGTTCTTCCTATGGACCCTGGCCCAGAACAGACTTCCAACCACGGACAGGCTAAGAGCACATGCAAGTGACCACAACGCGACGTGCCCCCTCTGCCTCCAGCTCCCGGAGACTGCTCTTCACCTCTTCAATGCTTGCGCCTTCTCCAAAGATCGATGTTTGGTGCAGACTAAGGACGGCACAGCCTATATACTACCCTGCCTTGCCTGCAAACCTTTTGTCGATCACCCAGTGGTGGAGTGCCTGCTCCCAGGGAACCAACAAGCAGGCAGCCGCTGCTGCATACTTTGCTTGGCGAATTTGGATCGAGCGGAACAATAGGATCTTCAATGCCAACTCCACCTCGGCCACTCGCGTAGCCTCCCTAGTCAAAGCTGAGCTTTGTTCCAGGGCCGCTGGATGAAAGGACTTGAGAGACTTAACAACACTGAGGATCTGCTTGCCTTCATTGACCTTTGGCACCGGATACAGCAGATTAGCCTTGTTGAGCAACCGGACAACATTGAATGGAGATGGAATGAAAACAAAACCTACACCGCTACCTCTGCTTATGATGTCCAATTCATCGGGTCCATCGAGAAGCCTGATTTGAATGCCATTTGGAGAGTGAAAGTGGAAGGAAAAATCAAGTTCTTTGCATGGCTTCTGGCGCAAAATAGACTGCCAACTGCTGATCGTCTTCGTGCGCGCGGCTGCGAACACAATGACACTTGTTCCCTCTGTGACCAAACGATTGAGACCGCTGCTCACCTGATCTGCACCTGCCCCTTTGCAAAGGAAGTTTGGCATAAGCTCACCATTACACTACCCAACATACAGCTACAAAGCTCTCTGCCGTTTACATCTACTTCAGCCTGGTGGAGATGCTTTGCCCATGGATAGAAAAGCAAGCCTGCTGCAGCAATCTACTTTGCCTGGAATATTTGGAATGAGAGAAACCGAAGAATCTTTCAGAACCTTTCTTCAACCGCTGACATGGTGGCTTGCTTAATTCGGTCTGACTTATCATACTTAGAAGTGGCCTCCTCATGGAACTTAATTATGTAATCTGCTATATTCTCTGTTGCTAGTCGGCCTTAGGCCATCTGACTCTTCTTCTGTAAATTCCTAATCTATAATGCAAAGGCAGAGCACCTGTCATTAGCCCTCAAAAAAAAAAAGTCAAAGCTGATCTAGACCTAGTGAGAATAGCGTTGTAACTCTCTTTTGTATAGAGGCAGCGTTCACTGAACGCCTGCTCATCTCTCTGTATATCCCTAATCTCTAATGAAAAGGCAGAGCACCTGCCTTTCCAGTCAAAAAAAAATTGGAGCATGGAGGAGGTACAATTATTTTGCATGATACTGCTACAAAAGAATGTGCACTGTGATTCTGCAATTGGATTCAAGCAGCTGAAACAAATTCACACCACAAACAACCTCACACACAGTAGAGGTTCTGGGTATATGTTACACAGCACACCTATCAGTACTAGAGGTTCTGGGCAATACAAAAGAACCATACTGCTCAAATCATCTCAACGTAAATTATCTAAGGTAAGTTGTTTGATCCTGTTGCTGTCACGACTCACGAGTTATACTTGCTCCTCCTCTTTCTTAAGCCATTTGATCCTTCTGCTTTGGATGAAATCCTCAAATTTCCTGTTGAGTTCGTCCATCTCTAGCTTCTCTAGCTCCTCGTCCTCAGCTACTCCGCCGCAGGTTGGCTCCAAGGTGATGATGTTCGGTTCGTCTCCCTCAAGCCCAGCCGATTCCGGCAGCGGCAGCGGCGAAGCATGCAGCACTTCTCGTCTGCCGAGCAATTCGTTGATGAACTGTTGGCGTTTCTATAGAAGCAGTAAAGGTTCCCTGAATAAGAAGCACACGGCGGCAATTCAGAAGCCGTGACGACACCGTCAGTCGCGGATGGGGTTGCTATGCGGCAGACGCCGGAGAAGCAGCAGCGGCAGTCGGCGGCGAGGAAGAGGAAGATGGCATTGGAAAGGACAAACGAACAGCGCCTTCTTGGTCGTGACAAAGCTGCACAGGGCCGTAAGGCGAGCAGATAGGGCGGCACCGAATGGGGGAGAGGAAGAAGAAGCCCCGGCAGCGGCAGCGGCGCAGATGTAGATTAGTCATGCATATACACTCATGGCCTATAAATTTAAGGCTCTTAGTTAGAATTCAGCTTTAGACCTGAACCTGTACTAGTTTTACTAAATATGCTTCAACCAGATTGCCTAAAGCTAATATGAGTGACACTGTACTCTACCTCTAAGTACCATTTAATGATGAACCTCTTGTATTGCTGCTAATTATATTCAGTGGAGATAAAAAATTATATGTTTGACCAGAGAGGAACTAAACAAAAACTACTGGTATATGCATGCTTATTCAGTTTTGTATTGCATGCTTATTGTATCATGTCTCTATGGTTAACTTGCTTCAAGTCAAGTAAACCGTCAAATGTATTTCTTATTTCTTGCATGCTTATTCTAATTTTAGTGTCAAGATGAATTCCAAGATAATCGAGTGAATTAGGAAGAGGAGAAGGGAGGATGATGAAGACATGATGCTCTTTATTTGGCTCATATTACACGAAATATATAATAGAAGACCAATCGAGAGAAAGCAGCGTCATAGCTCCATCCTATACGGCAAGAAACGTGTCAATGATATACTTACAGGGCATGTTAAGAACTGTCTCATAGCTTATAGGATGGAGCCGCATATCTTTAGGTATTTGGCATCTTACCTTAGAAGAGAAAAGTTAATAGTGGATACAAGAATTAAGGTGGAGGAGAAGTTGGCCTTTTTTCTGTACATGGTGTCTCACAACGCGTCTTATGAAGATCTCCAGTTAGAGTTTCAACGTAGTGGTTAGACATTCCATGAGTACATCAACGAGTTCTTCAACATTGTTCCTTTCTTAGCTAGTCGGTTTTTGAAGTCTCCAAGCATTGGTGAGCCACATCCAAAAATCTCCACCGATGAAAGATTTTATCCTTACTTCCAGGTTTCCATTTGTAACACTTCCACAATTTCTTGTCTTATCTAACTTGAAGTTCTTTATTGACCTTCGATCTATTTACTTTCAGAACTGTTTAGGAGCCATTGATGGTTCGCATGTCCCTATTACCGCAACACCTGGGATTGCCGCTCCATTTCGGAATAGGAAGGGCACCCTTAGTCATAACATCATGGTTGCATGCGACTTCGACCTACGATTCACTTTCATATCATGTGGCTGGGAGGGTTCAACAACCGATGCTAGAGTTCTTCAGTCTGTGATGATAAAAGGCTTTAAAGTGCCTGAGGGCAAGTTTTACTTAGTTGATGGGGGTTATGCAAACACTCAGTCATTTTTGGCACCTTATCGAGGTGTCCGATATCATTTGAAGGAATTTGGTCATGGACACGCTCGACCACAAAACCACAAGGAATTGTTCAACCATCGGCATGCTATTCTATGCAACCATGTGAAAAGGTCCCTAGGAATTCTTAAGAAGCGCTTCCCAATTCTTCACATTGGCACACTACATACAATCGAGAACCAAGTGAAACTTCCTGCAGCTGCTGCAGTTCTTCACAATATCATCAAGATGCGTAATGGTGACGAGACTTGGCTTGACAACCAGCCCAATAACATAGCGCCAAATGATTTTGTTGATCACCCATATGGTGATGAGAATAACTATGGGAACAACGGCTTAGGGAACACTTTACGGGATGAAATCGCAATGCAAATGTGGGAGGCATATCATCCTGAATAGCCAACATTGTGGTGTGTGTTCTAATCATATATACATATGTATCAATTAACTTATGTCGTCTTTCATCATCTAATAATATAATCTGTGTTGAATGCAGATATGTATCCAAAAGGGGTCCCCAAAGTACAACATTATGAAAGCGGGTGGAAAAAAAGCTTCACATGGTGTGAAGAAGCCGTCACCCAAAATTAAAAAGACTCCTCCAAGAGGTATTTTAATGCTTCATCTCCACTTATTGAATGATAGCAACTCTTGCCATGTTGAGTGTGATCAATTGTGCCATTATTTTCATGGCTATTTTGTTGTATATATTTCTTTTAAAATTAAATGATAGTAACTCTTGTCATGTTAAGCATTAGTTTGAGCAATGTAAATTTGTGGTAGGTGTAGTTAAGAAGCCCAGAGCTCAGTGGAACCCGGCTCTTGAAAAGGGTCTGGTAGAGTTACTTCATGAACACAACAAGCCAGATCATAGGGGACAAAATGGTTGGTCTACCGAATCTTGGAATAGGATGGCAAGTATATTCCATGAGAGAGATGGCCACACAAATTTCACCAAACAACAAATCCAAGAAAAGCAGAAGGAGTTGAAGGGGCAATACAAGCTTCTCAAGGATGCTCGGAAGCAGAGTGATGTTAGCTGGAACTATCAAACACACATGATAGATGCTGAGCCACATCTTTGGCAGAACTTGATCACCGTAAGTTCTAGCTTAGTGCATTTCTTATTTGCAACTTGAAACTTGCATTCCATGTTTATTTTGTTAACAATCTTGTTTTCTTTTATAAACCACTTTCGTCGACCCTGCGCGGATGCTCGTGAAGAGGAAGTTGTATTTATACTAGTTTTCACTACCGTACTGAAGCAATCAATGGTACGGTACATGTTTGTTGCCCGGTTTCCTTACTGGGATCTAAAGTCTAGACAAACAGAGAGCAGGTTCAGATGCTTGTATTGTAGGTGTGTTTTCTTGCAGTTGTTTAAGCAGCGTTTCGTCGACGACAGTGATGCCTTCCGAGCGAGTGACGAGGGAGAGGGACGGCGCAGGGTCGACGACAGTGGTTTCGGGTTGTGTTGGATCTTTGGCGGCGAGATCCGGCACACGGCGCGACGCGTGGTGGTGGTAGATCGGCCGCGCATGTAGGAGGGAGACAAGCAGCAGTACCTGAACATGTTTGTTGGGTAGTATCGGTTTCTAGCCTAATATTTGTGGCTGTGAACATATAGGCAAAATTTTAATTTCGTGTTTTGAGCCTTTTTCGAAAGTTGATCAGATCTTACTCCAGTTCATAAAAATTCCGGGATCTGACCATTTTCCTGCTGTCAGAATCCTTAACGATAGGGTATAACAGGCTACCGTCGAGGTCCCTGACGGTAGGAAATTTATCCACATCAGCAGCATCGATCCCTACCGCCGAACATGCTGGCGATAGCCTGTACAACCCTACTGTCAAGGTGTCCAGCGTAGGTGCGAAAACAAACTTTGTAAAAAATTACGCTAGGACGTGCAACCCTACCATCAGGGTCCTCGACGGTAGCCGGTTATACCCTATCAGTATGAACTCTGATGGTAGAAAATGAATCAAATCCCAAAAAAATTAGAAACGACAATCAAATCTGGATTAGCTTATAGAACAAGGTCAAAATACGAGATTTAGCCACTATACAGTATGTAGGATGATGACGTCTGGAATCTATCTGGGTGTGTGCCCGGCAACCGGCGACTCGTGTATTGTACTTACCCGTCCACGTGTAGGTCAGGGAAATCGATCGAATTTGCAAAGGCCTCCTACGCCCCACTTGCTGAATGCTATGTGAAGGAAACCTCGCTGCGGAGTTGCCATCGTTCAACTGCCACCTGATTTGGAAGGACGCAACTCTCTTCAGGGAGAGTGAGCATAGGTTGGTTCTGATAACAGCAATAAACGGTTCGAACCTCGTCAAGTGATCCCTCTTCTCTTCGATTCCAAGGCCGAAACTTTCATACCCCTCAAACGCCGGTAGTCCGGTCAATGACCTGTCATAAAAACGCGACCTAGCTAGACCTCTCAAACCCGCCTCATATGCCCGGGCTGACCGGTATCCCTTATATCCAGCCCAAATATAGAGCGGATATGGGACGACCCGGTCACGTTCGGGCATGCCCGCCTGATAGGCCCGGCACACCACCGACCCCACCGATGTCCCATAAAAAAAACCACTCCGGACGCCTCGCTCTAAACCCTAACTCACCCTATCTTCCTCCGTCTCCTCCTCTCCCTCTTCGAGCCCGATCCCATCGAGTACATTGTCGAGCGCTGGCAGCCACTCCGATGACTCCGACGTCGACTTCGAGGAGCTGGCCCTCCGCATCGCCTTGGAGCGGTTCAAGATGGAGACCGGCGGTAGCTCCAAATCTGGAGCTACGCCACCGCTCCCGAGCCGGCGGAGCACGGATGCCAGAGCTAGACCCTCCCGGCCCGCGCGCAGCTCCGGCAGGACTGCACAGTCCGCACCGGCCCCGCGTCGTGTCCTCCCCCGCCGGCCGCTGCTCCACGCGAGCAGTGTTATGTCCTAGTGGCCCGCGCCACCGGCCAGCGCCCGCACGCGCACTCCGGAATCGGAGGCACGCGCCGCCCGTCGTGAGAGACAGCGGGCACTAGGACGGGGGGAAGCCGAGCAGTCCGCGCGCCGCCATCGCGGGATGCCAGCAGAGCCCGACGAGGACGAACGCCTCCTCATATGGGTGTACTACCAGTCCCTCACGACGACGGAGACGGACGCTCGAAGCCTCTGACAGAAGAATGTGAAGGTGCTATGGCGTGCTATTGAGCAGTCAGAGCGTGAAGCGAAGGAGGCAGCAGAGGAGAAGGCCCGACTGACACGGTTGAAGCAGGAGCAGGACAGGACGGTCCGACGGATGAAGAGGGGCATCGTCCTCTCCGACGACAGCGACAACGGCGGCTCCTCCGACGACGACCAAGACCCTCCGCCAGCCGCGGACGGCTACAGTTGCGCCGGCGAGCCAAAGGGTAAAGGTCCGGCGAGGAAGTGGTCATCTGCCCCCTCCCCCCTCCGCATTGTTAATATAGCTTTTAGGTGATGAACTATGTCTTGTGAACTCGATGATCTTTTGGGTGATGATGGATGTCCGTTTGCCATAAATCTTGTGTTCGTTTGCTTCCGATTTTATTGTTCAATGTTTGATCACGTAGATTATTTCAACGTGCATGTGTAGTATGGATATAGGGCGCCGGATATGAGATACGTGAATGTGAAGAGGGAAATTTGAGGTGTGACGCGTGCGTCCGTGAACGTTTGAAGGGCCGGATTTGTAAGGTCCGGTTATAGATGCTCTTATGTCCCAATCATTCTTGTAGTGCTCTCTGGCCTGTGATGTGTAGGGTTGGGGATGTTAACTCCTTGTCATGTTTTCCTTTTGTTTTGCCGTTAGAGGTGGTGGAATATTTCTAGTTTTAAGATGTTACTAAGTTCAGAACCGCTGTATGGTTTCTTTTTCTTAAATGAAAAAGGAACCGGGGGAGGCCCCTGGTTAACGAAAAAAAGAGTTCTAAAAGGTACTCTCTCTGTCTCAAAATATATCAAAATATAAGACGTTTTTTGACACCGTGAGAGAGTATTTGTGACTGGAAGGTTGGCCAACTGAGCATATAGATATAGCTCATTTTACTCACCAAATGCATAAACATCTACAAGAAAGTTTTTCTGTTTTGTTTCGCGAGCTGAAGAACACAAAATTTTGATAGGTTGATGAAGGACAAAGATCTATTGGCTGACCAACATGATAAAAGTACGGACATGTGTTTTCGATGCCGTGTATGTTTCGCCAAATATCGCACGACCAAATTATCTTGCTTGTTTGGTACTACACTGTTGGTAGCAATGATATCATATTATTCTCACTCAACTTACCATAGTTTATATTTCCCCTTTGATGACCAGGTAGAGATGATAAAAGATGCATCAAGACGCTTGTACGAATTCTGGTACCTTTAGACCAAAAATTGGGCATTCCTCAACTAAGACTTCATCTATGGCTGAAGCAAATTTCACAAATGTCAAGCCTAGGGTAAGCAAGACAGAAATATGGTCACAAAATGGAAGGTACAAAGGCTTACCTGCGCAACGCTTACGTCGGCAAAATAGTAAACAGGGGTAACAGGACACAATAAAATTATAGCTATATAGGAATGAAAATTCCAACTCCCATCAATGATAAGAACAAGAACGTCTCTCTTTATTGACAACAAAGTCACAGGTGCAATTACAACTTTACTGCGAGTTTACAGGCACAGGTCTCTCGAGCATATAAGGACGACGGCTTATGGACAGTTCTATTGAGGTAAGTGTTTAGTGTCCAACACAGCAATAGGAAACCAGATATCCTAAGACACATACATCGCTCATCAGACATGGATCAAATTATACACATCAAAATCTTCCCAAGAGTACATGAATGCCTAATTACATACAGTGAAATTTTGCAAAACTAAAACTTTAGAGTGGGGACTGCCCTCAAACTTCAGAAAGGATTACCACATTGGCTGAGCGGAGAACTTCTGCTACCAACATATCCTTCAGAGAGATCAGAACACGCCGAAAAGCGTGGCGGCGGCGAATAACAAAAACAGTACTCCTCCCAGCAGGCCAACCTGGCGAGAAAAGGACTTTCTTGTAAGCCATACGAACCAGAGCCAAGCTCTTAAAGTAATGCAAAAACATGAGCTGGATGTTCATGATGGCAGGAAGCAACTAGAAGCAACGATATTCTCTTTACAGCTGAATTCGAATTATACCCATGCTTACTGACGAGGCATATTTAGAACTTATAACAGGCCAGAGCATAAAAGATTGAGGAAATGCATGTTAGTTATCTTACCAGCTTCTCGGATAGGTAGTTGGCTAGGAATGCTCCCCCAATGATCGCAAGCAAAGTTGCAATCAAGTGTCCAGCTATGGCCCCACTAGCAACGCCCAAAGGAGACTGCAAAAAAAAGTAATAAGAGCCTGGTTTATGCTTACACAAGAGCTAAACCGAATCAACAAGTGATGTTACTGCATATTTAGCAGACCTGTGCGGCACCCAAAGCAATTGTAGCCAGCATAGAGCGGTCTCCCCATTCCTACACATGCAGAAAGTTTGGCAAGCAATAAACCAGTAGTTCATGAATTGACAAGATTTAGGATCCAAGCATCTATGGCAACGATTGTTTGACAGATAATATTTCTGAATATGAGAAGCAACTTACCGCAAAAAAAACAAGACTGAAGGATTTCCAGAGAATCGCAAGAGGACTGGTGATTTTCAGTGAAGCCTACAAAGTAAAACAACCTCCAGTAAACAAAAGATGGCAGGCAAGGCAGGGAACTTTCATTAACTTCAATTTCTGAAACACAACTCAAGAAGTGCCACGTTCTGAAGACACAAATCTTTGCTTGGACAATGCACAGTTGCAGCAACTTCTCAAGAACTTGAGGTAAAGCAAAAGATTATGCTATATATATCCCTTTGGAAATAGGTGATGTTTTAGAAAATGTGTAGCCAAAGTCAGACCTCTCTAAATTTGCCTTAATGCGTAACAAAATATGAAGATTGGGCATGTGAAAAAAGTACCATAAGATTTTTCATATAAAAATGTTTTCCCAATACTACAACATTGCAATGTTTCACTAACTTATTCATATGCAAAATCATAGTTAAAAAAGGCGCCTAAGCGAGCGCTTAAGTGCGCCTAGGCTCTAGGCGATAGCAAAACGCCTAGCGCATAACTGCGCTTAATCTGCGCATAATTGTGCATAAGCATACGCTTTGGTCAGAAAAGCGCAAGGCGGTGGCCAAACGCACAATTAACGCCTAGCGCTTTTTTGAACTATGTGCAAAATAACGGTCAACGTTGGATATTGGAGAATCAAATATCTGGAAAGCACAACCTTTTCCTTAACAAGCTCCTCAGCTTCAGCCAGTTCGCCAGATTCAGAGTTTTCTTCCGGATCCCCATTTACTTTATCTGGGAGTGCCCATGCATCTTTAATTGATTTGAAACCAAAGAATGCAAGAAGCGCAACTGCTGCATATTCTCCTATGGGCAAAGCTGCAGAAAAATAAGCATGGTTGCGCATATGTCTTAGTATATATGAAAGCAATGAATAACAAACATGTTACAAACTATCTTACAGAAAGTAACAGAGGAAGTGTTGAAAGTTTAATTTAAAGCACAAACCAATTGACTTAGGTAAGGTCTATAGAGTTACTAACTTGTTTGAAATTGTGCTGGTACAGACTGAAAGATCCGTCCAATCACGACACTCACAATAGTCATCAGGGAAAGAGCAGCCATTGACCCAAGTAAAACCTGCTCATGAAATGCACACAACAATATCACTAATTTACCGTTGAAATAGTTAGTTAAGGAACTACATCTACATATTTCTCTACAAACAACAGAACTGAAGGCAATGGTATCATCATCAGGACACAGATAGTTCTCTCCTACAAAAACAGTCTTTCTGCTCTTGGATGGATCCAACATGTCTTACGTTTACAAGGGGGTTGTCCTCTGCTAAACTTTCCATGCAAGTCAAGAGAATCCAGTTAAAGGTCATGTCTGTCTTTCGCATACACAAAATGGCATAATAATAAATTAAATACACTATTCTCTCAATCAAGATGAGACTGACAGGAAATGGAAAACAAGGTAAGAGCAGAATTGGAATAACTAGGCAATAAAGTGAGGCAGATATAAAATGTCAAGGTCCACAACATACCAATGCCTTTTGATACTGCATCGCAAGTAGTGCAGCAATGAAAAAGGTCTGCAATGACAAAAAGGGTCAGCCTGGTCAAATTTCTTGGTTTACTTGAATGTATTAGAAATATCAAACAAACATCAAACAAAAGCATAGGATGTTGGCTGAAGAGAGGTCCAAATGCAGAGAACATTTTAGAAGAACATATAGCTACAACTGATAGTCTAAATTACATCCCAATGATTCACTATCAATGCAATATAACCCCAATCTTACAGAACTGACAATCACGTTCTCTAATTCTCAAATAGCATAAGCCACAATCAGAAGTTCAGAACTGTAGATGAAGCTGCATGCTGCTATGTGCTATGTTTCATACAAATATAATACATTACATGTCAATGGCTCATCATGTATTCCAAAGGGGTAAGGAACGTCAAAATAAGGCCAACTCTGAACTTTAATGATGGAGCATGAGAATTAAAACCTCTAAAATGGGTTGACAACAAGAGTGTAGGTGAAACCTAGACTTCTGAGTGAAACAAACTTCAGTTTGTTTAGTGAAAGAAGTAACTCCAATTGTGTCGTGAAGACCTTCCTTACACCACAAGGTTACTAAAGTACACATTTGTCTTTTAAAAAAAGTGAAAAACTCTTACTAAAGGATGATAAGGAACATACCAAAATGTACATAAAAGGAATAAGAAGAGAAAAGGGGAAACTAAAATGTTTATATACCTTATCCCCGATCTCGGATACAAAAATCAGTGTAAATGCTGCCGTGAAACCTGACTTTGCTAGTGCAGCTACAACTGCAGATGGCTGTCCTTTAAAGAAAACGATAAAAGCAGACGCCAGGGCGCACAGAAGTAGCACGGCAGCAATAGCTTGCATGTAACGAGATCCCGAAGTTGGTTTTGCTCTGCCATGCATTGTCAATATATGAGCTCAAAGCTATTTGTACAAGGACAGGACAAAAGTTGGATAAAAAACGGTGAGGGGCGAGAACTCACGGTTCATTTGAAATCTTGGTAGCAGAACTATCTAATTCCCTATGGTTACCAGCTTCATCTCCTTCATAGCTCCCAGCTCCAAGGTCTACATTGGATGTTTGCACTCTGACATCATGCCTTATCGGCTTCAACCATGACAGCAACCTACATCTTACTGTTAAAATGAAACCATGTAACTAAAGATATTTATGCCTCACCAAAACTGAACAAGGGACCTAAAATAATGGCAAGCCTTTATTCTAGTAGATTGCAGTAAATATGATCTTAGACAGTGTTACGCAAGACTCCTTCGCCATAAATGTAGAATGAAAGTGCCTGCCATTTAGATATTGATGTGCATATGGGTAAGTGTGGCCATCAGCTTTACGTAGATACGTGAAACGGGTATGATACAGATACAGATACAGATAAGATGCTTCCCAAAAACATGGGTAGGGTGACATATGTGTAATAAAATACCAAAAGATGTAGAGAAACCATGAGAGAGCACAAAATGAGACTATCCTGACAAGAAACTACACATTTACCGGCTCCTTGGTGTTGCTACTACAGCAACCACACCGACGTACTATTTTTTTTCTAGTGCCTTCCGTCGAGCAGAGCACAGCAAAGATGACGATGAACAATGTGAGAGATTTTGTTTGGGCATTCCATCGAGCATGTCACGGGCACCACTCACGTACATTGAACATGGGGTCATTGGGGTTGAGTTGGAACGAATCAGCTAGGTACATAGCAAACTAGGATCAACCATGAGCGGCCAAACAGAGCCATGGACGAGGACGGATCAGATTCGGACATGGCAAGTCGCAGCAGAGAGAGACGCAAGCAAGCTAGCGACCCTTCCTTACCGAGGCAAGAGGAGACGGCCCGAGCGCCGGCGCCGGCAGCCCAGCAGTGGCGCGGAGGAGGACGGTGGCTGAATTCCAGGCGGGAGGCGTGCTGGTCGGCGCCAGCGCAGGCGAGCCGAGAAAGGCTGCTCCGGCGGGCGGCGCGCTGCGAGACGCGGGGGGGAGCCGCCGGCGATGGGAGGAGGAGCGCGTGGCGGCGAGGCGCCGCGAGGCCGGAACGGCCGCACGCTCCGGATGCCATGCGGGCGGGTTCGGGATAGGGTTGTCAGTCAGCTGTCCGTATCGCCTGAGGCGCCGTCTGTCAGCGTGCAGAGAAGTGTGAGCGTGAGCGAGAGCGCGTGGTCCCCGTAGCAGAAAAGTGGTGGAGATACTACTAGAAGAGAGGGAGGGAGTGGGCACCTGAGTCTCGGTCAGCGCCGGCCTGGGCGCGCGGTGGTGCGGGCGCCGGCCGCCGCTGCCGGCCGGATCCGGGTGCCGGCGGCGGGGGCACGAGGAGCTGGGACGAACTGAGAGAGGCCAGCTGGCTAAGCCTACCTCCACGCCGTCCGCCGAGCCACTCGCTGGCGCACTGTGGAAGCCTCCCGTTTGGCGGATCTGGAAGCTCCATGAGACGACCATGACCACCATTGTCAGCTGACCGGGGCCACAGGTGAGTGATGGTTGGAACGGTAAGTTTTTTACGCTTACGGGGTCTAAGATGTAAAAATGACACATGTATCATCGTACTCTCTCCGTTTTTTTAGTTTGCATATAAGTTTTGGTCAAAATCAAGCAATGCAAAGTTTGACTAAATATATATCAGAAGATATCAACATTTACAATACTAAACTTATATGCTATGAAAATTAATATCATGATGCATCTAGTAATATTGATTTCATATTATAAATGTTGATATTTTGTTTTATAAAGTTAGTCAAAATTTACGAAATTTGACATTGACCAAATCTTATATGCAGACTAAAAAGAAACGGAGGGAGTACCCACGTATGCTTCTTTTTCTCGAACACACAAGATTTGCTTGTATCGTTCAATTGACAGGAAGAGGGTCGAACAATTTACAAAGGTACAACTCGTATGATCACATACCGAGGTACACAAATCGGTACGGTTGTAAGTGCAGAAGCACAACAAGAGGAAGGAGTGCTTAGCCCTACATGCACAAGGAGGGAGAATAGCCCTTTGCGCAAAGCGGGTGGAGCAACCATAAGGGTGTGTTGCTTGTCCCTGACCTCTTGGACACATAGGACACACCAATGGGCATGAGGAAACTCATGTGTGCGACGCCGATTGTCGCTGAACACGTACTTTGAAGGGGTGAGCTGGATGAAAACCTTGATACACATAGGGGCCCGGGTGTTCCAAGTGAACCGTCAATGAGGAGGGTCGTGGTCTCAATTAATGGAGCCAAGGAGAAGCGTAGCATAACAAGGCTTGGACAAATACTTCTCGGTGAATGTCGTGGATTTCTCACGGTAGATGTCCGGCTCAACGGACTTGAGTTCGAGGCCATCGCCATTGTGATGGACTCAAAGGGGTTGATGGGGACGAGAGACACGGAGTTACCCAGGTTTGGCCCCTCGAATTGAGGTAATAGCCTACGTCCTGCTTTGGTGCTCGTATTACTTGATTGTATCGATTACAAGGGAGCTAAACGCTTGACCTAGCTTTCGATCACCCAACCCCTAAGCCGTCCCGGGTCTACCTTTATATAAGAGGTAAAGACCCCGGGTCATACAACTGTAAACCGACTCTTATCTATTCGAGTCTTACACGACAACCTTTGTTTAGGTAACCTTCGGGCGGCTTACCAGCCCGGGTCTTGAGCTGTAACACCCTTCATCTCACCGTGTAGAGTCGCTATTCCCCTTGGGCCGTCGTCCTTAACGGCTTCATTGATGGGCCAGCTTAAGACCTTCTGTCTTGATCCGGAGCCCATCAGGCGGGTCTCATCACTGGGTTATATCCTCAACATTAGGCCCTAGGTTGATTTGAGCTCGCTCATGTCATCCTTCTCTTTTTCATTTCCCTGAGAGCCGCCAAACTATAAGCCGCCATGACGTCACAAAAAATCTGCCGCAAAGATCTGCTGACGCCAACAGAATCCTGTTATTAAACCAGTGATCCCGAGAATCGAGGCGTCCATTTCGATAACACCGGTGTTGTCGCCTGGGATTTCGTGCCCCCTCAATCCCTCTTTAAATATGACCCACGCGGGTCGGGGGTTTCCATTCTCCCGCTTTCTCCTGCCGACGTCGTTTGTCTTCTTCCCGTCGCCGCTCCTCTCTTTGAGCCCCGCTCCGGCACCGTCACACACCGTCCTCGTCTCTGGCCGCTGCATCAACCTGAACGTACCAGAGCCCGTCCGCCTTCGCCGCGCCGTCTCCGGTGAGTCCTCCGTGCCCTAGATTGTCGCCATAAAGGAGGGTTTTCTCTAGTCGTTCCGCCGTCGCCGCTGCTCTCCAGCGTCGTCGCCGGCGGGCGGGCCTCGGCGTCGTAGGCACCTTCTAGGTTGTTTGGCCCCGCCGCCGCTGTATGTGGGCCAGTCACGCGCAATGCACAATCCACGGTAGTTGCGGGCTATTTTCTTCCTCCGCTGTTCATAGCTAGGTCGAAAATAAATTTCATTTTTCCGCCTTTTGTAGATCCATATTTTTCACGACGATCTGTGAAAGTTGTTCGTGTAGGACTTAGCCGTTTTTCGATCGCTTTCTCCTTCTAAACCGTCTAAGCTTCTTCCGGCTCTCATCAGCCGGGTCTTCCTTGTTATCCGTAGAACCCGTTAAATTTGTCAGCCGTCGGGATCACTTTGCTTTCGTTTAACTAGTCACCATTTTCCCTTGCACAACACTTTTTAAGCCGTCAACATGACACGCGCCACCAACTCATGCAATTGGGTCGGTTCTTGCGTGACTGAAGAATATCTGAAAGATCTGGTCACTGCGGGTACCCTTCCCTCGAAAGAGGTCATCCACTGGCAGGTCCCGGGGGACGAGATTCGGCCCACCCCTAAGAAGGGGGACATAGTAGTATTCACAGACCATATTGAGCGGGGGTTCGTGCCACC
Source organism: Hordeum marinum (assembly GCA_022496015.1). Lineage (NCBI taxonomy): Eukaryota > Viridiplantae > Streptophyta > Magnoliopsida > Poales > Poaceae > Hordeum > Hordeum marinum. The sequence continues at coordinate 46,519,735 of CM039673.1, read as the reverse complement.
CGGCTCTAAATTCTTCCGGGACATCCTTCACCTGTACAAACTTCACCCTCAAGACCTGGCGCCAAATTCTGTTTCCAACATCTGCCACTTTCAAGTACTCTGCGAAGTATATCTTTAGTCTAGACCGTCTGTTGGCTTCTTCCGCGAGTTCTTTTACGCCAACCGCCAGACGGAGTGCAAAGGTGGCCAAAGCCTAGAACTAGGAGGAATTACCATCCAGCGTCAAAGGAGCGTTATCTTTTCGGCTATCCAAATGCCAAGCCACCCCAAGGACTGGAATAAGACTTGGTTTTACTGCAAGGACACCTCCCCTAAGACGGAACACCGCTTGCCGGGTTATCACTCTTCCCGGCTGAAGACAGATACCGCGCTCCCTGACCGGCTCTCAACCGCGGAGCGCGCCAGATATGAGATAGCTCACACCAAATTGAGAGCTCTGATGGCCAACGGACTCATAGGCACAGACCTGATCTGCTGCTGGATTGCATGGTGGATCATGCCCTTGAGCCGCCGAAACCGGCTCATGCATGAGTACGAGGGGAAATACAACGAAGAGTTGTGCTTCAGCAAAGCTACCTTGACCGAGGATGACATCTGTATGAATGTGCGGAGTCTCGTCCATGAAGCCTCCGGCTCTTGCAGCACCATCGGCTTAGCGCCTTTCTGCATTGCTAATCCAGCTCCGGACGTAAGCTTAACTCCCTTTCCCTCCGTCTCTTACATGCTTGCTTGGGTTTTGCTTAATTCAATATACCTTCCTTCGATTACTTTGTGCAGGCCGACTCAGACTTCTGGAAGAAGGCGTATGTCCCTCCTCCGAAGGTGTCTAAGAAGAAAGCTGCAGGCAAAAAGCCAAAGAAGAATGTTCCGCAGGAGAGTTGGTTTGAAAACCCGGCTGAATCAGACTCAGAGGTAAAGTTTTAACTTGCCTTGCTTGACCCCTTGCCCTTTCTTGCTCTTTATTAATGCTTGTTATGTTCGCAGGAAGAAGCGGAGACCAGCCACGCCAATGCTCCTGAGGTAACTTACGTCTCTTTCGACTCAGAACATTTCATACTAAAGCCATGGCGAGTCGTTAGGAAATACCCTCTTTCTCACCCTCTCGCTCATCTGGCTCCCGATTATTTCTTGAAAAAGCAACAGCAGGCCGAACATCGCAAGACTCGGAGTGCCGGCTCTACCGAGCTCGTGACAGGGCTTCCAAATGCGCCGACTCCCAGGAAGCGTACTGCGGAGGTTTGTATCTCCACTTTTCCTTTGTCCTTTCCTTTGTGCTTTCGGCGTCCTCTCATTCTCATAGTCTTTATTCACTCAAAAGACCCCCTCTTCCGGCGACTCTTCAGCGTCCGTTATACCTCCACCGAAGATCAATCCGTTGTGAGTACTCGACCGTCCGGCTGTTAATACAACACCCGTCTTTTTCAAATGCTGATCCTTTATTTTGCAGTGCCCAAGCGAAACGTCGCAAGATCAATCACCCTTCCTCCGACACAGTTCCTCCAGAACAGGAACTTGAACAGCCGGGCGCGGCTCAATTGGACCTCGGGCACCCGAAAGAGACTCCAGCAGACGAAGCTCCGCCAGCCACTTCCACAGAGCCGGCCGCGGATGACGTTATCATGGAAAGTCCTCCAAAGGCTCCTTCTAAACCAACCACTCCTGCCAAGACCCCAGTAACTCCGGTTGTTGATATCACTGGATCTCTCCGCAAGTCTCCTCCTCCGGAGCATGTTCTGACCCGCCAGACTGAGTCGGCCGAGGCCTCGCAGAAACTCGACTTTGAATCCTCGTACGAGAAGATGACAGCTGAAGAACTCCATGCTGGGTATATGAACCGGGTTATTACTAGCCGGGATCTAGAACTCCGATTGGTTGGCATGATGAAGACCAAGTATGAGGTACATCATTCTTCTCCTGCCATACCCTTTCCTAGCCCCCAAGGGCCGGCTTAAATGTATTTGAGTCGGGTCTTGTTTCATTTGTAACTTACTTGAAGATCTCATCGTATCCCCCAAGGGTCGGCTCAAATTATATTTGAGTCGGGTCTTCCACCATCGATAGTTTGCAGAGCCATCGATTAGCCCCCAAGTTCCGGCTTAACTTCAAGAAGATGAACCGCAACTATAAACTTTATAGAGCAAATACACATTAGCCCCCAAGTGTCAAATATGTTGCCTGCAATCTGTTTGAGACTTGCATATTCTAGCAATGACCACTTATCAGCTTAATATCCTTTATTTGTGATAGCTCATCCTGTCCTTTGATATTTGCAGGATGCATTGAATGCTGCCGGCTCTCAGGTGGCGGACCTCAAGATTAATCTAGTGGCTCAGCAAGAAGCAACGAGTGTTGCCGTTGAAAAGTGCCGGCTATTGGCCAAAGAACTTGCTAAAGCCACTGCTGACCTCGTCTCCCAGAAAGAGATGGCTGAATCAGAGAAAACTGTCCGGACAAAGCGGGCGGATGATGCCGAACAGCGGCTTAGTGCCGTAACTGAAGAGCTCCAAGGTCTGAAGCAGCATATTGCTAAGATGTCGGCCGCCTTGTTTGGTAAGTCGTCAACATATCTTATGTATGTTTAACACCAAGCATTGCAACATAACGGCTCATGCGTCTCCTCCGGCTCATATACAGGTCCCCGGAGCCGGCAACTTGCTGCTGACAGTATTCTGCCTTTAAAGGCTATCTATACTCTCGCCGAGCGGCTGTATTGCGGGGCAATCTTCTCCATCAAGAGCGTCCAGTACAAGGAGAGAATTCCCAACTCTCTGAAGTTGGTGTTGGAACTTTTTTCCACCGTGCCCAAGCTGATAGAGGAAGCGAAGAGGTCCGCATTCCGCCAAGGGGCCGTCGCAGGACTGAGCCGGGCTCTGGCCTTTGCGCCGGAGCTGACTCCGGCTGAGATGAAGGACGGCTATCCATCCAAGAAGGTCGACGGCTCTGAATTTACTGAGGCGGATTACTTCAAGTGCGTCAAGGACTCTCGCTTCCTAGCGTCTGTGCTTGCTGATGAGGCGGACTTGACGACCTATCAGGCGGCTTATGACAGCCAAAATAAAAGAGTCCCCGGGCCTCTGTTCGAGTGGCAAGAGCTAACACCCGCCCGTAGTAAGGACCTTTTCCCCTGTGAGCTCAATGTATCACCATTTTTTGAGGGGTCTTTCGCTGCCGTAGCTAACTGCAACTGGGAATTGGGAAATCTCCAAATTCGGCCGGTGGAAGAGCCGGAGCAGGATGAACTGGCTGCCAGTTAAAAATTCTTATCCCCTGAACCTTTGGAGCGGCGGCTCCTGTAATAACCCACCGTAGTCTAGCAAACTTTTTAGCATCACCCCTTTGGCTCCTTCTGAGAGCAAATATGTAATAGCTTGAGAATATTTTGCTCTTTGTGAAGATAGTGCCTTCACGCACTGTCTATATAGCTCCGGTTATTTATATTACTCGTCACCTTTTGCTGAATCTTTGAACTTTGATGCTTGCCATGTATGAACCGGAACGTTAGAACCGGGGTAATAAACCTTGAAGCTTGTAGACCAAAGCAAAGATAATTCTGAGCCTTTATAAGACGGATCGGCTGGAAAGCCGGCTGTTTGCAGAATAACGTCAAGGACTCTGCCAACAACTATGGCCACTGTTGACCCGGCACAGCATAAAGTCGGCTGTAGTCAGTGAGATATACTTCGGCGCTGACAGCCGGCTGTTAGGATTAGATAAGCTACACCCGGAGGTGAGAAGCCCCCATCAACAGCTAGTATTGGTAAACAACATGATTTGGCCTTGAAGGCCGGCTGCTAGGGTTAGAAAAGCTACACCCGGAGGTGAGAAGCCCCCATTAACAGCTAGTGTTGATAAACAACATGATTTGGCTTTGAAGGCCGACTGTTAGGGTTAGAAAAGCTACACCCAGAGGTGAGAAGCCCCCAACAACAGCTACAGTTGATTGACAACTGAAATTTTGGCGTAAACGCCGGTTGTTCAGGGTGAGATAAGCGAACCCGTCGGTAAGAAGCCCCCTTCCAACAACCGCGGTTAATAAGTAACCGGAAGTGGCATAAAGCCGATCGTTAGGGTATGATAAGCTAACCCGTCGGTAAAAAGCCCCCTTAGACGACCTTAGTTGATAAGCAACTGGAATTTGGTGTACACGCTGGCTTGTCTTAGGGTAGTGTAAGCTATACCAAAGGTAAGAAGCCTCCAAATTGACAACCGCGCTTAAATGTAACCAAATTGGGCATAAAGCCGGCTGTGCAAGGGTAATATATGCTATACCCGAAGGTAAGAAGCTTCCTTGCTACAGTATGGCGCGAACGCCGGCTGCTTCGGGTAATATAAGCTATACCCGAAGGTAAGAAGCCCCCTGCAACCAAATTGGGCCTAAAGCGGGCTGTGCAAGGGTAATATACGCTATACCCGAAGGTAAGAAGCTTCCTTGCTACAGCATGGCACGAACGCCGGTTGTTTCGGGTGAGATAAGCTATACCCAAAGGTAAGAAGGCCCCTACAACCATGGTTTAATTTCTGTGAACCGGATGATTGCTCAACAAAACGACTGTTAAAGCCGCCTCGGATCTAACTTTGAACCGGAAAGTACTTCATCTTGACTAAAACAAGGAAATATATACAAGAGCAGAGGTCCTTATCTTTGTAAAGATACTAACTTATAAATATGCTATGTACAATGATAGCTGTCTCCATGTTTTATTAAGTGAAGTACGGTCGTAGAAGTGCGATGTTCCAAGGCCGCCGGGTCTCCTGACCCGCTGTCTCCGACTCATCCCGGATGTCGACAAGATAATATGACCCGTTGTTGAGGTTTCAACTAACCACAAAGGGCCCCTCCCAAGGCGGAGATAACTTATGCATGCCTGTTTGGTCTTGAATCAACCGGAGCACCAAGTCTCCTTCTTGGAACGTCCGGGTCTTCACCCTGCGGCTGTGATAGCATCGCAAGTCTTGTTGGTAAATCGTAGAACGAGCCGCCGCCAACTCTCGTGCCTCTTCCAGAGCATCCAATGAGTCCTGGCGCGCTGTCTCATTATCTGCCTCAACATAAGCCGCCACCCTTGGTGAATCGTGCCGAATATCGCTGGGTAATACTGCCTCAGCACCATAAACCATGAAGAAAGGCGTGAAACCCGTCGATCTATTGGGGGTTGTTCTGATACTCCATAAAACGGAAGGTAGCTCTTCGACCCAACAGCCGGGTGTCCGCTTCAAAGGAACCATAAGCCGGGGCTTAATCCCTCGCAGCACCTCTTGGTTAGCGCACTCCGCTTGACCGTTCGACTGTGGATGCGCCACGGCTGAAACATCAAGCTAGACGTGCTCCTTCTCACAGAATGCTTTCATAGCCCCTTTGGATAAATTCGTTCCATTGTCCGTAATGATACTGTGCGGATAACCGAAACGGTGAATCAACTTTTTAATGAATAACACCGTTGTAGCTGCATCACACTTGCTCACCGGCTCTGCTTCCACCCACTTTGTGACCTTGTCAACTGCCACTAGAAGATGCGTTTTCTTGTCCTTGGATCTTTTAAAAGTCCCTACCATGTCAAGCCCCCATACCGCAAATGGCCAAGTAATAGGTATCATCCGCAGCTCCTGAGCCGGAACATGAGCCCTCCGGCCAAACTTTTGACAACCGTCGCACTTACGGACTATGTCCTCGGCATCTTTGTGAGCCGTCAACCAGAAAAAACCATGACGAAAAGCCTTAGCCACCAATGACTTAGACCCGGCATGATGTCCACAATCTCCAGCATGAATTTCATTCAGGATCTGACAACCCTCTTCTGGCGAGATGCAACGCTGAAAGACGCCCGTCACACTACACTTATGTAACTCACCATTGACAATCGTCATAGACTTAGAGCGCCGGGTGATCAGCCTAGCTGTATCTTCATCCGCCAGCAACTTGCCGCGGCTTAAATACGCCAAATACGATATAGTCCAATCCGGGGTGGCATGCAGAGCCGCCACCAATTGCGGCTCCGGGTCAGGGATAACTAACTCCTCTTCCGAAGATACTTTGACCATCGGGTTATGTAAAACATCCAGAAAAACATTAGGCGGCATCGGCTTTCGTTGAGAACCCAGCCGGGACAAGGCATCAGCCGCCTCGTTCTTGCGATGATTAATGTGGTCCACATGGTAACCCTTAAAATGACCTGCAATAGCATCAACCGCCTGTCGATAAGCCGCCATCCGCGGGTCCTTAGAATCCCAAGTACCTGAAACCTGCTGAGCCACAAGATCAGAGTCACCGAAGCATCTAACCCGGCTTGAGTTCATCTCCTTAGCGGCTCTGAGACCATGAAGCAAAGCCTCATATTCAGCCGCATTATTCGTGCAAGGGAACATGAGCCGGAGCACATAGCAAAATTTATCACCCTTTGGAGACGTCAGAACAACGCCAGCTCTTGACCCTTCTAGCTGCTTAGACCCGTCAAAATGTATGGTCCAGTACGTATCATCCGGCTTTTCCGCAGGAGCTTGACATTCCGTCCAATCATTTATGAAATCCACAAGTGCCTGTGACTTGATAGCCGTGCGAGGAGCATAAACCATGTTAAAGGTCCTAGCTCCAATGCCCATTTAGCAATCTGTCCTGTAGCCTCCCTGTTCCGGATGATTTCCCCCAACGGAGCAGAAATGACCACTGTCACCTGATGGCCTAAAAAGTAGTGTTTCAACTTACGATTGTCCATGAAGACCCCATAGACCAGCTTCTGCCAGTGCGGATACCTTTGCTTGGACTCCGTTAAAACCTCACTGATATAATAAACTGGCCTTTGCACCAGATACTCCTTTCTAGCCTCCTTACGTTCGACCACAATCGCTGCACTAACCGCCCAATTGTTAGCCGCCACATAAAGCAATAAAGTCTCCCCCTCAGCCGGAGCAGCTAATACCGGCGGCTCAGCGAGCTGCTTCTTGAGCACTTCTAGAGCTTCTGCCGCCGCCTTGCTCCAGACAAACTTGTCCGTCTTCCTCATCATCTGATACAAAGGGATGGCCTTCTCCTCAAGCCGTCTTATGAACCGGCTTAACACCGCGATTCGTCCTGCCAAACGCTGAACATCATTGATGCACGCCGGCTCTCCCAAGGAAGTAATAGCCTTGATCTTGTCTGGGTTAGCTTCAATACCACGCTCGGATACTAAGAACCCCAGGAGCTTGCCAGCCGAAACACCAAAAACACATTTAGCCGGGTTAAGCATCATCTTGTAGACCCGGAGATTATCAAAGGTCTCTCTCAAATCGTCCAAGAGAGTTTCCTTCTTCCTGGACTTGATCACAATGTCATCCACGTAGGCATGAACGTTCCGGCCGATTTGACCATGAAGGCAAGTCTGCACACACCGTTGGTAAGTCGCTTGAGCACTCTTGAGCCCAAAAGGCATGGAAACATAGCAAAAAGCTCCAAACAGTGTAATAAAAGCCGTCTTCTCCTGATCTTGAACCGCCATCTTGATCTGATGATATCCTGAATAAGCGTCCAGAAAACACAAACTTTCGCAACCCACCGTCGCATCAATGATCTGATCAATACGAGGGAGCGCGAACGGATCAGCCGGACAGGCCTTGTTAAGATCCGTGTAGTCCACACACATACGCCACGTGCCGTTCTTCTTGAGAACCAACACTGGGTTAGCCAGCCACTCCGGGTGAAAAACCTCGACGATAAACCCGTCCGCCAAGAGCCGGGCGACCTCCTCTCCAATAGCTTTCCGCCTCTCCTCATTGAACCATCGCAGAAACTGCTTGATCGGCTTAAACTTCGGATCCACATTAAGGTTGTGCTCAGCGAATTCCCTCGGTACACCCGGCATGTCAGAAGGCTTCCATGCAAAGATGTCCCGGTTCTCACGGATGAATTCGATGAGCGCGCTTTCCTATTTGGGATCCATATGAGCTCCAATGATGAACTACTTAGATGAATCGCCCGGAGTGAAGTCAACGGCCTTGGTATCATCCGCTGAGAACTTGAGAGGTGGCTCGGCCTCCGTGGTAGGCTTCTTCAGCAGGGTCATGTCCTCCGGATCAACATTTTCCTTGTAAAACTTAAGCTCCTCCTGGGTGCAACTAGACTCTGCATAGGCCGCATCTCCTTCCTCACACTCAATGGCTATATTCCGGTTACCATGAACGGTAATTGTACCATTGGGGCCGGGCATCTTGAGCTGTAAATAGACATAGCAAGGTCGAGCCATGAACTTAGCATAAGCCGGCCTCCCAAACAGAGCGTGGTAAGGGCTCTTGATTTTGACCACCTCAAACCACAAGGATTCCACCCTGTAATTATACTCATCGCCAAAGGCCACCTCTAGCAAAATTCGGCCCACTGGGTATGCCGACTTACCCGGGACCACACCATGGAATACCGTGGAAGACGGCTTAAGATCCTTGTCCAGCAGTTTCATCTGCCGGAAGGTGTCATAGTAAAGGATGTTCATACTGCTACCTCCGTCCATAAGCACCTTATTCAGCATGTAACCTCCCACTTGGGGGCAACCACCAAAGCCAGACGCCCCGGGTCATCCACGCATGGCGGGTGATCTTGCCGGCTCCATGTGATGTCATACTCAGACCACCGTAAGTAGCGTGGCAGAGCCGGCGCTGCCGCGTTAACCGCCCTCTTGCGCAGCTTATGATCCCGCCGATTGAGACTCATCGTAAAGACGTGATACTGGCCCGTGCTGAGCTACTTCGGGTTACTTTGGTACCCTGACTGGTTGTTCTGCTGCTGATTTTGGGCGTTGGACTGCGCGGATATCCTCCATCATTGTAATGACCTCCCTGACCGTGAGCGCCTGAGCTGCCAGCACCTGAGCCGCCAGCATCTGAGCTGCCCGCACCTGAGCCGCCGGGCGGGCCACCGCCTTGGTTATTATGTGGCTGCGAGTGCTTGTTTTTGAATCTGTGCATGATGAAACAGTCGCCCCACGCATGCATCGAGGGCTTGTCAGGTGTGCTATGCTCAGGACAGGGCTTTCTAAGTGCTTCCTCCAAATTAAAAGGGGGCCGATTCTTGTTATTGCGAGGCTTCCAGTTCCCCTTAGGACGGTTCTGCCCCGTATTGGCGTTTGCCACCAGCTCTGACCCGCCATCCAAGTTCTTCCGCTTGTTCTGATTACTGTTGTTGGCAAAGCCTTTAGCTTGTCCGTTCTTCTTCCCTGGATTAACCTTTTCCTCATCAGAGCCCGGATCCTTGGTGCGATCCGAATCAGCGTACTTTGTCAGGGCCGTCATGAGTCTCCCATATCCTTACACGCGCGTTTAAGCCGGCCAAGCTTTTGCTTCAATGGAACAAAATTGAAATTCCTTTCCAGGATAAGGACTGCCTGAGCCGCCGTGATCTGCTCCGAAGAATGAATAATGGTTGAGACTCGGCAGACCCAATGATGGGTCGACTCTCCCTCCTGCTGAACACAGTGATCCAGATCCACGATGGTCATAGGCTGCTTGCAGGTCCCTTGAATTTTTTTGACAAACCTTGCCCTTAACTCAGACCAAGAGCTTATCGTGTTAGGAGGCAGACCCTTCAACCAGGTGCGAGCCGGGCCGTCCAGCATCATGATGAAATACTTAGCATACACTGCCTCACTGACATCCAACATCTCCATAGCTAGCTCGTATCTCTCCACCCAGGCCTCGGGTGGTAAATCGGCTGTATAATTCGGAACCTTCCGAGGCCCCTTGAAGTCCCTTGGCAAGCGCTCACTTCGCAAAGCCGAAGACAAACATGGTACTCAAATGGCTCTAGAACTGCCCGGTGTGACGGCTGCTGCCGGAACGGAAGGCGCCGGCTCTGGATGAACCGCAGCTGCCTCCGCCTCTCGCCGGTTCCTAGCCCTGTCCACGAGAGCTTGTGCATCCAAAGCCGCCCGCTCATCCCTGAGAGGCCCTCTACGCGGATTGCTGCTGGAAACCGCCGGCGACTCATAACGCCTACTGAAACTCCGGCTGGGGAGAGGGGTCGAATGAACACGACTCCGGCTTCGGGTATACTTCTCCTGCTGTGCCACAGCCGTTTGCAGATATCCGATGGCGTTCCTCACATCCTCCGCAAAAGGCTCCTCATCCGGGATAGGAATCGTCTCAAGACGGGCGGCTGCCGCGACCATGTTCTCGACCGGGTTAGAATAATGTCCCGCCGGTGTTGAAAAACCTCGTGGCGGAGCTTGATCTCGCCGGATCAAAGGAGCCGCTGACCTTCCTGGCTCCGGCGCAGCGGTGGCTCTCCCGGAGCCGGGGGTGTGAAAGAGGTTCCTTGCCTCGTAGCGCTCTGGCAAACGGGACTGGTGCCTCCTCCAATGAACCGCAGCCGCCGATTCTTGCTCCAGCCCCAGACGGAAAGCGTCGGTCTTGATGCGCGCCGCCTCCTCATCCATCTGGGTCTTTAATTCTGCCATCCTCTGGCGTTCCTCAGCCATCCGGCCCTTGATCCCTGCGATCTCAGCATTCCGGGCTGCCTGATTGGCTGGCGTGACCTCAGTGGCCATCAGAACTTCGAGCTCATCCATCAGCTCCACAAGGGCTTGAGCTGGCGGCGGCAGCGGGTCGCCTCCTGTGGCGGCTGCCCCAGGTCCCGCCATGAACACTGCCGCGCGAGCCAACGGCTCATAGCCATCAGTATCCGAGCGATCCGACTCATGGCCTAAGGGGTCATGACCCCCAAGGCCACCATGGCTGAGCCGGCAAAGCGATTCAGTCTCGCCACTTGACGATTCTCCTCCTGAGTGTACCCGAGTCTCCTGTGATCCGGAGGCTTCCAGACCCATGCCCTGAGTGAACCCCACGAAGACATGCTTCTGACCCAAAACAGCACGGGCAGGGCTAGAGTCACACATAGGCTGTAGACACCGGGCTGGCTCGACGTTGCCGGCACAGATGTCCAGCCCAAGAACAGATCTGTCAGCCCTTCCGATGAAAACGTGGATCCCCCGAACGGGACCTGGAATCCATACTCCACAGATGCAGCGTCCAATCCCCAACCGGCGTTGTCGATGTAGAGCCGGCCGCGGCAAATTTTGTTCATCCTCCCAACTACGTATCCCTCGAGCCCGGGAAAGGAGCCCTTTGAGAACTCAACACCACCAAGCGCAGGCCCCACGATGGGCGCCAACTGTCGTGGATTTCTCACGGCAGATGTCCGGCTCAACGGACTTGAGTTCGAGGCCATCGCCACTGTGATGGACTCAAAGGGGTTGATGGGGACGAGAGACACGGAGTTACCCAGGTTGATGGGGACGAGAGACACGGACTTACCATCGATCTAGTGATTCCTCCAGAAGAGGCAAGATCTTCCATCCTCTAGAGTCGAGGAAATGGGGTGTGGAGTATTGTCTGGATCTCGGGGCCATAGCGAGATACAAAAATATGGCTTAGATCTCATGGTCAAAGGGGGTGCAGAATCTGTCCTCGATCTCAAGGTCATTGGGTAGGTGCAGATGCCTCTAAGGGTGGATCGGGTCCGTCTTCTAGAGACAAAGCTAGCGATCTTGGAGGGGAGTGCCTGAGCGCTCGAGATCTGAGGTCCCAAGCCCATCAAGTAGGCTCAACTGACAATAACTGCTTGTTGATGGGACACTGGACTTCGTGTGCGTCCTCGCGACCAGCCTAAAGGAATATGTGAATGACACAGTTCACCTGCTGAACTGCTTCTGGATCATCTTGGTTAAGGCAATGGTATGAGGTAGTGGAGCGAGATGGCACTAAGGACATATCGAGCAAGAGAGTGTATGTCGCCACAAGTGAGCATTAAAGCCCATAAGGTGGGGAGGTTCACTTCCGAACAAGTGGTAGGAGAGAAGAAGTTTGCACCATCCGGATAGAGAGAAGAAGGCCAATGCATTGCACTGGAAAGGTGGCTCCTGGAAGATGACAGTGAGATGTTCGTTGCAACACTCAACAAGCATGGAGCACTTCAGAAACTTCTTGTGGATCCCCGAAGCAACAACAAAGATTTAAAGCTCTCTGACCATCGAGATATCATGGCTATTGGGTGGCAAGAGATAAGCACATCGTTGACATAAAGGGACACGCTAGTTGTCGCACGATGGGTAGGGAGCCTTGAAGAAAACAGGAATCGGTCACATGCTGGATCATGGAACTGAGGACATCGATGAAGAGCATGAAGAGCATGAGCAACATAGGGTCACCCCGTCAAAGACCTTGGGTATCAGTTCTTGAACAAACTTGACGATGATGGAGGAGTAGATAGCTTAAGCTACCAAAGTTCATCTTTGGGTTTCCAAAAGCTACCACTTTCTGACAAAACACTATGACCATGAGGGTAATACGACGCAAAGAACTACCAATTTCTACCAGAGACTAGGTAGGCTCAAACAAAGTGTAATTATGACAGTTATGGCTCACCTGTCAGAGTCTTGGGGTTGGCGTGGCACAAAACTCAACTCGGTTGTATTGAACTCTTAAGTAGGCCATTATAATGCACTAGTAGAAAATAGACCTTTTGTCCATAACATTAGTCCCCGACTGGTTTTGAGCCGGCACTAATGAGACCATTAGTCCCGGCTCGAGACGGGCATCATTAGTCCCGAATTGTTTCGGACCTCTAGTCCCGGTTTGTAACACGAACCGGGACTAAAGGGGTGGTGGCAGGCTAGTGTCAGCCTGGGGCCCCACGATCACCTTTAGTCCCGGTTCGTGGCATGAACCGGGACTATAGGCTCACCTTTAGTCCCGGTTTGTGTCTCGAACCGGGCCTAAAGGTCCCCTATATGAACCCTTCGACCAGCCCGAGCACACTCCTCCATGTTTTCCCCCTTATTCCTCTCCTTTGTTCTTCCCCTTGCTCGAGCTCACCTCCATTTTTGCCAAAATTTGTCAAGATTTGGAGGCACCCCATCCATCCAAGTGTTCACAAAGGTTAGCAACTTTGTACTTTCATCTCTCATTGCTAGATTAGCTCTTGCAATGCTCTATAAGTATAGTGATTTGTGGGTTTTAGTTTGGAAGTATTTATACGTGGTAGTTTATTTGATTTATATGCAATTTGAGCTCAAATTAACTTCTTACTTTGCATGTATAGGTGTGGTTTACTTAGTGCCTTCCCGTCCCCGTCCTAACCACCGTCGATCGCCCGCATCATCCCGTCACCGGCACCACCTTGGTGAGACTCTTGTTCTTATCCTTTTTATAAAAACAAATCATGGTTGTAAGATTTAGATAGTTACTTGTATATTTTTCTTACCTATATGGTTGTTTGTTATACATAGTGGCATGGGTTTGATATTCGGCCCCGTCGGTCCTTGTCCAGTTTATGATTCGGATGTGGTTTATACTCTCTTTTATAACTATTTGTTGCATTTCGTGTTTATGACAATTATGCCCATCAAGTTGACATAGATATTTTTATCTAGGAGGTATGTGAAATGGAAATTCCAACCGACATAGATATTCTTGTCAAGAAGTTAAATTTAGTTGAAAAATAAAATGAGTACTTGAAAGAAAAATTGAAAAGAGTTGAAGAAGAGAAGATGAAACTCGAGTTGTATGTTGCCAATGTCGTCGATGATCACAAGATCAAGATGGATTTAATGTGCTTGAAGATTAGAAAATTTAAAAAAATATGCCATTGATAGTGAGGCTTGGTATCACTATGCTGTTGGATCAATTGTTACCTTAGTTGCGATCTTGATCGCATTTGTTGTTGCATTTAAATGCTTTAACTAGAGCGTTTGTATGTTGTTTTATGAGAACAAGTGTATATGAACTTTATGTATGAACTTGTATTAATTTGGTCTTTTCGGTGTTGTGTAATGAAGATGAGCCGACAACGGATGTACGATGACCTATGCACTCCCCAATTCATTAATGGCGCGCATACTTTTCTGGTTGCGGCTGAGAAAAACAAGCGGGCAGATGGTTTTATGTATTGTCCATGTGCTGGTTTTAAGAATGATCGAAATTACTCTAACTCGAGAACAATTCACGTCCACATGTTTGAGTCCGGTTTCATGTCCGGCTATAACTGTTAGACCAAGCACGGAGAAAGAGGGGTCCTAATGGAAGAGAATGAAGAAGAAGAGGATGATGATAGTTATCCTGGCCATGGGTTCCATGAATACGATGGTACAGCAATGGGGGAAGAAGCTGAGCCGGAAATGCGGGAAGAAGCTGAAGAAGAGGCATCAGATGAGCCCACTGATGATCTTGGTCGAGCCATTGCCGATGCAAAGAGAAACTGCGCAAGTGAAAAGGAGAAGCTGAAGTTATAGCGCATGTTAGAGGATCACAAAAAAGGGTTGTACCCAAATTGCGAAGATGACAAGAAAAAGCTGGTACCACACTAGAATTGCTGCAATGGAAGGCAGAGAGTGGTGTATCTGAGAAGGCATTTGAAAAGTTGCTGATAATGTTAAAGAAGAAGCTACCAAAGGACAATGAATTGCCCGGCAGTACATACGAAGGAAAGAAGGATGTCTGTCGTATAGGATTAGAGATGGAGAAGATACATGCATGCCCTAATGACTGCATCCTCTACCGTTGTGAGTACGAGGATTTGAATGCATGCCCGGTATGTTGTGCATTGCGCTATAAGATCGTCCACGATGACCCTGGTCATGTTGTGGGCGAGTGCCCCAGGAAGAAGATTCCTGCCAAGGTGATGTGGTATGATCCTATAATACCACGGTTGAAACGTTTGTTCCAAAACAAAGAGCATGCCAAGTTGATGAGATGGCACAACGAACACCGCAAGAAAGACGGGAAGTTGAGAGTACCCGCTGACGGATCATAGTTGAGAAAATAGAGAGAAAGTGGAAGGACTTTGCAAAGGATGCAAGGAACTTATGGTTTGGTTTAAGTGCAGATGGCATTAATCCTTTTGGGGAGCAGAACAACCATCATAGCACATGGCATGTGATTCTATGTACCTATAACCTTCCTCCTAGGTTGTGCATGAAGCAGAAGTTCATTATGATGCCAGTGCTCATCCAAGGCCCCAAGCAACCCGGCAACGACATTGATGTGTACGTAATGCCATTAGTTGAAGAACTTTTACAGCCATGGAATGGAAAAGGTGTACGTGCGTGGGATGTGAAAGAATAGGGGGAATTTGACCTACATGCGTTGCTGTTTGTAACCATCAATGATTGGCCTACTCTTAGTAATCTTTCAGGATAGACAAACAAGGGATACCACACATGCACGCACTGTTTAGATGATACCGCCAATATATATTTGGATAAATGTAAGAAGAATGTGTACCCATGAAAGCACATTTTCTCCCTTGGTGGTTTTGGTAATTAATAACAACATATAAGTCATTGAAGTAATGTTTCCACCAAGTATATTTAAGGAAATGTTCAATGATAGGATTGGCAAAAGGTGATTGTGGAGAGACCTCAAGATGCAAGGAAATAGGTTGACCAAGCTTCAAGCAAAAGGACTCTACATTTTATATTTGTGAGAAATCAATTTGAGTCCATAGGAAAGCCAATACTATTAAAAGGGGGTAAGGTTTTGTTGGTGAACAATATGCTCAAACGTGCACAAGTGATAGTCGCCAAAAACATCCACAAACTCTCCCACCAAAGTCTGTTCTATACCTTGTTAGAAATATTCCCTAGAGGCAATAATAAATTAGTTATTATCATATTTCCTTGTTCATGATAATCGTTTATTATCCATGCTATAATTGTATTGATCGGAGACTTAAATGCATGTGTGGATACATAGACAAAACCATGTCCCTAGTATGCCTCTAATGGACTAGCTCGTTGATCAAAGGATGGTTAAGGTTTCCTAGCCATGGACATGAGATGTCATTTGATAACGGGATCACATCATTAGGAGAATGATGTGATGGATAAGACCCAAACTACAAACATAGCATATGATCGTGTCAGTTTATTGCTACTGTTTTCTGCATGTCAAGTATATGTTCCTATGACCATGAGATCATGCAACTCACGGATATCGGAGGAGTGCCTTGTGTGTATCAAACGTCGCAACGTAACTGGGTGACTATAAAGGTGCTCTACAGGTATCTCCGATGGTCTCTGTTGAGTTGGCATGGATCGAGACCGGGATTTGTTACTCCGTGTGACGGAGAGGTATCTCAGGGCCCACTCGGTAATACAACATCACAGTGAGCCTTGCAAGCAATGTGACTAATTGTTAGTTGCGGGATCTTGTATTACGGAACGAGTAAAGAGACTTGCCGGTAACGAGGTTGAACTAGGTATGGAGATACCGACGGTCGAATCTCGGGCAAGTAACATACCGAAGAACAAAGGGAACGATATACGGGATTAACTGAATCCTTGACATAGAGGTTCGACCGATAAAGATCTTCGTAGAATATGTAGGAACCAATGTGGACGTCCAGGTCCCGCCATTGGTTATTTACCGTAGAGGTGTCTTGGTCATGTCTACATAGTTCTCGAACCCGCAGGGTCTGCACACTTAAGGTTCGGTGACGTTTCGGTAGTGTAGAGTTATGTATGGTGGTGACCGAAGGTTGTTCGGAGTCCCGGATGAGATCCCGGACATCACGAGGAGCTCCGGAATGGTCTGGAGGTAAAGATTCATATATAGGAAGTCCCAGTTTGGTTTCCGGAAAAGTTTCGGGCTCATCGGTAGTGTACCGGGAGTATCGGTATTGTACCGGGAGTGCCGGTAGTGTATCGGAGGACCTCCGGGAGGGGTATTTCGACCCCAAGAGGTCCATGGGCTGTGGGAGAATAATAACCATCCCTTAGTGGGCTGGGAAAACAGCCACAAAGGCCCATGGCGCAGGAGAGAAAGTCCTAAAGCAAAAAGTGGAAAATCAGCCAATAGGAGGCAATCCTACTCCAACTAGGATTGGAGGTGAAGTAGGATTGCTCCCACCTCCTATTTCGGCCGACCCAAAGGCCTTGGATGCCTCTCCTCTCCTCTCCTCCTATATATACTAGTGGATTGGGTGGTTTTTGGACAGAATTTCCGGCCACGTGCTACCCGTTCCACCGGTGCATAGTTTCTCCTCTAGATCGGTTTTCTGCAGCGCTTAGGCGAAGCCGTGTCGGAATTGCTCCACCACCATCACCGGAGCGCCATCACGCTGCCGGTGAACTCTCTCTCCTCTTCACCTCCTCTTGCTGGATCAGGACGGTGGAGATCGTCATCAAGTTGCACGTGTGCTGAACGCGGAGGTGCCGTCCGTTCGGCGCTAGATCGGAAGGACCGTGATCGAGATCGCGAGACAGTTCGTGATGAGATCGCGGAACGGATCGTGATGAGTTCGCGGAACAGATCGTGATCAAGATCGTGAGATGGATCGTGATGAGATCGCGGGACGGATCGTGATGAGTTCACGGGACGGATCGTGATTGGATCGCGGGACGGATCGTGATGAGATCGCGGGACGCTCGGCGATTTGGATCGCGAAGATGTTCGACTACACCAACCGCGTTTCTTAACGCTTCCTGCTTAGAGATCTACAAGGGTATGTAGATCCACTCTCCCTCTCGTAGATGCTCATCGCCATGGATAGGTTTGCGTGTGCGTTGGAAAATTTTTGTTTCCCATGAGACGTTCCCCAACAGTGGCATCATGAGCTAGGTTGATGGTTCGATGAGATCTCGAGTAGAACACAAAAGGTTTGTGGGCGTTGATGCTTAGATTGCTTCCTCCCTTGGTCGGATTTTGGTTCAGCGGGATTGTGAGATGAAGCGGCCCGGACCAACATTACTCGTACGCTTACGAGAGACCGGTTCCCTCGATGCAACTTGTTGCTTAGATGGCTTGCGGGTGACAGTTTCTCTCACTTTAGTTGGATCGGATTCGACAAAGGCGGTCCTTGAGAAGGTTGAAAAGCAAACTAGTGTATCACTGTTGTGGTTTATGCGTATGTGAGAATCGTTCTTGCTAGATACCCATAGCAGCCACGTAAAACTTGCAACAACAATTAGAGGACGTCTAACTTGTTTTTGCAGGGTATGTTGTGATATGATATGGCCAATTACATGATGTGATATATGTGATGTATGAGATGATCATGTGATGTATAGATTATCACGACTTGCATGTCGATGAGTACGGCAACCGGCAGGAGCCATAGGGTTGTCTTTAATTATTGTATGACCTGCGTGTCAATCATTAAGCGCTATGTAATGCTTTACTTTATCGCTATGGTAGCAATAGTAGTAGAAGCATGCAGGGCGTGACAACCCCGATGGCGACACGTTGATGGAGATCATGGTGTCATGTCGGTGACGATGGAGATCATGCCGGTGCTTTCTAGATGGAGATCAAAAGCACAAGTTCATGGCCATATCATGTCACTTATGATTTGCATGTGATGTTAATCCTTTTTATGCACCTTGTTTTGCTTAGGACGACGGTAGCATTATAAGGTGATCCCTCACTTAATTTCAAGATAAATTGTGTTCTCCCCGAGTGTGCACCGTTGCGAAAGTTCGTCGTGTTGAGACACCACGTGATGATCGGGTGTGATAGACTCTACGTTCACATACAACGGGTGCAAGCCAGATTTGCACGCGCAGAACACTCGGGTTATACTTGACGAGCCTAGCATGTACAGACATGGCCTCGGAACACAAGAGACCGAAAGGTCGAGCATGAGTCATATAGTGGATATGATCAACATAATGATGTTCACCATTGAAGCCACCTTAACTCACGTGATGATCGGACTTGAGTTGGTGAATTTGGATCATGTATCACTCGAATGACCCGAGGGATGTCAATTTGAGTGGGAGTTCTTACGTAATATGATTAATTGAACTCATTATCATGAACATAGTCAAAGTGTCTTTGCAAATTATGTTGTAGATTACTAGCTCGCGCTGTAGCTCCCTTGTATTTTTATATGTTCCTAGAGAAATAGAGTTGAAAGATGTTGGTAGCAATATTGCGGACTGGGTCCGTGATCTGAGGATTGTCCTCATTGCTGCAGAGAAGGCTTATGTCCTTAATGCACCGCTTGGTGCGCCACCCCCTGTAGTGTCGTCTATAGATGTTGTGAACATCTGACATGCATGTTTCGATGACTACTTGATTGTTTAGTGCGTCATGCATTACGGCTTAGAATTGAGGCTCGGAAACGTTTTGAACGTCACGGAACATATGAGATGTTCTAGGAGTAGAGATTGTGATCTCAGGCTCGTGCCTGTGTTGCGAGATATGAGATCTCCAACAAGATTCTTTGCCTGTAAGATGAAGGAGAATAGCTCAATCGTTGAGCATGTACTCAGATTGTCTGGGTACTACAATCGCTTGAATCAAGTGGGAGTTGATCTTCCAGATAAGATAGTGATTGATATAGTTCTCCAAGTCACTGTCACTAAAGCTACTAGAACTTAGTGATGAACTATAATACACCAGGGATAGAAGTATTGATCCCTGAGCTGTTCGCGATGTTTGACACCGCGAAGGTACAAATCAAGAAGGAGCGTCAAGTGTTGATGGTTAATCAAACCACTAGTTTCGAAAAGGGCAAGAGCAAGGAGGGAAACTTCATGGATAATAAGTCAGTTGCTGCTCCAGTGAAGCAACCCAAAGTTGAACTCAAACCCGAGACTAAGTGCTTCTATTATGAGGTGAGAGGTCGCTGAAGCGGAACAACCCTAGATACTTGGTAGATAAGAAGGCTGGCAACATCGACAGAAGTATATTTGATATACGAGTTATTGATGTGTACCTTGCTAGTACTCCTAGTAGCACCTGGGTATTGGATACCGGTTCGGTTGCTAAATGTTAGTAACTCAAAATAAAAGCTACGGAATAAACGGAGAACTAGCTAAGGGTGAGGTGACGATGTGTGTTGGAAATGTTTCCAAGGTTGATGTGATCAACATCGCACGCTCTCTCTACCTTCAGGATTAGTGACGAACCTAAATAAATGTTATTTGGTGTTTTGCGTTGAGCATGAACATGATTAGATCATGTTTGTTGCAATACGGTTATTCATTTAAGTCAGAGAATAATAGTTATTCTGGTTACATGAATAATACCTTCAATGGTCATGCACCCAGTGAGAATGGTTTGTTGAAATCTTGATCGTAGTAGTACACATGTTCATAACATTGATGTCAAAAGATACAAAGTTAATAATGATAGTACCACATACTTGTGGCACTGCCGCTAAATGTCATATTGGTATAAAGCGCATGTAGAAACTCCATGCTGATGGATATTTGGACTCATTCGATTTCGAATCGGTTGAGACATGCGAACCATGCCTCTTGGGCAAGATGACTAAAGGACCCCGTTGGATGGAGCAGGCAAGTGATTCATTGGAAATGATACATGTTGATGTATGCAATCTAGTGAGTCTTGTAGCGTGCAGTGGATATCGTTATTTTCTTACCTTCACTGATGATTTGAGTAGATATAGTGTATATTTACTTAATGAAACACAAGTCTGAATCGTTTGAAAGGTTCAAGCAAATTCAGAGTGAAGTTTAAAGATCATCGTGACAAGAAGATAAAAATGACTGCGATATGATCGTGGAGGT
Organism: Hordeum marinum; assembly: GCA_022496015.1. Taxonomy (NCBI): domain Eukaryota; kingdom Viridiplantae; phylum Streptophyta; class Magnoliopsida; order Poales; family Poaceae; genus Hordeum; species Hordeum marinum. The sequence continues at coordinate 46,499,240 of CM039673.1, read as the reverse complement.
GAATATCTGAGTCACGAGTTTGGCATACAACTTAAGACAATGTGAAAGTTGTTTCACAACTAAACGCCACCTGGAACACCATAGTGTGATGGTGTGTCCGAACATGATAGTTATGCTCTATTGGACATGGTGCATAATATGATGTCTCTTGTCGTTTTACTACTATAATTTTGGGGTTATGCATTAGAGACAACTACATTCACTTTAAATAGGGCACCATCTAAATCCGTTGAGATGACACCATGTGAATTATGGTTTGATAGAAACCTAAGGTGTCATTTCTTAATATTTTGGGATGTGACACTTGTGTGGAAAATGTTTTCACCTAATGAGGTCGAACCCAAGGCGGACAAATTGCATCTTCATAGAATACCCTAAGATCAGTTGGGTGAACCTTCAATCTCAGATCCTAGTGCAAAATGTTTGTTGCTTAAACGGATCCTTTCTCGAGGAAATGTTTCTCTCGAAAGAATTGAGTGGGAGGAAGATAGAACTTGATGAGGTTGTTGAACCTTTGTTCAACCAGAGAGTAGCGCAGCGCAGAAAGATGTTTCTGTGAAGCCTACGTTAGTTGAAGAGGAAGTTAATGATGATGATCATGAAGCTTCAGGATCAAGTTACTATCGAACTTCGTAGGTCGACAAGGATGTGTACTGCTCCTAAGTGGTACGACAACTCTGTCTTGGAGATCATGTTGTTGGACAACGATGAACCTACGAGCTATGGACAAGCGATGATGGGCCCGGATTCCGACAAATGGTTAGAGGCCATGAAATCCGAGATAGGATCCATGTATGAAAACCAAGTGTAGACTTTGGTAGACTTGCTCGTTGGACGGCAGGTCGTTGAGTACAAATGGATCTTTAAAATGAAGACAGACACTGATGGTGAATGTCACTATTTGTAAAGCTCGACTTGTTGCAAAGATGTTTGTGACAAGTTCAATGAGTTGACTATGATGAGACTTTCTCACTCGTAGTGGTGCTAAAGTCTGTTAGAATTATGTTAGCAGTTGCTGTGTTTTCAATTATGAAATCTGGCAGATGGATGTCAAAACATCGTTTCCTTAACGGTTTACTTGAGGAAAGGTTGTATGTGATACAACCAGAAGGTTTTGTCAGGCCTAAGGATGCTAAAAGGTGTGCAAGCTTCGGTGATCCTTCCATGGACTGAAGCATCTCGGAGTTGGAATATACACTTTGATGAGGTGATCAAAGTTTTGATGTTTATACAAAGTTTATGAGAAACTTGTATTTGCAATAAAGTGAGTGGGAGCACTATAGAATTTCTGATAAGTATATGTGGATGACATATTGTTGATCAGAAATAATGTAGAGTTTCTGGAAAGCATAAAACGGTCATTTGGAAAGTGATTTTCAAAGGAAGACCTGGATAAAGCTACCTAATTGTTGAGCATCAAAATCTATAGAGATAGATCAAGATGCTTGATGAGACTTTCAATGAGTGTATACCTTGACAAGATTTTGAAAGAGTTCAAAATGGATCAGCCAGAGAAATAGTTCTCGTCTGATTTGTAAGGTGTGAAGTTGAGTGAGACTCAAAGCTCGACAACGGCAGAAGAAAGAGAAAGGACGAACGTCGTCCCCTATGCCTTAGCCATAGGCTCTATATTATGACATGCTGTGTACCGCACCTATGTGTGCCTTGCCATGAGTCTGTCAAGGGGTACAAGAGTGGTCCAGGAGTGGATCACTGGACAGCGGTCGGAATTATCCTTAGTAACCAGAGGACTAAGGAAATGTTTCTTGATTGTGGAGGTGATAAAGAGTTCGTCGTAAAGAGTTACGTCGATGCAAGCTTTAACACCTATCCGGATGACTAGTAGTAGCAATCTGGATACGTATAGTGGAGCAGCCATTTGGAAATAGTACCAAGTGGAGTGTGGTAGCAGTGTTTACGGTTTGACATAGAGATTTGCAAAGTACACACGGATCTGAATATCGCAGACCCGTTGACTATAAGACCTCTCTCACATGCAAAGCATGATCGAGCCCCAAAACTCATTGGGTGTTAGATTCATAACAATGCGAATCACATGGTGATGTGAACTAGATTATTGACTCTAGTGCAAGTGGGAGACTGTTGGAAATATGCCCTCGAGGCAATAATAAATTAGTTATTATCATATTTCCTTGTTCATGATAATCGTTTATTATCCATGCTATAATTGTATTGATCGGAGACTTAAATGCATGTGTGGATACATAGACAAAACCATGTCCCTAGTATGCCTCTAATGGACTAGCTCGTTGATCAAAGGATGGTTAAGGTTTCCTAGCCATGGACATGAGATGTCATTTGATAACGGGATCACATCATTAGGAGAATGATGTGATGGATAAGACCCAAACTACAAACATAGCATATGATCGTGTCAGTTTATTGCTACTGTTTTCTGCATGTCAAGTATATGTTCCTATGACCATGAGATCATGCAACTCACGGATATCTGAGGAGTGCCTTGTGTGTATCAAACGTCGCAACGTAACTGGGTGACTATAAAGGTGCTCTACAGGTATCTCCGATGGTGTCTGTTGAGTTGGCATGGATCGAGACTGGGATTTGTTACTCCGTGTGACGGAGAGGTATCTCAGGGCCCACTCGGTAATACAACATCACAATGAGCCTTGCAAGCAATGTGACTAATTGTTAGTTGCGGGATCTTGTATTACGGAACGAGTAAAGAGACTTGCCGGTAACGAGGTTGAACTAGGTATGGAGATACCGACGATCGAATCTCGGGCAAGTAACATACCGAAGAACAAAGGGAACGATATACGGGATTAACTGAATCCTTGACATAGAGGTTCGACCGATAAAGATCTTCGTAGAATATGTAGGAACCAATGTGGACGTCCAGGTCCCGCCATTGGTTATTTACCGTAGAGGTGTCTCGGTCATGTCTACATAGTTCTCGAACCCGCAGGGTCTGCACACTTAAGGTTCGGTGACGTTTCGGTAGTGTAGAGTTATGTATGGTGGTGACCGAAGGTTGTTCGGAGTCCCGGATGAGATCCCGGACGTCACGAGGAGCTCCGGAATGGTCCGGAGGTAAAGATTCATATATAGGAAGTCCCAGTTTGGTTTCCGGAAAAGTTTCGGGCTCATCGGTAGTGTACCGGGAGTATCGGTATTGTACCGGGAGTGCCAGTAGTGTACCGGAGGACCTCCGGGAGGGGTATTTCGACCCCAAGAGGTCCATGGGCTGTGGGAGAATAATAACCATCCCTTAGTGGGCTGGGAAAACAGCCACAAAGGCCCATGGCGCAGGAGAGAAAGTCCTAAAGCAAAAAGTGGAAAATCAGCCAATAGGAGGCAATCCTACTCCAACTAGGATTGGAGGTGAAGTAGGATTGCTCCCACCTCCTATTTAGGCCGACCCAAAGGCCTTGGCTGCCTCTCCTCTCCTCTCCTCCTATATATACTAGTGGATTGGGTGGTTTTTGGACAGAATTTCCGGCCACGTGCTACCCGTTCCACCGGTGCATAGTTTCTCCTCTAGATCGGTTTTCTGCAGCGCTTAGGCGAAGCCCTGCCGGAATTGCTCCACCACCATCACCGGAGCGCCATCACGCTGCCGGTGAACTCTCTCTCCTCTCCACCTCCTCTTGCTGGATCAAGACGGTGGAGATCGTCATCAAGTTGGTCATGTTGTGTGTAACGGTTGGATTTTTGGGGATGCCTATATATACCCCTTCACCACCACCTACTCGAAAGAGAAGCACTCAGAATTATTCCATACACTACTGGAATCAGACAATTTGCTGTCTACCAATTCTTTGTCATCCGCTGGCAGACGACAAAGAGTTTCTTTGCCATAAGCTTGATAAAAGCGGACGGCAAAGAAACTTTGTCGTCAGCAAGCGGACGGCAAGGAGGTGGGTGGCGCCCCGTTGACGGCAGGACTGTAATGACCCACCACCCCACTTCTTTGTCGTCCGCTAGCGGACGGCAAAGAGGTGAGCCCTAAGTACCTAAAGGCACAGCCTAGCCCCACCCATCTCCCATCGTCCCCCCGCGCCCGCCCGCCCGCACGCCGCCGCACCCCAGCCCCCACCCCCACCGCGCCCTCGCGCCGGCCGCCGCCCCGCCGTCACGCCCCTACCGCCGCCCTGCCGTCGAGCCACTGCCACACCCGCCCGTCGCGCCCCAACCACCCCCACCCCTGCCGCCCGCGCCCACCGCCAGCCACCGCCAGCGCCCCCCCCCGTCGCCCGCCGCTCGCCCCCTCCCCCTGCCGCCCGCGCCACTCACCCCCACCGCTGCCCGTGGCCCTCACCCCCACCGTCGGCCGCCGCCCGAGCACCCCCGCCGGCCGCTGCCCCACTCCGGTGAGCCACCTCCCCCTCTTTTTTCATTTTTTAATAGTGTAGTTAATTATGGTAATTTAGTTAATTAATATTAGGCGTAGTTAGTTGGTTGTAATTTAGTTAGCTAATTAGGTGTAGTTAGTTAGTTAGTTAATTAGGTGTAGTTAGTTAGTTAATTAGGTGTAGTTAGTTAGTTTGTTAGTTGTAAGAAGAAGAAGATGAGGAAGGAGAAGAAGAAAAAGAAGAAGAAAAGGAGGAGGAGGAGGAGGAGAAGAAAAGAAGAAAAAGAAGAAGGAGAATCCCCGACACGACACCCCTCACACCCCGACCCCGACATGACACCCCAACCCTGACACGGCACCCCCAACACCCCGACCCCGACACAGCATCCCCGACACCCCGACCCCGGCACGACACCCTCAACACCCCGAACCCGACACGGCACCCCCGACACCCCGACCCCGACACGACACCCCCTACACCCCGACCCCGACATGACACCCCCTAAACCCCGACCATGACACAGCACCCCGACCCCGACACGACACCCCGACCCCGACCCCGACCCCGACACCCCAACCCCGACACGACACCCTCGACACCCCGACCCCAACACGATACCCCGACCCCGACCCTGACACCCCGACACCCCGACACGGCACCCCGATACCCCGACCCCGACATGACACCCCCCGACACCCCGACATGGGACCCCCGACCACGACACAGCAACCCTACCCCGACACAACATCCCCAACACCCCGACCCCCGACACGACATCCCGACACCCCGACCCCGACGCGGCACCCCCGATACCCGATCCCGACACGACACCCTCGACACCCGACCCCGACACGGCACCCCCGACACCCCAACCTCGACACGACACCCCCGATGTCGATGGAACCCTAAATAGCAAGTATCGTCGGTGCGAGATACATGTGGCCGTCGGTGTCGAACACTACATCCATGTCCCACAAGTTACGCCGGCGTCCGGCGTCCCGCAGCAATAGTTCTCGGGGTCGATGGCGGTTGAACACCTATGCGAATTTGTCTTGCAGCCTCTGCGATGACGATTAAAAGCCAACTGTTGAAACTTGAAACACCCCAACTAACTCAAGTCGGTTTGGTTGTCTGAAGTTTCAAAACTTGGCTTTAATCCTCATTGCAGAGGCTGCCAGACAAATTTGCCAAGGTGTTCGACCGTCATCGGCCCCCAGAACTATTGCTACGCGCGGGACACCGAGCGCCGGCGTCACTTGTGGGATGTGGATCTAGTGTTCAATGCCGAGCGCCACATGTATCTCGCATGGATGATACTTGCTATTTAGGGTTTCATCAACGTCAAGGAACCTCGTAACCCACTCGTCCTCTTATAAATATTTAGTTAGGTTGACGTAAAAAACAATATTGCTATGTTACTTATCTTTCGATTTAAATGTGCTGTTTCCTCCTGCCCCCTTCATTTCCTCTGTTCTGGTCTTCGTGCCAATGAAACTTGCTAGCTATAGGTGTCTTCAATCATCAGTATTTTGTGTGTGTCCAGTAGCTAGGCAAGATGGGTGATCGTGGGTGGATGTACATCGGTATAATGCGTGTGTGACTTTCGGTCTGTCGTTGCTCCTTGTGTGAATTTCATGTGTGTTCTTGATGAAGGAATCCTGACTACTGTCATGGGGGGTGCCTCCTCTTTTTTCTCTTCTTTGCGATATACTCGTCGATATATTGCGCAAGAAGAGAAGAGGGGAGGCGTCCATCACCGGCGGTCAAACTATTACTGTGAGAGAGTGCCCACCAACATATATACACCACCATATCAGTGTGAGAGAGAGCGCACCAACACACCATGAGATATGAGAGTTACTTAAGGAAAGCCTCGACGAACCGAAAGTCACACACGCATTATACCGATATACATCCACCCACGATGTAATACCAATTACTATTATGTACATATATATTATTAATTAGTTCATGTTATTAGGTATTCATTTTTTTATGTTGAACAAATTTTGTTCACTCTTTGTCCTTGCAGGTGTTCACAGATGGTGGGCGGGGGTCGAGAGCACCGTGAGCCTCCTTCCTCGGGGCGTGCTGGGAGGAGTGCTATTATTCCACCACAGCAACTCCGGAGAGCGCTGGCCCATAGCATGCAGACACTGGCGGGTGCTTCTTCTTCGACCGGGAGAGGTCGGGGGAAGACGAAGAGAGGTGCTAGAGGAAGGACGGCTGCTGCGCCTTCCTCGCCGCCACCCCCAGCTGATTCTCCCGACCACCGGAGTGCTCCGTCTCAAGTGGACCCGTCTGACTTGGACCCGTCTCGGACTCCGGTCCATGAGCCTCGGGTCGATGAGCCTTCGTCCCAGGAGACTCCGGTCCCAGAGTCTTCGTCCCAGGAGACTCGGGTCCCAGAGTCTTCCTCCCACGTGACTCCGGAGGCTAGTGGCCATGCTGATGGTGGCAAGGACAATTACTTGTCTGAGGACACCTATAGCGAGGGCAAGCTGGTTGAGGAGGGCAAGAAGGTCTACCAGCATGGTTGTACAAAGCTGCCTACTGTGTCGACGACCCGCGAGCAGAGGTGGTTGATTGCGCCTAATGCGGAGAAGTAAGTGCATTTACTATTTTTAACCTTTTGCCTTCATGTTTCTTCAAATTAATATCTAATGTGTTGGCCTTGTCATACTGCAGGGGTTGGAAATACGAGCGTGGTTTCCGTAGGCCCAACCAGGTCCTTGGTGTGCTTCTCCGGTAGCACTTCCCGGGGAAGGCCCAGTTGCCCGGTGAGGGTGAGTCTCCACAGTTAAAACTGACCTGGGAGCTGTACAAGGCTGCCCTGGCCCCGCCGGAGGAGATGGTCGACGGTGTCTTGTGCGAGACGGTGGCTGACATTGTGATCCGTCGCTTTTGGGTAATTTCTCCTTTATAGAATTAAAAATCAACAACACCTAGTGATTGTACTAATCAGTATCTAATGTGTTGTCATGTTTGATTGCAGACCTTCTACAGGTGTCTTGAGGAAGACGAGGCGAGAGCGGCTGTTGTTCTCGAAGCCGAGTGCAAGCGCCTACTTCAGAACTTACGGCACGAGGCTTGGGTGCAGGCTATTCGAGACTACTACGCCTCGAGTAACATTAGGAGGGCCAAGAAGAAGTGTCGCAAAAATTATCTGAGTAAGGAGAAGTTTATGAACGTAATTATCTATTCTTAAGGCCTTGTACTTAGTTTCTTTGATTTCATTCGTAGGCGTAGCGCTGAAATTTCTCTTGTCTAACTTAGGTGCCCCCGAGATGGTGTGCGGATAGGATGGACTGTTGGGAGGTATTGGTGGATGAGTGGTGCTCTCCCGGCTGGCTAGACGAACACAACAAGGCCAAGGAGAAGCGTGGCCAAATGAAAGGTGTGCCACAGCATCAAGGGAGCTCCAACCTGTTTGAGTACGGGGATAACTGGGTATGTGGTTTGCTTCATGATTCATGCTATTTCATTCTTCATGCTAGCTTGAGCCCTTAACTAATATTTTGTTCACCTCTTTTAGGCGCGAGAAAACAAGAAGGAGGTGCCACCTCTATTCGACCTCTATGCCATGGCCCATACTGCCTCGTACAAGAAGGCTAAGGCATTCTCTAAGGATGACCTCGATCATCCAGAGAGCTTCAGCAACATCTCCTCCCACAACAAGCTCGTGAGGTACAGAGATTTTGGGAAGGCGAGGAAAGGGGAGGACTTCAACCCGAGCCAGAGTCCTTTTGATCCAGAGCTCGTGATGATATCTGGTGGTTGGAGGCCCCATGGCTCGATAGCAATTGGGGATGGACTGATACGTTGTCCTAGAACTCTCCCGGAGATCAAGAAGCGCCAGACGAGCTCTAATCCTGAGATAACGCCTCATCCACGGCCAATGAAGCTTGCCATTTAGGCTAGGGCCCAAGAGCTTCTGGCGGAGGCAAACAGACAGGCGGCGCAAAGGGAGAGGGACATGGAGGAGAGGACGGCTAGGCTGTTGGAGGAGGAGAGGAACCGGAACGACGCGTCTCACCGGGCCCTATACGAGCTCCTCGTGGTAAGTTTCTCCTGCATATTAGCCAAATCATGCACATAATGTTCGTTTCATCACTAACTAATATGAATGACTCGTGAAAACAAAATGTGCATACCGTGTGCCAGAACAATGGTCAGATCCCTCCGTCGATGCCCCATATTGCTATAGCACCCATGGTGAGTCTCATTTAAATGGCCATTAGTTACTAGTATTCACATTTGAGTTGCATCATGCTAAGGATACATTGCAAATGATCTTTGGTGCAGCGTGCCTCCCGATAAGCATCGACTGATCCGTCTCCGTCTGCCGCAACCCCGACCGGTCCTTCTACGTCTCACCCTGGCCCAAACCCTACCGGTCCTTCACCTCCATGTTGATGGTAAGTTTTCCCAAGTGTTTTCATTAACAAATGCATACTTAGATTAAGAAATGACCTACTTAGCTCCAAAATGACCTATACTTAGCTTATTTTCCTCAAAAATGACTTGATATGCTTAGTTAGCTAGAAAATGGTATATTCTACCTAGGATGGCTATAAAATGACCCATACTTAGCATTTTTTCCTCCAAAATGACTTGATATGCTTAGTTAGCTAGAAAATGGCATTAGTAGCTAGTATAGCTCAATAATGATCTATAGCTAGCTTAGCTAGTTCATTTATGACATAATTAGCTCACTTAGGTACAAAATGGCATAACTACCTAGGATAGCTCAATAATGATCTATAATTAGCTTAGCTTGTTCATTTATGACATAATATGTTCAGTTAGGTAAAAAAATGGCAAAATAACCTTGGTTAGGCTCCAAAATGACCTATACTTAGCTTATTTTCCTCAAAAATACATAATAACCTTACTTACCTCCAAAATGATATATTCTACCTAGTATAGCTATAAAATGACCTATACTTAACATTTATTCCTCCAAAATGACTTGATATGCTTAGTTAGCTAGAAAATGGCATTACTACCTTGGAGAAGAGGAGAGGAGAGGAGAAAAAGAAAGAGAAGATAAATTCTTCCTCTTCTTTTTCTTCTTCTTCTTTTTCTTCTTCTTTTTCTTCTTTTTATTCTAGCTAGTCTTCTTCTTCTTCTAACTATATATCATCTTTCCTAGTTTGCATATTTGCTATAGATGAGGAAGAGTGCATTGATGGACTGTACTCTTCTAGTTCTGCTACCTTGATGTTTATGGAAAACTTGTTTTGGATACGTATGTATATATGGATATGTTGTTGGAAACCATATTGTGTGTTGTTGGAAACTTGTATTGGACTTGTATGTTGGAACTTATTGTTGGTATATGCTTGTTTCAACTTATTGTTGGTATGCTTGGTTATATATGTGATATTGTTGTGTATATATGTGATATTGTTGGATATATATGTTTGAAATTGAATGATTTAAAAAAAAACAGGGGCTATATAGCCACTTTGCCGTCTGCTAGCAGACGGCAAAGACTTTGTCGTCTTCCAGCAGACGGCAAAGTGGCCACGTGGCAGCTACCTGTGCAAACTGGGGCTGGCCTAGGTGGGTTCTTTGCCGTCCGCCAGTGGATGGCAAAGCACGCCGTTAAGCCCCCTAATGGAGCTAAGTGCTCACGTGTGCCGTCCAGGCTCTTTGCTGTCAGCTGGCAGACGGCAAAGATTCAAAGGTCTTTGCCGTCCGCCAGTAGACGTCAAAGCGGCCTTTACCGTGGCTTATTCAGCCAGGCGGTTTGCCGTCTGTTGGCGGACGGCAAAGCTTTTGCCGTCCGGGTTTCATGCCTTTGCCGTCTGGGATGGCGAACGGCAAAGTACCTGTTTCCTGTAGTGATACCTATCCTATCAGATTTTCTGAAGAGAACAACCTACCGTTGTGTTGAGGTCAAGATCTTCCACTCCAATCACATGGATCTTGATTTCTAGCCTCCCCAAGTAGCTTTCCATCAATCCCATCTCTTCCACCATGCAAAATCTGTGAGAGAGTGATTGGGTGCTGAGGAGTCTATCATCTTGAAGCACAAGAGCAAGGAGTTCATCGTCATTACCGAGCCTATTACCTTTTGGAGGGTGGTGCCTCCTAGATTGGTTAGGTGTCGTTTGGGAGCCTCCTACTTCATGTTGTGGAGTGAACCAAGAAGTTTGTGAGGGCAAGGAGATCGCCTACTTCGTGAAGATCTACCCATAGTGAGGCTAGTCCTTCGTGGACGGAAGCCGTTATGGAATACTCAAGGTTGCTACTTCGTGGACCCTTTTGGTGGAGCCCTCCGTGGACTCTCGCGACCATTACCCTCAATGGGTTGAAGACTCCATAAATGTGGATGTATGATACATCCATTTTGCATCATACTTCTATATTGATATTTATAACATTATGAGCTGTTATTACACATTATGGTACAATACTTATGCCTTTTCTCTCTTATTTTACAAGATTTACATGAAGAGGGAGAATGCCGGCAGCTGGAATTCTGGGCTGGAAAAGGAGCAAGTTTGAGATGTCTATTCTGCGCAACTCCAAAAGCCGTGAAAATCAGCGAGGAATTATTTTGGAATATATAAAAAATACTGGGCGGAAGAGATACCAGAGGAGAGCCACCAGGAGGCCACGAGCCTGCCAGGCGCGCCCCACCCCCTGGGCGCGCCTGGGGGGCTCGTGGGCCCCCAGCAGCCCCTCTGGCCCCATCTTCTCCTATATGAAGGGTTTCGTCCGAGAAAAAATCAAGACAGAGCTTTCGGGAAGAGACGCCGCCGCCACGAGGCGGAACTTGAGCAAAACCAATCTAGAGCCCCGGTAGGGCCATCTTGCCGGGGAAACTTCTCTCCCGAAGAGGGAAATCATCGCCATCGTCATCACCAACACTCCTCTCATCGGAGGGGACTCATCTTCATCAACATCTTCATCAGCACCATCTCATCTCCAAACCCTAGTTCATCTCTTGTATCCAATCCCCGTCTCGCGACTCCGATTGGTACTCGTAAGGTTGCTAGTAGTGTTAATTACATCTTGTAGTTGATGCTAGTGGGTTTAGTTGGTGGAAGATCATATGTTCAGATCCTTAATGTTATTCAATTCCTCTCTGATTATGAACATAATTATGCCTTGTGAGTAGTTACTTCTGTTCCTGAGGACATGGGATAAGTCTTGCTACTAGTAGTCATGTGAATTTGGTATTCGTTCGATATTTTGATGCGTTGTATGTTGTCTCTCCTCTAGTGGTGTTATGTGAACATCGACTACATGACACTTTACCATTATTTGGGCCTAGAGGAAGGCATTGGGAAGTAATAAGTAGATGATGGGTTGCTAGAGTGACAAAAGCTTAAACCCTAGTTTATGCGTTGCTTCGTAAGGGGCTGATTTGGATCCGCTAGTTTAAAGCTATGGTTAGACTTTGTCTTAATTCTTCTTTCGTAGTTGCGGATGCTTGCGAGAGGGGTTAATCAGAAGTGGGATGTTTGTGTAAGTAAGGACAACACCCAAGCACCGGTCCACCCACATATCAAACTATCAAAGTAGCGAACGCGAATCATATGAACATGATGAAAACTAGCTTGACAATAATTCCCATGTGTCCTCGGGAGCGCTTTGCCTTATATAAGAGTTCGTTCAGGCTTGTCCCTTGCTACAAAAGGGAATGGGCCATATTGTTGCACCTTTGTTACTATTGTTACTTGCTACCCGTTGCAAATTATCTTATCACACAACTATCTGTTACCGACAATTTCAGTGTTTGCAGAGAATACCTTACTAAAAACCGCTTGCCATTTCCTTCTGCTCCTCGTTGGATTCGACACTCTTACTTATCGAAAGGACTATGATAGATTCCCTATACTTGTTGGTCATCAATGTACGATAGCGCCACCTATCGGAACCACGGGAAAAATCACCGTGTCTAAGATTGCGTTTGATATTCCTACCGTTTCCCTTCTATACATGCTTGTTGTTACTTTCCGCTGCTATATACTCTTAGTCTTGCATGTGTAGGGTGTACTTGACTTGCCATGAAATGCTAAAAACTGTCAACCCTAAAAATAGGTATAGGGAAAACTTTTATTTGGTCAAGTAGTCTAATCACCCCCCTCTAGACATACTTTCGGTCCTACAAGTGGTATCAGAGCCTTGGTCTCCATTGCTTAGTTCTCAGAACCTACGAGAAGTATGGCGTCTAGTGAGTGAAGTTATCAACGTAGAGGTCCGTACTTTGATGCTCCTCAACCTGCTGCACCTGCTGAAAATATTTATTATGAGATTCCTTGGGTATGTGCTACTTCTTGAGCTTGCGTTGGTTTTTCCCTTGAAGAGGAAAGGGTGATGCAGCAAAGTAGAGATAAGTATTTCCCTCAGTTTGAGAACCAAGTTATCAATTCAGTAGGAGTATCAAGATGAGGCACCAAGGCACCTGCACAAAAGCAAACAAACTTGCAACCAACGCGATAAAGGGGCTGTCAATCCCTTTACGATTACTTGCAAGGTGAGATCTGATAGTGATAATAAGTAGATGTAAATAAATAAATAAAAGTGTAGCAAGGTATTTTTGGTGTTTTTGTATGAAGATCTGAATATATAATGTGTAAAATAGACCCGGGGGCCATAGTGTTCACTAGAGGCTTCTCTCATGATAGCAAGTATTACGGTGGGTGGACAATTACTGTCGAGCAATTGATAGAATCGCGCAAAGTCATGGCGATATCTAAGGCAATGATCATACATATAGGCATCACGTCCGAGACAAGTAGACCGATACTTTCTGCATCTACTACTATTACTCCACACATCGACCGCTATTCAACATGCATCTAGTGTATTGAGTTCATAACAAACAGAGTAATGCTTTAAGCAAGATGACATGATGTAGAAGGATAAATTCATGCAATATGATATTACCCCATCTTTTTACCCTTGATGGCAACAACACGATGCGTGCCTTGCTACCTATTCTGTCACTAGGTGAGGACACCGCACGGTATGAACCCAAAACCAAGCACTTCTCCCATTGCAAGAATTATAGATCAAGTTGGCCAAACAAAACCCATAACTCGAAGAGACTTACAAGGATATGAAATCATGCATATAAGAAATTATAGGAGACTCAAATAATATTCATAGATAATTTGATCATCAATCCACAATTCATCGGATCTCGACAAACACACCGCAAAAGAAAGTTACATCGGGTAGATCTCCATGAAGATCATGGAGAACTTTGTATCGAAGATCAAAGAGAGAGAAGAAGCCATCTAGCTACTAGCCATGGACCCGAAGGTCGGAGAGGCAATGGTGTTCATGAAGATGGCCACCGGAGATGGATTCCCCTCCGCCAGGGTGCCGGAACGGTCTCCCGATTGGTTTTTGGTGGCTACAGAGGCTTGCAGTGGTGGAACTTTCGATCTAGGTTTAGTTCTGGAGGTTTCCTTATTTATAAGACCAGGTGGCATCGTGAACAAGTCGGGAGGACCCATGAGGGACTCATGAGCCCCCTAGGCGCGCCTAGGGGGGAGGTCGCGCCTCCCAGGCTCGTGGCTTCCTCGGGACTCGTCTCCGGTATCTTTTTCTTCTGGTATTTTTCATATTTTCCATAAAAAATCATGGCGAAAGTTTTATTCCGTTTGGACTCCGTTTGATATTCCTATCTGAAAAAGGTCAAAAACACGGAAAAAACAAAAACTGGCACTGGGCATTGAGTTAATAAGTTAGACCCAAAAAATGATATAAAATAGCATATAAGTGCATATAAAACATCCCAAGTTGATAATATAACAACATGGAACAATCAAAAATTATAGATATGTTGGAGACGTATCAAGCATCCCCAAGCTTAACTCCTGCTCGTCCTTGAGTAGGGAAGTGATAAATACCGAATTTTTGATGTGGAATGCTACCTAACATATTTGTTCTTTGTAAATTCTTTATTGTGGCATGAATGTTCATATCCATAAGATTCAAAACAATAGTTTAATATTTACATGAAAACAATAATACTTCAAGTATAATAGCAAAGTAATCATGAACTTTTGAAATAACAAGGCCAAAGAAAGTTATGCCTACAAAATCATATAGTATGGCTATGCTCCATCATCCCCACACAATGAATTTAAATCATGCACAACCCCGGTATTGGCCAAGTAATTGTTTCCACATTCTTACTTTCTCAAACCTTTTCAACTCTCATGCAATACATGAGCGTGAGCCATGGATATAGCACTATAGGTGGAATAGAGTGTGGTGGAGGTTGTGAGGCAAAAAGAAGGAGATGGTCACATCGACTTGGCGTATCAATGGGCTATGGAGATGCCCATCAATAGATATCAATGTGAATGAGTAGGGATTGCCATGTAAGGGATGCACTAGAGCTATAAGTGTATGAAAGCTCAAAAATAAAAAACTAGTGGGTGTGCACCCAACTTGCTTGCTCATGAAGACCTAGGGCAATTTGAGGAAGCCCATCATTGGAATATACAAGCCAAGTTAAATAATGAAAATTCCCACTAGCACATGAAAGGGACAAAACAAGAGACTCTCTATCAAGAAGAACATGGTGCTATTTTGAAGCACAAGGGTGGAAAAAGATAGTAGCATTGTCCCTTCTCTCTTTTTCTCTCATTTTTTATTTGGGCTCTTTGGCCTCTTTTTTTCATTTTTTTTTGATTTTTTGGTGGGCATCTTTGGCCTCTTTTTTTTATTTCCTCACATGGGACAATGCTCTAATAATGATGACCATCGCACTTTTATTTACTTACAACTCGATACTTAGAACAATAATGATTCTATATGAATGAAAGTGATGGCACATGTCATGAGACGGAAGTGGAAGTTGCATGGCAATATATCTCAGAATGGTTATGAAAATGCCATAATAGGTAGGTATGGTGGCTGTTTTGAGGAAGGTATATGGTGGGTTTGTGCATCGGCGAAAGTTGCGCGGCACTAGAGAGGCTAGCAATGGTGGAAGGTGAGAGTACATCTACACCATGGACTCATATTAGTCATGAAGAACTCATATACTTATTGCGAAAGTTTTATTTGTAATCAAAAAAAAGTGCTAAACGCATACTCCTAGGGGAAGGGTTGGTAGGAGTTAACCATCGCGCGATCCCGACCGTTACACAAAGGATGACAATCAATAAATCAATTATGCTCCGACTTCCTAACATAGCGGTTCACCATACGTGCATGCTACGGGAATCTCTGACCTCAACACAAGTATTTCTAGATTCACAACACGCTACTATCATAAGTCTGATATTATCACCTCCATATCTCAAAACTAATCATGAGGAATCAAACTTCTCATACTAATCAATGCACTTGAATATGAAAGTTTTTATTATATCCTCTTTGGATGCCTATCATATTTAGGACTAATTTCATAGCACATGCCAATTACCAAATTACTTAAAGAGATCACTCTCAAAATGATATAAGTGAAGGTCGAGAGTTTTTTATTTCTACAAAATATGTCACCGTCGTGCTCTACAAAGATTTAAGTGAAGCACAAGAGCAAAATTATCTAGCTCAAAAGATATAAGTGAAGCACATGTGAGCAAAGTTATCTAGCTCAAAAGATATAAGTGAAGCACATGTGAGCAAAATTACCAAGCTCAAAAGATATAAGTGAAGAACATGTGAGCAAAATTAGCAAGCTCAAAAGATATAAGTGAAGCACATGTGAGCTAAATTGCCTAACTCAAAAGATATAAGTGAAGCTCGTTGAGTATTCTAAGAAATTCACGATGAGTGCATGTCCCTATAAAAAGGTTTGCAACAAGGATGATTGTGATAAAACAAAAAGCAAAGAATCCTATAATACACGATGCTCCAAGCAAAATACATATCATGTGGTGAATAAAAATATAGCTCCAAGTAACGTTACCCATGGATTGAAGACGAAAGAGGGGATGCCTTCCCGGGGAATCCCCAAGCTTAGGCTTTTTGGTGTCCTTGAATTTGGCTTGGGATGACTTGGGAATACCCAAGCTTAGGCTCTTTCCACTCTTTATTCCATTGTCCATAAGTACATCACCCAAAACTTGAAAACTTCACAACACAAAACTAAAACAGAAACTCATGATAGCATTAGCATAAGAAAACAAACCACCAACTTTTTAGGTACTGTAGTAAACTTAATTTCCATTTATATTGATGTTATATTACTGTATTCTCACTTTTCTATGGCTCATATCCCCGATACTACCCATAGTTTCATCAAAATAAGCAATCAACACAACAAAAACAGAATCTGTCAAAAACAGAACAGCCTGTAGCAATCTGTATATTTCGTATACCTCTGCTAACTCAAAAATTCTGACAAATTATGAAAATTAGGGAAATTTGCATATCAATCAGAATAAAAAATAATAAACTCAAAATCTCTTTCTGGATAGGAATGAAAAATAATTTCGTGAGCACAAAGTTTCTGTCTTTTTCCAGTATGATTAAACAACTATCACCAAAACTAATCATAAAGGTTCTACTTGGAAAAAACACTAATTAAAACATAAAAAATACAAACATAACAGAATCATTATGGTGTGGACTCAACAAAACAGAAAGTAAAAAAGCAAAAATAAACCTATTCATTGGGTTGCCTCCCAACAAGCGCTATCGTTTAACGCCCTTAGCTAGGCATAAAGCAATAGAATCAAGTATTGTCATCTTTAGTGCTCGAACCACTCATGCCATCATCATTATTAGGGAGCTCTTTAATTTTATCAATAAGTATACTCATAGATTGGCAACAAAGATAATCTTTAGTGATGGTAGGTTTTCTTAAGATATCAAGATAAGTAGGGTGAACACTCAACATTTGAAGATCTTCATCTCTCTTACTAGACGGTTCACCATTATTCTTAGGAACATAAACAAGCTTAGTGGACTTATTGTGGGCAAAATTTGGAGTGTTCTGAACAGCAGAAAAAGCGGAACCCAAGTGGGTTATAACATCCTCTAGTTTGCCAAGTCTAGCGGAATCATGATCTAGCTTTTCATTAACTATGGGTTCCTTCTCCTTTAAAATTTTCAAAGTCATTCCCACCTTGGTTCCATATTGAGTAATTTGATTGGGGATCTTTTTATCCAAATTTTCAATGAGTTCTATCGTAGCAACTTTATTTTCAATAATATCAATCCTACGCATCACATGTTCCAAAGTTAAAGTAGTTCCATTAACCATGAGTGGGGGTGAGCCTACCAAATTTAATAAAGGACCATAAGAATCAAAGATATGGCTACCCAAGAAATTTTCGCTGACGATGGTGTCAAGAACATACCTAGTCCAAGGGGAAATACCCATATAAAAATTGCAAAGTAGAACGGTAGTAGATTGCTTATGAGTAGATCTATTCTGAGCATTGCAAATTCTATACCAAGCATCTTTGAAGTTTTCTCCCTCATTTTGTTTAAAGTTAAGAACCTCGCTCTCGGGAGTAATGATCATAGCAATAGGACTAGCCATAAGGAGAAAATAGACTAAACCACACAAGCAAACAGAAAGCAAGCGAAAGAAAAGGGCGAATGAAAAAGGCAAATAAAGAAAGGCAAATATTTTTGTAATTTTTGTTTCAGAAGTGGGGGAGAGGAAAACGAGAGGCAAATAGCAAATAACGTAAATGCAAGAGATGAGTTTGTGATAGGTACTTGGTAGATATGCTTCACTTGAATGCTCCCCGACAACGGCGCCAGAAACTCTTCCTGCTACTTCTTGAGCTTGCGTTGGTTTTTTCCTTGAAGAGGAAAGGGTGATGCAGCAAAGTAGAGATAAGTATTTCCCTCAGTTTAAGAACCAAGGTATCAATCTAGTAGGAGTATCAAGATGAGGCACCAAGGCACCTGCACAAAAGCAAACAAACTTGCACCCAACACGATAAAGGGGTTGTCAATCCCTTTACGATTACTTGCAAGGTGAGATCTGATAGTGATAATAAGTAGATGTAAATAAATAAATAAAAGTGCAGCAAGGTATTTTTGGTGTTTTTGTATGAAGATCTGAATATATAATGTGTAAAATAGACCCGGGGGCCATAGTGTTCACTAGAGGCTTCTCTCATGATAGCAAGTATTACGGTGGGTGAACAAATTACTGTCGAGCAATTGATAGAATCACGCAAAGTCATGACGATATCTAAGGCAATGATCATACATATAGGCATCACGTCCGTGACAAGTAGATCGATACTTTCTGCATCTACTACTATTACTCCACACATCGACCGCTATCCAGCATGCATCTAGTGTATTGAGTTCATAACAAACAGAGTAATGCTTTAAGCAAGATGACATGATGTAGAAGGATAAATTCATGCAATATGATATAAACCCCATATTTTTACCCTTGATGGCAACAACACGATGCGTGCCTTGCTACCTCTTCTGTCACTAGGCGAGGACACCGCACGGTATGAACCCAAAACCAAGCACTTCTCCCATTGCAAGAATTATAGATCAAGTTGGCCAAACAAAACCCATAACTCGAAGAGACTTACAAGGATATGAAATCATGCATATAAGAAATCAGAGGAGACTCAAATAATATTCATAGATAATCTGATCATAAATCCACAATTCATCGGATCTCGACAAACACACCGCAAAAGAAAGTTACATCGGGTAGATCTCCATGAAGATCATGGAGAACTTTGTATCGAAGATCAAAGAGAGAGAAGAAGCCATCTAGCTATTAGCTATGGACCCGAAGGTCTATGGTGAACTACTCACGCATCATCGGAGAGGCAATGGTGTTGATGAAGTTGGCCACCGGAGATGGATTCCCCTCCGGCAAGGTGCCAGAACTGTATCCCGATTGGTTTTTGGTGGCTACAGAGGCTTGCGGCGGCGGATCTTTCGATATAGGTTTAGTTCTGAAGGTTTCCGTATTTATAAGACCAGGTGGCGTCGAGAACAAGTCGGGAGGACCCACGAGGGAGTCACGAGCCCCCTAGGCGCGCCCAGGTGGGAGGCCGTGCCTCCCAGGCTCGTGGCTTCCTCGAGACTCCTCTCCGGTATCTTTTTCTTCTGGTATTTTTGATATTTTCCATAAAAATCACGACGAAAGTTTTATTCTGTTTGGACTCCGTTTGATATTCCTATCTGAAAAAGGTCAAAAACACCGAAAAAATAGAAACTGGCACTAGGCACTGAGTTAATAAGTTAGTCCCAAAAAATGATATAAAATAGCATATAAGTGCATATAAAACTTCCCAAGTTGATAATATAACAGCATGGAACAATCAAAAATTATAGATATGTTGGAGATGTATCAGTATGCTAGAGAAAATGTTGGCTAATCCTTTCACAGGAGATGGAACATCAGATCCCGACTTGCATCTAATCTATGTAGATGAAGTTTGTGGTTTATTTAAGCTTGTAGGTTTGCCCGAGGATGAGGTCAAGAAGAAGGTCTTTCACTTATCTTTGAGGGATAAAGCATTGACATGGTATAGGCCATGCGATGATACTGGATCATGGAACTACAACCGATTGAAATTGGAATTTCATCAAAAGTTTTATCCTATGCATTTGGTACATCGTGATCGGAATTATATCTATAATTTTTGGCCTCGTGATAGAGAAAGTATCGCTCAAGCTTGGGGGAGGCTTAAGTCAATGTTATATTCATGCCCCAACCATGAGCTCCCTAGAGAAATTATTATGATGAACTTTTATGCTTGGCTTTCTCATGACAATCGCGCCATGCTTGACACCTCTTGTACCGGTTCCTTTATGAAGCGAGATAGTGACTTCAGATGGGATTTATTGGAAAGAATTAAACGCAATTCTGAAGATTGGGAGTTTGATGAAGGTAAGGAGTTATGTATGAATCTTAAGTTCGATTGCGTTAAATCCTTCGTAGAAACAAATACTTTTCGTGAATTTAGCGCTAAACATGGACTTGACTCTGAGATAGTAGCTTCTTTATGTGAATCATTTGCTACTCATATTAATCTCCCTAAGGAGAAGTGGTTTAAATATCATCCTCCCATAGAAGTTAATGTAGCTAAACCCGTTCCAGTTGAAGAGAAAGTTATTGATTACAATGATTCCATTGTCCCTACTACTTACATTGAGAAACCACCTTTCCCTGTTAGAATAAAGGATCATGCTAAAGCTTCAACTGTGATACGTAAGGGCTACATTAGAACACCTACACCCCCTGAGCAAACTAATGTTGAACCTAGTATTGCTATTATTAAAGATCTCTTGGCCGATAATGTTGATGGGCATGTTATTCAATTTTGTGAAGCCTCTGCTAGAATTGCTAAACCTCATGCTAGAGACAAACATAAACCTGCAGTTGGCATGCCTGTTGTTTCTGTTAAGATAGGAGATCATTGTTATCATGGTTTACGTGATATGGGTGCTAGTGTTAGTGCAATACCCCAATCTTTATATAATGAAATTAAAGATGAAATTGCAACTGTCGAGATGGAATTTATTGATGTTACTATTAAACTTGCTAATAGAGATACTATCTGCCCTGTGGGAATTGTTAGAGATGTTGAAGTCTTGTGTGGTAAAACTAAGTATCCTACTGATTTTCTCGTTCTTGCTACCACACAAGATAGCTTTTGTCCCATCATATTTGGTAGACCTTTCCTCAATAGTGTTAATGCTCAAATTAATTGTGAGAAACAAACTATTACTGTTAGCTTTGGAGGTGTGTCACATGAATTTAATTTTTCGAAGTTTGGTAGACAACATCATGAAAAAGAACTGTCTAATAGGGATGAAATTATTGCTCTTGCTTCTATTGCTATGCCCTCTACAAATCCTTTAGAGCAATACTTGCTTGAACATGAAAATGATATGCATATGGATGAAAGGATGAGATACATAGAATTATCTTTGAACAACGTCCTATCCTTAAGAATAATTTGCCTGTTGAATTACTTGGAGATCCACCTCCACCAAAGGGTGATCCTGTGTTTGAGCTTAAACAATTACCTAATACTCTTAAGTATGCTTATCTTGATGAAAAAGGGATATATCCTGTTATTATCAGTGCTAACCTTTCAGAGCATGAAGAAAAGAAATTATTGAAAACTCTAAAGAAGCACCGTGCTGCTATTGGATATACTCTTGATGATCTTAAAGGCATTAGTCCCACTCTATGCCAACACAAAATTAAAATTGATCCTGAGTCCAAACCAGTTGCCGAACCCCAACGAAGACTGAATCCTAAGATGAAAGAGGTGGTAAGAAAAGAAATACTAAAGCTCCTGGAAGCAGGTATTATTTACCCTGTTGCTCACAGTGATTGGGTAAGTCCGGTGCATTGTGTCCCTAAGAAGGGAGGTATTACCATTGTTCCTAATGATAAAGATGAATTGATCCCACAAAGAATTGTTACTGGTTATAGGATGGTAATTGATTTTAGGAAATTGAATAAAGCTACTAAGAAATATCATTACCCTCTACCTTTTACTGATCAAATGCTAGAAAGATTGTCTAAACATACACACTTTTTCATTATAGATGGTTATTCTGGTTTCTCCCAAATACCTGTTGCACAATATGATCAGGAGAAAACCACTTTTACGTGCCCTTTCGGTACCTTTGCTTATATACGTATGCCTTTTGGTTTATGTAATGCACCTGCTACCTTTCAAAGATGTATGATGGCTATATTCTCTGACTTTTGTGAAAAGATTGTTGAGGTTTTCATGGACGATTTCTCCGTTTATGGATCTTCTTTTGATGATTGCTTGAGCAACCTTGATCGAGTTTTGCAGAGATGTGAAGATACTAACCTTGTCTTGAATTGGGAGAAGTGCCAATTTATGGTTAATGAAGGCATTGTCTTGGGACATAAAATTTCCGAAAAAGGTATTGAAGTTGATGTTGGAAATATGCCCTAGAGGCAATAATAAAATGGTTATTATTGTATTTCCTTGTTCATGATAATTTTCTATTGTTCATGCTACAATTGTGTTAACCGGAAACCCTAATACATGTGTGAATACATAGACCACAACATGTCCCTAGTGAGCCTCTAGTTGAGTAGCTCGTTGATCAATAGATGATCACGGTTTCATGACCATGGACATTGGATGTCGTTGATAACGGGATCACATCATTAGGAGAATGATGTGATGGACAAGACCCAATACTAAGCATAGCACAAGATCGTGTAGTTCGTTTGCTAAAGCATTTCTAATGTCAAGTATCGTTTCCTTAGACCATGAGATTGTGCAACTCCCGGATACCGTAGGAGTGCTTTGGGTGTGCCAAACATCACAACGTAACTAGGTGGCTATAAAGGTGCACTATGGGTATCTCCGAAAGTACCTGTTGGGTTGGCACGAATCGAGACTGGGATTTGTCACTCCGTGTGACGGAGAGGTATCTCTGGGCCCACTCGGTAAGACATCATCATAATGAGCTCAATGTGACTAAGGAGTTAGCCACAGGATGATGTATTACGAAACGAGTAAAAGAGACTTGCCGGTAACGAGATTGAACAAGGTATAGGGATATCGACGATCGAATCTCGGGCAAGTATCATACCGATAGACAAAGGGAATTGCATACGAGATTGATTGAATCCCCGACATCGTGGTTCATCCGATGAGATCATCGTGGAGTACGTGGAAGCCAACATGGGTATCTAGATCCCGCTGTTGGTTATTGACCAGAAAGGTGTCTCGGTCATGTCTACGTGTCTGCCGAACCCGTAGGGTCTACACACTTAAGGTTCGATGACGCTAGGGTTATAGGGAAATGGTATACGTGATTACCGAAGGTTGTTTGGAGTCCCAGATGAGATCCCAGACGTCACGAGGAGCTCCGGAATGGTCCGTAGGTAAAGATTGATATATAGGAAGTCCAGTTTTGGTCACCGGAAAGTTTTCGGGCTCATCGGTAGTGTACCGGGAGTGCCGAGAGGGTGCCGGAGGACCCCCGGGAGGGGTGTGACGACCAAAGGACCTCATGGGCTGTTAGATAAAGTGTGCCAGCCCTTATTGGGCTGGGAAAGACTTTTTCTAAAGGCCCATGCGGCTGGAGATAAGGAGATAAGGCAAAAAGGATTCAAAAGGAAGAGTTCCACCTCCCTTGTGGGAGGAGGACTCTCCCTTTAACTTGGCCGAACCTCTCCTCTTTGCAGTAGAGGCCAAGCCAACCCTCCACGTCCCTCCTACTATATATAATTGAGGTTTTGGATGTTTTGGGACAAGATTTGATCTCTCTCTCACACGGTGAAGCCAGCCCTACCTCTCTTCTTCCTCCTCCGCAGCGCTTAGGCGAAGCCCTGTCGGAATACCTTGCTACTCCACCACCACCACGCTGTCGTGCTGCTGGTGGAGACCTTCCCCAACCTCTCCTTCATCCTTGATGGATCAAGGTGTAGGAGACGTCACCGAGCTGCACGTGTGTTGAACGCGGAGGTGCCGTCCGTTCGACACTTGATCGGATCTACCGCGATCTGAATCGCTGCGAGTACGACTCCATCAACCGCGTTCTTGTAACGCTTCCGCTTAGCGATCTTCAAAGGTATGAAGATCCACTCTACCCTTACTCGTTGCTGGTTTCTCCATAGATGGATCTTGGTGAACACGTAGGAATTTTTTTGATTTACTACTATGTCTCCCAACAGTGGCATCATGAGCTAGGTCTATGCGTAGAATCTATGCACGAGTAGAACACAAAGCAGTTGTGGGCGTCGATTTTGTTAATATGATTTCCGTTAATATTGTGGGATGAAGCGGCCCGGACCAACTTTACACGTACGCTTACGTGA
This sequence comes from Hordeum marinum, assembly GCA_022496015.1. Classification (NCBI taxonomy): domain Eukaryota; kingdom Viridiplantae; phylum Streptophyta; class Magnoliopsida; order Poales; family Poaceae; genus Hordeum; species Hordeum marinum. Next base: position 46,475,153 of record CM039673.1, on the reverse strand, counting down.
GACCGGTTCCACCGCCTAACATGCACTAGTTGCATAAGGTGGCTAGCGGGTGTCTGTCTCTCCCACCTTAGTCGGATTGGATTCGATGAAAAGGGTCCTTATGAAGGGTAAATAGCAATTGGCATATCACGTTGTGGTTTTGGCGTAGGTAAGAAACATTCTTGCTTGTAACCTATAGCAGCCACGTAAAACTTGCAACTACAAATTAGAGGACGTCTAACTTGTTTTTGCAGCATGTGCCTTGTGATGTGATATGGCCAAAAGGATGTTATGTGATGCTTTGTGATGTATGAGATTGATCATGTTCTTGTAATAGGATTCACGACTTGCATATCGATGAGTATGCCAACCGACAGGAGCCATAGGAGTTGTCTTATTTTATTGTATGACCTGCGTGTCAATCATAAACGCCATGCAATTACTTTACTTTATTGCTAAGCATTAGCCATGGTAGTAGAAGTAATAGTTGGCGAGACAACTTCATGAAGTCACAATGATGGAGATCATGATGATGGAGATCATGGTGTCGTGCCGGTGACAGTGATGATCATGATGCCCCGAAGATGGAGATCGAAGGAGCAAGATGATATTGGTCATATCATGTCACTATATTGATTGCATGTGATATTTATCATGTTTACATCTTATTTTCTTAGAATGACGGTAGTAAATAAGATGATCTCTCAATAAAATTTCAACAAAGGTGTTCACCCTAACTGTGCACCGTTGCTAAGGATTGTCATTCCGAAGCACCACGTGATGATCGGGTGTGATAGGTTCTAACGTTCGCATACAACGGGTGTAAGCCAGATTTACACATGCGAAACACTTAGGTTGACTTGACGAGCCTAGCATGTACAGACATGGCCTCGGAACACGGAAGACCGAAAGGTCGAACATGAGTCGTATAGAAGATACGATCAACATAGAGATGTTCACCATGGATGACTAGTCCATCTCACGTGATGATCGGACACGGGCTAGTTGACATGGATCATGTATCACTTGGAAGAGTAGAGAGATGTCTATCTAAGTGGGTGTTCATTAATAATTTGATTAGATGAACTTAATTATCATGAACTTAGTCTAAAAATGTCCTTGCAAATTATGTCGTAGATAGCTCGCGCTATAGCTCCCCAGTTTTATTGATACGGTCCTAGAGAAAAATAAGTTGAAAGTTGATGGTAGCAATAATACGGACTAGGTCCGTGATCTGAGGATTGTCCTCATTACTGCATAGAAAGCTTATGTCTTTGATGCACCGCTAAGTGCACCACTCCCTCAAGCGTTGTCTGTAGATGTTGTGAACATATGACAGACACTTTTTGATGACTACGTGATAGTTCAGTGCATCGTGCATTACGGCTTCGAATTTAGGCTCCAAAACATTTTGAACGTCACGGAACATAAGAGATGTTCTAAGAGCTGAAATTGGGATTTCAGGCTTGTGCCTATGTTGAGAGGTATGAGACCTCCAACAAGATCCTTTGCCTGCAAGATAAATGAGAATAGCTCAATCGGTGAGCGTGTGCTCAGATTGTCTGGGTGCTACAATCACTTTAATCAAGTGGGAGTTCATCTTCCAGATGAGATAGTGATTAACGCAGTTCTCCAAGTCACTGCCACCAAGCTACTAGAGCTTCGTGATGAACTATAACATGCAAGGGATGGATAAGATGATCCCTGAGTTGTTCGTGATGTTTGACACCACGAAGGTAGAAATCAAGAAGGAGCATCAAGTGTTGATGGTTAAGTGAATACCACTAGTTTCAAGAAGGGCAAGGGCAAGAAGGGAAAAACTTCAGGAATGGCAAGCCAGTTGTCACTCTAGTGAAGAAACCCAAGGTTCATCCCGAACCCGAGACTAAGTGCTTCTGTTATGAGGAGAATGTTCACTGAAGCGGAACAACCCTAGATGCTTGGTAGATAAGAAGGCTGGTAATGTCGATAGAAGTATATTTGATATACATGTTAGTGATGTGTACCTTGCTGGTACTCCTAGTAGCACCTGGGTATTGGATACTGGTTCAGTTGCTAAGTGTTAGCAACTCGAAATAAAAGCTACAGAATAAACGGAGACAAGCTAGGTGAAAGGTGACGATGTGTGTTGGAAGTGTTTCCAAGGTTGATGTGATCACCATCGCACGCTCTCTCTACCTTCGGGATTTGTGATAAACCTAAAATAAATGTTATTTGGTGTTTGCGTTGAGCATGAACGTGATTAGATCATGATTAGTGCAATACGGTTATTCATATAAGTTAGAGAATAATGGTTATTCTGTTTACATGAACAATGCCTTCAATGGTCATGCATCCACTGGGATGGTTTATTGAATCTTGATCATAGTAGTACACATGTTCATAACATTGGTACCAAAAGGTACAAAGTTAATAATGATAGTACCACATGCTTGTGGCACTGCCACTTAATGTCATATTGGTATAAATCGCATGAAGAAACTCCATGCTGATGGATTTTTTTGACTCACTCGATTTCGAATCGGTTGAGACATGCGAGCCATGCCTCTTGGGCAAGATGACTAAGACCCCGTCTTCCGATATGATGGAGCGGGCAAGTGGCTTATTGGAATTAATACATGTTGATGTATGTGGTCCAATGAGTGTTGAAACACACATTGGATATCGTTGTTTTTCTTTACCTTCACTGATGATTTGAGTAAATATGGGGATATTTACTTAATGAAACACGAATATGAAATTGTTTGAAAGGTTCAAGGAGTTTCAGAGTGAAGTTAAAGATCATCGTGACAAGAAGATAAAATGTCTATGATATGATCGTGGAGGTGAATATCTAAGTTACGAGTTTGGTATGCAATTTTAGACAATGTGGAAATTGTTTCATAGCTCACGCCTCCTGGAACACCATAATGTGATGGTGTGTTCGAACGTCGTAGTCGTGCTCTATTGGATATAGTAAGTACTATGATGTATCTTATCGTTTTACCACTATCATTATGGGGTTATGCATTAAAGAAAAATCCATTCACTTTAATAGGGCACCATCTAAGTCTGTTGAGATGACATCGTGAGAATTATGGTTTGACAGAAGCCTAAGCTGTCATTTCGTAATGTTTGGGGTTGTGACGCTTATGTGAAAAGGGTTTTCACCTAATGAGCTCGAACCCAAAGCAGACAAATGCATCTTCATAGAATACCGTAAGGAGACATTAGGTATACCTTCTATCTCAGATTCAAGCGCAAAAGTGTTTGTGTCTAAGAACGGGTCCTTTCTTGATAAGGTTGTTGAACCTTTGTTTCAACCAGAGAGTAGCGCAGCACAGAAAGAGTTTTCTGTAGAGCCTACGTCAGTTCAAAAGGAAGTTAATGATGATGATCATGAAGCTTCGGATCAAGTCACTATCGAACCTCGTAGGTCGACAAGGACGCGTACTGCTCCTGAGTAGTACGACAACCCTATCTTGGAAATCATGTTGTTGGACAACGATGAACCTACGAACTATGGAGAAGCGATGGTGGGCCCGGATTCCAACAAATGGCTAGGAGCCATGAAATCCGAGAAAGGATCCATGTATGAAAACCAAGTATGGACTTTGGTAGACTTGCCTGTTGAATGGCAGGTCGTTGAGTACAAATGGACCTTTGAGATAAACATAGCTACTAATGGTGAAATGTCACCGTTTATAAAGCTCAACTTGTCGCAAAGACGTTTCCACCAAGTTCAAGGAGTTGACTGCGATGAGATTGTCTCATTTGTAGGATGCTAAAAGTCTATTAAAATTATGTTAGAAGTTGCTGCATTTTTCGATTATGAAATCTGGCAGATGGATGACAAAACAAGGTTTCCGTAATAGTTTCCGTGAGGAAGAGTTGTATGTGATACAACCAGAAGGTTTTGTCAATCCTAAGGATGCTAAAAAGTATGCAAACTCTAGCGATCCTTCTATGGACTGGAGTAAGCATCTCGGAGTTGTAATATGAGCTTTGATGGAGTGATCAAAGTTTTTGAGTTTATACAAAGTTTATGAGAAACTTGTATTTGCAAGAAAGTTTTTTCGACGAAGACATACCTTGACAAGTTTATGAAGGAGTTCAAAATAGATGGGTCAAAGAAGGAGTTCTTGACTGTATTGTAAGGTGTGAAATTGAGTAAGACTAAATACCCGACCATGGCAGAAGATAGAGAAAAGATGAGTGTCATCCCCTATGCTTCAGTCATAGGCTCTATATAGTATGGATGCTGTGTACCGCACCTATGTGTGCCTTGCCACGAGTCTGTCAAGGGGTACAAGAGAGATCCAGGAGTGGATCACTGGACAGCGGTCAAAATTATCCTTAGCGACTAGAGGACTAAGGAAATGTTTCTCTATTATGGAGGTGATAAAGAGTTCGTCGTAAAGGGTGACGACGATGCAAGCTTTAACACCAATCCGGATGACTCTTAGTAGAAATCCGAATACGTATAGTGGAGTAGCCATTTGGAATAGCTCCAAGTGGAGCGTAGGAGCAATATCTACAGTAGGACATAGAAGTTTGCAAGGTACGCACGGATCTGAGTGTCGTAGACCCGTTGACTAAAATCTCTTTCACGAGCAAAACATGATCAAACCCCAGAAGTAATTGGGTGTTAATCCCATGATGATATGATCACATGGTGATATAAGTGTTGATCACATGGCGATGTGAACTAGATTATTGACTCTAGTGCAAGTGGGAGACTGTTGGAAATATGCCCTAGAGGCAATAATAAAATGGTTATTATTGTATTTCCTTGTTCATGATAATTGTCTATTGTTCATGCTACAATTGTGTTAATCGGAAACCGTAATACATGTGTGAATACATAGACCACAACATGTCCCTAGTGAGCCTCTATTTGAGTAGCTCGTTGATCAATAGATGGTCACAGTTTCATGACCATGGACATTGGATGTAGTTGATAACGGGATCACATCATTAGGAGAATGATGTGATGGACAAGACCCAATACTAAGCATAGCACAAGATCGTGTAGTTCGCCTGCTAAAGCTTTTCTAATGTCAAGTATCGTTTCCTTAGACCATGAGATTGTGCAACTCCCGGATATCGTAGGAGTGCTTTGGGTGTTCCAAACGTCACAACGTAACTGGGTGGCTATAAAGGTGCACTACGGGTATCTCCGAAAGTGTCTGTTGGGTTGGCACGAATCGAGACTGGGATTTGTCACTCCGTGTGACGGAGAGGTATCTCTGGGCCCACTCGGTTAGACATCATCATAATGAGCTCAATGTGACTAAGGAGTTAGCCACGGGATGATGTATTACGGAACAAGTAAAAGAGACTTGCTGGTAACGAGATTGAACAAGGTATAGGGATACCGACGATCGAATCTCGGGCAAGTATCATACCGATAGACAAAGGGAATTGCATACGAGATTGATTGAATCCCCGACATCGTGGTTCATCCGATGAGATCATCGTGGAGTATGTGGGAGCCAACATGGGTATCCAGATCCAGCTGTTGGTTATTGACCAGAGAGGTGTCTCGGTCATGTCTACGTGTCTCCCGAACCCGTAGGGTCTACACACTTAAGGTTCGATGACGCTAGGGTTATAGGGAAATTGTATACGTGATTACCTAAGGTTGTTCGGAGTCCCATATGAGATCCCGGACGTCATGAGGAGCTCCAGAATGGTCCGGAGGTAAAGATTGATATATAGGAAGTCCAGTTTTGGTCACCGGAAAGTTTTCGGGCTCATCGGTAGTGTACCGGGAGTGCCGGGAGGGTGCCGGAGGACCCCCGGGAGGGGTGTGACGACCAAAGGACCTTATGGGATGTTAGATAAAGTGTGCCAGTCCTTATTGGGCTGGGAAAGACTTTTGCTAAAGGCCCATGCGGCTGGAGATAAGGAGATAAGGAAAAAAGGATTCAAAAGGAAGAGTTCCACCTCCCTTGTGGGAGGAGGACTCTCCCTTTATTTCGGCCGAACCTCTCCTCTTTGGAGTAGAGGCCAAGCCAGCCCTCCACGTCCATCCTACTATATATACTTGAGGTTTTGGATGTTTTGAGACAAGATTTGATCTCTCTCTCACACGGCGAAGCACTACCTCTCTTCTTCCTCCTCCGCAGCGCTTAGGCGAAGCTTTGTCGGAATACCTTGCTACTCCACCACCACCATGCCGTCGTGCTGCTGTTGGAGCCCTTCCCCAACCTCTCCTTCCTCCTTGCTGGATCAAGGCATAGGAGACGTCACCGGGCTGCACGTGTGTTGAACACGGAGGTGATGTCCGTTCGGCACTTGATCGGATCTATCGCGATCTGAATCGCTGCGAGTACGACTCCATCAACCGCGTTCTTGTAACCCTTCCACTTAGCGATATTCAAAGGTATGAAGATCCACTCTCCCCTTACTTGTTGCTGGTTTCTCCATAGATGGATCTTGGTGAACACGTAGGAATTTTTTTGATTTACTACTACGTCTCCCAACAGTTGATAAGGCTAAAGTTGATGCCATTGAGAAGATGCCATGCCCTAAAGACATTAAAGGTATAAGAAGTTTCCTTGGTCACGCTGGTTTCTATGGAAGGTTTATTAAATACTTCTCTAAGATTTCTAGGCCTCTCACTAATCTCTTGCAAAAAGATATTCCATTTGTTTTTGATGATGATTGTGAAGAAGCATTTGAAATACTCAAGAAAGCCTTGATAACTGCACCTATTGTTCAACCACCTGATTGGAACCTACCTTTTGAAATCATGTGTGATGCTAGTGATTATGCTGTTGGTGCTGTCCTAGGACAAAGAGTTGATAAGAAATTAAATGTTATTCATTATGCTAGTAAAACTCTAGACAGTGCCCAAAGAAATTATGCTACTACTGAAAAAGAATTTTTAGCAGTTGTGTTTGCATGTGATAAGTTCAAATCTTATATTGTTGATTATAAAGTTACTATTCACACTGATCATGCTGCTATTAAATATCTCATGGAAAAGAAAGATGCTAAGCCTAGACTTATTAGATGGGTTCTCTTGCTACAAGAATTTGATTTGTATATTGTTGATAGGAAGGGTGCTGAGAACCCCGTAGCAGATAACTTATCTAGGTTAGAGAATGTTCTTGATGACCCACAACCTATTGATGATAGCTTTCCTGATGAACAATTGAATGTCATCAATGCTTCACGCAGTACACCATGGTATGCTGATTATGCTAATTATATTGTTGCTAAATATATACCACCTAGTTTCACGTACCAACAAAAGGAAAAGTTCTTTTATGATTTGAGACATTACTTTTGGGATGATCCTCACCTGTATAAAGAAGGAGTAGATGGTGTTATTAGACATTGTGTACCTGAGCATGAACAGGGACAGATCCTATAGAAGTGCCACTCCGAGGCTTACGGAGGACACCATGCTGGAGATAGAACTGCACACAAGGTATTGCAATCCGGTTTTTATTGTCCTACTCTCTTTAAGGATGCTCGTTAGTTTGTCTTGTCTTGTGATGAATGTCAAAGAATAGGTAATATTAGTCAGCGTCAGTAAATGCCTATGAATTATTCACTTGTTATTGAACCATTTGATGTTTGGGGTTTTGATTATATGGGATCTTTTCCAAAGTCTAATGGGTATACACATATTCTAGTTGCTGTTGATTATGTTACTAAGTGGGTAGAAGCTATTCCAACTAGTAGTGCTGATCATAACACCTCTATTAAGATGCTTAAAGAAGTTATTTTCCCTAGATTTGGAGTCCCTAGATATTTAATGACTGATGGTGGTTCACTCTTTATTCATGGTGCTTTCCGTAAAATGCTTGCCAAGTATGATGTCAACCATAGAATTGCATCTCGTTATCATCCTCAGTCTAGTGGTCAAGTAGAGTTAAGTAATAGAGAAATTAATTTAATTTTGCAAAAGACTGTTAATAGGTCTAGAAAGAACTGGTCTAAGAAACTTGATGATGCATTGTGGGCTTATAGAACTGCTTATAAGAATCCCATGGGCATGTCTCCGTACAAAATGGTTTACGGTAAAGCATGTCATTTACCTCTTGAGCTAGAGAATAAGGCTTATTGGGCAATCAAAGAGCTCAACTTTGATTTCAAACTTGCTGGTGAGAAGAGGTTATTTGATATTAGCTCACTTGATGAATGGAGAACTCAGGCATATGAGAATGCCATGTTGTTTAAAGAGAAATTTAAAAGATGGCATGATAAAAGGATACAAAAACATGAGTTCAATGTAGGTGATTATGTCTTGCTATACAATTCTCATTTAAGTTTTTTTGCAGGCAAGCTTCTCTCTAAATGGGAAGGTCCTTATATTGTTGAAGAAGTATATCGTTCCGGTGCCATCAAAATCAACAACGTGGAGGGCACTTTTCCGAGAGTTGTGAATGGACAAAGAATCAAGCATTATATCTCAGGTACTCCTATAAATGTAGAAAGCAATATAATTAATACCATAACCCCGAAGGAGTACATAAGGGATGTTTATCAGCCTGTTTCAAACTCCGAAAACGAAGAGGTATGTGATACGATAAGCAAACCGACTCCAAAACTTTTACAATAGCAATTTTTCTCGATTTTGGAATATTTAGAAAAATAGAAAAACTTAAAGTAGTCCGGAAAGCGCACGAGGAGGCGACGAGCCTGCTAGGCATGCCCCTACCCCCTGGGCGCGCCTAGGGGGCTCGTGAGCGCCTCGTGTGCCTCCCGGACTCCGTTTTCTCGTGGAATACTCCTTATGGTCGGTAAAAATTCATTATATAATCTCCCGAAAGGTCTGACCCTCGTATCACGCAAATATCCTCTGTTTTTGTTTCAAGCTGCCGTGCAAACAGATCGAGATTGCTATCGCGTCCCCAAAAGTTTCGAAGGACAAGTTTTTCAAGAAAGTCATCAATCCAACCTCGCGGGGTGCTGCAAAACCCTCAATCTATTGAGATGCATGAGGGGGTGCTGCACATCCGTGATGTTGAGGGGCCCAAGAGGGCCGGAAGCGTGGAGACGAGGCTCGAAGCAATGGAGCAGCAAGTTTTCAAGTGCCAAGGGATGGTGGAACGCGGATTCAACGCCAACCACACGATGATTACGGAGTTCACCAATAAGCACAAGATCGATGCCAAGGACATCGGGGAACACCTCTTCAAGCTCTATGATAGAATCGACCATCTCCAAGCCCAGATCTACGACCCGCAAAACCAGAACTGTGAGTATGAGTATAGATTTAAAGCAATTCGGTTGGTTGCAGATTTGAGGATCCCGGAGACTCGATCATCTTTCCATGATGGAGAACCTATGCCTTGGAAGACGGAGAATCAACCCCGGACTCCGACTTCATCACCATCACCTCCGAAGGAAGACAATTAAACACACTGGTATGGGCACTCCCCTTGGCTTGTGCCAAGCTTGGGGGAGTTGCCCCGGTATCGTATCACCATCACATCTTTTGCTTTTATATTTATCTTAGTTCGATCCTTTTGGTAATATCTTTATCTTGTAAAATCAAGTTCTTAGCACGATCTAGGCTTCAGTTTTGCCTTGTGTTACCCCCAATTTAATCGAGTTCATGAGTTATATAATAAAGAGTGTTTTAGTTAAGGGCTTTGCTTCATGGCATGATCTAAAGAAAATAATAATAAAAGAACAAAAAGATGAAAGATCATGTGATGATCTTATGGGAAGTGATGGATCCATATATAAAAAGAGTGTTGACTGAAACTTGTTATGGGTGGACAAACATAGACCTTGGTCATTGTTGCAGTTAATAGGAAGTAATAAAGAAAGAGAGGTTCACATATAAATATATCATCTTTGACACCATCTATGATTGTGAACACTCATCAAATATTACATGCTAAGAAGTAGATGTTGTACAAGGAAGACAACATAATGACTTATGTTTGCTTGGTTTTGAACAATGTTATATGATTATGGATCCTTTAGCAAGTGATGCTTGCTTCCACCTCATATTAGCCAAAAACTTCCTCACTAAGTAGAGATACTACTTGTGCATCCATAAAACCCTCAACCCAGTTTTGCCATGAGAGTCCACCATACCTACCTATGGGCTGAATAAGATCCTTCAAGTAAGTTTTCATCGGTGCAAGCAATAAAAATTGCTCTTTAAATATGTATGGTCTATTAGTGTGTGGAAAATAAGCTTTGTACGAACCTGTGATGAGGAAGACATAAAAGCGACAGACTGCATAATAAAGTTCTTTATCACATGGAGCAATATAAAGTGACGTTCCTCCACACTAAGAGATCACGCATTTAAACCTCAAAAGCGCATGGCAATCTCTGCTTCCCTCTGCGAAGGGCTTATCTTGTAGCTTTACTTTTTATCTTTAAAAGAGTCATGGTGATCTACACCAATTCCTTATTTTGCCATTATCTTGGCAAGCGTCATGTGCTAGAGAAAGATCTATATTCATATATCAACTTGGAAGTAAGTAATCATGAATTATTATTGTTGACATTACCCTTGAGGTAAATAGCTGGGAGGCAAAACTATAAGCCCCTATCTTTCTTTGTGTCCAACTGAAACTTTGATATGATGAGTACCGCGTGAGTTTTAGCAATTGTAGAAGACTAAAAGATGATTGATTATGTGAATTTTCTTTGCAAGCTCTTGTTTGACTCTTTCCGATGTTATGATAAATTGCAATTGTTTCAATGACTAAACACTATGGGTTGTTAATTCTCAATAAGGTTCTTGATGCATGCTTTACACTGTGAATAATTTGTCACTTTAGCATAAGGGATTATATGACAATATTGCTGTTCTAAATATGATCATGATGCCTCCATGTTCGTATTTTATTTTATCGACACCTCTATCTCTAGACATGTGGGCATATTTATCGATCTCGGCTTCCGCTTGACGACAAGCGAGGTCTAAGCTTGGGGAGTTGATACGTCCATTTTGCATCATACTTTTATATTGATATTTATCACATTATGAGCTGTTATTACACATTATGGTACAATACTTATGCCTTTTCTCTCTTATTTTACAAGATTTACATGAAGAGGGAGAATGCCGGCAGCTGGAATTCTGGGCTGGAAAAGGTGCAAGTTTGAGATGTCTATTCTGCGCAACTCCAAAAGCCGTGAAAATCAGTGAGGAATTATTTTGTAATATATAAAAAATACTGGGCAAAAGAGATACCAGACGAGAGCCACCAGGAGGCCACGAGCCTGCCAGGCGCGCCCCACCCCCCTAGGCGCGCCTGGGGGGCTCATGGGCCCCCAGTAGCCCCTCTGGCCCCCATATTCTCCTATATGAAGGGTTTCGTCCGAGAGAAAAATCAAGACAGAGCTTTCGGGAAGAGCCGCCGCCGCCACGAGGCGGAACTTGAGCAGAACCAATCTAGAGCTCCGACAGGGCCGTCCTGTTGGGGAAACTTCTCTCCCGGAGAGGGAAATCGTCGCCATCGTCATCACCAACACTCCTCTCATCGGAGGGGACTCATCTTCATCAACATCTTCATCATCACCATCTCATCTCCAAACCCTAGTTCATCTCTTGTATCCAATCCCCATCTCGCGACTCCGATTGGTACTCATAAGGTTGCTAGTAGTGTTAATTACATCTTATAGTTGATGCTAGTGGGTTTACTTGGTGGAAGATCATATGTTCAGATCCCTAATGTTATTCAATTCCTCTCTGATCATGAACATAATTATGCTTTGTGAGTAGTTACTTCTATTCCTAAGGACATGGGATAAGTCTTGCTATTAGTAGTCATGTGAATTTGATATTCGTTCGATATTTTGATGCGTTGTGTGTTGTCTGTTCTCTAGTGGTGTTATGTGAACGTCAACTACATGACACTTTACCATTATTTGGGCCTAGAGGAAGGCATTGGGAAGTAATAAGTAGATGATGGGTTGCTAGAGTGACAGAAGCTTAAACCCTAGTTTATGCGTTGCTTCGTAAGGGGCTGATTTGGATCCACTAGTTTAATGTTATGGTTAGACTTTGTCTTAATTCTTCTTTCGTAGTTGCGGATGCTTGCGATAGGGGTTAATCATAAGTGGGATGTTTGTCCAAGTAAGGACAGCACCCAAACACCGGTCCACCCACATATCAAACTATCAAAGTAGCGAATGCGAATCATATGAACATGATGAAAACTAGCTTGACAATAATTCCCATGTGTCCTCAGGAGCGCTTTACCTTATATAAGAGTTCGTTAAGGCTTGTCCCTTGCTACAAAAGGGATTGGGCCATATTGCTGCACCTTTGTTACTATTGTTACTTGCTACCCGTTGCAAATTATCTTATCACACAACTATCTGTTACCGACAATTTCAGTGTTTGCAGAGAATACCTTACTAAAAACCGCTTGTCATTTCCTTCTGCTCCTTGTTGGGTTTGAAACTCTTAATTCTCGAAAGGACTACGACAGATCCCATATACTTGTGGGTCGTCAATTTACGATAGCGCCACCTATCGGAACCACAGGAAAAACTATCGTGTCTACAATTGCGTTTGATATTCCTACCCTTTCCCTTCTATACATGCTTGCTGTTACTTTCCGCTGCTATATACTCTCAGACTTGCATGTGTAGGGTGTACTTGACTTGCCATGAAATGCTAAAAACTGTCAACCGTAAAAAAAGGTATAGGCAAAACTTTTTTTGGTCAAGTAGTCTAATCACCCCCCCTCTAGACATACTTTTGGTCCTACAAGTGGTATCAGAGCCTTGGTCTCCATTGCTTAGGTCTGTCAACCTAGGAGAAGTATGGCGTCTAGTGAGGGAAGTTATCACCGTAGAGGTCCGTACTTTGATGGCACTAATTTTGCTTGTTGGAAGCACAAAATGAAAATGCATATTCTTGGTCATAACCCTGCCGTTTGGGCTGTTGTTCGTGTTGGCTTGCAAGATGAGTTCTTTGCGGATGGACGGGAACCGGATCGTGAAGTGACCGCAGTTGAATTGAAGATGTTGCAACTCAATGCTCAAGCATGCGACATTCTCTTCAACTGCTTATGCTCCGAAGAATTCAACAAAATCAGTCGTCTTGAGAATGCAAAAGAGATTTTGGATACTTTGGTTGATATGCACGAAGGAACCAAGTCCATGAGAGAATCCAAGTTAGATGTTCTTCAAGGTCAGCTTGACAAGTTTAAGATGAAGGATGGTGAAGGAGTCACAGAGATGTACTCTAGGCTAGCTCTCATCACAAATGAGATTGCCGGCTTAGGAAGCAAAGAAATGGCCGACAAATTCATCATCAAGAAGATACTTAAAGCTTTGGATGAGAGATACGACACAGTGTGCACATTGATCCAAATGATGCCAAAATACAAAGATCTCAAGCCTACAGAAGTCATTGGAAGGATTGTTGCTCATGAGATGACACTCAAAGATAAAGAAGAGCTTCATCACAAGTCTAGCAGTGCTTACAAAGCCACAAGTGATGCTCCCGCAACTTCAATCAACAACCTTGTCACCAATGAAGAGATAAGCCCCATGGTCAAGAACTTCAACAAGTTCTACAAGAATAGAGGCAAAGAAAGAAACTCCAACTCAAGATATGAAGAGAAGTGTTTGTCAAGTCGTGATCGCAATTGTTACAATTGTGGGAAGCCCGGACACTACTCAAATGAGTGCACGACTCCCTACAAAAGAAGAGAAGAGTCACCTCGAAGACGAAGCTCAAGAAATGAGTCACCACAAAGGAGAGAAGGAGTAGAGATGATCATTATGAACGAAGACACTCAAGGACAAGTAGAGATTCAGAGAAGAAGGGCAAGTACACCAAGAGCTACACAAGAAGAAAACATCAAGCTCATGTTGGTTAATGGGTTTCCGGCTCCGACTCCGACAAAAACTCTGAGAGAAGCTATCACTCCGACTCCGACCATAGTCAAGATGATGGTGTTGCTGGAATTGCTCTAGTGACTACCAACTCCTACGATCTATTTGATTCACCAAACGAAGGGAGTGGAAGTTGCTTCATGGATAAAGGCCTGAAGGTATCACACCCCGAGTATCTTGATTTTGATAGTGACGAAGATGATTTGCTTTGTGATGATGACTTGCTTTGTGATAAAACTAGTGAAGTTGATCAAAATGAACTTGATAATTCTCATGCTAGTCAAGATGAGTCATTTGATGATGATAATATGAAAATAGAACAACTAACTAAAGAACTAAACACTCTTAAGTTAGCTCATGAATCTACTCGGGAAGATCATAGAGAGCTTGTGAGAACTCATGAGAAGCTACGCTTCGAGAAGCTCAATTTGGAGAAAGAGCATGAGTTTCTCAAAGCTATCAATGACGATCTCCGAAAGAAGACCTCATCTTATCTAGCCAAACAACTAATCTTGTCTACTTTCATGCCTCAAGTCAAAACTAAGCAATCTAGTAACACAAGCAAGAAAGGTTCTTCATCTAGTAGCAACAATAAAAATGCTAAACCCAATGATGTTGCTTCTAGTAGTTCTATTGATTCCACTAATGATGATTCTCTTAGCCAAGTTACACTTGAGCAAGGAAATGCTTTATTTAAAGGAATTATAGAAAAGGGTATCTACAAGAGCCTTGTCGGATGTAAGCAATATGAGGAAATTGTACGCAAGCACGGAGGATACCGGAAGAATCGTGGTGTTGGCTACTTCAACGCAAATGGAGTTGAGTGGGAAGAAGGTCAATATCCCAAGCCCAAGTTTGTTCCTCAAAAGGAGAAGTATGAAAATACTCTTCCCAAGGGGACAAACACTCAAGATGACCTTCCACCACAAGACCACAAGCACAAGGGAAAGAACAAGTTTAAGAGGACATTGACTCATATGAAGATGAGCCCCTAGCTTTGGTGGAGCGGGTTCCCAAGGCTACTTAAGCTCAACTACTACTAAGGCCACCTCAACACCAAGGATCCCCATCAACTTTATGTGGGTCCCCAAGAAGAAGAACTAGAAGGTTCTTGAGGGGTGACTCCTCCAATGAAATTCACTCATATTCATTACTGGCAAGAACTTTTTGTACTCAACATCAACTCAGTGCAATAGTTCAAGGATTCACACATTCCCTCAAAGGTAAGCAAGGGACAAGGTAATCAACTAATCAATGGACATCATAACATATGCTTTGCACTCCATGTCCATAGATATTCTTGTATTTGTCTCTTGTATGTTGGGACTAACCCATGTAGCTGAGAAGAGAAAGGAAACAACAAGGATGCTCCCAAATCTTGGTGATCTTCATCAACATTGAGAATCCACAACTACCTCACCAACATGAAGTCTTCGTCGACAAAACCCAAGGTTAGTTTATCCCTCTTTTGGGGGGATGTCACATTAAGGGGGAGCTTACTCTAAGACTTGAGTCAAAGCATCTCTTAGCAAGTGACAAAATTAAATGCTTTATGAAAAAGTGGTAACCCCACTTGTGCTTAAACGATGAGTATGACCTATGATCAAGTACTCTTACTTGGCTCCTAAGTCAAATACTCATATATAGATGACTTCGTCATCGCCCAAGTGATTGTTAGATGCTAGAGTGTTTATGCATGTTTATCATGATTTCTTTTGACATGAGCATGTTGTTCTACATTTACCTTTTCATTCGAGGACATCCAATTGTTGCTATTTGGATTTTGATTTATATTTTGCCAATTGGATGGACAAGAATGCCTAGGACCACTCTTTAGCTATCTATGATTTCTCACCTCATATTCTATTCATGATGCATCACAAAATTTGAACAAGTACTTTTCGATCACTCTGTGTGTGGAGCACTCGGAGTTCCGTATCGACAAGGACTGACCATTAAAACCTCCCAAGTGCAACTCGATGGAACCAATCCCACAATCTCGGTCTCACCGATTGCCTAGGGTTGACCTGGTTTTAATTCTTGGTAACACCGATTTCATATTCTCGGTTACACAAAGTTTCCCTGTCAGCTGACAGTTATGGAACTAAGTGACACCAAAAACATAAAATCGGTATCACCGACAGTGAAGGGTATATATGCTGTGGACCCTGACGCTTTGAAAATCAATCTTCAACATCACCCCTCAGAACCCTAAGCTGCCGCCTCAAGACCCCTGGTCGTCGCCCTTGTCTTCCCAAGCTCCTCCGTCGCCGGGAATCGCTGCCGTCCACGAAATCTACTCCATCGTCGCTGCCGTAGAGGATCCGCACCAAGCTAGGGTACGGATTCAATCTCTAGTGCGCTCCCCATCCGATTCTTGCACATTGGATACTTGATTATCATCTTTACACCCTTTGCTCATATATCCATCCACATAAATCTGCAAAATCTCGAGTTAGATGGATTTTCTAGGGTTTTGCCATCCGCCCAATATATCTCGGTGGAACCAAAACGAAAATATCGGTCTCACCGATATGCTTTTCAGTGTGGTAGAGAAGTGACTCGGTGGAACTGAGTGGCTCTTTTCGGTCCTACCAAAAAGGCTGCCAAGTTCCTGTTAAGGAGTTAGTCTGTCTCGGCCCCACCGAAAATTTCTTTTCGGCTCTACTGATATGTATGTGACAGATTGCAAAACTTTTTGAAAATTCATTGCTCAATTCCAAAAACCAGCCTCATTTTGTGATAACTCATCTCTTTTGCTCATCTACACTCTATTCACAGGGTTAGTATGTCAGGCTTAGAAGATAGTCAAAATGTGCCAGAGCAGGGAGTTGATATGAGTTCTGGAACAAGCCCAGAAGCCAGTTGTTTCTTAGACCTAGGCACCCCCACCTCTCATGATTTGCCAAAGGATGCCACCAGAACTAGGAAGAAGTTGAACTCAGATGAAGAAGATTCAGATTTTGTCCGTTAAGAGATTCTTGCTAAGAAGCAAGAGAAGGCTTCCAAGAAGTCAGCAACTGAAGCTACTTCCTCTCGAAGAGTTGTCAGCAAGATTTATGCACCTGCTTCTACCTTCAAGGCTCATGAGATTGCCAGAGCAACAATTTCTGTTGAGGTCCCCAAGAGAGCTATGCCTAAGAAGGCAGGGGAGAAAAAGTCCAGGAAGAGGATCATTCATGTGACTGGTAGGCCTACCTCCATGTATGAGGATCCAGAGGAAGCATATAGTGCTGCTGCTGAGGAAGAGGAAGATGAGCCAGCTACAAAGGCTCCTCCCAAGAAGAAGGCAAAGAAACTTATGTCTGATGCTATGCCTAAGACCAGCATATCCAAGAAGGCTGCTGAGAAGGCTAAGAGGACAACTAGGCAGATTCCAGCTTCTGAGAAGAACAAAGGAACTGCTTCCAGAGTTGAAGATGTGGATGACTTGACAACATTGATGAAGCTCAGACCACACCTTCTAGTACACAATGCCAGCTACCCACTAGCTGAGGACATGTAGAAGAGGAAGGACTCAGGATTGAGGGCATGGAGAGCTATTGATCCTTATGCGCAGAGCAAGAAGACTGTTGTGGACTACATATTCTATACCAGAGAGCAACAAGATTTGTATGAGACTGTGCTCTTTGACAAGAGTCCAGCTATCAGTGATATGTGGTACGATGATTGGAAGTTCATCAAGGAGAATGAGGACTAGTTTCCAAGTGTCCAGGACAACTTCCACTGCATAGGTCTGGATGAGTTCGTTGGCAGAAAATCACAGCTTGGAATGATGAAATGATCTTGCAATTCTACTCCACTTCACACTTCTATGGAGATGGTAGAATTGTGTGGATGACTGAAGGCGCAAGGTATGAATCAACTATTGAGGAATGGGATGATATCTTAGGAGTTCCTGAAGCACAGGATGGTGACTTGGATGTCTACTCAGAATCCAAGGCTAGCCACAATGCTATGGCTAACATGTACAAGGAGATCCATGCTGCAAATGTGAAGTCTCACAGGCTAGGATCAATCTACTTTCTCCAGGTTGGCCTCAGCACTATCAACACCATTCTGAGGCATACTTTGATGCCCAAGTCCGGAGATGACAAGATGATTCGAGGCCACTCCATAAATATGTTGATCCACCTTGACAGTCACACCAGGATCAGAGTCATGGATCTGATTGTTGAGACAATCAAGAGGGTTGCTGCTGACCAGAAGCGCTCCCGCTGTTATGCACCCTACATCCAGATGCTCATCAACTCAAGACTGGAGAAGCACATTTTTGCTCTAGATCATCCACATTTGCCCCTACAACCAGATCTCGAGGACAATGTTGTGGTGATGGATGCTGATCATCCCACTTCAGCTGTAGCTCAGGAGGAAGCAGAGGCAGTTAGAGCCACTAGTGCTCAGGTCCCTAGATCCAGGAACGAGCAAATGGATCTGTTGATAGCATCAGTTCAGGGCATGTAGAAGGACATTAAGGGGATTCTGGACAACCAGAACAGTCTTGTCAGGATCTTTGAGACCAGAATCAAGACCCTTCTGATAAGGTGGACGGACTGACTAAGACAGTCACAGAGCTTCAACATGAAGTAGACTCCATGCACATCCCTCGGGTATCTTCTACTTCAGATGAGGATGATGATGATGATGATGCGGATGAATCACCTCTAGGGCCAGGCACTCAGTTCACCACTCAGGCCAGATCAGCCACTGTGCCAGTTCCATCAGCTTCTGCTCCATTAGTGACCGCTCCAGCTCCATCCACGACATCTGCAGAGATCTTTGCCGACGCTGTCATCTCGACTCCTTCATCAACAACCAGAGGAGATATGCCCAAGAACGTTTAGATGTATGCCTTTGAACTTTTTGGTAACTTGTTGCCAAAGGGGGAGAAGTGTATATAGATCTTTAGGCTTCGAGCGAGAGAGCTTTTTGGTGTTTTATTGTTTTTCAAAACATTTGGTTCTTCTGGTTTTATGTGAGATACTTTTGTGTTTATGTGTGATCATACGTTGTTATGTGTGATGCAACTATTTCCTATCATCTTAATGCTTATGAGATGATCATTCTCCTTTGCTTGATTGTGTTGTGCGTTGTTATTCATTCTAATTATTCTCGCACACCACAAAGTTGTATGTGACATGGAAGAAGTACCCCATATACCTAATCGATTGTGCATTTGCATTCAAATGCAAATTCAAAATAATGCACAAATTTAGGGGGAGCTCTTGCTTATCACATACTACTCCGTCCCATAATGTAAGACGGTTTTGCAAGCCAAGTTAGCTTATAAAAATGTCTTACATTATGGGACGGAGGGAGTACTTCTCAAAGCGACGATTGTATTCATTGAATTTATCATATGTCGAAGCTTTGATCTATATGTTGTCATCAATTACCAAAAAGGGGGAGATTGAAAGCACATTTTCTCCCTTGGTGGTTTTGGTAATTAATAACAACATATAAGTCACTGAACTATTGTTTCCACCAAGTATATTTCAGGAAATGTTCAATGATAGGATTGGCAAAAGGAGATTGTGGAGAAACCCCAAGATGCAAGGAAATAGGTTGGCCAAGCTTCAAGCAAAAGGACTCTACATTTTATATTTGTGAGAAATCACTTTGAGTCCATAGGAAAGCCAATACTATTAAAAGGGGGTAAGGTTTTGTTGGTGAACAATATGCTCAAACGTGCACAAGTGATAGTCGCCAAAAACATCCACAAACTCTCTCACCAAAGTCTGTTCTATACCTAACACTCAAAATCGGTGCAACCAACTTTCCCACTTCGGTGCCACCGATTCTAGAACCTAGATAGACTCAAACCAAACCCTAGCCACTTCGGTGCAACCGATTCCATACTGGTGCCACCGAGTTTAGGTTGCCAACTTTCTGTTACGCAAATTCACATTTTCGGTCCCACCAAGAATGTTGGATCGGCGTCACTGAGATTGGAAATCTGACCATTGGTCACCTTATCGGTGCAACCGAGTTTTCTATATCGGCTTTACCGAGATTCAAAAGTTACCACCTTTTGGTCACTTCGGTACCACCCAGTTTAACACATCGGTGTCACCGAGTTGGTCATGTTGTGTGTAACGGTTCGATTTTTGGGGATGCCTATATATACCCCTTAACCACCACCTACTCGAAAGAGAAGCACTCAGAACTATTCCATACCTATCTTATCAGATTTTCTGAGAGAGAACCACCTACCCTTGTGTTGAGGTCAAGATCTTCCACTCCAATCATATGGATCTTGATTTCTAGCCTCCCCAAGTATCTTTCCACCAATCCCATCTCTTCCACCATGCCAAATCTGTGAGAGAGTGATTGGGTGCTGAAGAGTCTATCATCTTGAAGCACAAGAGCAAGGAGTTCATCGTCATTACCGGGCCTATTACCTTTTAGTTGTGGTGCCTCCTAGATTGGTTAGGTGTCTCTTGGGAGCCTCCTACTTCGTGTTGTGGAGTGAACCAAGAAGTTTGTAAGGGTAAGGAGATTGCATACTTTGTGAAGATCTACACATAGTGAGGCTAGTCCTTCGTGGACGGAAGCCGTTATGGAATAGTCAAGGTTGCTACTGTAAGAGCACATTTCTCCAGGTGTGGTTTTGGTAATTGATGACACCCGTATGGACTAATGGTTGCCTTGAGTAATATTTGAAGGATTTGTCCATAGGCACTTCTTGAAGTCCATCTGTTGGGTTTCAAGGAGTTTATATGATGACCAAGGTGGTATTCAAGGTTTATCCAAAGATTGGTCATGTGAGAGTTGAGCTTATTGCAAGCATGTCTTGAAGAAGGAGATTGTGTGAGCATTCATGATTACCTTCAAGACATCATCTTTATTAAGAGAGAAGATAAGATGCAAGGTTGATCAAGACTAAGTCAAAGAGTGAATCGAGTGATCAACTCACAAAGCGTGCAAGATGTACCGAGAGGGATCAAGTGACCCTGTGGTATGGTAAGCATTGTCCATTACACATTATGTACTAACCCATGTTCCTTGTGAGAGTTATTTCTGGGGTTATGCATCAAGAGGAAGATCCCATACAACCCATGGAAGATGACATCAAGTGGTGATCGTTATCAAGGTTGCGGTGCGCAAGTTCAAGTGAAGCATCACAGAGCGATCATGCTTGAAGATTGTCGTCCATTGTGTTGACAATGGACTTGTGAATATGTGCCAAAGAGTAGCTCACCCATAGTGGAGTATGGGGGAGCAATCATCTACTCTTCATCAAGCCAACGCAATCAAGAAAGGTGGTCCATCTTGAGGAACTCAAGATCGTCATCATCTAGCTCAAGTGGACTATGCACAAGGCTAAGGTTTGACCTTGATAGGGTTTTCTATTTTACCGGTCTCATAATGGTAGTTGGGAGACTGGGTTATAGGGTAGGTAACCGTGCTATCAAGGGGGCTCTCAAGTGAGTAGCTTGATCGTATCGTTCGTTGAGAGCTCAAACCATTGCATTCTTGGCATCATCATGTTTCTTGGTTCTTGCACTATAGGAATCATCAACATTGCCGTCCGCCATAGTAGACGGCAAAGGAATGCATGGCGGACGGCAAAGGCTTTGCCGTCCGCCAGTAGACGGCAAACCGTCCGGCTAAATAAGCCATGGCAAAGACCTTTGAATCTTCGTCGTCAGCCAGCAGACGGCAAAGAGCCTGGACGGCCCACGTGGGCACTTAGCTCCGTTAGGCGGCTTGACGGCATGCTTTGCCGTCTGCCAGCGGATGGCAAAGAACCCACCTAGGCCAGCCCCAGCTTGCACAGGTAGCTGCCATGTGGCCACTTTGCCGTCTGCTGGCAGACGAGCCCCTGTTTTTTTAAATCATTCAATTTCAAACATATATATCCAACAATATCACATATATATCCAACAATATCACATAGAAAACCAAGCATACCAACAATAAGTTGAAACAAGCATATACCAACAATAAGTTCCAACGTACAAGTCTAATACAAGTTTCCAACAACACACAATATGGTTTCCAACAACATATCCATACATACGTATCCAAAACAAGTTTTCCATAAACATAAAGGTAGCAGAACTAGAAGAGTACAGTCCATCAATGCACTCTTCCTCATCTATAGCAAATCTGCAAAGTAGGAAAGATGATATATAGTTAGAAGAAGAAGACTAGCTAGAAGAAAAAGAAGAAAAAGAAGAAGAAAAAGAAGAAGAAGAAAAAGAAGAAGAATTTATCTTCTCTTTCTTTTTCTCCTCTCCTCTCCTCTTCTGCAAGGTAGTAATGCCATTTTCTAGCTAACTAAGCATATCAAGTCATTTTGGAGGAAAAAATGCTAAGTATAGGTCATTTTATAGCTATCCTAGGTAGAATATATCATTTGGAGGTAAGTAAGGTTATTATGTATTTTTGAGGAAAATAGGCTAAGTATAGGTCATTTGGGAGCCTAACCAAGGTTAGTTTGCCATTTTTTACCTAAGTGGGCATATTATGTCATAAATGAACTAGCTAAGCTAATTATAGATCATTATTGAGCTATCCTAGGTAGTTATGCCATTTTGTACCTAAGTGAGCTAATTATGTCATAAATGAACTAGCTAAGCTAGGTATAGATCATTATTGAGCTATACTAGCTACTAATGCCATTTTCTAGCTAACTAAGCATATCAAGTTATTTTGCAGGAAAAAATGCTAGGTATAGGTCATTTTATAGCTATCCTAGGTAGAATATACCATTTTCTAGCTAACTAAGCATATCAAGTCATTTTTGAGGAAAATAAGCTAAGTATAGGTCATATTGGAGCTAAGTAGGTCATTTATTAAGCTAAGTATGCATTTGTTAATGAAAACACTTGGGAAAACTTACCATCAACACGGAGGTGAAGGGCCGGTAGGGTTTGGGCCAGGGTGAGACGTAGAAGGACCGGTCGGGTTGCGGCAGACGGAGAAGGATCGGTCGATGCTTGTCGAGAGGCATGCTGCACCAAAGATCATTTGCAATGTATCCTTAGCATGATGCAACTCAAATGTGAATACTAGTAGCTAATGACCATTTAAATGAAACTCACCGTGGGTGCTATAGCAATATGGGGCATCGACGGAGGGGTCTGACCATTTTTCTGGCACACAGTCTGCACATTTTGTTTTCATGACTCATTCATATTACTTAGTGATGAAACAAACATTACGTGCATGATTTGGCTAATATGCAGGAGAAACTTACCACGAGGAGCTCGTATAGGGCCCGGTGAGACGCGTCATTCTGGTTCCTCTCCTCCTCCAACAGCCTAGCCTTCCTCTCCTCTATGTCCCTCTCCCTCTGCGCCGCCTGCCTGTTTGCCTCCGCCAGAAGCTCCTGGGCCCTAGCCTCAATGGCAAGCTCCATTGGCCGTGGACGAGGAGTTATCTCAGGATCAGAGCTCGTCTTGCGCTTCTTGATCTCCGGGAGAGTTCTAGGACAACGTATCAGTCCATCCCCAATGGCTATCGAGCCATGGGGCCTCCCACCACCAGATATCATCACGAGCTCTGGATCAAAAGGACTCTAGCTCGGGTTGAAGTCCTCCTCGTTCCTTGCCTTCCCAAAATCTCTATACCTCACGAGCTTGTTGTGGGAGGAGATGTTGCTGAAGCTCTCTGGTTGATCGAGGTCATCCTCAGAGAATGCCTTGGACTTCTTGTACGAGGCAGTATGGGCCATGGCATCGAGGTCGAACAGAAGTGGCACCTTCTTCTTGTTGTGTCGCGCCTAAAAGAGCGGAACAAAATATTAGTTAAGGGCTGAAGCTAGCATGAAGAATGAAATAGCATGAATCATGAAGCAAACCACATACCTAGTGATCCCCGAACTCAAACAGGTTGGAGCTCCCTTGATGGTGTGGCACACCTCTCATTTGGCCATGCTTCTCCTTGGCCTTGTTGTGTTCGTCTAGCCAGCCGGGAGAGCACCACTCATCCACCAATGCCTCCCAACAGTCCATCCTATCCGCACACCATCTCGGGGGCACCTAAGTTAGACAAGAGAAATTTTAGCGCTACACCTACGAATCAAATCAAAGAAACTAAGTACAAGGCCTTAAGAATAGATAATTACCTTCATAAACTTCTCCTTACTCAGATAATTTTTGCGGCACTTCTTCTTGGCCCTCCTAATGTTACTCGAGACGTAGTAGTCTCAAATAGCCTGCACCCGAGCCTCGTGCCGTAAGTTCTGAAGTAGGCGCTTGCACTCGGCTTCGAGAACAACAGCCGCTCTCGCCTCGTCTTCCTGAAGACACCTATAGAAGGTCTGCAATCAAACAAGACAACACATTAGACACTGATTAGTACAATCACTAGGTGTTGTTGATCTTTAATTCTGTAAAGGAGAAATTACCCAAAAGCGACGGATCACAATGTCAGCTGCCGTCTCGCACAAGACACGATCGACCATCTCCTCTGACAGGGCCGGGGCAGCCTTGTACAACTCCCAGGTCAGTGCTACCTTTGGAGCCTCACCCTCACCGGGCAACTGGACCTTCCCCGGGAAGTGGTGCCAGAGAAGCACACCAAGGACTTGGTTGGGCCTGCGGACACCACGCTCGTATTTGCAACCCCTGCAGTATGACAAGGCCAACACATTAGATATTAATTTGAAGAAACATGAAGGTAAAAGGTTAAAAACGAGTAAATGCACTTACTTCTCCGCATTAGGCGCAATCAACCACCTCTGCTCGCGGGTCATCGGCACGGTAGGCATCTTTGTACAACCACGCTGGTAGACCTTCTTGCCCTCCTCAACCAGCTCGCCCTCGCTATAGGTGTCCTGAGACAAGTAATTGTATTCGCCACCATCAGCATGGCCACTAGCCTCCGGAGTCACGTGGGACGAAGACTCTGGGACCCGAGTCTCCTGGCACGAAGACTCTGGGACCGGAGTCTCCTGGGATGAAGGCTCGTCGACCCGAGGCTTGTGGACCGGAGTCCGAGACGGGTCCAAGTTAGACGGGTCCACCTGAGACGGAGCACTCCGATGGTCGGGAGAATCAGCTGGGGGTGGCGGCGAGGAAGGCGCAACAACCTTCCTACCTCTAGCACCTCTCTTCATCTTCCCCCGACCTCTCCCTGTCGAGGAAGAAGCGCCCGCCAGTGTCTGCATGGTGTTGGCTAGCGCTTTCCGGAGTTGCTGTGGTGGAACAATAGCACCCCTCCCAGCACGCTCCGAGGAAGGAGGCTCAGAGCGCTCTCGACCCCCGCCCACCATCTGTCAACACCTGCAATGACAAAGAGGTAACGAAATTCGTTCAACATAAAAAAATTGAATACCTAATAACATGAACTAATTAATAATATATATGTACATAATAGTAATTGGTATTACATCTTGGGTGGATGTACATCGGTATAATGCGTGTGTGACATTCGGTTCGTCGAGTCTTTCCTTAAGTAACTCTCATATCTCATGGTGTGTTGGTGCGCGCTCTCTCACACTGATATGGTGGTGGATATATGTTGGTGGGCACTCTCTCACAGTAATAGTTCGACCGCCGGTGATGGACGCCTCCACTCTTCTCTTCTTGCGCAATATATCGACGAGTATATCACAAAGAAGAGAAAAAAGAGGAGGCGCCCCCCACGACAGTAGTCGGGATTCCTCCATCAAGAACACACATGAAAGTCACACAAGGAGCAACGACAGACCGAAAGTCACACACGCATTATACCGATGTACATCCACCCACGATCACTCATCTTGCCTAGCTACTGGACACACACAAAATACTGATGATTGAAGACACCTATAGCTAGCAAGTTTCATTCACGAAGACCGGAACAGAGGAAATGAAGTGGGCAGGAGGAAACTGCACATTTAAATCGAGAGATGAGTAACATAGCAATATTGTTTTTAGCGTCAACCTAACTAAATATTTATAAGACGACGAGTGGGTTACGAGGTTCCTTGACGTCGATGAAACCCAAAATAGCAAGTATCATCGGTGCGAGATACATGTGATGCTCGGCACTGAACACTAGATCCACATCCCACAAGTGACGTTGGTGCCCGCTGTCCCGCACGCGGCAATAGTTCTGGGGGCCGATGACGGTCGAACACCTTGGCAAATTTGTCTGGCAGCCTCTACAATGAGGATTAAAGCCAAGTTTGGAAACTTCAAACAACCAAACCGACTTGAGTTAGTTAGGGTGTTTCAAGTTTCAACACTTGGCTTTTAATCGTCATCTCAGAGGCTGAAAGACAAATTCGCATAGGTGTTCAACTGCCATCGACCCCGAGAACTATTGCTGCGGGACGCCGGACGCCGGCGTAACTTGTGGGACATGGATGTAGTGTTCGACACCGACGGCCACATGTATCTCGCACCGACGATACTTGTTATTTAGGGTTCCATCGACATCGGGGGTGTCGTGTCGTATCGGGGTGTCGGGGGTGTCGTGTCGGGGTCGGGGTGTCGGGGGTGCCGTGTCGGGGTAGGGGTGTTGTGTCGTGGTCGGGGGTGTCGTGTCAGGGTCTCGGGGTGTCATGTCGGGGTCGGGGTGTCGGGGGTGTCGTGTCGGGGTCGGGGTGTCGGGGGTGTCGTGTCGGGGTCGGGGTGTCGGGGTGTCATATCGGGGTCGGGGTGTCGGGGATGTCGTGTCGGGGTAGGGTTGCTGTGTCGTGGTCGGGGGTCCTATGTAGGGGTGTCGGGGGGTGTCGTGCTGGGGTCGGGGTGTCGGGGGTGCCGTGTCGGGGTCGGGGTGTCGGGGTGTCGTGTCGGGGTCGGGGTGTCGGGGGTGTCGTGTCGGAGGTTCCATGTCGGGGTCGGGGTGTCATGTCGGGGTAGGGTTGTTGTGTCATGGTTGGGGGTCCCATGTCGGGGTGTCGGGGTGTCGTATCGTGGTCGGGGTGTTGGGGGTGTGTCGTGTCGGGGTCGGGGTGTCGGGGTTAGGGGGTCGGGGTCGTGATGGCAAATCCTCGACCCCTGGACCCCTCGACCCCTCGGCGACCCTCGCCCCTGGAACCCTTTTCCCCTTGACCCTCGACCCCTCGACACCTCAATCCTCGACCCCTAGACCCTCGACTCCTTTTCCCCTCGATCCTCGACCACTCTACCACTCGACAACCCTCTTTTCCCTCGTCGACCCTCCTTCTTTTTCTTCTCCTTTTTCCTCTCCACTTCTACCTTTTCTTCTTTTTTTTCACCTCACAAAACGTACTAATAACCTAAAATATGACTAATCTAAAATCTACTAACCTAAAATATGACTAAATACAAAAAAAACTAACCTACACATCTACTAATAACCTAAATAAAGCAACTAACCTAAATTACTAATGGTACAACCTAAATCAACTAACCTAAATTACTAACATGTACCTAAATCAAAAAACAACAAGAAAAAAGTAACAAAAAAAGAGGAAGAACCTCATCGGGGGTGGCTGGACGGAGCGTCGCTGGGTGGCTGGACGGAGAGGGGGCGGACGGTGTTGGGCGGGGCGGCGCCTGGCGGCGGGGGCCGGGGGCGCCTGGGCGGCGAGGGGTGGCTGGACGGAAAGGGGCCGGGCGGCGGGGGAGGGGCGCCGGGGCGATGGGGCGGCGCCTGGCGGCGGGGGGTGGCTGGACTGAGAGGGGCCAGGTGGCGGGGGCCGGGGGCGCTGGGGCAGCGGGGGGCGGCTAAACTGAGAGGGGCCAGGCGGCGGGGGCCAGGGGCGCCGGGGCGGCGAGGCTGCCGCAAGGCTTGGGCGGGGCATCGGGCGGCGGGACGGCCGCAAGGCCTGGGCGGGGCGCCGGGGCGGTGGTGGTCGGCGGCAGGGGCGGTTGTGGTCGGCGGCGGGGGCGGCTCGGGCACGGGTACTGCACGGGCAGAGAGATAGGGGATAGAGAGAGAGGAGTGGGGTGCGCGGGCGGTTTTTTTGTTAGGGAAAAGCTCTTTGCCGTATGCTAGCAGACGACAAAGAGCCTAGCTAACGGCGTTAGGTTGGCCACTTTCTTTGTCGTCCGCTAGCGAACGGCAAAGAAAGTGTCCATTAGCTGGTACGCATTAGTGGGGCACCCTACCTCTTTGCCGTCAGCTGGCGGACGACAAAGAACTGGCTGATGGCAAAGAGCTTCTCTACCGTCAGCTAGTTCTTTGCCATCCGTTCTCTGGACACTAATGGCAAATAGCTCCTTTGCTGTCTGCCAGCTGACGGCAAAGAACAAGCAGACGGCAAATTTGTTGTTTCCAGTAGTGTTGGTTGGTTTTTCTCCTTGAGGTTTCTTGAGCTTATGGTCAACTTCATGACTAGCTCAAGTTCATTGAAAACGGAGTCCATATGCATATTCTATGATGTTTTTGATGTTGGAGTTATTGCCAATTCTTCATTGTAAGAGGTTTCTCATTTCTACACCTTTGGCATTCTTATACTGCCTCTTCTTAAGAAAACCTAAATCCAACAAGCTTGAGTTTGCTCAATTTGGAGCTCATTTGCAGAAGTTGTGGCCGTTCTGGTTTTGTCTGTGTTCTTCCGTTTTCCTAGTTGTAGGTGCTGTAGTTCAGTGGATTGCTGTAGTACCGCTCCTCGGAGCGGTAGAACCGCAAGTGGCACGGAAGTAGTTTTTTTTACTTCCGCCCCGAGGGCGGTAGTACCGCGAGTTGCACGGAAGTAATTTTTTACTTCCGCCCCTCGGGCGGTAGTACCGCAAATGACTTCTCGTACTACCGTGCTGGACCTTTTCGCAGTTTCGCCCTCAGCAGAGGTAGGCACAGAAGTAATTTTTTACTTCCGTGCATCTCCAAGTGCGTGTCTCTACCTCCATGTGGTAGTACCGCATGGGCTCGCGGTAGTACCGCTCCGGCGGTTCTACCGCTAGCTGCCTAGTGCAATCGGCCTGAGTCTGATACTTCCGTGGGAGCGGTAGTACCGCATGTCGCAACGGTAGTACCACGATCCCTTGCGGTAGTACCATGATCTTATTTCGGTAGTACCACGACGTGCGGGGCTGAGGGTGGGGATAATGGTTGGATCCTTTCCCCCTTATAAAGGGGGTCTTCTGCCCCAATGGATCTCATCTCTTGAGCTCGTGTTCTTCCCCCATTGTTGACCTTCTTCGAGCTTGCTAACTCTCAATCCCTCCAATGATTCTTGCTAGTTCTTGAGGGAAAAGAGAGAGGAGATCTAGATCCACATTTCCACTAATCACTTTCTCCTCTAAGTGAGGGGAACCCCTTGTATCTAGATCTTGGTGTTCTTCATGTTCTTATTCATTCTTCCTCTCATTTCCTCCCTAGCATTAGTTACTTTGGTGGGAGTTGGGAGATAAGGACTTGGGCACTCCGTGTGCCCTTGCCATTGCATTTGGTGCGTAGGTTTGAGTTCTCCACGGTGATACGTGGAAGTGAGAAGTTGAGAAGCTATTACTCTTGGGTGTTTGAGCACCTTAGAGCTTGTTCCTCTTGGGTGCTTTGGTGCCCTAGACGGTTGGTGGTGCCTCGGAGCTTAATCATTGTGGTGCAAAGCTCCGGGCAAGCTTCGGGGTCTCCAATTAGGTTGTGGAGATTGCCCCGAGCATTTGAGGTCACCTCGGAGCCATAATCCATTGTGGTGAAGCTTCGTGGTATCATTGGGAGCCTCCAATCAAGTTGTGGAGATTCCCCCAACCTTGTTCGTACGGGTTCGGTGACCATCCTCAAGGGTCCCTTAGTGGAATTATGACATCTTGCATTGTGCGAGGGCGCAAGGAGATTACGGTGGCCCTAGTGGCTTCTTGGGGAGCATTGTGCCTCCACACCGCTCCAAACGGGGATTAGCATCCGCAAGGGTGTGAACTTCGGGATACATCGTCGTCTCCGCGTGCCTCGGTTATCTCTTACCCAAGCCCCTTTACTTATGCACTTTACTTTGTGTTAGCCATATTGTTTCTTGTTATATATCTTGCTATCACCTAGTTGTATATCTTGCTTAGCATAAGTTGTTGGTGCACATAGGTGAGCCTAGTTGTTTTAGGTTTTGTGCTTGACTAATTAAACGATAGTTTTATTCCGCATTTGTTCAAGCCTAAACTGTAATTATTTTAAAGCGCCTATTCACCCCCCTCTAGGCGACATCCACGTCCTTTCAGCTACTTCGTGGACCCTTTTGGGTGGAGCCCTACGTGGACTCTCGCGATCGTTACCCTCCGTGGGTTGAAGACTCCATAAACATGGATGTATGATAGCGCCACCTATCGGAACCACGGGAAAAGCATCGTGTCTACAATTGTGTTTGATATTCCTGCCCTTTCCCTTCTATACATGCTTGTTGTTACTTTCTGCTGCTATATACTCTTAGACTTGCATGTGTAGGGTGTACTTGACTTGCCATGAAATGCTAAAAACTATCAACCCTAAAAATTGGTATAGGAAAAACTTTTATTTGGTCAAGTAGTCTAATCACCCCCCCTCTAGACATACTTTCGGTCCGACAACCCGGGGCATCATTAATTTCTTCAAAGCAGGCATCAGTAAGAAAGAAAGGCAAACATTTCAAAGGTGAGGTAGATCACCGGAAGAAGCCTCGCCACCGTACTGGTGATGATATACTTGATATGGTCAAGAATTTAAAAGTAATCTTTGGAAAGGGTCTTGGTGGACAATCTGTTCCAAATGACGCTGACAAAAGCGCACCCATGTGGAAGAAGAAATCTATATTTTGGGACCTACCCTATTGGTAAAACCTAGAGGTCCGCTCTGCAATCGATGTGATGCATGTGATGAAGAATCTTTGCGTGAACCTGCAAGGCTTCTTCGGCGTGTATGAGAAGACAAAAGATACACCGGAGGCACGGGAGGACCAGCAACATATGCACGGACAAGACAAAATGGATCCAAAGCAGTTTCAGGGTCACGCCAGCTACGCTCTTACCAAAGAAGGGAAGGAAATCTTCTTCGAATGCCTACTTAGTATGCAGGTTCCGTCTGGCTTCTCGTCGAATATAAAGGGAAATATGGCAGAGAAAAAGTTTCAGAACCTAAAGTGTCATGACTGCCACGTGATTATGACGCAACTGCTTCCGGTTGCATTGAGGTTGCTATGTGCAGACCTGGCTAAACGGGCAGGCCCGGCACGACACGGCACGGCCCGGCCGTAGACGGGCCCGGCATGGCACGGTCCACCCAGGTACGTTTAGTAAACGGGCTGTGCTGTGTCGGCCCGCATGCTGACCCTTCCGGCCCAAGCACGGCCCGGGAGGTAAACGGGCCGGCCCACCGGCACGCTAAGCCCGTTGGCCTGCTAGATTATGGGCCTTTTAGGGTGATTTTAGTCTCGATTTTGGCCTGCTGGTTTTTGTATTATATATATATAAATAAGAAAAATAAAAAAAAAGCTAAACGGGTCATGTTGTGCCGCCCCACGTGCCCAGCCTTCAGGCCCACGCACGGCCTGAGGCGGGCCGCGTGCCTGGCACGGCCCGATTAAATCGTGTCAGGCCTGGCCCGTAGCGTGCCGGGCTGCCATGCCTTTGGGCCGGCCCAAAAAGCACGACTCGTTTGGCTAGCTCTAGTTATGTACATTCCTGAATGCAATCTCTCAGAAGGTAACCGATCCAGAAATCCTACCAGGGTTAGAGAATGATTTGGTGCAATGTCTTGTCAGTTTCGAGTTGGTGTTCCCACTATCCTTCTTCAATATCATGACATACGTCCTAGTTCACCTAGTCGAGGAGATTACCATTCTGGGTCCTGTATTTCTACATAATATGTTCCCCTTTGACAGGTTCATAGGAGTCTTAAAGAAATATGTTCATAATCGTGCTAGGCCAGAAGGAAGCATCTCCAAAGGCCATGAAACAGGGGAGGTCATTGAGTTTTGCGTTGACTTTATTCCTGACATTAAGCCGATTGGTGTTCCTGAATCGTGGCATTAAGGCAGACTAGATGGAGAAGGCACACTAGGAAAGAATTCACTAATAGCATGTGCTAAAAAGTTGACAGGGTTACGGCAAAAACTGTATGCACTTCGTGTACAAAATGGACAATCTCTTTCGAAGTATCAGGGTTTTAGACGAAAAAGCATGTGTTACAAAGGATTTCAATTTTTTAAATAACCTAAGAATTACCAAATTTAATATAATGATAAAATACACTAATATTGAACTGTAGAAAAAAGAATCACTAGAAAATCTATTTTTGAAGTAAAGTTATTCACAAACTAGTGATTCACACAAATTTCAAATAATTGAAATTTAAACTATTCAAATTTGAAAACTACTACCACTAACAGAAAACGTATAATTTTCCTGACCTGGCGCAAAAAGATTCACTCATTAACTCTAAATAAAGCACAAAAAAACTTAGAAACAAAAGATAATAAATAAAGCAAAAAAAAACTGAAAAGTAAATAAAAATAGGCCGCCTACTGGGCGGCCTACATACGACTACAAATCTAACCCCTAGTTGGGCCAGGATGCAGGCCCGCAAGGCCCTGTAAGCCCAACTGGGCCGTATAGGTTCATTAGGCCCACACAGGCCTGCTTAGAGAGGCACTCGAGAGAGATGCCGCGGTGAAGCTTATAAGCTGGTGCAGGCGCCCCTCGCTTGGCGAGGTGGAACTAAACATGCCCTGCACCTCGTCTGCGTGAGCACCATCCTTTAGTCACGGTTAGTGCCTCCAACTGAGACTAAAGCCTCCCTTTAGTCACGGTTGGAGCCACCAACCGCGACTAAAGGTCTGCGCTTCCCGCCGCTTCGACTGGCGAAATTGACCTTTAATCACGGTTGGTGGCTCCAACCGTGACTAAAGGGTGACTTTAGTCGCGGTTGGAATCACCAACCGCGTCTAAAGGTCCACATATATATGCAACACATTGTAATTTTTTCATAGTTCGATTCGTTCTCTGCTTCTTCGACCACTACAAAGGATATCGCTGCGTCGCCAGGCTGCCGCCGCACGCGCCTGCCCCAATGCTGTCTCGCCTCCCCTGACGCCGGAGGTCGTTTCCACGCTCGCCTCCTCGCCGATCCCCGACCCCATACACGCCCTCGTCGCCAATCCCCGACGCCGCCCACGCCCACTCCTTCCCAAGCTCCTCGCTGCGCTGTCTGCCCCGACGCCACGCCGCCCCCGACTTGCCTCGCTTCGCCGTCGCCCCAACGTGAGCTTCTTTCCTCCCTCGCCCCCTGCTGCCATGGCCACCCTCCCCGAGCCCGCACACACATATATTTTCTAAACTTATATCATTTATATGTATTTTTGTATGTTTTAGTATATATGTATAGCAATTTTGACATTTTCAGAAGAATTTTGACATTTTTGACATTTGAGGAATTATTTAGTATAATGTATGTATAGAAATTTGAGGTACAATGTATAAAAAAAGTTGAGGAATTTTGACATTTGAGTAATAGAAAACATTTGAGTAATTTTGACAAAGCATAGAAAAAATTGCATAGAAAAAGTTTGTTATGTATTTGCAAAGTCAAGTTAAAAAGAATTACAAAAATCACAATCAAGCAATTTTTTTAAAAAAATTTGCATAGAATTTGTTCATGACGTGAACGATGCCCGGCCCGCATCCTCGTCGTCAGCTCGTTCGCGAGGACGTCCTGCTTCACAGGCGCCATGTCCGGGACTGGGCTCCGCTGGGTTGGCACTGGGAGGTGCTACCTTCAGGGGCATGCAGCTTGGTGAGGAACTTGGGTCCCGTCATCAACCCGGAACTTCTTTGGTGGCGTTCTGATGGGTCACTTTCGGTGCGGAAGCATCCGGCCCCGTCGGAGGTGGTACATCGTCGTGTCAGGGAGGAGGACAAGCACGTCCATCACTACATGGATGCGTTAGACGTCAGGTTCTCTAATACCTGGCAGGTTCTTCAGGGATCTCACCCGAGCTATGATCTTGTCATAGTTTCTTCTCTTTGGGTGTCCACTCTTGCACCGATAGACGTCAGCTACATCTGTATTAGTGATATTATATAATAATATTAGACAAGTATTAGTGATAATACTCGAGATGTATTCGAGATTATATTCGATAATATTGGAGACGATTTATTCGAGATTATATTCGATGATGCATATTGTATGAATTACTCGAGATGCATATTATGTACTATGATTCATTTTTTCTTATTGATTCCATGCATTCTAATTTGAATACTAAATTGTTTTATCTTTTTTCTGGGTTAGTTAAATAAAAGCTGCGGACAATACCAACAAAGAAGGAGAAGAGGCTCTATTTGACATCATATGCTCCCCGATCCCAGAGCATGAACCTGAAGATGATGACGGCTCGCAATATCTAAACAATTTCGGTGAGGGTTGTATGATATTTCATGAAGACGAACGAATAGATGAAGTCGACAATGATTTTGATGAAGAAAATGTTCTTCAAATAACAAAGAGCGGCGAGGTATATTTATTATATAGGCCATCCGGTGATCATTACATGTTTTAATTGAGTTGTATGTATTAACGAATCGATCTTTCTTCTTTTAAGCCTTCGGATCGAGCAAATCTTCTACAAGCGACAGGGTAGTTCGAGGCCCGGCCAGAAAGTTGGACCCTCGCGTAAAGTTCAACATCGATTCCATCAAAACATCGAATGGCGAACCGCTTGAACCTAGGAAAAATGCGACCAAGTTTAAGAATCAATACGGAGTTATTGTCAGGGACCAAATCTTGATATCCGTTCAAAAATGGAAAAAGCCAGCAAAGGGAGATCGAGCAGGAGTTATTTTTGTCGACGAAGGAGCAAAGGATGTGCTTTGGGATACGCTCATGTCACGTTTCACCCTACTAGATAATTTGACAGATGTAGATCCGAAGAAAGTCAAAAACTATGCTCCTAAAAATATGCCGATGCATTCAACACCTTCAAGAAAAATGCATGGGCGGCGTACGTCAAAGCAAAAAAAAAAGACTCCAGAATTCAAGGGAGCAACGGTGAAGGCAAAAGATCACTGGGACAATTTCGTGAAGTTCAAGGATCGGAACACGCTAAGGAATGGTCAAGAAAAAACAAGATTATTGCTACGAAAAAGAAGTGTCACCATACTCTGGGGCCAGGTGGCCCTGCCTAAGTGGGATCAATCTGATCAAGAGATGATTTGTGTAGGGGTCACTCCAGTTACATTGACCTAGCCCCCCAGGGGCAGGACATGGTTTTATGCGCATGGGGGGAAGTTGGACCCTGAGACAGGGCTGATTAGGGTGAAGGAAAGTCTTAAAGAAGTGACAGACGAAATACTAATGAAACTAGAAGAAGCTCGAACAGGGGCGTTCACGCCCAACAGAGAGGACGACGAGCTTACGCGCGCCCTAAAGAATCCTAAACACCCGAGAAGAACACGAGGCAAATGTGTTGTTCCGTGGTTTGAGGGGTTTGCGGGTTGGAACGACAACTACAGAAGCCACGTGAGAAAGAAGATGCAGGAGGAGAAGAAGGAGGAAGCACTCCACCTTGAAGGCCTAGAGTCAAAGCACCTAGAGTTGGAATCTAGAATCAGGCGGCAGCAGGAGAAGATCAACTCACTCAGCCAGGAAAGGCCGTCTCAGCGGCAGCAAGAGCATATCGATCCAGCATTGGATAGCACCATCCCATATATGCAGAGAAGCAGCATGGGTTCCGCCCCGACCGATATCAATGATGCACTGCTAGCTAGCTACCCTGTGGATGATATCAAAGACATGACTAACTGTGAGCTACACATGAAAGTGAAGAACTTATCCATGAAGGTGGCGGACGGCTATGCTTTAGCAAATCCCCCTGAAGCAACCTTCCATTGCAATCCCATTCTAGCTGGCTATGCTCGTGTCGGGGTTGATGAAGTGATGTCAGGATATCATGAGCTACAACTTGACGTTCTTGGAGGTGACGAGGAGAGAACACTAGGAGAGGCCATACATCATATCATTCTATGGAAAAAGGATTGCATCGTCTTTCCAAGGCCACTGACTCCTCCTCCTCCTACAAGTCCGCCACAGTGTCAGTCGACTCCTCCTCCTCCAAGTCTAGCACCGCGTCAGCCGACTCCTCCTCCAAGTCCGGCACGATGTCAGCCAACTCCTACTCCTCCAAGTCCGGCACCGCGTCAGCCTACTCCTCCTCCAAGTCCGGCACGACGTCAGCATGCTCCGTCGACTCCAAGTCCGGCACCGTGTCTGCCGTCTCCGCCGACTCAGCGTGCTCCATTGCCTAAGAAACAACAGAAGAGAGAGGCCGTAGCTACGACTGTTAGTGGTACAACTGGCAAGAAATTGAAATATGGTCTAAGCCTCAAGCCTCTTCCAAAGTTGCCTTACCACCTGACTAAGGATGCACTCGACAGCGTAGTGGATGCCAAAGTGAAGGCCCATTTTGGACCGAAACCACCCCCGCTGCCAAAGGAGAAAGTACCTGAGCATGTCTCACAACACTTTATTGATACGGCTCGACCGACTGACAATCAGAAGGACTGCTATGTGAGTTCTATCAAGAATTCATATCTTGCAGGACAAAGGGAGTCAAGCTCGAGCTCGAGCCAAGGAGTTGGCAAAAAAGCAGGAAAATTGTTCCCCAACTAGGAGAACAGGCAGTGAAATCGCCCCCCCTTATTGTACAAACATCTGTGAGTACTACCGATCGGCTAGTAATAATGGACGATCATAAAAGGCAGGCTAAAGAGGCCGGTGTCACTATTGAACAACTCCTAGGCCTTGAGGAAATTCCCGGGCTTAAAGAGGAGGAAGTAAAATGGCAATATGTCTGCGGCAAACCTCTGGCCAAGCCTAACGATGTCAAGGATCTACCAATGAGAATGTGCAATTTGCATGTGGTACATGCAAGAAACAACAAATACCAATCAAGAGTCCCTCATGGTAAAAGTCAAGAAAGAGCATTACTTCCACAAAAAAGATTTGTGGATTCATTATATAGAGTTGTTTCAGTTAATCAATCAAGATGCACTCAACAAATCTATCGTCAGTTGCTATTGTCTGTAAGTGATTTCTTTCTCTAATTTAAGTCTCTAGCTAGCCGTTCTCTTGTTCATTATGTGTAATTATCCTCACTATATTCTTTTCTATGTTATTATGCAGAATGAAGATGTATGAAATGAAAAAAGCTGGACACTATGGCATTGGGTTCATTGACCCAAATACGATTAGTGAACATACGTGGACAAAAGAATGGGCGAGAAAAGACACAGATGGATTCCTGCTACAGTTTTTGAAGCAACTAAATGTTGGGAGACGTAGTAGTAAATCAAAAAAATTCCTACGTATCACCAAGATCTATCAATGGAGAAACCAACAACGAGTGGGGAGAGATTGCATCTTCATACCTTCGAAGATCGCTAAGCGGAAGCGTTATAAGAACACGGTTGGTGGAGTCGTACTCGCAGCGATTTAGATCGCGGTGGATTCCAATCTAAGCGTCGAACAACGGCGCCTCCACGTTCAACAAACGTGCAGCCCGATGATATCTCCTCCGCCTTAATCCATCAAGGAGGAAGGAGAGGTTGGGGAAGGGCTCCAACAGCAGCACAACAACGTGGTGGTGGTGGATTAGAAAGGTATTCCGGCAGGGCTTCGCCTAAGCACTACGGAGGAGGAAGAAGAGAGGTAGGGCTTCGCCGTGAGAGAGAGATCAGATCTGTTCCCAAAAGTATATATAGGAGGATGGAGAGGGAGGGCTGCCTTGGTCCCTCCTCCAGGGAGGAGGGCTTCGACCGAAGGTGGGGAGGAGTCCACCTCCCACAAGGGAGATGGATCTCCTCTTTTAAACTCCTTTTGCCCTTATCCCTTGATCCCTATGCACATCGGCCTTTAGCAAAAGTCTTTCCCAGCCCACTAAGGGATGTCACACTTTATCTAACAGCCCATGAGGTCCTATGGTCGTCACACCCCTCCCGGGGGTCCTTCGGCACCCTCCCGGCACTCCCGGTACACTACCGATGAGCCCGAAAACTTTCCGGTGACCAAAACAGGACTTCCTATATATCAATCTTTACCTCCGGACCATTCCAGAGCTCCTCGTGACATTTGGGATATCATCCGGGACTCCAAACAACCTTCCGTAATCACGTATACCATTTCCCTATAATCCTAGCGTCATCGAACCTTAAGTGTGTAGACCCTACGGGTTCGGGAGACACGTAGACATGACCGAGACATCTCTCTGGTCAATAACCAACAACAGTATCTGGATACCCATGTTGGCTCCCACATGCTCCACGATGATCTCATCGGATGAACCACGATGTCAGGGATTCAATCAACCCCGTGTACAATTCCCTTTGTCTACCGGTATGATACTTGCCCGAGATTCGATCGTCAGTATCCCTATACCTTGTTCAATCTCGTTACTGGCAAGTCTCTTTACTCGTTCTGTAATACATCATCCCGTGGCACTGAGCTCATTATGATGATGTCTTACCGAGTGGGCCCAGAGATACCTCTCCGTCACACGGAGTGACAAATCCCAGTTTTGATTCGTGCCAACCCATGAGACACTTTCGGAGATACCCGTAGTGCACCTTTATATCCATCCAGTTACGTTGTGACGTTTAGCACACCCAAAGCATTCCTATGGTATCCGGGAGTTGGACAATCTCATGGTCTGAGGAAACGATACTTGACATTGAAAAGCTTTAGCAGACGAACTACACGATCTTGTGCTATGCTTCAGATTGGGTCTTGTCCATTACATCATTCTCCAATTGATGTGATCCCGTTATCAATGACATCCAATGTCTATGGCCATGAAACCGTGGCCATCTATTGATCAACAAGCTAGCCAACTAGAGCCTCACTAGGGACATATTGTGGTCTATATTTACACACATGCATTATGGTTTCTGGTTAATACAATTAAAGCATGAACAATAGACAATTATCATAAACAAGGAAATACAATAATAACCATTTTATTATTGCCTCTAGGGCATATTTCCAACAGTCTCCCACTTGCACTAGAGTCAATAATCTAGTTACATTGTGATGAATCAAACACCCATAGCATTCTGGTGTTGATCATGTTTTGCCCGTGAGAGAGGTGTAGTCAACGGATCTGCGACATTCAGATCCGTATGCACTTTACAAATATCTATATCTCCCTCCTGAATGTAATCATTGATGGAGTTGAAGCGGCGCTTGATGTGTCTTGTCTTCTTGTGAAACTTGGGCTCCTTCGCAAGGGCAATAGCTCCAGTTTTGTCATAGAATAGAGTCATTGGGCCCGATGCATTGGGAATTACTCCTAGGTCGGTGATGAACTGCTTCATCCAGACTCCTTCCTTTGCTGCTTCCGAAGCAGCTTTGTACTCCGCTTCACATGGAGATGCCGCCACCACGCTTTGCTTGCTGCTGCACCAGCTGATTGCCCCTCCATTCAAAATATACATGTATCCGGTTTGCGACTTGGAGTCATCCGGATCTGTGTCGAAGCTAGCATCAACGTAACCCTTTACGACGAGCTCTTCGGCACCTCCATATACGAGAAACATGTCTTTTGTCCTTTTCAGGTACCTCAGGATATTCTTGATCGCTGTCCAGTGTTCCTCTCCGGGATCACTTTGGTACCTCCCTACAAAACTTATGGCAAGGTTCACATCAGGTCTGGTACACAACATGGCATACATAATAGAGCCTATGGCTGAAGCATAGGGCATGACACTCATCTCTTCTCTATCTTCTGCTGTGGTCGGGCATTGAGTCGTACTCAATCTCACACCCTGTAACACAGGCAAGAACCCCTTCTTGGACTGATCCATATTGAACTTCTTCAATATCTTTTCAAGGTTTGTGCTTTGTGAAAGACCTACAATACAAGCATCTGAACCTGCTCTCTGTTATTGTTTGTGTTTGGACCTTTGGATCCCAGCAAGGAAACAAGCAGCCAACAAACATGTACGAGTATCATTCGGTGCTTCACGACTTGTACGATAATAGTCTCCCAGTCCCAGTACGGTAGCGAAAACTAGTATAAATACCGTACGTACACCTAGCACTCGCACACACAACCTTCCTCTTCCCTTCTGAGTGATCCAGCTCTCGGAGCAGGAAAAGAAGCGAGCATGGATCACATGACGCATCCAGACAAGCACCAGCAGTGCGCCGACCAACGAGACGCCGCAATGGCTACTACTGGCCCGCGCAGCAGTGCCACTGCCAGTGTCTCGCAGGTCGCCTTCGTGCTCTCCGCCATTGTTTTCCTCTCTCTGTTCTCGTCGTCGTCCTTCGGGGCAGCCGCTATCAGGGCTTCTTCTTCCTCTCTCCCTTCCGGTGCCGCCCTATCAGCTCGCCTTGTGGCCTTGTGCGGCTTTGTCACGACCAAGAAGGCGCTCATCCTCCTCTCCAACGCCATCTTCCTCTTCCTCGCCGCCGACTGCCGCTGCTTCTTCCCCGGCGTCTCCAGCATGGCCACCACATCCACGAGCGACGACGTCGTCACGGCTTCCGTATTAACGCCATGTGTCGTTCAGGCTCGACCATGTGGTTCTTATTCAGGGACTTTTCTTACTGCTGTAGCAACACCAAAGGCGCATCAGTGAATTGTCCTGGAGAGCAAGAGATCAAACGAGAAGAGGTGCCGGCGGTGTCGCCGCGGCTCGAAACAGTTGGGCTCAACGGAGACGGAGCCAACATGGCCGCCTTGAAGACGGAGCAAACCAGCGGCAGAGTAGCTGAGGAAGAGCTAGAGATGCTAGAGATCGACGAGCTCAACAAGAAGTTTGAGGATTTGATCCAAAGCAGGAGGATTAAATGTCTTAAGGAGGAGGAGGAGGTGGAGCAAGTATTGCAATGCCAACAACAAGTAGTCTAACTTGTAGTAGTACTTGTGAGAGCCATAGGGTTAGAATGACTCACACCGTTCTTTCTTTTTGTATTGTCACATGTTCTGAACTATAGGTGGGCAGTGTAGTATAGATAGATATACCCAGAACATCTACTACGGTGTGAGGCTGTTTGTGGTGTGATTGGTGTCGGCGGTTTGAATTCTAGTATTGCAGAGTCGTGTGCACATTTCGGAGTAGTATCACGGAAAATTCTCGAATTGCCTTTAGGCCAACTATAACCGATCCCCTAAAACTTAATGGAGTAAAAGCCTTAGAGTATCTCTAGCAGACCCCATAAAAGTCGGACCCGAAAAACGTGTTTACAGTTTGCTGCAGATCGAACTTGCGGGACAAATTCATGCATTGCAGATCAGACCCCATATATGAAACTGTAAAATTTGAAAAAAAACTTTCGTGGGAGAAACTTGCAATGAAATTCATCTTGATCATCATTCTACATCATAGATATTTGGTCATCATACTACATCTTGATCATCGTACTACGTAGGGGGGGTCTGCAGGCCGTGCAATGTACCCAAGCATAGGTTACCAAAATAGACAGGTGCGGCGGCAACGATGCGGCGGAGGAGCCGGAGGAGCTTAGTCCTCGTCAGAATTGAGTTCGATCTAGACCTTGGCCAGCTCGGCCTTCATGACGTGCAGATCCGCCTCCCATGCCGCGCGTGCCTGCGACGCTGTGACGCCCTGCTCGAGGAAGATCTCGTCGATCTCGAGCTCACGACGGCGGCGCGCGTCGTCCTCCTCCACCTCCCTCACAAAGCGCTCCACACTACTAGAAAAAGGCCTGCTAGTGGCGCACCTATTTTGGCTACTAATGGCGCACTACAGGTGCGCCACTAG
Organism: Hordeum marinum; assembly: GCA_022496015.1. NCBI lineage: Eukaryota > Viridiplantae > Streptophyta > Magnoliopsida > Poales > Poaceae > Hordeum > Hordeum marinum. The sequence goes on along the minus strand of CM039673.1, from coordinate 46,433,760 downwards.
CATCACGGCATTAGAATTTTTTACTAATGGTGCACCACTGGTGCACCATTAGTATCTAGTATACTAATGGCGCACCGGGCAGTGCGCCATTAGTATAGCTCACGGTGCGTCATTAGTATGCCTCCCAGGGGCCATATTTACCCATGTGCTCTGGCTTACTAATGGCGCACTGGCTGTGGATGCGCCACTACTGTGCTTTTTGCAGTGCGCCACTAATGTGCTGAGAGGTGCGCCACTAGTATGAATATTAGGTATTTTTTTTCTTTTCTGATATTTGCACCGTTTACAAAACATATTACTGCACAAAATATAGAGAGCACAACATATAAACAGCAGATTTATCGAATAAAATAGAAGATTAGTCTCCGAATACAATTCATCATATTAGTCTCCCAATTTAAAATACCGAACAACGTTAGAACATTACAAGTCTCGAGACCGCGAGTAGCGAGTTTGTCTTCACATTACAAGTCGATATCGATCATCTAAACTACCATCACATAGAAGAGAGTTGCGGTCATCACGATGAGCATAATCGTGATGAAACTGGTCTTCATCCGGTTCCTCCAACGCTCCCTCCTCTCTCCCGCTAGATAGCGTGCGTATCTAACTTCCGCCTCCGCCCTAGTGGTGTACCATTTGTAACTGTTACCGCTAAAACAGTGAACCTGTCTCCGACACTCCTCCCAGTCGTCGTAGACTCCGGGAACCTCACCCTTGTACACGACATACGACGGCATCTCTATGCACTAGACAAACAAAACGTTAGTAGCAATTCACAGATAATATATAAGCAATATATAAGTATGCAACAAAAGGATCGAAAGAGAAAAACAACACATTAATAGCACGATTCATGGTCCTACTAATAAATAGCACCGACTACACAGATAAGTTGAACGACTGTCCAAACTAAAGAGACATACAAGTTCATTAAAGTTTAATTACAACATAGCATCAGTACTTTCGACTAGACTCAGGGACCAGAGCGTGGATGAAGCCGCCATCTTTAGTGATGGTCATGAAATCGCGGGCGTTGTCAGCCTGCATTTGTAGCGTTGTTTCTATCTCACTATTGGACGGTTGAAATCTGTGGTAGAACTGCCCCGAGGTATGAAGGACATCTTGATGGATGATTTCCGCAAACTCCGACTAGATGCGAAAGAATTCTTGTCTGATGTCCGCGTCCTGGATTGCCGACAAGCGTGCGGCCCAATCTTTGAGATTATTTGGTAGCCGAAGGTGATTACTATCCCGTGATCGCCCGCATGTGATGGAGGGCATAGTAGGCATCCTTCTGACCGCCAGGCGGCTGCTTGACGCAGGGGAACGTCGTATTGTGGGTGAACACGTGCTGGCCGTACCTACGATTTGTCCTGCTGAAGGTGCCTCCAGATTTGGCGTAGCCGGGAAGAGCTTCATCAAGAACTTTCTTGATATTTGTGTAGTCTCTTTCCGACTGACGGACCGAGTCGAAATACGTGGTCGTGGAATATTTCGGGCTTAAGAGGATGAGTGTGCAATGTGCGTCACTGCACAAAACACGGAATGTTAGAAAAAAAAAGAACGATCGAAATCTAAGAAAACATATATTACGGGGCGGTGAGGGGATGACTTACTCGGGAAAGTAAGGCACGAGGAAGTTATCCTTAACTGGGTTTGCCCGAATGACGCCTTCGAGGTATGAACTCGCGACTTGCCGGTCCCCAGCGCTGCCCAAGATCTTGGCACACATGTAGAAGGGGTCGACTATCACGATGTCCGGGGTCTTTTCTCTAATGATCCGCATCTCCATACTCAGCAAAAATAGCCGAACGAATGTGTAGTGCAGCGGATGAAGGTTAAACATAGCGAAGATGTCATCAAACCGTAGGACGATCGTACCCCCGATGGCGCTATCGACAAAGCCCTTGCCCTCTGGCACCTTGGCCACGAAAACCGGGTATGCCACATCATTCTCGGAGAGACGTCGCTTCTCCAAAGAAAGAACAATGTCATGCAGACTCCGCATAGCACCGGTTGCAGCATTGAGCAGATTAGTCGGTAGCATCGGCCTACCCGCCACATGCACACTCCTCGAGATATCCTTAGGTGAAGGTGGCCCGTCCTGAGCACGGATCGTACTCGGTGCCGGCTGGCTCGCACCCTTGTTAGTCTTTCTTTTCCGTCCCTTCTTCTGCTGCTGTAATGGGATCGAGTTCTGCTCAGAGACCGCCTTCTTGAGTGTGTTGGGGCTGATAATATTTCGCACCTCGGCTATCTGAAGCTCAGTGAAGGCGGCAGCTGGAGGCGTCTCCTGAGAACTGAATGCCAGACGACGTCTGTTGCAATTGGGTTTCTCCACGGTACCAGCTAGATCGCGGTCGCCTCCAGCAGGGTTGGGTTCTTGAGAAGGAGGCCCCAAGAATTCGTCACCGTACCCATGTTCGGCAAAGTAATTATCGACGTTGGTAAATGTACCGTCGTCGTCGTCGTCCAGATCCTGTGCCATATGCATGTCCGGCATGTCCGGTAGTGTTGCGGCGGTCTTGCCATGGCTTGGTGCCGGCACGACTGGCGGTGTTGTCTTGGGGGTGGTGTCCCCCGCCCCCAAACGAATCTGGATCTTTGGCCAATGCAGGGGCCAGCTTACGCAGGCGCTGAGGGTCATCACATCATCTTCGTCGGCCCCAGCGGGTCGAATCGGAGGTAACAACTCGTCGCAGCTTGGCAGCACCCGAACCAGTTCAACGCTATACACGGTGGGTGGCATCGGATTACCGTGGAACATGGGGTTGCCCGGTTGAACGATTCTCCCCTTGGCGACATCGATCAACTCGCCGCCCACGAAGTGCAGGAGAGTGCATGGAACGTCGGCGGCGCCCTACGAAAACATGTAGGGCGTCAGGGATGCCCAGTCAAAGGCAAGGAGATGAAGTCGTCGGCCGAGAGGCTTAGTTACCGTGATGGCGTCGAGCTCGGCTAATGTCGAGGCACCGCCAATAGCGGGCGTGCAACTGACGGAGGGGCCGCTTGCTGCCGAGGTGCCGGCCGGCGTACACCCGGGTGCATTAAGCTCCAATGCCCGTGCCGGCGCTGGAGACACCATTACCGCCTCCGCCGGAGACACCAATGGCGCCGCCTGCGCGTTGTGCGAGTTGCTGGCCGTGAAGCTGGGAACCGGTGGCGGCCCCTGTTGGCCGCCCGCAATCCACCCCCGCAACCCCTCAACCAAGGTAGGCATAATGGCGGTGATCGTCGCTCCCAGTTGGTCTCGCACTTGCTCTGAGACTATGTCAGGAATCCGCGCCACTTGCGCCAGTACATGGACATTGGAAGTCGTTGATAACGGGATCACATCATTAGGAGAATGATGTGATGGACAAGACCCAATCCTAAGCATAGCACAAGATCATGTAGTTCGTCTGGTAAAGCTTTTCAATGTCAAGTATCGTTTCCTTAGACCATGAGATTGTGCAACTCCCGGATACCGTAGGAATGCTTTGGGTGTGCCAAACGTCACAACGTAAAAGGGTGGCTATAAAGGTGCACTACGGGTATCTCCGAAAGTGTCTGTTGGGTTGGCATGAATCGAGACTGGGATTTGCCACTCCGTGTGACGGAGAGGTATCTCTGGGCCCACTCGATAAGACATCATCATAATGAGCTCAATGTGATTAACGAATTAGTCACGGGATGATGTATTACGGAATGAGTAAAGAGACTTGCCGGTAATGAGATTGAACAAGGTATAGGGATACCGACGATTGAATCTCAGGCAAGTGTCATACCGATAGACAAAGGGAATTGTATACGGGATTGATTGAATCCCCGACATCGTGGTTCATCCGATGAGATCATCGTGGAGCATGTGGGAGCCGTCATGGGTATCCAGATCCCGCTGTTGGTTATTGACCGGAGAGGTGCCTCGGTCATGTGTATGTGTCACCCGAACCCGTAAGGTCTACACACTTATGGTTCGATGACGCTAGGGTTATAGGGAAATGGTATACGTGATTACTGAAGGTTGTTCGGAGTCCGGTATGAGATCCCGGACATCACGAGGAGCTCCGGAATGGTTCGGAGGTAAAGATTGAAATATAGGAAGTCCTGTTTTGGTCACCGGAAAATTTTCTGGCTCATCGGTAGTGTACTGGGAGTGCCGGGAGGGTGCCGGAGGACCCCGGGAGGGGTGTGACGACCAGAGGACCTCATGGGATGTTATAAAAAGTGTGCCAACCCTTATTCGGCTGGGAAATACTTTTGCTAAAGGCCCATGTACATTGGAATCAAGAGATAAGGGCAAAAGGAGTTTAAAAGAGGAGATCCACCTCCCTTGTGGGAGGTGGACTCCTCCCCACCTTCGGCCGAGGCTCTCCTCCTTGGAGGAGGGGCCAAGGCAGCCCTCCCTCTCCCTCCTCCTATATATACTTGAGGTTTTGGCCTTTTGGGAACAGATCTGATCTGTCTCTCTCTCTCTCACGGCGAAGCCCTACCTCTCTTCTTCCTCCTCCGTAGTGCTTAGGCGAAGCCCTGTCGGTATACCTTGCTACTCCACCACCACCACGCCGTCGTGCTGCTGTTGGATCCCTTCCCCAAGCTCTCCTTCATAGATCAAGGTGTAGGAGACGTCACCGGGCTGCACGTGTGTTGAACGCGGAGGCGCCGTTGTTCAGCGCATAGATAGGGATCCACCGTGATCTGAATCGCTACCAGTACGACTCCACCAACCGCGTTCTTGTAATGCTTCCGCTTAGCGATCTTCAAAGGTATGAAGATGCAATCTCACCCCACTCGTTGCTGGTTTCTCCATGGATAGATCTTGGTGATCGTGGGTTTTTTTTTGATTTATTACTACGTCTAACTTGTTTTTGCAGCATATGCCTTGTGATGTGATATGGACAAAAGGATGTGATGTGATGCATTGTGATGTATGAGATTGATCATGTTCTTGTAATAGGATTCACGACCTGCATGTCGATGACTATGACAACCGGCAGGAGCAATAGGAGTTGTCTTATTTTATTGTATGACCCGCGTGTCAATCATAAACGCCATGTAATTACTTTACTTTATTGCTAAACGTTAGCCATAGTAGTAGAAGTAATAGTTGGCGAGACAACTTCATGAAAACACAATGATGGAGATCATGGTGTCGTGCTGGTGACAGTGATGATCATGGTGCCCTGAAGATGGAGATCAAAGCAGCAAGATGATATTGGTCATATCATGTCACTATATTGATTGCATGTGATGTTTATCATGTTTACATCTTATTTGCTTAGAACGATGGTAGTAAATAAGATGATCTCTCAATAAAATTTCAAGAGATGTGTTCACCCTAACTGCGCACCGTTGCTAAGGATCGTTGTTCCGAAGCATCATGTGATGATCAAGCGTGATAGGTCCTAACGTTCGCATACAACGGGTGTAAGCTAGATTTACACACGCGAAACACTTAGGTTGACTTGATGTGACAGCCCGGGACCGACGCTCCAGAAGATTCCAGAAGATTCCCCATTTTATTTCCGTTTTCGTCTGTGTTTCATTTTGGTTGTCGCATTCATCATCGCATCATTCACATCATCTGCATAACATCGTCACCCGTTTTCGAAAACTTGCATTCGTTCGTAGTTGCCGGTTCTCTCCGTTTCGTCGTTGCCCGTTTCGAGACCAGCCACACACGCACGCGACCGTGGCATCTTTTAAATAAAACCGTTTTTAAGCGCGCGCAAAACTATTCTTGGATCGAGTTGAAACTTGTCGTGCGGTCTTGTTATAGCTTAGGTAGACCGCCCGTCGATTTTCGTCGCGATCTGAGTTCGTTAGGTACTCTGTCGGTCAGTCGTAGCAGTGAGGTTATCGGTTACCGTCGGACGTTTCTTGGTGTTTTAAACTTCCGTGTCATGGGTCGCAGACTTCTCTCTCTCTTCCTCGCTTAGCCCTCTGCACAGCCGCCGCAGCCCGACCCTCCGCTTCCAAACCACCGGACCGACACCCGACAGTCCGAAAACGGCCAGTGCGTAACCCCAGGCCCCGAAACCCTATATATAGGCCCTCGATTCCCATGCCCCAAACCATAGCCAGCCACTTCTCCCACCTCTAGCCAGCCCGCCCGAGCCCATCTGGGCCCGTTCGAGCCGTTCCGGGCGCGAATCGGCCGTTCCGGAGCTCTCTCGAGCCTCCCATGGCTGCCCGAGCTGCTCTCGTGCCTGTGCCCGTGCTCCCGTCGCCGGAGACCAGCCGCAGCCCTGTCGGAGCCGTGCCTCGCCGGCCGGTCGCCCCTATCATGGCGCCCTCCCCCTTTCCTCCTTCCTCCCTCCTCTCCTCCTCTCCTTGCCGACTAACCTCGCGGCGCTCTTCTTCTCTGCAGGCCCGCGCCGCCGCGCCATGGAGCCTCGCCGTGAGCGCCGCCGCCAGCTCTCCCCGCCGGGATCGGGCCGCCTCCGCCATCCTTCCGCCCGCCGCCGCCGGTCCCGGCCACCGCCGCCCCTCCGCGGCCTCCCCTGGCCAGCCGCCGCCGCCCTCGCTTGGCCCCCTACGCCGCCGAGTCTCGCCGCCGGCAACCCTGCTCGATGGGATCGAGGCAGGAGCAGCCCTTGCGTTGACAGGCTACTCCCTGTGCTGGGCCAGGCCATGCCATAATTGTTTAACATGTCATTTGCATCATTTGTCATATTATTGCATTTTCATAACTTATTAACCATGCACCGGAATTAAGTAAAACTCATATTAAAAATGTTCATCTCATTCGCACCGCCTTTTCATGCATGAGATAATTGTCGGTATCATGTTTGCATTTATTTTGCATTGTTGTATTGCTTTACCGTGAATAGGCCTAATCCCGCATATTTAATTGTGATTAAATTCCTACATGAACATATGCATATTATATATGTTTTCGGGGTAGAAAAATATATAGGATTTAACTATGCATTTAGTTTTGTCATTTAAGCATGTTTGTGTGCATGTCATTTTCACCGGGATGCCCTTTTCACATTTTCGTAGGAATTAATCCGGCATGATATGATTTAATTTTCAACATGTAAGTTTCTCGTTGATATGTGTCCTAGCCCATGGACATTTTGTTTGTCATAGAAATGCATGTTTAGGTGTGGTTTTTCTGTTGTCAACTTGCTATGAAAATCTGCTATTTGGAGGGTCCTAAATATTTCTGTCTGAATCTGTTATATTTTATTGCTGTCTTGCCATGTGATTTGCTAGTGATCTAGACCTCTTTTGTGGTTGATGCAATGGAGTTATTTGTTGCTGATATTTTCCTTTAGCATGCTGTTAAGTTTCATGCCATTCCATGACCTATAGCACATATTTTCACTGCTGTCAATATGCCTTCGTGATAAATACTGCACTGTCTAAAACTGCTATTTTCACTAAGTCTGAATCTGTTTTCAAGTAGCCTTCTTGTGAGGTTCCTACCAAGTGATCCATGCTTGTTTTGCTTATGATATGTGAAGATGAAATGAAGTGGATGATGTATGCTATTGCCCCATGCTTAGTTTGTGCATTTTGGAATCTTGTACCTTGCTGTTTTCATGTGTTCAAAATGCCATGTTGCTGTTTTTGGCAGATTTCAAAAAAACTTGATTGGATGATTGTGGTTGAACCGTAGCTCCGTTTTGGTCATTCCATATATGAAACTTGCTTAGAATCTCATGTAGTTTCATAATAACTTGCTGCATTCATGTTTTGAGGTGTTTGTGATTGCATTTTCCATGCATTTGCATTCATGGCATGTGCATCTTGTTTTGCTTATATCTTTTAGACCGTAGCTCCGATTGAGATGTTCTATATATGGAAATCGACTAGAATTACGTGTAGAATAACATGGTGACATTTATTTTGCTGTTTAAAAAATATAAAATATGTTTAGTTCATATCTGGACCAATTTCGAAATTAACATATGTGGTCGTTTCGGAGATGCTATAAGTTGTTTCCGGCCTCATTTAATATGCCTAGATAGTTAGTTTACTTATACTTCACCTCTTGCCATGTTTAACAAAATTTAACATTGTCGTTACCTAACGAGATTGAACTAAATATTCAAATGTGGAGTTTCGTCAATATGCAACTCGTCGCATATTGAACTTCACTTTGATGTGTAGAGTTGTTTGTTGTGATTTGTCACGCATTGCATATTAAACCGGCCATGCATCATATTTGTTGTGCATCGTGTCTTGCATATGTTGTGGTGTATCCTGTGTTGATTGTTGTTTCGAATTGCTTCTTCTCGATAGAGTTCCGAAAGCGTTCGGAGTGTGAGGATTCGTTCGACTACATTGATTCGTCTTCTTCATGGACTCGGTCTTCTTCCGAGCGGGATCTCAGACAAGATGACACATTTCCCTGGATACCATTACTATCATTTCCATGCTAGTTGTCTCGTCTTTTATCGCTATGTCGCGCTACCTACCACTTGTTTGATAAGCTTCCCAACATTGCCATGATAAGCCTTTAACCCCTCCACTTCCCAGCAAACCTTTGTTGGCTATGTTATCGCTTGCCCAGCCCTTCTTATAGCGTTTCTAGTTGCAGGTGCAATTACTTCCATGTGTCAACATGGACCTTCTTTTGTTATATCACAATATTGCTGCTATTTAATTTAATGCACATATATACTTGGTAAAGGTGGAAGGCTTGGCCTTTTGCTTGGTGTTTTGTTCCACTCTTGCCACCCCTAGTTACTTGTGAACCGGTGTTATGTTCCCGAAATGAGCGCTCCTAACATGCTCGGGGTTGTTATGGGGACCCCCTTGATTTTCGGTTAGATTAAAACTTGTCTGGCAAGGCCTAACTTTGGTACTACATTTTCCCATCATAATAAAATTGATCACCTTTTAAGTGCATAGAGGGTCGCCCCCTCGTGGATTAATTAACATAATACAGGGGGGGCCAGTGCTGCTGGTGCTGGTCCAAACTAGAGCACCATGCGGGCTACCTGGGGCAACCCGGGACTTCAGTTACTGTACGCTTAGCTCCTCCGCCATGTCCTGAGAACAAGATACGCGGCTCCTATCGGGATTGTCGACACGTTGGGAGGCCTTGCTGGACTTGTTTTACCTTTCTTGAACGTCTTGAGTGAGGAACTCGGATTTTCTTCGGGTTATCCTGAGGTGTTGGATTTCCTTTGGAATTGCCTAGGAAAATCACGAGATCCGTGGTTGAGGTTATTCCCGCTGAGTGTGGTTAATTTGTGATGGACGAGTTGGAGCACCCCTGCAGGGTTAAATCTTTTCGAGAAGCCGTGCCCGCGGTTATGTGGCAAACTTGGATACTTTGTTTAACACCCGGTCATAGCAAACTTGAAGTAAACTCTAATAAAATACACCAACTGTGTGCGTAACCGTGACTATCTCTTCTCGTGAGTCCTTATCCGAAAGAGAACACGGTGGGGTTATGTTTGACGTAAGTAGGTGTTCAGGATCAGTTAGTGATCATCACTAGTTCACGTCCGCTATGCGTAGACCACCATACTTTACTTTCTGTACTCGTAAGTTAGCCACTCATATAATGCTTAGTCGCTTGCTGCAGCCTCACCACTTAACCATACCTTACCTATTAATCTTTAATAGTCTTGATACCCTTGGAAATGAGATTGCTGAGTCCCTGTGGCTCACAGATTACTACAACAACAGTTGCAGGTGCAGGTAATGTGATGATTTGATGTGAGCGTGTTGTTTGATTTGACTTGGAGTTCTTCTTCTTCTTCTTCATCAGTCTTCGATGGGTTCCAGGCGGCAGCCTGGGATAGCAAGGGTGGATGTCATTTTATCATTTGATTTCGTCTGTATCCGGACCCTACTCTTATGTATGATGGTTGAGATGTTATTGTATTGATGTGACTCCGATGTAGCTTGTGGCGAGTGTAAGCCAATTCCATATACTCATCTCTTCTGTACATGTAATTGTAAGGATATCCATTCTTGCGAACGCATCGAGATGCGCTTCTATCCTTGTCGAGGCCCTCGTGCCAAATAAGGATAGGACAACATCTTGGGCGTGACACTTGACGAGCCTAGCATGTACAGACATGGCCTCGGAACACGGAAGACCGAAAGGTCGAACATGAGTCGTATAGAAGATACGATCAACATGGAGATGTTCACCGTGGATGACTAGTCCATCTCACGTGATGATCGGACACGAGCTAGTTGACATGGATCATGTGTCACGTGGATGACTAGAGAGATGTCTATCTGAGTGGGAGTTCATTAAATAATTTGATTATGTGAACTTAATTATCATGAACTTAGTCTAAAATTATCTTTACAATCTATATTGTAGATCCAATGGCCAACGCTAATGCCAACCTCAACTTATACGCGTTCCTAGAGAAAGCCAAGCTGAAAGATGATGGAAGCAACTATGCGGACTGGGTCCGTAGCTTGAGGATCATCCTCATAGCTTCCAAAATATTGTATGTCCTTGATGCACAGAGCATATGAGATGTTCCAAGAGCTGAAACTGGTTTTCCAAGCTCATGCCCAGGTCGAGAGATATGACATCTCCGACAAGTTCTTTAGCTGTAAGATGGAGGAGAACAGTTCTGTCAGTGAGCACATACTCAAGATGGCTGGGTTACACAACCGCTTGACTCAGCTGGGAGTTAATCTCCCGGATGACTCGGTCATTGACAGAATGCTCCAGTCACTTCCACCTAGCTACAAAAGCTTTGTGATGAACTACAACATGCAGGGTATGGAGAAGTCCATTCCTGAGTTGTACTCGATGCTGAAATCAACAGAGGTCGAGATCAAAAAGGAGCATCAAGTGTTGATGGTGAATAAGACCACTAGTTTCAAGAAAGGCAAGGATAAGAAGAACTTCAAGAAGGACAGGAAAGCTGTTGCCGCGCCCGGTAAGCAAGTTACCAGGAAAAAGAAGAACACGAATGGACCCAAGCCTGAGACTGAGTGCTTTTATTGCAAGGGTACCAGTCACTGGAAGTGGAACTGCCCCAAGTACTTAGCGGATAAGAAGGATGGCAACGTTAAAGGTACATGTGATATACTTGTTATTGATGTGTACCTAACCAGCGCTCGTAGTAGCTCCTGGGTATTTGATACCGGTGCAGTTGCTCACATTTGTAACTCCAAGAAGGAGCTGCCGAATAAGCGGAGGCTAGCAAAGGACGAGGTGACGATGCGCGTTGGGAATGGTTCCAAGGTCGATGCGATCGCCGTCGGCATGCTACCTTTACATGTACCTTTGGGATTAGTGTTAAACCTTAATAATTATTATTTAGTACCAGCTTTGAGCATGAACATTGTATCTGGATCTCGCTTGATGCGAGATGGCTACTCATTTAAATCTGAGAATAATGGTTGTTCTATTTATATGAGAGAAATGTTTTATGGTCATGCCCCGCTGGCCAATGATTTATTTTTGATGAATCTCCAACGTGATGTTACACATGTCCATAGTGTGAGTACCAAAAAGTGTAAGGTTGATAACTATAGTCCCACTTACATGTGGCACTGACGCCTTGGTCATATTGGTGTCAAACGCATGAAGAAGCTCCATGCTGATGGACTTTTGGAGTCTCTTGATTTCGAATCATTTGACACGTGCGAACCATGCCTCATGGGCAAGATGACTAAGACTCTGTTCTCTAGAACAATGGAGCGAGCAACTGACTTGTTGGAAATAATACATACCGATGTATGTGGTCCAATGAGCGTCGAGGCTCGCGGTGGCTACCGTTACGTTCTTACCCTCACTGATGACTTGAGCAGATATGGGTATGTCTACTTAATGAAACACAAGTCTGAAACCTTTGAAAGGTTCAAGGAATTTCAGAGTGAGGTAGAGAATCAACGTGACAAGAAAATAAAGTGCCTATGATCTGATCGTGGCGGAGAATATTTAAGTCACAAGTTTGGCACGCACCTAAGGAAATGTGGAATTGTTTCACAACTCACGCCGCCTGGCACACCTCAGCGAAATGGTGTGTCTGAATGTCGTAATCGCACTTTATTGGATATGGTGCGATCTATGATGTCTCTGACCGGCTTACCGCTATCATTTTGGGGATATGCATTAGAGACTGCCGCATACACTTTAAATAGGGCACCGTCAAAATCCGTTGAGACGACACCGTATGAATTATGGTCTGGAAAGAAACCTAAGCTGTCGTTTCGAAAATTTGGGGATGTGATGCTTACGTGAAGAAACTTCAACCTGAGGAGCTCGAACCCAAAGCGGAAAAGTGCGTCATCATAGGATATCCCAAAGAGACTATTGGGTATACCTTCTACCTCAGATCCGAAGGCAAAGTCTTTGTTGCTAAGAATGGGTCCTTTCTCGAGAAAGAGTTTCTCTCGAAAGAAGTAAGTGGGAGGAAAATAGAACTTGATGAGGTAATTGTACCTCCACTCGAATCGGAGAGCAGCGCAACACAGGAAGTTGTTTCTGTGGAGCCTACACCGGCTGGAGAGGAAATTAATGATGATGACCATGAAACTTCAGATCAAGTTACTATTGAACGTCGAAGGTCCACTAGGACACGTTCCGCACCAGAGTGGTACGGCAACCCTGTCCTGGAGATCATGTTGTTGGACAACGGTGAACCTTCGAACTATGAAGAAGCGATGGTGGGCCCGGATTCCAACAAATGGCTTGAGGCCATGAAATCCGAGATAGGATCCATGTATGAGAACAAAGTATGGACTTTGGTGGACTTGCCTGATGATAAGAGAGCCATTGAAAATAAAAGGATCTTTAAGAAGAAGACTGACGCAGACGGTAATGTGACCATCTATAAGGCTTGGCTTGTCGCTAAGGGTTATCGATAAGTTCAAGGAGTTGACTACAATGAGACTTTCTCACCCGTAGCGATGCTGAAGTATCTCCAAATCATGTTAGCAATTGCCGCATTTTATGATTATGAGATCTGGCAAATGGACATCAAAGCAGCATTCCTTAATGGCTTCCTCAAGGAAGAATTGTATATGATGCAGCCGGAAGGTTTTGTCGATCCTAAAGATGCTAACAAAGTATGCAAGCTCTAGTGCTCCATCTATGGCTGGTGCAAGGATCTCAGAGTTGGAACATTCTCTTTAATGAGGTGATTAAAGCGTTTGGGTTTGTACGGGTTTATGGAGAACCCTGTATTTACAAGAAAGTGAGTGGGAGCTCTGTCGCATTTCTTATATTATATGTGGATGACATACTGATAATGGGAAATGATATAGAACTCTTGGAAAGTATAAAGGCCTACTTGAATAAGTGTTTTTCAATGAAGGACCTTGGAGAAGCTGCTTACATATTAGGTATTAAGATCTATAGAGATAGATCGAGACGCCTCATAGTTCATTCACAAAGCACATACCTTGAAAAGATATTGAAGAAGTTCAATATGGATCAGTCCAAGAAGGGGTTCTTGCCTGTGTTACAGGGTGTGTGATTGTGTACGACTCAATGCCAGACCACGACAAAAGATAGAGAAGAGATGAGTGTCATCCCCTATGCTTCAGCCATAGGCTCTATTATGTATGCCATGCTGTGTACCAGACCTAATGTGAACCTTGCCATAAGTTTGGTAGGGAGGTACCAAAGTGATCCCGGAGCGGAACACTGGACAACGGTCAAGAATATCCTGAAGTACCTGAAAAGGACAAAGGACATGTTCTTGCCATAAGTTTGGTAGGGAGGTACCAAAGTGATCCCGGAGCGGAACACTGGACATCGGTCAAGAATATCCTGAAGTACCTGGAAAGGGCAAAGGACATGTTTCTCGTATATGGAGGTGCCGAAGAGCTCATCGCAAGGGGTTACGTTGATGCTAGCTTCGACACAGATCCGGACGACTCCAAGTCGTAAACCGAATACGTGTATATTTTGAACAGAGGGGCAGTCAGCTGGTGCAGCAGCAAGCAAAGCATCATGGCAGAATCTACATGTCGAGCGGAGTACATAGCTGCTTCGCAAGCAACAAAGGAAGGAGTCTGGATGAAGGAGTTCATCACCGACCTAGGAGTGATTCCCAATGCGTGAGGCCCGATGACTCTATTCTATGACAACAGTGGAGCTATTGCCCTTGCGAAGGAGCCGAGGTTTCACAACAAGACAAGACACATCAAGAGCCGCTTCAAATCCATCCGTGATTATATTCAGGAGGGAGATATAGATATTTGTAAAGTACATACAGATCTGAATGCCGCGGACCCGTTGACTAAACCTCTCTCACGAGCAAAACATGATCAACACCAGAATGCTATGGGTGTTCGATTCATCACAATGTAACTAGATTATTGACTCTAGTGCAAGTGGGAGACTGTTGGAAATATGCCCTAGAGGCAATAATAAAATGGTTATTATTGTATTTCCTTGTTCATTATAATTGTCTGTTGTTCATGCTAAAATCGTGTTAACCGGAAACCGTAATACATGTGTGAATACATAGACCACAACATGTCCCTAGTGAGCCTCTAGTTGGCTAGCTCGTTGATCAATAGATGGTCACGGTTTCATGACCATGGACATTGGATGTCGTTGATAACAGGATCACATCATTAGGAGAATGATGTGATGGACGAGACCCAATCCTAAGCATGCATAAGATCGTGTAGTTCGTTTGCTAGCGCTTTTCAATGTCAAGTATCGTTTCCTTAGACCATGAGATTGTGCAACTCCCGTATACCGTAGGAATGCTTTGGGTGTGCCAAACGTCACAACGTAACTGGGTGGCTATAAAGGTGCACTACGGGTATCTCCGAAAGTGTCTGTTGGGTTGGCACGAATCGAGACTGGGATTTGTCACTTCGTGTGACGGAGAGGTATCTCTAGGCCCACTCAGTAAGACATCATCATAATGAGCTCAATGTGACTAAGGAATTAGTCACGGGATGATGTATTACGGAACGAGTAAAGAGACTTGCCGGTAACGAGATTGAACAAGGTATTGGGATACCGACGATCGAATCTTGGGCAAGTGTCATACCGATAGACAAAGGGAATTGTATACGGGATTGATTGAATCCCCGACATCGTGGTTCATCCAATGAGATCATCGTGGAGCATGTGGGAGCCAACATGGGTATCTATATCCCGCTGTTGGTTATTGACCGGAGAGGTGTCTCGGTCATGTCTACGTGTCTCCCGAACCCGTAAGGTCTACACACTTAAGGTTCAATGACGCTAGGGTTATAGGGAAATGGTATATGTGATTACCGAAGGTTGTTCGGAGTCCCTGATGAGATCCTGGACATCACGAGGAGCTCCGGAATGGTCTGGAGATAAAGATTGATATATAGGAAGTCCTGTTTTGGTCACCGGAAAGTTTTTGGGCTCATCGGTAGTTTACTGGGAGTGCCGGGAGGGTGCCGGAGCACCCCGGGAGGGGTGTGACGACCAGAGGACCTCATGGGCTTTAAGATAAAGTGTGCCAGCCCTTATTGGGCTGGGAAAAACTTTTTGTAAAGGCCCATGTGCATAGGGATCAAGAGATATGGGCAAAAGGAGTTTAAAAGAGGAGATCCACCTCCCTTGTGGGAGGTGGACTCCTCCCCACCTTCTGCCGAGGCTCTCCTCCTTGGAGGAGGGGCCAAGGAAGCCCTCCCTCTCCCTCCTCCTATATATGCTTGAGGTTTTGGCCCTTTGGGAACAAATCTGATCTCTCTCTCTCATGGCGAAGCCCTACCTCTCGTCTTCCTCCTCTACAGTGCTTAGGCGAAGCCCTGTTGGTATACCTTGCTACTCCACCACCACCACGCCGTCGTGCTGCCTTTGGAGCCCTTCCCCAACCTCTCCTTCCACCTTGCTGGATCAAGGCGTAGGAGACGTCATCGGGCTGCACGTGTGTTGAACGCGGAGGTGCCGTTGTTCGGCGCTTAGATCGGAATCCACCGCGATCTGAATCACTGTGAGTACGACTCCACCAACCGCGTTTTTGTAATGCTTCCGCTTAGCAATCTTCAAAGGTATGAAGGTGCAATCTCACCCCAGTCGTTGCTAGTTTCTCCATGGATAGATCTTGGTGATCATGGGAATTTTTTTGATTTACTACGACGTCTCCCAACACAGCATGGCCACTAGCCTCCGGAGTCACGTGGGACGAAGACTTTGGGACCCGAGCCTGCTGGGATGAAGACTCTAGTACCGGAGTCTCCTGGTACGAAGGCTCGTCAACCCGAGGCTCATGGACCGAAGTCCGAGACGGGTCCAAGTTAAACGGGTCCACCTAGGACGGAGCACTCCGGTGGTTAGGAGAATCAGCTGGGGGTGGCAGTGAGGAAGGCGCAGCAGTCTTCCTACCTCTAGCACCTCTCTTTGTTTTCCCCCAACCTCTCTCGGTCAAAGAAGAAGCGCCCGCCGATGTCTGCATCCTGTGGGCGAGCGCTCTCTAGAGTTGCTGCAGTGGAATAATAGCACCCCTCCCAGCACGCCCCGAGGAAGGAGGCTCAGAGCTCCCTCGACCCCCGCCCACCATCTGTCAACACCTGCAATGACAAAGAGTGAACAAAATTAGTTCAACATAAAAAATTGAATACGTAATAACATATATATGTACATAATAATAATTGAATACCTCACATTACTAATATTAATCTTCATCGTCTATATATGCTCTGGGATCAATAAATGCATAATCATCATCACTATCAGTAATGACGTGCTCATCAGCATCATCAATAAATGCATCAACATGTGGAAGGCCTCTATGTAATCGGTCAAGCATTGTCAGGTCATCCGCAGAAGTAACCTCTTCTTCTTTCGTCTCTTCTTGTTCCTGCTCAGGGGTGAAGTTGGGTTCCCTGTCGCCGTCGACCTCAATGTTTCGGGGTGAAGTAGAGCGGTTCTTGAAGCGTTTTTTGGAAACACGTGTTTCTTGGAAGAATTCTCCGTCATATGTGTCTGGGTTAATGTGAGGTTCATAATCATCTTCATTGAGGGGAGGTGGTCTAAAATGTGGCGGCACATCATAAACGACATCCGGGGTCGGGGTGTCGTGTCGGGGTCGGGGTGCAGGGGGTGTCGTGTCGGGTCGGGGTGTCGGGGGTGCCGTGTCGGGGTTGGGGTGTCGGGGGTGTCGTGCCGGGGTCAGGGTGTCGGGGATGCCGTGTCGGGGTCGGGGGTGCCGTGTCGAGGTCGGGGTGTCGGGGTGTCGTGTCGGGGTCGGGGTGTGGGGGGTGTCGTGTCGGCGATCCTCGACCCGGTTACATCGGCGCCGACGCACCCCTCCTCCTCTTCTTCTTCTTATTATTCTCCTTCTTATTTTTCTTCTTTTCTTCTCCTCCTCCTCCTCCTCCTTTTCTTCTTCTTTTTCTTCTTCTCCTTCCTCTTCTCCTTCTTCTTACAACTAACTAACTAACTAACTACACCTAATTAACTAACTAACTACACCTAATTAACTAACTAACTAACTACACCTAATTAGCTAACTAAATTACAACTAACTAACTACACCTAATATTAACTAACTAAATTACTATAATTAACTACACTATTAAAAAATGAAAAAAAGAGGGGGAGGTGGCTCACCGGAGTGGGGCAACGGCCGGCGGGGGTAATCGGGCGTCGGCCGGCGGTGGGGGTGAGGGGCACGGCCGGCGATGGGGGTGAGTGGCGCGGGCAGCGGGCGACGGCCCGCGGGGGGGCGCGGGCGGCGGGCGACGAGGGGGTGCATGCGGCGGACGACGGGGGGGCGCTGGCGGCAGCCGGCGGTGGGCGCGTGCGACGGGGATGGGGGTGGTGGGGGAGCGACAGGAGGATGCGGCAGGGGCTCGACGGTGGGGCGGCGGCAGGGGCACGACGTCGGGGCGGCGGCCAGCACGGGGGCACTGTGGGGGTGGGGGCTGGGGCGCGGCGGCGTGCGTGCGGGCTGGTGCGGAGGGGCGATGGGAGATGGGTGGGGCTGGGTTGTGCCGTTAGCTACTTAGGGCTCACCTCTTTGTCGTCCGCTAGAGGACGGCAAAGAGGTGGGGTGGTGGGCCATTACAGTCCTGCCGTCAACTGGGCCCCACCCACCTCTTTGCCGTCCGCTCGCTGACGTCAAAGATTCTTTGTCGTCCGCTAGCAGACAGCAAAGAGCTGGCAGATGGCAAAGCCCCTCTTTGCCGTCTGCCAGCTCTTTGACGTCTGCTTTTAGCTAGCTTATGGCAAAGACCCTCTTTGTCATCTGCCAGCGGACGGCAAAGAAAGAACTAGCAGACGGCAAATTGTCTGATTCCAATAGTGTTTGGCCCTTGAGGTGTCTAGAATTGTGTTTCGTCGACTCTCGTATGGTTTTTTCGAATATTTCTGAATTTATAGGCTCGATAGTCGGTGGACGGGGTGCCCAAGGTGGCCACCACCCACCAGGTCGCACCAAGGGCCTCTGGCACTCACTGGTGGGTGAGTGGGCACCTTGGCGCCCCTCCCTGGTAGTGTTTGGCCCATCTTGGGTCTTCTAGTCCACAAAAATTCTTCCAAAATTCCCAAGAAGTTTTGACTCCGTTTGGTATTGATTTTCTGCGAAGTTGGCACTTTGGCACTATGTCAATAGGTTAGTCACAAAAATGATATAAAATTGTTACTTTATGATGGTAAAACATCCAAGATTGATAATATAACAGCAAAGAACAAGCAAAAATCATTGATACATTGGAGACGTATCAGCATTCCGAAGCTTAATTCCTACTCATTCTCGAATAGTTAAATGGTAAAAACAGAATTTTTGGTGTGGAATGCTGCCTATCATGTTCATCACATATTCTTTTCTATATAGCATGGACATTTGGACTTTTTATATGTTCAAAGCAATAGTCTAGTATTGACATGAAAACTTTAATACTCAAGCATATCAACAAGCAACCATGTCTTTGAAAATATCAATGCTAAAGAAGTTATCCCTAGCCCATCATGCTCAATCATTGATCTGTTCACAACACACACTCAAATATTAGCTACACCTAATGCTCAAGTACGATCATAGTGCCTTCTAGTTGGTGCTTTATAAGAGAAGATGGAGACTCAAATTGAAAATAAAAATTACATAAAGTAAATAGATTGGCCCTTCGTAGAGGGAAGTAGGGATTTGTAGAGGTGCCAGAGCTCAAGTGTTTAAATTGATAGAGAAAAATATTTTGGGTGGCATGCTTTTCCTGTCAACAAAAACGACCGAGAGATTTCAATATATCATAAGCGGTTCCCAAACAGAAAATAAAGTTTATTCCTTTTTCCACCATACTCTCGTGCAATGACAAGTGAATAAACACTCATCTTTAGAATAACACATGTAGCATGGAAAAATATCGATCATCCCCTACTGTTTCATGAGCGGTATGAGCACACAAAAATGATTTTTTTAAAATTAGAGGTGGCACATACAAATTTGCTTGGAACGTCATGGAAATACTCTGTTTAAGGATTTTGGATGCACAAGTAGTATCTCTTAGTACAAGTGAAGGCTAGAAAATAGATTGAGAAGCATCCAACCAAGAAACAAAAAATCACATAAGCGAGCATTAAGCATAACTAACACCGAATAATGCACCATAAGTAGTATGTAATTCCATACAACAACTATTGACTTTCGTGCTTGCATAGGGAATCACAAACCTTAACATCAATATTCTTAATAAGCATAATTCCTCACTAACATAACTCATATATCACTATTGTCATGTCTCAAAACTATTAGAAAAGAATCAAGTTTAATTTGTCCAATGATCTTCATGAATTTTTTTATTATATCCCTCTTGAATATTTATCACTTTGGGACTAGTTTCATATATTGCAATTCCTTTTGACAAGCTCACATAGATATAAGTGAAGAACACGAGCATATACGTTTCATCTCTCAAATTAATATAAGTGAAGCATGATTGAATTTCTTAAAAATTACTAACTCTCAAATTTATATAAGTGAAGCATGAGAGCATTTTGTCAAACATGTAAAAGCATACCATGCTCAAAAAGATATAAGTGAAGCACTACAGCAATTCCTTTGCTTAATAGATTTAAGTGAAGCATAAAGATCAATTATAGAAAATCATATAATAATTTTGGTTCTCTCAAATAGGTGTGTGCAGAAAGGATAAAAGCAAATATACAAGACGCTCCAAGAAAAACTCATGATATGTGACGAATAAAAATATAGTTCCAAGTAAGATACCGATAGTTGTTGGAAGAAAGAGGGGATGCCACTCGGAGAATCCCCAAGATTAGTTTCTTGTTACTCTTTGGATAATATGTTGGGGTGCTGTAGCATCCCCAAGATTAGGCTCTTCCTAATCCTTATTCCGTCATACATCATGATCTCACCCAAAACTTGAGAACTTCACTCAACAAAACTTGACAAAATTCTCGTGAGATCCGTTACTATAATAAAGCAAATAACTACTCTACGTACTGTTGTAAACTCATTTTTATTTTATTATTGCATTATACCTACTGTATTTTAACTTTACCATGACTTATACCCCCCAATACAAGCCATAGATTCGTCAAAACGAGCACACAATGCAATGAAAATAGAATCAGTTTCAGATAGAATAGTCTGTAGTGATCTGTACTCTATGCATAATTTCGTAACTCTAAACATTCTTACAAATGAGTAAAACGTCAAAAATTTGTATAGAAATATTGTGTCAAACTTTCAGTTCAATATGACGTTCCAGTAAAAAATAAATATTCAAACACTGGAGACAAAGTTTCTGTTTCAGATTCAACATTGTATCTACTCATCTTAGGAATCATCCTAAATGCTTTACTTGGCACAAACACAAATTAAAACATAAAAACACAATCATAACAGAGGCATAATTGTTCAAACACTCAAAAACAGAAAGTAAAATATAAAAATAATTTTTATTCATTGGGTTGCCTCCCAACAAGCTCTTTCTTTATAGCCATTAAGATAGGATTGGGATTTTATTGATGCTCACATGAAAGATAGTAGTTGAAACACAAAGAGAGCATCATGTAGCATAAGATAAACATATTTAAGTATAACATACTTCCTATGTATAGGAATTTTATAAGCAAACAAATTATCAAGGCAAGCAAAAACTAGCGTATGGAAGGAAGAAGAAAGAGACAATAGCAATCTCAACATAAAAAGAGGTAATTTAGTACCATGAAAATTTCTACAACCATATTTTCTTTCTCATAATAATTACATGAAGTATAATAATCAAATTCAAAAATATAGCTATCATAAACAATACTCTCTTTATGATCAACATGCATAATTTTTTTATAATCTTCCAAAATAGTGGGATTATCATCAACTAAAGTTATAACCTCTCCGAACCCACTTTTATCATAAAATTCATAAGATTGAACCCTCTCCAAATATGTGGGATTCTATTTACCTAAAGTTGACGCTCTCCCAAACCCACTCTCGATACTATTGCAAACATTATTATCAATAACATATTCAAGATGAGGCTTAAATAAATTTTCAAGATCATAAGAAGCATTATCACTCCAATCATGATTATTGCAATAAGAAGTGGACATGACAATTATCATCCCCACGCTTGTATTTTTTGCATATCATTAATATAATTGACATTAAATAGAGTTTATAGAAAACATCATTGTAATCATGCTTTTCAATCAAGGAGCTATCGTGAACCACCTCATAAATTTCTTCTTTCAACACTTCATCAAAATTTTCAAAATCATGATTTTCAAACAAAACTTCATAGAGACAATGAAGTGCACTCAACTCATTAGCAATTGGTTCATCATAATTTCGTCTTTTGAATAGATTAGAAAGTGGATGAGGACCCATATCAATAGATTTTTAGCAAGCGAAGATGCAAGCGGATAGAAGGCACGTGGCAACACAAGCAAAGATAGCAAACAAGCAAAAAGGCAAACGAAAAAGAGGGCGACTAAAATGACAAATTTTATGAAGTGGGGGAGAGGAAAACGAGAAGCAAATGGCAAATAATGGAAAACAAGATGTCTCCCCGGCGCCCAAGATTGCCATGCAAAGAGATTTCTTCCTCCCTGGCAACGACGCCAGAAATTCCTATGACGTGGCTTGAGACTGCCGTGGTATTTCCTCAAAGAGGAAGGGATGATGCAGCACAACGACGGTAAGTATTTCCCTTAGTTGTGAAACCAAGGTATCAATCAGTAGAGTATGATCACGCACCCACATGAACAGCACCTGCACACAAATAAGAAATACTTGCAACCCGACACGAAAGAGAGTTTGTCAAGCTCTTTACGGTAAAAAGATAGATTAGGCAATGATAGTTTTGTCAAATAGATCTCGCAAGAACACAAAATAAATTAAGTAAACAAAAAGTGCAACAAGGTATTTTTTGGATTAATAGATCGGAAAACAAAAAGGCAAAATAGTAGATCGGAAAGCAATATGTTGGAAAAGTAGACCTGGGGGCGTAGGTTTCACTAGTGGCTTCTCTCATGAGTATAGCACACGGTGGGTGAACCAATTACTGTTGGGACGTTGATAGAAGGTTCAATAATCAAGACGATATCTAGGAAATGATCATTATATAGGCATCACGCCCAAGATAAGTAGACCGAACCAATTCTACATCTACTTCTATTACTACACACATCGACTGCTATCCAGCATGCATCTAGTGTATTAAATTCATGGGAAAATGGAGTAATGCAATAAGACCGGTGACATGATGTAGACAAGATCTATTCATGTAGGAATATACCCCATCTTGTTATCCTTAATGGGATACATGTGTGCCTTGATGCCCCTCCTGTCACTGGGAAAGAACACCGCAAGATCGAACCCATCACAAAGAACCTCTTCCCATGGCAAGAAAAATCGATCTAGTTGGCCTAACTAAACCAAGGATTTGAAGAAGAAAGACGAGGCTATAAGTAATCACGAAAATAAGAGATCGAAGAAGACTCAAATCATATTCATGGATAGAAATTGATCATGAACTCAAAATTCATTGGATCCCAACAAACAGACCGCAAAAGTCATTACATCAAATAGATCTCCAAGAGAGCATTGTATTGAGAATCATAGAGAGAGAGGAAGCCATCTAGCTACTGCCTATGAACCCGTAGGTCTATGGTGGACTACTCACGCATCATCGGAGAGGCACCTATGAATAATATGAACCCCTCCATGATGGTGTTAGATTGGATCTCGAGGTTTGGGCACTTGCGGTGGCTGGAATTGTGTTTCATCGACTCTCCTAGGGTTTTCGAATATTTCTTAATTTATAGACTAGATAGTCGGTGGAGGGGGTGCCCGAGGTGGCCACCACCCACCAGGCCGCGCCAAGGGCCTCTGGCAGGCCCTGCTGGGTGGTGGGCACCTTGGCGCCCCTCCATGATAGTTGTTTGGCCCATCTTGGGTCTTGTGGTCCACAAAAATTCTCCAGAAATTTCCAGGACGTTTGGTATTATTTTGTACAAAGTAAAAAACAAGCAAAAACAACAACTGGCACTTTGGCACTATGTTAATAGGTTAGTCCTAAAAATGATATAAAATTGTTATAAAATGATTGTAAAACATCCAAGATTGATAATATAACAATATGGAACAAACAAAAATTATAGATACGTTGGAGACGTATCAAGTATCTAAATATAGCGGAGTAAATTTTTGTTATTTTAAACATTGCAATCCTAGTTTAAATTACAACTACATGTGAGTACACATATAGAAACTAAACATAACTTTCATTTTTTTTTGAAAATACGAGTACAATTTACAAATCGAATTCAAACTTTACAATCCAAAATATTCAAATTTGAATAAACCCAATAGTTCAGATGTAGCAAATGGCATTTCATAGAACAATTAGGACTCACTTAGACATTGCCCATGATGCTCCACAAGATGATGCTCAAGAAATGACAGTATCCTATTCATATCATACTCTAGATCAACCAGATTCCCATTGGTGAAGTATCGAAAGTTCTCAGACATATCTTTCTGGTCCTCAATAACCATGTTATGCAATATGATGCAACAAATCATGATTCTTCATAGAACCTTGGAGTTCCAGTACTCGATTGTGGCATGTACTATATCTCTCTAACAAAAATGCTACACGTACTAGTGAGAACTGGCCGATTGATGATCATGGGCTGCCGCCTAGTGGGCTATGGGCATGCTGGACACAGGTGGACTGCTGTATGGTCTATGAAGCATGTATGCTAGTATTTATTTTGGTCATATACTTATATATATATCAATTTACTTACAGGAACATTTATGTTTATGTGAGCTCTGCTGGATCCGCCCCTGTATTGATGGCGCGTTCATTATATTGTTCTAGAGGGAGATCTTAGAATCAAGGTCATAATATATTGACATAATATTCAATATATGTACTCTAATGTACAGGTATTGCATACATATTGTGTGGGCTTCACGGGAGGGTGGGGGGGCAAGTGCCCCCTATGCTAATGTACAAGTATTGAATACATGTTGGCATAAAGCACAAGAAGCAAGAACAAAAGGCACCAACTACGCTTAGAACAGGAATGTTAATATTTTCATAGTACCAGTGTAGTAGAGAATTGTTGCAAAGTTCACTAGTTCATGTTTCCTGCAATAGGATAAAAACACAAGCAAGAACACAAGGCACCAACTACGCTCAGAACAAGAATGTTAATATTTTTATAGTACTAGTATAGTAGAGAATTGTCAATATGGCCATGCACATCGAGAATAGGAATGTTGTGCCTATGATATTAGAACTGCCCCCCCCACCGTCGCCTCCCTAGGCCCTCCTCGCTGCCGCCGGCCGTCGGCCACCCTCGTCACCCCTCCCCCCACTATCCTCTCACCCCTACTGGATTCACCTTTATGCCGCCTCCCCGAGAGGTGGCCAGGGCGGTACGCGCCCCCTCCCCTTCGACTGTCCTTCTCCCCGCCTTCCTCCATGCCGCATCTTGCGGACGCCCCCGGTGCAGGCCTGGGTGGTGTTAGTGTCGTCGGGACCTTCTGTCCCCGCGAGCGGCTCCCATGCCCGGGACTTGGGGCGGCGGCAATGTTCCTCGGCTTGGCGGCGGTGGCCGACAGTGCGAGAGGTGGTGGGGTGGCCCTTTGGCTACGGGGCGGCGTGGTGGCACAGGATGGGCGGCGACGCGCCCCCGGCCCAGATCTAGGCCCTACGGACCCCATCTGGGTCCTAGCGGGCCGGGCCTCGACGTGGCTTCGTCATCGTCTGTGTGGTGAGGGGGAGGAGCAGCTCGTACTGGGGGGCCATGCTGATGGCGTGCCTACTGCAGCGCGACGTCGGGAGCTTTACAAGCATTGAGGGGCCGGCCGGGCCTGGTATGCTCCTGCTAATGTGTTCGGTCGACTACCATCGATTACAGTGGAGGTTGAGCCTTCTCGCGTGCCGATGGTGCTGCTGCCCATAGTCATGGCTCTTATCCGTCGCTGTGTAGACCTCACTTCACGATGCCATGGTGAGACGGCATGAAGGCTTCAAGACCGCGTTGGCACAGGATGGTGGCCAGTTTGGTGGTAGGATCCAGAGCATCTGAGGTGAAGGATGGGATCGGGGGAAACCCCTGTCGGCCTGGCCAACACCGATGCGGTGGCGCTTGTGTGTGCCGCCAGATCATCCCAGAGGGCATCGGGGGCTACCCTTCCTCTTGTTCGTCGCATATTGAGGGAAACCCTTGGCAGCAGCATTATCATCGTCGCGGACCTTCTTGGAGGTATTGATTGGTACCGACGCTTTGGAGCCTTGGAGCTTGGTGGGAGATCTTCAGTGGGCGCAGTGGTCGTGAAGCTTCTTCGTTTCCGCCGATCCGCCTGATATGTCTCCAACGTATCTATAATTTATGAAGTATTCATGCCATGTTTACAATAATTCTATATGATTTTGGTATGATTTTATTAGAACTAACCCAAACTGATGTTGTTTTCAGCAGAACTACCATGGTGTCGTTTTTTGTGCAGAAAGAAAAGTTCTCGGAATGGGCTGAAAATTTAGTATGATTTTTTCTGAACCCTAGATCGGGAGTTTCGCCCCCGCAAACCTCCAGAACCACAAAAAACCAATCGGGGGCCCATTCTGTCACCCTGCCGGAGGGGGAAACCATTACCGAAGGCCATCTTCATCATCCCAGCGGTCTCCATGACGAGGAGGGAGTAGTTCACCCTCGGGGCTGAGGGTATGTACCAGTAGCTATGTGTTTGATCTCTCTTTCTCTCTCGTGTTCTTGAGATGAAACAATCTTGATGTACCGCGAGCTTTATTGATATAGATGAATCATATGGAGTTTTCCCCTCTCTATCTTCTTGTGATGAATTGAGTTTTCCCTTTGAAGTTTTCTTATCGGATTGAGTCTTCAAGGATTTGAGAACACTTGATGTATGTCTTGCGATCGGATATCCGTGGTGACTATTGGATGTTTTATTGATCCACTTGATGTATGTTTTGGTGATCAACTTGCGGGTTCCGTGACCTTGGGAATCAATGCATAGGGGTTAGCACATGTTTTTGTCTTGACTTTCTGGTAGAAACTTTGGGGCACTCTTTGAAGTCTTTGTGTTGGATTGAACATGGTGAATCTGAAATTGTGTGATGCATATCTTATAATCAAGACCATGGGTACTTGTGATGACATTGGAGTATCTAGGTGACATTAGGATTTTGGTTGATGTGTATCTTAAGGTGTTATTTTAGTCCGAACTCTAGGGCTGTCCATGACGCTTATAGGGATAGCTCATAAACACTAGTAGAATGTCGATCAGCAATCCCGGTCGGGATGTGCCTTTAGTACCGGTTTCCCAACCGGTACTAAAGGGTCGGGACTAAAGGTCCAGACCTTTAGTACCGGTTGGCGCACGGACCGGTACTAAAGGCCCTCCACGTGGCTGCCTAGGTACTAAAGGCCCTCCACGTGGCTGCCTGCGTGGGCTGGTGGTGGATACCAACCGGTACTAAAGAATTTTTTTCTTTTTTTTCTTTTGTTGGAAATTTTTTTTGTTTGATTTTTAAATTTCTGAATTATTTGAATTTAATCTTTAACTATCCCTCATCACTGCTCAATTTGATTTCTAATCTCTAAACACCCCTTATCATTCCAAATCGTCTAACTTCCCGACCGGTCACCCATCCTCTCACTACTCCAGCCTAAGCATGCTTAACTTTCGAGTTCTATTCTCCCTTGTTTTCAAGTGTGCACTTGTTGTTTTCCTCACAATAGTAAGCTGTCAATCCTATTAACCCTTAGGAGTTGAACTTGAGCATGACCATAGTTTGCCATAATCACCCCCCATTATTAAGTAACACACTAATATTCCTTGAATAAGTAGTTTGACCATAGTTTGACCAAAGTTTGACCGCAGTTTGACCAGATTTGACCATAGTTTGACCAAAGTTTGACCGCAGTTTGACCAGATTTGACCAAAATTCAAAAAACTGAAATAATTATTTAGCAGCACTAATATTCTTGGAAAATTATTTAGTAACACTAATATTCTTGAATAAGTAGTTTGACCAGATTTAACCAAAATTCAGAAAAATGATCAAAACTGAGCATAACTTTTTTTCCTTTTAGAATTTGAGGATTCTAAAAATTGCAAAACGGCCATAGGCCGTCAAATTCGGATGAGGATTTTTGTTCTGAACATTTTTGATATATTATACGTTTTTTTCCGACATCGTATGCAAAAGTTAGAGCCGTTTTACGTTTTCATAACATTTTTGTGCAAAACATGTTGAAATTTATGTTTTTTTATTTTCCTAACTAATAGATGTATTAAGATAACTACATATCGAAGGATTTTATTTTTTGAAGTTTTTATCATTTTCTTTTGTTTTTTCCAAAACTGAAATGGCGATACACCGGGGGGTAGAGACAAATTTCAGATCAGTTCTAGAGGGCCTTTAGTACCGGTTCGGGACACGAACCGGTACTAAAGAGGCACGCGAGGCCCAAGTCTGACAAAAAGCCTGCCGCACGGGACCCAAGTCTTTAGTGCCGGTTGGTGTCACCAACCGGTACTAAAGGGCAACCTTCCGTACCGGTTCGTGACACCAACCGGTACTAAAGAGGCACGCGGGGCCCGGTCCAACCAAAAGCCTGGCACGCCCCCTTTAGTACCAGTTCGTGACACGAACCGGTACTAAAGGTCGCTGGCACGAACCGGGACTAATAGCCTCCTTAGTACCAGCTCGTAACCAGACGGGGACTAATGCTCGGAACGAAAGGTCTATTTTCTACTAGTGAAAATTGATCAGGAAAGATAACTTTGAGGTGGTTTCGTACCCTACAGTAATTTCTTCGTTAGTTCTCCGCTATTTGTGACTTTGGAGTGAAGTCTTTGTCGCACGAGATGTACTTACATATGATTCAATTATGTTAATATTGTTGAGAGAAATTGCACTAGTGAAAGTATGGACCCTAGGCCTTGTTTCCAAGCATTTGTACAACGTTTTGCTCGCTGTTTACTATTTGTTACCTTTCTGTTTTTATATTTTCAGATTACAAAAACCTATGTCTACCATCCATATTGCACTTGTATCACCATCTCTTCGCCGAACTAGTGCACCTATACAATTTACCATTGTATTGGGTGTGTTGGGGACACAAGAGACTCTTTGTTATTTGGTTGCAGGGTTGCTTGAGAGAGACCATCTTCATCCTACACCTCCGATAGATTGATAAACCTTAGGTTATCCACTAGAGGGAAAATTGCCATTGTCCAACAAAATTCTGTGCTTGGAGGCCCAACACGACTCTACAAGAAGAAGTTTGTGCAGTAGACATCACCGCCATTTTCCGCATTTTCTTCTTTTGTTTTTTCTCTTTCGTTTCTTTTGGGTGTGACTGTGCTGCTTCCGCCCAAGCACCTATCGTTTGCTGTATCGATTGGTTGCTTTGTAATACAAAGCGGGGGAAACCCTTTTTAGTGATAGTAGAGAATTGTTCCAAAGTTCAGTAGTTCATGTTTCCTGGAACAGGACAAAAACAATTATTCATAATTCGGACTTGCTCAAAATAGAGAAACACTTTCTTTCGCAAAAAGAAAAAGGTTGAAACACTTCACAATTATTATAAAATTGTATGTAACATGTAATTAAAACTGAAGTAAACATGTATAAAAATAGAGCATGATGTAGCAATTAAATGTATGCAAAAGGGTTCAGAACTTCTGATTTGTTGGATTTCAAAAAATCAAATAGATGTTTGTGGGTAAACTTCTTGGATTTGATTATTGATGCCCTAAATTTATTTGTATAGTAGAAGGAGAGGCCAAAGAGTCTTATACTTAAAACTGCATCTCATAGGGTTACACTAGTAGAAAATAGGGCATTGGTTCGGGCCGGGCCAGCCCATTAGTCTCGGTTCAGTCATGAACCGGGACCAATGGGGGCAACGGTCCTGGTTCGTGAAGCTAGGGGGCTAGGAGGGCCACATGGGGCATTGATCCCGGTTCGTCTGGAACCTTTGGTCCCGGTTCCAGACACGAACCGGGACCAATGTCCCTCGCTCTTGGCCCACAACCATTTGTCCCGGTTCGTGTCTAGATCCGGGACCAAAGGGGGTCCTTTAGTTACGGTTATAACCACGAACCGGGACCAATGAGATGCCTATATATACCCCCTCGCCAACGAGCAGAGCAATCCACACTGCTATGTTTTTTTGGCCGGCGAGGGGAGAGCTTTGTGGTGCTCTAGCTCACCTCCTATTCACATGAGGTGTTTGATGAAATGCCTAAGCCAAACTTAAGCTTTCTCCTCTCGAAGATCCTTGTCCAAACTCCATTTTCGTCAAGATTTGTCTAGGTTTGGCAGTCCGTCCTGTCCCGTCCCCGTCTTGAAACTGCCGTCGATCGCCCGCGCGTGGTGAGCCTCTTGATCTTATCTTCTTGCTAAAAGAAAATATACTTACTCGTATGATTTTCTTACTTTTATTATTGTTGGTTATTATATAGTGCCATGGTTATGGTATCCGCCCACGTCGGCCCTCGTCCAGTTCTCTGTTTGGTCAATTCTCTATTCATGATATGTTGTAATGGTTTTCAATACACTTTATTATAACGCACACAGATGAACCGACAATGGATGTATGGTGACCGATGCACCTCTGAGTATATTAAGGGCCTGCATAATTTTCTCGAAGCGGCTGAGGCAAAAAAGCACAATGGTTTTATGCCTTGTCCATGTACTGTCTGTGAGAATACGAAGTCTTTCTCCAACTCTAAAACCCTTCACTTCCACCTGCTTCAGAAGGGTTTTATGCCACACTATAATGTTTGGACCATGCACGGAGAAGAGGGGTTATGATGGAAGACAATGAAGAAGAAGAGGATGACGACAACTACCCTCCCCCTGAATACGGTGATGTTGCAATGGAGGAAGCTGAAGATTAAGAGGAAGCAGACGATGTGCCCGATGATGATCTTCGCCGGGTCATTGTTGATGCACAGAGAGAATGCAAAAGTGAAAGGGAGAATTTGAAGTTCGATCGCATGTTAGAGGATCACAAAAAAGGGTTGTACCCAAATTGCGAAGATGACAACAAAAAGCTCGATACCAGACTAGAATTGCTGCAATGGAAGGTAGACAATGGTGTATCTGACAAGGGATTAAGTTCTCTACTGAAAATAATGAAGAAGAAGCTTCCAAAGGATAACGAATTGCCCGACAGTACGTATGCAGCAAACAAGGTTGTATGCCCTCTAGGATTGGAGGTGCAGAAGATACATGCATGCCCTAATGACTGCATCCTCTAGCGCGGTGAGTACGAGGAACGGAACGCATGCCCGGTATGCGGTGCATTGCGGTATTTTTGGTGATGTTGAGGGCCAGCGCACTGGGAAGAGGGTTCCTGCCAAGGTGATGTGGTATCCTCCTACAATACCACGGTTAAAACATCTGTTCAGAAACAAAAGGCATGCCGAGTTGATGCAATGGCACAAAAAAGACCGTAAGAAAGACGGAAAGTTGAGAGCACCCGCTGACGGGTCGCAGTGGAGAAAGATCGAGAGAAAGTGGAGCGACTTTACAGGTGACCCGAGGAACGTATGGTTTAAGTGCAGAGTGCGTTACTCCTTTTAGAGAGCAGAGCAGCCAACATAGCACATGGCCAGTGACTCTATGTATGTATAACCTTCCTCCTTGGTTGTGCATGAAGTGGAAGTTCATTATGACGCCAGTGCTCATCCAAGGCCCTAAGCAACCTGGCAATGACATTGATGTGTAACTAAGGCCATTAGTTGATGAACTTTTACAGCTATCGAATGGAAGAGGTGTATGTGTGTGGGATGAGAACGAACATGAGGAATTTGACCTACATGCGTTGCTGTTTGTAACCATCAACGATTGGCCTGCTCTCAGTAACCTTTTAGGACAGACAAACAAGGGATACCACGCATGCACACACTGTTTAGATGACATCGCCAGTATATATTTGGAGAAATGCACGAAGAATGTGTACCTGGGGCATCGTCGATTTCTTCCGACCAACCATCAATTTGAAAGAAAGGAAAGGATTTCAAAGGTGAGGCAGATCACCGGAAGAAGCCCACCCTCCGTGTTGGTGATCACATACTTGATATGGTCAATGATTTACAAGTAATATTTGGAAAGGTTCCTGGCGGACTATCTGTTCCGAATGACGTTGACAAACGTGCACCCATGTGGAAGACGAAATCTATATTTTGGGACCTACCCTATTGGAAAGAGCTAGAGGTCCGCTCTGCAATCGACGTGATGCACGTGATGAAGAATCTTTGCATGAACATACTAGGCTTCTTGGGAGTGTATGGGAAGACAAATGATATACCAGAGGCACGGGAGGAACAACAACGTGTGCATGAAAAATACGACATGCATCCAAAGCATTATGAAGGTCCTACTATCTACGCTCTTACCAAAGAAGAGAAGGAAATCTTCTTTGAATGCCTGCTCAGTATGATGGTCCCGTCGTGCTTCTCGTCGAATATAAAGAGAATAATAAATATGGCAGAGAAAAAGTTCCAAAACCTAAAGTCTCATGACTGTCACGTGATTATGACGCAACTGCTGCCGGTTGCATTGAGGGGGCTTCTACCGGAAAACGTTCGATTAGCCATTGTGAAGCTATGTGCATTCCTCAATGGAATCTCTCAGAAGGCGATCGATCCAGAAATCCTGCCAAGGTTAAGGAGTGATTTGGTGCAGTGTCTTGTTAATTTCGAGTTGGTGTTCCCACCGTCCTTCTTCAATATCATGACGCACGTCCTAGTTCATCTAGTCGACGAGATTGTCGTTTTGGGCCCTGTATTTCTATACAATATGTTCCCCTTTGAGAGGTTCATGGGAGTCTTAAAGAAATATGTTCGTAACCGTGCTAGGCCAGAAGCAAGCATCTCCATGGGCCATCAAATAGAGGATGTCATTGGGTTTTGTGTTGACTTCATTCCTGACCTTAAGAAGATTGGCCTCCCTCAATCGCGGTATGAGGGGAGACTGACTAGAAAAGGCACGCTAGGAGCGGACTCAATAATATGTAGGGACGAGCATTCTTGGTCTCAAGCACACTACACAGTTCTACAGAATTCCACCTTGGTGACCCCGTATGTCGATGAACACAATAATATTCTACGCTCCAAACACCCGGAGCAGTGTGACGACTGGATTACATATGAACACATCAGGACTCTCGGCAGTTGGTTGCAAACACGTCTCATGGGTGACAACACTGTTTTTGATGAGCTGTACTCGTTGGCCAAGAGACCATCTTCGACTGTATTGACTTACAAAGGGTACAAGATAAATGGGAATAAATTTTACACGATCGACCAAGATGAAAAGATCACCAACCAAAACAGCGGTGTCCTCTTTGATGCAATAACCAAGAGGGGAAAGGACACATATTATGGTTACATAGTGGACATATGGGAACTTGACTATGGACATGATTTCAAGGTCCCTTTGTTTCAGTGCAAATGGGTCAATCTGTCAAGAGGCGGGGTATAGGAAGATCCACAGTACGGAATGACAACACTGGATCTGAACAATCTTGGGTACACAGACGAACCATTCGTCCTAGCCAATGATGTGGCGTAAGTTTTCTATGTGAAGGACATGTCTACCATACCGAGAAAAAGAAAAGATAAGGAAGAGGATACATCATATGATGAGCCAAAGTGCCACATAGTTCTTTCAGGAAAAAGTGACATAGTGGGATTGGAGGGCAAGACAGACATGTTTGAAGATTATGAAAAGTTTCATGAAATTCCTCCCTTCAAAGTCAAGGCTGACCCAAGCACCCTGTTAAACGATGAAGATTATCCATGGTTACGGCGCAATAAGCAAAGGACACAAGCGAAGAAAAAGTGAAGACTTTCTCTCCATAAGTATATCATTGCAGTGACATGTGAAGAAATGAAATGTCTTTTGTAACACATAAGTTTTTGTCCGAAACTCTAATACTTCGAAAGAGATTTTCCGTTTTGTACACAAAGTGCATCCAGTTTTTGCCGTAACCCTCTCAACTTTTTATGGCATGCTACGTGGGTGAAATGATGATACCACGCCAAATTTCAACCTTTTTAGAGTTCATTTCAAGTGCTTTTCAATTTCAGGGTCTTTTAGCTCGAAACAATCAGTAAGTGCATGAAAAATACCAAATGAAGTCAGAAAGGGTTGAAAATTGATGATGTGGCTTTGAATGGTGCATTTTGAACACGCAAATAGTCTGGAGTTCAAATGAGTTCAAAAAAATGAAATCCTTTTGTAACACATAAGTTTTCGTCCGAAACTCTAATACTTCGAAAGAGATTGTCCATTTTGTACACGAAGTGCATCCATTTTTTGCCGTAACCCTCTCAACTTTTTATGGCATGCTACGTGGGTGAAATGATGATACCACGCCAAATTTCAACCTTTTTAGAGTTCATTTGAAGTGCTTTTCAATTTCAGGGTCTTTTAGCTCGAAACAATCAGTAAGTGCATGAAAAATACCAAATGAAGTCAGAAAGGGTTGAAAATTGATGATGTGGCTTTGAATGGTGCATTTTGAACACACAAAAGTATGGAGTTCAAATAAGTTCAAAAAATGAAATCCCTTTCTAACAGATGAGTTTTCGTCTGAAACCGTTATACTTCGAAAGTGATTGTCCATTTTGTACACTAAGTGCATCCAGTTTTTGTTGTAACCCACTCAACTTTTTAGCACATGCTATGTGGCTGAAATGATGATACCATGCTAACTTTTAACCATTTTAGAGTTCATTTGAAGTGCTTTTTAATTTCTTTCAAAACATCGTGGTAGTGGAGTTCAAAAAAGAATCGGCTAAAAAGCTTTTATAAACCTCTTGTATTTTTGAAACTATAATTATATAAAAATTATACAACTAAAATTATCAAAGTATTTTTGGTTCAAAACATTAATAGCAAAAAGAACATAATGATAAAACACACTGGAAATATATAAAGAAAAAATAAATAAAGCAAGAAACAAAACAAAAATGACCACCACACTGTTGTGCAAGCCCATTGGTCCCGGTTGGTGGAACCAACCGGTACCAATACCCACCTTTAGTCCCGGTTGTTGGCACCAACCGGGACCAATGCCCACCTTTAGTCCCGGTTGTTGGCACCAACCGGGACCAATGGTCTCTGCTTCCTGCCCTTTGGGCTGCCGAAAGGAGACCTTTGGACCCGGTTGGTGGCACGAACCAGGACCAAAGGTCGGCATTGGTCCCGGTTGGTGCCACCAACCGGGACCAATGGTGTGTGTATATATGCAGCACTTGTGAAATTTTTTGTTTTCATCTCGCAGTTCTCCCCGAAACCACCGACCTCCTCGACGCCGTCAGGCTGCCCCGACACCGTCGCCGTCACCCGTGCCCCTGCCCTGCCCCCGAGCATACGCTGACGCCGTCCGTCGCCCACGCCGACGCTGTCCACCGCCCACGCTGTCGCCGTCGCCCGTGCCCTTGCCCTATCCCTGAGCCCACGTCGACGCCGTCCGCGCGCCGCCCATGCCGTCGCCGTTCTCCGCCCCCGGAGCGCGCCCCAGCGCCCCGACCGCCCACACTGTCGCTGTCGTCGCCGACTCTCTCACGTGCGTCGCCTCCGCCGTCGCCCTCTCTAGCCGACGTCGTCCCTGTCGTCGCCCCTGCCCCAGCCCACCCCCACCGCCACCGTCGCCCTTGCTGCCCCCGCTGTGAGCCGCTGCCGCTCCTTGAATGTTTAAAAATATATGTTGTTGATTTGTACATTTATCTAATATGCGTTGTATATTTTTTGTATACATCAAGAACGTTTTTATAAATGTTTGACGCTTCAAAAATGCATGATAAACATTTTTTTATAAATGTATTTTTTTTGTTCATATGTGTATTAATTTTTTTGTTCGGGGAGGGGATGTCGGACATGCATGAGAGGGAGGAGGTCCGCTCACCCGACCAACTATCGTGGCCACCCAAACCCTACAAGAAAGGAGTGTCGTTGTCGATCTATCCCGCCCCTACCCGATAAACTCTCGAGGCCACCCAAACCGGGACTGAAAAAGCGTTGTCGAGGCCATCCCAAACCCTAGAAGTGTTGTTGAGGCCACCCCAAACACTAGAAGCATTGTCGAGGCCACCCAAATTTACCAAGTTAAATGAAGAAAACTCCGGTAACATAGATTTATCAAGAATGACCCCATTATGGATGTGCACAAGTTGATCCAATTTTTTTCCTGATCTCATATATATATATATATATATATATATATATATTCTTCTATATGTCACGTTGTTTGTCAAAGTAACATGCGTATGATGCTACGAAGCTCTTCAAAGTTGTTTTGAAACGGAGTTTCGGATAGAATAATTCGCTTCTTGGTACGAATTTCAGCAAAGACCTTGCAAATAGCGATATTCGGAAGGCTCTTGCCGAACTTCGTAACAAAAAGCTAATTAATTATCCTATCCGGGACTCCGTTACAAAACAATTTTGGAGAGCTTCGTACCATTATGCGCCTGTTACTTCCGGCTAATAATGAAGCCTTGCTTTTCTTGAATACTTTGACACTAGATAACTTGACATATAGAAGGGTAGATGAGATCAAGAAAAATATGGACCATTTTCTACATATTCAGAATGGCGCCATTTTGTTAATTAAATCCCTTAAAGGTTAACAGAATCCCTTGTTTGACATTCATGAGAGAGGTGGTCCGGACGTCGGACATTCATGAGAGAGGCGGTCCGAACGTCGAACATTCATGTTTGTATATTAATTGTCATGTTGTAATATTTGCAGAAACTATGAATCCAAGAGATGAAGAACAAGAACAATTGTTCGGGGACATTATCCACGGCGGACGTGATATCTTGTCATTTCTCAACGACACCGATGGTTTGGAAGGAGAGGATTATGACGGCTTTGGTGATCGAACAATGGAGGAGGAAGGACATCATCATGATGGCTCCGGTGACCGAATGCCGGAGAAAGAAGGAGACCATGATGACAGCTCCGATTACCGATCGGAGGAGGGAGCTGTTGCAAAGTCCGGCGAGGTATATATATTAATTAAGCCTGTGTTGACTAGCCAATTGATGCATTGATTGCTTTGGTATGTACATACATTAATTAACTCTTCTTTCTTCTTTTATAGCCCTCCGGATTGAGCCAAACTTAGGTAACGAGATGAGGCCCGAAGAAGAGGTTGCACAAGGATGAAAAGTTCACGATCACAGCACTCGCGAACGTTGGCCATCCCATTGAACCCAAGCGGACCAAGAACGCATTTTCTGCTCAGTGCGGAGCTATTGTTAGGGACAACATCCCGATCAGCATCAAGCAATGGAATAAGCCTAAGGACAGCGCCCCTGAAGGTGATTATGTCACCGATAGACAGAAAGATGATCTTTGGACCGCCCTGAAGGCAAATTTCACCCTACCGCCAGAGGAGGATCTGAATAAGCCAGTTATAGAGCCACTGGTCAAGGTGTGTGCTCTTAAGAAGATGGAAGATCTATTCAGGAGGTGGAAGAATGATTGAAATCAAAGTTCGTCGACAAAGGGAAGACTCTAGAATTCATCGGCCGATTTGAGAAGATAAGAGATTACTGGCCCGCATTTGTGGACTACAAGCATCGGACAAGAGTAAGAAAATGTGAGAGACAAACAAGGTCAATGCTGCAAAGAAGCACTATCACCATCACACGGGGTCAAGTGGCTACCTCAAAGCCCGGCCGTTGTGGGACAAAACTGAAAATGACCTGATTGCTAAAGGGGTCGTACCACAGGCATTGAACTGGCCAGACTGTTCAAGGACTTGGTTCTTCAGGGTTGGGGAACTTTGGACCCTGAAACAGGGAAGTGTCGTTGGACGGACGAGCAACTTGCAATACCCATGAACAAGCTTCAGAAGTATATCACCACAGCGCAGGAAGGGACGTTCATTCCCGACAGAGAGAAGGACGAGCTGACTGAGGCCCTAGGGAATGCTGAGCACCCTAGACGAACACGAGGCACACTAGGCTCCGTTCCGTGGAAGGTTGGGTTTCCCGACGCATGCGGTTATAGAAGTCGGGAGAGAAAGAGGAAAGCGGAGCTGAGCGAAATTCAGAAGCTCAATGCAAGACTACAAAATCTAGAGGAAGCTGAGAGCCAGCGAGCTGCTGGCCAACCATCTCAGCGGCATGAAGCAACCCCAGAAGCTACCCCGCCATCTCAGCGGAGAAGCAGCATCGCTTCCACGGAGCCCGTTCAGCCTGACTTCACGTCTCCTAGCTACCCCGTGGATACTATCACGGAGGCTCAACATTGCGAGCTTATGACGAAATGCTAGAACCTCACTTTCAAGGCGGATGTCGGCTCTGTTGCACCTCCTCAACCCAACGGAACTTTTCACTGTCGTCCGATTCCACATGGCTATGTTGTTGTGATGGTGGATGAAGTAATGAAGGAATTTGAGGAGCTCGAGCTTGACCACTCTACAGGTGAAGGAGAGAATAAGCTGGTTCGTACCCTGAGGAGTACATGTCTATGGCAGAAGGAGTACATCAAGCTTCCAAATTGGACGCCTTCGCCTCCTCCTTCTCCTCAAGAGAATCAGGGCACTCCACATCCTCCTCATCCTCCTTCTCCTCCGGCGTGTGATCAGGGCACACCTCCTCCTCCTTCTCCTCAGACGAATCAAGGAACTCCGCCTCCTCCTCCTCCTCCGGCGAGTGATTAGGGCACACCGCCTCCTTCTCCGTCTCCTTTTACGCGTGGGGGCACTCAGCCTCCTCCTTCGCCTACTCCCGCACGTCGGAGCAGTACGCCTCCTCCTCAGCCTCGTCGGTAATGGCGGAAGACAGACGCCTCCGCTCCGGCTCCTCCGACGCCTAGTAAGCAACGATGGAAGGGAGCCGCCGCCGCTCCGGCGGCTAGCAGTACAAGCATATGCAGGAGGGAATATAGATACGGTCCATCCCTCAAGCCTCTGGAAAAGTTACCATATGAGAGGACCGAGTCTGAAAACGAGGAGATACGTCAGGCCGAATTGAGGGCCCATTTTGCAAAGAAAACTCCACCTCCGAAGGAGAAGATAGATTCGGTGAAAGCAATGCGCACTATTGATGCCCTAAAGTGACCACCACCGCCTCCGCCAGATTCCAACTTTGATCGCTGTATTAGAAACACATATCAACATGCGCGGTGGTCGGGAAGTACTTCTAGTGATGCAAGGTTAGCAAAATGAAGAAGTGAGAAAAAAAATTCCCCAGCTCGGCGAACAGGCGAACCAATTATGCCCCCTGCTCAAGGTGTCTAGCGATATCGTCGCTAATCATCCGGGGATGGTCCCCAGTACCAAACCTGGTGATTACCTGAGTGTGATGTACAGTTTAAGCCATTGGAGGTGGACGAATTCCGTTACCGGCGCGGGCGGCCTCTCGTCAAACCTGATCATCCTCCTCTAACAACGATGATGCGAAAATTCCATGAATGGTACATGAAAACCTGTCGTGAGTCTGGGAAGGATTCTTTGATACTGTCAGTTAAAGAGGAGCACAACCTCGTTGTAATGGAACTGTTGAATGTTGAATTTGAGGAGATATTCCAGTTATACAATAAAAAGGCCCTCGACAAAACAATCGTGACTTGCTACTGTCTGTAAGTACTACTTTTGTAATTAAGTCTCTTTATGTATATAGCTTAGCTCATTCATTTCATGTATATATCATTATCCTCACTATATTATGCAGATTGAAGATCGTCGAATGCAGAAAAGCACAAATCTATGACATTGGATTCATTAACATAAATGTCATACATGAGTATAATGTTTAAAAGCATGCCACACAAACCGAGGAGAACTTGCTACAATCGTTGCTTAAAAATCAAAACAAAGGGACAATACTCTTTCCTTACAACTTCAAGTGAGTGTTACTGTTTTGTGCATATTCGGTTTCCCTTATTACTCGAGGTTTATAGTAATATAACTGATGAGTTATGCATGCGTGTGAAGTTTCCACTATATTCTGCTAGAGATTAAGCTTGAGCGGGGAGTAGTAATCGTCTTAGACTCGAAATGAAAAGATCCCCAGGAATATGCGGGCATGACTGAAATGCTCCAGAAGTAAGTTCAATCGATCATTATCGCATCATATCAGCAACTTTGTTCATTTCCTGATATCAATTAATTATTTTCTTTGTCTGACAGGGTTTGAAAAGAGTTCACATCAATTGTTCCGGCACTGCCGGGGGAGCTGCGATTTACACACCCGAAAGTAAGTACTACTAGCTAGTTCCGCGCATCTCCCATTGATTCTAGTTTCATCAATACCATTTATCATGCTTGATTATCAGTTTGATTGAACTCTATTTCTCGTAAAGTGCTTGTGGCAGAAAACCGGGAATGATTTTTGTGGATACTACGTTTGCGAATTCATCTACAACGCGACGACCCCTAAGCGGGGCTACTCTGAAAACAATTTCAAGTGCGTAAGCAATAATATTCACAATTTTATTTTATTACCGTATATATGTACTGACCCCCTTCTTCAAATTAGATGTGGCAGATGCGGGATGAACTCCTACCACATGATCGCATACGAGCAATTCAAAAAGAATT
This sequence comes from Hordeum marinum, assembly GCA_022496015.1. Classification (NCBI taxonomy): domain Eukaryota; kingdom Viridiplantae; phylum Streptophyta; class Magnoliopsida; order Poales; family Poaceae; genus Hordeum; species Hordeum marinum. Next base: position 46,393,804 of record CM039673.1, on the reverse strand, counting down.
GGCGGGATTCCTTCTCGACCACGTCATAAGTAAAGCCGGAGAATACCATCTGTAATTGGACATTAGATGTTAAGGATTGTAAGAGATCTTATATTGTATATATGTAGCTAGTAGCGTCGGATATATATACGAAAACTTGTTATACGACCAATCTCTCGGAGAAAGAGAGGTCGATCACTTCTATCTCTATATGTTCATGACAATCTTCTGTACTTAATGGTTCCTTCATTTGCTTACTAGCTAGCGTGTCGAGTTCTCACTATAGTAGCTAGCGTCGACCAAGCACGGAGAAAGAGAGGACACTTCTTTCTATTAATTAGTTAGCTAAAACAATATAAAATTCCTAAATTAACCGTCCAAAACCCGCTAAACCCCCCTCCCTTTCAAAAAAAAACCACAACTGTTACATGCTGACGCGTGGATGCCCTTTGGTCCGGTTGGTGTTACCAACCGGGACTAAAGGTCCCCCTGTCTGGGCTCCCAGCACCAGCCACATGGAGCCCCTTCTGTCCCGGTTGGTAAGCGAACCGGGACTAAAGGTTTTGGTCTTTAGTACCGACCCTTTAGTCCCAGTTCCAGAACCGGGACAAATGGGCCTTACGAACCGAGATAAATGGGCCTTTTTCTACTAGTGTTATTAAAACTCATGCCCTAATCCTTGATTTCAAGTCATTGCCATCACTCAAAGGATTATCAAAGGTAACATGACCCCATAATATGTAGAGCTTGACTTGGTTTGACTCTAACACTGATAAAAAAAATCTTCTTCATGAACAATGATTCTCGAATTACAATCTGAAAAAGTATATTAATTTGGCATCAAAAAGTCACTTGGCTTCACAAGAACATGACGTAACGGTGCAACTTGAGGTCTGCAGAGCTGATACTTCAGGATGCACTGCACTTATATGGAGCGTTCAGTTCGAAAGTGTTATCAGAATAACTATTCTGCACCTAATGTCAGAATAAACGGTTTGTAAATTGAAAGTAAACTCTGTTTTAGTGTAGAAACTAACCTTTTGCTTTCTTTAAGTGTAGAAATTGAAGTGTACAAACTGAACAGTTGCTTTATTTATTTTTGCATTGTAGGTCCGGATGATGGAGTGTTCACTATTGAGCTTCTTAATGGTGAAATTTTATGTGGTTTGGGACATAACCGAACATATATTGATACAGTGGCGAATCCAGGAGCTTTCCTTTGAGTGTTAAATTCTTTTTTTGCTCTAACATTGATTTTTTTCCGCATCGACCTACCGTTATTCTCCAAATTTTCGTCTATTTTTTTTTACTAATGAACATAATCAGATCAGGATAATGACATGTACTGTATCTCTCTAACAAAAATGCTACACCAACGGGTGAGAAGTGGCTGGTTGCTGATCGTGGGCTGCTGCCTAGTGGGCTATTGGCATGCTGGCCACAGGTGGGCTGCTGTATAGTCTCTCAAGCATGTATGCTAATATTTGTTTTGGTCATGTACCTATATATATATGTACATATATCAAAAAAATTGCAGGAACATTTCGGTTTGCATGAGCTCTGCTGGATCCGCCCGTGTATCGATAGAGCGTTCATTACATTGTTCCGGAGGGAGATGTTCTTAGAATCAAGGTCAATATGTGATATATGTACTCTAATGTACAAGTATTGCATACATATTGAGTGGACTTGACGGACCGCGCAGGGGGGGAGGGGGGGTCCTCCGCTAATGTACAAGTATTGAATACATGTTGGCGTAAAACACAAGAAGCAAGAACACAGGGCACCACCCACGCTCGTAACAGGAACGTGCCACTCCTGGTCATTTTATTTCTCATGATCTAGCCCAGTTCTATTCGCTCGATTATGGTGATTCTAGGTTTAGAAAATCAAAAGCTTGAAAAAACTCGATTTGATTGTCTAAAATCATCTGAGAATCGCGAGAATCGGCAATGCAATCGAAAATCGCGTTCAAGCCTCGCTTCTAGCGATTCTAGACACTCCCACAAAACAAAACGGTTCAGTTTAAGACAATACCCCTATTTTAAAACGCAAATTACAAAGGAAATGCCACCAGTGGCCAGCCGACTTGTTCCTCTCGCCCTCGATCCCCCGATCCCCACTCATCCCCGTGTAGGGTTCCAGGGCCGCCGTCGTTGCCGCGCTGCCCGACAGCCCGCCCCGGCAGCTCCTCCACCCGCCCGACGTCTCTCCTCCCCCACGCTTCTTCGCTCTGCCCGCTCGCCTCAGGGCCCGGAGCCGCTGGTGTGCTCCGCCCGCTCGCCTCCATGGCCCGGAGCCACTGCCGCGCTCAGCTCCGCTCCGCCCGCTCGCCTCAGGGCCCGGAGCCGCTACAACTGCTCCGTCCGACGTCGTCGCTCCACGCCACCGGACTCAGGTGAGCTCTCATCACGTCTCTGTCTTCTCTCCTCTGTTTCTCTATTCATAGTTCACATAAGAAATTGATGGATGGGTGGATTGCTGAAGGGATGGATGGACTGGTGAATGGATGCATAGATGGATGTATTCTCTGTATATTTGTCATGCCGTTCAATCGTTTCACATAGAAAACCAACAAAGGATAGATGGATGCATTTGTCTGTAGAGTGAACAATGGATGAATACATGGATGTGTTCCTCTATACACTGTACACTGCTTTGGTATGAGTATTTAGGTAGAAATCTGTTTGCTACTGCAATGTGCTAATGGATAGACATTTCAGCATCCAATTTTTGTTCAGGGGCATTACAGACATTTCAGCATGCAACTCGTCTCATAATCTCAGACCACAATCTCAGAATAGAATTCGACGACTGATTCTGGCTGATTCTGAGAGAAGTTGTTTCTCGGAAAAGTCTCTCAAAAACTAATTTTGAAGAATCAAAAGTTAAAAAGAGCTGGGCCTTAGTGTCTCTTACTACTTACATGGTCACACATATATAGGGACATGAGACCCGCTCGTCACCTGGGGGGTTACCTCCAGCTTATGATTGGTTCACTAGGGGAGCCAACATCCAGCGAACGTTTTGACCTGGTTCGCTTGCTGCCTCCAGCGCGACCCCGCGGGCCAGTTTATCTTTCTGATATATGTGCTCTAAATTGGCATGAACTGACTTATGGAAACAAGGTAATGCCACTATATAAAAAATGACATCTCTGTAAATCTATACTCCTATATAGTGTACAAGCATGGACTCATATGGACCGTTAGATCTTTCTTATCAGATGGTTCAGATTTAGTGTCTTTATCCAGAGGGTAACGTGGCTACAGCTACACCATAGGATAGACTAATCAAACGGTCGACAGTTCAGGGATTCGCAGGCTCTGCCACGCACTGTAGCAACTGTGCTGCAGCGTGCCCCCTCCATGAACTGGCCCGTACATACGCGATTGCTCTCCCATCTCTGTCTAGAAATTCTGGCGTCCTCCCATGAGTGATACTAGCGCCTGCTACCAGCAAACAAAACAAAAGAGAGAGGGAGAGAGACATTGGGCATATCACGTTAGCGGTGTTAAGATTTAGTTAATTAGTTTAATTAAAGGAAATCCCAGCTTTTCCCAGATCGACATGCATGTGCGCTTTTCTCTCCGAAGAGATGCGCCTGTTCCCTCTCTGTCTTTCCTAACCGATGCGTCCGTTAAATCGCATTGTTTGTAAACCGTCGCGCCTGTATGATGTGCCCTTTCAGGAAATATAAATGTAATGTTCATCATCGTCAATACACATCGATTCACATATCACTTTACACGTTATCACGCACTTCTCTCTAGCGAGAGCGACAGGCCACACAGGAACTCGCCGGAGAAGGAATTGAAACGGTGAGGATGTCGTCCCTCGCTTCCCTTCTTGGTCTTCTCTGGGAAGAAGGCCGCCATCACTTCCTTGCCCAGCAGCGAGAACCCTCTGACACTCTGGAACTCTTTAAAGGAGAGATACGATCAACAAAGGGCGGTGATGTTGCCTGAAGCGCAACGGGAATAGACACTAGTCCGATTCCAAGACTTTAAGTCTGTAGCTGCATACAATTCTGCTGTTCATAAGATCAACTCCAAGTTGAGATTCTGCAATAGTGTAGTTTCTGATGCTGATCTAATTGAGAAGACACTTTCAACTTTCCATCCCTCTATGAGGATACTGGCTGAACAGTATCGTTAGCAAAAGTATAAGAAGTACTCTGAGTTGATTTACTCACTGCTTCAGGCAGAGAAGCACAATGAGCTTCTTGAGAAAAACATTTTGGCTCGTCCAACAGGAACGATGCCTCTGCCTGAATCACACTTCAACTCAAAGGGTACTCAAAGGTTCAATGGTTCCAAAAAGAACTGTAGGACATTCAATGGAAAGTGGAAGCGTAATGAGAAGCAGAATAAGTATGGAGTCCAAAAGGGCAAAGATTCTTTCAAGAAGAATGAAAGGGCTAGCAACACTGGTTGCTTCAGGTGTGGTTGTAAGGGACACATTGCAAAGAAGTGTGACACTTCGGAGCATTTAGTGGAATTGTACCAACAGTCACTTGGAAAGGGCAAGAAGGCTTAGGGGAACCAGTACGAAGCACACTTCACTGGAAATGAAGATGGTACCACCACGGTTGATGGTTCGCGAGATGATTCTCTAAACATGGACAACCAGGAGCAGAATCAGCAAGTGGAAGATCCAATACTAGATGTCAAAGATATGCTAGTGAAATTTGGCTCTAGTGACATATATGGAGACCAGATTGAGTCTCATTTGTCTAAGTATTGTAATGATGTTATTAGACATATTACGTGTGTTGTAAAATAAGTTATGTCATTAGACATAATGTGTTAGCTATGTTGTGTGACATAAGGGCTTGTAATAAGTACAAGACATATATATAGTTTGTAATGTATGTAATGATTCTATATGAGTTTGATTATATACTGAACTTTGTTCTTTCACTCTATAGAACTTCAAGAAATAATACAATGGATGAGGAAATGTGTTTGGTGGATAGTGGATCTACTAACATGATACTTAGGGAGATGAAGTATTTCCAGACACTCAAGAAGAGTAATGGAAGTGTCATGACAATTGCTGGTCGAGACACGGTAATTGTTGGTTCTGGTCAAGCTACAATTACACTTTCTATGGGTACTAAATTGGTAATCCAGGATGCTCTACTGTATCCACATTCTACTCGTACCTTGTTGAGTTTTAAGGATATACGCAAAAATGGTTTTCATGTGGAAACTAGTGTAGAGAGTGGGGTTGAATGCCTGCACATAACTCAGCATAAGGGATTTCGAAAGGAAATCCTTGAAAATTTGCCTTCTCTATCTTTTGGGTTGTATTATACACACATTAAACCAGAGACGCACATGGCGTACAAGATAGTTTTTCAGAATCTTGATAAGTTCAAGATTTGGCATGGTCGCCTGAGTCATCTTGGTATTGGGATGATGAGAAAAATTATTGATGGTTCTGTTGGACATAATATAACGGATAGAAAGTTCCCAAAATCATCGGATTTTGTATGCACAGCATGTGCAACTAGAAAATTGATCACAAGGCCATCTTATATGAAAATAAAGAATGAGCCACTTGATTTCCTTGAACGCATTCAAGGAGATATTTGTGGTCCAATACCATTCAGATATTTCATGGTCCTAATTGATGCATCAACGAGATGGTCAAATGTGTGTCTACTGTCAACAAGGAACCGTGCTTTTGCAAAGCTAATTGCTCAGATCATTAAATTGAGAGCAAATCATCCTGAGCATAGGATAAAAACCATCAGAATGGATAATGCTGCGGAATTTAGTTCACGAGCATTTAACGATTACTGCCTAGCGCTGGGCATTTCTGTGGAGCACTCAGTAGTACATACCCAGAATGGCCTTGCGGAATCACTTATCAAAAGGATCAAGTTGATAGAAAGACCGCTCCTACAGAATAGTAATCTTCCAGCTTCATGCTGGGGTCATGCAGTTTTACATGCTGCAGAGTTGATACAAATTCGACCAACTGCATATCATACAGTCTCCTCGTTGCAGTTAGTATGTGGAAACCAACCAAGTATTTCCCATCTGCGGCAATTCGCTTGCGCGGTATATGTACTGATCTCACCACCGCAGCGTAAATCAATGGGCCCTCATAGACGCATGCAATGGGCCCTCATAGACGCATGGGGATCTATGTGGGGTACAATTCTCCATCAATCATAAGTACCTGGAACCCCTGACAGGGGATTTGTTCACAACCCGGTATGCTGATTGCATTTTTTATGAGGACAATTTCCCGGCATTAGGAGGAGAGAATAACCACAAAGAATGCCGAGAAATAGATTGGGATGTGAAAGGCATCCGGTCCTTAGATCCACGTATGAATGAGTCTGAACTGGAGGTTCAGAAGATTATAAATTTGCAAAACATTGCAAATAATCTGCCAGATGCATTTATTGATTATAAAGGTGTCACAAAATCAAATGTTCCCGCTATGAATGTGCCAGACAGAGTAGATGTGACCCATAGATCTACTCAGCCACCTAAGAGGGGGAGAAAACTAGACACAAAGGACAAGGCTTTGCAGAAGCGTCCAAGGGGAATGAGGAATCCTCAAACAGTAAATGCAAGTCAAAAAGATGTTGATATTTAACCTAGGGTTGAAGGACACCTGAAGGATGTTGGACATCCAGAACCCAACACGAGTGTGCACACAAATTTTGGTGTTGGGACATCGAAAGACCTTGATCCAATTGTTGAGGGGAATCACGAAGGATCAAAAGGTATTGATGAGGTATCCATTAACTACATTGATTCAGGAGAATCATACAATAGAAATACTACAGTTGTCGACATTTATTTTGCCTCTAGAATTGCAGAAGGCCTTGATTTGGATTGCGAACCTAGGTCCATGATAGAGTGCATGAAGCGCTCAGACTGGTCCAAGTGGAAGGCAGCAATTGAGGATGAATTGCGCTCGCTCATAAAAAGAGGGGTATTTACTGCAGTAATACCCACTCCTCAGCATGTGTTCCCCGTGGGAGCAAAATGGGTTTTCGTTTGTAAGAGAAATGAGAACAATGAGGTGGTGAGATATAAGGCGAGACTTGTAGCACAGGGGTTCACGCAGAGACCCGACATCGATTATGATGAAACATATTCTCTGTTATGAGTGGAACAACGTTCCGATATTTAATATCATTGGCAGTGAAAATGAAATTTGTCTATCCAACTGATGGATGTTGTGACTGCATATTTATATGGATCATGGGATTCGGATATTTATATGAAAGTCCCTGAGGGAATGAAGCTCCCGAATCCAAAGGCTAATCACAACATGTATTGCGTAAAGTTTCAGAAGTAATTGTATGGCTTGAAGCAGTCGGGAAGAATGTGGTATAACCGACTGAGTGTATTCTTTCTTCAAAAGGGTTACTCAAATAATAGTGATTTTCCATGTGTGTTTATCAGGAAATCTAACGATGGATTTTGTATTATTTCTGTTATGTGGATGATCTGAATATCATTGGATCTACACAAGAAATACATGAGGCAAGTAATCATCTTAAGACTGAGTTTGAGATCAAAGATCTAGGTAAGACTAAATTTTGTTTGGGCTTACAACTTGAACATCTTCCTTCAGGAATACTTGTTCACCAGTCTGCTTATATCCAAAAGATTCTTCAGAAATTTAATATGGATAAAGCATATCCATAAAAAACACCAATAGTTGTTAGATCTCTTGATAGAGATAAAGACCCATTTAGAGCTAAGAACGATGATGAAGAGGCATTAGGATCTGAGTTCCCTTACCTCAGTGCTATTGGAGCACTAATGTATCTAGCAAACTGCACCAGGCCTGATATATCATTTGTAGTAAATTTATTAGCTAGATTCAGTGCATCACCAACTAAGAGCCATTAGGTTGGTGTGAAGAACATTTTTAGATATCTTCAAGGCACCAAAGATCTTGGTTTGTTCTATCAGAAAAATCAAGATCAGACCATGGTGGGATATTGTGATGTTGGATACCTACCGGATTCTCATAATGCCAGATCACAGACTGGTCTTGTCTTCTTGAGTGGAGGTACAGCCTTTTCTTGGAAGTCGACAAAACAAACTTTGGTGGCTACGTCCACAAATCATTCTAAAATTATTGCTTTGTTTGAAGCATCACGTGAATGTGTATGGCTTCGCAGAATGATAAAATTTATTGAAAGTTCAAGTGGGATTGGATCATTGGAATTACCCACCATTATCTATGAAGATAATCCTGCATGTATTGCACAGATGCAAACAGGTTATATAAAGAGTAATATTACAAAGCATATTTCTCCTAAGCTATTTTATCCCCATGAGTCACAGGAAACTGGGGACATAAATATTGTGCAAACGAAGTCATGTGATAATTTTGCTGATTTGTTTACAAAGTCACTACCAAGTTCTTCATTTGAGAAGTGTATCAAAGGAATTGGTATGAAACGACTTCGGGATTTGCAAAGTTGAGGGGGAGTGTATCCCTAAATGATAATCTGTTTGTGATTTTAGATATTGGATATTGTGCTCTTTTCCTTAATTAGTTTTTTCCTAAATGGTTTCTTATGGAAGGTTTTTAACGAGGCAATAGTAATACATGCATTGTGATATGTCGGTTTCTCCTTATTTTCTCACTGGGTTTTTGGAAGGAGTTTTGATGGCATATTGTACATATCTCCTCATATTTTTCCTAAAGGGTTTTTGGAGGAGACTAATCATGATGATGATGATCAAGATATTGATGATGATGTTTACAAGAATAATGGAAGCAGGGATTAGGGGGGGTGTTAAGATTTAGTTAATTAGTTTAATTAAAGGAAATCCCAGCTTTTCCCATATCGACATGCATGTGCGCTTTTCTCTCGGAAGAGACGCGCCGGTTTCCTCTCTGTCTTTCCTAACCGATGCGCATGTGCAATGTGCCCTTTCAGGGAATATAAATGTACTGTTCATCGTCGTCAATACACATCGATTCACATATCACTTTACAAGCGGTACTAGCAATTACACAAGTATAAAGAAAAGAGTTAAGAGTGCGATTAGAAAATTCTGATATGCTCATGTTAGAGCAACCGGCGACCCATTTCGTTCGCGGCTGTCCGTTTGGGTCGGTCCGGTCACAAAAGTCGGCCCAACGCACCGATCTAAACGGACGCGTGTCCGCTTTTTGTCCGTGTGCCGACCCATTCTCGACCCATTTTTTAGGCGGATTTGCGTCAGCGTGGACAAAGGACGGACGCGCGCGCGCTCGCCTACTCCTTTCCCTAGCCCGCATGTCGGTGGCAGCCTCCACCATTTCCCTCCATTTTCCTAAAAAAACACTCTCGCACGCGCGCGCTCCCGCCGCTCGCCATGGACGCCAACCTCGACCTCGATGCCGCCGCCGACCTCGCCTTCCTCCCCTTGTCCAGCATCACGTCCGCCCCCTCTGGCAAAGGCAAGCCTCGCGCCTCTCGCAAGACCGCCGTCGCGCCCAAGCCGAAGAAGAAGCTGATGGCCGAGCAGCGGGCATGGGAGTCAACAAAGAGAAAGAGCCGGAGGCATGCGGTGGATGCGAGGAAGGAAGCCATCGTGGCGGCCGCCATCGCCGCCACCACGCAGCAGGAGGCCATCAACGCCCGTGTCACGACGACAACGAGGGAGGCGCTAATGTAGCTAGGGTTAAACCCTGGCCAGCATGGCCTCGTCAATGCCGCTGTGGCCGCAGCCAGCACCTGCTCATTTGTGTTTCCTCGGATGGTGCTGCCCTACTCGCCCCACGCATTGGCGACGCAGCCCATCTTCCATGTCTACCCACAGGCCTCCCGACTCTCCGAGGAGTGCTCGCCCGAGGTGAGCATGGTGGCGCCTCCCACGCCCGCGCCCGCGCCCATCGACCTCAACGCCACACCGGTGCTCGGCGGCTCGTCATTCGGAGGGGCGAGGAAACGCGCATGGAAGATGCTAGCGGACGTGCTGTCGGGCGCACACAAACTGTTCAACGGAATGCCGGCCTCTGGCGATGATGACTACATGTAGAGCATCATCTTCGAGGGTGGTGTGCCAGCCGCTGGCGGTGCCGCCGGGGCTGGCTACGACCTCGACGAGACACAAAGCCAGGACGGCCGAGGGACGTTCACGCCGTCCACCTTTGATCAAGATGAGGTCGCCTTCATGCATGATCAGGTCGGCATGGACCTGGATGGCTTCCTACTCGACCACTAGTTTTCGGAGGACTACAGTCTCGGGGAAGAGGATGAGGTGGACGTTGAAGGGGAGCTATTGTTCGAGGACGAGCTCGCCAACCAAGCCGCCGGGGGGACACCAAAGCACAAGAGCACGCGGACGAAGGCGTACACGGCGGCCGAGGACAAGCTTCTCTGCGAGTGTTGGAGGGACATTGGTTAAGACCCCAAGACCGGCACCGAACAAAAGGCACTAACCTTTTGGACTCGTGTCCATCGTGAGTTCCATAAACGCAAGAAGTTTCCACCTTACCAAATGATAAGCACGCGCGGATGTGTGTCCATTTAGAAGCGATGGAAGGTGATCCAACAAGAGTGCAACAATTTGTGTGCCACTCTTGAGAGCATCAAGGCATGCCCCATGAGCGGCATCGGCATGCAAGGCATGGTATGGTAGCAAACGGCCCTGTTTGTGTCATTCCGTTTATGCTTGCATGTCCATTTCCATATTCATTTGTCAATATGATTGCATGCAATTCATTCGTACGCATTCCAAGCTTTGGAGGCATTCAATTTCCAACACGGTGGCAAGTGCTTCAACCTCTCCCATTGTTGGAGGCTCGTCAAAGACAAGGAGAAGTTCAAGGTGCGTGGGGGGCGTGGAGGAGGAAGACAACGAGAAGCCACGGGCGCAAGGGAAGGCCAACTCCAAGAAGCAGGACCAATGGGATGCGGCGACGAACGCCTTTATCGCAAGCGTGGAGGGCATGATGACCAAGAAGGACTCGAGGGAGGAGGAGCGTGACGATACAAGGAAGAGCAAATGAATGCCTTCATGGAGATCCAAAGAAGGAGGCTTGACATGGAGGCAAAGAAGCAAGCCAAGATGCTTGAGATGGAGGCAGAGAAGCAAGCCAAGATGCTAGAGATCGAGGCCGCCAACGCCAAGACCAAGGCGAAAGAAGTTGCTCTCGCGAGCATGATGATGAGGATGGAGATCATGAAGGTGGATCTCAACACCGTGTTGCCAAGGAAGATGCCATGGTTCGAGAAGATGCAGGCCGACATGCTCAAGTTTGGCGATGAGTGATCTATGGCGGCGAGCGCCATCCTTTTTTATATGTCGGCAAGTGTGCTGGCATGACCACGGCCGCTATGGCATGGTCGAACTCTCCCGTCCCTTTTTTGTGTGTTGGCATGTGTGGCGGTCGCTGGCAAGTGCGCAGCTGAACTGCGTGTTATTTTTCCGAAGCTGGCATTGTATGTCGGCTGGCATGATGCCGGCATGAACTTCGGGCGACGACATGGCCGCTGGCATGATCTATGGCCACGGGCCTTTTTCGAAATTTGCGTGCTTACATGAAATGGATCGCTGCCCGTTCGGCGCACTGCCGACCCAAAGCTTAAAGAGGACGGACGCCGAGCGGACGGCCAATCCAAATGGACAAAAGGCGAACAAATCCACCGTCCATTTGGATCGGCGGCGTTGGAGTTGCTCTTAGTATATCAACTAGCAAGGAAATGAAAGATGAAGAGAAATGACATGCAGCGGTACCGGAAAGTTTTTTTAAAAAAACTAGAAAACCGTAAATAAAATAGAAGTATGCATGTGGTACACCTCAAAACAATGTAGGCATGTGATATATTTTGTAACTAACTATCTTTTACCTTCGCTCAAATATTTGTTTTAAGAATATTGTGAAATAGTTTTCCCTATATTTACTACTAGCTTTTGTGTATAAGAATAAATATACGTAGTCAAATGTTTGAATAATCATATGGTCTAGAATGACAATGAGAGACTTGAAGGGATATCATTTTCATTTCAGTACTTTAAAATGTTAAATACCGGTATAACTTTTTTATTTTATTTCTACAGTTGATGATTAATTACTTAATGAGTTACACGAATAAACTCACCATATAGTTTATTTGATGATACTTGCATTGTCCAAACCATGTGTGTATCTTTTTTGTATAAACTTTGTGAGATGAGCAGATGTACTTGAATGCAATAAGTAAATGAATACTAAATATAATCGACAAATTTCCGTCATAAGATATAGCATTTCACAACACGTGCATGGCACGTGCCATTTACTAGTTTTATAAAATATACAAATGAGTACGATAAAAAAACATTTGTATGACCTTCATAAATGAAAAACGCCAGGCTAAAAGCTTTAAAAACTGACATTCGTCGGGATAAAAAATGACACCCCTTAAATGATAAAAAAATGTCATCTATTAATAATAAATATTCCATCTCTTAATAATAAGAAATGCTGTCTCTTAATAAAAAAGTGCCATCTCTTAATAAAAAAAGTGTCATATCTGAATAATAAAAATGTCATCTCTTAATATATAAATTCCATATTAAGAATAAATGCCATCTCTTTAAATATAAAAACAACATCTCTTAATATAAAAAACGTTAACTCTTACTACAAAAGTGACATTCAAAAAAATGCCATCTCTTTTACAACTGACATTTGTTGGTGCGGATTGTTTTCTAGAAGTGATACGTTCGCTGAGTTTTGTTCTGAGAGCGACCTACCTCAAAATCTGACGTTGCAGCGGCCTTGCGTCCAGATTCGTGCAACAAGGGAAAGGAGGGACCCTGGGAAAACCTCCACAGCTGACGGTCGCCAGATTCCCGGATTTGATGAGTATCCATTTTTTGTGCTAATAACGCGATTTACACGGGACAGGGCACGGATCATAGGCTGTCGGGCTGTTCTCCCCTGCACAGACCCCAAAGGTTGCATATCAGACATCCTCAGATACTGCCCACGACCAGAATCCGATAGATAAACTTTGTTCATCTCTCTCTCGGTTGCTGCTTCCTGTCTCGGGATCGCATGATTGCGCGGCCGATCTAACACAACACCACCACCGCACCACGCGTCGCGCGCATGCGGAGCTCGCTGCCAGGATCAAACATGTAGTTGACACAAGTCTAACACGCGAAGTAAAAAGGACCGGAGGGAGTAATAATACTCCTCCCGAAGGAATCCGGATCTTGGTGAACCCGGAGGACATGCGATGGTTCCCGCATCATTTCGATCACACGCCCGGCCGTTTGTTCCGAGCATTCCAGCAGAGTTTGCTCTGAGCTGCTGCTGCTGCTGATTGGTCTAACCGAATGAATGTTCTCTGCACTTTCCTGGCCCTGCTCCTCAGCCTATCGGGTATTAGCAACCGTCTCCAGTTGTTGTTCCCCTCCCAAGCGCAGGTTCTTACGCGTTACTCATCCGTTCGCCACTGGAAACACCAAGGCTTATGCCAGATCGCTGCGGGAACATCACTGTCAACTGAATGTGCAAATGTAGTACAAGACCTGCGTGCGTGGCTTGCAAGTTTATGCGTTGAACTGAAAAGAGTAACCGTGTTAACAAAAGAGTTACTGATTGAGCTTCAGAATGCCGCTGTCAATTGTGAAATTAAGTGCATCTACTGGACGCATGGTGAGCACCAGCATATACAAGTTACCTGTCACCAGTGTTTTGATTTTCGGTTTGCCATTTTTCTCGGCCCAGAACGAAATGGCCGAATTTCGGTCATTTCAAAAAAATCGGCAATATTTCGGACGAAATTGTAAAACCAAATTTTGAATTTTCACCCAAAATTTGACCGAAATTTGGCCGAAATTCGGCAGAAATTTGAAAAAAATCACAGAATTTTGAAATCTAACAGAGCGAAAGCATAGCAACCCAACAACCATCATGAGTAATCATATAATGTTCAACAATTATCTAGGAATTAAAATAACAACATCAGTCCAACATAACCCTCATGCACATTGGTTCTGAACTTGACAGTCCACAATCATCACACCATATTTCAAAGTTTTAATACTTCAATACAACCAACAATAGACTTTAAAAGTTTTCACATAGAAACAGATCCAAAAGACATCCATCAAAGCATCACACCGAACAGCAGCTCCAAAAGAAATCAATGAAAGCATGCATAGGTAGGTCTTGTTCCATTGAGAAATCTCCAGCTTCTATGCTCAAATCCTCCAACCAACATCATGCTCCAAGCTCCAACTAGCATCATATCAGCTAGGTGCCATTTCAAAGACAAATACAAGTGATAAGTAGCATTCAGAACAGCACTAATATGTGATAATTAGCAACTAAAATAGAGTGTTAAGTAGGAAATACAACAGCACTACTAGGTGAGAAACTAGAACAACAATACTAATCATACAGAATGAGCATAAACATTAGAGCACCAGAAAAATTAAAGATCAACCTACTTAAAGAAAGCAATGTAGATCAAGCTGCAAAAAGATCAACCTGAATCAGAAACACCAAAAAGAAAAGACTTACCAAATCTACGAGTAGAGGTTGTTGACGTGCTTGGTCTTCTTCCTGTTAAGTCGTCCAGATCTACGAGTCTCCAAATTGCCAATGCTTGTTGTTGTATCCTTTTCAACTTGTACTTGTGTCTCTTCTTCAAGTTGCATTTGTGTCTCTAGCTGATCTTGTAGACCATCCTCACTCACCTCATCATCATCTTCAATGTCATTATCAACATATTCATTCTCTCCATCATCATCCTCACTCTCAGTTTCAACAAACTCATTCTCATCATCATCACTCCTCTTTCTTTTCTTGTTACTACCCTTTGAACCAACATAAGAAGCCTTCCTGCTTGAGTTGAGATGCCTTATTTTCTCAAAAACAGCACTAGCTGCATCAGCTCCATCCACAATTGGATCCTCTACATCCTCATTCAACCACTCCATTATTGCATTTGTTTCACCAAACATTGTTGTATCCATTAGCAATGCACTTGGATCAATTTCTTTATCTATATATCTCTCTTTCCCTTCATCTTCTTCAGCACGTATCTTCAAGGGTTGAATAGTAAACCAAGTAAATTATAAGACATGCAAGGAAACACAAGGTAGAAAGTAAAAGTGTTGATTTATACCTTTAGGTTGTAGTGGACAGAAACTAGCTTGTCGAGCTTGTCATATAGAAGACGATTCCTTTGCTTTGTATGCACCAAAGCAAAAGCGCTCCAATTTCTCTCACACCCACTAGAGGAGATACATTGTGAGCAAATTCTCATTGCACACTTATGTAATGCAGGAACATCCCCTCCAAACTGAAACCACCATTGGGCTGCAAGATAACACCAATTAATTTTCAGAAATTCAAACTGGAAGAAAATGGAAATTCTAAAACTAAAACACCATGACTTACTTGGCTCCATTCTTGCCGCAGCTTCTTCTGCCAGCCTGGTCCCAAACCTCCCTTGGCACTCCCTAAACTTCCTCACTTCATCAATGGCTGAAAGAGCACTCACTGGATCTAGTATCTTCGCTATTGCATCTGTTAGTGAAGTGGCATAATCGGTGTCGTTGCAAAGGTTCAGCTTGTAATGTGTATATGGATCAAGGACGGCAGCTGCAAAACAACAGAGCCACGTGAATTAAAAAAACAGAAAAATGAGATAACAGAAATTGCGAAGGTTGAATTATTTATCACTACCTGCAACCATTAATGTATCTTCTTCCATCACATCTATCCTCTTACCCACCTTGCGCATGAATGTAAGGTACAACCTTGATGTAGGGCCAAGATGGGCTTCCATCATTTGTATAGCGAGCATCATACGCTTTGAAGCCAGAAAGTGTGCATTGTTTTTGTGTATCTGCATACCTCATGGCCATATAAAGTGGCCTCAAAGAACCCAATACCCACTCTAGTGCGTTCCACCAAACATTACTAGACAAACACTCTTCTGCAAACACATACCCAGGCTCATACCTCCACTGACACTCCTTCCAATCCTTTGAAACCATCCACTCCCTAAATTTATCTTTCTTGGAATGGTAACTATCAAGGAACATGAAGACAGTCCCAAAACGGGTGGCATTTGGTCTAATCAGTTCACCACCTATGTTCTTCTTCATATTATCATGGAGATTATTGTGCTTATGCATGAACCTACAGATTGTCTTGGCACTCTTGACTATCACATCAACCTCAGGAGATTTAGCTATATCTTTTAGCATAAGATTGACGGTATGGGCAGCACATGGTTGCCAAACAATATGAGAGTATTTTGGTTCTTCTATAAGGGTTTTGCAAGCTTTCTTATAATTAGATCCATTATCGGTTACTATTTGAACTATATGCTCATGCCCTATCTCTTCTACAACCTTTTCAATCTCTTTATAGATAAAGTCTGCAAAATTATGTAAAATGCATATACATAATTAGAACAAGGCATTAAGAACATAAAACAATTATAGGACAGATCCAAGTATTCAAGAAACAAATATTGTAAGAACTTATGTAAAATGAAACTACACCTAATTAGAACAAGGCATTAAGAACATAAAACAATTATAGGACAGATCCAAGTATTCAAGAAGCAAATATTGTAAGAACTTACGTAAAATGAAAATATACCTAATTAGAACAAGGCATTAAGAACATAAAACAATTATAGGACAGATCCAAGTATTCAAGAAGCAAGTAAAGTGCTAAGAAGAGAAGGAAGAAGTAACCTGAATTCTGAGTCTGGCCGGATGCATCAATAGTATTGAGGAAGAACATTCGTGCATTACAATACACCATGAAGTTTATGATGCTCATTCCTGTAGGACCAGTCCAAGAATCGCACATAAGAGTCACACCAAAGTTCTTCCAGTCTTGTTTGAATTTTTGAAGAAACGAATTAGCTTCATCATAGTTGGCCTCCAAATATTGCCCATCAATCTCCTTCCCGGTTGGTATAGGAATGGGCCCTAATTGTTGAGTGATCTTCACAGCAGCTCGAAAGTATGGACAATCAGCTTTATGTCCAGCAATATCATTGGCATGAAAAAACTTGGACCAAGCTAGGCCAAGTGCATCTCTTGAATTACGATTCAAAGCACTACTGATCTTGGGTTGCATAGATACTTTGTTGCTGGATAATTGCTTGTCAAAATAGGCGGCGATACTCCTTTTACCAACAGAAACATGCACATCACCCACACACCCCCTGCCAATTCTCCTTTCAACTTTGCGAGAGACATTCGGGTCACGCAATGCTTCTCTAATATTCATCTGAATTTCTTCTTCATCATCATCTAATACGTTAATCACCCCTCCTTTTTGATACAGCCCTTCCATAATATTTCTTTCAATTCTCAGCCTGCTATTTTGTTTGTCTCTTTTCTTCCTCTTTGATTCATCCCGGCACTCTCTCATTGCATCTCTCACATTTCTTGGCACATTGGGGCAGCTCCTCACATTACCTACAATACCACCAAGGTGCTCCGCGACACGGGTTGCACCTCCACCTTTGTGCTTTAGGCTGCAGTACGTGCAATCAAAACCCCCATAATACGGCCATGCATGGTTCCAAGGATCATACAAGTTATTGTCTTTAAGTCCTGCATTGCAAGGTTACAAACATCACTTTAATTGAACCTAGCAAATAAAGATCATGGTTCCAATTGCATCGCGTGACCAAGAAAATAGTATAGCCAGATTCTCAAACTGTAACTAATTAAATTGCTGCAGTTTGCTGTGAACAAGAAAAGCATAGTACTACCTTTCCAAGGTCTATGGGAAGCACTTCCATTTGCATCGTGGTTGCCACTGCCACTGCTATTTGCATTTCCATTACCTGCAAAATCAGTACAACCAAACTGCTATGAAACTGCTATGAAGAATGAGTAACACTACGGAAGCAAAATACTGGAGATAAATATTCCTAGATAATGTTCAGTTATGTTCAGTTAATATTCAGTTATGAAGAGTGAGTAACTAAGGAAGCAAAAAAGATGTTCAGATAAATATTCCTAGATTTCTGCAAGTAGCAAGCATAGTGATACCTTTCCTAGATAATGTTCAGTTATGAAAGTGAGTACCTAAGGAAGCAAAAAAGATAATATTCAGTCTACAGGCGCACAACATATATAGGCAGCAGTGAAAGTAAAAATACTGGAGATGATCCATGCGGTTGTAATGAGGCAAGTACTGGGTTTTGATTTTCGGCCGAAAAAATCGAATTTCGGCCGAAATTCGGCCATCTCGTCATGGGCCGGCAGATGGGCCTTTCGGCCGAATTATTTGGCCCAATTTGAACTTGCGTGGCTTGGCCCAGGTACCAGTGTATTCCTGTTAGCGTGAGGCTGATATAAAAGCATGAAACCTAGCTCACAAACCCTAAAACTCTCGTTTCCTCTCCTCTCCTCCTGTGTGCGGCGCCGCCGCTGCACACAGACTCACGCAGCTCATCCGGCGGTCCGGCCAAGAAGCTCAATCTCCAGATCCACTAGCGTCCTCCACCCCCATCCTTCTTTCCATTGAATCTCCAACGCTACGGCATGGTGCTCGACGGCTACGTCAACGAAGGTGACAAGTTCAATGGAGGCAAGAGCACGGGGCAGGGGCAGCAGCATGGAGGGCGTCCACTTGATTTTGAAGGTAAATCCACTATGCCGTGACTCATCTGTTCCATGGGCGTGTGAAGTAGGTTCTTATTCTGAAATTAACACTGAAGTGCTAACTTTCAATCATAATATTGCAAAAGTTTCAGTATACAGGAACAGTTTTGTGTGGATGCTAGTGTACAAGATGTGTGGATGCTAACTTTCAGTCATAATATTGCAAAAATACTTGGTCTCTGTCTCTCCGCCGCTGCTGCTGATGAGGAACGCCACCCAGCCCATGCATGGCAGCTGCTCGATGGAGGGGCGGAGCTTGTGTAGGAGACGACCGGGAGGAAGAGCAGAAGGAGAGTACAGGATGCTAACTTTTGTGTGATTGCTAATGTACAGAGGGGTCAGAGGCATGGTAAATATGTTGCACACACTTGTTATATATCTTGAACACACGCACACACAGATTGGTGCTGTAGAACTAGCTACCAATAATACTTGGATGCATAGATCGCTACTTGCCCAGTGTTTTGATATTCGGTTTGCCATTTTTCTCGGCCCAAAACGAAATGGCCGAATTTCGGTCATTTCAAAAAAATCGGCAATATTTCGGACGAAATTGTAAAACCAAATTTTGAATTTTCACCCAAAATTTGACCGAAATTTGGCCGAAATTCGGCAGAAATTTGAAAAAAATCACAGAATTTTGAAATCTAGCAGAGCGAAAGCATAGCAACCCAACAACCATCATGATCTTAGGATGCCTTTTTGATCTTAGGATGCCTTTTTGGGGGCGAGATCGCGGCGTTCAATGTTACGGCCAATGATGAATGCTTATTCTCTTTCTCGGTTGCCTCTGAGGATGTGGCCATGCTAATCCGAAGCTACGGCCATCTCAAGCGTTGCGGCGTTCTCATCCGATTCCCGCACCCGCGGCTGCCGTCGTCTGCTCCCCCGACTAGTGATCATCATTCTCCTGGCGGCAACCTGGTCCAGCCTTCATCAACAATGCTGCAACTCCCCGACGCCGCTAAGGTACGCCGTGTTCGACCAGGTTTTGCTTTTCGTAGATTTGTCTTGCACAATCTCCACTCAGATGTTACCCAAAACTACCGCTCCAACTTTAGGCCACCACAAACTCCTATCTGGATTGCCTTGCGCGTCTCTAAGCAAATTAAACCTAATGTTAAACTGATAGTTGATGTCTAGACCACTGTTTTGCTTCTTCAAATGTTTTTAGAGTAACTTGCGTTCGTGACGGCCTGTTCCTATCACATGTTGCCCCGCTCTTTTCTTTCATTTTGAATTGTTGGTCTTCCCTACTAGCACAAGTGCTGACGATTGGCTTGTGCAAAACAGTGCTTCAGCCCATGCCGCCTCTTCTCCTACGTCGCTAGGACCAGTGGCCTCTAGCTTTGACTAATCTCTATTCTTGGTCCTATCTCATCGCATGCGCTAGCTCCGGTCACGCCCAGCAAAACTTTGACTAATCTCTATTCTTGGTCCTATCTCATCGCATGCGCTAGCTCCGGTCACGCCCAGCTTTGACTAATCTCTATTCTTGGTCCTATCTCAGCAACCTCCAGGTCTTTGAGGATAGATTCAACCTTTCTTTCTTATCTGTTTTGTATAGGAGTTAGTGAGTTATATAAGTTTTAGTCAGCTTTAGTGGTGGCTCCGACATGTACTTGTCCAAGTCAGTTGTATCACCATCATCAACCCCGTCATTTGATTCATATAAGAACTTCTGAAAATCAGAATCTTCTTCCGTTATGTCATCTTTACTTGCTTCAGCATTGCCACTAGATTTGTCAGGTTCATCGGATTTTCGAGAGGCAGTGGCATATGATTCATATATTTTCTTGACAACAACAACAAACTCTTCTACTTTAGCACGAAATATCAGTGGACCGTAAACCTTTCTCATTAGATATTCTACTCCCCTTTTCCTATATCTTGGATCAAGAAAGTAAGCCACAGCTAGAGCAACATTTGACTTTTTCCAGTACTTCTCAAACTTTGTGTTCATAGAGTCTGCCATTTTGCTAATAATCTCATTTTCACTACTACACCACTCCCTAATTAAAGCCTTAACTTCTGCAAAGCTTTGATAAAATAAGTTCGCTGTTGGATAGGAAGTACCTGACAACAACACAGTAATGCCTGAAGAACAAGATTATTTGTTCAGTTTGTCAAAAGCGTAATTAGATCAACTCTCCGTTTCATACATCTAGTTAGCTTGACATCTAGTACAACACTTTACATTTGTGAGAACTGAAAACTACTATCTTGTACGTACATCAGTAGTCAGTACATATACATCTAGTTAGCCTGACTAATGCAAGCATCCATCATGACAGAAATTAGCACTTACGTTCTGGTCGGGGAGTGTAGCAGAGATGGCCGGCGAAGTGAGGATGTGGCCGACGTCCGACGCCGGCGAAGTGCAGAGGTGGCCGGTGTGCGTCGCCGCTCTAGTCAGGAAGCAGCAACGTCAGTGCAGCGAAGGGGACTAGGGAGCGGCTAGGCTGATCTGGAGGGCCCCGGTCACCAGCGGAGCGACGGAGGGGACCATGAGCGTCGGAGCAGAGCGAGGTGCGCGCCGCCGCCAAACACAACTACGACAGAGGAGGCGTGGTAGCTTCTGCTCATGTTCGTGCGACGTGCCGCAGTCATGCATGCACTAGGTTTAGGTTACGTTCTGTTCCCCTTTTTGGGCTGGGCTGGGCTAAAAGCATATCCAGCCGCGGCCCCGAAGGACCCTCCAGGTCTTTTTTTATCGCGGCGAAAAAAACCCAGCCGTGGTCTTAGGACGCCGTTTTTGTCGGTTGAGGGATTTTTTCTGGGCCGGCGAACCCAGGCCGAACCCAGGACGCTGGGTCTCTTGGGGGCTCCGATGTTAAGAATTTCGTGTGTGGGAGGCGAATCTCGGTCCTTTTTCCTAGCGCCGAGCCCTCCTCCGCTGCCGACCCCGACGACCCTCGCCTGTTCATGGCCCCTGCGCCGCCGCTAGAAGAACCCATTTCGCCCTCCCTCGCCGGATTTCGCTTTTCCGACCCTCGCCCATCCCTCGCCCAAGCCACGCCGGCCGGGGCGCCGGCGTCTGCTCGCCTGCTCGCCCGTCACGTCGACAAGGTGTTGGACGTTTTGCCTGCTCGGCCATGGACTCGGACGATGAGGAGACATTTGCGGCCCTGTTGGAGGAAGAAGCCAAGGCCGACACCGACGACGAGGAGCACCTCATGATACTTTCCTCGCTGGCAGGCCTATTTGTCAACAATGACAAGCCCCAGCGAGGTAGCTCGACGCCGGGGCGGCGCAAGAGCAACTGGAGGCATCCGATGGAGGGGTATTGCATGCTCTACGCCGACTACTTTGCCGACTCTCCATTGCACGGTGAGAAAGTATTTCGGCATCGCTACCGGATGAGCCGGAAGCTTTTCCTTGGGATTGTTAATTCCGTCCGGGAGTTCGACAGCTATTTCGTTTGCAAGAAGGATTGCACCGGCACAGTTGGATTCTCCTCACTTCAGAAATGCACACAAGCTATGAGGATGCTTGCATACAGAGCTTCCGCGGACATACAAGAAGACTATGGGCGAATGGCCGAGTCCACCATCATTGAGTGTCTGTACAAGTTCTGCAGAGCAGTGGTGGCAGTGTTTGGACCACAATATTTGCGATCACCCAATGTCGAAGACACTACTCGAATCCTGGCACAGAATGCAGCAAGAGGATTTCCAGGGATACTTTGAAGCACCGACTGCATGCATTGGTCATGGAAAAACTGCCCATTTGCTTGGCAGGGGATGTACAAAGGCGTCAAAGGTGGTTGTAGTGTGGTACTTGAGGCAGTAGCGACACATGACCTATGAATTTGGCACTCCTTCTTTGGTATGCGAGGAACTCACAATGATATCAACGTCTTGAAGTGCTCGAATGTCTTTGCCAAGCTTGTTGAAGGTCATACTCCTCCGGTGAACTTTGGGGTCAATGGACTCTAATACAACAAGGGACACTATCAGGCAGATGGTATCTATCCGAGATGGTCCACCTTTGTGAAGACTATCTCAAAACCTATGGCGCCAAAGAAGGAACACTTTGCTAAGTGTCAGGAGGCTTGCAGGAAAGATGTCGAGCGAGCATTTGGTGTGCTCCAATCGCGATTTGCTGTTGTCAGGTACCCCGCTATGACCTGGTCCACAAGGCAGATGTGGGAGATCACGAAATGCTGTGTGATGACCCACAAGTATAGGGGGTCTATCGTAGTCCTTTCGATAAGTAAGAGTGTCGAACCCAACGAAGAGCAGAAGGAAATGATAAGCGGTTTTCAGTAAGGTATTCTCTGCAAGCACTGAAATAGTGGGTAACAGATAGTTGTATGATAAGATAATTTGTAATGGATAGCAAGTGACAATAGTAACAAAGGTGCAACAATATGGCCCAATCCCTTTTGTAGCAAGGGACAAGCCTGAACGAACTCTTATATAAAGTAAAGTGCTCCCGAGGACACATGGAAATTACTGTCAAGCTAGTTTTCATCACGTTCATATGATTCACGTTCGCTACTTTGATAGTTTGATATGTGGGTGGACCGGTGCTTGGGTGTTGTCCTTACTTGGACAAACATCCCACTTACGATTAAGCCCTCTCGCAAGCATCTGCAACTACGAAAGAAGAATTAAGACAAAGTCTAACCATAGCATTAAACTAGTGGATCCAAATCAGCCCCTTACGACACAACGCATAAACTAGGGTTTAAGCTTCTGTCACTCTAGCAACCCATCATCTACTTATTACTTCCCAATGCCTTCCTCTATGCCCAAATAATGGTGAAGTGTCATGTAGTCGACGTTCACATAACACCACTAGAGGAGAGACAACATACAACGCATCAAAATATCGAATGAATACCAAATTCACATGACTACTATTAGCAAGACTTATCCCATGTCCTCAGGAAGAAACGTAACTACTCACAAAGCATAAACATGTTCATGATCAGAGAGGTATTGGATAGCGTTAAGGATCTGAACATATGATCTTCCACCAAACAAACCAACTAGCATCAACTACAATAAGCAATTAACACTACTAGCAACCTTGCAAGTACTAATCGGAGTTGCGAGACGGAGATTGAATACAAGAGATGAACTAGGGTTTGGAGATGAGATGGTGGTGATGAAGATGTTGATGGAGATGAGTCCCCTGCGATGAGAGGAGTGTTGGTGATGACGATGGCGACGATTTCCCTCTCCGGGAGAGAAGTTTCCCCGGCAGAACAGCCCTGTTGGAGCTCTAGATTGGTTCTGCTCAAGTTCCACCTCGTGGCGGCGGCGTCTCCTCCCGAAAGCTCTGTTATGATTTTTTCTCGGACGAAACCCTTGATATAGGAGAAGATGGGGGCCAGAGGAGCTACAGGGGGCCCACGAGCCCTCCAGGCGCGACCAGGGGGGTACCGCGCGCCTGGCAGGCTCGTGGCCTCCTGGTGGCTCCTCTCTGGTATATTTCTAGCCCAGTATTTTTTATACATTCCAAAATAATTCCTCGTTGATTTTCACGGATTTTGGAGTTGTACAGAATAGGCATCTCAAACTTGCTCCTTTTCCAGCCCAGAATTCCAACTGACGGCATTCGACCTCTTCATGTAAACCTTGTAAATTAAGAGAGAAAATGCATAAGTATTATACCATAACGTGTAATAACAACTCATAATGCAAAAAATATCAATATAAAATCATGATGCAAAATGGACGTATGACTGTGTCTTCTTACACAACATGATCATTGAGAGTGAGCAGGAAGGGCCAGTGTTTGATCCTGAACCATATCATAGGATGGGACCTCTTCCAGTTGTTGATCACCAAGTACCAGCAACATAGACTGCCTACCTCAATATGCGCCAGGAGATCCGAGAACCACAAGTGCATCAAGAACTGCAAGACGATCTGGTGGAGCACCTATGGAGGCTTAAGGGCAACACCTAGCTCGATTTGTTTTAATTTATGTTGGAACTTGCTTCATTGAACTATTTGATTTTGTATTAATTTCTACGATGAACTTTGGTACGAAACATTTAGTTTTTTGTTGAATTTATGCCAAAAGAGCGCCGATTTTGTTCATTTTATGCCCCAAAAGCGTCGAATTTGTTGATTTCAAAGCCGAAATAGTGTCGAAATGGGGCCGAATTTGGGCCAATTCTAAGTCGATAATGGGCCAAAAGCGGCGGTTGTGGGGCGACCCCGGGGGTTCGACTGGGAAAACGAGCCCCCCAGGCCGATTTTATCGCCGGCTTGGCCCGAGGCGGCACTATTTTGGCCCCCTGGGGGGGCCAACGGCTGGAGATGCTCTGAGGCGTGGGAGGAGAAGTTGGGTTGGGTTGTTGTGTGTGTGGGGGGGGGGGGCTACTGGGCTGACGACTCGAGGGGTAAAACAGATTGTTCCGAATTATTAAGGCCGGATTATCCGATCCAAAAACGACGAATTCTATATCCGCCGGATATTGACTGTCTCGTATCCTACTCCCTATCCGACGAAGCTATCCGGTATCCGATTTCTATATCCGGCGGACTTCGATCTCTCTTCCCATTTTCTTGTTTCGTCGTATTCAGAACCGGATTCAGATAGGAAATATCTGATCCGCTTTCACCCTGAGCCATGCATGACCCCGATGCATGCGCACGCACGCGCGTCGGTGCACCCCGATGCTCCTCGCCCGGGTGCAAAATTTACTATTCTCACCCTTTTTCAGAAGTTCAATCGGATCTGACCGCAGCTTGAATTTTTTTGTGGATCTGACCCTTTTCCTACCGCCACCAGTCGTGGTGGCAAGCTTATACATCCTACCGCCAGCGTGCGTGGCGGTAGGCTCCCGTCAGCCCCAGACGGAACCGTCCGTGCAGCTGACGTGGACGAGTACCCTATCGCCAGAGGCTGTGGCGGTAGGGTGTAATAGCCTACCGTCAGAGGCTGTGGCAGTAGGGTCCCCAGATCTTATCCTCCCGTGGCCTTATGGGCGGGCCCCACCCACCCATCTTCAACCTCTCTCCTCCTTGCATGAACAGAGGTCGGTGGCGCCTCTCTCCTCCTCCCGATCCCTTCCTTCGATATCCCTCTCCGTTCCACCATTTTTGCGGTTCTTTGTGGTAAAATGAAGAGGCAGGTAAGCTCCTTCAATCCCTCCAAATTCTTTTTGCAAAAATGTGTACTATTGTAGTTATCTTTGCCACTAGGTGCAACCCTAGGTCTTGTATTTTTTTTAATTTTTTTGTTTGATGTTTTTAGTATGCTATGATTTAGTATCATCGTTGTCTTGATGATAGGATTGAAGTTTTATTTATTTATATGTATGGATTAGAAATTAGTATGAAATATGTATTGAAATGTTCATATGGATGACGGATGGTGAATTCATATGAATGGTGCATATGCATATTGATATATGGATGGTGAATGCATGGTGAATGCATATATATAAGAATTCATTTATTTGATTATTTCTATTCAGGTAGGATATTGTTTTTGCATCATTTGTAGATGTTGTCAAACAATTCATAAATATTAATATGAATGCCACCATGTCAAACAATTCTAATAATTGTATATTATGTTAGGATGGCCGAGCCCAATGGGCGTGTGTATACGGGACTTGACATGGCTTTTGACAAGAAGCACCGTGCCCGTTCTCTCGAGAATGGAGAGGTAATCATTGAAGGCATAATAATTTTCATGTAATTGTATCTTAGATAAATTACCAGGCTAACATAATTGTTAAATATTCACAGACACTTACGGTCATTCGAATGAGGAGTCACACGAAGGGTACCCAGATGGCATATGACGACTGCTATGAGCCATTCTTAGAGCGTGCCGGCCTCCTACCGTTTGTCCTTAAGTTCGAACGTGTGCCGCCGATCATGAACCATGCAGCTCTCACGACTTTGGTTGATCGTTGGCGGCCGGAGACACACAACTTTCATCTCCCTTGTGGCGAGATGACTGTGACGCTCGAGGACTTTGCCATGATCACAGGGCTTCCCATAGAGGGTCAGGCTCTCATCGGACGTGTGGACAACAAGAACTGCCGTGTGAGGGTTACCGCTCTCATCGGTGACTGCTCTACTCTCTTTCTGTAGAGGGAAAGAAAGACAATAGGAAAAACGACCACTAGTAGAAAACAGGGCTTTGGTCCAGGGCGGGCCAGCCTATTAGTCCCGGTTCAGTCTCGAATCGGGACTAATGGGGGCCACGGTCCCGGTTCGTGAGGCCAGGGGGCCGGCCGGGCCACGTGGGGCATTGGTCCCGGTTCTTCGGACACCTTTGGTCCCGGTTCCGGACACGAACCGGGACCACTGTGCCTCACTCATGGCCCACAACCATTGGTCCCAGTTCGTGGCTGCAACCGGTACCAAAGGGGGTCCTTTAGTCCCGGTTCCAGCCACGAACCAGGACCAATGAGAGGCCTATATATACCCCCTCATCGGCGAGCAGAGCACTCCACACTGCTCTGAGTTTTTTTGGCCAGCGAGGGAAGAGCTTTGTGGTGCTCTAGCTCACCTCCTATTCACACGAGCTATTCGATGAAATGCCCAAGCCACATTTGAGCTTTCTCCTCTCGAAGTTCCTTGTCCAAGCTCCATTTTACTCAAGATTTGTGTAGGTTTGGCGGTCCGTCCTGTCCCGTCCCCGTCCTCACCGCCGTCGATCGCCCGTGCCCATCTCGGTGCCGGCACCATCGTGGTTAGCCTCTTCTTATTATCTTTGTATTGAAGATCAAAGAGAGAGAAGAAGCCATCTAGCTACTAGCTATGGACCCGTAGGTCTGAGGTGAACTACTCATGCATCATCGGAGAGGCAAGGGAGGCAATGGTTGTTGATGAAGATGGCCTCCAGCGATGATTTCCCCTCCGGCAGTATGCTGGAACAGTCTCCCGATTGGTTTTTGGTGGCTCTAGAGGTCTGCGGTGGCAGAACTTGCAATCTAGGTCTAATTCTAAGGGTTTTGGTATTTATAAGGCCGTCTGGAGGCGAGAACAAGTCGAGAGGGGCCACGAGGATGTCACGAGCCCTCCAGGCGCGGCCAGGGGTGGGGCCTGCGCCTAGCAGGCTCGTGGCTCCGTCCAGGTGCGGCCAGGGGTGGGGCCCGCGCCTAGCAGGCTCGTGGCTCCCTCGGGCCACCTCTTCGGTACTTTTTTCTTCAGGTATTTTTGATATTTTCGATAACAAATCACGGCAAAAGTATTATTCCGTTTCGACTCCGCTTGATATTCCTATAAGAATAATGGGGCATGTAGGATTGCAATCAATATAAAGCACAATGAAATCTACGGGCACATAATTCCTTTTTGCAATAATAAGAACATCATTAATCCTTCCCATAGGTTTCTTAATAGTAGAATCCGCAAGATGCAAATTAAGAGAACACTCATCAATCTCATTGAAACCTAGAACATCACATAAATACTTTGGAATTGTGGAAACACTAGCACCCAAATCACACAAAGCATGGCATTCATAATTTTTAATCTTGATTTTTATAGTGTGTTCCCACTCATCATGAAGTTTTCTAGGAATAGATATTTCTAACTCAAGTTTCTCTTCAAGAGATCTCATCATAGCATCAACGATATGTTTAGTAAAAGCCTTATTTTGGCTATAAGCATGTGGAGAGTTTAGCATGGATTGCATCAAGGAAATAAATTCAATCAAAGAGCAGCTATCATAATTAAATTCCTTGAGATCTAAAGTAGTAGTTTCATCACTATTCAAGGTTTTGACATCCTCTACTCCACTTTTAGTATTTTTAGCATCAAGATAAATAGACTCTGAATCATTGGGGTGTTTCTCAACCAAAGTGGACTCACATCCATCCCCATAATAATTAAGATTGACATTAGAAAACAAGGATTCAATAGGAGTCACATCAAGCACGTTAAGATGTTCGTGATTCGTATCACGAGAACACACCTTTTTGAGCCATTCATGTCTAGCACGAATTTGGGCGGTTCTTTCTTTACTCTCATTCATAGAAATACGCATAGCTTTCAAAGTTTCATCCATATTAATCTTGGGAGGAACACATCTCAATTTCAAAGCATCAATATCAAGAGCCATTCTATCAACATTCCTAGGCAAGTCATCAATTTTAAGCAGTGTTTCTTCTATGGAAGCATTGAAAATCTTTTGCGAGTTAATAAACTCATTAATATTACTCTCAAGATCAGAGGGTATTTTATTATAATATCCATGAGCATTGTTGTAGGAATTTCCAAAATTATTAGAGGAATTACTAGGAAAAGGCCTAGGATTGAAGTTACCTCTATAAGCATTGTTGTTACCAAAATTATTCCTACCAACAAAATTAACATCCAAATTTTCATTGCTATTCTCAATCAAGGAAGATAAAGGCATATCATTTGGATCGAGAGGAACACACTGACTAGCAACTAATTTCATTAATTCATCCATCTTAGCACTCAAAGAATTTATTTCTTCTATAGCATGCACTTTTTTTACTTGTAGGTGACCTTTCAGTATGCCATTGAGAATAATTTGTCATTATATTATCCAAGAGTTTTGTAGCTTCTCCTAATGTGATTTCAATAAAAGTTCCACCGGAAGCGGAATCCAAGATATTTCGAGAAGCAAAATTCAAACCAGCATAGAAAATTTGTATAATCATCCAAAGACTTAGACCAAGAGCGGGACAATTTCTAATCATCAATTTCATTCTCTCCCAAGATTGGGCAACATGTTCGTGATCTAGTTGCTTAAAATTCATGATATCGTTACGAAGAGAGATAATCTTAGCAGGCGAAAAATACTTGGAAATAAAGGCATCTTTACACTTGTTCCATGAATCAATACTATTTTTAGGTAAAGATGAAAACCAAGTTTTTGCTCGATCTCGTAGTGAGAAGGGAAATAGCCTCTATTTAATTATATCATTATCCACATCTCTCTTCTTTTGCATATCACATAACTCGATAAAGGTATTAAGATGGGATGCGACATCTTCACTCAGAAGGCGAGAAAATTGCTCTTTCATAACTAGATTAAACAAGGCAGCATTAATTTCATATGATTCTGCACTAGTGGCGGGAGAAATTGGAGTACTAATAAAATCATTATTATTAGTATTAGAGAAGTCACAAAATTTAGTGTTTTCAGACATGGTGACTTAGCAAGCAGACAAGCACACAAGAAAATAAAGAAAGGAAAATATTTTTGTAATTTGTTTTGTTTTTTAGAAGTGGGGGAGAGGAAAACGAGATGCATATAATGTAAATGCAAGAGATGGGTTTGTGATAGGTACTTGTGGGTCTGCTTCACTTGAATACTCCCCGGCAACGGCACCAGAAATTAGCGTGTTGACGGGAGTATTCTACTCTTGTGTCCTCCCTGGCAACGGCGCCAGAAATTCTTCCTGCTACTTCTCCACAACGTCACCAGAAATTGGCGTGTTGATGGACGAATTCTTATCTTGCGTTGGTTTTTCCCTTGAAGAGGAAAGGGTGATGCACTAAGGTAGCGGTAAGTATTTACCTCAGTTTGAGAACCAAGGTATCAATCCAGTAGGAGTAACAAGAGGGAGCAACAAGAAACCTGCACAAACACAAACAAACTTGCACCCAACGCGATAAAGAGGTTGTCAATCTGTTCACGATTGCTTGCAAAGTGAGATCTGATAGTAGTGATAGATAAACGTAAATAAGTAAATAAAATTGCAGCAAGTATTTTTTGGTGTTTTTATGTTTAAATCTGAATGTGTAATATGGAAAATAGACCCGGGGGCCTTAGTGTTCACTAGAGGCTTCTCTCATGAAAGCAAGTATTACGGTGGGTGACAAATTACTGTTGAGCAATTGATAGAATAGTGCAAAGTCATGACGATATCTAAGGCAATGATCATACATATAGGCATCACGTCCGAGACAAGTAGACCGATACTTTCTGCATCTACTACTATTACTCCACACATCGCCCCTATCCAGCATGCATCTAGTGTATTAAGTTCATGAAAAACGGACTAACGCTTTAAGCAAGATGACATGATGTAGAGGGACATATTCATGCAATATGATATAAATCCCATCTTTTTACCCTTGATGGTAGCAACACGATACGTGCCTCGCTACCCCTTCTATCACTAGGTGAGGACACCGCACGGTATGAACCCCAAACCAAGCACTTCTCCTATTGCAAGAACTATAGATCAAGTTGGCCAAACAAAACCTATAACTCGAAGAGAATTACAAGGATACGAAATCATGCATATAAGAATTTAGAATTGACTCAAATAATATTCATAGATAATCTGATCATAAATCCACAATTCATCGGACCTCAACAAACACACGGCAAAGTTTCATCCATAAATCCACATAGGCAAGGGAGTCAATGGTTGTTGATGAAGATGGCCTCCGGCGATGATTTCCCCTCCGGCAGGATGCCGGAACGGTCTCTCGATTGGTTTTTGGTGGCTCCGAAAGTCTGCGGCGGTGGAACTTGCGATCTAGGTCTAATTCTGAGGGTTTTGGTATTTATAAGGCCGTCTGGAGTCGAGAACAAGTCGAGAGGGGCCACGAGGAGGTCTCGAGCCCTACAGGCGCGGCCAGGGGTGGGGCCCGCGCCTAGCAGGCTCGTGGCTCCCTCCAGGCGCGGCTAGGGGTGGGGCCCGCGCCTAACAGGCTCGTGGCTCCCTCGGGCCACCTCTTCGGTACTTTTTTCTTAAGGTATTTTTGATATTTTCCATAACAAATCACGGCAAAAGTTTTATTCCGTTTGGACTCCGCTTGATATTCCTATCTGAAAAAGGTCAAAAACACGGAAAAAACAGGAACTGGCACTGGGCACTGGATTAGTAAGTTAGTCCCAAAAATAATATAAAACAGCATATTCATGCATGGAAAACATCCAAGATTGATAATATAATAGCATGGAACGATTAGAAATTATAGATATGTTGGAGACGTATCAGACGTGCACCCATGTGGAAGAAAAAATCTATATTTTCGGACCCACCCTATGGGAAAGACCTAGAGGTCCGCTCTGCGATCGACGTGATACACGTGACGAAGAATCTTTGCGTGAACCTGTTAGGCTTCTTGGGAGTGTATGGGAAGACAATGGATACACCGGAGGCACGCGAGGAACAACAATATGTGCATGAAAAAGACGACATGCAACCAGAGGAGTATGAGGTTCCCGCCAGCTACGCTCTTACCAAAGAAGAGAAGGATATCTTCTTTGAATGCATGCTCGGTATGAAGGTCCCATTTGGCTTCTCGTTGAATATAAAGGGAATAATAAATATGGCAAAGAAAAAGTTTCAGAACCTAAAGTCTCATGACTTCCACGTGATTATGACGCAACTGCTTCCGGTCACGTTGAGGGGGCTTCTACTAGAAAACATTTGATTAGCCATTGTGAAGCTATGTTCATTCCTCAATGCAATCTCTTAGAAGGTGATCGATCCAGAAATCCTTGCAAGGTTAAGGAGTGATTTGGTGCAATGTCTTGTTATTTTCGAGCCGGTGTTCCCACTGTCCTTCTTCAATATCATGACGCACGTCCTAGTTCATCTAGTCAACGAGATTTTCGTTCTGGGCCCTGTATTTCTACACAATATGTTCCCCTTTGAGAGGTTCATGAGAGTCTTAAGGAAATATGTTCGTAACCGCGCTAGGCCAGAAGGAAGCATCTCCATGGGCCATCAAACAGAGGATGTCATTGGGTTTTGTGTTGACTTCATTCCTGACCTTAAGAAGATTGGTCTCCCTCAATCGCGATATGAGGGGACACTGACTGGAAAAGGCACGCTAGGAGCGGACTCAGTAATACATAGGGACGGGCATTCTTGGTCTCAAGCACAATACACAGTTGTACAGAATTCTACCTTGGTGACCCCATATGTCGATGAACACAAGAATACTCTACGCTCCAAACACCCGGAGGAGTGTGACGACTGGATTACATGTGAACACATCAGGACTTTCGGCAGTTGGTTGCAAACACATCTCATGCGTGACGACACTGTTTCTGATGAGCTGTACTCATTGGCCAAGGAACCATTTTCGACTGTAATGACTTACAAAGGGTACGATATAAATGGGAATACATTTTACACAATCACCCAGGATCAAAAGAGCATCAACCAAAATAGTAGTGTCCGCTTTGATGCAGTAACCAAGAGGGGAAAGGGCACATGTTATGGTTACGTAGTGGACATATGGGAACTTGACTATGGACATGATGTGAAGGTCCCTTTGTTTCAATGCAAATGGGTCAATCTGTCAAGAGGCGAGGTATGGGAAGATCCACAGTACGGAATGACAACAGTGGATCCGAACAATCTTGGGTACACAAACGAACCATTCGTCCTAGCCAATGATGTGGCGCAGATTTTCTATGTGAAGGACATGTCTACCAAACCAAGAAATAGAAAAAGATAAGGAAGCGAATACATCATACGATGAGCCAAAGCGCCACATAGTTCTTTCAGGAAAAATAGAGATCGTGGAATTGGAGGGAAATACAAACATGTCTGAAGATTATGAAAAGTTTCATGAAATTCCTCCCTTCAAAGTCAAGGCTGACCCAATCACCCTGTTAAATAATGAAGATTATCCATGGTTACGGTGCAATAAGCAAAGGACACAAGTGAAGAAAAAGTGAAGACTTTCTCTCCACCACTATATCACTGTAGTTACATGTGAAGAAATGAAATGCCTTTTGTAACACATGAGTTTTCGTCCGAAACCCTTATACTTCGAAATAGATTGTCCGTTTTGTACACGAAGTGCATCCAGTTTTTGTCATAACCCACTCAACTTTTTATAACATGCTATGTAGGTGAAGTGATGATACCATGCCAACTTTCAACCTTTTCAGAGTTCATTTGAAGTACTTTTCAATTTCAGGGTTATTTTGATCAAAAAAATCTGTAAGTGCATGAAAAATACCAAATGAAGTGAGAAAGGGTTGAAAATTGATTATGTGGCTTTGAATGGTGCATTTTGAACACACAAAAAGTACGGAGTTCAAAGAAGTTCAAAAAATGAAATCCCTTTGTAATAGATGATTTTTCGTCCGAAACCCTTATACTTCGAAAGAGATTGTCCATTTTGTACACGAAATGCATCTAGTTTTTACCGTAACCCTCTCATCTTTTTAACACATGCTACGTGGGTGAAATAATGATACCATGCCTACTTTCAACCTTTTCAAAGTTCATTTGAAGTGCTTTTAAATTTAGGGTCATTTTAGCTCAAAATAAATGATGAAATGCATGAAAAATATAAAATGAAGTGAGAAAAGGGTTGAAAAGGGACGATGTGTCTTTGAATGGTGCATATTGAATGCAGAAAAAGCTTGAGTTCAAATAAGTTCAAAAAAATGAAATCCCTTTTGTAACAGATGAGTTTTCGTCCGAAACCCTTATACTTCGAAAGAGATTGTCCATTTTGTACACGAAAATGCATCCAGTTTTTGCCATAACTCTCTCAACTTTCTAACACATGCTATGTCGGTCAAACGATGATACCATGCCAAATTTAAATCTTTTCAGAGGTCATTTGAAGTGCTTTTAAATTTAGGGTCGTTTAACTCAAAATAAATGATGAAATGCATGAAAAATAGCAAATAAAGTCAGAAAATGGTTGAAAAGGGACGATGTGGCTTTGAATGGTGCATATTGAATGCAGAAAAAGTCTTGAGTTCAAATAAGTTCAAAAAATGAAATCCCTTTGTAACAGATGAGTTTTCGTCCGAAACCCTTATACTTCGAAAGAGATTGTCCATTTTGTACACGAAATGCATCTAGTTTTTGTCGTAACCCTCTCAACTTTTTAACACATGCTATATGGGTGAAATGATGATACCATGCCAACTTTCAACCTTTTCAGAGTTCATTTGAAGTGCTTTTCAATTTAGGGTCATTTTAGCTCAAAATAAATGACGAAATGCATGAAAAATAGCAAATGAAGTCAGAAAATGGTTGAAAAGGGACGATGTCGCTTTGAATGGTGCATATTGAATGCAGAAAAAGTCTTGAGTTCAAATATGTTTAAAACATTGAAATCCTTTTGTAACAGACGTGTTTTTGTGCGAAACCCTCATACTTCGAAAGAGATTCTCCATTTTGTACACAAAGTGTATTCAGTTTTTACCGTAACCCTATAAACTTTTTAGCGAATGCTATGTGGGTGGAATGATTGTACCATGCCAAGTTTCAACCATTCCAGAGTCCATTTGCAGTGCTTTTCAATTCAAGGTCATTTGAGCTCAAACTAAATGATGAAATGCATGAAATATAGCAAATGAAGTCGGAAAAGGGTTGAAAAGAGATTATGTGGCTTTGAATGGTGCATATTGACTGCAGAAAAATTCTTGAGTTCATATATATATATATATATAATTTGAAATCCTTTTGTAACATACATGTTTTCGTTCGATAAAAGTTATATAACTAAACTTGATATTAATACAATTCATGCAACTAAAATTATCAAAGTTATTTTTGTTAAAAACTTTAATAGAAAAAATAATATTCATAAATTATTTTCTGTTAAGAACTTCTAATATGCAAAAAAATAAAAAAAGTGAAAATAGATGCGCTTATATGTTAAAGTCAACCTAAATTCAAAGTGCTAGTAAGTACATACTAGCATTTTGAACTTAGGTCAAATTTTCCGTTCAAGGGCATTTATTTTCACTTTGAGAGGAGCTCAACGTAGCAGCCGCGGAGGGTCTTATAAACTGGTTCTAGCAACCTTTGCTTGGTGAGGTGGGACTAAACTCCCACCACACCGATGCGCAAGGCCATTGGTATCGGTTGGTGGAACCAACCGGGACCAATGTCTACCTTTGGTCTCGGTTGGTGCCACCAACCGGGACCAAAAGGTCCCTGTTTCCTGCCCTTTGGCCTGCTGAAAATTTCCAAGCTCAAAAGATATAAGTGAAGCACGTGTGAGCTAAATTGCCTAACTCAAAAGATATAAGTGAAGTTTATTGAGTATTCTAACAAATTCACGATGAGTGCATGTCTCTCTCAAAAGGTGTGTAGCAAGGATGATTGTGACAAAACAGAAACCTAAGACTCTTATAATACACGACGCTCCAAGCTAAACAAATTTCATGTGGTGAATAAAAATATAGCTCCAAATAACGTTACCAATCTCAAAAGATATAAGTGAAGCACATGGGAGCAAAATTACTAAGCTCAAAAGATATAAGTGAAGCACATGTGAGCAAAATTACCATGCTCAAAAGATATAAGTGAAGCACGTGTGAGCAAAATTGCCTAACTCAAAAGATATAAGTTAAGCTCATTGAGTATTCTAACAAATTCATGATGAGTGGATGTCTCTTTCAAAAGGTGTGCAGCAAGGATGATTGTGACAAAACATAAAGCAAAGACTCTTATAATACACGACGCTCCAAGAAAAACACATATCATGTGGTGAATAAAAATATAGCTCCAAGTAACGTTACCGATGGATTGAAGACGAAAGAGGGGATGCCTTCCCGGGGCATCCCCAAGCTTAGGCTTTTTTGTGTCCTTGAATTTGGCTTGGGATGCCTTGGAAATCCCCAAGGTTAGGCTCTTGCCACTCTTTATTCCATTGCCCATAAGAACATCACCCAAAACTTGAAAACTTCACAACACAAAACTTAAACAGAAACTCGTGATAGCATTAGCATAAGAAATAAACCCCCAAATTTTTAGGTACTGTAGTAAACTTTAATTTCCATTTAGATTGATGTTATATTACTATATTCTCACTTGTCCATGGCTCGTACCCCCCGATACTACCCATAGTTTCATCAAAATAAGCAATCAACACAACAAAAACAGAATCTATCAAAAACAGAGCAGTCTGTAGCAATCTGTATATTTCGTATACCTATGTTAACTAAAAAATTCTGAAACAATTATGAAAATTACGGAAATTTGCATATCAATCATCAGCAAAAAGAATAAACTCAAAAGCTCTTTCTTTCTAGAAATGAAAAATAATTTGGTGAGCACAAAGTTTCTGTCTTTTTCCACCGTGATTAAACAACTATCACCAAAACTAATTGTAAAAGTTCTACTTCGCACAAAAACTAATTAAAACATAAAAAACACAATCATAACAGAATCATGAAGGTGTTGAATCAACAAAACAGAAAGTAAAAGAGCAAAAAAAAACCTATTCATTGGGTTGCCTCCCAACAAGCGCTATTGTTTAGCGCCCTTAGCTAGGCATAAGGCAATAGAATCAAGTATTTTCATCTTTAGTGCTCAAACGATAAGTAGCTATCATAATAGATTCATAAGGCAATCTTATTCTTTTTATAGGAAAATGTTCCATGCCCTTCTTTAACGGAAATTGAAAATTAATATTCCCTTGCTTCATATCAATGACCGCACCAATAGTCCTAAGGAAATGTCTACCAAGAATAATGGGACATGTAGGATTGCAATCAATATCAAGATCAATGAAATCTACGGGCACATAATTCCTATTTGCAATAATAATAACATCATTAATCCTTCCCATAGGTTTCTTAATAGTAGAATCCACAAGATGCAAATTAAGAGAGCACTCATCAATCTCATTGAAACCTAGAACATCACATAAAGATTTTGGAATTGTGGAAACACTAGCACCCAAATCACACAAACCATGGCATTCATAATTTCTAATCTTTATTTTTATAGTAGGTTCCCACTCATCATGAAGTTTTCTAGGAATTGATATTTCCAACTCAAGTTTATCTTCAAGAGATTTCATCATAGCATCAACGATAAGTTTAGTAAAAGCCTTATTTTGGCTATAAGCATGTGGAGAGTTTAGCATTGATTGCATAAAGGAAATACATTCAATCAAAGAGAAACTATCATAATTAAATTCCTTGAGATCCAAAGTATTAATTTCATCACTATTCAAAGTTTTGACATCCACTACTCCACTTTTAGTATTTTGAGCATCAAGATAAATAGACTCCGAATCATTGGGGTGTTTCTCAACCAAAGTGGATTCACATCCAGCCCCATTATAATTAAGATTGACATTAGAAAACAAGGATTCAATAGGAGTCACATCAAGCACTTTAAGATCTTCATGATTCTCATCACGAGAACACGCCTTTTTGAGCCATTCATGTCTAGAACGAATTTGGGCGGTTCTTTCTTTAATCTCATTCATAGAAATACGCATAGCTTTCAATGTTTCATCCATATTAATCTTGGGAGGAACACATCTCAATTTCAAAGCATCAATATCAAGAGACATTCTATCAACAGTCCTAGCCAAGTCATCAATTTTAAGCAGTTTTTCTTCTATGGAAGCATTGAAAATCTTTTGCGAATTAATAAACTCCTTCATATTACTCTCAAGATCAAAGGGTATTTTATTATAATTTCCATGAGCATTGTTGTAGGAATTTCCAAAATTATTAGAGGGATTACTAGGAAAAGGCCTAGGATTAATGTTACCTCTATAAGCATTGTTGTTACTAAAATTATTCGTACAAACAAAATTAACATCCAATTTTTCATTGCGAATTTAAAGGCATATCATTAGGGTCTAGAGGAACACTCTTAGTAGCAACCAATTTCATTAACTCATCCATCTTAGCACTCAAAGAGTTAATTTCTTCTATAGCATGCACTTTTTTTACTAGTAGGTGACCTTTCAGTGTGCCATTGAGAATAATTTGTCATGATATTATCCAAGAGTTTTGTAGCTTGTCCTAAGCTGATTTCCAGAAAAGTTCCACCAGAGGCGGAATCCAAAATATTTCTAGAAGCAAAATTCAAACCAGCATAGAAAATTTGTATAATCATCCAAAGACTTAGACCATGAGCGGGACAATTTCTAATCATCAATTTCATTCTCTCCCAAGATTGGGCAACATGTTCATGATCTAGTTGCTTAAGATTCATGGTATCAAATACTTGGAAATAAAGGCATCTTTACACTTGTTCCATGAATCAAAACTATTTTTAGGTAAAGATGAAAACCAAGTTTTTGCTCGATCTCGTAGTGAGAACGGAAATACCTTTAATTGAATCACATCATTATCCACATCTCTCTTATTTTGCATATCACATAACTCAATAAAGGTATTAAGATGGGATGTGGCATCTTCACTCGGAAGGCCGGAAAATTGCTCTTTCATAACAAGATTCAACAAGGCAGCATTAATTTCATAAGATTCTGCACTAGTGGCGGGAGCAATAGGAGTAATAATAAAATCATTGTTATTCATATTAGAGAAATCACACAATTTAGTGTTGTCAGACATGGTGACTTAGCAAGCAGACAAGCACACAAGCAAACAGAAAGCAAGCGAAAGAAAAGGACAAATAAAGAAAGGCAAATATTTTTGTAATTTTTCTTTTTTAGAAGTGGGGCGAGGAAAACGAGAGGCAAATAGCAAATAATGTAAATGCAAGAGATGGGTTTGTGATAGGTACTTGTAGATATGCTTCACTTGAATACTTCCCGGCAACGGCGCTAGAAATTCTTCCTGCTACTTCTCTACAACGTCACGAGAAATTGGCAAGTTGATAGGAGAATTCTTGTCTTGCGTTGGTTTTTCCCTTAAAGAGGAAAGGGTGATGCAGCAAGGTAGCGGTAAGTATTTCCCTCAGTTTGAGAACCAAGGTATCAATCCAGTAGGAGTAACAAGATGGAGCCACAAGGAACCTGCACAAACACAAACAAACTTGCACCCAACGCGATAAAGAGGTTGTCAATCTCTTCACGATTGCTTGCAAGGTGAGATCTGATAGTGGTAATAGATGAATGTAAATAAGTAAATAAAATTGCCGCAAAGTATTTAGTGTTTTTGTGTTTAGATCTGAATATATAATGTGTAAAATAGACCCGGGGGCCATAGTGTTCACTAGAGGCTTCTCTCATGAAAACAAGTATTACGGTGGGTGAACAAATTACTGTTGAGCAATTGATAGAATAGCGCAAAGTCATGACAATATGTAAGGCAATGATCATACATATAGGCATCACATCCGAGACAAGTAGAGCGACACTTTCTGCATCTACTACTATTACTCCACACATCGACCGCTATCCAGCATGCATCTAGTGTATTAAGTTCATGATAAACGGAGTAACGCTTTAAGCAAGATGACATGATGTAGAGGGATAAATTCATGCAATATGATATAAACCCCATCTTGTATTGAAGATCAAAGAGAGAGAAGAAGCCATCTAGCTACTAGCTATAGACCTGTAGGTCTGAGGTGAACTACTCACGCATCATCGGAAAGGCAATGGTGTTGATGAAGATGGCCACCGGCGATGTATTCCCCTCCGGCAGGATGCCGGAACGGTCTCCCGATTTAGTTTTGTTCGCTCTGGAGGTCTGCGGCGGCGGAACTTGCGATCTCGGTTTATTTTCGAGGTTTTCCGTATTTATAAGACCATCTGGCATCGGGAACAAGTGGAGGGGCGCCGCGAGGAGGTCATGAGCCCCCTAGCCGTGGCTAGGGGGGCCGCGCCTCCCAGGCTCGTGGCTTCCTCGGGCCGCCTGTCCGGTATCTTTTTCTTCAGATATTTTTGATATTTTCCATAAAAAATCACGGTGAAAGTTTTATTCCGTTTAGACTCCGTTTGATATTCCTATCTGAAAAATGTCAAAAACACGGGAAAACAGGAACTGGCACTGGGCACTGGATTAATAAGTTAGTCCCAAAAATAATATAAAATAGCATATTCATGCATAGAAAACATCCAAAGTTGATAATATAATAGCATGGAACGATCAAAAATTATAGATATGATGGAGATGTACCAGTCGCCGCCCCGCCCCCGTCGCCGCCCCGCCACGTCGCTGCTCGCCCCCTGTTGCCGCCCCGCCCCTGCCGCCCCGTTCGCCGCCCACCCCCATTTCCCCCATCGCCTCCCCGGCTGTGAGCCGCCGCCGTCCCTACTCTGTGGAATTTTTTTAACATATATGTTGATTTTTTTATATGATGAATGTTTATGTGTTAGTTTTTTTAATTATTAGGAGTCTTAGGAAAAATTAGTATGTGTATATTAGATTACAGAAAAATTCTTGGTTTTATGAAAAATTAGGGATTAAATGATAAGAAAACGTTCTCATAGGAATTGGTCTCGTCGTCGATGATGCCCGGCCCACATCCTCGTTGTCGAGTGGTCCGTGAGAGCCTACTTGATAGGCACCATGTCCGGGACTGGGCTCCGTCAGGGTGGGACTGGGAGGTGCTACCTTCCCGGGCTCAGATGTTGAGGAATCCAGGTCTCGTCGTCCACCCGGAGCTTCTGTAGTGGCGGTCACGTGGGCCACTTTCGGTGCGGAGGGAGCGGGCCCCGCCGGAGGTGGTACGTTGCCGTGTCAAGGAGGAGGATGAGCACGTCCGTCGCTACATGGCGGCATTGAACGCCAGGTTTGACAATACCTGGCAGATTCTTCAGGGATCTCACCCGATTTATGATCCCGTGATGGTTCGTTATCTTTGGTGTCCAACGCCGGCGACTCAGAGACTGCTAGTGAACCTACTTCACCGTCCTCCACATTGGATTCTAGGATATTCGATCTGTATTCATGATCTTATATGAGAATATTCGAGTTGTATTAGTTAATATTTGGTGATGCATTAACTGGATTGTTCGGGATGATGTATTAGTTAATATCGAGTGCTTGTGATTTGGCAGTCATTCCGGCAAAACATAGGGAATTTTTTCTATGTCATTGCTTGATATATGGAACGGGTTGACTTTAGGTCTGTTTCGGCTCCTTGTGTGTCTTTCAGTGTGGGAGAGTGTCCACCATATATATATATATGTGTGTGTGTGTGTGTGTGTGAGAGAGAGAGAGAGAGAGAGAGGAAGAATCCAAACTGTTGTCGTGGGGGCCGCTTCTCCTTTGTTCTCGTGTGCTAGACATTCTGTTGTAATGCACTCGGGGACAAATGGAAGAGCGACCATCACCGACGGTCGCAATATCAGAGGGAGTGCCCACCATATACGCGAGAGGAGAGCTTAGGAAGGAAAGACTCGACAGACTTAAAGTCAACCCGTTATATATTGAGTAATAGAGATATGTGTGTTGATCAGTTTCCTCGTAGTTTCCTTCGATCGATTTTAAATATTTGAAATTGATGGAAGGAAATATTAGTGATCTTATATGATAATATTCGAGATGTATTAGTTAATATTTGATGATGCATTAATAACTGGATTATTCAAGATGATGTATTAATGATATTATATTCGAGTGCATTATAAATGTATTAGTGGTATTTTATCGGTATAATGCGTGTGTGACTTTTGGTCTGTCGTTGCTCCTTGTGTGACTTTCATGTGTGTTCTTGATGGAGGAATCCCGACTGTTTTCGTGGGGGCGCCTCCTCTTGTTTCTCTTCTTTGCGATATACTCGTCGGTATAAGGCGCAAGAAGAGAAGAGGGGGGCGTCCATCACCGGCGGTCAAACTATTACTGTGAGAGAGTACCCACCAACATATATACACCACCATATCAGTGTGAGAGAGAGCACACCAACACATCATGAAATATGAGAGTTATTTAAGGAAAGCCTGGACAGACCAAAAGTCACACACGCATTAGGATCCAAAGCATGTCGTAATTCTTGAATTATGAACACAGGAAATGTCATCGTCATCAGACGACGATAGGATCCAAGCGTGTGAATTTCGCGGTGAAGATAAGGGTCTTCGTGACCAGCCTGGGCTGCGAGACAGCAGGTTCTTCACCATGAAGCTTTACGCGGACATTGATATTTCTATGGTACGCAACGATGATAACTGTTTTTTCGTAATTAAGCATGACTTATGTTTCTTTCCTTCAACGCGTAATTTCTATTTTATACAATTCGACTAGTTCGTCACCTGTCATGCAAGACAGTATTTTTGGAGAGGCTCGGTTTCGAAGAGCACGAGAGTTTCGAGACGAGGACAACCAACCTGAGGACTAAACATGGTCACACATTTCTTGTGAAAGTAATGAATGCACCTATTAACACAGAATTAGGGTGCTCAAATTGGGAAGCTCTTTGCAAGGCATATGGATTTTAGGAGGATATGGAAATAACCTTCGATCTTCATCCTGAAGATCATATTGAAGGAAACATCGACATTTGGGTGGATGTCGATATGCTTCCTGTTTACCTCCATGTGAGTTTGTGAGCCATGCGTATTTGTCAAGTAATTTGCATTCTATATACATAAATATTTGGTGTTCATTCGTACAAAGTTTGTTTATTTTTAATTTACAACTTATTTCGTTTCTTCGAGTGAAATACATAACATAATCAACACAACACACTACACTTATGGATCACATCTAACTTGGGAGGAGAAGGATGATCTTATCTACTTTGTTATTAGTGTCATAGATGGTAGGGACATCTTCCCGTATAATTTGGGAACTGGCCCAAATTATACATTGTATAGGACACTAGTGCATAGGTTCAGGGTGGATGACATTCGCCAAAATATCTTGGTAAGAGGTGCTAATTAAGTACACTAGTACTGTTGCGTAAATGGTATTGATTACATTGCTAACTAGGCTACTATTATGTTCTTCAACACAAATTGCCAAATGAAGTTGTGCCACCGTTGATGCAACCCGAAGGTAATATCTTTTGCATACTCGACTCAACGCAAACCACCAAGAAGGCTCCAAATTGAAGCATGGGGACAAATAAAGAAGGATCGCAAGCCACAAGTTGGAGACAGTTGGATCTCTTTGCTTCATCACGGAGACATAGGTGTTAATTCTTTTTTATGCCATTTTACCTAGGAGGGAGGAGTAGCTCCTTTGTGGGAGGACTATGTCATTTTATCTTTTTTTTGTTTTATGAGACTTTAACTTTGTATGATTAAGATGACGATCATGAGTTGTTAGATCTTGTGTAATTAATGGTTTCCTTCATATGCTCATTAGCTAGTGTCGAGTTCTCTCTATATGTATAGTAGCTAGCAGCGTTGACCAAGAACAAAGAAAGAGAGGACACTTCTCTCTATTAATTAGCTAGCTAACACAATATGAAACCCCTAAATTAACCCTCCAAAAACCCCTAAACACCCCCCCTTTCAAAAAAAACAAAAACCACAGGAACTTTTGGTCCTGGTTGGTGATACCAACCGGGACTAAAGGTCCTCCTGCCTGGGCTCCCCGTAGAGGCCACATGGAGCCCCTTCTGTCCTGGTTTGTAAGCGAACCGGGACTAAAGGTTTAGCGCTTTAGTCCCAACCCTTTAGTCTCGGTTCCAGAACCGGGACTAATGGGCCTCTTGAACAGGGACAAATGGGCCGTTTTCTACTAGTGCGCGTCCCATTCTCCTGGCTCGAGGCCAATAGGTTCGGATGCCCGGGCGATGCCAACCCGAAGATAGTTGAGAAGTACGCGCGAGCATACGTGTGGCATCTCCTAACACAGGTTGTTTTTGAAGATACATCCGGCGACGTTGCTCCTTGGAAGTATATTGATTTCTTGTCCGACTAGGACCAGCATTATAGTTCGGGGTCAGCTGGTCTCCCCTATTATCACCGTCAAGTAACTGCAACTCTCATCAATCATGGTAGTACATCATAATATTGGCAAAGCTAACCAGGAATGAAATGTTTGT
The DNA here is from genome assembly GCA_022496015.1 of Hordeum marinum. Taxonomy (NCBI): domain Eukaryota; kingdom Viridiplantae; phylum Streptophyta; class Magnoliopsida; order Poales; family Poaceae; genus Hordeum; species Hordeum marinum. The sequence continues at coordinate 46,349,635 of CM039673.1, read as the reverse complement.
TTGCAGGTTGATGATGCCTGTAGGAAAACCAGCGCGAGACCATGCATGCGCGGATGTATTTGGGCCCTATCTATTTAGATGTGGGAGCCTATCCCGGTTGGACATCCTAAAAGGGACACCAAAAACCCGGTACCGTGGATAGGCCTTGATGATGAAGACCCGATACGGTGGGAAGACCAAGTTGCTTCTCAACTCCCCACTGTGGTATTCTCCTGGGACACAGTTAGAATGTTTGGGAGCAAGCAAAAGTCCTTGTACAGGAGCTTCATCAATGAGATGGACAACCTCACATATCGTCAGGTATATATACCCATCAGCTAATCATAGAAAATATTGCATCGCCTAACTAGCTCTTTTATAGGGGTTTTCCGTTGAACGAGATGTGTATGAGGGACCACCATCTTTGGCGGATCAGGTGCCCCCTCATATGCATTTTTTCCATCGAGTGGCATCTACCACATCGAGTGGCATTGCAATTTGGTATGAGGCAACTCGCCCCACCGACGAACGCAAGCACGGGTGGATTCGAGCTCCACGAGTGAGTAACATAACTGAAGCTCTTTTAACCAATGCTATACATTTGTTTCTTATTCTTTGTTGGTTCTTGTTGTATGTAGGTTAAGCCGGCAGAATAATCAAAGTGTTATTTATTAGGGACAACACCATGCAACATATGTCAAGATGTGGATGGAGAGGGAAAGTTACATGAAGACCGATATGACACCGTCTAATAGGAGGGAATTCAAGGAAACACATTTGACCTGGTATGACAAAAGAACGTGTTATCGGTTGCGTTTGAGACCGAGGTGGACCGACACAGATCTCACTGAAGCCCTTGAAGATAGTGACGCGGAAGATGATTATGATGTCATGGTGAAAAGTACACAAGGTGCACATAGAGAGTATGCCCCCATGACTGACCGATTGGTAAGTCTTTTCACCTTGTTTGACTTTAATTTATCTCGAGAATGTTTTTGAAATCATGCACACATTTAACCTCATTTTATTTTCAGACTCGTGAGCTTAACAGAAGTATCATTGAAGGCTCGAACGCACGCCAGCAGCCCGAGCCGGCACTGAGGGACACTAAGCAGTCTAACTACTTATTTCACAAATGTTTATCTTTTGATAAAATGAGTGGAAATGTTGTCATTGCAGTGTTTCCTAACACGCTGCCGGAGGATAGTCACCATGCTTGGATGTGCAGCCCCTGCCAGCATCGATGTGCATGTTCCTGGCACATCCATGTAGGCAAGTGGAATTGCTGTTAAGATGCATTTTCCTGATGTATTCTATGAAATTGTTGTTGTGCACCTTGCTGCTATGTACTTGGGACAGCGAAGAAGCCTACCGCTAAGAAATCTGCCGGTAGGTTATCACAGCCTACCGCCATCCTTCCTGGCGGTAGGGTACTTTAGCCTACCGCCAACACCTCTGGCGGTAGGGTCCTTGACCTATTAAGTGGCTGGATAGGCCTACTCCACCCACTCCGAGCCACTCATTTGCTGCTTGCTTCATCCTCCCCGAGCTCTGCCCCTCTCTTGCACATCCATCCTGCCCTCAAGGCCCCCCAAATCCGTCCTCGTTCTTTGAGATTTGTCCGGTGGATCCGGGCTATTTTCCTCGGGCAAGGTATCTCCCCTCCCCCACTAATTGTTTTCTGCATTCCATCATCTCATATGACTTTCTTGTTGGATTTAGTGTAAACCCTAGTTTTCGTAATTTTTGTGTTTGTTTTGTACAAATTTTTTCCTTTTCATGTTTTAGATGTGAATAAAAGTGTGCCAAGTCTATGGATCTGATAACTCAGACACTTTTACTTTTAGTGCCTTTAGTATTAGGGTTAGTAGTCATGACACAGGTTAATGGCTTAACAAACCCTAGTAATTTGTCATATGGATTTCTTGTTATGGCTGCTGTGACCTTATTAGAAAATCGTTGAAAAGAAGGATGGCATCGTTCGTGTACGTTATGGATACCGCTGAGGAGGCGACGATGCTTGAACGCGAATTTATCGAGGAAAAGATGAACGCGTGTGTCAAAGCTGTTGATGCGTTGAACAAGGCTTCGAAATCCTTTTCACACATTTATTTTTGGATGGAGGCTTCAGCTTCTTAAAATTTTATCAAGGAAAAACAGAAGGGGATAACCAGCCTCAAAAACGCCGAAAAGGATTATAGGCGCGATCTTGCAATGCAAATTGCTTACTACACAACAAGGGCATACCATACTCAGCTTAACACGTGTAATCATGGCAGCGTCATCAATTGGTTAGTTAGGCAACCATTTTCACCCATACCAGAGCAGTCTTCTTGGTGGGCTTGGGTGAAAGAAAGAACGGATGTTATTTGCTGCAACCTAGGACCGTACGATAGCCCATAGGGGTATTGATTAGCATGATGCTATGTAACCTATTGTCATTTGAACTACAATGACATGTGCCCATTTGCTTCCGAGTTGTGAATTGAAGTACAATGACATGTACCCATTTGCTTCCGTGTTTTCATTTGAACTATTATGACTTTTATTGTACCTTCATAATTTAAACACATGAAGGACTCTGTATTGTATTTCATATAAAGTAGTGATTGTGAACTATTACATCTTGTATCCTTGTGTGATTTGCATTTCTACTAACTTAAACCTATCTCTAGATGGACCAGTTCGAGCGAGAGAGCTGGAGGCCGGAGAACTAGGAGGGGGTGCGTACTTCCTAGCAGAGAAGTGGATGCGTGGCGAGCCGGAGCTAAGGCCTGAGTTCGGTCGATGTGTGCTCCAGCGCACGACAGGGATGTATCGGGTTGAGGAAAAGTTGCGCGGTGGTGCCCTGGTGGGAATAGTGGAAGGGCACCGGCCTCTCGTGTCCCCTTCAGAGGTGGTTGCTGCTTTAGAGTCGCAATGCAGGCTCTCCCGCAACGATGTCATGGTTGAAGTATGTTCGCTTCCTACAGATTTTCTTGTACGGTTCTCGTCGGGCGAGGACTGCACTCGAGTACTCGTCTACCACTCCCGTAAGCTAATCGCCGGCAGAGAGACGATCCAGCTCACTCTTTGGTGTCGTGTGATGGGTGGTGTGGCCTCTTCTCTGAAATTCTTGACTAGGTTGAGATTTGATGGGCTGCCGCAAGAAGCATGGGAGGCCGAGTTTGTTGGTAAGCTCGTTAGCAGTCTCGGCGGTGATCTCGTTAAGATGGTCAAGCTCACTAATTGTTGCTTCCTAGTTGTTGAGGCGTGGATGAGAGATCCCAACAAAGTGCCCAAGTTATGTGAAGTGGAGCTTCTAGCACCTGAACTAGGAAAGGATTATCCAACCTCTGACTCTGATGGACCAATTTCAGCACCTAGTAGTCAGTTGAAACTTGAGAAGCCAACAGTTCTGCATGTTGTGAAGATCCATATTATGAAGGTGATAGATCAGACCCCTATATTAATAGAGCGGCCGGATGCTTACGATTACGACGATGAATCCAATAGTGCTTGTTGTCACACTTTCACTTGCTATCCGGGCACAACCGATGGAGCAGATAGGGCATACATTGGAGGTGCACACGGATTAGCAAATCAATGGACTGATGCTCGTGTAGGTGGTCTGTTTAGGATGTAGACGCATCAGGAGTGTTCATTACCATGATCGTATCGATTTGTACCCTTTTCATTTGAACTCTGTGTTGTAAGTCCATGTGTACTGTCAGATTATGTAACTTCGTGTTGTAATGTTAGATTATGTAACTTGGTTTTCATTAATACTTCGTGTTGATCCTACCGATTTGTACCATGGTGCGCAATAGGGGGGAGAAGATGAAATAAAAATACTCTACCGCCAGGTAGCCTGGAGGTAGGTTCTTACAGCCTACCGCCATAGGTGCTGGCGGTAGGTACGCAACTGTTGGAAATATGCCCTAGCGGCAATAATAAATTAGTTATTATCATATTTCCTTGTTCATGATAATCGTTTATTATCCATGCTATAATTGTATAGATCGGAGACTTAAATGCATGTGTGGATACATAGACAAAACCATGTCCCTAGTATGCCTCTAATGGACTAGCTCGTTGATCAAAGGATGGTTAAGGTTTCCTAGCCATGGACATGAGATGTCATTTGATAACGGGATCACATCATTAGGAGAATGATGTGATGGATAAGACCCAAACTACAAACATAGCATATGATCGTGTCAGTTTATTGCTACTGTTTTCTGCATGTCAAGTATATGTTCCTATGACCATGAGATCATGCAACTCACGGATATCGGAGGAGTGCCTTGTGTGTATCAAACGTCACAACGTAACTGGGTGACTATAAAGGTGCTCTACAGGTATCTCCGATGGTGTCTTTTGAGTTGGCATGGATCGAGACTGGGATTTGTTACTCCGCGTAACGGAGAGGTATCTCGGGGCCACTCGGTAATGCAACATCACAATAAGCCTTGCAAGCAATGTGACTAATTGTTAGTTGCGGGATCTTGTATTACGGAACGAGTAAAGAGACTTGCTGGTAACGAGGTTGAACTAGGTATGGAGATATCGACGATCGAATCTCGGGCAAGTAACATACCGAAGAACAAAGGGAACGATATACGGGATTAACTAAATCCTTGACATAGAGGTTCGACCGATAAATATCTTCATAGAATATGTAGGAACCAATGTGGACGTCCAGGTCCCGCCATTGGTTATTGACCATAGAGGTGTCTCGGTCATGTCTACATAGTTCTTGAACCCGCAGGGTCTGCACACTTAAGGTTCGGTGACGTTTCGGTAGTGTACAGTTATGTATGGTGGTGACCGAAGGTTGTTCGGAGTCCCGGATGAGATCCCGGACGTCACGAGGAGCTCTGGAATGGTCCGGAGGTAAAGATTCATATATAGGAAGTCCCAGTTTGGTTTCCGGAAAAGTTTCGGGCTCATCGGTAGTGTACCGGGAGTATCGGTATTGTATCGGGAGTGCTGGTAGTGTACCGGAGGACCTCCGGGAGGGGTATTTCGACCCCAAGAGGTCCATGGGCTGTGGGAGAATAATAACCAGCCCTTAGTGGGCTGGGAAAACAGCCACAAAGGCCCATGGCACAGGAGAGAAAGTCCTAAAGCAAAAAGTGGAAAATCAGCCAATAGGAGGCAATCCTGCTCCAACGAGGATTGGAGGTGAAGTAGGATTGCTCCCACCTCCTATTTCGGCCGACCCAAAGGCCTTGGCTGCCTCTCCTCTCCTCTCCTCCTATATATACTAGTGGATTGGGTCGTTTTTGGACAGAATTTCCGGCCACGTGCTACCCGTTTCACCGGTGCACAGTTTCTCCTCTAGATCGGTTTTCCGCAGCGCTTAGGCGAAGCCCTGCCGGAATCACTCCACCACCATCACCAGAGCGCCGTCACGCTGCCGGTGAACTCTCTCTCCTCTACACCTCCTCTCGCTGGATCGAGACGGTGGAGATCGTCATCAAGCTGCACGTGTGCTGAACGCGGAGGTGCCGTCTGTTCGGCGCTAGATCGGAAGGACCAAGATCGAGATCGCGAGACAGTTCATGATGAGATCGCGGAATGGATCGTGATGAGTTCGTGGGACAGATCGTGATCAAGATCGTGAGACGGATCGTGATGAGATCGCGGGACGGATCGTGATGAGTTCACGGGACGGATCGTGATTGGATCGCGGGACGGATCGTGATGAGATCGCGGGACGCTCGGCGATTTGGATCGCGAAGATGTTCGACTACACCAACCGCGTTTCTTAACGCTTCCCGCTTAGCGATCTACAAGAGTATGTAGATCCACTCTCCCTCTCGTAGATGCTCATCACCATGGATAGGTTTGCGTGTGCGTAGGAAAATTTTTGTTTCCCATGCGACGTTCCCCAATAGTGGCATCATGATCTAGGTTGATGGTTCGATGAGATCTCGAGTAGAACACAAAAGGTTTGTGTGCGTTGATGCTTAGATTGCTTCCTCCCTTGGTCGTATTTTGGTTCAGCGGGATTGTGAGATGAAGCGGCCCGGACCAACATTACTCGTACTCTTACGAGAGACCGGTTCCCTCGACGCAACTTGTTGCCTAGATGGCTTGCGGGTGACAGTTTCTCTCAGTTTAGTTGGATCGGATTCGACAAAGGCGCTCCTTGAGAAGGTTGAAAAGCAAACTAGTGTATCACCGTTGTGGTTTATACGTAGGTGAGAATCGTTCTTGCTAGATACCCATAGCAGCCACGTAAAATATGCAACAACAATTAGAGGACGTCTAACTTGTTTTTGCAGGGTATGTTGTGATGTGATATGGCCAATTACATGATGAGATATATGTGATGTATGAGATGATCATGTGATGTATAGATTATCACGACTTGCATGTCGATGAGTACGGCAACCGGCAGGAGCCATAGGGTTGTCTTTAATTATTGTATGACCTGCGTGTCAATCATTAAGCGCTATGTAATGCTTTACTTTATCACTACGGTAGCAATAGTAGTAGAAGCATGCAGGGCGTGACAACCCCAATGGCAACACATTGATGGAGATCAAGATGATGGAGATCATGGTGTTGTGCCGGTGACGATGGAGATCATGCCGGTGTTTCGAAGATGGAGATCTTAAACACAAGTTCATGGCCATATCATGTCACTTATGAATTGCATGAGATGTTAATCCTTTTATGCACCTTGTTTTGCTTAGTACGGCGGTAGCATTATAAGGTGATCCCTCACTTGAATTTCAAGATGAACTGTGTTCTCCCCGAGTGTGCACCGTTGCGAAAGTTCGTCGTGTTGAGACACCACGTGATGATCCGGTGTGATAGACTCTATGTTCACATACAACGGGTGCAAGCCAGATTTGCACGCGCAGAACACTCGGGTTAAACTTGACGAGCCTAGCATGTACAGACATGGCCTCGAAACACGAGAGACCGAAAGGTCGAACATGAGTCATATAGTAGATATGATCAACATAATGATGTTCACCATTGCAGCCACCTCAACTCACGTGATGATCGGACTTGAGTTGGTGAATTTGGATCATGTATCACTCGAACGATCGGAGGGATGTCAATTTGAGTGGGAGTTCTTAAGTAATATGATTAATTGAACTCATTATCATGAACATAGTCAAAGTGTCTTTGCAAATTATGTTGTAGATTACTAGCTCGCGCTGTAGCTCCCTTGTATTTTTATATGTTCCTAGAGAAATAGAATTGAAAGATGTTGGTAGCAAAATTGAGGACTGGGTCCGTGATCTGAGGATTGTCCTCATTGCTGCATAGAAGGCTTATGTCCTTAATGCACCGCTCGGTGCGCCACCCCCTCTAGCGTCGTCTATAGATGTTGTGAACATCTAACAGGCACGTTTCGATGACTACTTGATAGTTTAGTGCGTCATGCATTACGGCTTAGAATTGAGGCTCCAAAACGTTTTGAACATCACGGAACATATGAGATGTTCTAGGAGCAGAGATTGTGATCTCAGGCTCGTGCCTTTGTTGCGAGATATGAGATCTCCAACAAGATTCTTTGCTTGTAAGATGAAGGAGAATAGCTCAATCGTTGAGCATGTACTCAGATTGTCTGGGTACTACAATCGCTTGAATCAAGTGGGAGTTGATCTTCCAGATAAGATAGTGATTGATATAGTTCTCCAAGTCACTGTCACTAAAGCTACTAGAACTTAGTGATGAACTATAATACACCAGGGATAGAAGTATTGATCCCTGAGATGTTCGCGATGTTTGACACCGCGAAGGTAGAAATCAAGAAGGAGCGTCAAGTGTTGATGGTTAATCAAACCACTAGTTTCTAAAAGGGCAAGAGAAAGGAGGGAAACTTCATGGATAGCAAGTTAGTTGCTGCTCCAGTGAAGCAACCCAAAGTTGAACTCAAACCCGAGACTAAGTGCTTCTATTATGAGGTGAGAGGTCGCTGTTGCGGAACAACCCTAGATACTTGGTAGATAAGAAGGCTGGCAACATTGATAGAAGTATATTTGATATACGAGTTACTAATGTGTACCTTGCTAGTACTCTTAGTAGCACCTGGGTATTGGATACCGGTTCGGTTGCTAAATGTTAGTAACTCGAAATAAAAGCTACGGAATAAACGGAGAACTAGCTAAGGGTGAGGTGACGATATGTGTTGGAAGTGTTTCCAAGGTTGATGTGATCAACATCGCACGCTCTCTCTACCTTCAGGATTAGTGACGAACCTAAATAAATGTTATTTGGTGTTTTGCGTTGAGCATGAACATGATTAGATCATGTTTATTGCAATACGGTTATTCATTTAAGTTCGAGAATAATGGTTATTCTGTTTACATGAATAATACCTTAAATGGTCATACACCCAGTGAGAATGGTTTGTTGAAATCTTGATCGTAGTATTACACATGTTCATAACATTGATGTCAAAAGATACAAAGTTAATAATGATAGTACCACATACTTGTGGCACTGCCGCTAAATGTCATATTGGTATAAAGCGCATGTAGAAACTCCATGCTGATGGATATTTGGACTCATTCGATTTCGAATCGGTTGAGACATGCGAACCATGCCTCTTGGGCAAGATGACTAAAGGACCCCATTGGATGGAGCGGGCAAGTGATTCATTGGAAATGATACATGTTGATGTATGCAATCTAGTGAGTCTTGTAGCGTGCAGTGGATATCGTTATTTTCTTACCTTCACTGATGATTTGAGTAGATATAGTGTATATTTACTTAATGAAACACAAGTCTGAATCGTTTGAAAGGTTCAAGCAAATTCAGAGTGAAGTTTAAAGATCATCGTGACAAGAAGATAAAAATGACCGCGATATGATCGTGGAGGTGAATATCTGAGTTACGAGTTTGGCATACAACTTAAGACAACGTGAAATTTGTTTCACAACTAACGCCACCTGGAACACCATGGTGTGATGGTGTGTCCGAACATCATAGTCATGCTCTATTGATATAGTGCATACTGTGATGTCTCTTACCGTTTTACTACTATAATTTTTGGGGTTATGCATTAGAGACAACTACATTCACTTTAAATAGGGCATCATCTAAATCCGTTGAGATGACACCGTGTGAATTATGGTCTGATAGAAACCTAAGATGTCATTTCTTAATGTTTGGGGCTGCGATGCTTGTGTGGAAAATGTTTTCACATAATAAGCTAGCACCCAAAGCGGATAAATGTATCTTCATAGAATACCCTAAGAACAGATGGGTATGCCTTCTATCTCAGATCCGAGTGCAAAGTGTTTGTTGCTAGAACTGGGTCCTTTCTCGAGAAAAAGTTTCTCTCGAAAGAATTGAGTGGGAGGAAGATGGAACTTGATGAGGTTGTTAAACCTTTGTTCAACCAGAGAGTAGCGCAGCGCAGAAAGATGTTACTGTGAAGCCTACGTTAGTTGAAGAGGAAGTTAATGATGATGATCATGAAGCATCAGGATCAAGTTACTATCAAACTTCGTAGGTCGACAAGGATGTGTACTGCTCCTAAGTGGTACGACAACTCGGTCTTGGAGGTCATGTTGTTGGATAACGATGAACCTACGAGCTATGGAGAAGCGATGATGGGCCCGGATTCCGACAAATGGTTGGAGGCCATGAAATCCGAGATAGGATCCATGTATTAAAACCAAGTGTAGACTTTGGTAGACTTGCTCGTTGGACGGTAGGTCGTTGAGTACAATTGGATCTTTAAAATGAAGACAGACATTGATGGTGAATGTCACTATTTGTAAAGCTCGACTTGTTGCAAAGATGTTTGTGACAAGTTCAAGGAGTTGACTACGATGAGACTTTCTCACTCGTAGCGATGCTAAAAGTCTGTTGGAATTATGTTAGCAGTTGCTGTGTTTTCAATTATGAAATCTGGCAGATGGATGTCAAAACATCGTTTCCTTAATGGTTTACTTGAGGAAAGGTTGTATGTGATACAACCAGAAGGTTTTGTCAGGCCTAAGGATGCTAAAAGGTGTGCAAGCTTCGGTGATCCTTCCATGGACTGAAGCAAGCATCTCAGAGTTGGAATATACGCTTTGATGAGGTGATCAAAGTTTTGATGTTTATACAAAGTTTATGAGAAACTTGTATTTGCAATAAAGTGAGTGGGAGCACTATAGAATTTCTGATAAGTATATGTGGATGACATATTGTTGTTCAGAAATAATGTAGAGTTTCTGGAAAGCATAAAACGGTTATTTGGAAAGTGATTTTCAAAGGAACACCTGGATAAAGCTACCTAATTGTTGAGCATCAATATCTATATAGATAGATCAAGATGCTTGATGAGACTTTCAATGAGTGCATACCTTCACAAGATTTTGAAAGAGTTCAAAATGGATCAGCCAGAGAAATAGTTCTCGTTTGATTTGTAAGGTGTGAAGTTGAGTGAGACTCAAAGCTCGACAACGGCAGAAGAAAGAGAAAGGACGAACGTCGTCCCCTATGCCTTAGCCATAGGCTCTATATTATGCCATGCTGTGTACCGCACCTATGTGTGCCTTGCCATGAGTCTGTCAAGCGGTACAAGAGTGGTCTAGGAGTGGATCACTGGACAGCGGTCGGAATTATCCTTAGTAACCAGAGGACTAAGGAAATGTTTCTTGATTATGGAGGTGATAAAGAGTTCGTCGTAAAGAGTTACGTCGATGCAAGGTTTAACACCTATCCGGATGACTAGTAGTAGCAATCTGGATACGTATAGTGGAGCAGCCATTTGGAAATAGTACCAACTGGAGCGTGGTAGCAGTGTTTACGGTTTGACATAGAGATATGCAAAGTACACACGGATCTGAATATCGCAGACCCGTTAACTATAAGACCTCTCTGACATGCAAAGCATGATCGAGCCCCAGAACTCATTGGGTGTTAGATTCATAACAATGCGAATCACATGGTGATGTGAACTAGATTATTGACTCTAGTGCAAGTGGGAGACTGTTGGAAATATTCCCTAGAGGAAATAATAAATTAGTTATTATCATATTTCCTTGTTCACGATAATCGTTTATTATCCATGCTATAATTGTATTGATCGGAGACTTAAATGCATGTGTGGATACATAGACAAAACCATGTCCCTAGTATGCCTCTAATGGACTAGCTCGTTGATCAAAGGATGGTTAATGTTTCCTAGCCATGGACATGAGATGTCATTTGATAACGGGATCACATCATTAGGAGAATGATGTGATGGATAAGACCCAAACTACAAACATAGCATATGATCGTGTCAGTTTATTGCTACTGTTTTCTGCATGTCAAGTATATGTTCCTATGACCATGAGATCATGCAACTCACGGATATCGGAGGAGTGCCTTGTGTGTATCAAACGTCACAACGTAACTGGGTGACTATAAAGGTGCTCTACAGGTATCTTCGATGGTGTCTGTTGAGTTGGCATGGATCGAGACTGGGATTTGTTACTCCGTGTAACGGAGAGGTATCTCGGGGCCCACTCGGTAATGCAACATCACAATAAGCCTTGCAAGCAATGTGACTAATTGTTAGTTGCGGGATCTTGTATTACGGAACGAGTAAAGAGACTTGCTGGTAACGAGGTTGAACTAGGTATGGAGATACCGACGATCGAATCTCGGGCAAGTAACGTACCTAGGAACAAAGGGAACGATATACGGGATTAACTGAATCCTTGACATAGAGGTTCGAGCGATAAAGATCTTCGTAGAATATGTAGGAACCAATGTGGACGTCCAGGTCCCGCCATTGGTTATTGACCATAGAGGTGTCTCGGTCATGTCTACATAGTTCTCGAACCCGCAGGGTCTGCACACTTAAGGTTCGGTGACGTTTCGGTAGTGTAGAGTTATGTATGGTGGTGACCGAAGGTTTTTCGGAGTCCCGGATGAGATCCCGGACGTCACGAGGAGCTCTGGAATGGTCCGGAGGTAAAGATTCATATATAGGAAGTCCTAGTTTGGTTTCCGGAAAAGTTTCGGGCTCATCGGTAGTGTACCGGGAGTATCGATATTGTACCGGGAGTGCCGGTAGTGTACCGGAGGACCTCCGGGAGGGGTATTTCGACCCCAAGAGGTCCATGGGCTGTGGGAGAATAATAACCAGCCCTTATTGGGCTGGGAAAACAGCCACAAAGGCCCATGGCGCAGGAGAGAAAGTTCTAAAGCAAAAAGTGGAAAATCAGCCAATAGGAGGCAATCCTGCTCCAACTAGGATTGGAGGTGAAGTAGGATTGCTCCCACCTCCTATTTCGGCCGACCCAAAGGCCTTGGCTGCCTCTCCTCTCCTCTACTCCTATATATACTAGTGGATTGGGTGGTTTTTGGACAGAATTTCCGGCCACGTGCTACCTGTTTCACCAGTGCACAGTTTCTCCTCTAGATCGGTTTTCCGCAGCGCTTAGGCAAAGCCCTGCCGGAATCACTCCACCACCATCACCAGAGCACCGTCACGCTGCCGGTGAACTCTCTCTCCTCTCCACCTCCTCTTGCTGGATCGAGACGGTGGAGATCGTCATCAAGCTGCACGTGTGCTGAACGCGGAGGTGCCGTCCGTTCGGCGCTAGATCGGAAGGACCGTGATCGAGATCGCGAGACAGTTCGTGATGAGATCGCGGAACGGATCGTGATGAGTTCGCGGGACAGATCATGATCAAGATCGTGAGACGGATCGTGATGAGATCGCGGGACGGATCGTGATGAGTTCACGGGACGGATCGTGATTGGATCGCGGGACGGATCGTGATGAGATCGCGGGACGCTCGGCGATTTGGATCGCGAAGATGTTCGACTACACCAACCGCGTTTCTTAACGCTTCCCGCTTAGCGATCTACAAGGGTATGTAGATCCACTCTCCCTCTCATAGATGCTCATCACCATGGATAGGTTTGCGTGTGCGTAGGAAAATTTTTGTTTCCCATGCGACGTTCCCCAACAGCAACACCCTACCACCAGGGACCTTGGCGGTAGGGTACTTCAGCCTACCGCCATAGGTGCTGGCGATGGGAACTCGCACGCAAGACCAGCCGGACGGTCTGGTGAGGTGCGCCACACCCTACCGCCAAGGTCCTTGGCAGTAGGCTCTCACGCGTAGGACCAGCCACTGTCTATTGCGGTGCGTCACAGCCTGTCGCCAGCGAGGGCGGCGATAGGCTAGTATTCCCTACCGCCATAGCTGCTGGCTGTAGGGGCCTATATTGCCCTTCTTCTTCAGATCAAAGAAGAGTTTATTGGAAGAAGAGTTTAGTGCCCTTCTTCTTCAACTATTTTTTTGAAACAATAACTCAACCTAGCATTGCAAGAAGACCATAGGAGTTCAACAAGACCATAAGAGTTCAACATTAAAGTTCAAAGTACAACAAGACCATAAAATGGGAAACATCGCAAGTTCAACGTTAGACGTCAAGCCCACTAATACATCTACCTCAACTAAGCTTCACGAGACATTGCAAGATCTCTAAGGAAACATGGGCCCCTTTCCCTTGTTGTAATGTGCCTTATCCTCCTCGTAAGCTTCGCATGCCCTTGCAAGCTTTCTTGCCCTCTCCTCGTCATGAGCCTCCTTCTCTTTGCGTGCCCTCTCCGTGTTGTGCTTCTTTCACACCTTCTTCTCCTTAGCAAGATGTTACTCGTACTCGGCACGCTGCAAAGATTCTTCAACCAGCCGCCGTCTCCGATCCCAGTCTGCATTTTGGTCCTTCTAGACATCTTCTGGCACTTCATCATCTATCCATGTGAAATACTTGCAAAGAGGAGGGGGTGACTGCATAGAAGACATGTTTGTTTGTTAGTAATAAAATTGGAACGCTCATCATGAAAACACATTCACCGGAACATATTCAACATACCGGAGGAACGTCATAGGCGTTAGTCGGACGTCTACGATCATGTGCATAGTTGGGACAAACAAAAAACCTCATCCCTTCCGTCCATGACTTCTTCCGGTCAGTAGATACCTTGACCTTGCAAACGGCTCCACACCAGCATGATAGTGTTATAAAATCTTTGTCCTTTATCTTGTCCAAGGTTGCCTCCTTCCACTTGTTCGGCATGTCCTCTCGGTCAGCGCACTCCGGCCTTGGGATGGAACCGGATGAAGCCATGCCTGCATACATTTCAGTATTGTTAGTGACATATATGGATTTTACAACTAATATGACAACAAGTGCAAATTTTTTAGAACATGACATAAGAAATTTACCATCTATACTCTATCAACCATCCGGGTTGAGAAGCACCTTAATTGGATGCCCTCTATCAACCCTTCGTCTCTTAGTAACACCAGAAGCACGACCACTACCCCCCCCCCAAGTCTAACACCATGAGGTACTCCGCGACCACCGCTAGTGGCTCCTCTTGCACTAATACGTGTAACAGTAGTCCGTCCTCCATTACCACCCCTAGTGGCTCCTCTTGCAGTACTACCTGTAACGGTAGTCCGTCCTCCACGAGCACTAGTACTCCCTGTACGGCCACCAGTCTAACTCGTGCTAGTGTTGCATGTCCTGTTATTGTGTCCTGGGTTGTCACATTGACCACAATTGTTTGTGTCAGGAGGCTCCATGAAATGACCGCTGCCAAATTGTTCCATGCCAATATATCCAGCTATATCATCCATGTCGCTCCTAAACCTCTTCCTTCTTCTTCTCCCTTTTGTATATACCATGAGTGTAGGATTAGGCATGATATGTGGGCCATCGTACTCTGGCCACCATGACTGGTCAAGGAAAGGTTGGAACCGAGGTGCCCATGTCAACCTTGTGGATCCAACGTGAACTGATGCGGCCGTATGGTAATTCCATCTGAAACCGGTAAGTTCCTCGCCCTTGCAGCCATCATCACGTGCGAGCACGGCCAATGGTACCTGTGAGGCCTCTCACATTGACACCACCGGTCCTTGAGGTGCACCTCATAAGCAACGCCGCCGTAGGTGACACCATCTCGTGATGTGCCACCTGGCTCGTCAACTTGGTAGATCCCATCTTTGTTGTTGAATCTGATGATTTGTTGATGGGAAGACTTGCCTACTTGAAATTTCAGCCAATCATGAACCTTATCTGGATAGTCCATTTTCTCCCCTATCAAATTTGCCGTTGATATGGAATGCTTCAGGAAATACTCATTCAACTTCAAGAAGGTGTATTTCAATATTGCATTCATGGGCAAAGAACGAACACCCTTCAGCACATTGTTGAAGCATTCCACCATGTTGCTTGTCATGTCGACGTATCTCCAACATCTGTCATGAAAAGCGCATGCCCGACTTTTGTTTTTCCTCATAATGCCTAGTCAGGAATGCTCCTCCCTTTTGGTTCTTTTTCAATGCCTTCAAAATATTATCATACTGTCTTGTGAATGCATCAAAGGAGAATGCCGTGCACACATGAGTAAGATCTTTGCAAAAATCGTTGCTCTTGCATGTCCGGAAAAAGTTTGCCACGAAATGCCTCATGCACCATCAGTGGTGAAGCTTCGGGAAGCCGAGAATGGACACGGATATCGCGTGGAGAATCCTATGATGCCGGTCTGATATGATGCATAATGATGACCCACAAGTATAGGGGCTATCGTAGTCCTTTCGATAAGTAAGAGTGTCGAACCCAATGAGAAGCAGAAGGAAATGACAAGCGGTTTTCAGTAAGGTATTCTCTGCAAGCACTGAAATTGTCGGTAACAGATAGTTGTGTGATAAGATAATTTGTAACGGGTAGCAAGTAACAATAGTAACAAAGGTGCAGCAATATGGCCCAATCCCTTTTGTAGCAAGGGACAAGCCTGAACAAACTCTTATATAAAGTAAAGCGCTCCCGAGCACACATGGGAATTATTGTGAAGCTAGTTTTCATCATGTTCATATGATTCGCGTTCGCTTCTTTGATAGTTTGATATGTGGGTGGACCGGCGCTTGGGTGCTGTCCTTACTTGGAAAAACATCCCACTAATGATTAACCCCTCTCGCAAGCATCCGCAACTACGAAATAAGAATTTAGACAAAGTCTAACCATAGCATTAAACTAGTGGATCCAAATCAGCCCCTTACGAAGCAACACATAAACTAGGGTTTAAGCTTCTGTCACTCTAGCAACCCATCATCTACTTATTACTTCCCAATGCCTTCCTCTAGGCCCAAATAATGGTGAAGTGTCATGTAGTCTCCGTTCACATAACACCACTAGAGGAGAGACAACATACAACGCATGAAAATATCGAAGGAATACCAAATTCACATGACTACTAGTAGCAAGACTTATCCCATGTCCTCAGGAACAAACGTAACTACTCACAAAGCATAATTATGTTCATGATCAGAGAGGTATTGAATAGCATTAAGGACCTGAACATATGATCTTTCACCAAGTAAACCAACTAGCATCAACTACAATAGGTAATTAACACTACTAGCAACCTTACAAGTACCAATCGGAGTTGCGAGACGGAGATTGGATACAAGAGATGAACTAGGGTTTGGAGATGAGATGGTGCTGATGAAGATGTTGATGGAGATGAGTCCCCTCTAAGGAGAGGAATGTTGGTCATGACGATGGTGACGATTTCCCTCTCCGGGAGAGAAGTTTCCCTGGCAGGACGACCCTGCCGGAGCTCTAGATTGGTTCTGCTCAAGTTCCGCCTCGTGGCGGCGGCGTCTCATCCCGAAAGCTCTAGATTAATTTTTTATGCGATGAAACCCTTCATATAGGAGAATATGGGGGGCAAAGGAGCCACGTGGGCCCCACGAGCCTGGCAGGTGCACCCTAGGGGAGGGGCCGCGCCTCCTGCGCTCGTGGCCCACTGGCAGCGTTTCTTCAATTGATTCTTCCTCCGGTATTTTTATATATTCCATAAAAATCCTCGTAAGTTTTCAGGTCAGTCTGAGAACTTTTATTTCTGCACAAAAACAACACCATGGCAGTTATGCGGAAAACAGCGTCAGTCCGGGTTAGTTTCTTTCAAATCATGCAAGTTAGAGTCCAAAACAAGGGCAAAAGAGTTTGGAAAAGTAGATACATTGGAGACGTATCAACTCCCCCAAGCGTAAAGCCTTGCTTGTCCTCAAGCAATTCAGTTGATAAACTGAAAGCGACAAAAGAAAAACTTTTACGAACTCTATTTGATCTTCTTGTTGTAATTATGTCTAACTCAAATTCAGATTTTCAGCAAGGTCATAAGCTAACCACAAAATCAATGACATTTGGGTCTCATGGTATGCTCATATCAATGACATAATTAACTACCGAGTAATAATAATAAGTTTCAAATGTCAGCACTTCAATCAAAACAATCATGATACAATATGAATAGATGGTATCTGCTACTTCTCTACAACGTCACCAGAAATTGGCAAGTTGATAGAAGAATTCTTGTCTTGCGTTGGTTTTTCCCTTGAAGAGGAAAGGGTGTTGCATAAAGGTAGTGGTAAGTATTTCCCTCAGTTTGGGAACCAAGGTATCAATCCAGTAGGATTAACAAGATGAAGCCACAAGGAACCTGCACAAACACAAACAAACTTGCACCCAACGCGATAAAGAGGTTGTCAATCTGTTTACGATTGCTTGCAAGGTGAGATCTCATAGTGGTAATAGATGATTATAAATAAGTAAATAAAATTGCAGCAAAGTATTTATAGTGTTTCTGTGTTTAGATCTGAATATATAATGTGTAAAATAGACCCGGGGCCATAGTGTTCACTAGAGGCTTCTCTCATGAAAGCAAGTATTACGGTGGGTGAACAAATTACTGTTGAGCAATTGATAGAATAGCGCGAAGTCACGATGGTATCTAAGGCAATGATCATACATATAGGCATCATGTCCGAGACAAGTAGATCGATACTTTCTACATCTACTACTATTACTCCACACATCGACCGCTATCCAGCATCCATCTAGTGTATTAAGTTCATGATAAATGGAGTAACGCTTTAAGCAAGATGACATGATGTCGAGGGATAGATTCATGCAATATGATATAAACCCCATCTTTTTACGCTTGATGGCAACAACACGATACGTGCCTTGCTACCCCTTCTGTCACTAGGTGAGGACACCGCACGGTATGAACCCAAAACCAAGCACTTCTCCCATTGCAAGAACTATAGACCAAGTTGGCCAAATGAAACCCATAACCCGAAGAGATATACAAGGATACGACATCATGCATATAAGAAATCAGAGGAGACTCAAATAATATTCATAGATAATCTGATCATAAATCCACAATTCATCGGATCTCAACAAACACACCGCAAAAGAAGATTACATCGGATAGATCACATGAAGATCATGGAGAACTTTGTATTAAAGATCGAAGAGAGAGAAGAAGCCATCTAGATACTAGTTATGGACCTATAGGTCTGAGGTGAATTACTCACGCATCATCGGAGAGGCAATGGTGTTGATGAAGATGGCCACCGGCGATGAATTCCCCTCTGGCAGGATGCCGGAACGGTCTCCCGATTGGTTTTTGGTGGCTCTGGAGGTCTGCGGCGGCGGAACTTGCGATCTAGGTTTATTTCTAAGGGTTTACGTAGTTATAAGACCATCTGGTGTCGGGAACAAGTAAAGAGGCGCCACGAGGAGTTCACGAGCCCCCTAGCCGCGGCCAGGGGGGCCTGCGCCTCCCAGGCTCGTGGCTTCCTCGGGCCGCCTCTCCGATATCTTTTTCTTCAGATATTTTTGATATTTTCCATAAAAAATCACGGCGAAAGTGTTATTCCGTTTGAACTCCGTTGGATATTCCTATCTGAAAAAGGTCAAAAACACGGAAAAAACAGGAACCGGCACTGGGCTCTGGATTAATAAGTTAGTCCCAAAAATAATATAAAATAGCATATTCATGCATAGAAAACATCCAAATTTGACAATATAATAGCATGGAACGATAAAAAATTATAGATATGTTGGAGACGTATAAAGCATCCCCAAGCTTAACTCCTACTCGTCCTCGAGTAGGGAAGTGATAAAGAATGAATTTTTGATGTGGAATGCTACCTAACATATTTGTTTTATGTAATCTCTTTATTGTGGCATGAATGTTCAGATCCGTAAGATTCAAAACAATAGTTTAATATTGACATGCAAACGATAATACTTCAAGCATAATAGCAAAGTAATCATGAACTTTCGAAATAACAAGGCCAAAGGAAGTTATCCCTACAAAATCATATAGTCTAGCTATGCTCCATCATCCCCACACAACGAATTTAAATCATGAACAACCCCGGTATTGCCCAAGTAATTGTTTTCGCACTCTTATTTTTTCAAACTTTTTCAACTCTCACGCAATACATGAGCATGAGCCATGGATATAGAACTATAGGTGGAATAGAGTGTGGTGGAGGTTGTGAGGCAAAAAGGAGGAAATGGTCACATTGACTCGGCGTATCATTAGGCTATGGATATGCCCATTAATAGATATCACTGTGAATGAGTAGGGATTGCCATGTAACGGATGCACTAGAGCTATAAGTGTATGAAAGCTCACAAATAAAAACTAGTGGGTGTGCACCCAACTTGCTTGCTCACGAAGACCTAGGGAAATTTGAGGAAGCCCATCATTGGAATATACAAGCCAATTTATATAATGAAAATTTCCACTAGCATATGAAAGTGACAAAACAAGAGACTCTCTGTCATGAAGAACATGGTGCTATTTGAAGCACAAGTGTGGAAAAAGATAGTAGCGTTCTCCCTTCTCTCTTTTTCTATCATTTTTTTGTTTGGGCTCTTTGGCCTCTTTTTATTTGGTGGGCATCTTTGGCCTCTTCTATTTCCTCACATGGGATAATGCTCTAATAATGATGATCATCACACTTTTATTTACTTACAACTCGATACTTAGAACAATAATGACTTCTATATAAATGAAAATGATGGCACATGTCATGAGACAGAACGGTGAAAGTACCATGGCAATATATCTCGGAATGGCTATGAAATTTCCATAATAGGTAGGTATGGTGGCTGTTCTGAGGAATGTATATGGTGGGTTTGTGCACCGGCGAAAGTTGCGCGACACTAGAGAGGGTAGCAATGGTGGAAGGTGAAAGTGCATCTATACCATGGACTCACATTAGTCATGAAGAACTCATATACTTATTGCAAAAGTTTTATTAGTAATCGAAACAAAGTGCTAAATGCATACTCCTACGGGAAGGTTTGGTAGGAGTTAACCATCGCGCGATCCCGACCTCTACACAAAAGATGACAATCAATAAATCAATTATGCTCCGACTTCCTAACATAGCGGTTCACCATACGTGCATGCTACGGGAATCACTAACTTCAACACAAGTATTTCTAGATTCACAACAGCCTACTAACATAACTCTAATATTACCATATCCATATCTCAAAAGTAATTGCGAGGAATCAAACTTATCTTACTTAATCAATGCACTTGAATATGAAAGTTTTTATTATATCCTCTTTGGATGCCTATCATATTTAGGACTAACTTCATAACACATGCCAATTACCAAGTTACTTAGAGAGATCACTCTCAAAATGATATAAGTGAAGTTTCGAGAGTTAGTATTTCTACAAAATATGACACCGCCGTGCTCTACAAAGATTTAAGTGAAGCACTAGAGCAAAATTACCAATCTGAAAAGATATAAGTGAAGCACATGGGAGCAATATTACTAATCTGAAAAGATATAAGTGAAGCATGTGTGAGCAAAATTTCCAAGCTCAAAAGATATAAGTGAAGCACGTGTGAGCTAAATTGCCTAACTCAAAAGATATAAGCGAAGTTCATTGAGTATTCTAACAAATTCACGATGAGTGCATGTCTCTCTCAAAAGGTGTGTAGCAAGGATGATTGTGACAAAACAGAAACCAAAGACTCTTATAATACACGACGCTCCAAGCAAAACAAATTTCATGTGGTGAATAAAAATATAGCTCCAAATAACGTTACCGATGCATTGAAGATGAAAGAGGGGATGCCTTCCCGGGGCATCACCAAGCCTAGGCTTTTTGCTGTCCTTGAATTTGGCTTGGGATTCCTTGGGCATCCCCAATCTTAGGATCTTGCCACTCTGTATTCCATTGTCCATAAGAACATCACCCAAAACATGAAAACTTCACAACACAAAACTTAAACAGAAACTCGTGATAGCATTAGCATAAGAAAACAAACCACCAACTTTTTAGGTACTGTAGTAAACTTTAATTTCCAGTTAGATTGATGTTATATTACTTTATTTTCACTTCTCCATAGCTCGTACCCCCCGATACTACCCATAGTTTCATCAAAATAAGCAATCAACACAACAAAAACAGAATCTGTCAAAAACAGAACAGTTTGTAGAAATCTGTATATTTTGTATACCTCTGTTAACCCAAAAATTCTGAAGAATTATGAAAATTAGGAAAATTTACATAAATCAGAAGCAAAAAGAATCAACTCAAAAGCTCTTTCTGGCTAGAACTGAAAAATAATTTCGTGGGCACAAAGTTTCTGTCTTTTTCCTGCGCGATTAAACAACTATCACCAAAACTAATCGTAAAAGTTCTACTTGGCAGAAACACTAATTAAAACATAAAAACACAATCATAACAGAATCATTATGGTGTTAACTTAACAAAACAGAAAGTAAAAGAGTAAAAATAAACCTATTCATTGGGTTGCCTCCCAACAAGCGTTATTGTTTAACGCCCTTAGCTAGGCATAAGGCAATAGAATCAAGTATTATCATAATCCTTTCGTTGAAAATATGGGGAGACCTTTTTCTTGAGAGCATTTATATTCCTATTTTGTGTGAGTACATGACCATTCATAGTGGAAGAAAGATTAAGCACATTACGAAAGTTCGTGTCTAAACTAGCCTTCATTTATTTTATTGATTCATTTTGGTAGAAACAGATGAGGGTAGTGGTCTCATTCTCTCCCTTGGGATGCCCAAATATAGCTTTCATTTTTTCATAAGTGTCGAAGGCATCTCCTACTAGGAAACCCTTATCAAATATAGAATCCAAGATTTTCTTAAACGAGTGGGGCAATCCGGCATAAAAGCTTTTTAAGTATAACTCAATATGATAAGGAGGAATATGACTAGTTTGAATCCTCAGCAATCTGTCCCAAGCGTCTTTTAAGGATTCATTAAGAGAATAGTGAAAAAGTACAGGATCCACATCATCAACATTACTCAAAGTGTCTCTAGCAACCTCAGGACGTCTTCCCATAGACTCATTATTTGTGAGTTTGGGAAAGATAGAGGGGCTATCCAAGGCATTAAACCTAGGCAAGGAATCTTGTGTTTGAATTATTCCGACATGGTGACTTAGCAAGCGAAAGAAAAGGGCAAATAAAGAAAGGCAAATATTTTTGTAATTTTTGTTTTTTTAGAAGTGCGGGAGAGGAAAACGAGAGGCAAATAGCAAATAATGTAAATGAAAGAGATGAGTTTGTGATAGGTACTTGTAGATATGCTTCACTTGAATACTCCCTGGCAACGGCGCCAAAAATTCTTCCTGGTACTTCTCTACAACGTCACCAGGAATTGGCAGGTTGATAGGAGAATTCTTGTCTTGCGTTGGTTTTTCCCTTGAAGAGTAAAGGGTGATGCAGCAAGGTAGCGGTAAGTATTTCCCTCAGTTTGAGAACCAAGGTATCAATCCAGTAGGTGTAACATGATGAAGCCACAAGGAACCTGCACAAACACAAACAACCTTGCACCCAACGCGATAAACATGTTGTCAATCTCTTGACGATTCCTTTTAAGGAGAGATCTTATAGTGGTAATAGATGAATATAAATAAGTAAATAAAATTGCAGCAAAGTATTTTTAGTGTTTTTGTGTTTAGATATGAATATATAATGTGTAAAATAGACCCGGGGGCCATAGTGTTCACTAGAGGCATCTCTCATGAAAGCAAGTATTACGGTGGGTGAACAAATTACTGTTGAGATATTTATACAATAGCGCAAAGTCATGACGATATCTAAGGCAATGATCACACATATAGGCATCACGTCCAAGACAAGTAGACCGATACTTTCTGCATCTCTACTATTACTCCACATATCGACCGCTATCCAGCATGCATCTAGTGTATTAAGTTCATGATAAATGGAGTAACGCTTTAAGCAAGATGACATGATGTAGAGGGATAGATTCATGCAATATGATATAAACCCCATATTTTTACCCTTGATGTCAACAACACGATACGTGCCTCGCTACCCCTTCTGTCACTAGGTGAGGACACCGCACGGTATGAACCCAAAACCAAGCACTTCTCCCATTGCAAGAACTATAGATCAAGTTGGCCAAACGAAACCCATAACTCGAAGAGAATTACAAGGATACGAAATCACGCATATAAGAAATCAGAGGAGACTATAATAATATTCATAGATAATCTGATCATACATCCAAAATTCATCGAATCTCAACAAACACACCGCAAAAGAAGATTACATCGGATAGATCACCATGAAGATCATGGAGAACTTTGTATTGAAGATGAAAGAGAGAGAAGAAGCCATATAGCTACTAGCTATGGACCCATAGGTCTGAGGTGAATTACTCACGCATCATCGGAGAGGCAATGGTGTTGATGAAGTTGGCCACCGGCGATGAATTCCCCTCCGGCAGGATCCGGAACGGTCTCCCGATTGGTTTTTGGTGGCTCTGGAGGTCTGCGGCGGCGGAACTTGCGATCTAGGTTTATTTATGAGGGTTTCCGTATTTATAAGACCATATGGCGTCGGGAAGAAGTAAAGAGGCGCCACGAGGAGGTCACGAGCCCCCTAGCCGCGGCCAGGGGGGCCCACGCCTCCCAGGCTCGTGGCTTCCTCGGGCCGCCTCTCCGGTATCTTTTTCTTCAGATATTTTTGATATTTTCCATAAAAAATCACGGCAAAAGTTTTATTCTGTTTGGGCTCCGTTTGATATTCCTATCTGAAAAAGGTCAAAAACACGGAAAAAACAGGAACTGGCACTGGGCACTGGATTAATAAGTTAGTCCCAAAAATAATATAAAATAGCATATTCATGCATAGAAAACATCCAAAGTTGATAATATAATAGCATGGAACGATCAAAATTTTTAGATATGTTGGAGACGTATCAGTATCTCGCTAGCCCTTTCTGAGATCGCAAAACATAAATGCAGAGCACCTTCAAAGACCAAGAGCCAACTAATAATTGTAATTCAGGGCAAAGAAGTTCCAGTCATAGTCATACTCAATATCAATTAACAACAAAGCGTACAAATGATGGAGGTGCTCTCTAGCTGGTACTTATAATAAGAAGAGGATGACTTTACAGAAATGTAAATAGATAGGCCCTTCGCAGAGGGAAGCATTGATTTGCAGAGGTGCCAGAGCTCAAGCTTTTTAAAATAGAGATAAATAATTTTGGGGTGGCATGCTTTCATTGTCAACGCGATGACCAAAAGCCTTCACCATATTCCATGCTACACATATTATAGGCGGTTCCCAAACAGAATAGAAAAGTTTTGACTCCCCCCCACCGATCAATCACACTCCATGACTAGCCAAATCCTCGGGTGCCATCCATACCAACAACAATCCAGGGGGAGCTTTGTTTGCAATTATATTTTTATTTGATTTGAGCATGGAACTGGGCATTCCAATTACCGACCCCTTTCTCGTGAGTGATAGTGAATAAACATGTATCAAGGATAACACGCCTAGCATGGAAGATATTGACCGCCCCTTGTCACCACATGAGCGGTTCAGGCATACAAAACAAATTATTATTTGAAGGTTTAGAGAATGGCACATGCAAATTTACTCGGAACGGCAGGTAGATACCGCATATAGGTAGGTATGGTGGACTCATATGGAACAACTTTGGGTTTATGGAAGTGGATGCACAAGCAGTATTCCCTCTTAGTACAAGTGAAGGATATAAAGAGACTGGGAAGCGACCAACTAAAGAGCGACAACAGTCATCAACATGCATTGAGATTAGCCAACATTGAGTGCAAGCATGAGTAGGATATAAATCAGCATGAATATGAATATCATGGAGGCGATGTTGATTTTGTTTCAACTACATGCGTGAACATGTGCCAAGTCAAGCCACTTGAATTATGCAAAGGAGGATACCATCCCATCATACTACATCACAACCATTTTTAAAATTTATGTTGGCATCAAGCCAAACCATTATAAGCTCCTAGCTAATTAAGCATGGCATAAGAAACTATGATCTCCAAGTTGTCATTGTAGACATGTTTCTCTCATAACAATGCTGAATTAGGAATGATGAGCTATTCATATTTACAAAAACAAAATAGGTCGAGTTCATACCAACTTTTCCAGGCTCAGTCACTTCATCATATATCGTCATTATTGCCTTTCACTTGCACGACCGAATGATGTGAATAATAATAAGTGTTCGTGCATTGGACTAAGCTGGAATCTGCAAGCTAACTCAAGGGAGAAGACAAAGTAATATAGCTCTTTGACGGATAAACAATAATGCATATGAGAGCCACTAATCATTTTCATCATGGTCTTCTACCTCAACCCAAAGAAAAAGAAAATTATTTACATGGGAAAGCTCCCAACAAGCAAAAGAAGAACAGGAAATCTTTTTGGTTTTTCATTTTAGTTACTACTAAGCATGCAAGAATGTAAAGTTACAACTAATTTTTTTTGTTTTGCTCATTTTTAATTTTTTTGTATTTTCTCAAGTTAATCTCATACTTGAATTTTAGGGTATTTGAAGAACTTTTATTTTCAGGTCATTTTTTTATTGGACGGATAATGCAGAAAACAGGAAAATAATGCTATATTTATTATTTTTCTACTAAATAACAGAAAGTAGAAGTTAGGAACAGAAGGTTGTGATTTCTAGATTCATCCATCTCATGGTCATCAAAAGAAATCCATCAATGAGGTTGATCAAGTCTCCTTGACAAACTTTTTCGAATCACATGAAGCCGGAGAATTTTCGAACATCACTAGGTTACCTCAACGGGGATATGCATATCCCCAACAATAAGTATATCATATCTCATCTTGATAGTAGGTATAGGAAAAACCGTATCACATACCACTTCATTTTCGGAGTATGAAATTGGCTGGTAAACATCCCTTATGTACTCCTCCGGGGTTATGGTATTAATTATATTGCTTTCTACATTTATGGGAGTACCTGAGATATAATGCTTGATTCTTTGCCCATTCACAACTCTCGGAAAAGTGCCCTCCACGTTGTTGATTTTGATGGCACCTAAACGATATACTTCTTCAACAATATAAGGACCTTCCCATTTAGAGAGAAGCTTGCCTGCAAAAAATCTTAAACGAGAGTTATATATAAAGACATAATCACCTACATTGAACTCATGTTTTTGTATCCTTTTATCATGCCACCTTTTAACTTTCTCTTTAAACAAATTGGCATTCTCATATGCCTTAGTTCTCCATTCATCAAGTGAGCTAATATCAAATAACCTCTTCTCACCAGCAATTTTGAAATCAAAGTTGAGCTCTTTGATTGCCCAATAAGCCTTATGCTCTAGCTCAAGAGGTAAATGGCATGCTTTACCGTAAACCATTTTATACGGAGACATGCCCATGGGATTCTTATAAGCAGTTCTATAAGCCCACAATGCATCATCAAGTTTCTTAGACCAGTTCTTTCTAGACCTATTAACAGTATTTTGCAAAATTAATTTAATTTCTCTATTACTTAACTCTACTTGACCACTAGACTGAGGATGATAAGGAGATGCAATTCTATGGTTGACATCATACTTGGCAAGCATTTTACGGAAAGCACCATGAATAAAATGTGAACCACCATCAGTCATTAAATATCTAGGGACTCCAAATCTAGGGAAAATAACTTCTTTAATCATATTAATAGAGGTGTTATGATCAGCACTACTAGTTGGAATAGCTTCTACCCAATTAGTAACGTAATTAACAACAACTAGAATATGTGTATGCCCATTAGACTTTGGAAAAGGTCCCATATAATCAAAACCCCAAACATCAAATGGTTCAATAACAAGTAAATAATTGATAGGCATTTCCTGACGCCTACAAATATTACCTATTCTTTGACATTCATCACAAGACAAGACAAACTTACGAGCATCCTCAAAGAGAGTAGGCCAATAAAAACCGGATTGCACTACCTTGTGTGCAGTTCTATCTCCAGCATGATGTCCTCCGTAAGCCTCAGAGTGGCAATTCTGTAGGATTTGTCACCGTTCATGCTCAGGTACACAACGTCTAATAACACCATCTAATCCTTCTTTATACACATGAGGATCATCCCAAAAGTAATGTCTCAAATCATAAAAGAACTTTTTCTTTTTTTGGTACGTGAAACTAGGTGGCATATATTTAGCAACAATATTATTAGCATAATCAACATACCATGGTGTACTGCGTGAAGCATTGATGACATTTAATTATTCATCAGGAAAGCTATCATCAATAGGTTGTGGGTCAGCAAGAACATTCTGTAACCTAGATAAGTTATCTGCTACGGGATTCTCAGTACCCTTCCTATCTACAATATGCAAATCAAATTCTTGTAGCAAGAGAACCCATCTAATAAGTCTAGGCTTAACATCTTTCTTTTCCATGAGTTATTTAATAGCAGCATGATCAGTGTGAATAGTAACTTTAGAATCAACAATATAAGATCTGAACTTATCACATGCAAACACAACTGCTAAAAATTCTTTTTCAGTAGTAGCATAATTTCTTTGGGCACTGTTTAGAGTTTTACTAGCATAATGAATAACATTTAATTTCTTATCAACCCTTTGTCCTAGGACAGCTCCAACAGCATAATCACTAGCATCACACATGATTTAAAAGGTAGGTTCCAATCAGGTGGTTGAAAAATAGGTGAAGTTATCAAGGCTTTCTTGAGTATTTCAAATGCTTCTTCACAATCATCTTCAAAAACAAATGGAATTTCTTTTTGCAAGATATTAGTGAGCGGCCTAGAAATCTTGGAGATGTCGTTAATAAACCTTCTATAGAAACCAACATGACCAAGGAAACTTCTTATACCTTTAATGTCTTTCGGGCATGGCATCTTCTCAATGGCATCAACTTTAGCCTTATCAACTTCAATACCTTTTTTGGAAATTGTATGTCCCAAGACAATGCCTTCATTAACCATAAAGTGGCACTTCTCCCAATTCAAGACAAGGTTAGTATCTTCACGTCTCTGCAAAACTCGATCAAGGTTGCTCAAGCAATTATCAAAAGAAGATCCGTAAATGGAGAAATCATCCATGAAAACCTCAACATTCTTTTCACAAAAGTCAGAGAATGTAGCCATCATACATCTTTGAAAGGTAGCAGGTGCATTACATAAACCAAGAGGCATACGTCTATAAGCAAAGGTACCGAAAGGGCACGTAAAAGTGGTTTTCTCCTGATAAGATTGTGGAACAGGTATTTGGGAGAAACCAGAATAACCATATAGAAAGCAAAAGTGTGTATGTTTAGACAATCTTTCTAGCATTTGATCAATAAAAGGTAGAGGGTAATGATCTTTCTTAGTAGCTTTATTTAATTTCCTAAAATCAATTACCATCCTATAGCCAGTAACAATTCTTTGTGGGATCAATTCATCTTTATCATTAGGAACAACAGTAATACATCCCTTCTTAGGGACACAATGCACCGAACTTACCCAATCACTATGAGCAACAGGGTAAATAATACCTGCTTCCAGGAGCTTTAGTATTTCTTTTCTTACCACCTCTTTCAACTTAGGATTCAGTCTTCGTTGGGGATCATCAACTGGTTTTGAATCAGGATCAGTTTTAATTTTGTGCTGGCATAGAGTGGGACTAATGCCTTTAAGACCATCAAGAGTATATCCAATAGCAGCACGGTGCTTCTTTAGAGTTTTCAATAATTTCTTTTCTTCATGCTCTGAAAGGTTAGCACTGATACTAACATGATATATCCCTTTTTCATCAAGATAAGCATACTTAAGAGTATCATGTAATTGATTAAGCTCAAACACAGGATCACCCTTTGGTGTAGGTGGATCTCCCAGTAATTCAACACGCAAATTATTCTTAGGGATAGGACGGTGTTCAAAGATAATTCTATCTATCTCATTCTTTTCATCCATATGCCTATCATTTCCATGTTCAAGCAAGTATTGCTCTAAGGGATCTGTAGGAGGCATAGCAATAGAAGCAAGAGCAATAGTTTCATCCTTATTACACAGTTCTTTTTCATGATGTTGTCTACCAAACTTAGAAAAATTAAATTCATGTGACACACCTTCAAAGCCAACAGTAATAGTTTGTTTCTCACAATCATTTTGAGCATTAACAGTATTGAGGAAAGTTCTACCAAATATGATGGGACAAACGCTATCTTGTGTGGTAGCAAGAACGAGAAAATCAGTAGGATACTTATTTTTACCACACAAGACTTCAACATCTCTAGCAATTCCCACAGGGCAGATAGTATCTCTATTAGCAAGTTTAATAGTAACATCCATACATTCCATCTCAACAGGTGCAATTTCATCTTTAATTGCATTATATAAAGATTGGGGTATTGCACTAACACTAGCACCCATATCACATAAACCATGATAAAAATGATCTCCTATCTTAACAGAAAGAACAGGCATGCCAACTACAGGTTTATGTTTGTCTCTAGCATGAGGTTTAGCAATTCTAGCAGAGCCTTCACAAAATTGAATAACATGCCCATTAACATTATTGGCCAAGAGATCTTTAATAATAGAAATACTAGGTTCAACTTTAATTTGCTCAGGGGGTGTAGGTGTTCTAATGTAGCCCTTACGTATCACAGTTGAAGCTTTAGCATGATCCTTTATTCTAACAGGGAAAGGTGGTTTCTCAATGTAAGCAGTAGGGATAATGGAATCATGGTAATCAATAACTTTCTCTTCAACTGGAACGCGTTTAGCTACATTAACTTCTATGGGAGGATGATATTTAAAACACTTCTCCTTAGGGATATTAATATGAGTAGCAAAGGATTCACATAAAGAAGCTACTATCTCAGAGTCAAGTCCATGTTTAGCGCTAAATTCACGAAAAGTATTTGTTTCTACGAAGGATTTAACGCAATCGAACTTAAGATTCATACCTGACTCATTACCTTCATCAAACTCCCAATCTTCAATATTGTGTTTAATTCTTTCCAATAATTTCCATCTGAAGTCAATATCTCTCTTCATAAAGGAACCGGTACAAGAGGTGTCAAGCATGGTGCGATTGTCATGAGAAAGCCGAGCATAAAAGTTCATAATAATAATTTCTCTAGGGAGCTCATGGTTGGGGCATGAATATAACATTGACTTACTCCTCCCCCAAGATTGAGCGATACTTTCTCTATCACGAGGCCACATATTATAGATATAATTCCGATCACGATGTACCAAATGCATAGGATAAAACGTTTGATGAAATTCCAATTTCAATCGGTTGTAGTTCCATGATCCAGTGTCATCACATAGCCTATACCATGTCAATGATTTATCCCTCAATGATAAGGGAAAGACCTTCATCTTGAACTCATCCTCGGGCAGACCTGCAAGCTTAAATAAACCACAAACCTCATCTACATAGATTAGATGCAAGTCGGGATGTGATGTTCCATCTCCTGTGAAAGGATTAGCTAACAGTTTCTCTAGCATACCCGAAGGAATCTCATAATAAATATTTTCAGTGGGTGCAGAAGGTTGAGGATCAACTCTTTGTGCTTCCGATCGAGGTGAAGATACCCCGAACAAGCTCCTCAAAGGATTAGTTTCCATAGTGACAAGTGACAATAAATTTCAGCACACTATATAGATGTTTCCTTACCAAATTCCACTTACCAAAGGCGCTTCACTCCCCTGCAATGGCGCCAGAAAAGAGTCTTGATGAACCACAAGTATAGGGGATCTATCGTAGTCCTTTTTATAAGTAAGAGTGTCGAACCCAACGAGGAGCAAAAGGAAATGGCAAGCGGTTTTCAGTAAGGTATTCTCTGCAAGCACTGAAATTATGGGTAATAGATAGTTGTGTGATAAGATAATTTGTAACGGGTAGCAAGTAACAATAGTAACAAAGGTGCAGCAATATGGCCCAATCCCTTTTGTGGCAAGGGACAAGCCTGAACGAACTCTTATATAAAGTAAAGTACTCCCGAGGACACACGGGAATTATTGTCAAGCTAGTTTTCATCATGTTCATATGATTCGCGTTTGCTACTTTGATAGTTTGATATGTGGGTGGACCGGTGCTTAGGTGCTGTCCTTACTTGGACAAACATCCCACTAATGATTAACCCCTGTCGCAAGCATCCGCAACTACGAAATAAGAATTAAGACAAAGTCTAACCATAGCATTAAACTAGTGGATCCAAATCAACCCCTTACGAAGCAACGCATAAACTAGGGTTTAAGCTTCTGTCACTCTAGCAACCCATCATCTACTTATTACTTCCCAATGCCTTCCTCTAGGCCCAAAAAATGGTGAAGTGTCATGTAGTCGATGTTCATATAACACCACTTGAGGAGAGACAACATACAATGCATCAAAATATCAAACGAATACCAAATTCACATGACTACTAGTAGCAAGACTTATCCCATGTCCTCAGGAACAAACGTAACTACTCACAAAGCATAATTATGTTCATGATTAGAGAGGTATTGAATAGCATTAAGGATCTGAACATATGATCTTCCACCAAGTAAACCAACTAGCATCAACTATAATAAGTAATTAACACTACTAGCAACCTTACAAGTACCAATCGGAGTCGCGAGAGGGAGATTGGATACAAGAGATGAACTAGGGTTTGGAGATAAGATGGTGCTGATGAAGATGTTGATGGATATGAGTCCCCTCCGATGAGAGGAGTGTTGGTGATGACGATGGCGACGATTTCCCTCTGCGGGAAGAAGTTTCCCCGGCAGGACGGCCCTGCCGGAGCTCTAGAATGGTTCTGCTCAAGTTCTGCCTCCTGGCGGCGGCGTCTCTTCCCGAAAGCTCTAGATTAATTTTTTCTACAATGAAAATTTTCATATAGGAGAAGATGGGGGGCATAGGAGCCAGGTGGGCCCCATGACCCTGCCAGGCACACCCTAGGGGAGGGGTCGCGCCTCCTGGGCTCGTGGCCCACTGGCAGCGTTTCTTCAGTTGATTCTTCCTTCGGTATTTTTTATATATTCCATAAAAAATCCTCGTAAGTTTTCAGGTCATTCCAAGAACTTTTATTTCTGCACAAAAACAACACCATGGCAGTTCTGCTGAAAACAGCGTCAGTCCGGGTTAGTTTCATTCAAATCATGCAAGTTAGAGTCCAATACAAGGGCATAAGAGTTTGGAAAAGTAGATACATTGGAGACGTATCACATACCTCCCTATTGCCAATCACCTTGGTTATCACATGCCTCATGAACCAGTCCTAGTTGTCCTCATGCTTGGAAGGAACTAAAGCAAATGCAACCGGCAACACGTTATCATTGGACGAGTAAGCTATTGCCACCATTAGAGTGCCCTTGTACTTCCCAGTCAAGAATGTGCCATCGATAGACAACACCAGGAGACGATTCTTGAATGCCTCGATGCATTGCCCAAAACTCCAGAACGCACAGTGAAACACTCCGTCATTTGCCTCCACCGCATGACACATGCCAGGGTTCCTATGTGCGATTGCTCCCAACATCCTTGGGAGAATATTGTATGCAGCCTCATCACCATGCAACATCCTAATTGCATTTGCCTTCACCTTCCATACCTTCCCATAGTTGACCGGATATCCGAATCGTTTGACAACTATACTCATGAGAAACTTCACCTTCGCGGTTGGATCATGGGCTACATGAGGCAATAATTTGCATCCTTAAAATTCTGACAGAGTTGGTGGTGTCCCTTGCTTCGATCAACTTTCTCCGATGGTACGCACATGTGAGTGGCCACACAGTTCTTCAGGACCCATTGCCCGGTTTGTTGAATTTTTCTTCCACGAACCTTCCAAGGGTAACCTTCTTTGTCACATTTGATGATGTACCACAGATTTTGGTTGGAAAGACAAACAACAAACGGCCTATGGTTCCTGATAGCA
Source organism: Hordeum marinum (assembly GCA_022496015.1). NCBI lineage: Eukaryota > Viridiplantae > Streptophyta > Magnoliopsida > Poales > Poaceae > Hordeum > Hordeum marinum. The sequence continues at coordinate 46,316,613 of CM039673.1, read as the reverse complement.
TAGTCACTCAACCATATCTTGAACTCTTCCAAGCAACTGAACTTGATGCCTTTCTTCAAATGAGAATTCTCGTCATCATCCTTGGGTTTAGGGTCACCAATCTTCGGGCATGGTGTTGGCTCAAGAAAACCCAGGCTCATGCCACCATTAACAACAACCTTGTCAGCAAGAGTGAGATCACGAAACAATGGGGGGCCTCTTTCCTTCCCCGTAACCTTCTTGAAAATTGCACTCTCTTGTGTAGTAAATCGATCCTCATCCAATTCCTCCGTCGGACCCTCGTCATCCGAGTCATATCCATACATACGGCGGTAGGGGAGGTCACGATCCATGTCGTGCTGATGCACAAACACATCCAGGTCTCCAATGGGAGTATAATGAATCTCTTCGGCTTCCTCATAAACATCAACATGGTCGGCTTCAGCATCAACATGAACCTCTTCCTCATGAATTACCATGGCTCCAATATTAATCTCAGCTTCATTTGGTGGTTGGCTAGTAGAATTGGGGACATACACCTCCACCCTTGCAACGCTGTTTGTGGAAGAGGCATGTTGGTTCAAGTTAATTTGCAGTAAAGGAGGCTCAACCTTTGTGGAAAACAATTCAAGAGATTTGTCTTGCGATTCAAGTACTTTGTCCTTGTAAACTCCAATGCAATTCCGAGGTCATAGGCATACTCTTCAATCGCGACTTCACCCCCACTCCAACATCATATCTTCCAATGAGTTTAACATCAACATTTGGATCAATCCAATCTAGCACCTTCCTAACTTTCACAACCACCTCCTCATAAGTTGGGCTTGAATAAAAAACAATGGATTCTTCCCCTTCATCGGCATTGCCTTTCATAAATGGCCCCTTATGCTAATAATGTACATTAACAAGCCTATCCATCTAAATGCATTGAAAAAATTGTAATGAGGATAGGACGGTAACCTAATATGAGCCCTAACAATAATATCACAATAACAATAATATGAACCCTAACTATATTGAAACAACAAAAATAATATCACATTCTCATTTAACCCTAATTTCTAATTAATGACAATGCCTAACCCTAACCGTAACCTTAACCCTATACCTAACAATAACCTAAACATGATAATTAGTCATACTAAAGCATAGAAACAACCCTATCATCCATTATATCCATGGATTTAAAACAAAAATAACATGAACTAGGGTTTGCATAAAAGTAAAGCATGCCACCAAACGAGATGATTCCAACCAACCAAAAGGAAAAGAGAGTGAGGGAGGTACCTTGAGTGATGAACATGGCCTCGATCCACTGGAGAAAACTCAAGCAATGGAGATGGATTTGGTGGTGGCAAGACTGGGGGATAGAGAGGGGAGAGGAGCTCAGCTCGGGGAAGAAGGGGGGGTTTGGGGGTGAATGGGTGGCTGGTGGCCCCACCAGCCCTCCAGTCAAGAGTTTCACTGCTTTGGGGATCCTACCGCCACGGCCTCTGGCGGTAGGCTATTACACCCTACCTCCACTGACCCTGGCGGTAGGGTGCTCATCCACATCAGCTGGACAAAAAGAACCGTGTGGCCTGATGGGAGCCTACCGCCAAGCTCGCTGGCGGTTGCATGTATAACCCTACCCACTGGTCGTGGCGGTAGGAAAATGGTCAAATCCGCAAAAAATTTAGAGCCGGGGTCAGATCCGGCTGAACTTTAGGAAAAGGGTCAAAACAGTGAATTTGGCCTCGCCCGGGCGCCAAGTCTACTCTTGCTCTTACACATCCAATCAATCACCCAGCTAAGTCACAACTCCGTACCAATGATGCGCAACCCGACGAACTGCACCTGCTGCTGGTGCAGCTTGGCCCATCCCCCCCCCTCGCCGCCCATCCCTCTCCTATCGAGATGCTCTGCTCTCCCACTCCCCTAACACCTCTAGCCCATCCTCATGCAACCAGGACACTATAAAAATAGGACCCCACGATCGGAAATCCCTTTTGGAGTTCGGCCTCCAGTGAGGCCTCTAAATTCAAATTTGAAATTTCATCAAAATTCATATTTTTACATTTCTTTTTTTTGAAAAAAAAGATTTACTTGAAGACATAACACACATGTGTGGATATTTTCAATTCAACATACATTGAAATGAGGGCTATGCAAAAAAGACAAATCTGCGGTTGTTTAACAGATGATACTATTCATCCTCTCAGGCCATGAACTTGTGTTTTTTGTACAGGTCGCAACTCAAGGTATTTCATCATGAATTTTTAGAGCATCTCCAGCCGCGCCCCCAAAAGCCCCCCAGGCGATGTTTTAGCGCCGGCGGGTGAAAATCGGCCAAGTCGCGCCCCCAGTAGTCAGTTTTTCGCCGGGTTGGGCCGAAATAACAGCCAGCGCACCCGAGCCAAACACAGCGCATTGGAGGGCTCCTAGGGGCGCCGGCAGAAGCGAAAAGGGGCGTGGGGCTGCTCTGTCGGTGAGAGGAGGACTGTTTCCCGCCCTTCTTCCCGCTTTCCCCCCGGCTTCCCTCTCATTCCCTCCATTCCTCCCGCCAATCTCCTCCTCCTCCCCTCCCAGCCGGTCTCCATGCCACCGAAGAAGTACGTGGTCCCTCACGCCGCGACATCTACGACCGCCGCCGTCACCTAGCCGAAGTAGAGGAAGCTGAGCGCGTCGTCGTCCAAGCCCCCGGGCATGTCCAACGAAGACAGGAGGGCAGAAGTTCAACGCCGGGAGGCTGTCACCGCCGACCGGCGGAACATGGCCAACGCCAAGAAGGCCCGAGACATTGCGGCGTAGCTCGCGGCAGGGGCGGCGGAGCGGGCGGAGCGCTCGGCTGAACAATCCGAGGCGGCTCGCGTGGGGATGATGAATCCACCCAGCGGCCACGGCCAGTACGCGCCCTGGAGCCAGCAAAGCGTCGGATCTTCGGCCGGCTTCTTGTTGTCGCCACAAGCCTGGGGCTGCACGCCGTCGCCGGGCTACGCCGACGGTGATGCGCATGGTGGGTTCAACCCCAACATCACCTTCCCTCATGGTCACCCGGCCTAGCGCACGCCCTCTCCCGCCGATGTCGAACAAGGCGGTGGTCGGCATTAATGATGAACAACGTCGTCAAGCCCGAACTGGCGGCGCCAATTATCGCCAGACTTGTGGCGTTTATTTGTGAGCAGGAATGGCCAGGTTTGAATTTGTCGCGACTTGGGGGACGACACCTGGGGGCGTTGTTGGGAGCTAGATCGCCCCCAGGGGCCAATCTAGCGCCGGTTTGCCCCCAGGCGGCTCTTTTTCGGCGCCCTGGGGGCCGAACAGTTGAATATGCTCTTACACACATGTGGGTTACATCCTTACATACATGCGTATTTGTTTTTCAGAATTTTTTGAACCATAAAATTTTGAATTTGATTTAAAAAAAATAAAGGCCTCCATGGAGCTCGCCCTCCAAAACGCCTCTCTCCCCCACGACCAACTCTTCTCCATAAGAGCGTCTCCAACAGCCGCCGAACGCGCCGCGTGCTAAAAACTACTTTGTCGCGCGCCCAGCGCCTGGTTGGCGCGGCGGGCAACGGTGTCTCTAGCAGCTGCGCTAAAATGCAGCATGCGCGGTGATAACCCACAAGTATAGGGGATCGCAACAGTTTTCGAGGGTAAAGTATTCAACCCAAATTTATTGATTCGACACAAGGGGAGCCAAAGAATATTCTCGAGTATTAGCAGTTGAGTTGTCAATTCAACCACACCTGAAAGATTTAGTATCTGCAGCAGAGTTTTAGTAGCAAAGTAATATAATAGTAACAATAGTAGTGGTAACAGTAGCAGTAGTGATTGGAGTAGCAAGTGTGACAGCAGTAGCAGGAAAGTAACTAAGCAAGAACCTGTATAGGAAAAGCTCGTAGGCATTGGACCGGTGATGGATGATTATGCCAGATGATATTCATCATGTAACGGTTATAACACAGGATAATATGTAACTAGCTCCAGTTCATCAATGTAATGTAGGCATGTATTCCGTATATAGTCATACGTGCTTGGGGAAAAGAACTTGCATGACATCTTTCATCCATCCCTCCCGTGGCAGCGGGGTCCTAATGGAAACTAAGGGATATTAAGGTCTCCTTTTAATAGAGTACCAGAACAAAGCATTAACACATGGTGAATCCATGGAATCCTCATACTATGGTCATCTCCGGGAGTGGTTCCGGCTATTGTCACTCCGGGTTGCCAGGTCATAACACATAGTAGGTGACTACAACTTGCAAAGTAGGATCAAGAACACACATATATTGGTGAAAACATAATAGGTTCAGATCTGAAATCATGGCACTCGGGCCCTAGTGACAAGCATTAACATAGCAAAGTAGTAGCAATATCAATCTTAGAACATAGTGGATACTAGGGATCAAAACCCCTTCAAACTAACTCGATTACATGATAGATCTCGTCCAACTCATCACCGTTCAGCAAGCCTACGATAAGATTACTCACGAACGATGAAGAGCATCATGAAATTGGCGACGGAGGATGGTTGATGATGATGATGGCTTCGATTTCCACTCTCCGTAGCCCAAAACAGACTCCAGATCTGCCCTCACGAGGAAGAACAGGTGGTGGCGGCGGCTCCGTATCGTAAAACGCGATTCTTTCTTATTCTTGATTTTTTCTCGGACGAATAGGGTTATATGGAGTTGGAGAGGAGGTCGGAGGAGCCACGTCGGCCCCACGAGCCTGCCAGGCGCGGCTAGGGGGGTACCCACGCCTGGTGGGCTCGTGGCCCACTAGCAGCCCCTCTCCGGTTGATTCTTTTGCCAGCATTTTTTATATATTCCACAAAAATTCCTCGTAAATTTTCAGGTCAGTCTGAGAACTTTTATTTCTGCACAAAAACAACACCATGGCAGTTCTGCTGAAAACAGCGTCAGTCTGGGCTAGTTCCATTCAAATCATGCAAATTAGAGTCCAAAACAAGGGCAAAAGAGTTTGGAAAACTAGATACGTTGGAGACGTATCAACTCCCCCAAGCTTAAAGCCTTGCTTGTCCTCAAGGAATTCAGTTGATAAACTGAAAGAGACAAAATAAAAACTTTTACAAACGCTGTTTGATCTTGTTGTTGTAATTATGTCTAACTCATATTCAGATTTTCAGCAAGATCATAAGCTAACCACATAAGCAATGACATAAAGGTCTCACGGTATACTGATATCAATGGCATAATCAACTAGCAAGTAATAATAATAAGTTTCAAACGTCAACACTTCAATCAAAACAATCATGATATAATATGAATAGATGGTATCTAGCTAGCCCTTTCTGAGACCGCAAAACATAAATGCAGAGCACCTTCAAAGACCAAGGGCTGACAAGAAATTATAATTCATGGCAAAGAAGATCCAGTCATATTAATACTCAATATCAATTAATAGCAAAGCATACAAATGATGGAGGTGCTCTCTAACTAGTGCTTTTATTAAGAAGAGGAGGTGTCAACAGAAATGTAAATAGATAGGCCCTTCGCAGAGGGAAGCATTGATTCGCAGAGGTGCCAGAGCTCAAGCGTTTTAAAATGGAGATAAATGATTTTTGAGGTAGCATGCTTTCATTGTCAACGCGATGACCAGGAGTTTTCACCATCTTCCATGCTACACATATTATAGGCAGTTCCCAAACAGAATAGTAAAGCTTTGACTCCCCCACCACCGATCAATCACACTCCATGACTAGCCGAATCCTCGGGTGCCGTCCATACCAACAACAATCCAGGGAGGAGTTTTGTTTGCAATTATATTTTTATTTGATGTGAGCATAGAACTGGGCATTCCGATTACCAACCCCTTTCTCATGAATGACAGTGAATAAACACATATCGAGGATAACACGCCTAGCATGGAAGATATTGACCGTCCCTTGTCACAACATGAGCGGTTCGGGCATACAAAACAGATTATTATTCGAAGGTTTAGAGAATGGCACATGCAAATTTACTATTGAATGACAGGTAAATACCGCATATAGGCAGGTATAGTCATCTCATATGGAACAACTTTGGGTTTAGGAAGTGGATGCACAAGCAGTATTCCCGCTTAGTACAAGTGAAGGCTAGCAAAAGACTGGGAAGCGACCAACTAGAGAGCGACAATAGTCATAGACATGCATTGAAATTAACCAACAGTGAGTGCAAGCATGAGTAGGATATAAATCACCATGAACATGAATATCATGGAGGCTATGATGATTTTGTTTCAACTACATGCGTGAACATGTGCCAAGTCAAGCCACTTGAATCATTCAAAGGAGGATACCATCCTATCATACTACATCACAATCTTTTTAAAATTCATGTTAGCATCCAAGACAAACCATTATAAGCTCCTAGCTGATTAAGCATGTCATAAGAAACTATGATCTCTAAGTTGTCATTGCAAACATGTTTCTCTCATAACAATGCTGAATTAGGAACGATGAGCTAGTCATATTTACAAAAAAAATAGGTCGAGTTCATACCAGCTTTTCCAGGCTCAATCACTTCATCATATATCGTCATTATTGCCTTTCACTTGCACGACGGAATGATGTGAATAATAATAAGAGTGTTCGTGCATTGTCAGGTTTTCTTTTTAGTTACTACCTAGCATGCAAGAATATAAAGTTATAACTATTTTTTTGTTTTTTCTCATTTTTATTTTTTTGGATTTTTCTCAAGTTAACCAAGCACACAATAAGAATGCGAGAAAACAAAATAAACTAGCATGGATGATATAATGAAAAAGTGTGAACATCGACTATCAAAGTGAAGGCGCTTGCCACTCTTTATTCCATTGTCCATAAGAACATCACCCAAAACTTGAGAACTTCACAACAAAAAACTTAAACAGAAACTCGTGATAGCATTTGCATAAGAAAACAAACCACCAACTTTTAGGTACTGTAGTAAACTTTAATTTCCATTTAGATTGATGTTATATTACTGTATTCTCACTTATCCATGGCTCGTACCCCCCGATACTACCCATAGTTTCATCAAAATAAGAAATCAACACAACAAAAACAGAATGTGTAAAAAACAGAACAGTCTGTAGCAATCTGTATATTTCGTATACCTCTGTTAACTCAACAATTCTGAAAAAATTGTGAAAATTATAGAAATTTTCATATCAATCAGAATCAAAAAGAATCAACTCAAAATCTCTTTCTGGCTAGAAATGAAAAATACTTTCGTGAGAGCAAAGTTTCTGTCTTTTTCCAGCGTGATTAAACAACTATCACCAAAACTAATCATAAAGGTTCTACTTGGCACAAACACTAATTAAAACATAAAAAACACAATCATGATGGTGTTAACTCAAGAAAACAGAAAGTAAACGTTGGGAGTAGAAGATTGTGACTTCTAGATTCATCCATCTCATGGTCATCAAAAGAAATCCATCAATGAGGTTAATCAAGTCTCCTTGACAAACTTTTTCCGAATCACATGAAACCAGAGAATTTTCGAAAAATCAGTAGGGTACCTCAATGGGAATATGCATATCCCCGACAATAAGTATATCATATCTCATCTTGACAGTAGGTACAGGGAATTCAAAGCTTCCAATGATAATAGATGAAGGTTTTTCAATAGAATTTATGCAATGAACCCGATATTGTTTCCTCGGAAAGTGCACCGTGTGTTCATTACCATTGACATGGAAAGTGACATTGCCTTTGCTGCAATCAATAACAGCTCCTGCAGTGTTTAAAAAGGGTCTTCCAAGGATGATTGCCATGGCATCATCCTTGGGAATATCAAGAATAACAAAGTCCGTTAAGATAGTAACGTTTGCAACCACAATAGGCACATCCTCGCAAATGCCGATAGGTAAAGCAGTTGATTTATCGGCCATTTGAAAAGAAATTTCAGTCGGTTTTAACTTATCCAATTCAAGTCTACGATATAAAGAGAGAGGCATAACACTAACATGGGCTCCAAGATCACATAAAGAAGTTCTAACATAATTTCCTTTAATGGAGCAAGGTATAGTGGGTACTCTAGGATCACCTAGTTTCTTAGGAGTCCCACCCTTAAAAGTGTAATTAGCAAGCATGGTGGAAATCTCAATATCAGGTATCTTCCTTTTATTAGTCACAATATCTTTCATGTATTTAGCATAAGGAGACATTTTAAGCATATCAGTTAAACACATTTGCAAAAAGATAGGTCTAATCATTTCAACAAAGCGCTCAAAATCCCCATCATCCTTTTTCTTGGATGGCTTAGGAGGAAAGGGCATGGGTTTCTGAACCCAAAGTTCTCTTTCATTACCGTTCTTCCTAGCAATAAAATCACTCTTATCATATCTTTTGTTCCTAGGTTGTGGGTTATCAGGTTCAATAGCAGGTTCAATCTCCACATCATTATCATTACTAGGTTGAGCATCAATATGAACATCATTATCAATATTATCACTAGGCTCATGTTCGTCACCAGATTGTGTCTCAGCATCAGAAATAGATATATCATTTGGATTTTTAGGTGTAACAGCAACAGGTTTACTAGCATGCAAGTTCCTATCATCTTTATTTTCTTCCTATTACCAGGATAACTAGGTGCATCAGTATTAATTCCTTGAGAATCTTTCTCAATTCTCTTAGGGTGGCCCTCAGGATACAAAGGTTCCTGAGTCATTCTACCACCTCTAGTAACAACTTTAATAGAATTATCATTCAATTCATTAAGCAAGTCATTTTGAGACTTAAGTGCTTGCTCTACTTGAGTAGTGACCATAGAAGCATGTTTACTAATAAGCTTAAGATCATTAACATTTTTATCCATACAAGCACTTATATGATTGATCATACGAGCATTTTGTTCAAGTTGTCTGCTAACATAATCAATAAAACTCTGTTGTTTGGCAACAAAATTGTCAAATTCATCTAAGCACAAGCTAGCAGGTTTATCATAAGGAATATCACTCTCATTGAATCTACGAAGAGAATTTACCTCTACTACCTGTGTCGGGTTATCAAGACCATGTATCTCTTCTACCTTTGTTGGGTTATCAAGACCATGTATCTCTTCAATATGTGGTAGATTCTTAACATGTTTAGATTTAATACCTTTCTCTTGCATAGATTTCTTTGCTTCTGGCATATCTTCAGGACTGAGGAATAGAATGCCTCTTTTCTTCGGAGTTGGCTTCGGAGGTGGTTCGGGAATAGTCCAAGCATTATCATTGCTCAAGATATTATTCAATAGAATTTTAGCTTGTTCCACAGTTCGTTCCCTGAAAACACAACCAGCACAACTATCTAGGTGGTCCCTAGAAGCATTGGTTAGTCCATTCTAAAAGATATCAAGTATTTCATTTTTCTTAAGAGGGTGATCAGGCAAAGCATTAAGTAACTGAACAAGCCTCCCCCAAGCTTGTGGGAGACTCTCTTCTTCAATCTGCACAAAGTTACATATATCCTGCAAGGCAGCTTGTTTCTTATGGGCAGGAAAATATTTCTCAAAGAAGTAGTATACCAGATCCTCGGGACTACGCACACAACCAGGAGCAAGAGAAGTAAACCAAGTTTTAGCCTCACCTTTAGTGAGAAAGTAAACAACTTAAGGATATAGTAATAGTGAATTTTTTCCTCATTAGTGAATAGGGTGTCTATATCATTCAGTTTAGTAAGATGTGCCACAACAGTTTCAGATTCATAACCATGAAAAGGATCAGATTCAACCAAAGTGATTAACTCAGGATCGACAGAGAACTCATAATCCTTATCAGTAACAAAGATAGGTGAAGTAGCAAACTTAGGATCATATTTCATTCTAGCATTCAGAGATTTTTCTTTCCGCTTGCATAATAATTTCTCAAGATCATAGCTATCCTTACAAGAAAGAAAGTCTTTAGCTACCTCTCCTTCCATAACATAACCCTTAGGTATATTAGGAAATTCATATTTAGGAGGGCTAGGTCTGACAGGTGTAACAGCAGGCTCCATTTCAATAATTTCATCAGTGTCAGAAGTATCATTTTATTCAGTAGTAACTCTAGCAATTTGTGCATCAACAAATTCATCAAGTGGCATATCCTTATAAAGCAAAGCATCATCATAATTATCATGTACAGCAGAACTAGCATCATCAACCATAGGGGACATATCCGACTTAATAGCAGGTGGCGGTGTCGCAAATTTACTCATAACACAAGGTGAATCAAGTGTAGAGCTAGATGGCAGTTCCTTACCTGTCCTCGTAGTTGAGGGTAGAACTTTAGTTTTTCGATCTCACAAATTCTTCATAGTGATCGATAGATATAAATCCCAAGTGACTCAGAGAATAGAGCTATGCTCCCCGGCAACGGCGCCAGAAAAAGGTCTTGATAAACCACAAGTATAGGGGATCGCAACAGTTTTCGAGGGTAAAGTATTCAACCCAAATTTATTGATTCGACACAAGGGGAGCCAAAGAATATTCTCGACTATTAGCAGTAGAGTTGTCAATTCAACCACACCTGAAAGATTAAGTATCTGCAGCAGAGTTTTAGTAGCAAAGTAATATAATAGTAACAGTAGTAGCGGTAACAGTAGCAGTAGTGATTGGAGTAGCAAGTGTGACAGCAGTAGCGGGAAAGTAACTAAGCAAGAACTACTATAGGAAAAGCTCGTAGGCATTGGACCGGTGATGGATGATTATGCCGGATGATATTCATCATGTAACAGTTATAGCACAGGATAATATGTAACTAGCTCCAGTTCATCAATGTAATGTAGGCATGTATTCTGTATATAGTCATACGTGCTTAGGGAAAAGAACTTGCAGGACATCTTTCATCCATCCATCCCGTTGCAGCGGAGTCCTAATGGAAACTAAGGGATATTAAGGTCTCCTTTCAATAGAGTACCGGAACAAAGCATTAACACATGGTGAATACATGGAATCCTCATACTATGGTCATCTCCGGGAGTGGTTCCGGCTATTGTCACTCCGGGGTTGTTGGGTCATAACACATACTAGGTGACTACAACTTGCAAAATAGGATCAAGAACACACATATATTGGTGAAAACATAATAGGGTCAGATCTGAAATCATGGCACTCGGGCCCTAGTGACAAGCATTAAGCATAGCAAAGTAGTAGCAACATCAATCTTAGAACATAGTGGATACTAGGGATCAAAACCCCTTCAAACTAACTCGATTACATGATAGATCTCATCCTACTCATCACCGTCCAGCAAGCCTACGATAAGATTACTCACGAACGATGAAGAGCATCATGAAATTGGCGGTGGAGGATGGTTGATGATGACGATGGCTTCGATTTCCACTCTCCGGAGCCCAAAACAGATTCCAGATCTGCCCTCTTGAGGAAGAACAGGCGGTGGGGGCAGCTCCGTATCGTAAAACGCGATTCTTTCTTCTTCTTGATTTTTTCTCAGACGAATAGGGTTATATGGAGCTAGAGAGGAGGTCAAAGGATCCACGTGGGCCCCACGAGCCTGCCAGGTGCGACCAGGGGGGGTACCCGCACCTGGTGGGCTCGTGGCCCACTGGCAGCCCCTCTCCGGTTGATTCTTTTGCCAGTATTTTTTATATATTCCACAAAAATTCCTCGTAAATTTTCAGGTCACTCCGAGAACTTTTATTTTTTTACAAAACAACACCAGGGCAATTCTAGTGAAAACAGCGTCAGTCCGTGTTAGTTCCATTCAAATCATGAAAATTAGAGTCCAAAACAAGGGCAAAAGAGTTTGGTAAAGTAGATACGTTGGAGGCGTATCACGCGGCTCCAGCAGCGCGCAAAAATGCAGCGCGCGCGACTCTCGCACAAACAACATATGCATTCCAAACACAAGAAAAAAAGATCATACACAAGCAAAATAAATCAACAATAATTAGTTCAATTTTGTTATTACGACTCAAACAAATAGTTTATAGTTCAATACAACACATAGTACAATAACACGCGCCAGATATGTCTCTGAGAAATAGTTTAGTTACATTGGCCGTTCATTTTTCTGTTTGGATGGGCAGATATGGAAATACTACTACAGATTTTCGGTAGTATATTTTGCGATCAGGGGTAGTTTCGGTAGTTCACTGTTTAACGAAAACACGAGTTGTTTCCCTCAGAAAAACAAGTCAAAGGCATTACCGAAATTTATCGTAATCATTTGTTTTTTCAATAGCCCTTGTTGCCCGCAGTCCTACGGCCCATGCATAGCCACCAAAATGCCCTTGACTTGGCCTCTCGCCATAGCACCGCCAGCGGTCACCGTGAGGTCGCCAGCAGACGACAATGAACCCCGGTCACCACGGGCGGAGCCAGCACTGGGTCGAGCCAGGTCGACCGACCCGGCTCAGTAATTGGCAAAAATAAATTGCCTACACAACATCACCCAATCGCTCCCCTTCCCATCTCTCGCGAGTCGCGACCTGCCTCCACTGCGTGGACCAGAGCCTCACCGCCCAGGCTGCCGCCCAAGCAGGCACCGAGGCAAGAGCCCGCACCGCCCAGGCCATAGCCCACACCGCCCAGGCCGCCGCCCAAGCAGCCGCCTAGGCCGGCGGCTGCAGATCCCGGCGCGGCGGCGGTGCCGCACGCCCCACCTCCCCATCTCGCCGGTGCCCTGACGTCTACTCGCTTTGCCTCGGTGTCTACTCACCTCCTGCTGCGCCTCCATCTTCAATTCCCCATGGACGCCAAAGAGGAATCACGCAAGAGGGCATGCATAGAGGTTGATTTTTTTCCTTTATATTGAGTTTTGTTGTCTATGTGTCTACTAATTAGCAGTATGCTCACATTTTATTTTCGTTTTCAATGTTGTAGGCAAATATTCCTGAAATCTTTGATCCAGAAAATGTTGTTGGGGATCCTGGACTTCGTAGACCAATTGAGGAATTTTGTACCCCTGAAATGAGAGATAAAATGAGATGGGCATATTTTTCGAGAGGCTGCAATCGTTTAATTGGTCATAATTTTCCCGAAGGTCCGGATAGGCGGTCATTTCTAGATGCATGGTATGCTAAGTATGATTGGTTAGAGTATAGTGTTGAGAATAAAGCTGCATTTTGTTTCCATTGTTTTCTTTTCAAATCTTCAAGCAACAGTAACCATTTTGGATATGATGTTTTTACAAAGAAGGGGTTTTCAAATTGGAAGAAAGCCTCGGAAATCTTCATGACTCATATAGGTGGACCAAGTAGCATTCACAACAATGCAAGAAATAGTTGTGAAGATTTCAGAAATAAAAATCAAAGTGTGGCATATGCTATTTTTTCTCATGAAGAACAATCACATATTAAATATGAAATTCGTCTGAGGGCTGTTTTGGGTGTTGTCAGATTTCTACTTGAATAAGGTCTAGCTTTCCGTGGGCATGACGAGTCTAGCACTTCATTGAACAAGGGCAATTTCTGTGAGTTGTTGGATTGGTATGGTGCAAGATGCAAGGATGTAGCCGATGTGATTAATGAGAATGCTCCTGGCAATTGTCAATTGACGTCTCTTGAAATCCAAATAGATATAGTGCAAGCATGTGCAGAAGAGATTACACAAGTCATTATGAGTGAGCTGGGAAATTCTGGTTTCTCTCTACTTGTTGATGAGTCTCGTGATGTATGAGTTAAAGAGCAAATGGCTGTGATGGTGAGGTGAGCTCGGAAATTCTGTTTTCTCTCAATATCAGACTCTCACAAACTCAATTGTCATACTATCACAAACTGAACTTATATGTTATTGCTTGTAGGTTTGTGAACCAAAAAGGAAAGATCATGGAAAGATTGCTAGGTGTTAATCATGTTCTTGATACTAGATCGGCTTCTTTGAAAAGCAATCTAGATGCAATGTTTCTTAAACATAATTTGTCAATGTCTAGATTAAGAGGTCAAGGATATGATGGTGCCTCTAATATGCAGGGTGAGCTAAATGATTTGAAAACATTGATATTGGCTGACAACCCTCATGCTTTTTATGTGCATTGTTTTGCCCACTAACTTCAATTGGTTGTTGTGGCGGTTGTGAAAAATGTTCTACCAGTTCGTCAGTTCTTTGGTCACTTGAACAAGTTTGTTCTTATGGTTAGTTCTTGTACACAATTTGTAAATAGATGCCTTCAAATGTTTGTCTATGTATCAATTCAAATTTATAAATGCACATATTTTGTAGGTGAGTACCTCTTGTAGAAACAAAGATGCATTGTTGCAAGCGCATCATGACCGTATGGTAGCACAGCTAGAGAGTGGGGAGATCTCATTGGGTAGAGGCCAAAATAAAGAGACAAGTTTAACAAGACCAGGTGATACTCGTTGGGGGTCACACCATAAAACTCTAGTTCTTATTCAACTAATGTGGGATTCATTATGGGACAGATGCCGAGGAGAAAGGTGTGGCTTCAGGTTATATCATATTGCTACTTCTCTACAACGTCACCAGAAATTGGCAAGTTGATAGACGAATTCTTGTCTTTTGTTGGTTTTTCCCTTGAAGAGGACAAGGTGATGCAGCAAGGTAGAGGTAAGTATTTCCCTTAGTTTGAGAACCAAGGTATCAATCTAGTAGGAGTAACAATATGGAGCAACAAGGAACCTGCACAAACACAAACAAACTTGCACCCAACACGGTAAAGAGGTTGTCAATCTCTTCACGATTGATGGCAAGGTGAGATCTGATAGTGGTAATAGATGAACGTAAATAAGTAAATAAAATTGAAGCAAAGTATTTTTAGTATTTTTGTGTTTAGATCTGAATATATAATGTGTAAAATAGACCCTGGCCATAGTGTTCACTAGAGGCTTCTCTCATGAAAGCAAGTATTACGGTGGGTGAACAAATTACTGTTGAGCAATTGATATAATAGCGCAAAGTCATGATGATATCTAAGGCAATGCTCATACATATAGGCATAACGTCCGAGACAAGTTGACCGATACTTTCTTCATCTACTACTATTACTCCACACATCGACCGCTATCGAGCATATATCTAGTGTATTAAGTTCATGATAAACGGAGTAACGCTTTAAGCAAGATGACATGATGTAGAGGGATAGATTCATGCAATATGATATAAACCCCATGTTTTACCCTTGATGGCAACAACACGATACGTGCCTCGCTACCCCTTCTGTCACTAGGTGAGGTCACCGCATGGTATGAACCCAAAACCAAGCACTTCTCGTATTGCAAGAACTATAGATCAAGTTGGCCAAACGAAACCTATAACTCGAAGAGAATTACAAGGATACGAAATCATGCATATAAGAAATCAGAGAGACTCAAATAATATTCATAGATAATATGATCATAAATCCACAATTCATCGGATCTCAACAAACACACCGCAAAAGAAGATTACATCGGATAGATCACCATGAAGATCATGGAGAACTTCGTATTGTAGATCAAAGAGAGAGAAGAAGCCATCTAGCTACTAGCTATGGACCCATAGGTCTGAGGTGAACTACTCATGCATCATCGGAGAGGCAATGGAGGCAATGGTGTTGATGAACATGGCCTCCGATGATGAATTCCCCTCCGGCAGGATGCCGGAACGGTCTCCCGATTGGTTTTTGGTGGCTCTGGAGGTCTGCGATGGCGGAACTTGCGATCTAGGTTTATTTTTGAGGGCTTCTGTATTTATAAGGCCATCTGGAGTCGGGAATAAGTGGAGAGGTGCCACGAGGAGGTCACGAGCCCCCTAGCCGCGACCAGGGGGGCCCGCGCCTTCCAGGCTTGTGACTCCCTCGGGCCGCCTCTCCGGTACTTTTTTCTTCAGGTATTTTTGATATTTTCCATAAGAAATCACGTCGAAATTTTTATTCCGTTTGGACTCCGTTTAATATTACTATCTGAAAAAGTTCAGAAACACAGAAAAAACAGGAACTGGCACTAGGCATTGGATTAATAAGTTAGTCCCAAAAATAATATAAAATAGCATATTCATGCATACAGAATATCCAAAGTTGATGATATAATAGCATGGAATGATAAAAAATTAAAGATATGTTGGAGACGTATCAAGCATCCCCAAGCTTAACTCCTGCTCGTCCTCGAGTAGGGAAGTGATAAAGAATGAATTTTTGATGTGGAATGCTACTTAACATATTTGTTTTATGTAATCTCTTCATTGTGGCATGAATGTTCAGATCCATAAGATTCAAAACAATAGTTTAATATTGACATGAAAACGATAATACTTCAAGCATAATAGCAAAGTAATCATGAACTTTCGAAACAACAAGGCCAAAGAAAGTTATCCCTACAAAATCATATAGTCTGGCTATGCTCCATCATCAACACACAACGAATTTAAATCATGAACAACCCCGGTATTGGCCAAGTAATTGTTTTCGATCTCTAATTTTTTCAAACTTTTTCAACTCTCATGCAATACATGAGCGTGAGCCATGGATATAGCACTATAGGTGAAATAGAGTGTGGTGGAGGTTGTGAGGAAAAAAGGAGGAGATGGTCACATTGACTCGGCGTATCAATAGGCTATGGAAATGCCCATCAATAGATATCAATGTGAATGAGTAGGGATTGCCATGTAACGGATGCACTAGAGCTATAAGTGTATGAAAGCTCACAAATGGAAACTAGTGGGTGTGCACCCAACTTGCTTGCTCAAGAAGACCTAGGGCAATTTGAGGAAGCCCATCATTGGAAAATCCAAGCCAAGTTATATAATGAAAATTTCCACTAGCATATGAGAGTGACAAAACAAGAGACTCCCTGTCATGAAGAACATGGTGCTATTTGAAGCACAAGTGTGGAAAAAGATAGTAGCACTGTCCCTTCTCTATTTTTCTCTCATTTTTTTGTTTGTTTGGGCTCTTTGGCCTCTTTTTATTTGGTGGGCATCTTTGGCCTCTTTTATTTCCTCACATGGGACAATGCTCTAATAATGATGATCATCACACTTTTATTTACTTACAACTCGATACTTAAAACGATAATGACTTCTATATGAATGCCTTTGGTGGTGTACCGGGATGTGCAATGATCTAGCGTAGCGATGACATCAAAAAAACGGACAAGCCATGAAAACATCATGCTAGCTATCTTACGATCATGCAAAGCAATATGACAATGATGGTGCGTGTCATAATAAACGGAAGGATGGAAGTTGCATGGAAATATATCTCGGAATGGCTATGAAAATGCCATAATAGGTAGGTATGGTGGCTGTTTTGAGGAAGGCATTTGGTGGGTTTGTGCACCGGCGAAAGTTGCACGGCACTAGAGAGGGTAGCAATGGTGGAAGGTGAAAGTACATCTATACCTTGGACTCACATTAGTCATGAAGAACTCATATACTTATTGCAAAAGTTTTATTAGTAATCGAAACAAAGTGCTAAACGCATACTCCTAGGGGAAGGGTTGGTAGGAGTTAACCATCGCATAATCCCGACCTCTACACAAAGGATGACAATCAATAAATCAATTATGCTACGACTTCCTAACATAGCGGTTCACCATACGTGCATGCTACGGGAATCACTAACTTCAACACAAGTATTTCTAGATTCACAACACCCTACTAACATAACTCTAATATTACCATATCCATATCTCAAAACTAATTGCGAGGAATCAAACTTTTCTTACTTAATCAATGCACATGAATATGAAAGTTTTTATTATATCCTCTTTGGATGCCTATCATATTTAGGACTAATTTCATAACACACGCCAATTACCAAGTTACTTAGAGAGATCACTCTCAAAATGATATAAGTGAAGATTCCAGAGTTTATATTTCAACAAAATATGACACCGCCGTGCTCTACAAAGATTTAAGTGAAGCACTAGAGCAAAATTATCTAGCTCAAAAGATATAAGTGAAGCACATGTGAGCAAAATTAACAATCTCAAAAGATATAAGTGAAGCATATGGGAGAAAAATTTCCAAGCTCAAAAGATATAAGTGAAGCACGTGTGAGCTCAATTGCCTAACTCAAAAGATATAAGTGAAGCTTATTGAGTATTCTAACAAATTCACAATGAGTGCATGTCTCCCTCAAAAGGTGTGCAGCAAGGATGATTATGACAAAACAGAAAGCAAAGACTCTTATAATACACGACGCTCCAAGCAAAACACATATCATGAAATGAATAAAAATATAGCTCCAAGTAACATTACCGATGGATTGAAGACGATAGAGGGGATGCCTTCCCGGGGCATCCCCAAGCTTAGGCTTTTTGGTGTCCTTGAATTTGGCTTGGGATGCCTTGGGCATCCCCAAGCTTAGGCTCTTGCCACTCTTTATTACATTGTCCATAAGATCATCACCCAAAACTTGAAAACTTCACAACCAAAACTTAAACAGAAACTCGTGATAGCATTAGCATAAGAAAACAAACCACCAACTTTTTAGCTACTGTAGTAAACTTTAATTTCCATTTAGATTGATGTTATATTACTGTATTCTCACTTCTCCATGGCTCTTACCCCCCGATACTACCCATAGTTTCATCAAAATAAGCAATCAACACAACAAAAACATATCTGTCTAAAACATAACAGTCTGTAGCAATCTGTATATTTCGTACACCTCTGTTAACTCAAAAATTCTGAAACAATTATGAAAATTAGGGAAATTTTCATATCAACCAGCAGCAAAAGATAATCAACTCAAAAGCTCTTTCTGGCTAGAAATGAAAAATAATTTCGTGAGCACAAAGTTTTAGTCTTTTTCCAGCGTGATTAAACAACTATCACCAAAACTAATCATAAAGGTTCTACTTGGCACAAACACTAATTAAAACATAAAAAACACAATCATAACAGAATCTTGATGGTGTTAACTCAACAAAACAGAAAGTAAAATAGTAAAAATAAACGGATTCATTGGGTTGCCTCCCAACAAGCTCTATAGTGTAACGCCCTTAGCTAGGCATAAGGCAATAGAGTCGAGTATTATCATCTTTAGTGATTATAGGTGATCTTAAGATATCAAGATAAGTAGGGTGAACACTCAACATTTTAAGATCTTCATCTTTCTTACTAGGTGGTTCACCATTATTTTTAGGAACATAAACAAGCTTAGTGGCCTTATTGTGGGCAAAATTTGGAGTATTCTGAACGGCAGCAAAAGCGGAACCCAAGTTAGTTATAACATCCTCTAGTTTGCCAATTCTAGCGGAATCATGATCTAGCTTTTCGTTAACTATGGGTTCCTTCTCCTTTAAATTTTTTAAAGTCATTCCTACCTTGGATCCATATTGAGTGATTTGATTGTGGATCTTTTTATCCAAATTTTCAATGAGTTCTATCGTAGCAACTTTATTTTCAATAATATCAAGCCTACGCATCACATGTTCCAAAGTTAAAGTAGTTCCATTAACCATGAGTGGGGGTGAGCCTACCAAATTTAATAAAGCACCACAGGAATCAACGGTATGGATACCCAAGAAATTTCCTCCTACGATGGTGTCAAGAACATACCTATTCCAAGGGGAGACACCCACATAAAAATTGCGAAGTAGAACGCTACTAGATTGCTTACGAGTAGATCTATTCCGAGCATTGCAAATTCTATACCAAGCATCTTTTAAGTTTTCTCCCTCATGTTGTTTAAAGTTAAGGACCTCGCTCTTGGGAGTAACGATCATAGCGGTAGGACTAGCCATAAGGGTAAGTAGACTAACACAAGCAAACGGAAAGCAAGCGAAAGAAAAGGGCAAATAAACAAAGGAAAATATTTTTGTAATTTTTGTGTTTTTTTACAAGTGGGGGAGAGGAAAACGAGATGCAAATAATTTATATGCAAGAGATGGGTTTGTGATAGGTACTTCTAGGTATGCTTAACTTGAATACTCCCCGACAACGGCGCTAGAAATTCTTCCTGCTACTTCTCTACAACGTCACCAGAAATTGGCAAGTTGATAGACGAATTCTTGTCTTGCGTTGGTTTTTCCCTTGAAGAGGAAAGGGTGATGCAGAAAGGTAGCGGTAAGTATATCCCTCAGTTTGAGAACCAAGGTATCAATCTAGTAGGAGTAACAAGATGGAGCAACAAGGAACCTGCACAAACACAAACAAACTTGCACCCAACACGATAAAGAGGTTGTCAATCTCTTCACGATTGCTTGCAAGGTGAGATCTGATAGTGGTAACAGATGAACGTAAATAAGTAAATAAAATTGCAGCAAATATTTTTAGTGTTTTTGTGTTTAGATCTGAATATATAATATGTAAAATAGACCCGGGGGCCATAGTGTTCACTAGAGGCTTCTCTCATGAAAGCAAGTATTACGGTGGGTGAACAAATTAATGTTGAGCAATTGATAGAATAGCGCAAAGTCATGACGTTATCTAAGGCAATGATCATAGATATATGCATCACGTTCGAGACAAGTTGACCGATACTTTCTTCATCTACTACTATTACTCCACACATCGACCGCTATCCTGCGTGCATCTAGTGTATTAAGTTCATGATAAACGGAGTAATGCTTTAAGCAAGATGACATGATATAGAGGGATAGATTCATGCAATATGATATAAACCCCATCTTTTTACCCTTGATGGCAATAACACGATACGTGCCTCACTACCCCTTCTGTCACTAGGTGAGGTCACCACACGGTATGAACCCAAAACCAAGCACTTCTCCTATTGCAAGAACTATAGATCAAGTTGGCCAAACGAAACCTATAACTCGAAGAGAATTACAAGGATACGAGATCATGCATATAAGAAATCAGAGGAGACTAAAATAATATTCATAGATAATATGATCATAAATCCACAATTCATCGGATCTCAACAAACACACCGCAAAAGAAGATTACATCGGATAGATCACCATGAAGATCATGGAGAACTTTGTATTGAAGATCAAAGAGAGAGAAGAAGCCATCTAGCTACTAGCTATGGACCCGTAGGTTTGAGGTGAACTACTCACGCATCATCGGAGAGGCAATGGAGGAAATGGTGTTGATGAAGATGGCCACCGGCGATGAATTCCCCTCCGGCACGATGCCGGAACGGTCTCCCGATTGGTTTTTGGTGGCTCTGGAGGTCTGCGGCGGCGGAACTTGCGATCTAGGTTTATTTTCGAGGGTTTCTGTATTTATAAGGCCATCTGGAGTCGGGAATAAGTGGTGAGGTGCCACGAGGAGGTCACGAGCCCCCTAGCCGCGGCTAGGGGGCGCGCCTCCCAGGCTCGTGACTCCCTCGGGCCGCCTCTCCGGTACTTTTTTCTTCAGGTATTTTTGATACTGTCCATAAAAAATCACGGCGAAAGTTTTATTCCGTTTGGACTCCTTTTGACATTGCTATCTGAAAAAGGTCAAAAACACGGAAAAAACAAGAACTGACACTGGGCACTGGATTAATAAGTTAGTCTCAAAAATAATATAAAATAGCATATTCATGCATAGAAAACATCCAAAGTTGATAATATAATAGCATGGAATGATCAAAAATGATAGATATGTTGGAGACGTATCACATATACACGGAAACCTTTGAATTTGTTATTATCTTGCATTTGATGATTCGACTGCTTGGTTTAACAAATGGTTTGTCAAACGCATTGCAATCCAAAGATCAGAATATAGTGAGCGCCATGAATATGATTGTCTCAGTGAAAAATGCATTGCAGAAATTGAGAGATGATGGATGGGAGCCTCTATTGCTTGCTGCTACTAACTTCTGTGGTGGAAGAAATATTATAGTACCGAATATGGATGATAACATTGCAGCTAGGGGTTACCCAAGGAGCTCACGCAAGATGGTTACTTGCTTGCATCATTACAAGGTCGAAATCTTTAATGAGGTGCTTGATAGAAAATAGTTGAGATGAATCATAGATTTTCTGAAGCTTCTACACGCCTATTATTGTGCACTGCATGCCTTGATCCTAGCGACTCATTCAACAACTTCGATAATGCTATGCTAGTTGAGCTTGCAACCATGTACTCTGCTGATTTCTGTTCATATGATTGTTCTCTATTGGTTGATGAACTAGACATATATATTGATGTGATGAAGAGAAGGCCTGATTTCATAGCTTGTGACAGTTTGAGTGATCTTGCTCTCAAGTTAGTTCAGAAAAGATACCATGAGACCTTTCCATTGGTCTACCGCCTTATTACACTTGCTTTGACATTACCTGTGGCAACAACATCAATTGAGAGGGATTTCTCGGCAATGAATATTATAAAATCATCTCTTCGGAACAAGATAGGGGATGATTGGCTCAATGATTTGATGATTTGCTATGTTGAGAAAGATATATTTGCCAAAACTGATGACAAGAAGATTATGCTACGTTTCCATTCCTACAGCAACCATAGAGGTCATCTTCCTCGGGGCTTTCGTCTTCCAAGCTTAGATGCAACTTAATGGTATGATACTATCTTATCAAAATGTAGCTCTATTTTGTTTTTCTTGTTCTTTATAGTCATTTTGTTGTTGTACTTGATGAAATATGCAAATTGAATCTGTTTGGACCTCTTTTGTTGAATACATTTGTTCTTTTCTATCAAAAAAATTTTAGAGCTTATTTTCGACCCCCCCCCCTCAGTTCAATTCCTGGCTCCGCCACTGCCGGTCACCGTGAGGGCCCTCCGCGCAGTATCTGCGGGCGGTATGGGTTGGCGCCCCGCGGTACCCGGACGAGTCCGTACTGCGGGCGTCACCCTTCCCCGGTGTTCTCGCCGGCTGTGGTCGTCGTCGAGATGTCTCCGCCGTTCGTGTTCACCTCCTAACCTGTGGGATGTGGAGCTGGTCGCCGAGGGGGAGGCCTAAGGCGAGACGTCACCGGCATGCCCCGTCGCCGTCAAGGCCCTACGCACCGGCGCCGCCGACCAGTGCCGTACAGATCTGTCGCGGCCGCTGCAGGTACTCGCATCCGACCCATCGATCCATTGGCCCCCATTTCTTTCCTCGATATCCCTTGTCTCTGGCCCAGGCACCGTCACTTGCTAGCTGTGTAGTGTGTAAAGTAAGGCTAGCTGTGTAGTATGTAGTGTGTAAAGTGAGGCTAGCCAGCCATGCTTTTGTCTGAATTTGCTTAAGAGTGTTGCTCATTACAGACAGGTATATATATGTGGAGTATATAGATTAACAGACAGGTATACAGACCGTGTCACGTGGCTAGCATTAATTCTCAGACCAATGATATGATGATTCCATAGCATTTTAGCTGTGAAATTTATGCATTTTAGCTCTGATGAAAACTTTAAATCTGGCAATGAAAAAGCTGGCATGAATCGCTCATTCTGAAATTGGACTGAGGCTTATTCAGCTTAGTTCATGAGTCATTAAGATGTGCATCACAAATCCTATGTTTTTGTTTCTCGCTCAAATAGAGCCGTGTGGAGATAAACAATGATGTCAAACGTGTATGTGTATCCTTCATGTCTAGCAGTGACAAGCGATTTGGAGGGAACAAGCTGAGCAATTGCAGCCATCGTCCTCGCCTAGGACGAGGACGAGCTCCATCACATCAGCAGCAGTTCAGGTCCATCCTCTCCTTCTCTGCTCACCTTGTGTCGTTGTTCAAATTCAGAAATCAACACTAGCTTGTCGCAGCAAGTCTCAAGGTGCAGCAGCTCATTTAAACAATGATTTTTTTTATGTGATATTAGTGGAGAGCATGTGCAGTTTCAGATTTCACACAGCACAGGTTTCAGTTTCAGATTCAGTCATAGTCATATCTACAGACATTCCAGTTCAGTCTAGTTAATTAGTACACCTGTTGAACACTCACGTTTATACAATTAAGCGATTTGGCCAAGTTGGTGGCCAAGTTGGCTCGTTAGAAAATCCTGATCATCGATAAAATGGTAGGATGCACAAGTTGCCATTTTGTAACGGGCTAAGCAAACATGACAGCATTAACCTATCATTCATTGGCATATAATACCCAGAATTGAAACCCGGGGTTAAAAAAGAATGTATTACTTCCGAGGACCTAAGTTGGAGAACAAGGAAATTGCGACCCAAAGTGTAAAGCCACTTAGAAATTATATTTTTGAAGCACATCCTATTAAACCAAAGGGAAATTGGTACAGAAAATACACTTCTTTCGAAAGCAGACATAGCATAAATGAAAGAAGAAAAGTGCAAAGCAACCCTTGCATCAGTAAACAAAGAAATCAAGGAAGGATAACAAGATTTTGTCCCTCTTTAATTAAAAATTAATGTAGATATGCAATGCGGATAAAAGTAGTAAATGTATGGCAATTTACCGTACAGATATGCAACTCTTTAATTAAAAATTAATGTAGATATGCAATGCGGATAAAAGTAGTAAATGTATGGCAATTTACCGTACAGATATGCAATTCATCTCTTGTGTTGTCATGTAGTTCAACATAAATTGAGCATCACACTACCTTCTATCTTTTTCTTCTTCTCCAACGCGACATGGTTATACAGATCGCGAGATATAAATCCAACCTTGCCAAAACCACCAGCCTGCTTCTCCATCACATCCATTATCTGATGTGTGCGAAGTCCACCAATCGAGTACTCAATGACATTCGCCTTCTGTGGATCAGTCATGCCACGATGAGACCACAAGAAAGGTGACAACTCAGGATTTATGAATGGATGACTATGTTGGTCCACAAAATTCTTTACAAACCACAACCCAGTGCTTGCTTGAAGCTCAACCTGCAAAAGAGCAGGACAACCACACCGAGAGAGTGCCCTTGACGTCCTTTTCTTCTCGGTTTCATCAAAGGGCTTTATGTCACGATATCCTTGTTTGCAGCACATAAACGTCCTTCGGTATGCATTTTCCTTGTTTCCCTCATATTTCAGATCGCCCTTGCTCAATGGTATCTTTACTTCTCATTGGACGCACTAGTTTTAATCTGATACCTTCCATGCTATATTTACTTGCAAAAGTCAAAACAGTACTACTGAAAGCACTAGTTTTAATTTGATCCAAATCTCATTGAAAGCACCACGATGATGAGTTGCATGTTATGATGTTAAGTTCTACAAGCTAGGATTGGCTAGAAACTTACCCTACAGTAATAAAATCCTTAATAAAACTTACAATACAGTACGTGAACCAGAACAGTTGAGCATTCCAACGTACGTGCTCTTGACGTGACCTAGCTACCTTGTTCGCGGACGAACCTGCTTTGGGAACCTTCTAAACGTTCGCTCCGTCTTTTTCCTATCTCTCTTTTCCTGTTGTTTTCTTTTATGGTTGTCTTTTTTGGCTAAAACAGTTATACTGTAAGTTCTGCAGTCTCGTAGAAGGTCACGAGCATGGCGGCAGCGACATAGGAAGGTGCCGGTAGCCTTGCCTGTGAGTGTGTGGATGGTGAGCCTCTGTCATGCAAGAGAACAATGGAGATTGTACAGAGAGATGATGCCTGTACTATATTCAAAGGTATGTGCAAGCCTTGGGTGATTTCCTTGGCATCTCTCTAGCACCATGAGAAATTATAGGCCGTCACATAGATCATCTGGGTTCTGTGCTAATACACTTGAGCTCCCTCCTACTGCGTTGCTAATTACTTCCTCCGTATCAAAATGTAAGATGTTTTTTGAAAGTGTCATAGTTGTTGGCTGAGGCCCGACCTCGACGTTGCAATCCTCCGAGTACTTTCCGGAGATGCACGTACGAGCTTGCTGCCTGATGCGTTGTAGCCGGCGATCGAACACACTAACGTACAGCATAGCCAAGCTAGCTAGCAAGCTAGCAGGTGGATGGATACTTCTCCGGCCACATCGCACATACACGTACACGTACGTATGAACCTGCAATCCGCCGGAATACTTGATCGACTAATACGAGAACACGAGCACGACAGGCGATATATGGCAACAGGAACGTGTCGTTCCTGGTTATGTTATTGCTTTCGATCTGAGTTACAAAATACACAGGGTACATAGGTATTTATATTAGCTAACCCAACTAACATCAAATCCTACTCTGTTTCTAGTCCAAGCCGGACATAGACATACAGCGTGGTTAATTCCAACAATCACCCCCCTAAACACGATGTCCTCACTTCACAGCTTGAACGTCGATCCTTCGTCGCATCTTCATGAACTTCTGCCGTCCCAAAGATCTGATTAGGATATCTGCAAGCTGGTCATCGGTGCAAACGTAGTTGACGTCAATTTTGCTTTCTTCTATGCACTCCCGTAGATACCGATACCTCGTATCGATGTGCTTGTGTCTATCATGACACATTGAATTCTTCCACCGAGAGATTGTAGACTTGTCGTCAACATTGAGCACCACTCGTTCCGGTTCCTTACCTGTGAGGTCACCGAGTAGTCTTCCTAGGTAAACGCATCGACACACCACGGTTGCAGCTGCAATATACTCTGCTTCACAAGAGGATATTGCGACCACTTTCTGCTTTTGTGATAGCCAACTCACTATATTTTCTCCCAAGAAATATACCACGCCCGAGGTACTTTTACGGTCGTCTACATCTCCTGCCAGGTTGCTATCACTATAACCAAGTAGCTCCACCATCTCCTTCTTCTTCTCGCTCAAAAAGACACAACCGAAGTTTGTTATCCCTTTGATGTACCTGAGTATACGTTCCACAGCTGCCCAATGCTCTGTCGTGGGTGCTTCCATGAAGCGACTCACTATGTCAACGGAATAGACCAAGTCCGGTCTTATATTCGTGAGATACCTCAACTTTCGGACCACACTTCTATACTCCGTTGCATCAACAACAGGTGCTTCATTTTTCTTGCTTAGTATAAGACCAGGCTTCATCGGAACATGACTTGGATTGCAATCTTTAATGCCACAACTTTCAAGTAACTTCTTTGCGTATGCCTCCTGGCATAATGTGATCTCCTCCAGCTTTTGCTGTACCCCGATCCCAAGGTAGTTATCTTGAATAGCTCCTTCATCTGTAGCTTGAAGTTTGCAATCACCTCTTCGTCAGCTCCAGTAATCAACAGATCATCCACATAGATGCCCACTAAGAGACGATCCTTTCCTTTACCTCGCTTATACATCGTATTCTCGAGTGGACTCTTCTCAAATCCAAGAGAAATCAAAGTACGGTCAAGCTTGATGTTCCATGCCCGAGAAGCTTGTCGTAGCCCGTACAATGCCTTGTGTAGCTTCAATACCTTGTGTTCCTCTTCTTCTTTGATGTACCCCGGTGGTTGCTTCACATACAATTCTTCTTCTAACTCCCCAGTCAAAAATGTGGAGTTCACATCCATGTGATGTATCCTCCAAGATTCTTGAGCCGCGAGAGCTATAAGTAGTCTCACCGAGTCCATCCTTGCAACTGAAGAAAACACTTCTTTGATTTCCACACATTGCTCTTGCATGTTTGTTTTAGCCACGAGTCTTGCTTTATGCTTCACCAAGTTCCCTTGGGCATGTTTCTTGACTTTGTACATCCACCGGAGCTCTATGGCACTATGTCCGTTGGGAAGATCCACCAGCTCCCATACTTTGTTGTCTCGGATCGATCCCAACTCTTCATCCATAGCACGACGCCAACACTCCTCCATATTCGCATCTTCAAAATTTCCCGGTTCCTCGATGTGCAACCATCGTTGCCCTTTACTTTTCATCTTCACCGAATTTATCTGAAGTGCTTCCTTTGGAGAGAGATCAAATACGTGTCGTTCGTGTGCTATTGGAGAAGACACAATTATTTCTGAACATGCC
Source organism: Hordeum marinum (assembly GCA_022496015.1). Lineage (NCBI taxonomy): Eukaryota > Viridiplantae > Streptophyta > Magnoliopsida > Poales > Poaceae > Hordeum > Hordeum marinum. The sequence goes on along the minus strand of CM039673.1, from coordinate 46,289,036 downwards.
AAAATTCCTTTTCCTGCAATTCTGATGCTCCAAAACTGCTTTTGAGAGAGCCTGCAACGTTAGATGGGCCGCTCATTATTTCTGCTAGACGTTGCTCAACTTCTGGCCCACGTGAGGCAGCACAAGTCCATGCAACAATTCTGTTGCTGCTGCTCCCAACGTACATGCATGGCACCACGTCGGTCGCCTGCTCGTATACGGTGCAGACGACTTCCTTTACACACGGATTGGATGAAGCTGGCGTATCACAACTCGTGTCTTGGTCTCCTGGCACTTCTGTCACGCGTCCGCCGCATGCGACATTTGTGCTTTTCATTACACCACTTGACACCGAGTATGCGTCATGCTCGTCTGGTCCGATTGTAGCTTGCCACGTATCGTGGTTATCTGGCGCCACTTCGCCTGGTTCTAACATGATTACACTGTCATGTCTTGTGGCATGGTCTTCTGACGCCACGACTTCGCCTGGTGCTAGCTCGACCACACCATCACTCCTTGTGTCATGGTATTCTGGCACCACGACTTCGCCTGCTTCTAGCGTGACCACATCGTCACGCCTTGTGTCTTGGACTTCTGACGGCAAGACTTCGCCTGAGTTTACTGACACGGATGCACTCGGACATTTGTCCAGCTGATCATGATCATCTGGATCCTTCTCATCCACTAGCTCGCACATCAGCATCATATCACCATCGTCTCCTTCCTCGGCCATGAGCGCCTGTTGGTTTGGTGCTTCCTCGCAGTCAGCCTTGAAGTGACCGAGGAGGCCACACTTATGACACCTCACTTTCCTGATGTCAAACTTCCTCCTTGGTGGTGCATGCGCATCCTCGTCGTCCGAGTCAGCGAAGTTCTTTCTCGCCGAGCGCTGCTTCCCCTTACCCTTCTTGCCGCTGCTCGTGGATCCACCCTGCTGTTCTTTTGACAGGGCAATCCATTGCGCCTTTGTCGGCATCAGGTGCTCACTCGCCTCCGTGTCGCCGAAACTGAGACGAATTCTCTCGTCGTGGGCCTTGAACCTTCCGACGAGATCCTCGACCGTGAGAGTCTTTAGGTCAAGACATTGCTCGATCGATGTGACAATCTGGATGTAGCGTGCCGACGCAGCCCGCAAAAATCGTCGAACGATCGCAACTTCTTCCAGGGTTGAACCATAGCCGCGTATGCCATTGGCGAGGGTCTTGAGACGGGTGGCAAACTGATCAACCGTCTCACTTTCCTCCATCTTTAGGCACTCGTAGCTTCTCATCAGGGACTGAAGGTGTGCTTCCTTGACACGGTCATGACCCTGGTGCAGGATCTTGATGGTCTCCCATGCCTCCTTCGTCGATTTCTTTCCGACGAGGTGTTGCAGCACATCCTTCGGCATGGCGGAGTAGATCGCCGTTAACGCCCGGCGAACCGTCCGGTACTTTGCCGCGCCCTTTGCGTACTCTACACCGCCATCCTCGACAACTTCCCAGAGCTCAGCACCCTCCATTGCGACCTCCATGTTCATTGCCCATAGTGCGTAGTCCTCTCGATCCAGCCGGGGGAATTGCGATAGCCCCACCATCGGCATCGGTGCTCCTGCTCCCGCTTCCGCCACAACGATCTCCTTGCTCTGGCTCGACATGATCCTTCGATTGCTTTCCGAAAATCACGCCAATAAACCAAGCTCTGATACCAATTGTTGGCTGAGGCCCGACCTCGACGTTGCAATCCTCCGAGTACTTTCCGAAGATGCACGTACGAGCTTGCTGCCTGATGCGTTGTAGCCGGCGACCGAACACACGAACGTACAGCAGTAGCCAAGCTAGCTAGCAAGCTAGCAAGTGGATGGATACTTCTCCGGCCACATCGCACATACACGTACACGTACGTATGAACCTGCAATCCGCCGGAATACTTGATCGACTAATACGAGAACACGAGCACGACAGGCGATATATGGCAACAGGAACGTGTCGTTCCTGGTTATGTTATTGCTTTCGATCTGAGTTACAAAATACACAGGGTACATAGGTATTTATATTAGCTAACCCAACTAACATCAAATCCTACTCGGTGACTGTTTCTAGTCCAAGCCGGACATAGACATACAGCGTGGTTAATTCCAACAATAGTATCAAAAAATGTTTTTTATTTTGATAAGAGGGAGTAAGTTGGAATAGTATATGCCTTTTATTTTAGAGACTTGGACTGTGTAAGGCAAGCCTCTGTTCCTTCGCCACGGAACGGAGCACGGGGAGCAGGCTGTTAGCAGCTCGTCGAAATATTACTGCGTGCCAGTCCGCTCCGCAGCGGAGTTGCGTAGCGGAGGGTTTCCGAACAGCCTCTTGATTAGATGTATGTATGAAGAAACTTGATTGTATATATCTTGGGTGTCTTCTCAATATTGCTATTTTGCCCCTGTTTTCAGGTTATATATGCTTTGTATAGTGATAAATATGGGATAAAGACGATAGGATCATGTTTGGTCTTTGGTTGTGGTTTATCTGTCTAGATTGTAGTCATAAATGCAGTATAGGTTGATTGCTCCATTAGCCGTTACATACTCCCAATATAAACTTATTTTGCCCCGGATTATATTTTCTCTCTCCCGGGCATAGCTTTATATTTTGGTTTGGTCGATACAATGATTGCTCACACTGTCGACTATTACAGGAGAAGAAGTTTGATCTTCCCGAGGCTGCATCCTGCGCAAGAGGACTGATTCCTGGGGGAGAGGACCGATCGATGGACCTGGTAGTGGTGCTTGGTCTATTGGAAGTTTATAATTATCTGTAAATCAAATGCTGCTGAAGGTGTGGTGTGTATCAGCTCCGGTGAGTGTCTGATGATGAGGTTGTTCGATTTTTCGGGTGCTCGTTTTGTATTGGAGTGTTGTCCCTTTGTAACGCAGGGTCCTGCTTCTCTGTAGGAGGGGGGCGGATGACCATTCAGACTCAAGATCTTCCTGAAGGAGGGCATGGTGATGGGCGGTGGCAACCAGAAGTTAGATCCATCGGCCGTGGCAGTTTCTCGTGCTGTTGATTAGCTCGTTCTTCTAAGAATTATGGTGAAGAGGAGCTGGCTAGCTTGCTGTGCGATGTCTTGTTGTTTTGGAACCATTTTGCTTATCATAGTTTATCCAGTGTAGTGATGGATTTGCTGTGAATGAATTGGTAACAGGTTCATCCTTATTTTGGGGCGAAAGAATGAATTTCTTTAATGGAACATCTTTGATTTGCTTGAGCTGGCAACGGTGATGGATCATCTCATTTTGTGTGTTGGAAGTAGTAGGACTTTTAGGAAGACGTTATCCCGTGCCATTTGGTTCGATCATGGCCGGTCATATGAACAACATCCAAGGAAAAATGGAGGTTGAATAAAAAGTACTAGCTCTGTACCATAGTAGATGACATTTTAGCAGCTCAAATAAAGTGCTAAAACGTCATGTATTATGGTACGGAGGGAGTACAAGAAAGCAAAATCACATCACGTGGTTTTGATTAGGCTTTGCCATGAAAACATGTACACCGGATTAGGCTTTGCCAAGAACAAATGTACACCAGGTTTTTAGTGATCCCAACAACTAACACGCGAAAAGTACGACCAATTGGTACAAAAATGCTGGAGCCCAATTAGATTTTATCTGTTTTAGTTGTCACTGATAAAACACACAAAAAAATAACCAAGATCTTCGAATGAGGACCATTCAGTTTCGGGTTTGTTACCATGATGATAGGCCTGTTTGTTGGGCCGGGCTTTTTCACGCTAGGCAGCCCATTCGATTTTGTCAAAGTCATAAGAAACACGCCTAGACACTGGCAAGAACCCAGGCACGCCTAGAAAAATTACCCAGATTTAGGCAGAAACACGTCAGACTTTCGCAAAATTCCGTGTTTTGGCTCCAATTTCAGGCACGCCCGGACTTAGGCCGCTGCTTTGACTGCTCCGAGGCCGGTTTCGGGCAGTTCTCTGGTTGTTGGTTTCGCTTGTACAAGACCACCAACGGTTCTGGGTCCATTTCACTTCTTCACGTTCTATCAGTATCATTATTTTTAGTAGAGGGAACACTCCTTCTACCTCTTTTTTCTTTTCATCTTTCTATCAGTATCAATATTTTAAGTAGATGAGATCATGCATCCAAGCTGGTTCCCATGCGTCCATTTTCTATTTTCTTGTGAATTGATTTTCCTTGTAAATTGATTTCTCAAAAAATAAATTGATGACGACACGAGCATGGTCGTCGACGCCTTCATCCACGACACGACCATGAACCTCATGCTCGCCGGCCGCGACACGACCGGCTCGGGGCTGTTCTGGTTCTTCTACCTCCTCACGAGGAACCCACGGGTGGTGACCAAGATCCTCGTAGAGCTGGACACCGTCAACTCCATCGGCACCACCCCGGACGGCATGGTGACCTATGACCCAGACAAGCTGGGGCGGCTGGTGTACCTGCACGCGGCGCTATGCGAGTCGCTCTGGCTGTACCTGCCGATGTTGATGGAGCATAAGGGGGTGGTGGCTGCGGAAGTGCTGCCGAGTGGGCACGAGGTCCGGCCGGGGGACAAGGTGATGGTGTCGCTGTACGCGATGGGGAGGATGGAGGCAGTGTGGGGCAAGGACTACCGGGAGTTCCGAGTGGAGCGGTGGGTCTGGGAGGACGGCAAGCCGTGGTACGTCCTGCTTGATTGTATTGATGATATGTGGGTTACAGAGTTGGTCTACCTCGAGATCGAATAACTAAACCCTAGAGGAGTTGTTCCATATCTACAACCTAAAACCCTTCGGCTTATATAGACACCGAGGGCATCTAGGGTTACGGCTTACGGGGCTCCAGCAAGGGTCACATTGTGGACTGGGAGCGCCTCAAGTTGCACCCCCAGTTGCCGCCATGTATCGCATGTTGGGTGATTCTCTTGATTTTAGGTTTTTATTTTTTGGTATGCGTTTTCGGGATTTAGACGATGTCCTTTAAGGATATTTTTGGTTTTTTGGTTTTCATCTAGTTTCTTAGGTTTTGGATTTATTTTTTTGGTGAAACACATGTGTGCTTCTCAAAAAGCTAAAAAATCTCAGTGTTGAATTCCTTGTTTCCCTTATATTTCAGATCGCCCTTTCTAAAACACCAAACCCTTTGTTCTTTGCATACCCTAAGTAGAACTTGTACGCTTCGTTCTCAATTTTAAATCTCTGCCTGACCATCGAGTCATACTCCATAAATTCATCTATCGTGATGCCTTCACCAGCCATGCCGTTATCCTGCCATAAGAAACAGCAAAACCTGTTACATTTTTACATGAAAGAAAATATACTCGAACTAAAACATATTAATTATAAATTGTCAACGATTATCATCTGTAACTGAACCAACAAACTCTGACATCCTTGGATGCCATCATAATCTCAGGTGATGGCAAAGCATTTTAGTCACAACACAAACCCTTGGATGCCATCATAATTTACTGCCTGTTATCATACACACTACTATTCGTTGGTATAAAAAATGAGAAGATCTAGAAACCTCACACACACTATTAATCCAGCATCCACACACGCACAAATCCTGCAGCTCTTCGTTTTCTTGTTATCAATTACATAAATAGAAGTTGTGCTTCGTTTTCTGATTATCAATTACATAAATAGCAGTTGTGAATACTGAGGCAGATTACATATAGCTTTAACCTTTAACCATACAAAAAATATGATGATTACTTTCAGATCTACCAGAGCTGCTATAGCAGAGAAAAGAGAACTTGAACGATATGATTTAGATGGTTACAAAACCCGCAGCCCTTTTCCAATTCCTATTGCATGCACAGCCAGCATCCATATGCACACAAATCTAGTGGCCCTTTTTGGATTCCTATTGCGTGCACAGCTAGGGTGTTTGGGGAGCACCAGAGGCAACGTACCTATGCGAGAGATCTAAACCACAACACGCGGAGGAATCGTTCAAAGATCCTGCGACGGAGAGACGGCCGCCAGGCGGCGCGCGCGGGCCGGCTGCGCCATTGAAGATCTTGGGGCCCGTCAAAGATCTTGCGGCAGCGACCGCAGGACGGGAGACGGAGCGGCAGCTGTTGGAAATATGCCCTAGAGGCAATAATAAAATGGTTATTATTGTATTTCCTTGTTCATGATAATTGTCTATTGTTGATGCTACGATTGTATTAACCAGAAACTGTAATGCATGTGTGAATACATAGACCTCAATTTGTCCCTAGTGAGCCTCTAGTTGGCTAGCTCGTTGATCAATAGATGGTCACGCTTTCATGACCATGGACATTAGATGTTGTTGATAAAAGGATCACATCATTAGGAGTGATGTGATGGACAAGACCCAATCCTAAGCATAGCACAAGATCGTGTAGTTCGTTTGCTAAAGCTTTTCAATGTCAAGTATCGTTTCCTTAGATCATGAGATTGTGCAACTCCCAGATACCGTAGGAATTCTTTGGGTGTGCCAAACGTCACAACGTAACTGGGTGGCTATAAAGGTGCACTACGGGTATCTCCAAAAGTGTATGTTGGGTTGGCACGAATCGAGACTGGGATTTGTCACTCCCTGTGACGGAGAGGTATCTCTGGGCCCACTCGATAACACATCATCATAATGAGCTCAATGTGACTAAGGAGTTAGCCACGAGATGATGTATTACGGAACGAGTAAAGAGACTTGCCGGTAACGAGATTGAACAAGGTATAGAGATACCGACGATCGAATCTCGGGCAAGTATCATACCGATAGACAAAGGGAATTGTATACGAGATTGATTGAACCCTGACATCGTGCCGATGAGATCATCGTGGAGCATGTGGGAGCCAACATGGGTATCCAGATCCCGCTGTTGGTTATTGACCGGAGAGGTGTCTCGGTCATGTCTACGTGTCTCCCGAACCCGTAGGGTCTACACACTTAAGGTTCGATGATGCTAGGGTTATAGGGAAATAGTGTATGTGGTTAGCGAAGGTAGTTTGGAGTCCCGGATGAGATCCCAGACGTCACGAGGAGCTCCAGAATGGTCCTGAGGTAAAGATTGATATATAGGAAGTCCAGTTTTGGTCACCGGAAAGTTTTTGGACTCATCAGTAATGTACCGGGAGTGTCGGGAGGGTACTGGAGTACCCCCGGGAGGAGTGTGACGACCGAAGGACTTCGTGGGCTGTTAGAGGAGGTGTACCATCCAATATTGGGCTGTCTAAGTCCTTCCGGAAGGCCCATGCAGCTAGGGATAAGAGATAAGGTTGAAAAGGATTCAAAAGGAAGAGATCCACCTCCCTTGTGGGAGGTGGACTCCTCCCTAGGTTCGGCCGAACCTCTCCTCCTTGGAGGAGGGGCCAAGGCAGCCCTCCATCTCCTTCCTCCTATATATACCCAAGGTAATGAGCTGATTTGAGACGACGACTTCTCTCTCTCTCTCGGCGCAGCCCTACCCTTCCTCTTCCTCGTTCTCTGTAGCGCTTGGCGAAGCCCTGCCGGAGTCCACGTAGCTCCACCATCAACACGCCATCATGCTGCCGGAGCTCTTCCCCAGCCTCTCGTTCCTCCTTGCTAGATCAAGGCGTTGGAGACGTCACCGGGCTGCACGTGTGTTGAACGTGGAGGCGCCGTTGTTCGGCGCTAAGATCGGAGTCCACCGCGATCTGAATCGCTGCGAGTACGACTCCACCAACCGCGTTCTTGTAACGCTTCCGCTTAGTGATCTTCAAAGGTATGAAGATCCAATCTCTCCCCGCTCGTTGCTGGCTTCTCCATAGATAGATCTTGGTGATACGTAGATTTTTTTTGATTTACTACTACGTCTCCCAATAGTGGTATCAGAGCTAGGTCTATGCATAGAATCTATGCACGAGTAGAACACAAAGCAGTTGTGGGCGTCGATCTTGTTAATTTGCTTACCACTGCTTGTCTTATCTTGATTCGGCGGTATTGTGGGATGAAGCGGCCTGGACTAACTTTACACGTACGCTTACGTGAGACCGGTTCCACCGCCTGACATGCACTAGTTGCATAAGGTGGCTAGAGGGTGTCTGTCTCTCCCACCTTAGTCGGATTGGATTCGATGAAAAGGGTCCTTATGAAGGGTAAATAGCAATTGGCATATCACGTTGTGGTTTTGTTGTAGGTAAGAAACGTTCTTGCTAGAAACCTACACTACTAGGAAAAGGCATGCTAGTGGCGCACCAGTTTTGCCTACTAATGACGCACTGGTGGTGCGCCACTAGCACCACGCCATTAGAATTAAAGACTAATGGCGCACCTCTAGTGCGCCATTAGAATCTGGGGTACTAATGGCGCACCAGGCCGTGCGCCATTGGTATAGCCAACAGTGCGCCATTAGTATGCCTCCCAGGGGGCCATATGTACCCGTGTGCTTTGGCATACTAATGGCGCACTAGTGGCTGATGCGCCATTAGAGTCTTTTTTACAGTGCGCCATTAGAGTCTTGTGTGGTGCGCCACTAGTATGAATATTAGGAAATTTTTTTTCTTTTCTGATATTTTCACAAGTTACAAAATATATTATTGGACAGAATTTAGACAACACCACACAGCAACAGCAGATTCATCGAATACAATAGAAGATTTGTCTTCGAATACAAATCATCATATTAGTCTCCGAATTCAAAAGATCGAACAAAGATAGAACATTACAAGTCTCGAGACCGCGAGTAGCGAGTTTATCTTCACATTACAAGTCGATATCGATCATCTAAACTACCATCACATAGAAGAGAGTTGCGGTCATCACGATGAGCATAATCCCGATGAAACAGGTCTTCATCCGGTTCCTCCAACGCTCCCTCCTCTCTCCCGCTAGATAGCGCGCGTATCTAGATTCCGCCTCCGCCCTAGTGGTGTACCCTTTGTAACTGTTACCGTTGAAATGGTGAACCTGTCTCCGACACTCCTCCCAGTCATCGTAGACTCCGGGAACCTTACCCTTGTACACGACATAAGACGACATCTCTATGCACTAGCCAAACAAAACGTTAGTAGCAATTCACGGACAATACATAAGCAATATATAAGTATGCAACAAAAGGATCGGAAGAGAAAAGCAAGACATCAATAGCATCGATTACATCTAAGTTGAAAGACTGTCCAAACCAAAGAGACATACAAGTTCATTAAAGTTTAATTACAACATGAGCCAATCGATGTTTCAGAACTACACATAGCATCACTACTTTGGACTCGACTCAAGGGACCGGAGCATGGATGAAGCCGTCGTCTCTCGTGATGGTCATGAAATCGCGGGCATTGTCAGCCTGCATTTGTAGCGTTGTGTCTGTCTCACTGTTGGACAGTTGATTTCTGAGGTTGAACTGCCCCGAGGTACGAAGGACATCTTGATGGATGATTTCCGCAAACTCCGACTAGATGCGAAAGAATTCTTGTCTGATGTCCGCGTCCTGGATTGCCGACAAGTTCTCGACCCAATCTTTGAGATTATTTGGTAGCAGAAGGTGATTATGGTCCCGTACGATCGCCCGCATGTGATGGAGGGCGTAGTAGGTATCCTTCTGACCGCCAGGCGGCTGCTTGACGCAGCAGAACGTCGTATTGTGGGCGAACACGTGCTTGCCGTCCTTACGAACTGCCCTGGTGAAGGTGCCTCCAGATTTGGCGTAGCCGGGGAGAACATCATCAAGAACATTCTTGACATTTGTGTAGTCTTTCTTCGACTGACGGTCCGAGTTGAAATACGTGGCCATGGAATATTTCGGGCTTAAGAGGATGAGTGTGCAAAGTGTGTCACTGCACAAAACACGGAATGTTTAAAAAAACGATCGAAATCTAAGAAGTCATATGTTACGGGGCGGTTGAGGGGACGACTTACTCGGGAAAGTAAGGCACGTGGAAGTTATCCTTATCTGGGTTTGCCAGAATGACGCCTTCGAGGTAAGAACTCGCGACTTGCCGGTCCCCAGCGCTGCCCAAGATCTTGGCACGCATGTAGAAGGGGTCGACTATCACGATGTCCGGGGTCTTGTCTCTAATGATCCGCATCTCCATACTCAGAGAAAATAGCCGAACGAAGGTGTAGTGCAGCGGATGAAGGTTAAACATAGCGAAGATGTCATCAAACTGCAGGACGATCGTACCCCCGACGGAGTTATCCACAAAGCCCTTGCCCTCTGGCACCTTGGCCACGAAAACCGGGTATGCCACGTCATTGTCTCTGAGACGCCGCTTCTCCAAAGAAAGAACACTGTCATGGAGACTCCGCATAGCACCGGTTGCAACATTGAGCATATTCGGTGGTAGCATCGGCCTACCCGCCACATGCACCCTCCTCGAGATATCCTTAGGTGAAGGTGGCCCGTCCTGAGCACGGATCGTACTCGGTGCCAGCTGGCTCGTACCCTTGTTGCTCTTTCTTTTCCGTCCCTTCTTCTTGATTTGCTGTAATGGGACCGAGTTCTGCTCACAGACCGCCTTCTTGAGTGTGTTAGGGCTGATAATATTTCGCACCTCGGCTATCTGAGGCTCGGTGAAGTCGGTAGCTGGAGGCGTCTCCTGAGAACTGAACGCCAGACGACGCCTGTTGCAATTGGGTTTCTCCGCAGTACCAGCTAGATCGCGATCGTCTTTTGTAGGGTTGGGTTCTTGAGAAGGAGGCCCCAAGAATTCTTCATCGTACCCATGTTCGGCAAAGTACTTATCGACGTTGGTAAATGTACCGTCGTCGTTGGCGTTGTCGTCCGGATCCTGTGCCATATGCATGTTCGGATCCTGTGCCATAGGGATGTCCGGCATGTCCGGTAGCGTTGCGGCGGTCTTGCCATGGCTTGGCGCGGGCACGACTGGCGGTGTGGTCTTTGGGGTGGTGTCCCCCACCCCCAAACGAATCTGGCTCTTCGGCCAAAGCAGGGGCCAGCTTAGGCAGGCGCTGAGGGTCATCCGATCATCTTCGTCGGCCCCGGCGGGTCGAATCGGAGGTAACAACTCGTCGCTGGGTGGCATCGGATTACCGTGGAACACGGGGTTTCCCGGTTGAACGATTTTGCCTTTGGCGACATCAACCAACTCGTCGTTCACGAAGTGCAGGAGAGTGCACGGAACGTCGGCGGCGCCGTGCGAAAACATGTAGGGCGTCAGGGATGCCCAGTCAAAGGCAAGGAGATGAAGTCGTCGGCCGAGAGGCTTAATTAGTTACCGTGATGATGGCGTCGAGCTCAGCTAATGTCGAGGCACCGCCAACGACAGGTGTGCAATTGACGGAGGGGCCGCTTGCTGCCGAGGTGCCGGCCGGCGTACACCCGGGTGCATTAAGCTCCAATGCCTGGGCCGGTGTCGGAGACACCAATACCGCCGCCGCCAGAGACACCAATGGCGCCGCCGCCGGAGACACCAATGGCACCGCCTGCGCATTGTGCGAATTGCTGGCCGTAAAGCTGGGAATCGGGGGCGGCCCCTGTTGGCCGCCCGCAATCCACCCCCGCAGCCCCTCAACCAAGGTAGGCATAATGGCGGTGATCGTCGCTCCCAGTTGGTCTCGCACTTGCTCTGAGACTATCTCCGGAATCCGCGCCACTTGTGCCTTGAGTTCTTGAACCTCGCGCGACTGGCTTTCCGAGCTGGTCTTTCTCTCCTTTCGCCCACCAGAGTTATAGTATGACGACCATTTTATGGACAAGCCTTTGCCAGCCACATGACCAGCTGACGACAGCTTAGTGAGCTTATCCTTGTTTTTCATTACGTTCAACGCCCTATTTAGAGTGTTGTCCCAAGAGGTGCTCTGAGACGACCCCGCGCTACTGCTTTCAGTCTCCTTCGCCAGAACAAGCTCAAGCGCCCTGGTCTTCGGATCCGTGGTAAGCTCCTTTGTTACCGGGTCCTCCTTGTACCGGGCCCTGACATAGTTCCTAGTCTGCTTGTCACTGTATTTCTCGAAGCGGGCCGGTAGGCCTTGATCGGCACGCTCCGCATTCTCCTTGTCCCATATAGGCTCCGCCACTCTGTAACCGCCGGGACCGAGTTTGTGTTCCCCTAAGTTCAACTCCCGCATTTCTTTCCCCCACTGACTTGATTCGAAGGTTGCGCCGCTCTCGCACTTGATCTTGAACTCCTTGTAGTCATCTTTGCTGATCGAGGGATTTTTCGCCTTGATCTTCTCATAACTATCACCTTTGTCAATCATTCTCTTCACCGCGCTTCTCCAAGTACACAGGGCCTTGCTCATCCTCGTGAGGGTGGCACTGTTCACTTTATTCCCTGAGAGCCATGTGTTTTCAAATTCAGCGGGGAACTTGTATCGTTCGTGCAGCTTCATGAAGAGGAGGTTGCGCAAATTCCCTCGGTCCTTATGCCTTATGTTCTCGGTGTTGATCGAGACAGTGCTCCGGAGAATGCACCCGAGCTAAACCAAGTACCCCTTGACTATATGTTTGGGCTCCATTGGATGCCCGTCGGAGTCCACTTGAGTAAATTCCTCCTTGACGGTGCGGAGCGCATTCGGGCGCCGGTCCTTCCGTTGCCTCTTCGGTTGGCTGCCATCTGTGCGTGCGCTGCCATCATCAGTGGTGGCATCCTCAGCGGCACCATCAGTGGTGTCATCCCCGACGCCACTATGGGTTGTGTAGTCAGGATCGGTGTCTTCCGCGGCGTCCTCATAGAGGTGAGGTTGTTCCTCCATCTCCTGGGACATCTCCCAGAATTGCTTGCCGCCCGAACCGCCAGCCTCATCGTTGTGGGCCATGTTTCGCTCTAAATAGGAAAAAAAATTGGTCAAAAAGTTGGTTATTGTCAAGGAACAAGATCATGGTCTCATCATTTAGGGTTTGTCGACACCGAGGCATCCTAAAAGCTAAGCTTTTGTCATTTAGGGTTTGTCGACGCCGAGGCACCCTAAAAGCCTAAGCTTTCATCATTTAGGTTCTTATCGACACCGAGGCACCCTAAAAGCCAAGGTTTTATCATTTAGGGTTTGTCGATGCCGAGGCCCATGCATAACACAAGAGGCAGTTGATCCTACTTAATTAAGTACTAAGATACCCCGGCCCATGCATTAGTAGCAAGTACCCCATATGTCCGATTTTTAGCAAAGTCATGCTAAAATTCACGGAAAATTTTAGCGTGACCTTTGCTGAAAATAGGACATATGGAGTACCCGAATTTGCCGGAACAGAAGTTAATCGACATTCTGGCAAACTCAAGGGCCTCTCGGGGTACCTGCAAATTCATCATGACACGATGGTCGGAGACAAAACCTCAAGATGAGTTAGAGTTCTTGCTGCTCAAGATGAGCATGCCAATACCTCATGATCCAGTGTAAATCCAAAAGATAATTACAGTGCGGAATCTACTAAGAAAAATACAATGTAACTCCACTAAGGATTATAGTGTAAATCCAAAAGATAATTACAGTGTAAAATCTACTAAATACAATGTAAATACACTAAGGATTGTAGTATTCAGCTACACAGATATGAGGGCAGGCTCCTGGTCACGGTTGAACTCTTCTCCAGGGCTATGTAGGACTCGGTTTCCTGATAGCATTTCTCAGGTATGTATTCGACTCTCTCTCCATTTATAGATGATACTGGCTGTGGTCGGTCAGACGAGTTAGAGTCCACATCCAATCTTACCAATAATTCAATATGTTATGGATGTGTTATTTACTTTTCCTTTTTGGAAACTTCAATCTGCTATGATGCATTTCAGATGTTATTCTTTTTAGTTCGGGAAGATGACATGTCGCGCTCGCAGGACATGATTGCGCCTCACCTTGGTTGGTTCTCAGTCTATACCCTAGTAGTAGATTGATAGCATGATATGGTACCTGTTACAAAGCGCACAAGTGACCGGAAAATTGACAGGATATATGGAACCTATTACAAAGTACGAAAGTGACATATGAAGCAGGACGTCAAGGTGAACATGACCAGGTTCCAGCCCTTCTTGCTCCAGGCCATGGACGAGCTACAGGATTAGCAGCATTGTCTCCCCAGCCCCAGGTAAACTCACATCACAACCACCAAAGACTGTACGCATAACAAGATGAAGTGCGGAACAATGTAATGCTAGTTCTACTCACTACTCACTACTCACTACTGCTGCTGCCGGAAAGGGTGATGATCTGAATCTGATCAGAAGTAGATGGTTGTTTCTGTCATGTCGCGGATTCAAGGAACCTGCACTAGTAAACAAGTCAAGGAGCTCTCTGGCCTCGCCCAGAAATTGACTGCGGTGCGGAAGATATGGGAGTGGGGAGGAAGGGTGGAGAGGGAGGAAGGAGGAAGGAGGAGAGGTACCTGGGCGGGCGCGGCTGGTCGCCGGAGGGGTCGGGGTCGGGATTGGGGTCGGGGGGAGGCCGGGGCCACGGTCGTCGTGGGAAGGCCGGCGGCGGCGCAGGGCAGGGACGAAGGGGTCGGGGGCGCAGGGCGGGGGCGCGGGGGCGGCGGCGTCGTGGGTGTGGCGAGAGGGAGGGACGAAGGGGTCGAGGGAGTTAGAGCTAGGGGGAAGATTACTAATGGCGCACCCCCGAGCGGTGCGCCATTAGAATGTTTTTTTTACATAGCAATGGCGCACCCCCGAGCGGTGCGCCATTAGAATGTTTTTTTCACATTCTAATGGCGCGCCGCTCGGGGGTGCGCCATTAGAATGTTTTTTTTTCACATTCTAATGGCGCGGTGCGCCATTAGAATGATATGTTTTAATATATTTTTATAAGAACAGTAATAATTTTTTATAAGAACAGTAATAATTGTTTTATAAAAACAGTAATAATTTTTTTATGAATATGAAAAAATATCATCAAATTTGTTATTTGAAAATAGGGGTGCTCGGCGGCGGTGGAGCAGGGGAGGGTGCGGGGGGTGCTCGGCGGCGGTGGGTCGTCGGCGGCGGTGGAGTGGGGGAGGGTGCGGGGGGTGCTCGGCAGCGGTGGAGCGGGCCGGGGAGGGTGCGGTGGGTCGGCGGCGGCGGTGGAGAGCTACCGGGGGATGGTGCGGGCCCGGGGGGTGCTCGGCGGCGGTGGAGCTGGCCGGGGAGGGTGCGGTGGGTCGTCGGCTGCGGTGGGTCGTCGGCGGCGGTGGAGAGCTAGCGGGGGAGGGTGCGGGGGTGCTCGGCGGCGGTGGAGCGGGCCGGGGAGGGTGCGGTGGGTCGGCGGCGGTGGAGCTAGCGGGGGAGGGTGCGGGGGGGATCGAGATCGAGATGGAGGGGGGTAGCTATATAGCGATTGAGATGGAGGGGGATAGAGATCAAATTTGAAAAAATATTCATGAATTCAAAAAGTGCCCATGAAATTTAAAAATATTCATGATCGAGTTCAAAAAGTGCCCATGTAATACAATCGAGAAATGAAGACTACGATTTAAATACAATCGATCTTAGCTAGCTATCTGTTCACAATCTTCTTGCCCTTCT
Source organism: Hordeum marinum (assembly GCA_022496015.1). NCBI lineage: Eukaryota > Viridiplantae > Streptophyta > Magnoliopsida > Poales > Poaceae > Hordeum > Hordeum marinum. The sequence goes on along the minus strand of CM039673.1, from coordinate 46,273,688 downwards.
TTTTCGCAAACGGAGTTCTTCTGTGGAACGAACGTCCTTTAGGTACGGTGGTCCTACTTCTTCTTGTGGTGTATGCTGCTACTTCATCGCCGTCGTCATGTTCCATCTTCGGGTCGCCGTACTTGTCGAAGTCTTGCTCATTGGTGACTCCATCCATTCCGATGATCTTCCTTTTGCCTCTCCTCACGAAAACACGACTGGGCTTTGACGGGTCGGTAATGAAGAAGCATTGGTCCACTTGGGAAGCCAGTACCCATGGCTCATTTTTCGCGGTGACGTTTGCGCACGCGGTCTTGGATTTGGCTTCGGGTATAACCATGGTTGTGAAATACCGGTCTTCTTTTAGGACGCTCTTGGCCCATCTGACACGGAACATCGGGACCTTCTCTCCAGCGTAGCTCAGCTCCCAGATCTCCTCGATCCTTCCATAGTATCTGTCCTTGTCATTACCGGTGTAGGATTCCATCGTTACCCCGGAGTTCTGATAACCATCGGTCTTCATGTCCTTGTCGTCGGTGTAGAATGTGTAGTCGTTGATATCGTACGCCTCATAGGTCATCAGGTTGTGCTCGGCGCCCTGTGACAAGGCGAATATGAGTTGTTCTTCCGAGGAAGAATCCTCGTGTAAAGGGTACGACAGAAGCTTCTGCTTGAACCAACGCGTGAAACAGGAGTTGTGCTCTTTGATTATATCTCCGTCCGTCCTCTGTTGTCCTCGGTCATTGTACGTCTTCTCAATAAAGGTTTTGTGCTCTACTACCCAAGGATCGACCACGTCTATGTGTTGTAGCGAGACTAGGTTTGCTCTTTCAAAGTTGGCGAGTCGACCCTCGAAGTCGACATGCATTTTGTGGCGCCCCTCACGGTGACCCCATCCAGCGAGCCTGCCGAGGTGCCTGTTGATGGGCAGACCAACGGGGTTCTCGATGCCTAGATAATTCGTGCAGTAGGAGATGCACTCTTCGGTCAGAAAGCCCCTAGCTATGCTTCCCTCTGGACGTGACATGTTGCGAACGTATCCTTTGATGACACCATTCATCCTTTCGAACGGCATCATGTTGTGCAGGAACGTCGGCCCGAGTTGGATGATATCCTGCACGATATGGACCAGCAGATGCACCATAACGTCAAAGAATGCGGGCGGGAAGTACATCTCAAGCTCGCATAGTATCACCACGATCTCTTCCTATAGCCTTCTGAGTTGCCTCACGCCAACCGACTTCCGAGAGATGACGTCAAAAAAGTTGCATAGGCCAAATAGCATTTCACGGATGTGCGCGTCCATGATCCCATGGATTGCAACTGGAAGTATCTGCGTCATCAGCACGTGACAGTCGTGAGACTTCATCCCGCTGAACTTCTGCTTTGCTGGGTCTAGGTATCTGCTTATGTTCCCCGCGTAACCGTAAGGAAGTTTTACTCCTACGAGGCAGGTGAAAAACTGCTCGATCTCCTCCTGACTTAGAGTGAAGCACGCGGGAGGGTAGTCATTTCCGGTCTTCTTGGCCTTTTTGCCTTTGCGACGACTTTCTGTGTCGTCCTGCTTCGCCTCATCATCATCATCATTAGCGTGAAGCTCCTCCCTGATGCCCATTGATTGCAAGTCTGCCCTTGCTTTCGGCCCATCTTTGGTCCTCTCTGGCATGTTGAGCAGGGTACCAGGCAGACTCTCGCACACGTTCTTCGTGATATGCATGACATCAAGGCTGTGAGGCACACGGTGGATCTTCCAGTATGGCAAGTCCCAGAAAACAGACCTCGTTCTCCATACCTTCAGCAGCGGCTCTGGTGCCTTTCGCTTCTTTCCCGGCTCTGGCGCCTTTTGCTTCTTTCCCTGCAGTGGGCAATCTTTCCAATTTTTCAACAGCTCGTCGATTTCCTCGCCGCTCCTCGTACGCGGGCGTCTTCGGGGTTCGGTTTCACCATCGAATAGATCCTTGCGTTTTCTCCATGAGTCATCATCGCGAAGCCACCTTCGATGTCCCATGAACACGGTTTTCGATGACCCGGGATCTCTATCTAGCTGGCGATACGTTATGTCATCCATGCACCTGACGCATCCAGAAAATCCATGGACCACCTGCCCCGCGACATATCCGTAACCGAGATAGTCGTGCACCGTCGTGAGCAGTGCGGATCTCATAGGGAAATATTCTTTCTCTACGACGTCCCACGTATTGGCTGGCGTTTTCCACAGCGTGTCTAGCTCCTCTTTCAGCAGCCCTAGATACAGATTGATGTCGTTCCCTGGTTGTTTCGGCCCTTCAATTAGCATACTCATGTGAATGTACTTCCTCTTCATGCACAACCAGGGGGAAGGTTGTACATCCACACAAACACAGGCTAGGTGCTATGTGTGCTTCTCTGGCTGCCAAACAGATTGACTCCATCGGTGCTCGCGCCCAGCACGATGTTCCTTGGATCGTTCCAAATTCTGGGTGTTCGAAGTTCAACGCTTGCCACTGGCTCGCATCCTTAGGGTGACTCAGCATCTTGTCTTTTTTATTTATCTCCGGATCATTTGCGTCATCTTCTCGCTTCTTCTCCTCCCTATCCGCATGCCAACGCATAAGCTTTGCTACCTTAGGGTCCGCGAAATACCGCTGCAGACGAGGAGTGATCGGAAAGTACCACACCACTTTTCGAGGAGCTTTCTTCCTCTTCTTGTATCGAGTGACGCCGCACACCGGACATATGGTAGACTCCGCGTGCTCGTCCCGATAAATGATGCAATTGTTCATGCACACATGGTATTTCACGTGCGGTAAATCTAGAGGACACACGATTTTCTTCGCCTCCTCGAAACTGGTCCGGCACTTGTTCCCCTTGGGAAGACGTTCGTGCTAGAATGACATGATCTCGTCGAAGCATACATCAGTCATTTTGTGTTTTACCTTCATCTCGAGAGCCATGAGCGTTACTTTCAGGCGGGTATCCTAGGGCCTACATCCTTCATACAATGGAGTAACCGCGTCTATCTCCAGTTGATCCAGCTTGGCTTTCTCTCAGGAGGCAACTCTTGTGTTATCCGTCTGCTTGAGATGCAGCTCTTGAATATGAGGGTCCTGCACCCAGCCTCCATCGTCGTCTGCTCCGGCATCTTCATCTTCATGATCATGCCGTTCGTCTTGATCTTCCTCATCATCATGTCCGGCATCTTCTACATGATGACTGCGTACAGCATCACCGTCGTGATCATGTCCTGGAGATTCTTCGTCTTCTCGCCCGCCCTCGCCGCGGTGGTTGTCTTGCTGCCCTTCCTCATTTCTTGCCCGGCCCCCATGGACGACTTCATAGTCATATTCATCACCTTGCCACCGATAACCATCCATGAAACCACGCAAGAGCAGGTGGTCCCGCACCTCCCCGGAATCCGGGTCCGCAATAAGGCTCTTCAGCTTGCATCTTCGACACGGACATCTTATCTCCGTCTCGTTCTTTTGAAGCATCTCGGCCTTCGCGGAGCTCAAAAACCTATTCACGATGCCTTCGGTCATCGTGCGGACCATGGTCGCCTGCGGGGTAGAGCAAAACGATATTTTAGAACCAAGAAAAAATTTGGCATGACTTTCCCTAAAAATAGGACCAAAAATGATGCATAGTGCCAAAATTCTCGCCGAAACGGAAATGAATCAACATTCCGGAAAAATATTGGCAAACTATCGCATTTCAAATACCGGTACCTGCAAACACAAACATATATGCAACACCACAAACATCTGCAACACCATAAACATACATAGATCTAGCAAGGCCATAAAAAGTGCATGTGCACGCTGTTGGAGCGAGCTAGGGAGAAAAAAAGTAGATCTACAGCATAAAGATAGCTTTCCCCTTACTTACCTATCAAAAAAAGGTAATTTAACCACTTAATTTTGATGAATCTATGGTGCAAATGAGGTGAGGAGGAGGAGGCAGCCGACACAAGCTTGGAGGAGGAGGTGGAGAGAATGAAGTGGGGAAAGTGAGTGTGTAGGTGTGGCTGTCCAAAATATCTAGTTGGCCCCAGGTTACTAATGGCGCACCACCTACAAATGCGCCATTAGTTACCCTGGTTACTAATGGCGCACCAGCTGGAGGTGCGCCATTAGAATTTTTGCAAAAAAAAAATTGTTACTAATGGCGCACCAGCAACGAATGCGCCATTAGTAACCCTGGTTACTAATGGCGCACCAGATGGAGGAGCGCCATTAGAATTTTTCAAAAAAAAAATGTTACTAATGGCGCACCATGGGTCTGGTGCGCCATTAGTGTCTACCACACTAATGGCGCACCGACTCATGGTGCGCCATTACTATATAGTAGTGGCGCACCACTTGTCTGGTGCGCCATTAGTGGCCATATCATCTATAGCCCTTTTCCTAGTAGTGCTATAGCAGCCACGTAAAACGTTGCAACTACAAATTAGAGGACGTCTAACTTGTTTTTGCAGCTATTGCCTTGTGATGTGATATGGCCAAAGTATGTGATGTGATGCATTGTGATTTATGAGATTGATCATGTTCTTGTAATAGGATTCACGACTTGCATGTCGATGAGTATGACAACCGGCAGGAGCCATAGGAGTTGTCTTATTTTATTGTATGACCTGCGTGTCAATCATAAACGTCATGTAATTACTTTACTTTATTACTAAATGTTAGCCATAGTAGTAGAAGTAATAGTTGGCAAGACAACTTAATCAAGACAAAATGATGGAGATCATGATGATGGAGATCATGGTGTCATGCCGGTGATAGTGATGATCATGGTGCCCTGAAGATGGAGATCAAAGGAGCAAGATGATATTGGCCATATCATGTCACTATATTGATTGCATGTGATGTTTATCATCTTTACATATTATTTGCTTAGAACGACAGTAGTAAATAAGATGATCTCTCAATAAAATTTCAAGAAAGTGTTGACCGTAACTGTGCACGATTGCTAAGGATCATTGTTACGAAGCACCACGTGATGATCGAGTGTGATAGGTTCTAACGTTTGCATACAACGGGTGTAAGCCAGATTTACACACGCGAAACACTTAGGTTGACTTGACGAGCCTAGCATGTACAAACATGGCCTCGGAACACGGAAGATCGAAAGGTCAAACATGAGTCGTATAGAAGATACGATCAACATGGAGATGTTCACCATGGATGACTACTTCGTATCACGTGATGATCGGACACGGGCTAGTTGACATGGATCATGTGTCACTTAGATGACTAGAGATATGTCTATCTAAGTGGGAGTTCATTAAATAATTGGATTATGTGAAATTAATTTCCATGAACTTAGTCTAAAATTGTCTTTACAATCTATATTGTAGATCCAATGGCCAACGCGAATGTCACCTTCAACTTCAACGCATTCCTAGAGAAAACCAAGCTCAAAGATGATGGAAGCAACTATGCGGACTGGGTCAGTAGCTTGAGGATCATCCTCATAGCTTCCAAGAGATTGTATGTCCTTGATGCACCGCTAGGTGAACTACCCATTTTCCAAGCGGACCAAGACGTTACGAATGCTTGGCAGTCGTGCTGCGATGATTACTCCCTTGTTCAGTGCGGCATGCTTTATAGTTTAGAATCGGGGCTCCAAAAGCATTTTGTGCAACACGGAGCATATGAGATGTTCCAAGAGCTGAAACTGGTTTTCCAAGCTCACGCCCGGGTCGAGATATATGACATCTCCGACAAGTTCTTCAGCTGTAAGATGGAGGAAAATAGTTTTGTCAGTGAGCACATACTCAAGATGTCTGGGTTGCACAACCGCTTGACTCAGCTGGGAGTTAATCTCCCGGATGACTCGGTCATTGACAGAATCCTCCAGTCGCTTCCACCTAGCTACAAGAGCTTTGTGATGAACTACAACATGCACGGTATGGAGAAGTCCATTCCTGAGTTGTACTCGATGCTGAAATCAGCACAGGTCGAGATCAAAAAGGTGCATCAAGTGTTGATAGACCACTAGTTTCAAGAAAGGCAAGGGAAAGAAGAACTTCAAGAAGGACGACAAAGCTGTTGCCGCGCCCGGTAAGCAATGTGCCAGGAAGAAGAAGAACAAGAATGGACCCAAGCCTGAGACTGAGTGCTTTTATTGCAAGGGTACCGGTCACTTGAAGTAGAACTGCCTCAAGTACTTAGCGGATATGAAGGATGGCAACATTAAAGGTATATGTGATATACTTGCTATTGATGTGTACCTAACCAGCGCTCGTAGTATCTCCTAGGTATTTGATACCAGTGCAGTTGCTCACATTTGTAACTCCAAGCAGGAGTTGCGGAATAAGCGGAGGCTGGCAAAGGACGAGGTGACGATGCATGTCGGGAATGGTTCCAAGGTCGATGTGATCACCGTCGGCACACTACCTCTACATCTACCTTCGGCATTAGTTTTGAACCTTAATAATTGTTATTTAGTACCAGCTTTGAGAATGAACATTGTATCCGGTTCTCGCTTGATGCGAGATGGCTACTCATCTAAATCTGAGAATAATGGTTGTTCTATTTATATGAGAGAAATGTTTTATGGTCATGCCCTGCTGGTCAATGGTTTATTTTTGATGAATCTCGAACGTGATGTTACACATGTCCATAGTGTGAGTACCAAAAAGTGTAAGGTTGATAACTATAGTCCCACTTACATGTGGGACTGCCGCCTTGGTCATATTGGTGTCAAACGCATGAAGAAGCTCCATACTGATGGACTTTTGGAGTCTCTTGATTTCAAATCATTTGACACGTGTGAACCATGCCTCATGGGCAAGATGACCAAGACTCCGTTCTCCGGAACAATGGAGCGAGCAACTGACTTGTTGGAGATAATACATACCGATGTATGTGGTCCAATGAGCGTCGAGGCTCGTGGTGGCTACCGTTATGTTCTCACCCTCACTGATGACTTGAGCAGACATGGGTATGTCTACTTAATGAAACACAAGTATGAAACCTTTTTGAAAATTTCAAGGAATTTCAGAGTGAGGTAGAGAATCAACATGACATGAAAATAAAGTGCCTCCGATCTGATCGTGGCGGAGAATATTTAAGTCGTGAGTTTGGCACGCACCTAAGGAAATGTGGAATTGTTTCACAACTCATGCCGCCCGGCACACCTCAGCGAAATGGTGTGTCTGGACGTCATAATCACACTCTATTGGATATGGTGCAATCTATGATGTCTCTTACCGACTTACCACTATCATTTTGGGGATATGCATTAGAGACTGCCGCATTCACTTTAAATAGGGCACCGTCAAAATCCGTTGAGATGACACCGTATGAATTATGGTTTGGAAAGAAACCTAAGCTGTAATTTCTAAAAGTTTGGGGATGCCATGCTTATGTGAAGAAACTTCAACCTGAGAAGCTCGAATCCAAAGCGGAAAAGTGCGTCTTCATAGGATATCCCAAAGAGACTATTGGGTATACCTTCTACCTACAATATGAAGGCAAAGTCTTTGTTGCCAAGAATGGATCTTTTCTCAAGAAAGAGTTTCTCTCGAAAGAAGTAAGTGGGAGGAAAATAGAACTTGATGAGGTAATTGTACCTTCACTCGAACCGGAGAGTAGCGCAGCACATGAAGTTGTTTCTGTGGAGCCTACATCGGCTGGAGAGGAAATTAATGATGATGATCATGAAACTTCAGATCAAGTTACTATTGAACGTCGAAGGTCCACTAGGACACGTTCCGCACCAGAGTGGTACGGCAACCCTGTCCTGGAGATCATGTTGTTGGACAACGGTGAACCTTCGAACTATGAAGAAGCGATGGCGGTCCTGGATTACAACAGATGGCTTGAGGCCATGAAATCCGAGATAGGATCCATGTATGAGAACAAAGTATGGACTTTGGTGGACTTGCCTCATGATAAGCAAGCCATTGAAAATAAATGGATCTTTAAGAAGAAGACTGACGCGGACGGTAATGTGACATAGTTCACACATATTACAAATAAAAACATAGTCCGACATATTACAAATTAAAAATGTAGTCCCACAGATTATGTAGCTTCTGAGTTATTCATTCCTCGTCCGCCCCTTCGGCCTCGAGAGCCACGTCCACCACAACTGCCAGGACCTCCTCTTGCAACTGTTGTTGCAGTCGTCGATGTGGAAGCACCGTCTTTCTTCAGGTCGGGGCAATATTTCATCCTATGCCCATAAGCCGCACAGAGCAAACATTGCCTGGTTGCTCCACCAGCTTCAGATTGGTCCATATCATTTCGGATGCGCTTTACCTTACGCCTGCCCCTGCTAGTTCGCCGTAGTGTAGGATCCGGGATGTATACTCTATCACCATCGTTTACCTTGTTGAAATTGCCGACGACTCTAAACCCTGACATCTCACTGTCCAGACATTGAGTAATGCCTCCTTTGAATAGTACGGAGACACGAAGGAGATAGCGTCCAACTGAATCTGGCCACAGGCAGCCAACACAAGTTAGCAAGGCAGGTGCAATAACTGCGGTTTGTTGCATGTACACTCACAAGTTGGATAAAATTTTGCTCCAATTGTAACCTCATGTGTCTTCACCTCATTTGCAGAACCAAAACAATCAGTAGGAAGCTGAACCTCATACCTCCTTTCCTGATTACCTATGAGTGTGACGGTGTGCTTTTTTGCTTTCTTTATCTTCTCAGCCATGTACTCCATGACACGGCTACAATAAGGTGTCTTCTGATTATCTGCAATATGCTTCCTTGCTAACTCGTGCCTTTCTCTGAAATACCTCACAATGCCATGGAATACACCTTCCACAATGGCTGTCAATGGCAATGCTCTATTCCCTCTGAGTACAAAGTTATAGATATCTACAAGATTGTTTGTCATGTGGCCATACCTAGCTCCATGGGTGTCATGCAACAAAGACCAATTCACTGGAGGCTCTTTCTCTATCCACTCAGAAAAATTCTTTATTGCCCTGCCCTTCTTTCTCTTCGTATTAGGAGGGTCAATTGCTGGCAAGTCACAAAGACCAACTGGCCCCTCAAGCTCTGCAATGAGTGCTGTTAATTTAACCTGGTCTTTTTTCATTTTCTTCATGGCAACGACCTGCTTCTTAGTGAACTCATCTACTTTTGACCAAATAAAATCGTATTTGTGCCGCTGGTTCTGCTTGCATAACTTCTTGAACAAGTTCATCAACCGTTTGTTCTTGAACTTTGAGAAAAAGTTAGCACCCAGATGGCACATGCACCACCGACTTTGCAAGTCCTTCTAAGGTGTTTGATCGTCAGCAGTTGGATTACTCGGTGTCTTCACGGCCTTCAATATACTGGGATGTCTATCATGAATGAGACACACATTTGATCGGTCCTTCACGATCGCAATTTTAACTTGCCGGAAGAACCATACCCAGCTCGAAAAGTCCTCACCCTCCACAAATGCCATGGCTAGTGGGATGATTTGGTTGTTCCCGTCCAGACTGATAGCAGTCAGGATTTGCCCTTTGTACTGACCAGTCTGGAACGTACCATCCACAAACATCACAGGAGGACAATTCCTGAAAGCTTCAATGCACACACCGAAAGAGGGGAATACTCGTTTCAAAACCTTGTAATCTGGTATGCTATCCAACCTCGTGTACTGAATGTTAACATAAGTCCCGGGACTCCTCTCCTTCAGTATGTCAAGGAGACGGGCAACATTATCATAGGAGTCGAAGAACGTCCCAAACCTCTCCTCCAGAGCCTTTTGCTTAGCCCTCCAAGCCTTCCCATAAGGAATGTCATACTTCCACCCGACCTTCACTGTTGTCTGGATGTGTTTTGCTTCCATATCTTTCTTCGTCACTATCTCAGTATACATGAGTTGTGCTATGAGAGTTGAAGTAAGGTTTGGATGACGAACCAACATGTTTTTCCTAACACAACTATGCGGTACAACATTTGTCACAACCCAGTGGATGTTATACTTTGGCACGTGGGCGTGCAACTTCGCAGGACAACCTGATTCAACAGACTTCACGGTATATTTCGTTGGACTAGATATGTGTGTCCGGAAAACCCTCTGTGTAGACATAGCCCACTTTATCACCGCATACTTCATTTTCTTATTTGTGTCAAACATAGCCCCGATATGGACTTGGTTCAGATTATATTGCCATGGAGTCTCATGGCCATCGTTGACAGTAAAGCCGGCGAATATGTCCTGCTCCCATGTAGCAGGAATTGGTACCTCCTCCTCATCCTCTGAATTTTCTTAATCAAGTTCCTCTGCAATCCCATCCTCATCCTCTTCCTGCATCATAGAGTTGATCAGTGGGTTACGGAGTTAATCCTTGTCCTCTTCCCCCATCACGGAATTGGTACGTCCTGCTTGATTGTATTGATGATATGTGGGTTACAGAGTTGATCTACCTCGAGATTGAATAGCTAAACCCTAGAGGAGTTGTTCCGTATCTACAACCTAAAACCCTTCGGCTTATAAAGACACCGAGGATATCTAGGGTTATGGCTTGCGGGGCTCCCACAAGGGTCACATTGTGGACTGGGAGCGCCTCAAGTTGCACGCGCAGCTACCGCCATGTATCACATGTTGGGTGATTCTCTGGATTTTAGGTTTTTATTTTTTGGTATGCGTTTTCGGGATTTAGACGATGCCTTTCAAGATATTTTTGGTTTTTTTGGTTTTCATCTAGTTTCTTAGGTTTTGTATATTTTTTTTGGTGAAACACAAGTGTGCTTCTCAACACGTCTAAGTCTGTGCCCGATTCCGTAAGTGTGCCTCAGTGCCCTCTATCGATATTACCATTAAGCATCGGATACATAGCCATATCTTCAATTAGAACATAGTACACACATATTACAAAATAAAACATAGATGTTTGCATATTACAAATAAAAACGTAGTCTCACATATAACAAATAAAAACATAGTCTCACATATTACACATTAAAACATAGTCTCACGTATTAAAAATATAAACATAGTGCACACATATTACAAATAAAAACATAGTCCGACATATTACAAATTAAAAACATAGTCCCACAGATTATGTAACTTCTGAGTTATTCATTCCTCGTCCACCCCTTCGGCCTCAAGAGCCACGTCCACCACGACTGCCAGGACCTCCTCTTGCAACTGTTGCTGCAGTCGTCGATGTGGAAGCTGTAGGAGATATGCCCTAGAGGAAGTAATAACAGTTATTTTGTATCTCCAAAGTTTGTAATGAATGTTTATGTCCCATGCTATAACTGCAATGATTCTCGAGTCTACAAATTAAACGACGCTTGGAGGGAAACTCATGTGCACGTGTGGTATAATAAACGGTAAAATTGTATTCCTAGTCTTGCCTCTAAGACTGGCTCAAGTGTTGCATGATGGTCCCGTTTTCCTGATCATGGGCATGGCTATGCCGGCAATTTTTAGGGCACGATGTTGGTAGAACACTTGTGTTGAATCGATCCGAATTGATGTTATGCTATGAGATACATTCGTCATAAGTTAATGGTAAATAACACAGAGATGGTTAACGTTTGCATAATTCCTTAGACCATGAGAGTGTCGAGTTTCTTCATGCTTGCTTCGTGAACCTTGGGGTTTGTTAAACGTCATCCGTAAATGGGTGGCTATCACGACGGCTTACGGGTTCATGGAAAAGTATGTCAAGTAACTTGATAGCTCAAGATTGGGATTTGCTCCTACGATGATGGAGAGATATCTCTGGGCCCTCTCGGTGTTACGGTATCCATCATCATGTGGCCAGACACTTTGTGATTTGATCACGGGGATGCCGACACACGGGAACAAGAAAAGAGAACAATACCGGCAACGAGGTAGCTGGCATAGTGGACAAGTTGTTGATCCACGAGGATGCCTACATGACTCACCTCGAGAAATTGTAACATATCGCGAAGCAACAGGAATAGCTCAGGCAACTAGAGGTTCACTCGAATTCGTGTGGGTATAGGGGTCAATATGGGTATCCACGGCTCCGATGTTGATCATTGATCAGAAGGGGTTCCGGGTCATGTCTATGCTTCACCGAACCTATAGGGTCACACGCTTAAGGTTCATCTATCTGGAGAATACTAGACAATGAGTCTGAGAGAAAATCATCGAAAAGTTTCGGACACCGGAAAAGTTTCGGACAGCGGAAAAGTTCCACACACAGAACAGTAGAACAGTTTCGGTAAAACTAAAAACTGGTTTCATGGGATACCATTAAGTCAAATTGGTTTCGGCACATACCTGATAATTCTTGGAGGGTGCCAGAATCATTCTGGAAACTTCTAGGAATTTTCCGGAAGAAAAAACGGAAATGTTCCGGAGCTGCCGGAACCGCTTCAGATGCTTTTCGCAGATGAAAATCACTATTCCAGATTTGTTCGGGATCGCATTAAAAATTATTTTAGTGGGGTACTAGAATTGTTCTAAGTACTTTCAGTTCGATCGGATGCTGAAAAATGTCGTCATGAATAGTGAAAGTGCTTTTTGGATATTTATGGAAAAGCACCTTTTTGGATATTACCAAAAAGGCTTCTAGAAGGGATTGGGGGTGCAAGGTAGCTCCTCATGGGGGCCCCCAAGGGTTGGCCGGCCAAGGGTGGATCTCCTCCATGGAGCTCCACATGGCAGCCCTTTTCCTTCTTATGATTTTTTATGTGTGACATAAAGTGGGTGTAGTTTGGTATTTTCAAGTCCCAACCTCCCCCTTGGTTTTCCTATAAATAGAGGAGATGTGGGATGCCATCTCTTCATCCTTGTGCTCTCATAAACATGCTTTGCTTTGCAAGCTCTCTCTCTCCCTCCCACGAAAAGAGTCTTTTCTAGAGCCGAAAGGCTGTGTGGGTTCCGGCAGGAACTAGTTCTGAATGGCGAAGCCCTGCCGGATAGATGACACCGTATGTGTGCAACACCATAGAGAGGTCGTAGTTTCGATATTTTGCCCGAGAGGCTGTTCGTGTGTCCTCCTGTAGGGTTGTCTGAGTCTCCGTTTGAGTTTCGAGGGTCCTCCTTGTTGGGGAACGTTGCATGGGAAACAAAAAATATCCTACGCACACGCAGATCTATCCATGGTGATGACCATCTACGAGAGGGAGAGTGGATCTACATACCCTTGTAGATCGCTAAGCGGGAAGCGTTAAGAAACGCGGTTGGTGTAGTCGAACGTCTTCGCGATCCAAATCGACGAGCGTCCCGTGATCTCATCACGGTCTATCCTGTGAACACATCACGATCTGTCCCGCGATCACATCACGATTCGTCCCGCGATCTCGTCACGGTCTATCCCAGGATCTCATCACGATCCGTCTCGCGATCTCCTCCTGATCCATCTCGTGGCCTTGATCACGGTTCTTCCGATCTAGTACCGAACGGACGGCACCTCCGCGTTCAGCACACGTGCAGCTTGATGACGATCTCCACCATCTTGATCCAGCAAGAGAAAGTGGAGACGTAGAAGAGTTCTCCGTCAGCGTGGCGGCACTCCGGAGATGGTGGTGGTGGAGCAATTCCGCCAGGGCTTCGCCTAAGCACTGCGGAAAACCAATCTAGAGGAGCACCGGTGGAACGGGTAGCACGTGGCCGTAATTTCTGCTAAAACCCTAGCTATTCCACCAGTATATATAGGAGAAGAGGAGAGGCAGCCCTTGGCGCAAGGCCAAGGGCCTCTTTGGTTCGGCCGAAGGGAAGGGGTGGAGTCCTACTCCACCTCCAATCCTACTTGGAGTAGGATTCTTCCCTATTGGCTGATTTTCACCTTTTTCCTTTTGCCTTTTATCCCCCGTGCCATGGGCCTCCTTGTGGATGTTTCACCATCCCACTAAGGGCTGGTTATTATTCTCCCACAGCCCATGGACCCTCTGGGGTCGAAATACCCCTCCCGGAGGTCTCCCGATACACTATCGGCACTCCCAGTACACTATCGGTGAGCCCGAAACTTTTCCGGCGACCAAATTGGGACTTCCTATATATTAATATTTACCTCCGGACCATTCTGGAGCTCCACGTGACGTCCGGGATCTCATCCGGGACTCCGAACAATTTTCGGTCACCACCATACATAACTCTACACTACCGAAACGTCACCGAACCTTAAGTGTGCAGACCCTGCGGGTTCGAGAACTATGTAGACATGACCGAGACACCTCTACATTCAATAACCAATTGCGGGACCTGGACGTCCACATTGGTTCCTACGTATTCTATGAAGATCTTTATCGGTCGAACCTCTATGTCAAGGATTCAGTTAATCCCGTACGATGTTCCCTTTGTTCTTCGGTATGTTACTTGCCCGAGATTCGATCGTTGGTATCTCCATACCTAGTTCAACCTCCTTACCGGCAAGTCTCTTTACTCATTCCGTAATACAAGATCCCGCAACTAACACTTAGTCACATTGCTTGCAAGGCTTGTTGTGATGTTGTATTACCGAGTGGGCCCTGAGATACCTCTCCGTCACACGGAGTAACAAATCCCAGTCTTGATCCATGCCAACTCAACAGACAACCTCGGAGATACCTGTAGAGCACCTTGATAGTCACCCAGTTACGTTGCGACGTTTGATACACACAAGGCACTCCTCCGATGTCCGTGAGTTGCATGATCTCATGGTCATAGGAACCCATACTTGACATGCAGAAAACAGCAGCAATAAACTGACACGATCATATGCTATGTTTGTAGTTTGGGTCTTGTCCATCACATCATTCTCCTAATGATGTGATCCCGTTATCAAATGACATCTCATGTCCATGGCTAGGAAACCTTAACCATCTTTTGATCAACGAGCTAGTTCACTAGAGGCATACTAGGGACATAGTGTTTTGTCTATGTATCCACACATGTATCTATATTTCCGTTCAATACAATTATAGCATGGATAATAAACGATTATCATGAACAAGGAAATATGATAATAACTAATTTATTATTGCCTCTAGGGCATATTTCCAACAGTCTCCCACTTGCACTAGAGTGAATAATCTAGTTCACATCACCATGTGATTCGCATTGTTATGAATCTAACACCCAATGAGTTCTGGGGCTCGATCATGCATGGCATGTGACAGAGGTCTTATAGTCAACGGGTCTGCGACATTCAGATCCGTGTGTACTTTGCAAATCTCTATGTCAAACTGTAAACACTGCTACCACACTCCACTTGGTACTATTCCAAATGGCTGCTCCACTATACGTATCCATATTGCTACTATGAGTCATCCGGATCGGTGTTAAAGCTTGCATCGAGGTAACTCTTTACGACGAACTCTTTATCACCTCCATAATCGAGAAACATCTCCTTAGTCTTTTAGTTACTAAGGATAATCTTGACCGCTGTCCAGTGATCCACTCCTGGATCACCCTTGTACCCCTTGACATACTCATGGCAAGGCACACACCAGGTATGTACTCATTGAAAGTCGCATCAAGCATCTTGATTTATCTCTATAGATCTTGATGCTCAACAATTAGGTAGCTTTATCCAGGTCTTCCTTTGGAAATGATTTTCCAAAACAACCCTTTATGCTTTCCAGAAATTCTACATCATTTCCGATCATCAATATGACGTCCACATATACTTATCAGAAATTATATAGTGCTCCCACTCACTTTATTGCAAATACAAGTTTCTCGTAAACTTTGTATGAACTACAAAACTTTGATCACCTCATCAAAGTGTATATTCCAACTCCGGGATGCTTGCTTCAGTCCATAGAAGGATCACTGAAGCTTGCACACCTTTTAGCATCCTTAGGACTAACAAAACATTCTGGTTGTATCACATACAACCTTTCCTCAAGTAAACCATTAAGGAGACGATGTTTTGACATCCATCTACCAGATTTCATAATTGAAAAATGCAGCAACTGCTAACATAATTCCAACAGACTTTAGCATCGATACGAGTGAGAAAGTCTCATCACAGTCAACTCTTTGAACTTGTCACAAACATCTTTGCAACAAGTCGAGCTTTACAAATGGTGACATTTACAATCTGCGTCTGTCTTCATTTTAAAGATCCATTTGTACTCAACGACCTGCCGTCCAACGAGCAAGTCTACCAAAGTCTATACTTGGTTTTCATACATGGATCCTATCTCGGATTTCATGGCCTCTAACCATTTGTCGGAATCCGGGCCCATCATTGCTTCTTCATAGTTCGTAGGTTCATCGTTGTCCAACAACATAACCTTTTAAGACAAGGTTGCCATACCACTCAAGAGTAGTACGCGCCCTTGTCAACCTACGAGGTTCGATAGTAACTTGATCTGAAGCTTCATGATCATCATCATTAACTTCCTCTTCAACTGACGTAGGCTTAACAGAAACAACTTCCTTCGCTGCGCTACTCTCTGGTTGAAACAAAGGTTCAACAACCTCACCAAGTTCCATCTTCCTCCCACTCAATTCTTTCGAGAGAAACTCTTTCTCGAGAAAGGACCCAGTTTTAACAACAAACATTTTATGCATGGATCTGAGATAGAAGGTTCACCTAACTGTTCTTAGGGTATTCTATGAAGATGCATTTGTCCGCTTTGAGTTCGAGCTCATTAGGTGAAAACATTTTCCACACAAGCGTCACAGCCCCAAACAGTAAGAAATGACAGCTTAGGTTTCTATTAAACCATAATTCACACGGTGTCATCTCAACGGATTTAGATGCTGCCCTATCTAAAGTGAATGTAGTTGTCTCTAATGCATAACCCAAAACGATAGTGGTAAAACGATAAGAGACATCATAATTTGCACCATATCCAATAGAGCACGACTATGACGTTCGGACACACCATCACACTATGGTGTTCCAGGTGGCGTGAGTTGTGAAACGACTTTCACATTGTCTAAAGTTGTATGCCAAACTCGTAACTCAGATATTTACCTCCACGATCATATCGCAGACATTTTTATCTTCTTGTCACGATGACCTTAAAACTTCACTCTGAATTTTCTTGAACCTTTCAAATAATTTAGACTTGCGTTTCATTAAGTAAATATACACTATATCTACTCAAATCATAGTGAAGGTAAGAAAATAACGATATCCACCGCACGCTACAAACACTCATTGGACCGTATACATCAATATGTATTGTTTCCAATAAGTCACTTGCCCGTTCCATCAAGCTGGAAAATAGGGTTTAGTCATCTTACCCAAAAGGCATGGTCCGCATGTCTCAACCGATTCGAAATCGAATGAGTCCAAAGATCTATCAGCATGGAGTTTCTTCATGCGCTTTACACCAATATGACATTTAGCCGCAGTGCCACAAGTATGTGGTACTATCATTATTAACTTTGTATCTCTTGGCATCTATGTTACGAACATGTGTATTACTACGATCAAGATTCAACAAACCATTCTCACTAGGTGTATGACCATTGAAGGTATTATTCATGTAAACAGAATAACCATTATTCTCTGACTTAAATGAATAATCGTATTGCAATAAACATGATCTAATCATGTTCATGCTCAACGCAAACACCAAATAACATTTATTTAGGTTCGTTACTAATCCCGAAGGTAGGGAGAGCGTGCGATGTTGATCACATCAACTTTTGGAAACATTTCCTACACACATCATCACCTCACACTTGGCTAGTCTCCGTTTATTCCGTAGCTTTTACTTCGAGTTACTAACATTTAGCAACTGAACCGGTATCCAATACCCAGGTGCTACTAGGAGTACTAGAAGGTACACATCAATAACATGTATATCAAATATACTTCTGTCGACGTTGCCAGCCTACTTATCTACCAAGTATCCAGGGTTGTTTCCGCTTTGGCGACCACTCTCCTCATAATCGAAGCACTTAGTCTCAGGTTCGGGTTTAACTTTGGGTTGCTTCACTGGAGCAGCAACTGACTTGCCATCCATGAAGTTTCCCTCCTTGCCCTTGCCCTTCTCGATACTAGTGGTTTTACTAACCATCAACACTTTGATGCTCCTTCTTGATTTCTACCTTCGCGGTGTCAAATATTGCGAACAGCTCAGGGATCAATATTACTATCCCTCACACTTTATAGTTCATCACCAAGTTCTAGTAGCTTAGTGACAGTGACTTGGAGAACTATATCAATCACTATCTTATCTGGAAGATCAACTCCCACTCGATTCAAGCAATTGTAGCACCCAGAATATCTGAGCACCTGCTCAACGATTGAGCTATTCTCTTTCATCTTGTAGGCAAAGAATCTTGTTGGAGATCTCATATCTCGCAACACGGGCACGAGCCTGAGATCCTAATTTCAGCTCTAGGAACATCTCATATGTTCCGTAACGTTCAAAACGTTTCGGAGCCTCAATTCTAAGCCATAATTCATGACGCACTAAACTATTAAGTAGTCATCATAACGTGCCTGTCAGATGTTCAAAACATCTACAGACGACGCTAGAGGGGTTAGTGCACCGAGCGGTGCATTAAGGACATAAGCCTTCTGTGCAGCATTGAGGACAATCCTCAGATCACGGACCCAGTCCGCAATATTGCTACCATCATCTTTCAACTCTATTTCTCTAGGAACATATAAAATTACAAGGGAGCTACAGCGCGAGCTAGTAATCTACAACATAATTTGCAAAGACACTACTGACTATGTTCATGATAATGAGTTCAATTAATCATATTACTTAAGAACTCCCACTCAAATTGACATCCCTCCGGTCATTCGAGTGATACATGATCCAAATTCAGCAACTCAAGTCCGATCATCACGTGAGTTGAGGTGGTTTCAATGGTGAACATCATCATGTTGATCATATCTACTATATGATTCATGTTCGACCTTTCGGTCTCTTGTTTTCCGAGGCCATGTCTGTACATGCTAGGCTCGTCAAGTTTAACCCAAGTGTTATGCATGTGCAACACTCGCTTGCACCCGTTGTATGTGAACGTAGAGTCTATCACACCCGATCATCACGTGGTGTCTCAACACGACGAACTTTCACAACGGTGCACACTCGAGGAGAACACAATTTATCTTGAAATTAAGTGAGGAATCACCTTATAATGCTACCGTCGACCTAAGAAAAACAAGGTGCATAAAAGGATTAACATCACATGCAAATCATAAGTGACATGATATGGCCATGAACTTGTGCTTTTGATCTCCATCATGAAAGCACCGACATGATCTCCATCGTCACCGGCATGACACCATGATCTCCATCATCTTGATCTCCATCAATGTGTCGCCATCGGGGTTGTCGAGCCCAACATGCTTCTACTTCTATTGCTACCGCTTAGCGATAAAGTAAAGCATTACATAGCGCTTTCATGATTGACACGCAGGTCATACAATAAGTAAAGACAACCCTATGGCTCCTGCCGGTTGCCGTACTCAACGACATGCAATTCGTGATAATCCATACATCACATGATCATCTCATACATCACATATATCACATCATGTAATTGGCCATATCATATCACAACATACCCTGCAAAAACAAGTTAGACGTCCTCTAATTGTTGTTGCATGTTTTACGTGGCTTCTACGGGTATCTAGCAAGAACAATTCTCACCTACGCAAAAACCACAACGGTGATACACTAGTTGCTTTTCAACCTTCTCAAGGACCGCCTTTGTCGGATCCGATCCAACTAAAGTGAGAGAAACTGTCACCCGCAAGCCATCTATGCAACAAGTTGCGGTTGAGGGAACCGGTCTCTCGTAAGCGTACGTGTAATGTTGGTCCGGACACTTCATCTCACAATGCCGCTAAATCAAAATCCGACCAAGGAAGGAAGCAATCTAAGCATCAACGCCCACAAACCTTTTGTGTTCTACTCGAGATCTCATCGACACATCGACCTAGCTCATGATGCCACTGTTGGGGAACGTTGCATGGGAAACAAAAAAATTCCTACGCACACGCAGATCTATCCATGATGATGAGCATCTATGAGAGGGAGAGTGGATCTACATACCCTTGTAGATTGCTAAGCGGGAAGCATTAAGAAACGCGGTTGGTGTAGTCGAACGTCTTCGTGATCCAAATCGCCGAGCGTCCCGCGATCTCATCACGATCCGTCCCGCGATCTCATCACAAACCGTCCTGTGAACACATCATGATCCGTCCTGCGATCACGTCACAATCCGTCCCGCGATCTCATCACGATCCGTCTCGCGAACTACTGATGATCCGTCTCGTGGCCTTGATCACGGTTCTTCCGATCTAGTACCGAACGGACGACACCTCCGCGTTCAGCACACGTGCAGCTTGATGATGATCTCCACCGTCTTGATCCATCAAGAGAAAGTGGAGAGGTAGAAGAGTTCTCCGGCAGCGTGGCGCCGCTCCGGAGATGGTGGTGGTGGAGCAATTCCGGCAGGGCTTCGCCTAAGCACTGCGGGAAACCAATCTAGAGGAGCACCGGTTGAACGGGTAGCACGTGGTCGTAATTTCTGCTAAAACCCTAGCTATTCCACCAATATATATAGGAGGAGAGGAGAGGCAGCCCTTGGCGCAAGGCCAAGGGCCTGTTTGGTTCGGCCGAAGGGAAGGGGTGGAGTCCTACTCCACCTCCAATCCTACTTGGAGTAGGATTGCTCCCTATTGGCTGATTTTCACCTTTTTCCTTTTGCCTTTTATCTCCTGCGCCATGGGCCTCCTTGTGGATATTTCACCAGCCCACTAAGCACTGGTTATTATTCTCCCACAGCCCATGGACCCTCTGGGGTCGAAATACCCCTCCCGGAGGTCTCCCGGTACACTATCGGCACTCACGGTACACTACCGATGAGCCCAAAACTTTTCCGGCGACCAAACTGGGACTTCCTATATATGAACCTTTACCTCCAGACCATTCTGGAGCTTCTCGTGATGTCTGGGATATCATCCGGGACTCCGAACAACCTTCGGGCACCACCATACAGAACTCTACACTACTGAAACGTCACCGAACCTTAAGTGTGCAGACCCTGCGGGTTCGAGAACTATGTAGACATGACCGAGACACCTCTACGGTCAATAACCAATGGCGGGACCTAGATGTACACATTGGTTCCTACATATTCTATGAAGATCTTTATTGTTTCAACCTCTATGTCAAGGATTCAGTTAATCCCATACGATGTTCCCTTTGTTCTTCGGTATGTTACTTGCCCGAGATTCGATCGTCGGTATCTCCATACCTAGTTCAACCTCGTTACCGGCAAGTCTCTTTACTCATTCCGTAATACAAGATCCCGCAACTAACACTTAGTCACATTGCTTGCAAGGCTTGTTGTGATGTTATATTATCGAGTGGCCCCTGAGATACTCTCCGTCACACGGAGTAACAAATCCCAGTCTTGATCCATGCCAACTCAACACACACCCTCGGAGATACCTGTAGAGCACCTTCATAGTCACCCAGTTACGTTGCGACATTTGATACACACAAGGCACTCCTCCGATGTCCGTGAGTTGCATGATCTCATGGCCATAGGAACACATACTTGACATGCAGAAAACAGCAGCAATAAACTGACACGATCATATGCTACGTCTGTAGTTTGGGCCTTTTCCATCACAACATTCTCCTAATGATGTGATCCCGTTATCAAATGACATCTCATGTCCATGGCTAGGAAACCTTAACCATCTTTTGATCAACGAGCTAGTTCACTAGAGGCATACTAGGGACATAGTGTTTTGTCTATGTATCCACACATGTATCTATGTTTCCGTTCAATACAATTATAGCATGGATAATAAACGATTATCATCAACAAGGAAATTTGATAATAACTAATTTATTATTGCCTCTAGGACATATTTCCAACACTCCCGAAGGGATGTTCGCGACATCGTTTGGGGGACTGTCCGACCGCCTCCCGAAGGGCTGTCCGACGAGGGAGTACATCCTCGCGGTTGGGAGGTTGTAAAATCCAAGATGCGGGGATCTACACTAACGATCTCCACCGACTCTTCTTCCACTGCGCTTCGAGTCAGTACGGATCAGATCAAACCTTGTATGCAGTCTCCATAGTGGTCCTTGGCATGCTCGCTATACCGGAAATTTTTGTTTTCTATCGCGTTCCCCAGTAGTAGCATCAAGAGCCAGGCTATGAGTAGATGCATGTTATGATCTAGAATACATGAGATGTATGGGTATTGCATAGTATAATTTTGTAGTAGATGAGATCTATTCCTAAAAATTATTTGTGCGGGTTGCAGATGAAATTTGTTACCCGATGTTCCTATTGCTTCCCGTGAATTTGCGTAGTCCTGATCTTGACGGAATGGTGGAATCTTACAAAGTTCTTGGAATCCGCGATCCTTTCATGCTGCTCCTGAGTATGCTCATTGACAGATCAACGAAGTGCTAATAGTTCTTTGGGTTCCACCATAGTTAAAGAAAGATGGATGTTTCGCAGACGAAAGGGCAATGCAGATATGATCTGCACAGGGTAACGCGTATGACGAAGTTTAGTATGGGGCTCGAGATTTTATTATCTCGTGTTTCATACACCCTGGAAAGTTAATCTAGCAACTTGAATTATCATACTTGATGATAAACGTTGGTAGCTGTGGTTTGAGTCAAAACCTTAGAAGCCTCGTAAAATAAAATTTTGTATAAACCGATTAGAGGCGTCTAAATTGGTTTTGCAGGATGGTTTGCATGTGATGTGGTATAGCAATGCTCATATTCAATTTGATTATGTATGAGATGGCTATATGATGTAATTAACATGACCTGCGTGTCATGATTGGGCATGATGGCTGGAGCCATATGATTGCACTTTAATGACCTATGTGTTAACGTTATGTATTGCACTTATTTTATTAGCTATAGAGATAGCAATATTATCTGGTGCATCGACAAGGTGGTGGCAATCTTCGCAAAGGTGAACACTGACGCGAATGCTGAAGACGAAGAAATACTTGACTTCTCCGTCAGAAGGGGATATACCATATCATGTTATTATGAATTTCCTGAGATGTTTATCCCTCTTGATGCACCCTTCTTAATTGCGCGGTAGTCGCTTTTTATTAGGGTGATCTCTCACTTAAAATATCAAGTAGTTAGTGTTCTCCCAAGTGTAGCACCGTCACGGCACCTATCTCTTCGGGGTATCACATGGTTACATGGATACGAATGATTAGAGAAGTGTGAGGCGGGTGAGTTGAGACCTCGCAGCGAGATCACTTGGTTGTCTTGACGTTCAGGTATGAAAGTCATGAGCTTGGAACACACGCATCGAAAGATGAACAAGAGTCACATAGACATGTGATTGGCAAGTTGGCCTACCAATTGAAATTCTCGTCACTTGAGATGGTTACATCCTTGACGCTGTATTGAAAGTTGGGTCTTGCATCACTCACAATCAAATATGAGAGATATTGATTTGAGTGGGAGTCCCCTTAGAATAAAAATTGTTTATTCACTAGTGCCAAAAATCATTATGAACAAAGTCTAAAGTGAACTAGTGTTTTCCGTTGTAGATCAAATGGCTCGCCACACCGCGTTCAACTTAGGCCCTATGTTAGATAAAGAGAAGTTAGCTGCGAATGGAAACAACTATGCGGATTGGGTCTGTACCCTCAGGATTGTCCTCCGGGGTGCTAAGAAAGTGTACGTGCTTGACGGACCTCGTCCTCCTAAACCGGCGGCAACAGCCGCGGCAGACATACAAAATGTCTGGGCCACTAGGGATGATGATTACAACTTAGTGCAGTGCCTCATGCTTTCTTGCATGAGTTCAGAGCTTCAAAAAAATTTGACTTCCATAATTCCATTGATATGATCAAGGATCTGGATGCTCTTTACAAGTTTAATGCATGGTCTGAAAGTTTTGACATCATGAAAATGATGGCGAAGACTGCTACTTCTCTACAACGTCACCAGAAATTGGCTATTGACGGGAGTATTCTTCTCTTGTGTCCTCCACGGCAACGGTGCCAAAAATTGGCTAGTTGATAGACGAATTCTTGTCTTGCGTTGGTTTTTCCCTTGAAGAGGAAAGGGTGATGTAGCAAGGTAGCGGTAAGTATTTCCCTAAGTTTGAGAACCAAGGTATCAATCCAGTAGGAGTAACAAGATGGAGCAACAAGGAACCTGCACAAACACAAACAAACTTGCACCCAACGCGAGAAAGAGGTTGTCAATCTCTTCACAATTGATTGCAAAGTGAGATCTGATAGTAGTAATACATAAACGTAAATAAGTAGATAATAATTGAAGCAAAGTATTTTTGGTGTTTTTGTGTTTAAATCTGAATATATAATATGGAAAATAGACCCGGGAGCCATAGTGTTCAATAGAGGCTTCTCTCATGAAAGCAAGTATTACGGTGGGTGACAAATTACTGTTGAGCAATTGATAGAATAGCGCAAAGTCATGACGATATCTAAGGCAATGATCATACATATAGGCATCACGTCCGAGACAAGTAGAACGATACTTTCTGCATCTACTACTATTACTCCACACATCGACTGCTATCCAGCATGCATCTAGTGTATTAAATTCATGAAAAACGGAGTAACGCTTTAAGCACGATGACATGATGTAGGGGGATAGATTCATGCAACATGATATAAACCCTATCTTTTTAACCTTGATGGCAACAACACGATACGTGCCTTGCTACCCCTTCTGTCACTAGGTGAGGACACCGCACGGTATGAACCCAAAACCAAGCACTTCTCCTATTGGAAGAACTATAGATCAAGTTGGCCAAACTAAACCTATAACTCGAAGAGAATTACAAGGATACGAAATCATGCATATAAGAATTCAGAATTGGCTCAAATAATATTCATAGATAATCTGATCATAAATCCACAATTCATCGGATCTCAACAAACACACTGCAAAAGAACATTACATCGGATAGATCACCATGAAGATCATGGAGAACTTTGTATTGAAGATCAAAGAGAGAGAAGAAGCCATCTAGCTACTAGCTGTGGACCCGTAGGTCTGAGGTGAACTACTCGCGCATCATCGGAGAGGCAAGGGAGGCAATGGTTGTTGATGAAGATGGCCTCCGGCAATGAATTCCCCTCTGGCAGGATGCCGGAAAGGTCCTCGATTGGTTTTTGGTGGCTCTGGAGGTCTGCGGCAGCGGAACTTGCGATATCGGTCTAATTCTGAGGGTTTTGGTATTTAAAAGGGCATTTGGCGTCGAAAATAAGCAGAGAGGGGCCACGAGGAGGTCACGAGCCCTCCAAGCACGACAAGTGGTGGGGCTCACGGCTGGCAGGCTCGTGGCTCCCTCGGGCTACCTCGACGGTACTTTTTTCCTCAGGTATTTTTTATATTTTTCATAAAAAATCATGGCGAATGTTTTATTCCGTTTGGACTCCGTTTGATATTCCTACCTGAAAAAGGTAAAAAACACGGAAAAAACAGGAAGTGGCACTGGGCACCGGATTAGTAAGTTAGTCCCAAAAATAATATAAAACAACATATTCATGCATAGAAAACATCCTAGATTGATAATATAATAGCATGGAACGATCAAAAATTATAGATATGTTGGACACGTATCAAGCATCCCCAAGCTTAACTCCTGCTCGTCCTCCAGTAGGGAAGTGATAAAGAACGAATTTTTGATGTGGAATGCTACCTAACATATTTGTTTTATGTAATCTATTTATTGTGGCATGAATGTTCAGATCCGTAAGACTCAAAACAATAGTTCAATATTGACATGAAAACGATAATACTTCAAGCATAATAGCAAGGCAATCATGAACTTCCGAAATAACTAGGCCGAAGAAAGCTATCCCTACAAAATCATATAGTCTGGCTATGCTCCATCATCCCCACAAAATAAATTTAAATCATGAACAACCCCGATATTCGCCAAGTAATTGTTTTCACACTCTTATTTTTTCAAACTTTTTCAACTCTCACGCAATACATGAGCGTGAGCCATGGATATAGCACTATAGGTGGGATAAAGTGTGGTGGAGGTTGTGAGACAAAAAGGAGGAGATGGTCACATTGACTCGGCGTATCAATAGGCTATGGAGATGCCCATCAATAGATATCAACGTGAATGAGTAGGGATTGCCATGTAACGGACGCACTAGAGCTATAAGTGTATGAAAGCTCACAAATGAAAACTAGTGGGTGTGCACCCAACTTGCTTGATCACGAAGACCTAGGCCAATTTGAGGAAGCCCATCATTGGAATATACAAGCCAAGTTATATAACGAAAATTTCCACTAGCATATGAAAGTGACAAAACAAGAGACTCTCTATCATGAAGAACATGGTGCTATTTGAAGCACAAGTGTGGAAAAAGATAGTAGCATTGTCCCTTCTCTCTTTTTCTCTCATTTTTTTATTTGGGCTCTTTGGCCTCTCTTTTTTTGGTGGGCATCTTTGGCCTCTTTTATTTCCTCACATGGGACAATGCTCTAATAATGATGATCGTCACACCTTTATTTACTTACAACTCGATACTTAGAACAAAATATATGACTCTATATGAATGCCTCCGGCGGTGTACCGGGATGTGCAATGACTCATGAGTATCATGTATGAATGAACGGTGGATTTGCCACAAGTACTATGTCAACTACATGATCATGCAAAGCAATATGACAATGATGGTGCGTGTCATAATAAACGGGATGATGGAAGTTGCATGGCAATATATCTCGGAATGGCTATGAAAATGACATAATAGGTAGTTATGGTGGCTGTTTTGAGGAAGGCATATGGTGGGTTTGTGCACCGGCGAAAGTTGCATGGCACTAGAGAGGGTAGCAATGGTGGAAGGTGAAAGTGTGCCTATACCATGGACTCACATTAGTCATGAACAACTCATATACTTATTGCAAAAGTTTTATTAGTAATCGAAACAAAGTGCTAAACGCATACTCCTAGGGGAAGGGTTGGTAGGAGTTAACCATCGCGCGATCCCGACCTCTACACAAAGGATGAAAATCAGAAAATTAATTATGCTCCAACTTCCTAACATAGCGGTTCACCATACGTGCATGCTACGGGAATCGCCTGTTGGAAATATGCCCTAGAGGCAATGATAAATGGTTATTATTGTATTTCCTTATTGATGATAATTGTCTATTGTTCATGCTATAATTGTCATATGTGAATACATAGACCACAATATGTCCCTAGAGAGCCTCTAGTTAGCTAGCTCGTTGATCAATTGATGGTCACGGTTTCATGACCATGGACATTGTATGTCGTTGATAACGGGATCACATCATTAGGAGAATGATGTGATGGACAAGACCCAGTCCTAAGCATAGCACAAGATCGTGTAGTTCGTCGGCTAAACCTTTTCAATGTCAAGTATAGTTTCTTTAGACCATGAGGTTGTGCAACTCCCGAATACCGTAGGAACGCTTTGGGTGTGCCGAACATCACAACGTAACTGGGTGGCTATAAAGGTGCACTACGGGTATCTCCAAAAGTGTCTGTTGG
Organism: Hordeum marinum; assembly: GCA_022496015.1. NCBI lineage: Eukaryota > Viridiplantae > Streptophyta > Magnoliopsida > Poales > Poaceae > Hordeum > Hordeum marinum. The sequence continues at coordinate 46,246,351 of CM039673.1, read as the reverse complement.
GTTGGCATGAACCAAGACTGGGATTTGTCACTCCGTGTGACGGAGAGGTATCTCTGGGCCCACTCGGTAATACGTCATCATAATGAGCTCATTGTGACTAAGGAGTTAGCCACGGGATGATGTGTTACGGAACGAGTAAAGAGACTTGTCGGTAACGAGATTGAACAAGGTATAGGGATACCGACGATCGAATCTCGGGAAAGTACCATACCGGTAGACAAAGGGAATTGTATACGGGATTGTTTGAATCCCCGACATCATGGTTCATCCGATGAGATCATCGTGGACTACGTGGGAGCCAACATGGGTATCCAGATCCCGCTGTTGGTTATTGACCGGAGAGTGTCTCGGTCATGTCTGCGTATCTCCCGAACCCGTAGGGTCTACACACTTAAGGTTCGATGACGCTAGGGTTATAGGGAAATGGTATGCGTGATTACCGAAGGTTTTTAGGAGTCCCGGATGAGATCCCGGATGTCACGAGGAGCTCCGGAATGGTCCGGAGGTAAAGGTTGATATATAGGAAGTCCAGTTTTGGTCATCGGAAAGTTTTCGGGCTCATCGGTAGTGTACCGGGAGTGCCGGGAGGGTGTCGAAGGAACCCCGGGAGGGGTGTGACGACCAAAGGACCTCATGGGCCCTTAGAGGAGTTGTGCCAGACCATATTGGGCCAGCCAAGACCTTCTAGAAAGTGCCCATGCGGCTGGAATCTGGAGATAAGGGCTAAGGGGTTTTGAAAGGAGGAGATCCACCTCCCTTGTGGGAGGAGGACTCCTCCCCCACCTCGGCCTAAGCTCTCCTCCTTGGAGGAGAGTCCAAGCCATCCCTCCCTCTCCATCCTCCTATATATATGCAAGGGTTTGGGCTGATTTGAGACACGACTTCTCTCTCTCTTGGTGCAGCCCTATCCTTCTTCTTCCTCGTTCTCCGTAGCGCTTGGCGAAGCCCTGCCGGAGTTCACGTAGCTCCAACGTCACCATGCCATCGTGCTGCCGGAGCTCTCCCTCAACCTATCCCTCCTCCTTGCTGGATCAAGGCGTAGGATACGTCACCGGGCTACACGTGTGTTGAACGCGGAGGTGCCGTCCGTTCGGCACTTGATCGGATCTACCGCGATCTGAATCGCTGCGAGTACGACTCCATCAACCGTGTTCTTGTAACGCTTCCGCTTAGCGATCTTCAAAGGTATGAAGATGCAATCTCTCCCCACTCGTTGCTGGTTTCTCCATGGATAGATCTTAGTGATCGTAGGAAAAATTTATCTCCCAGCATCACTAACTTCAACACAAGTATTTCTAGATTCACAACACCCTACTAACATAACTCTAATATTATCATAACCATATCTCAAAACTAATTGCGAGGAATCAAACTTATCTTAATAAATCAATGCACTTGAATATGAAAGTTTTTATAATATCCTCTTTGGATGCCTATCATATTTAGTACTAATTTCATAACACACGCCAATTACCAAGTTACTTTAGATAGATCACTCTCAAAATGATATAAGTGAAGATTCGAGATTTTGTATTTCTACAAAATATGACACCGCCGTGCTCTAAAAAGATTTAAGTGGGGCACTGGAGCAAATTATCTAGCTCAAAAGATATAAGTGAAGCACATGAGAGCAAAATTACCACGCTCAAAAGATATAAGTGAAGCACGTGTGAGCTAAATTGCCTAACTCAAAAGATATAAGTGAAGCTCATTGAGTATTCTAACAAATTCACGATGAGTGCATGTGTCTCTCAAAAGGTGTGCAGCAAGGATTATTTTGACAAAACAGAAAGCAAAGACTCTTATAATACACGACGCTCCAAGCAAAACACATATCATGTGGTGAATAAAAATATAGCTCCAAGTAACGTTACCGATGGATTGAAGACGAAAGAGGGGATGCCTTCCCGGGGCATCCCCAAGCTTAGGCTTTTTGGTGTCCTTGAATTTGTCTTGTGATTCCTTGGTCATCCCCAATCTTAGTCTATTGCCACTCTTTATTCCATTGTCCATAAGAACATCACCCAAACTTGAAAACTTCACAATACAAAACTTAAACAGAAACTCGTGATAGCATTAGCATAAGAAAACAAACCACCAACTTTTTAGGTACTGTAGTAAACTTTAATTCCCTTTATATTTTTGTTATATTACTGTATTATCACTCTTCCATGGCTCATACCCCCCGATACTATCCATAGATTCATCAAAACAAGCAATCAACACAACGAAAACAGAATCTGTCAAAAACAGAACAGTCTGTAGCAATCTGTATATTTCGTATACCACTATTAACTCAAAAATTCTGAAAAAATTATGAAATTTACAGGAATTTTCATATCAATCATCAGCAAAAAGAATCAACTCAAAAGCTCTTTCTGGATAGGAATGAAAAATAATTTCTGAGCAGAAAGTTTGTGTCTTTTTCCAGCATGATTAAACAACTATCACCACAACTAATCATAAAGGTTCTACTTGGCACAAACACTAATTAAAACATAAAAGCACAATCATAACAGAATCATGATGGTGTTGAATCAACAAAACAGAAAGTAAAAGAGCAAAAATAAACATATTCATTGGGTTGCCTCCCAACAAGCGCTATTGTTTAACGCCCTTAGCTAGGCATAACGATTTCAATGATGCTCACAATAAGAGTAGTAATTAAGATATGCAAAAGAGCATCATGAATAGCATGAAAAACACATTTAAGTCTAACCCACTTCCTATGCATAGGGATTTTGTGAGAAAACAATTTATGGGAACAAGAATTAACTAGCATAGGAAGGCAAAACAAGCATAACTTCAAAACGTTGAACACATAGAGAGGAAACTTGATATTATTGCAATATGTAAAAGCATATGTTCCTGTATCATAGTAATTTTCAGTAACATCATGAAGGAATCTTGCAATATAACTATCACACAAAGCATTCTTTTCATGATCAATTATAGCATAAGGGCCATCACCAAAACTTGGGGAACAAAAGATATCATCTTCATCAAGCATAGCATCCCAAAGCTTGTGGTTTTGCATATCATTAGCATCATAGATATTCAGAGAATTCATACTAACAACATGGCATCATGTTTTTCATTCAAGCAGATATCATGAACCACTTTCTAATTTTCTTCTTTCAACACTTCATCAAAATTTTCAGATTCATGATTTTCAAACAAAACTCCATAGAGATAGTCAAGTGAACTCAACTCACTAGCAAATTGTTCATCATAATTTGGTCTTTTGAAAAGATTAGAAAGTGGTTGAGGATCCATATCAATAGATTTTTAGCAAGCAAATATGCAAGCAAATAGAAGGCACATGGCAACACAAGCAAGCATAGCAACGAAAAGGCGAACGAAAGAGGCAAATAAACAAAGGAAATATTTTTGTAATTTTTTGTTTTTTAGAAGTGGGCGAGAGGAAAACGAGAGGCGAATGGAAAATAGTGTAAATGCAAGAGTGTTGGGTAACGTCGCATGGGAAACAAAAAATTTCCTACGCACACGCAGATCTATCCATGGTGATGAGCATCTACGAGAGGGAGAGCGGATCTAGGTACCCTTGTAGATCGCTAAGCGGGAAGCATTAAGAAACGCGGTTGGTCTAGTCGAACTTCTTTGCGATCCAAATCGCCGTGCGTCCCGCGATCCAATCACGAACCTTCCCAAGATCCAATCACGATCCGTCCCGTGAACTTGATCACGATCCGTCCCACAAACTTGATCACGATCCTTCCGATCTAGTACCGAACGGACGGCACCTCCGCGTTCAGCACACGTGCAGCTTGATGACGATCTCCACCGTCTTGATCCAGCAAGAAGAGGTGGAGAGGAGGAAGAGTTCGCCGGCAGCATGATGGCGCTCCGGCGATGGTGGTGGAGCAATTCCGGCAGGGCTTTGCCTAAGCACTTCAGAAATCCGATCTAGAGGAGAAACTGTGCACTGGAGGAACGGGTAGCACATGTCTAAAAATTATGTGCAAAAACCCTAAAACCTCTAGTATATATAAGAGGGAGGGAGGAGGAGAGGCATCCAAGCCTCCAACCCTTGGAGGCTTCGGCCGAAGGACGTGGAGGAGGTGGGGTCCACCTCCAATCTTAGTAGGGCTAGGATTCACCCTTTTTCCTCTTTTTCCACCTTTTTCTCTTGGGCCTTTTTCTCCCAGCCGCATGGGCCTATTGTGGATGTTCCACCAGCCCACTAAGGGCTGGTTTACACTCTCCCACAGCCCATGAAGCCTCTTGGGTCGAAATACCCCTCCCGGAGGTCTCCCGATACACTACCAGCACTCCCAGTACACTACCGATGAGCCCGAAACTTTTCCGGTGACCAAAACGGGACTTCCTATATATGAATCTTTACCTCCGGACCATTCCGGAGCACCTCGTGACGTCTGCGATCTCATCCGGGACTCTGAACAACCTTCGGTCACCACCATACATAACTCTACACTACAGAAACGTCACCAAACCTTAAGTGTGCAGACCCTGCGGGTTCGAGAACAATGTAGACATGACCGAGACACCTCTACGGTCAATAACCAATGGCGGGACCTGGATGTCCACATTGGTTCCTATATATTGTACGAAGATCTTTATCGGTTGAACCTCTATGTCAAGGATTCAGTTAATCCTGTACGATGTTCCCTTTGTTCTTCGGTATGTTACTTGCCTGAGATTCGATCGTCGGTATCTCCATACCTAGTTCAACCTCATTACCGGAAAGTCTCTTTACTCGTTCCGTAATACAATATCCCGCAACTAAAACTTAGTCACATTGCTTGCAAGGCTTGTTGTGATGTTGTATTACCGAGTGGGCCCTGAGATACCTCTCCGACACATGGAGTAACAAATCCCAGTATTGATCCATGCCAACTCAACAGACACCCTCAGAGATACCTGTAGAGCACCTTTATAGTCACCCAGTTACGTTGCGTCGTTAGATACACACAAGGCATTCCTCCGATGTCCGTGAGTTGCATGATCTCATGGTCATAGGAACACATACTTGACATGCAAAAAACAGTAGCAATAAACTAACACGATCATATGCTACGTTTGTAGTTTGGGTCTTGTCCATCACATCATTCTCCTAATGATGTGATCCATTTTCAAATGAAATCACATGCCAATGGCTAGGAAACCTTGACCATCTTTGATCAACGAGCTAGTTCACTAGAGGTATACTAGGGACATAGTGTTGTCTATTTATCCACACAGGCAATGTGTTTCCAATCAATACAATTATAGCATGGATAATAAACGTTTATCATGAACAAGGAAATCCGATAATAAACACTTTATTTATTGCCTCTAGGGCATATTTCCAACAAAGAGATGGGTTCGTGATAGGTACTTGTAGATGCTTCACTTGAATACTCCCCGGCAACGGCGCCAGAAATTCTTCCTGCTACTTCTCTACAACGTCACCAGAAATTGGCTATTGACGGGAGTATTCTTCTCTTGTGTCCTCCACGGCAACGGTGCCAAAAATTGGCTAGTTGATGGACGAATTCTTGTCTTGTGTTGGTTTTTCCCTTGAAGGGGAAAGGGTGATGCAGCAAGGTAGAGGTAAGTATTTCCCTCAGTTTGAGAACCAAGGTATCAATCCAGTAGGAGTAACAAGATGGAGCAACAAGGAACCTGCACAAACACAAACAAACTTGCACCCAACGCGATAAAGACGTTGTCAATCTCTTCACGATTGATTGCAAAGTGAGATCTGATAGTAGTAATAGATAAACGTAAATAAGTAGATAATAATTGAAGCAAAGTATTTTTGCTGTTTTTGTGTTTAAATCTGAATAAATAACATGGAAAATAGCCCCGGGGCCATAGTGTTCACTAGAGGCTTCTCTCATTAAAGCAAGTATTACGGTGGGTGACAAATTACTGTTGAGCAATTGATAGAATAGCGCAAAGTCATGACGATATCTAAAGCAATGATCATACATATAGGCATCACATCCGAGACAAGTAGACCGATACTTTCTACATCTACTACTATTACTCCACACATCGACCGCTATCCAGCATGCATCTAGTGTATTAAGTTCATGAAAAACGGAGTAACGCTTTAAGCAAGATGACATGATGTACAGGGATAGATTCATGCAATATGATATAAACCCCATATTTTTACCCTTGATGGCAATAACACGATACGTGCCTCGCTACCCCTTCTGTCACTAGGTGAGGACACCGCACGGTATGAACCCAAAACCAAGCACTTCTCCTATTGCAAGAACTATAGATCAAGTTGGCCAAACTAAACCTATAACTCGAAGAGAATTACAAGGATACGAAATAATGCATATAAGAATTCAGAATTAACTCAAATAATATTCATAGATAATCTAATCATAAATCCACAATTCATCGGATCTCAACAAACACACTGCAAAAGAAGATTACATCGGATAGATCACCATGAAGATCATGGAGAACATTGTATTCAAGATCAAAGAGAGAGAAGAAGCCATCTAGCTACTAGCTATGGACCCGTAGGTCTGAGGTGAACTACTCAAGCATCATCAGAAAAGCAAGGGAGGCAATGGTTGTTGATGAAGATGGCCTCCGGCGATGAATTCCCCTCCGGCAAGATGACGGAAAGGTCCCCGAATGGTTTTTGGTGGCTTTGGAGGTCTGCGACGGCGGAACTTGCGATCTCGGTCTAATTCTGAGGGTTTTGGTATTTATAAGGGCGTCTGGCATCGAAAATAAGCAGAGAGGGGCCACGAGGAGGTCACGAGCCCTCCAGGCGTGGCCAGGGGTGGGGCCTGCGCCTAGCAGGCTCGTGGCTCCCTCGGGCTACCTCTCCGGTACTTTTTTCTTCAGGTATTTTTGATATTTTCCATAAAAAATCATGGCAAAAGTTTTATTCCGTTTGGACTCCGTTTGATATTCCTACCTGAAAAAGGTCAAAAACACGGAAAAAACAGGAACTGGCACTAGGCACTGGATTAGTAAGTTAGTCCCAAAAATAATATAAAACAACATATTCATGCATAGAAAACATCCAAGATTGATAATATAATAGCATGTAACGTTTAAAAATTATAGATATGTTGGAGACGTATCAGAGACCAAGATGGTTGAGGGCAGTTCAGTTGGCGAGCACGTAGTCAATATGATTAGCTACGCTGAAAGGCTTAAAATCCTACAATTCCACTTCCAGAAGACCATGTTTTGGACTTGTTGCTAGGTTCACTCCCCCCGTCTTATGCCGGTTTTATCAGGAACTATAACATGAATGGGATGGACAAAACAGCAAATGAGGTGCTTGCCATGCTGAAAACTGCTGAAGGAGGACTGCAGAACAATCGCAAGCAAGTGTTGCGTGTGAATAAAACTGCCAATTTCAAAAACAAAGGCAAGCCAAAGAAGGGCAAGGGCGCCGGTAAGACCAGCTTCCAAGGCAAATCTAAGGGCGGAGCCAAGAATGAAACTAAGTGCTTCTACTGCAAGGGCACGGGACACTAGAAGAGAAACTGCAAGAAGTATCTGGAAGATAAGAAGTCCGGGAAAACCGGAAAAGGTAAAATTGTTATACAAGTTAATGTCATTAACGTTTTGCTTGCTAGCGAAAATTCTAAGTCTTGGGTATTTGATACCGGATCGGTTGCTCACATTTGCAACTCGATACAGGGGCTTCAGAAGGTGCGCAAGTTGGCAAAGAATGAAGTCGTGATGCATGTCGGGAACGGCGCTGGGATCGCCGCTCAAGCCGTCGGCATTATGCCTCTACGTCTCCCTTCAGGATTTATTTTGGAACTTAGTAACTGTTATTTTGTTCCATTATTGTGTAGAAACATTACCTCTGGATCATGTTTAGTACACGATGGGTACTCCTACAAGTCTGAGAACAGTGGTTGTTCACTTTATTGTAAGCATATGTCTTATGGAATTGCACCCATTGTTGGGGGCCTTTTCATACTGAATCTTGATTGTGGAAATGATGTATTTAACATGAATGCTAAACGCCTTAAGAAGGCTGATACCACCACCACTTACTTGTGGCACTGTCGGCTTGGCCACATCAGAAAGAAACACATGCAAAGACTCTGTAAAGATGGACTTTTACCGTCCCTTTATTTTGAATCATTTGACACATGTGAAGCTTGCTTGATGGTAAAAATGACCAAGACGCCGTTCACGGGTCATCCTGAACGGGCGGGTGAATTATTGGAAATAATACATAGTGATGTATGTGGTCCAATGAACACGGCCGCACGGGGTGGGTATTTTTACTTCGTGACTTTTACCGATGACTTAAGTCAGTATGGCTATATCTACTTGATGAAGCATAAGTCGGAAACCTTTGAAAAGTTCAAAGATTTTCAGAATGAGGTAGAAAATCGTCGTGACAAAAAGATTAAGTTTCTGCGGTCTGATCGCAGAGGCGAATATCTTAGTCATGAGTTTGGCCAACATCTGAGTGACCGTGGAATCGTTTCATAGCTTACGCCGCCCGAAACTCCACAGAGAAACAGAGTGTCGGAACGACGTGACCGAACCCTGTTAGACATGGTAAGGTCGATGATGTCTCTTACAGATCTACCGATATCTTTTTGGGGTCACACACTACTGACTTCCGCTTATACATTAAACAGAGCGCCGTCTAAGTCTGTTGAGACGACACCAAATGAGATGTGGTATGGGAAGATACCTAGTGTGTCGCATCTCAAGGTTTTGGGTTGTGAGGCAAACGTAAAACATTTATAGCCAACCAAACTAGAACCTAGATCAGAAAAATGTTACTTTGTAAGTTATCCAAATAACACCATTGGATATTCCTTCCACCACCAGTCCGAAGGGAAAATGTTTGTCGCAAAGGTTGCACACTTTCTCGAGAAAGAATTTCTCGCTAAAGAATTGAGTGGGAGGAAAGTACAACTTAATGAGATTAGTGAATCTTTGGCGACCGTTGATATGGCTAAGCAACCGGAAGTAATTCCGCAAATTATCCCTACAACCGAGCCGGAAGTTGTCGCATGTGATGCGGAAACTTCAGACACTGTTGTAACCGAACCGCACAGATTAGGTAGGGTTATCCAGCCACCTGAGTATTTTCATAACGAAATATTCATTCTTGAAGACGATGAACCTGCGCACTACAAGGAAGCTATGGCGGGGCCTAGCTCAAGGGAATGGCACAAAGCCATGAGATCCGAAATGGAATCCATGTACGTAAACCAAGTTTGGAACTTGGAAGAACTTCCAGATGGCGTAAAACCCATTGGTTGTAAATGGATTTTCAAAAGAAAGACGGACATGGATGGTAACACTACTATCCATAAAGCTAGACTTGTCACGAAAGGGTTCACGCAAGTTCCAGGAGTGGACTATGACGAGACTTTCTCGCCCGTAGCTATGCTTAGGTCTGTTCAGATATTACTAGCAATTGTTGCTTATTTCGATTATGAAATATGGCAGATGGATGTCAAAACGGCTTTCCCAAATGGAAACCTTGAACAGGATGTATACATGATACAACCAGAAGGTTTTGTTGATCCTAAGAATGTTGGAAAACATATGTAAGCTTCAGAAAGCCATTTATGGTTTGAAGCAAGCATCAAGGAGCTGGAACATTTGTTTTGATGAAGTGGTCAAAGAGTTTTGGCTTCATCAGGAACGATGAAGAATATTGTGTTTACAAGAAGTTTAGTGGGAGCGCAAAAGCATTTCTAATCTTGTATGTGGATGACATATTGTTGATTGGAAATGATGTGAATTTTCTTAGCGAAATAAAAGACTCATTGAAAAGGAGTTTTTCAATGAAAGACTTAGGTGAAGCGGCATATGTATTGGGCATCAGGATCTATAGAGATAAATCAAGACACCTAATAGCTCTTAGCCAAAGCACGTACATTGACGAGGTGTTGAAAAGGTTCAACATGGTTAACTCCAAGAAAGGCCTACTCCCCATGTCACCTGGCACAGTGCTTTGCAAGAATCAGAGTCCTCGGACCCTCGATGAGCAAGTACAAATGAATGATATTCCATATGCTTCGGCAGTTGGTTCAATTATGTATGCCATGCTATGTATAAGACCGGATGTTTCCTATGCGCTAAGTGTTAGCAGCCGGTACCAAGGTGATCCAGGATTGGAACACTGGGCCACAGTCAAGGGTATTCTTAAGTACCTCAGAAGGACCAAGGATTTAGTCCTTGTGTACGGAGGTGATGAAGAGCTCATTGTAAGTTGTTACCCTGATGCAGGCTTCATGATTGACCCAGATGACTTCAAATCTCAATCTGGCTATGTTTTCATATTGAACAACGGCACAGTTGATTGGAAAAGTTCCAAACAAAAGACTGTGGCAGATTCTACGACGGAGGCGGAATATATATATATTGCTGCTTCTGAAGCCTCCAAGCAAGCTATCGGTATCAAGTAATTTCTTGAAGACCTTGGTGTGGTTCCAAGTCCTCTGGACCCGGTGGAGATCTTTTGTGATAATAGTGGCGCCGTGGCTCAGGCAAGGGAGCCATGTTCGCACCATAAGACAATGTCTATTCAACGCAAATATAAACTCATTTGACACCATGTTGAAGAAGGTTTAGTGCAAGTACGCACAGTTCACACGGATCTGAATGTCTCGAACCTGATGACAAAGCCTCTACCACGAGCAAAGCATGAGCAACACCGGATAGGCATTGGTGTTAGGGAAGCCATGTAACTGGATTATGACTCTAGTGCAAGTGGGAGTCTGTAGGACATATGCCCTAGAGGCAGTAATAATAGTTATTTTGTATCTCCAAAGTTTGTAACGAATGTTTATGTTCCATGCTATAACTACAATGATTCTCGAGTCTACAAATTAAACGAGGCTTGGAGGGAAACTCATGTGCACGTGTGGTATAATAAACGGTAAATTGTATTCCTAGTCTTGCCTCTAAGACTGGCTCAAGTGTTGCATGATGGTCCTGTTTTCCTGATCATGGGCATGGCTATGCCGGCAATTTTGAGGGCACGATGTTGGTAGAACACTTGTGTTGAATCGATCCGAATTGATGTTATGCTACGAGATACATTCATCACAAGTTAATGGTAAATAACACAGAGATGGTTAACGTTTGCATAATTCCTTAGACCATGAGAGTATCGAGTTTCTTCATGCTTGCTTAGTGAACTTTGGGGTTTGTTAAATGTCATCCGTAAATGGGTGGCTATCACGGCGGCTTACGGGTTCATGGAAAAGTATGTCAAGTAACTTGATAGCTCAAGATTGGGATTTGCTCCTCCGACGATGGAGAGATATCTCTGGGCCCTCTCGGTGTTACGGTATCCATCATCGTCTGGCCAGACACTTTGTGATTTGATCACGGGGATGCCGGAACACGGGAACTTGAAAAGAGAACAATACCGGCAACGAGGTAACTCGCATAGTGGACAAGCTGTTGATCCACGAGGATGCCTACATGTCTCACCTCGGGAAATTGTAACATATCGCGAAGCAACAGGAATAGCTCACGGCAACTAGAGGTTCACTCGAATATTCATTCGTGTGGGTATAGGCGCCAATATGGGTGTCCACGGCTCCGATGTTGATCATTGATCGGAAGGGATTCCGGGTCATGTCTATGCTTCACCGAACCTATAGGGTCACATGCTTAAGGGTCATCTATTTGTAGAATACTAGACAGGGAGTCTGAGAGAAAATCACCGAAAAGTTTCAGACATCGGAAAAGTTTTGGACAGCGGAAAGTTCCGCACACAGAACACCGGAACAATTTCGGTAAAACTAAAAAGTAGTTTTAGGGGATACCATTAAGTCAAATTGGTTTCGGCACATGCGTGATAATTCTTGGAGGGTGCCAGAATCATTCTGGAAACTTCTGGGAATTTTCCGGAAGAAAAACCGGAAATATTCCGGAGCTGTCGGAACCGCTTTAGATGCTTTTCGCAGATGAAAATCACTATTCCGAAATTGTTCCGGATCGTACTAAAAATTATTTTAGTGGGGTACTATAATTGTTCTAAGCCCACATAAATATTTTCAGTTCGATCGGACGTTGAAAAATGTCGTCGTGAATAGTGAAAGTGCTTTTTGGATATTTATGGAAAAGCACCTTTTTGGATATTTCCAAAAAGGCTTCTAGAAGGGATTGGGGAGCAAGGTAGCTCCTCATGGGCCCCCCCCAAGGGTTGGCCGGCCAAGGGTGGAGCTCCTCCATGGAGCTCCACATGGCACCCTTTTTCCTTCTTATGATTTTTTATATCTGACATAAAGTGGGAGTAGTTTGGTATTTTCAAGTCCCAACCCTAACCCTTGGTTTTCCTATAAATAGAGGAGATGTGCGCTGCCATCTCTTCATCCTTGTGCTCTCATACACATGCTTTGCTTTGCAATCTCTCTCTCTCCCTCCCATGAAAAGAGTCTTCCGGCAGGAACTAGTTCTGGACGGCGAAGCCCTGTCGGATAGATGACACCGTATGTGTGCAGCCCCGTAGAGAGGTCGTAATTTCTATCTTTTGCCCGGGAGGCTGTTCGTGTGTCCTCCCGTAGGGCTGTTTGAGTCTCCGTTCGAGTTTCGAGGGTCCTCCCAAAGGGCTGTCCGCGACATTGTCCGGGGGACTGTCCGACCGCCTCCCGAAGGGCTGTCCAACGACGAAGTACATCCTCATGGTTGGGAGTTATAAAATCCTAGCTGCGAGGATCTGCACAAACGATCTCCACCAACTCTTCTTCCGCTGCGCTTTGAGTCGGTACGAATCAGATTAAACCTTGTATGCAGTCTTCATAGTGGTCCTAGGCGTGCTCGCTATACCGGAAATTTTTGTTTTCTGTCGCGTTCCCCAACAAAAGCACTCGTCGATGTGGAAGCACTGTCTTTCTTCAGGTCGGGGCAATATTTCATCCTATGCCCATAAGCCGTGCAGAGCAAACATTACATGGTTGCTCCACCAGCTTCAGATTGGTCCATATCGCTCCGGATGCGCTTTACGTTACGCCTGCCCCTGGTAGTTCGCCGTAGTGCAGGATCCGGGATGTATACTCTATCACCATTGTTTACCTTGTTGAAATTGCCGACGACTCTAAACCATGTCATCTCAACTGTCCAGACATTGAGTACTACCTCCTTTGAATAGTACGGAGACACGAAGGAGATACCGTCCAACTGAATTTGGCCACAGGCAGCCAACACATGTGAGCAAGGCAGGTGCAATAACGACGGTTTGTTGCATGTACACTCACAACTTGGATAAAATTCTGCTCCAATTGTAACCTCATGCGTCTTCACCTCATTTGCAAAACCAAAACCATGAGTAGGAAGCTGAACCTCATACCTCCTTTCCTGATTACCTATGAGTGTGACGGTGTGCTTTTTTGCTTTCTTTATCTTCTCAGCCATGTACTCCATGACACGGCTACAATAAGGAGTGTTCTGATTATCTGCAATATACTTCCTTGCTAACTCGTGCCTTTCTCTAAAATACCTCACACTGCCATGGAATACACCTTCCACAATGGCTGTTAGTGGCGATGCTCTATTCCCTCTGAGTACAAAGTTATAGATCTCTACAAGATTGGTTGTCATGTGGCCATACCTAGCTCCATGGGTGTCATGCAGCAAAGACCAATTCACTGGAGGATCTTTCTCAGTCCACCTAGAAAAATTCTTTATTGCCCTGCCCTTCTTTCTCTTTGTATTAGCAGGGTCAATTGTTGGCAAGTCACAAAGACCAACTGCCCCCTCAAGCTCCGCAATGAGTGCTGTTAATTTAACCTGGTCTTTTTCCATTTTCTTCATAGCGACGACCTGCTTCTTAGTGAACTCATCTTGTTTTGGCCAAATAAAATCGTATTTGCGTCGCTGGTTCTGCTTGCATAACTTCTTGAACAAGTTCATCAACCGTTTGTTCTTGAACTATGACAAAAAAATTAGCACCCAGATGGCGAATGCACCATCAAATTTGCAAATCCTTCCAAGGTGTTGGCTCGTCAGCAGTTGGATTACTCAGTGTCTTCATGGCCTTCAATATACCGGGATGTCTGTCATGAATGAGACACACATTTGATCGGTCATCACGATCGCAATTTTAACTTTCCGAAAGAACCATACCCAGCTCGAAAAGTTCTCACCCGCAACTAATGCCATGGCTAGTGGGGTGATTTGGTTGTTCCCGTCCACACCAATAGCAGTCAGGATTTGCCCTTTGTACTGACCAGCCAGGAATGTACCATCCACAAACATCGCAGGAGGACAATGCCTGAAAACTTCAATGCACATACCGAAAGAGACGAATACTCGTTTCAACACCTTGTACTCTGGTATGCTATCCAACCTTGTGTGCTGAATGTTAACATAAGTGTCGGAATTCCTCTCCTTCAGTATGTCAAGGAGACGGACAACATTATCACAGGAGTCGAAGAACGTCCCAAACCTCTCCTCCATAGCCTTCTGCTTAGCCCTCCAAGCCTTCCCATATGGAATGCCATACTTCCATCTAACCTTCACTGTTGTCTGGATGTGTTTTGCTTCCATATCTTTCTTTGTCACTATCTCAGTATACATGAGTTGCGCTATGAGAGTTGAAGTAAGGTTTGGATGACGAACCAACATGTTTTTCCTAACACAATTATGCGGTACAACATTTGTCACAACCCAGTGGATGTTATACTTTGGCACATGGGCGTGCACCTTCGCAGGACAACCTGATTCAACACACTTCATGGTATATTTTGTTGGACTAGATATGTGTATCCGGAAAACCCTCTGCGTAGACATAGCGCACTTTATCACCGCATACTTCATTTTCTTCTTTGTGTCAAACATAGCCCCGATCTGGACTTGGTTCAGATTATATTGCCATGGAGTCTCATGGCCATCGTTGATAGTAAAGCCGACGGATATGTCCTTCTCCCATGCAGCAGGAATTGGTACCTCCTCCTCATCCTCGGAATTTTCAGAATCAAGTTCCTCTGCAATCCCATCCTCGTCCTCTTCCTCCATCACCCTCTGCATTTCCTCGCCTTCCTCGTCCCCGTCGGCAACACCAGAGGCAGCTAATACTACCAATTGAATACTCTGACCGGCAGCATGACCACTAACATAATCTGACTCATTGTCGGCTTGGGTAGCATTCACATCCAGTGGATGTGACCTGGATACATAAATCTCGTTAGCCACTTGACTACTCTGGCCCGGTTCATACCCCACGGTGGGTGGTACGATATTCTCCTCCTTCGCCACTGGTTGCACTAGGGCATAAGGATGGATTCTTCGGTCTCTGCAATGACTTAACAGAGACAACCAATGTTGGCTCCTATCAATCGGAATCAAATCCCACTTGAAATTTTTCTAGGATTTGGTCCACAAGGCATGAATACTGACAGAATAAACTTCAGGATCCAAGCCAAAACTAGTAGTCAACCAGTGCTTCAACTGCCCGGGTTTTGGCTCCAATTCCAGGCACGCCCAGACATAGGCCGCTGCTTTGACTGCTCTGAGGCCGGTTTCGGGCAGCTCTCTAGTTGTTGGTTTTGCTTGTCCAAGACCACGAACGGTTTTGGGTCCATTTCACTTCTTCAGGTTCTATCAGTATCATTATTTTAAGTAGAGGGAACACTCCTTCTAGCTCTCTTTTTTTTTCATCTTTCTATCAATATCAATATTTTAAGTAGATGAGATCATGCATCCAAGCTGGTTCCCATGCGTCCATTTTCTATTTTCTTGTGAATTGATTTTCCATGTAAATTGATTTCTCAAAAACTAAATTGATGACGACATGAGCATGGTCGTCGACGCCTTCCTCCACGACACGACCATGAACCTCATGCTCGCCGGCCGCGACACGACTGGCTCGGGGCTGTCCTGGTTCTTCTACCTCCTCACGAGGAACCCGCGGGTGGTGACCAAGATCCTCATAGAGCTGGACACCGTCAACTCCACTGGCAACACACCGGACGGCATGGTGACCTATGACCCAGACGAGCTGGGGCGGCTGGTGTACCTGCACGCGGTGTTGTGCGAGTTGCTCCGGCTGTACCTGCCGATGTTGACGGAGCATAAGGGGGTGGTGGCTGCGGAAGTGCTGCCGAGTGGGCACGAGGTCCGGCCGGGGGACAAGGTGATGGTGTCGCTGTACGCGATGGGGAGGATGGAGGTGGTGTGGGGCAAGGACTGCCGGGAGTTCCGAGCGGAGCGGGGGGTCTGGGAGGACGGCAAGCCGTGGTACGTCCTGCTTGATTGTATTGATGATATGTGGGTTACAGAGTTGGTCTACCTCGAGATCGAATAACTAAACCCTAGAGGAGTTGTTCTGTATCTACAACCTAAAACCCTTTGGCTTATATAGACACCGAGGGTGTCTAGGGTTACGGCTTACGGGGCTCCCACAAGGGTCACATTGTGGACTGGGAGCGCCTCAAGTTGCACGCCCAGCTACCGCCATGTATCGCATGTTGGGTGATTCTCTGGATTTTAGGTTTTTATTTTTTGGTATGCCTTTTCGGGATTTAGACGATATACTTTCAAGATATTTTTGGTTTTCTTGGTTTTCATCTAGTTTCTTAGGTTTTGGATATATTTTTTGGTGAAACACAAGTGTGCTTCTCAAAAAGCAAAAAAATCTCCGTCCTGAATTCCTTGTTTCGCTTATATTTCAGATCGCCCTTTCTAAAACACCAAACCCTTTGTTCTTCGCATACCCTAAGTAGAAATTGTACGCTTCGTTCCCACTTTTAAATGTCTGCCTAACCATCGAGTCATACTCCATAAATTCATCTATCGTGATGCCTTCACCAACCATGTCGTTATCCTGCCATAAGAAACAACAAAACCTGTTACATTTTTAAATGAAAGAAAATACACTCGAACTAAAACATATTAATTAAAAATTGTCAATGATTATCATCTGTAACTGAACCAACAAACTCTAACATCCTTGGATGCCATCATAATCTCAAGTGATGGCAAAGCATTTTAGTCACCACACAAACCCTTGGATGCCATCATAATTTACTGTCTGTTGTCACACACACTACTATTCGTTGGTAGGAAAAATGAGAAGATCTAGAAACCTCACACACACTACTAATCCAGCATCCATGCGCGCACAAATCCTGCAGCTCTTCGTTTTCTGATTATCAATTACATAAATAGCGGTTGTGCTTCGTTTTCTGATTATCAATTACATAAATAGCAGTTGTGAATACTGAGGCAGATTACATATATCTTTAACCTTTAACCATACCAAAAATATGATGATTACTTTCAGAACTACCACAGCTGCTATAGCAGAGAAAAGAGAACTTGAACGGTATGATTTAGATGGTTACAAAACACGCAGCCCTTTACCAATTCCTATTGCATGCGCAACCAGCATCCATACGCACACAGCCCTTTTTGGATTCCTATTGCGTGCACAGCTATGGCGTTTGGGGAGCACCAGAGGCAACGTACCTATGCAAGGGATCTCAACCACAACACGCAGAGGAATCTTTCAAAGATCCTACGACGGAGAGATGGCCGCCGGGCGGTGCGGGCCGGCTGCACCGTTGAAGATCCTGGGGGCCGTCCAAGATCTTGTGGCAGCGACCGCAAGGCGGGAGATGGAGCGGTAGCTCCTCTGCAACTCAGGCGAAGGCGACCGTAGGGCGGGAGACGGAGCGTCAACCCCTGTGCGAGTCAGGCGACGTCTACCGTGACTGGGAGAAGGAGCAGTCGCCAGGCAGATAGGCAGATAGGCAGCAGCATAAAAATGACGAACGAATGAGAAGAAAACCTACAAACAAAGATAGGTGTGATTACTTAAGTTGCAATTACCCATATTATTAATCAATAATATTATCATTAAGAAAGGACTAATCTACCCTTACAGCCAATTACCAAAATGTCCTCAAGAGAAAAAAACAAGGGATAATAATGACCATTGGATCAATTATATACTACCCACTATTTACAGGAGTATGATGCATCATAAAATCTCTCGTAAAAAATACTGATTTTTTCAATGCGGTGTTTATATAGTGCGGTTGTTGGAGAGATGCTCTAAAAAAGCCACGCTGCTTCCGGTGCTTGGCTCGCGACCACCGCGTGGCCACGTGCAGAGACCCCATTCGCTATGCTCGCTGCTGGAGATCAGGGCACCGTTGATCTAGGTGTGTTGCATTTCATCTCCTTCATCCTCATCGCCCGCTGCTGCTGCATGCCTCTTCTCTAAACCCTCGGCTTCTTTGCTAGCCCAACCTGCGTTGTGGACCCAGTGAGGGAACCGCAAACTTCCTCTGCCTCGGGCAGTTCTTCGTGCCCGTCGCCGACGCAACATCACCCATGGAGCCGCTGCAGCTTCCACTGCTCTTCCCCAACTCCTCCGACGAGACCATCCTTCTCTGCAGCGAGCAAAACTCCGACGCCCCCGCCTCCCCTCCTAGTCCCATAGTCACAGCCACCCCCAACAATGTCTGCCGTCGACTTGAATGCATTTCTCTCCCATCTCGCCCAGCTAGAGCAGTGCTCCCCTTTCACCGAATCCACGCCGCAGCCATTCCCAACATGGGACCGCCCACCTTCGCGCCTCGCCTAACCCCTCCTGGCCCAGCCTACCCCTACATTGTAGTTCCTCAGCACCTAGTCAGAGATGACATCGCTCACCACGCTTTTGATCACTTTAGCACCCCGGTGCACAACCCGGCCACTGCCATTTGACGGGCCGCCCGTGCTGTGGGTGGTGACCCTCAGTTCTAGCTTGCCTCGTCCTACCTCGGTGCCGGCCTTCTCTCTTTCCCCTCTGCGGCCATCCGCCACATCGTCCTCTTGCACGGGCCTCTCGCGCATGACGACAACACAATTGAGCTCGAGCCAGCAGAGGATCATGGACGATCGATCATATTATTCGATGATCATGTCACGGGGATTGAGGATTCCTCCTTCCCCCTTGAGCTTTGGCACCCGCTGGGTATCCACTTTGTTTTCAACTTCCTTGGAGAGGTCCACTTCGTCGATCCATTCCGCATCCACTCAGAAGAGAGAACCTCTATCCGCGCTCATGTGGCACTGCTCAAAGGTACCATGGTGCCTGATGCCCTATGTATCCAACTTCCAAACCTTTACGTCTTAATCATCAAGCTTTCCAAGACGGGTGTTCGCACGCGGATGCATCCGGATGACCCCTCTCCATTCACTCCCACTGATGGGCTTATACCTCCTGTGCGACACATTTCAAGTGAATTGGAAGGAGTGCAACGTCGTTGACGAAAATAGCTATAGTGCAACGCTTCAGAAGCCCAAATAGCCAAGGCCCACTCGGATGATTAAACTGGTCATCAACGGGAGTGAGATTATGTTTAAGACATGTGGGTCTCACTTGACAGAGCATCTAGTTACGGCCCCACTTGGCAGTGCATCAGGTGAGACGTGGCCCGTTGCTCCCTCCTCCCTCCTCTTCGTTCTCGGTGATAGCAGCGGTGAAGCTGCCGTTCTCGGCGACGGTGGCGACGGCTATGGTGAGTAAATCGTGAACCCTTGTCCTGTTCCCCTCCATGTCAAGTTAGATCTGACCGCATCGAGCCCCCTCTGTTTCCTCTTTTTTTGGTCGATTTGATCCAGATTTGGGTGCGGGGGAGGGGGAAGGGGGGCTGACCGTGATGGAGCCGCCAGAGACAACAACGTCGACTAGGTATGTGCATCCTTTCCAACCTATGTGAATTGTGCGGTGTCTTCTTCCCCTAGCTCAAACTGCCTGCCATTGACAAATAGGGGTAGGACATTCGAATTCACTGTCGAATTCTTACCTTCTAAGGTGAAGCTAGGTGATGGTAGCGTGCGAGACATAGAGAGAGATAAAATTGTGAAATGGGAGGTTGAATGTGCAGAGATTGATCCTCAGGAAATGCAGAGCATGGAAGAGAGGGCCGTGAGAAATGTCATGGAAAAAATTGGGGAGAGCATTTATTGGGGTCCAGAGCAGGAGGTAGCATTGTTACGGTTTGATAATTGGAAGGGTGAGTATGTGAGAATTGAGAATGATGAAGATATGGTTGATGAAATCGATCGGCAAGACGGTTGGGCAAGCAAACAGACTACCTTTCATGGAGAGCTCGTTGATCTGAAATCAGATTATAAGGTTGGATATGTGCCCTCAAGGTTGGCTTCACAATGGTAGATGATGATTGGGCTTCACAGAGACACATAACGCCCATGTTTATGGGTGAAGTGACGGTAATAGGGGGGTCAATGAAGATGTAGAAGAGGGTTGTGATGGTGCTGAAAGGGTTGTTTGTGTTGATTGGAATTCGGTACAATTAGCGACACTACTGATTTGGTCATTGCACCAATGACTGACACTGAGATGGCCAAAAATTTTGGCATTCCAGTAGATCCAGTAGATGATCAATATGAGGAAGAGAGGGATGAATCTAGTTTGCCTAATGATGCTAATAGAGATGCTTGTGAAGATGTGGATGGACAGCTGATGAAAGATGCTGCAGATGATGTAGATGATGCACATGATGATGAGCTTGTAAGTGTGTATGAAAAAGAAAATCCTGTTATTGAAGTAGGCAAGTTGTTCCCAAGTATGCAGGAGTTTAGGATGTGTTTCAAGACTTATGCAGTCAAACATGAGTTTGATGCCAAGACTATGTGGACTGACAGAAAGAAATTTTATGCAAGGTGCAGAGGTTTTTATGGAAGCGTCAGGCCTTGCAAGTGGTACATATCTGCTAGAACTCAACCTGATGGAAGTACCATCAGGGTTAATCAAATCCCAAATGCACATACTTGTATTACAAATTCATAGAGAGTATCAACCATGACATCACAGCTTTGGATTGCAGAAAAGATCACTCCAATTTTAGCCAAGAAACCAAACACTACAGCAAAGAAACTTAAAGTTGACTTGGAAAAGACATACCCCATTAAGGTGAAGTATACCACAGTGTGGAAAGCAAAACAGAGGGCAATGAAAGCATTATATGGTGATTGGGAAAATACTTTTAGGATACTTTATAACTTCAAAGCAGAGGTGGAAAAGAGGTCGCTGGTAGTGTTGCGGAGATAGATACTGAGGTAACAGAGGATGGTAGAGTTCTTTTCTCCATGTTCTTTATGGCTTTAAAGCCTTGCATAGATGGCTTCAAAGCAGGGTGCCGTCCATATTTGAGTATAGAATCATCTTTATTGACTGGCAAATGGAATGGTCAATTGGCAGCATGCAATGCTTTAGATGGACACAACTTGATGTTCCCTATTGCTATTGGCTTGTTTCAGTCAGAGACAGAGGTTTCATGGACATGGTTCATGATGCAGTTGAAAATATGCATAGGGCCAGTGTCACCTCTGGCAGTGCACACAGATGCATGTAAAGGGCTAGAAAATGCAGTGAAGATTGTTTTTCCTCATTGTGAGTAGAGGGAGTGCTTCGGCCATATGTGGATGAATTTGATCAAAAAATCAGAGGGGAAAGAATTTGGGAGAATGTGTCCAGCAGCAAGATCTTACACGAAACAAACACATTAATATCATCTTGATAAGATAAAAACAACATATGGTGAGTTTCGTCCATGATTGAACACCTATCATTCTCTATTGTGGTACAGGTCAGGATTTAACAGTGCCATCAAGTGTGATCATATCAACAATAACTTGGCAGAAAGTTTTAACAACAAGATAAAGCAGTTAAAGAACTTGCCTGTGCATGACATGGTTCACCAGATCAGGATCAGGATCATGCGCATGTGGAAAATGAGAAGAAGGATTGGTGATTATCTGCAAGGGGATAAGCTTCCTGTAGTGGTACAACAG
The DNA here is from genome assembly GCA_022496015.1 of Hordeum marinum. Lineage (NCBI taxonomy): Eukaryota > Viridiplantae > Streptophyta > Magnoliopsida > Poales > Poaceae > Hordeum > Hordeum marinum. The sequence goes on along the minus strand of CM039673.1, from coordinate 46,224,595 downwards.
GTCGTGAACAGGAGCAGGAATCTTACACATTTGTCTGTTGAAAAATCTTCATTGTGGGGTGCTGAAGTTAGAGATACCAAGACTGGAAGGAGGCATGTTGTTAACACTAAGTTGCATGACTGCACTTGCCTTGAGTGGCCACACCCCGGGAAACCATGTGACCATGCCATACTTTTCTTGGCCTCCCAACCCAAGATAAACATGCACCCATATTTGCATGAATATTACTCAGTGGCAAGATTCAAGGCTGCATATGCAACACCAATTCCAGCACTTACAGATCAATCTCAGTGGCCTGAACTGGAAATTGAATTTCCCATGTGTCCTCCCCTAACAAAAAGAAAAGCTAGCAAGCCTAAAGAGAGTAGATTCAAGGCATGGTTTGAAAAAGGTGGGAGTAGTAAAAAGGGAAAGGGGAAGAAGGATGCAAATCGAAAAAGGTCCCAACAAGGTAACAAAAATATATGCAAGCTGTACCAGGAACTTGGACACCGAAAAGGATCTCCAAAACGTCGTTACACTCCTGAAAGGCCAAAGTATGTTTACGTTTGTGTTTTTTTAATTTGGGTGTTGTATTTAATTACGAGCTAAATTACAAGCTTTGTTTTTCAGGAGGAAGTGTGGAGGTCAACCCCTTGTTGTTGAAGATTGCTGGGCAATCAAAAAGGCAAGAATCAATGGCTATAGAAAGAAGAGAAGTTTTGGTGATGAACCAGAGTTGGATGATGCTACGGTGCAAAATGAGCAAGAGTTGGATGATGTTGTGATGCAAAATGATCAAGATTTGGATGATGTTGTGGTGCAAAATGAGGCAGTCTTTGATCTTGTGATGCATCATGACCAACATTTGGATGATGACGTGGTGCAGAATTTGGTGCAAACTGAAGCTGTTCTGTAGACTAAAACTGAAGATGTTCTGCAAACTGAAGCTGTTGCGGCAGATGTCATGCAAACTGAGCCTATATTGCAAGTTGTATTACCAATTGAAGCTACTGGAGTTGTTGTTGTGCAAATTGAGCCTCATGTAGATGTTGTGGTGCCAACTCCAGCTCTCCTAGCTAGTCCAGTTATGAAAATCAAGAGTTTGAGTGAACTAGGTGTCGTACCATCAGAAACTGGTAAGAAGAAGAAGAAATCGAGTGCTAAGAAGAAGTAAAAACTTCATTTGCCAAACTTGTGTAATGGTGATGTGTGTTGTAGAATAACAAACTTGCCTCAATTTGTGTAAACTGGTATTTGTGTAATGTTATTTAAATTCTGGCCGAATTTCAAATTTGACCCAAAATTCAAATTCAAATTCGTTTAGTATGGGATATTGATGTTACAATGCTTTAATATTAGTCATATGCATGTTAAGAGATCGATCAGAGCACTTATTGTTGATGTGAAAAACTAGTCATGACAAATGTGCTCCAAATGAGCTCCAAAGCTAGGCTAAACACCCCATTCCTAAGCAAAAAAATTCAACCTTTTGTAAATGGGCCAAAAATATAAACTTGGCATCTAATGTGCAAATATAGGGTCCATGCCCAATATGAGATCATTTGGATAAACTATGACAAGCTTAGCCCTAAACCCTAAATTGAATCACATGCAACCTGGTTCATGATAGCTATGTTTTGTGAAGGTTTTTTCATGAAAATACCCATAGACCAAATTTCTTATTTTTTCCAGCAACTCACTCACATAATATGATGATGGGTGCAAGTTTCATATTTTTTTGATTTTTTTAATTAGTTATGCTCAACCCTAGCTTGAATCCCATGCAACCTCGTTCATGATAGCTATGTTTTGTGAAGGGTTTTTCATGAAAATACCCATAGACCAAGTTTCTTATTTTTCCCAGCAACTCACTCACATAATATGATGATGGCTGCAAGTTTCATATTTTTTTGATTTTTTTTTGAATTTGTTATGCTCAACCCTAGCCCTCAAAACCCTCTCAAAATCCTCTCAAAACCCCTCATAACCCCATCTGAAACCCCGCATCCTTCCGAGCCGCTAGATCTCTACTAGTGAACGGTCTGGATTAGGCGCTAGGGCCACATCACTGATCCGCGTGATGCTCTGTGATTGGCTGCATTCGACAATGCTGGATAGTGTTTTTTTACGTTGCAGGGAGTGGGCTAGCCGTTTGTTTTTTACGCTGTGGCGAGTGGGCTAGCCGTTGGGCTCTGATAAAAGAAGCCCGCCAGTTAGACCTTTGGACCTAACGTTGCCTCCGGGCCCTCTGCCTCGTCTGCCCCCTCTAGCCAGGCCCTAGCGAGCAGGCTACATTGCCATGCATGCATGCACGGGCGGCACACGCAGCGAAGACGGGGCAGGGGTGTCCCCTTGACCCACAACGGCACAAACGTGTGCTTGACCCCTTGACCCACGACCGATGGCACAGACACTTCGCAGCCTGGCTATTGATCTAGTGTTTCCCATGCTCGTGTACACACTTCGATGGGTCGCCACCAAACGTCGTCTTCTCATTACTTCCACCCGGTGAAACCACTTAAAGAAATCAAACACCATGACGCACTTTGACTATTTAAGCCATAACTATCGTCTTCCTCTCCCTCCTCAACAATACCCTACCCCATCCTCTCCCATCTTCCCTCCTTCTTCCTTCTTCTCAAACCTGATCGAGCCACCATGTAGTTCAACGGCCCCACCTACCACTTCCCCCCAACCGTGCCAAAAAGGCTCTACCCGGCCGGAGTCTATGTAGAGAAAACCCTTAGGGTGTGGGCAATCTCAAGGTGGAGGGGCGCAAGAGAGTTAACGGAGTTCTTCCTTGCGGCCAGCTTTCTCCACCTCCCCCTGGCTCTCCAAAGATGTTCCATGTTGAGGAGGTCAATCACAATGGCGTTGTGGTTGCACTCCTCGCTACGTTTACCAACCCCTTCGATGCCTTCCACCTCCTCGGGCGAGTTTTTGGGTGTGGATGTGAGTTTATAGCTATCACCACCCATAACATCTTCACTGACTTCAATGGCATATTCCCCAACAACGGCGTTATGCACATGCTCCCATACCCCATCGACAACGCGGAGGAGTACTGAAGGGCGCCTGGAGGAGCAAGGTGGCGTTCACCCGGAGGAGGAGAAGGAGAAGAACCTGCGTTTGGTGCCCCCCAATCTATCTAGCTAGCTATATATCTATCTATCGTATTAGTATTTTAAGTTGTAATCGTTATGCTACTATTATTAAGTTGTATTAGTATTTTAAGTTGTAAGGCTATCGTGGAACTATGGGTTGTAATTGTTATGGTACTATATAGTCGTTACGCTACTATATATATTGTTGTTTCGTCCTATTATTTGTAGATTGCTATGGGTTGTTTTTGCTATCATTTGTGTATTGCTATGGGTTGTTACGGCCCGGGTTGCTACACAATATTGGCCAAATCATGGGTCATGACCCAAATCATGGACATGCAACTAGGAGCCCCATGCAAACCCACCATGGACATGCAACTAGGACATGCACCCCCACCATGGACATGCAACTAATTTACTTCATGCAAGCATAAAACTCATTTAGTTCAAGGAACCGTACACATGCATAACAACAATCATAAAACAATAGTGGACAAGCAACAAATATGTAAAGCAAAAAAAGTTACAACACATGCATGATCCATCACAAAATTTAGTGCAAGAAAAAGGCCAAAGTAAAAACAAGTAACATTTTATTTGCCAAAGTTAGAGGTTTATTTGCAGAAGCAACATTTTATTTTTGAGGTTTAATCGAAGCATTTTTCTTGTTTCAAATTATTTAGGACCTAAGACATGTAAAACAAGTAAAACCATTTATTTTTTTAAATTAAAACAAGTCAAATCTAAGCAGGTGGGTTTGTTTTCTCTTTGGGCCTCGTTTGTCGGCCAAACATCTATTAGGCAGTCCAGATTGTTTTTTCGCGAAACTGTACTCTTTAGGCTTGGTTATTCCTCAACTTCAGCGTCATGGCTCAACATCTATTCGCCGGCCCACGGATAATTTTTTTTTACTGAAACCGAACTTTGGTCTCGCACTTGCTAACTGAAGAACTCGAAATGCATATTCAATTTTTTTTCTACTGAAACTGAAATATGGTCTCGCACTCGGCAGCCCAGTTTTGTTTTTTACTAGAAACTGAATTTGGATGTGTACTCTGTTAACTGAAAAACAAAAACAGAGGAAACAAATAATTTGTGTTCCAAATTGCTGCTTCAATTAAGATACATGAACTTGTCATGGCGCACACATCACATCCTCTACACTGACAGACCTAAATGCCCCCTCTAATGACGGATGAATATCAAGTAAAACATAAATAGAGCAATGACACAGCAATAAAAAAACCTGCCATGATATTTGCTTGCTTCTGCAAATCGATCATCTCCCTTTGATTTTTCTTGATCTTGTTTAGTTCCTCGGTCAGTTCAGACTCCAAGTGCGGTTCAGCATTGTGCGCATACCTCGCCATCAGCACGAATCTGCCCGCCCCTCTGTCCGAGCTCCCCCAATTCTCCATCTGCGGCACCCCGTCCAAATTGAGCTCCCAGGTTGCGGCCACGCTAGAATCAATGTAGCCCTCAGACTAAATCCTCTGAACATATTCATCAATCCACTCGAAATGTGTGCATTTCTTCAGGATCTGAAAAGCACAACATGAACCCTAAATCCCAAATTCGAGGAGAAAGAATAAAATATGGAGAAATCAGAGCAAACAACAGCGAAAGAACAGGCTTAGAACTGAGATCTAACCTTGCCATCCCTTCCTGCCATTGGTTTGCTCAAGCATTTCACAAATTCCCGCCCAAGATTGCCTTTGTCATCCGTCTTAGTGACCAACCGTTTGAGAGGCTCCGGGCGTGGGCAGTCAGGACACCTTGTGAGCAGCACTGGACCATACTGACGCCAGTTTGATTGCGTGGCGGAGGAGGTGGACATCTGCACTAGGTCGTCGGAGAAGTGGAAGAATGGGAAAAGGAAAAAAGCAATGGGCGGCGGCGGATGGACGGGCACGGGCAGAATCTCTTCTAGCCGCGACGAGGTGGGTCCCGCGTTTACTGGACAAGTGGTGGGTCCCGTGCTTACGTGGATAAGTTATGGGTCCAATCCATAACAGCTAATGAGAGTATCAGTTCAGCTTAAGGACCATCTCGCACAGGGGCTATTTACTAGCTCAAAAGTGTCGCTCCCAAGCCATTCTGTCGAACAACGTCTCACTCCATCCAATTCCCAGAAAAGATGTCGCACAGGAGTTATAAACACCTTACTGATAGCTCGGTTGATCGAGCTAGCTCCTCTCCTGACATTGACTCTTGGCTCCCGTCGACCGCTCAAAACCCTCCTGCCGCCGCCCATGAGCATCCGCGTGGGCCTCCGTCATCGCCAGGTCCCAACACTGCTGTCCCCGTGTTCTTTGATCTAACGGTCTCCTCCAGTGATGACGTGGTGTGCACCCACATAGAGACCGTGATTGCTGTCGCTCCTTCCGCAACTACTGTCGAACCAACCCTCTCCAACTCCAGCTCTCTGGTTGTTCCTGCCCCGGCGTGTTCTGATGCTACGGCTACGGCAGAGCCTCCATTACCTCCTGCTCCCGCGTCACCTTCTGCCTGTGTGCCTGCTTCGGCTGTTGCCGGCCCAGTCCAACCGGAGGTGCACCTGACTCCCTCAGTCACTGTTCCGGCGGCCGCGGTCACTATTCCGGCCGCTTCTATGCCTGCGACTGCAGCTCTGCCGGTGGTAACTGATGCGCCTCCCCAGCCGGCACCTCTTCTCACTTACGGGCGCCGCCTCTGGGCTCCTCCTCGCGCGTCAGCGGCCCAGGAATCCAATGCCCGACCTCATGTTGTCACCACGCACAGAGCCAAGCAGGCTGCGCGCAGAATCTCCAACATGACTCATTCGGTGCGCCGTAGTGCGCGGCTAGCTAAGATTGAACCCTACTGCTACGTGCCCATGGAGAAGCGCGGTCGGCGCGCGAAGGCCGCCAAGTTTGATGCGGCACAGGCCACGCGCGAGTTCGACGAGGCCATGGCTGCTGCTCACCTTTCCTCCTCTGATGACGAGCCGAGCGAGCCGTCGAAGCTTGCCGACCTTGCTCTGTTTTGTGGAGCTCTGGACTTTGAAGCGGCCCAAGTGGCGGCTGCGCGCGGTGATCGTGCCTGATGATGTCGTTCTCGCCATGCAAACCATGCGCTAGAACCGGCTGCTGCTGGTGCATGCACCTACCTGCTGTATCTTTTCGTTATGTTGTATTTCCCTTGGATGTCGGTCCCTCTCTATATCTCTGTTTACGTTTAGGTGCTACTCTAGTTTCCAATGAATGTAATCCTTTCGGTCCTTTTTACTCCGCGTATAAGATTTCAGTCAAGTCAAACTTTACAAAGTTTGATCAAATTTATATTAAAAAATAACAATATCTATAATACCAAATATATATGCAATGAAACTACATTTCTTAAAGAATCTAACAACATTGATTTGGCATTGTGAATGTTAATAATTTCTTTCATAAGTTTGGTCAAAGTAAAGATACATTGACTCCAGACAAAATTTATATGCAGATTAAAAAGGATCGAAGGGAGTATGCTCCTTCTCCTTCTCTAGTTGGAATGTTAGAGGACTTGGCGATCCCTCTAAATGTAAGGATGTTCTGTCTGACTCTCTAAAACCGGTCTTTGTTCTTCTCCAAGAATCTAAGCTCGACTCTCCAACCCAACAAAAATTTAACTCCTTCATCCCCCGGTCTCTTGACAGTGTTACCACACTTGATGCTAACGGCTCTTCGGGTGGTCTAATCTCGGCTTTAGACTCCTCCTCGCTTACTCTCATTTCGTTTGACAACCGCTCTTTCACGTCCACGCTAAAAATCTCCTCCTTGGCGCACCCCGATCCATTCCTAGTTACGAACGTTTATGCTCCATCCTCTTTAGCCCTTAAATCAGACTTTCTTAACGAGTTACGTGACATCGCCCCGAGCGATAACACCCCTTGGCTTCTTGCCGGTGACTTCAACTTAATCTGTTACCCCCATGAGAAAAATAATGATAATTCCACATCGTTGATGCTCACCGGTTCAATGAAACGATCAATGGCCTGGCCCTCCTTGAGCTTCCATTACTAGACCACTGTTTCACTTGGTGCAACAATCGCGCTACACCAACTCTCGACATTGCTTCGAACTCAGCTTACCCTAACTTTAATCTCACCTCCCCGGCAAGGTTCACGTCCGATCACATACCCCTCCTTATATCCGTTAGCACCACCATTCCACGTTCCCGTGTCTTTCATTTGAATCTTTTGGGGCCTCTCACCCCTCTTGCTGGTGAATCGTGTTTCAGTCCTGGCCCTCGACACCACCCGTTTTGGGCCTGACCTCCCCTGTCTTGGCCCACATCCTTCAACGATCCCGCTACCGCCTTAAGAGATGTGCCAAACAAACTAAACCTGCCGCCATGGGTGAAGCCCACTGCAAAGCCGTTATCAATGCCATCGATCTCAAGGAGGAAATTCATCCACTATCTGAGGCCGAGGTTGCGCTCCGGAAAATCTCTATCATTGCCCTCCAACATGCTATTAACGACAAGACTAGCCTCTGGTTGCAAAGAGCTAAAATTAAAACGGTTCTCCTTTGCGATGAAAACACTAAATTCCTTCACGCAAACGCTTCTCATCGCTTCAGGAAAAGCCAAATTAATGTGCAGCACGACCTTGGAACAGACTTCTTCGCACACAACCAGAAAGCTCTAGTCTTGTTTATTAAGTTCTTCTCCAACCTTCTGGGAACCCCTGTTCCCACAGCTTGGAACTTCCAAAAATCTCACCTATACCCCGATGAAATCCCTCAGCTTCGCCATCTTGATGAACCCTTCTCCCGGTAGGAAATCATGGATGCTTTCTTCCAAATGAACTTGTCGGCCAGCCCTGGGCTGGATGGCTTCGGCCCGAGGTTCTACAGAAATTTCTGACCATCTGTCAAGCACGCCATTTTCTCCCTTTTCGACGATTTCGCCAGCGGCATTGCTGATACGGAACGTTTCAACAGAGCTACCATTATTCTTCTTCCAAAAAAGGAAGACGCGAGGACTGCCAATGCATTCTGGCCAATTTCTCTTCAAAATTGCCCAATCAAAGCTATTGCATAAGTCCTCACAAATCGTCATAATCTGCTAATCATGCTCATGGTGCACGGGGATCAGACAGGTTTCATCTCCGGTAGATGAATCGTGGAAAACTTTGTATACGCGACTGATATTATCAGCACTTGCCACAAACGAAAGGCAGCCACTATCATCATCAAGCTCGACTTCAGGAAAGCCTTCGACTCGGTCTCTTGGGCTATGCTAATTCTCCTCCTTAGGCATCGAGGTTGTCCATCTAGATTTTGCGACTGGATTTTGAGCCTGCTCTCCACCGGTAAAACCGCGGTTTCTCTCAATGGTGTTCCGGGAAACTAGATCACTTGCCGAAATGGCATGAGGCAAGGTGACCCCATTTCACCTTACTTGTTCATCATCATTGCAGATATCCTTCAACAGCTAATTCTTCGAGCCCACCTGACCGTGGATAACGACCTTCATCACCCTATGTCCACTGATTTACCACCCACAATTCTCCAGTACGTTGATGATACTCTAATCATTGCAAAAGCCTCTCCTCATGCTAAGGGGCGGAGCTGGAGCTAATGTTACCCTGATGCCCCACTTAACCATGGTGTAAAATTTTGAAGCAAAGATGTATTGAACAAAAGGTGTGTTTCATCGCTTATAACAGAAATTATCAAAAACATAACAGAAGTCAATGTATAAAATGAAATGCAACAATCACTTGCTTAATATAATGATAAAACGAAGGACAAAGTACTTGAAAACAATTTCTTGCATTTTCCGAACTCCAGAACACATCATCAGGCATCAAGGTTTGGTAACCTACATGACAAGACATATAATTAAAATTTGCAAGTAGAACATAACAAAATGCCCAGATCGATGCACTTAAATTGCTAAAAATTGGAATTTACCTTCAATATACTCTCTTTCTCAGAGCCATGAAATACTCAACCACTTGATCATTGGTGAACTTTTTCATTTCTTCTTTCTCCACATAACAAATAACATCATCACTCAAACTGTCATCATTGAGGCGATTGCGCAAGCAAGTTTTGACAAGTTTCATAGCTGAAAAGCACCTCTCAACAGTAGCAGTAGCAATAGGTGACACAATCACTAGTTTTAGCAACCGATAAAACAAAGGATACATAATATGCCTCCTTGTCTGCACCATTTTTTTTTGAAAGCTCAGCGATTATTGCTATGTAGGAAAAGCTATCATCCATGCGCACATTGGCAATATAGAGGTGTAGATCCTTGTCAAGATCCCTCAAATCTCCGGATTCAAAATCTTGAGGGTATAATTTGGCCAAACTCATAAGATTCTCCAAATTGTAATCACGATATGAGTCCCTTGGACTCAAAGCCGCTAACCAAATAAGCAAATTAGAGGATGTCTCACTGAACCTACTGTCAAGCTCTTGAACTAGCCAATCAAAAACAACATTGAAACAATCAACTTGATAGTTATGTTTGATTGTAATTCCGGTTAACTGCCTTCTCTTTTTTGGATTAACATATGCTTCTTCCATGTCCAACTCTACAATTTCATGTTTCTCACACAACACATGTACTTCACCAAGCAAAGTTTCCCATCCATCTTTCTAAGTTCATTCAAAACTATTCTAGTTGACTTCACACACTTCATGGCATTTACTATGTCTTGATCCTTCCATTGCAATGCTAATGACAATGTGTTAATAGTAGTGAGAATTGTCAACATAAGGTGCAAATAGAAGACGAAGTCAAAATATTGAAAATACACTAGAAGACCAGTTGCTTGGTCTCTATTTGTTCTGTCGACGTCTTCTTCTTCCACATATTCAAGAGCTTCAATAACTGGCATGAACATGGAAACCAAACTCTTAAGTGTTTTAGCATGAGAACCCCAACGAGTATCTCCGGGTCTTTGAAGGCATTGCTCTTGATTCATACCCGTTCCAATTATAAGCTACCCACACCCTAAAGCCTTGCTGGTTTCTTCAAGATTTATATCTCTAATCATGTCCCTTCTCTTGGAAGAACCACCCACAACATTTAACAAGGTAGAAATCATATGAAAGAAATTACTAACTCCTTTATGATTTCTTACAACAGCCACAACAACTAACTGAAGCTGGTGAGAAAAGCAATGAACATAATAAGCTGTGCTACTTTCTCTCATGATCAATGATTTGACACCATTAAACTCACCTCGCATATTGCTAGCACCGTCATATCCTTGTCCTCTAACTTGATTGTAACTCACTTATATTTTGCAAGAAGAGAATCAATTGAACTCTTGAGAAACGAAGAAGTGGTTTCTTTCACATGAACAAGACCAACAAAACTTTCTTTAGAATCTCCAGAACTATCAACGTACCGCAAGGCCACTGCCATTTGTTCTTTGCAAGAGACATCTCTAGACTCATCAACAAGCAAGCAAAACATATTATTGTGAACTTCTTTGAGAATAGATTGCACTATCACATGTGCAAAACCTTCATACATATGTTTCTGGACTTGAGGAGCAACCATAAGAGCATTCTTCGCAGCATCTTGTCCCATAGCCTTGCCAACAACTGGATCATTCTTAGGTAAGAAGTCACGAACTTCCAAGAAATTGCCTTTATTGTGCGAGTCCTTTGACTCATCGTGGCCTCGAAAAGCCAAACCTAGCTTCAAGAATAGTCTAGATGTGTCAATTGAGGCATTTAGTCGAGTAAAATATGCAACCGTTGAAGCTTCACTTTGAACCTGGATAGCTACATCAATGTGTTGATCTCTTTTCAGTAAAGTTATACATTTTTTCATTGCTTGATTATGAACACTACCCGGCTCACCAACATGATCTTTTAGCCTTGCTGGAGCACTCCATGTATTCCAACCATTCAAAACAAATGCCTCATACCCAGCTTCTTTCTTGTGGCTACGACCCCTAAATAAGAAACAACAAAAGCAATATGCTTTTTCCTTCTCTTCACTGTAATCAAGCCAACTCTCATGACCATCATACCATTCCGGATTAAACCTTCTCTTCTTCGCACCAAAGTCTGAATATGGAAAATCAATATGTTTTGGCTGACAAGGTCCGTTAAGCAAGTACTTCCTTCTTACTAGATCTTTCGAATTAGGATGATAATGTTCTATCAACTTCATCTTGCCTAGATCATATTGAATCTCCTCCTCCCAATACAGGTCTTCTGGAGCATCTTGTGATGGTGCCTTTCTTTTCTAAAGAAACTTGTCCATATTACCTATAGTTAATAAAAATATTACAAACAAAAAAATTAAAAATATCATGAAGAAGCCCTAAACTAATCTAATCTGAAAAAAGGCTAACACTGGGCAAACCAATTTGGGAGAAACAACATCGAAAAGTAGTATACTGGGCAAAATTTGAACGATTTAATGGCTGTAATCTACATGAAAAACTCAAAATCATATTGCTATTTTTGCTAAGAGAGGTGGGGGGATTAAATTACCTGATGACGGATGACTTTCACTATTGCCTGCTGCTCGTATGGCCGAGTGCCTGAGCCGCCCTCCCTTTCTCTACGAAGGGATCCAGCCGCTGGGCCTGCGCGCTGGCAATGGTCAACAGGTCAAGGATTAGCAGGCTTGATGAGGATTTGGGTTAGGAAGATGAGAATACTCGAGATGCAGAGATGCAAAATAACGAAAGGAAGATGGGATCTCTATTTTTCCTAGCGCTAGCGAAAACTTGAAGACAGAACGACCGAACCTGCCTTTGCGCGTGGGTGCTACCGATCCTGGCTGCTAGGTGCGTCGTGCGTGTGCTGGCGGCAGCCTGCGGGTTGCCTTGTTCGGATGGGCCCTGATGCACTTTTACCGGCCCACCCTGATGCCTTGGGTTGTATGACTGATAATTGGCACTAAATTTTCACCATGTTACTCCTTCCCGCATTGTCGCTCAGCTTCTTCCCCTCTTGTTGTACCATCGTATTTATGGAACCCGTGGCCCGGATAGCTGTCGTCATCCTTTTTTTTTCATTCTCTTCCATTAGGACCCCTCTTTCTCCGTGCTTGGTCTAACAGTTATAGCCGGACATGAAACCGGACTCAAATAGGGGGACGTGAATGGTTCTTGAGTTAGAGTAATTTTGATTATTCTTACAGCCAGCCCATGGACAATATATAAAACCAACCGTCCGCTTATTTGTCTCAGCCGCAACCAGAAAAGTATGCATGCCATTAATGAACTGGGGAGAGCATCGGTCGTCGTACATCCATTGTCGGCTCATCTTCATTATACAACACCGAAAAGACAAAATTAACACAAGTTTGTACATAAAGTGCATACACACTTGTTCTCATAAAACAACATACAAACTCTCTAGCTAAAGCATTTAAATGCAACAACAAATGCGATCAACATTGCAACTAAGGTAACAATTGATCCAACAACATAGTGATACCAAGCCTCACTATCAATGGCATATCTTTTAAATTTTCTAATCTTCAAGCGCATTGCACCCATCTTGATCTTGTGATCATCGACGACATCGGCAACATACAACTCCAGTTTCATCTTTTCTTCTTCAACTCTTTTCAATTTTTCTTTCAAATACTCGTTTTTTTCAACTAAATTTAACTTCTTGACAAGAATATCTATGTCGGTTGGAATCTTTGGTTCACATACCTCCTAGATAAAAATATCTATGTCAACTTAATTGGCATAATTGTCATAAACACGAAATGCAACAAAGAGTTATAAAGGAGAGTATATACCACATCCGCATCATAAACCGGACAAGGGCCGACGGGGACAGATTTCAAAACCATGCCACTATGTATAACAAACAACCATATAGGTAAGAAAACTATACAGGTAACTAACTAAATCTTACAAACATGATTTTTTTTCTTATAAAAAGGATAAGAACAAGAGGCTCACCAAGGTGGTGCCGGCGACCGGACTGTGCGGGCGATCAACGGTGGTTAGGATGGGGACGAGAAGGCACTAAGTAAAAGACACCTACAAATGCAAAGTAAGAAGTTAATTTGAGCTCAAATTGCATAAATCAAATAAACTACCACATACAAACTAAAACCCGCAAAATACTATACTTATATAGCATTGCAAGAGCTAATCTAGCAATGAGAGATGAAAGGAAAAATTTGCTAACCTTTGTGAACACTTGGATGGATGGGATGCCTCCAAATCTTGATTTTTTTTGGCAAAAATGGAGGATGAGCTCGAGAAAGAGAGGAAGAACAGAGAGGAGAGGAAAGGGGAAGAACAGAGAGGAGTGTGCTCGGGCTGGCGCTGAAGGGTTTCATATAGGGGACCTTTACTCCCGGTTGGTGACTCAAACCGCGACTAAAGGTTAGCCGATAGTCGCGGTTGGAGCCAACCGGGACTAAAGGTTTCCGTGGGGCCCAAGGCTGACGCCAGCCTGCCACCACACCTTTAGTGCCGGTTCGTGGCACGAACCAGGACTAAAGGTCCGGAACGAACCGGCACTAATGATGCCCGTCATGAACCGGGACTAATGAGCACATTAGTGCCGGTTCAAAAGCCAATCGGGACTAATGAAACGGGCGAATGGTCTGTTTTCTACTAGTGTGAAGTAACTACTGAAAAATGTTATCATGAGTCAGTGTCTTCGATCCTGAAATTGGTGTTGAAGATCACACTCGGCTAAATTTGCGCACTTACGAGATTGCATTGTAGGTTAGGCTTCTGCAGCCCCATTCTTTAAAAAAATCTCTGCACTTCGGGGCTACTTGTTAGTTCATATTTTGTGCTTGTTTCATCATGCACATGGAAACAGTAATTGACTTGTCACTACTGAATATTGACCACTACCACAAATCTGTTCCAGCATTCAGTTATAAATGAGTATACTATATTTACATTGTTTAGTGTTGAGCACTGCACAATTTTTGAAAATCAGCTGCAAAATAGTGCCCCCTTTAATTCTTGTGCAACCATAATGCGTTTACCTTTTATCCACATAGCTATTGGCAACTATGGACGAATGCATCTGAGTTAATTCATGTTTTTGTTGCATTACAATCTCATCAGATTTATTTCTAGCCGATTGTTTTCTCTGACTGATTTATATAGATCTGTCAATTTAATTGTCATCAGAGTTCTTTATGGTATTGCCGTTTTCTTCTGTTATGAAAAGTGAATCCTAGCACCAACTAGTCGAAAAATTTCAACACGAAGTTGTCCCTGCGTGGCTCCTCACGAGCGGCTCGGGCGGAACACCATCACCTCCCCGCCGCCACCCCCGTTCCCTCTCCCCCCTCACCGTCGTCGGTTGACGTCACTGGGCAAAGCTCGCTGGCGGTCGGCGGCAGCGGGATCTGCTCAGTTCGCTGCTTGGAGGGGCTCTCGCATGGTGCGTGCGTGATGTTGCGCTTGGTCTTTCTCGGGCGGTGGGTCTGCCGGTGACGCTAGCTTCGGGCGGTGAAGGTGCCACGCCGCATTGCGGCAGTGTGGTGGAGGCCCATGTGCTGCTGCGTGTGATCGGCGTGGAGGCCCAATCTATGCAGGCACATGAGTGCGGTAGCTGTGCTCAACGCTGCGATCTGGACATGAGAGGAAGCCGGGACGGCGGCCCAGGGTCAAGGGCGATGGCAGCGAGCGTCGGGCATGCAGGAAGCTTGCTAGGAGGGGTTGCCAGGGGGTTTGGCGTGCGTTGAGGCATGAGGTGGCTTGCTCGACGCGGATCTGGCGCGCGGTGCGGGGCGGGAGGATGCTGCGGTTCGGGTGAGGCCGCGCAAGGAGACACGTTGTGGGTGCTCGGATGGCGGCAAGGGGTGGCATGAGGTGAACACAAGGGCATGTAGCTATCGTTATGCAGCTGCTCGGGAGCTGGCATGGGGTGTGTGGTTGCGTGGTTATGTCGGGCGCCCGCGTGACCGTGCGGAAGGGTGTGGTGTGCATGCGTTGCGCGTGGCATGGGCGTCATGGGTCTCCGGGCAGAAGGAGCTGGAATCTGGAGCTGCCGCGGTGGAGCTTGTGTGGTTCAGAGACCCGAAGTGATGTTGTAAGGTGGCTTCGTCGTGAGGTGATGATTTTGCCGTCATGGGCTGGCGCGTGGACTACATTTAAGGGTTCGTGATGGTTCATGGCCTCAGACGGTGCTCCTTCGTGCTTTGTCGGCATGGTGCTCGATCTGGCGCGGTGGCTCGTGTTGCATCTGATGGTCCTGTTCCGGTCGATCGTCGACGAATCGGTTGTCTTGCGTGGCGAGAGGGTCGGCGGTGGCCTCCGCAAGGTGCGAGTGGCTGCATCAGCTATGATGTGGCATGTTCGACGGTGATGGCAGCGGTGGATGATGGGCCCTCATGTGGAAGGTTGACCGCTGACTGTCTCCGCGAGGTGCGGTTGGCTACGGCAGTCTCTGTGCCTCTCCGGCGATGGGCAACTTTGATGGTGATAGCAGTTAGTAGGCTTGTCGGTACTGTCGTAGGATGATGCAGCCGCGGAGCCAGCGTATAAGCGTTGGGTTCACTTGAACCCAACCGAATTTGCCTCTACGTGCATGCAGATGCTAATTTGGTTAATCTGAACCCAGTAAAAAATGGTCGTTGACTCTATTAATTTTTCCTTGACATCAGTGGCGAAGCCAGAAGTTCAAAGTCGTGATGTCAAATTCAAAACTGTGATGTCACGTAGTTGTATTTAGATCAATTTTACATTATTTTTAGATTATTTCTGTTGTGTTTGCCTTAATCCTGTGCAGTCAACTGACTACACAGAACACCCCTGGCACCGCCACTGCTTGACATGACGCAGACCCCATCAAATAATCAGGTCACGTTGGTAGGAATATAAAGGGATCAAAAGCCCATGATGAGACGTCAATGCCCCGGCCTAATCATGATTGATTAGTAGATTAGCCTAAAACACCGGCGGCCGGACGCCTCATCTCTCCTCCGTTGGTTTTCCTGTTCGCATCTCTCGCCTCTTTTCGGTTTGTTCGTGTTGCTCGGCCCCTTGGCCGCCGCAACCAGTGACAAGCTGCTAGATGGAGAGCGGGATCGACAGCCCAAGAATTAAGGTAATTAGATTACACCGAGGCATCGTCTTTTTCTCATCTATGTTCTATCTAGCCTAATAGCCTAATATGATATTTTTCTTTTTGCCCTAGTTTGTCGATTTGTTTTTCTGTCTGGACTTTAATTGATCTAGGTTATGAAACTGCATTATTAGAAGAGAACTCAGTTACCAGATCCAGATAATGACACAGGCACATCAAGATCATCCATTGAAGGTAGGTGAAGTGCATCAAATACCACTGTAACTATTCCCCGAAGCCTACTATTCACTCAAAAACTAACTTAAATGATTTGCCTTCTGATACGGTTGATCGGAAGAGAATTTCAGAGTACGCAAAATTTTTAAATAAATAAGATGAGATTAGGCGTGGATATTTAATGAGGGAACCTTACATCCCACCCTCCAATTTTGATTATCGAACTGGTATGTCTTGCATTCTCTGTTTTTAATGCAACACAATTTGTGATCCGTGATACTATAGCTTTAGTATAAAATTAATATAAATGTTAGACTATTACTTGGCTCTCAAATTACCTACTCCTAGTCGTATTGTAATAGGTCTAGTTGGCTGTAAACCTCTCATATATACCGCTTATGCGGTCATCAATAATCAACAACTATTATTCTATCCAATCTTACAATAAAGTCGGCACACTTATTGTAGGCCGGAGAAAGTACTATATTTATTTTTGTTTGTTTATGGATGTTATACTTGTTGTTGTAATTAGATTTTAATCTTCATAAATTAGTATCAAGTTCTCATAAAGAGTGAATGAGCGAACCCAATGACCAAATTTCCTGGCTCCGCCCCTGGCTGGGCTGGCCTATTGGGCTCTACCCCTGCTCATGTTGCCGAGCGACTCAAAATGATTCTTGACGACTTCGCTCTTGCGACTGGACTTGCCATCAATTTCGCTAAAACCACATTCGTCCCTATTCATACTGACCAACACACTACGAACAACATTGCCGACGCTCTCAGCTGCCAAACATCCTCTTTTCCGCAAACTTACCTAGGACTCCCTCTCTCCCCGCACAAGCTGCCGACCTCCGCCTTCCAACCAATTATAACTAGCTGTCACAAGTACCTCACCGGTTGGCGCGCTGATACGTCTCCGTTGTATCTACTTTTCCAAACCCTTTTGATAAGTTCTCGGATTGAACTTCAAAATTTACGGAGAATATTTTTGAAATTTATAAAAAATACAGGCGAAAGAATCAACTAGAGGGGGGCCACCCACAAGTGACAAGCCCACCAGGCACAGCCACCCCCTGGTCGCGCCTGGCAGGCTTGTGGGCCCCCTGTGGTTCCACCGACCTCAATTCCACTCCTATATATTCACATTCGCGGAGAAAAGAATAAAGGAGAAGACTTCATCGTGTTTCATGATTCGGAGCCGCCGCCACCTCCTGTTCTTCCTCGGGAGGCCAGATCTGGAGTCCGTTTTGGGCTCAGGAGAGGGGAAATCGACGCCTTCGTCATCACCAACCATCCTTCATCACCAATTCCGTGATGCTCTCCGCCGTTCGGGAGTAATCCCATCGTAGGCTTGTTGGACGGTGATGGGTTGGATGAGTTTTATCATGTAATCGAGTTAGTTTTGTTAGGGTTTGATCCCTAGTATCCACTATGTTCTGAGATTGATGTTGATATGACTTTGTTATGATTAATGCTTGACACTAGGTCCCGAGTGCCATTATTTCAGATCTGAATCTATTATGTTTTCATGAATATATATGTGTTCTTGAACCTATCTTGCATGTTGTAGACACCTATTACGAGTTATGATCCGCATCCCCCAGGGTGACAATAACTAGGATTCTTTCTGGTGATTACCGTAGTTTGAGGAGTTCATGTATTCACTAAGTGCTAATGCTTTGGTCCGGTTCTCTATTAAAAGGAGGCCTTAATATACCTTAGTTTCCATTAGGACCCCGCTGCCACGGGAGGGTAGGACAAAAGATGACATGCAAGTTCTTTTCCATAATCACGTATGACTATATATGGAATAAATATGCCTACATTACATTGATGAATTGGAGCTAGTTCTGTGTCACCCTATGTTATAACTGTTGCATGATGAATGCCATCCTACATAATCATCCATCACTGATCCATTGCCTACGAGTTTTCCACATATTGATATTTTCTAAGTTACTTTACCGCTGCTATTGTTAAAATCTCTACCAAACTGTTACTATCATCTTTGCCATCGTTACCGTTACTTCCATACTACTTTGCTACTAAATACTTTGTTGCAGATATTAAGTCTTTCAGGTGTGGTTGAATTGACAACTCAGCTGCCAATACTCGAGAATATCCTTTGGATCCTCTTGTGTCGAATCAATAAATTTGGCTTGAATACTCTATCCTCGAAAACTGTTGCGATCCCCTATACTTGTGGGTTATCAAGACCTTTTTCGGGCGCTGTTGCCAAGGAGCATAGCTCTATTCTCTGAGTCACTTGGGATTTATATCTGTTGATCGCTATGAAGAATCTGAAGGATCCAAAAACCAAGATCTATCCCTCTACTACGAGGAGAGGTAAGGAACTGCCATCTAGCTCTGCAATTGATTCACCTTCTGTTATGAGTAAACTTGTGACACCACCACCTTCTAGTAATTCTGATATGTCGCAAGTAATTGATGATGCCACTTCTGCCATGCATGATGCTTATGATAATACTTTGCTTGATAATATTGTGCCACTGGGTGAATTTCTTTATGAACAAATTGCTAGAGTCAATGCTAAAAATTATGATACTTTTGAAACTGATGAAATTATTGAAACTGAACACTATGAGACACCTGCTAGACCTAGCTCTCCTAGATATGAATTGACTGATATATCCGAGCGTTATGTCATGGAAGGAGAGGTAGCTAGGGACTTTCTTGCTTGTAAGGATAGAGATGATCTTAAGAAACTACTATGCACGTGGAAAGAAAAATCTTTGAATGCTAGAATGAACTATGATCCTACATTTGCTACTTCACATATCTTTGTTATTGATAAGGATTATGAATTCTCTATCGATCCTGAGTTAATCACTTTGGTTGAATCTGATCCTTTCCATGGCTATGAATCTGAAACTATTGTGGCACATCTTACTAAATTGAATGATATAGCCACCATGTTTACTCATGAGGAAAAAATGCATTATTATTATACTTAAGTTGTTTCGTTTCTCATCAAAGGGTGATGCTAAGATATGATTTAATTCTCTTGTTCCTGGTTGTGTGCATAGTCCCCAGGATATGGTATATTACTTCTCTGAAAAATATTTTCCTGCCCACAAGAAACAAGCTCCCTTGTAGGAAATATTTAATTTTGTGCAAATTGAAGAAGAGAGTCTCCCACAAGCTTGGGGGGTTTCTCCAATTACTTAATGCTTTTCCTAATCAACCTCTCAAGAAAAATGAAATACTTTATATCTTTTATAATGGACTATGCATCAAATATGGTTATGCATCAAATACAAGTAAGGGGATCAATCTTTCAACGGGCAAAGTGATCGGGCTCAAGAGTCATGACTATCATGTGTGTATTGAGCGGATAATGTCGGTGATGGTTCGAGGCTATGTCCCCGAGCATGTCTGGCGAGTGCTTGCGGAGCTAAGCCATTTCTTTTGCACGATATGTGCTAAAGAATTATGTCCTGAGGTGATTGAACAATTGCATAAGAAGGCACGGGACTTGATATGCAAGCTCGAGAAGATCTTCCCACCAGGCTTCTTTACTCGGATGACGCATCTCATTTTGCACCTCGCGAAGGAGGTATTGTTGGGGGGCCTGTGCAGAATCGTTGGCAGTACGTCCCTGAGAGACAGAACAAGCATGTCAGAAAGAAATGTGGAAACAAAGCTAAGACTGAAGCTTCCATAGCTGAGACAGTTATCTTAGAGGAGGTGTCAAACCTCAGGACATCGTACTACCCAGACCACGTTCCCACTCTTCATAATAAGGTGTCTCGATACAATAGAAGAGCCCAAGTATAAACCCAAGCTCGATCTATTCAGTGGGCAATGTGGCCAGGCTGGGGATTCAAAACCTTATAAAAATCATGTTCTATGTCTTGCACAACATCAAGGAAGTCGAGGAAGAGTGGATGAGGTAATACCGCTACACCATTCCTTTCTTTACTTCGTTGAGGATGAGTCTCGTTCTAACACTGATTTTCTTCTTGTAGTCAATTCCTACATGAGTAGTGGACGGGAATGATTCCTCCTACTAAAGCGAAGGCACTTACTCTTTTACGGAACGGTGCCTCTGGCAGGAAAAGTTTTTTTGCTTGATTCATGGATAAAGTAATTTTTCACTTTCCCCTAGTTCAACATTTATTAGTTGATGGAACTAATGCATCCATCAATTTCAATTAAACTTGTAGGACAAAGATCCGAACACCTCTATGGATGATGAATTGAGATGGATTTCCATGGGTTTTAACGCTCGGGTCATGAAATGTGAAAAGTATGATGTGAATGGGTATCGCTTCCATACAGAGGATGACCAGAACAGTCGGCCTGATCCCAAAACTATAAACACAGGAGTGTACACCCCAGGACAAAATGAAGTTGAGTACTACGGAAGGGTAGGAAAAATATACGATTTTTCATTCGATCTTGGGGGCGAGGACCTAAATCTAGCTGTGTTCAAATGCCAATGGTTCGACCCATATGAGAGGTTGAGACATACGCCTTCCCTTGGTTTGGTCAAAGTAAACTATTCACCGTTTATGCAGGAGGGAGCCGGTCTTTTTATTGCGGCTACCCGGGCCAGACAAGTTTATTATCTGCCCTACCCATGCTAGAAGGAGTACCTAAAGGGTTGGGAAGTTGTGTTCAAGGTGGCGCCACATGTTAAGCTACCGGACCCGGACGGTAACGATTACTTCTACATTAACCCCATGACATATGAGGGAGTGTTCTATCAAGAGCAACTTGATGATGTTGATGTGGTTCGATACAATGATGTTGATGCCTTGGGTGATGTTGATGTGGATCCAAACGATGACGATGCACGGAATGATGGTGAGATCATTGTGAACGACCAAGACATACTTATCCTAGAGAAATTAAATGAATACGCTGAAGACGAGGAAGAGCCTGCACCTACGTCAGACAATGAAGATGATATGCGTGATAGTGACGATGAGATGGTCGAGGAAACGGTTATAATAGTGATGATTCGTATGGGTTCTAGCAGATGTATGTTCTATTAATATGTCTTTTTCTATATGGTTTATTATTACGAATGCGCTTTTTATTCCTTTTTATTATGTCTACTCCTTCATTATTAATACACTAACTTTTTATTCTCTTTTCAATGCAGGTTCACTAAGTATGGTAAAGGGCAAGGCCGATGGTACTGGTTTGCTAAGCAAACTCGCCGCGAAGGTTAGTCGGAGTGGTCGACCCCGTAATATACCCTCCCGACTACTTGATAATGAGTTCTCAGAGGGAGGTCGAGGGAGAGGTGCCCCTAGAGGAGCACGTGGTGGGGGGAGAGGCCTAGGGGGGCGGTCTTGTGGCCAGAAACTGCGCTCTGTGACCGACATAGGGGGGTCGTCTTCGCGACCTTTCTCTAGGGAGGTAACCTCTGAGGAGGAGTAGGAGGTTGGGAAGGAGGAGGAGGACCAGGAGCTTAGGGAGGAGGATGAGGATGATGGCGAGGAGGGGGATGCTGGCGAGGAGGGGGATGCTGGCGAGGAGGGGGGTGGCGAGGAGGGGGATGGTGACGAGGAGGGGGATGGTGGCGACGAGGGGGGTGCTGGCAAGGAGGGGGTGGCAAGCAGAAGGGTTGGCTGCATGGTGGAGCGCGACTCCCAAAAGCACCTGATACCGAGGAGATGAAGTGGCTCATTAAGCCCAAGGGGAAAAGGTAGGTGCCCCTTAATAATATTTTAAACACATATCATCATTTTGATTGTACACATGCTAATATTTTCATTCTTTTGCAGTAGCTGGGAATATCCTACAGGTGCTCGTGTTCCAAACGGCATCTTCACTATCCTGTTGAAGAAGCGTTGGTCGGGGATGTTCGCTCCGAACCGAAACAACGAGGAGCACAAGATTTTGGCCACGTGCTAGGAGGAGTACGAAGCGGCCTTCCACCCAACCCATGTGACGCCCGCTAAGGCCGTGATATCAAAGTTTTGGGTAAGTTCTCTTGAGAAGCACAATTCTTGAGTTACTTTCATAGTTTATCATCAAATTGTTTAACTCATGGCTTGTTCCATTCTGGTTTCATGAATTTCTGTAGAAATTCTATAGAGTTCTTGAGGAGGACAAGGCCGAGGCCGATGAGTTCTTGTTGCGGGCTGCGAGGAAGCAGGCCCGTCAGTTACAGTATGAGGTGCGCTGGGTGGCCATCACGCATTATTATCACGAGGTATGTAACGCGAAGGTGACCAAGGATGACATGAAGGAGCATAACCTTACATTGACTAAGGAGCAGTACATGTTGGTAGGTATAACAGACTTTTCATTACGACGTTTTTGTGGTAAATTTCATTGTTTCGTGGTCACATGCCATTATGCTTCTTATGTAGGTGCGTCCTGATTGGTGCTTTGGAAAGAATGATGGATGGGAGGGATTGGTGAATCTGTGGGTCGGCGAGGACGCAGAGTTTGCTGCCAAGAGCAAGATAAACAAGGCTAATCGAGGTACCGACAGAACACACCGTCAGGGAAACCGAAACCACTGGCGCCAGAAGAAACTTCAGGTATATCTATGTACATGAAACATTCTTGATCTTCTCTTTACCGTATGTTATTATGTATGACTAACCTTTGTTTGGCGGTGCAGGAGGAGAAATTGAAGCGGCCGCTCTCAGACATCGAGTCGTGGAGGCTCGCCCGTGTGCGGACTAATCCCAAGGCCGGCGAGAGTGAGTACTACGGCCATACGGAGGAGAACCTGGCGTTATACACGAAGGAGTTTCAGAAGTGGAATCCTGGCACATCAGACACCTTGTGTGTGGATACCGACGAGAGGGCTGCCATCAGCATAGGGCCGAAGAGTCATGGTCGGCATCCGATTCTGGATTCTGTGATCACCCCTTCTGTCTCCTACAGGCGGATCCGCGCTACCGACCCAAGGCCGAGCCAACGCCCGTGCCCCAGTGCGTCCTCTACACTCTCACTCCTAGCCAAGGAAAACTCTGTAAGTATTTTCCCTCTTATGTTCTTTCTTTCGACCTTTATTTTCCGCATTGCTATGTTTTATGAGTTCCATCATGTCATATTTGTAGGCCTACATGGACTTCCAACGTCAGCAACTCTTCGACTGGAACGAGAGAGTTGCAGTAGCCACTGAGTACAATAGCCACATGACGCAGCTTCTGGTTGCGTCTATGGCAACCGGGCAGATTCCTACACTGCCACCACCACCACCACCTCCTGGACCACAACCAGTGCCGCCAACATTTGAACAATTCCTGGCAGAACACTATGGCACTCCGGTTAGTACATCACCAAACTATTCAATCACAACTTACTGTTTATTCAATACGATCATATATTGCCTTGCCATCTCTTTTCAAACATGCAGGGAACCGGTGGATCATCCGCCGGTGGTGGTGCTACTTATGGTTCCACTCCTGAGTCACAAAGCCGAGTCACTCCGGTCTGGCGAGCCGGTGGCGGTGGTGGTAGCGGTGACGGTGGTGGTAGCACTAGCGGTGACGACCGTGGCTTTGGCTACCTCGGCTTTGGCAGTGGAAATGATGGCGCTTAAGCCTTTGGCGGTGATGATGTTGTTGGCTTTGTCGAACTTGTCATTATGTTGAACTATGCATATGTTGAACTATGCCTACGTTGAACTATGTTACCTACCTTGAACTTGTCATGTTGTGTATGCAGTGCATTTTGTGTATATGTTGTATATATTCTGTGTATATGCTATGTATTTCAACCAAATAAATCAGGAAAAAAATTATGGTACCTATCGCGATGGCATAACCGTCGACGTAGATGGCACGAGGCACCAGGTTTCGCAACGTTGCAGCTCCTGGCAGCTCCTGGTGACACTATACGCCAACGGTTAAGCCGTCAGAGTAGCTTTACCCCCTATCCCGACGGCCTAGCTGTCGGCATAGTGTGCCACGTGGCCGCTCTACGCATCTCCTGGTGGCCCTCTACGCCGGGATAGGTGGTAAAGCTATCCCGACGGCTTAACCGTCGGCGTAGAGGGTCACCAGGAGCTGCATAGTGGGTCCACGTGGTGATGCATGAATGGTCGGCTTTGCCGTCAACGGCCGTCACTCCCAATTCGTTGCCGAGGGGGTCTCTACGTCGACGGTTGTACGGAAGTCGTCGGCGTATATGCCTATGCCGACGGTTTTTGTATGCCGACGGCCGTCCGTGGGTACGCCGACGTCCGAGTTGCCGACGGAGGTACGCCGACGGCCACCATCGGGGTGCCTTATGCTGACGGCTTTTGGGGCCTATGCCGACGGCCTTATTCTGGTAGTGCATGTTGATGTACTCACCTGTAGGAACACATACGCTTCTTTTGTGAGCATTTTTGAGAGACTGGACAAACATGTCTTGAGATTAATGAAGTCCATCATAAGCACCGCGTTGTTGATGACTCCATCGCTTACCGCTCAAAGAATAATTATGCTTTATCTTGAAATAAATCTAGTAAAAATACGAGCACCATAGAAAGTCTTGGACGGCAGGGTCAATTACAAATTCACAATGAACCTGCCCAACTGAGTGCACTTGGCTCGTTTTTCTTCTTCGAAAACAATGCAAATGCCTCTGTTTTCATACCACCGTACCTAGCGAATAAAGTAGACGATTTCCTCAAGGCGATGTACGGTTATACCAAGACACGACATGGATAGAATCAAACCATGCTAGCAACAAGGCGGAACGTAGACACTACATAATTGGCAATTCTTGTCTCCATCCTGATGAGATCGATGAGATCGCGGCCGGCATGGTGGAGAAACACGTGGTTGTGATATGCGTCGCCGTGAGCGCCCTGGCTATCGCCGCAGCCGTGCTGGGGATCATCGGCGAGGCGACCAAATCCAGGTCTTTCGTCAGGTACGACGGGGTGAACTGCGTCTACCGGAGGACGCCGGCGTTCGACTGCGGCATCGCGGCGGCCGCGTCGCTGCTCACCGGCCAGGCCGTCCTCACGGCGGCCACCGGCTGCTGGGACGGATGCCGGAGGCGATCGTCGTCCGATCATCGGCGCTTTGGTGGCTACTTCGCTTCGATGCTCTCATGGTACGGCATGTACCGTTCAATGGCCTTGTTTGTTCGGCAGTACTGAAAAAGGTCAGGCGCGCTGCATGCAGGTTCCTCGCAATCCTGTCGGCGTGCGCCTTCCTCGCCGGCGCCCTCAGGAACGAGAGAGGGGAGCGGCGGCCCAAGGAGGGCGTTGCCTCTTACTACCAGTGCACCGTCCTTGTTGCCGGAGTGTTCGCCGGCGCCTCGTTCTTGTCAATCGCTGCAACCGCCGTCGGGATCGCCTCCTACATCGCCATTGAAGGAGCGGCGAGCCCTGTGGTGTCACCGCCGGCGGAGCTCCGGGTAGTGTTAGGGCAGCCCCAGCAGCTATAAGTTCGTTAACGATATCCTGCCGGCGACTGTCCTACGTACGTGTGGGTTAACAACTGCACACCGGCGTACCGGGTCGATCCTTAGTGCTTTCGATTGTTTGCTTTATGTATGAGAAGATTTTAGAAGTTGATCGAGTGGTTCAATTTAAGGCTCAAGAAAAGTTCCAGGCTCCAGATCGACTCATTTTTTTGGCTCCAGATCGACTCATAATAGTGTTTCCACTATTCACGAGATAGTTTGTCCCAAAAAACACTTTCACTATTCACGACGCCATTTTTCAGCGTCCGGTCAAACTGAAAAATATTTATGTGCGTTTAGAACTTTTTCAGTACCCCACTAAAATAATTTTCAATGCGATCCGAAACAATTCCGGATTAGTGATTTTCATCTGCGAAAAGCATCTGAAGCGGTTCCGGCAGCTCCGAAACATTTCCGTTTTTTCTTCCGAAAAATTCCCAAAAGCTTTTAGAATGATTCTGGCACCCTCCAAGAATTATCAGGCATGTGCTGAAACCAATTTGACTTAATGGTATCCCCTGAAACAACTTTCAGTTTTACCGAAATTGTTCCAGTGTTCTCTCTACGGAACTTTTCCGCTGTCCAAAACTTTTCCGGTGTCCGAAACTTTTTCGGTGATTTTCTCTCAGACTCCTTGTCTAGCATTCAATAGATAGATGACCCTTAAGCGTGTGACCCTATAGGTTCGGTGAAGCATAGACATGACCCGGAACCTCTTCCGATCAATGATCAACATCGGAGCCGTGGACACCCATATTGATCCCTATACCCACACGAATAAATATTCGAGTGAACCTCCAGTTGCCGTGTGCTATTCCTTTTGCTTCACGATATGTTACAAATAACCGAGGTGAGACATGTAGGCATCCTCGTGGATCAACAACTTGTCCACTATGCCAGTTACCTCGTTGCCGGTATTGTTCTCTTTTCTCGTTCCGGTGTTCCGGCATCCCCGTGATCAAATCACAAAGTGTCTGGCCAGACGATGATGGATACCGTAACACCGAGAGGGCCCAGAGATATCTCTCCATCGTCGGAGGAGCAAATCCCAATCTTGAGCTATCAAGTTACTTGACATACTTTTCCATGAACCCGTAAGCCGCCGTAATAGCCACCCATTTACGGATGACGTTTAACAAACCCCAAAGTTCATGAAGCAAGCATGAAGAAACTCGATACTCTCATGGTCTAAGGAATTATGCAAACATTAACTTCTCTGTGTTATTAACCATTAACTTATGACGAATGTATCTCATAGCATAACATCAATTCGGGTCGATTCAACACAAATGTTCTTCTAACATTGTGCCCTCAAAATTGCCGGCATACCCATGCCCATGATCAGGAAAACAAGATCATCATACAATACTCGAGCCAGTCTTAGAGGCCAGACTAGGAATACAATTTACCGTTTATTATTCCACACATCCATATGAGTCTTCCTTTAAGCCTCGTGGTTATTGTAGACTCGTGAACCATAGCAGTTATAGCATGGAACATAAACCTAATTATGAATAGGAAGACAATCAATAACATTTATTATTGCCTCTAGGGCATATCTCCTACATTTGTAGCCCTAGTTCAAGTTCAATTAGCCGTACAATCATATAGCACTATAAAACAACACAAAAGTTAGAATTAAAAAAGGAAAAGAAAAAAGGCCGGGCTACATGCGTACAGCCCAGCTGCCCAGGGGAGGGCGAGGCCCAAGAGTAGTACGTACAGGTATAGGACGAATTTTTTTTCAAAACTAGTATGGATTTTGTAGCATTTTTTTAAACAGGTGAGTCATTTGAAATATTGTCGAAACTAGTACCCCGTTGGCCATTAGCAGGCCGAAGTGGGGCCTGTCGGCTTACCCTAGGCCGAAAGGGGGCCTGTCGGCCAACCCTAGGCCGAAGGGCCCCAGTCGGCCAATGAAAGGCCAGAGGGGGGCCGAAAGGCCACCTGTCGGCCAATGGCAGGCCGATGGGCCCCTGGATAAGGCCCGGCACTTCTTTCTTCCTCCTCCGACCACTCGTTTCACCCTCCCGCGTCTACTATCTTTCCCCTCTTCACCTCTCACTCCCGTAGCTGTCCGGTGCTTCCACTATCGCGCCGATCTCTTTGCTGGAGCATCCATTTTGTTATTCTCTCCGCGTAAACAATAGATCAGGACGCTCTCCACCGGCCTACGGTATTTTTTTTCTGCGTTTCAACTCAATCAAATGAGAACTGTAGAGTCAGTAGTGGATTTACCTCCAGTTCTACAGGTAAATGGCTTGCCCATTTTGCCGAGCTCCAGGTGGCCCTTGTGGTGCCGTTGATTCTGGTGCGTCCGTATTTACTGTGATGCTCGATCGTCGATGTGCAAGACGTCTTGTAAGATTCTATGTTTTGATTATCTAACTGTGGCATATTCAAATGCCTTTGTTTATAAGTTTATGATCCTTGCTTCCATTCTTGTTGTAGTATGTTTCGTGCAGTGTTAGATCACATCTTGCTCGGTACATTGAGGAGTGCAGAGCTTTAGCTATTCAGAGAGGTGACACAGATATTGATCTTGCTCTGCACAACAGTGAGGGTAACTTATACCATGTTATATTTACACATGGTAGGATGTGTAGTAAGTTCCATGGTCCTTGGTGGGAGGAACTCGTGAATGATTATGGTCTCCGTCATAGTGACATGATGACTGTTATGCTTGAGCACTACGGAACTTATATTAGTGTCGAATTTCATCGGGATGGTATTATGTTGTTTCCTTTACCCCATGTTGGTAAGATATTTGTTTGACTATTTTTCATTTTTTTCAGCTTATACGTCTTGCTCATCTCAGTTAGTGAAATCATTTTTTATAGCTCTTGAGGATCTGAGTGAAACTCAGAGGGAACTTGTTGACAGCTGTTTTTATAGTCGTGGTGTCACTCTGAATTATCATCAAATGTATGTCATGTCGCGGCAACTCTTTGATGACAACTACATACTGTGTACTCCTTTTGTTCATAGGATGGATCGCATGAATGTTATTTCCAAACATATGGTAAGCTTTGGTTTCTGGTTTTTATTATTTGTTTGTTCTTTGCTGGTTAATAGGATGGATCATATAAGTTGCGTGTTTCTGTCAGGTTATTCCTACCATGGTTGTGAGGAGTCTAATGGAATTTGTGGCTATTCCTAGGACTAGTTCTTTACTTCTTGAAATTACTTTGGATTCAGAAGATGATGATATATTTGCGACCATTCCTTGTTCATACTTCATTGGCTTGAGTGATCGAATGGTGTTGAAGAAGAAAGTTTTCGGTAATTTTCTGCTGGCATCGTCTATGGAAGTCAACAATTTGGTGCTCATAACATTCAAACAGCGTGAGGAGGAGCTAGCTGTTGTTTTCAGCTATCTGCCGCAATGAGAATTAAAGACAGGGCCCGTGAAGCCCAGGTACCAGAATAAGCCGAAGATGGAAAAGGAAAATATCCACGTTGTATTAAGTAGATTTAGCTTCGTGTAACTCGAATTTCATCAAGTTGTATCATAATTTCTGCAAACTGTATCTTATGAATCAGTCATACTATTCCCGTTTTTTATTTGCTGCCGTACTGTGCCACCACCTTTATCCCACCATTGTCTCTGACTATTATGTTTCCTGCCATTCTCTCCCGCCATTATGTTTCCCGCCATTCTCTCCCGCCATTCTCTCCCGCCATTCTCTCCCGACCGTTTTCCTGCCATTGCGGTTGTCACCTGCCTATAAAAGGAGGCATTGTATGTGCCTTCCTCCATCGGCAACCAGTACTCGAAAAAACCAGCGCGGTAGTCATTATGAGTTTGCCTTGTTCTGATCAAAGCATTAGGCCTAGCAAATGGAAGAGTGCGAAGTTGCCTCAGGGGGTGGAAGCAGTTCGTTGTTGGTGCGGGGATGTCTGCAAGGTGAAGGAGGTGACGGATTTTTCAGATTGGTTGGGCATGAAGTTTTTCATGTGCGCTAATTATGAGGAAGATCCACCCGTTGGTCCTTCACCTTACATCACACCTCCAGTTAGTTCGAGTCACACAGAATAAACACGTTGTTCATAATTTTGTTCATTTCATATTTATATTTCTGTTTCTTTTCTAGTCTCCCCCGCCCCTGTGCCAGTACTACCATTGGATAGACACGAAAAGCTGGACTGGGCGGTGGCTGAGATTCGTGAAAGAAGTCGTCGAGCATCGGCTAATTTGGACTTGGAGGAGCACCGAGAGAAGGCGACAGCAGAGGAGAAAGCAGAGCAAGAGAGAGTTTGGCAAGAGTATTGTGTCGAGTAGAGGGCTTTTCTTGCTGAGATGAAGAAGAACAACCAAGAAAACCAAATTCGACATGCGGAGGAGCGCCGTCAGCGAGAGGAGGCCCGTGAAGCTGAGAGGCAGAGGAAGAAAGAAAGGGCTCGTGCAGCCCAGGCAGTAGAAGAAGCTGCAGATGGAAAAGGAAAATACCCACGTTAGACTCAGTAGATGTATCTTACTTTCAGCAAGTTGTATCTTAATTTCAGCAAGATGTATCTTCATTTCAGCAAATTGTATCTTAATTTCAGCATGTTGTATCTTAACATCAGTGAGAAGCGTGATACTTCCCTCCCTAGTCTTTCCCGCCATTTGTTCCCGCTGTAGTCTCTCCCGCCACTTTCTCTCCTTGTCGTCGTTTTCTCACGGGGGGTCGCGAGAGACGGAAGATGCCATGGGGTGTCTTGTGGAGGTGAGAGCAAGGCTGCCGTGGATGATCCGGGACGGGTATGCGAATAGCACGCGGTGGTTCACCCAGGTTCGGGGCTCTCCGGAGAGATAATACCCCTACTCCTGCATGTCTGTATATCTGTGGAATATGTGTTACATGGTTGCTCCTGGAGCTGTATTAGAGGAGTAAGAGGGAGCCGGCTGCTCCCTTCCTTGCCTCCCGTGCATACATGCGTGGGCATGAGTGAGAAGGAGAGAGAGAGATGGGAGGAGCTCCCGTGAGTCTGTACGTTTGGAGGCTCCCCTGGTGCCTCTTATAAAGGGAGGCCCAGGGGACAAGGGGTGGCCACCAACCATAATCTGGTCATGGGCGGGCCCCGGGACCAGTCGCGTCGCGGCACGGGTCGCCCTGGGCAGCATCGTCTTGCGGAGTCTGGCCGAAGTCAGTGGCCCGCTGGCCGTCCTGTAGCCATGCTGGGGTGAGCAGCAGAGTGGTTGGGAGCAGGCCGCCACTATAGCCATGCGGGCGCTGACCCCTGACGGGATGGGGCCCACTGTAGCCACGCAAAGCCTATCAGGGGCATCCGATGCTGGGCCGGCTGGGGGAAGGAGCCGGGCGGCAAGGCCCCAGCCGGCCAGCGCACCGAAACCGGCGAAGGAGTAGCCGGTACGCCCAGGCCGGGGGGCGCAATCGACAGAGCGTGGCCGAGCCGGCTAACTACAGTGCCGTCAGGAGGAGTCGGCCAAGTGGAGTCGGCCAGCTACAGTGCCGTCTGAAGGAGCCAGCCGAGTGAAACCGTCCAGCTATAGTGCCGTCAGGAGGAGCCGGCCAAGAGGAGCCGGCCAGCTACAGTGTCGTCAGCTTGCTTCTTCATTTGTCTTGTTGGTCTTGGCATACCGGGGTGGCTTCCCCGATGCTTTAAAATGTTGAGTCGTCTCCTTGAGCCTACCCGGGGGTAATCCCCCCGACAGTAGCCTCCGAGCCTTCGGTCGACTCGCAGAGTCGGGCGGAGGGTTTTCGCAGTTGTTGTCATTGTCGGAGAAGTTGTTGATGCAGATGTTGTCGGTGACGATCGATCGCGGGTCGGGGGGCGACGCGGCTTGCTTCCAGCGGGGGCGCGCCAGCGCACTCGCTGGGTGTAGCCTCCGAGCATCCGGACGACTCGAGGGTTCGGGCGGAGGGTCTTCGCCGTTGCTGAGGTGGACGCTGGTATCGAGGAAGCCGGACATGGACGCAGGGTCCGCCGGCTAGTGGTTTCCAGCCGGGGTGCGCCAGCGCACCCGCTGGGTGTAGCCTCCGAGCCTCCGGGCGACTCGCCGAGTCGGGCGGAGGGTCTTTGCTATTGCTGAAGTAGACGACGGCATCGAGGACGCTGGGCGTGGATGCAGGGTCCGCCGGCTAGTGGTTTCTAGCAGGGGCGCGCCAGCGCACCCGTTGGGTGTAGCCTCCGAGCGAGTCGAGGAGTCGGGCGGAGGGTCTTCGCCGTTGCTGAAGTGGACGGTGGTGTCGAGGACGTCGGGCGCAGATGCGGGATCCGCCGACTGAAAGGTGTGAGGTGCTACCGAAGGCGGACACGAGGTCCGTTGGTTGATAGGCATGAAGCCCTATCGGGGGTGGACGCGAGGTCCGCCGGCTAAAGAGCGCGAGGCGCTGCCGGGCTCGACGGAGAGTCCGTCGGTTGATGGTCGCGGAGCCCTGCCGAAGGCGGACGCGTGGTCCGCCGGCTGATGGGAGCGCAGCCCTGCCTAAGGTGGACGCGTGGTCCGCCGGCTGGTGGGCACGGAGCCCTGTCGAAAGCGGACATCGGGTCGGCCGGCTAGTGGGCGCAGAGCCCTGCTGAAGGCGGACGCGGTGTCCGCCGGCTGGTGGGCGCGGAGCCCTGCCGAAGGCAGACGCGGGGTCCGCCGGCTGGTGGGCACGGAGCCCTGCCGAAGGCGGACACGGGGTCCGCCGGCTGGTGGACACGGAGCCCTGCCGAAGGTGGACGTGGGGTCCGCCGTCTGGTGGGCGTGGAGCCCTACCGAAGGCGGACGCGGGGTCCGCCGGCTGGTGGGCGCGGAGCCCTGCCGAAGGCGGACGCGGGATTAGTTGGCTGCTGGGCGCAGAGCCCTGCCGAAGGCGGACGAGGGGTCCACCGGCTAATGGGCACAGAGCCCTGCCGAAGGCGGACGAGGGGCGATGCGGTGTCCGACGGCTGATGGGCGCGGAGCCCTGCCGAAGGCGGACGCGGGGTTCGTCGGCTGGTGGGCGCGGAGCCCTGCCGCAGGCGGACACGGGGTCCGCCGGCTGGTGGGCGCGGAGCCCTGCCAAAGGCGGACGCGGGGTCCGCCGGCTGATGGGCGCGGAGCCCTACCGAAGGCGGACGCGGGGTCCGCCGGCTGATGGGCGCGGAGCCCTGCCGAAGGCGGACGCTGGGTCCGCCGGCTGATGGGCGCGGAGCCCTGCCGAAGGCGGACGCGGGGTCCCCCGGCTGGTGGGCGCGGAGCCCTATCGAAGGCGGACATGTGGTCGGTCGGCTGGTGGGCGCGAAGCCCTGCGGAAGGCGGACGCGTGGTCCGCCGGCTGGTGGGCGCGGAACCCTGCCGAAGGCGGACGCGGGGTCCATCGGTTGATGGGCGTGGAGCCCTGCCAAAGGCGGACGCGGGGTCCGCCGGTTGATGGGCGCGAAGCCCTGCCGAAGGCGGACGCTTGGTCCCCCGGCTGGTGGGCGCGGAGCCCTGTCGAAGGCGGACGCGTGGTCCTCCGGCTGGTGGGCGCGGAGCCCTGCCGAAGGCGGACGCGTGGTCCTCCGGCTGGTGGGCGCGGAGCCCTGCGGAAGGCGGACGCGTGGTCCGCCGGCTGGTGGGCGCGGAGCCCTGCCGAAGGCGGACGCGTGGTCCGCCGGCTGGTGGGCGCGGAGCCCTGTCGAAGGCGGACACGGGGTCCGCCGGCTGGTGGGCGCGGAGCCCTACCGAAGGCGGACGCGGGGTCTTCCGGCTGGTGGGCACGGAGCCCTGCAGAAGGCGGACACGGGGTCCGCCGGCTGGTGGGCGCGGAGCCCTGCCGAAGGCGGACGCGGGGTCCGTCGGCTGATGGGCGCGGAGCCATGCCGAAGACGGACACGGGGTCTGCCGGCTGATGGGCGCGGAGCCCTGCCGAAGACGGACGCGTGGTCTGCCGGCTGATGGGCACGAAGCCCTACCGAAGGCGGACGCGGGGTCCACCGGCTGATGGGCCCGAAGCCCTGCCAAAGGCGGATGCGTGGTCCGCCGGCTGGTGGGCGCGGAGCCCTGCCGAAGGCGGACGCGTGGTCCGCCGGCTGGTGTGCGCGGAGCCCTGCCGAAGGCGGACACGGGGTCCGCCGGTTGGTGGGCGCGGAGCCCTAAGGAAGACGGACGCGGGGTCTGCCGGCTGATGGGCGCAGAGCCCTACCGAAGGCGGACACGGGGTCTGCCGGCTGGTGGGCACGAAGCCCTGCCGAAGGCAGACACGGGGTCCGCCGGCTGGTGGGCGCGGAGCCCTGCCGAAGGCGGACGCGGGGTCCGTCGGCTGATGGGCGCGGAGCCATGCCGAAGGTGGACGCGGGGTCCGCCGGCTGATGGGCGCGGAGCCCTACCGAAGACGGACGTGTGGTCTGCCGGCTGATGGGCGCGAAGCCCTGCCGAAGGCGGGCGCATGGTCCACCGGCTGATGGTCGCGGAGCCCTGCCGAAGGCGGACACGGGGTCCGTCGACTGGTGGGCGTGGAGCCCTTCCGAGGCTCGGAGGCTCCTCATAGATGATGGTGCAAAAGACAAGGTCAAGTCGGCATAGGTATATGAAATATTTGGTTTGGGTAGTGCATGAGCTTTATGCAGAGGGTGTCGACTCGGTTTCTCCCGAGCCCCCTTAAGTCTTTTTCATGTTCTCTCCGCTCTTTGGCTTTTGCTCTTGCTAGCCGGACAGTCGGGAGCCGGTCTGTAGCTGAGACGAATAGTGGGCCGCGGAATGGAGCGTACAATACTCGGACTCTGGGACCAGACTCGACCGAGCAGAAACTCATAGAAGAAATGACCAAGTTTCCCAAGCCGTTTTCTCCCCGGATGCCTTTCGCGTGTGGCGACCTCCAACTTTTGCTCTTGCTAGCCGGACAGCCGCGGTGCGGTCTGTAGCTGAGACAAAGAGTGGGCCTTTGGTCCCATGCACGCTACTAAGTCGTCCCGTGGGAACGAACGTATCGGGCCCTTTGTCTATCGGTATGATACTTGCCCGAGATTCGATCGTCGGTATCTCTATACCTTGTTCAATCTCGTTACCGACAAGTCTCTTTACTCGTTCCGTAATAAATCATCCCGTGACTAACTCCTTGGTCACATTGAGCTCATTATGATGATGTCTTACCGAGCGGGCCCAGAGATACCTCTCCATCACACGGAGTGACAAATCCCAGTCTCGATTCGTGCCAACCCAACAGATACTTTTGGGGATACCTGTACTGCAACTTTATAGCCACCCAGTTACGTTGTGACGTTTGATACACCCAAAGCATTCCTATGGTATCCGGGAGTTGCACAATCTCATGGTCTAAGGAAACGATACTTGACATTGAAAAGCTTTAGCAAACGAACTACATGATCTTGTGCTATGCTTGGGATTAGGTCTTGTCCATAACATCATTCTCCTAATGATGTGATCCCGTTATCAATGACATCCAATGTCCATGGCCATGAAACCGTGACCATCTATTGATCAACGAGCTAGTCAACTAGAGGCTCACTAGGGACATGTTGTGGTCTATGTATTCACACATGTAGTATGCTTTCCAGTTAACACAATTATAGCATGAACAATAGACAATTATCATGAATAAGGAAATACAATAATAACCATTTTATCATTGCCTCTAGGGCATATTTCCAACAGTCTTCCACTTGCACTAGAGTCAATAATCTAGTTCACATCACCATGTTATTAACACTTACATCACCATGTGATCATATCATGATGTGATTAACACCCAATTAGTTCTGGGGTTTGATCATGTTTTGCTCGTGAAAGAGGTTTTAGTCAATGGGTCTGCGACATACATATTCGTGTGTACCTTGCAAACTTTCTATGTCATATTTGTAGATACTGCTCCCACGCTCCACTTGGAGCTATTCCAAATGGCTGCTCCACTATACGTAGCCAGATTTCTACTAAGAGTCATCCGGATTGGTTTTAAAGCTTGCATCATCGTAACCCTTTACGATGAACTCTTTATCACCTCCATAATCGAGAAATATTTCCTTAGTTCTCAAGTTACTAAGGATAACTTTGACCGCTGTCCAGTGATCCACTCTTGGATTACTCTTGTACCCCTTGACAGACTCATGGCAAGGCACACATAGTTGCGGTACACAGCATGGCATACTATATAGAGCCTATGGCTAAAACATAAGGGATGACACTCATCTTTTCTTTATCTTCTGTCGTGGTCGGGTATTGAGTCTTACTCAATTTCACACCTTACAATACAGTCAAGAACTCCTTCTTTGACCCATCTATTTTGAACTACTTCAAAAACTTGTCAAGGTATGTCTTCGTCGAAAAAACTTATCAAGCGAATTGATCTATCCCTATAGATCTTGATGCTCAATAAAATAGTAGCTTTATTTGGGTCTTCCTTTGAAAAACTCTTTTCAAACAACCCTTCATGCTCTTCCAGAAATTCTACATCATTTCCGATCAATAATATGTCAACTACATATTCTTATAAGAAACTCTATAGTGCTCCCACTCACTTTCTTGTAAATACAAGTTTCTCATAAACTTTGTATAAACTTAAACACTTTGATCACCTCATCAAAGCATATATTCCAACTCCGAGATGCTTGCTCCAGTCCATAGAAGGATCGTTGGAGTTTGCATACTTTTTAGCATCCTTAGGATTGACAAAACCTTCTGGTTGTATCACATACAACTCTTCCTCACAGAAACCGTTACGGAAACCTTGTTTTGTCATCCATCTGTCAGATTTCATAATCTAAAAATGCAGCAACTGCTAACATAATTCTAATAGACTTTTAGCATCACTACAGATGAGACAATCTCATCGCATTCAACTCCTTGAACTTAGCGGAAACTTCTTTGCGACAAGTCGAGCTTTATAAACGGTGACATTTCACCATTAGCGTCTATGTTTATCTCAAAGGTCCATTTGTAGTCAACGACCTGCCATTCAACACGCAAGTCTACCAAAGTCCATACTTGGTTTTCATACATGGATCCTTTCTCGGATTTCATGGCTCCTAGCCATTTGTTGGAATCCGGGCCCACCATCGCTTCTCCATAGTTCGTAGGTTAATCGTTGTCCAACAACATGATTTCCAAGACAGGATTGTCGTACTACTCAGGAGCAGTACGCGTCCTTGTCGACCTACGAGGTTTGATAGTGACTTGATCCGAAGCTTCATGATCATCATCATTAACTTCCTTTTCAACTGACGTAGGCTCTACAAAAAAACTCTTACTGTGCTACGCTACTCTCTGGTTGAAACAAAGGTTCAACAACCTTATCAAGTTCTATCTTCCTCCCACTCAATTCTTTCGAGAGAAACTCTTTCTCAAGAAAGGACCCGTTCTTAGCCACAAACACTTTTGTGCTTGAATCTGAAATAGAAGGTATACCCAATGTCTCTTTAGGGTATTCTATGAAGATGCATTTGTCTGCTTTGGGTTCGAGCTCATTAGGTGAAAACACTTTTCACATAAGCGTCACAGCCCCAAACATTAAGAAATGACGGCTTAGGCTTCTGTCAAACCATAATTCTCACGGTGTCATCTCAACAGACTTAGATTGTGCCCTATTAAAGTGAATGGATTTGTCTTTAATGCATAACCCCATAACGATAGTGGCCAAACGATAAGAGACATCATAGTACTCACTATATCCAATAGAGCACGACTACGATGTTCAGACACACCATCACTATGGTGTTCCAGGAGGCGTGAGCTGTGAAACAATTTCCACATTGTCTAAAATTGCATACCAAACTCGTAACTCAGATATTCACCTCCACGATCATATCGTAGACATTTTATCTTCTCGTCACGATGATCTTTAAATTCACTCTGAGACTCCTCGAACCTTTCAAACATTTCGGACTCGTGTTTCATTAAGTAAATATCCCCATACTCACTCAAATCATCAGTGAAGGTAAAGAAAAATAACGATATCCACTGTGTGTTTCAACACTCATTGGACCACATACATCAACATGTATTCATTCCAATAAGCCACTTGCCCGCTCCATCATACCGGAACACGGGGTCTTAGTCATCTTGCCCAAGAGGCATGGCTCGCATGTCTCAACCGATTCGAAATCGAGTGAGTCAAAAGATCCATCATCATGAAGTTTCTTCATGCGATTTATACCAATATGAAAATTAAGCGGCAGTGCCACAAGTATGTGGTACTATCATTATTAACTGTGTATCTTTTGGTACCAATGTTATGAACATGTGTACTACTACGATCATGATTCAATAAACCATTTCGAGTGGGTGCATGACCATTGAAGGCATTATCCATGTAAACAGAATAACCATTATTCTCTAACTTATATGAATAACCGTATTGCACTAATCATGATCTAATCACGTTCATGCTCAACGCAAACACCAAATAAAATTTATTTAGGTTTATCACAAATCCCGAAGGTAGAGAGAGCGTGCGGTGGTGATCACATCAATCTTGGAAACACTTCCAACACACATCGTCACCTTTCACCTAGCTAGTCTCCGTTTATTCCGTAGCTTTTATTTCGAGTTGCTAACACTTAGCAACCGAACCAGTATCCAATACCCAGGTGCTACTAGGAGTACCAGCAAGGTACACATCACTAACACGTATATCAAATATACTTTCATCGACATTACCAGCCTTCTTATCTACCAAGCATCTAGGGTTTTTCCGCTTTAGTGAACATTCTCCTCATAACAAAAGCACTAAGTCTCGGGTTCGGGCTCAACCTTGGGTTTCTTCACTAGAGCAACAATTGGCTTGCCATTCCTAAAGTTTTTCCCTTCTTGCCCTTGCCCCTTTTGAAACTAGTGGTTTTCACTTAACCATCACCACTTGATGCTCCTTGATTTCTACCTTCGTGGTGTCAAACATCATGAACAACTCAGGGATCATCTTATCCAACCCTGGCATGTTATAGTTCATCACGAAGCTCTAGTAGCTTGGTGGCAGTGACTTGGAGAACTGCATTAATCACTATCTCATCTGGAAGATTAACTCCCACTTGATTCAAGTGATTGTAGCACCCAGACAATCTGAGCACACGCTCACCGATTGAGCTATTCTCCTTTATCTTGTAGGCAAAGAATCTTGTTGGAGGTCTCATACCTCTCAACATAGGCACGAGCCTGAAATCCCAATTTCAGCTCTTAGAACATCTCTTATGTTCCGTGACATTCAAAACGTTTTGGAGCCTAAATTCTAAGTCGTAATGCATGACGCACTGAACTATCACGTAG
This sequence comes from Hordeum marinum, assembly GCA_022496015.1. NCBI lineage: Eukaryota > Viridiplantae > Streptophyta > Magnoliopsida > Poales > Poaceae > Hordeum > Hordeum marinum. The sequence continues at coordinate 46,185,719 of CM039673.1, read as the reverse complement.
TCATCAAAAAGTGCCTGTCATATGTTCACAACATCTACATTCAACGCTTGAGGGAGTGGTGCACTTAGCGGTGCATCAAAGACATAAGCTTTCTGTGCAGCAATGAGGACAATCCTCAGATCACGGACCTAGTCCGTATTATTGCTACCATCAACTTTCAACTTATTTTTCTCTAGGACCTTATCAATAAAACTGGGGAGCTACAGCGCGAGCTATCTACGACATAATTTGCAAGGACATTTTTAGACTAAGTTCATGATAATTAAGTTCATCTAATCAAATTATTAATGAACTCCCACTTAGATAGACATCTCTCTAGTCATCCAAGTGACACATGATCCATGTCAACTAGCCCGTGTCCGATCATCACGTGAGACGGACTAGTCATCCATGGTGAACATCTCCATGTTGATCGTATCTTCCATACGACTCATGTTCGACCTTTCGGTCTTTCGTGTTCCGAGGCCATGTCTGTACATGCTAGGCTCGTCAAGTCAACCTAAGTGTTTTGCGTGTGTAAATCTGGCTTACACCCATTGTATGCGAACGTTAGAACCTATCACACCCGATCATCACGTGGTGCTTCGGAACAACGATCCTTAGCAACAGTGCATAGTTAGGGTGAACACTTTTCTTGAAATTTTAGTGAGAGATCATCTTATTTACTACCGTTGTTCTAAGCAAATAAGATATAAACATGATAAACATCACATGCAATCAATATAGTGACATGATATGGCCAATATCATCTTGCTCCTTTGATCTCCATCTTTGGGGCACCATGATCATCACTGTCACCGGCACGACACCATGATCTCCATCATCATGATCTCCATCGTCGTGTCTTCATGAAGTTGTCTCGCCAACTATTACTTCTACTACTATGGCTAACGTTTAGCAATAAAGTAAAGTAATTACATGGCGTTTATGATTGACACGCAGGTCATACAATAAAATAAGGCAACTCCTATGGCTCCTACCGGTTGTCATACTCATCGACATACAAGTCGTGAATCCTATTACAAGAACATGATCAATCTCATACATCACAATGCATCACATCACATCCTTTTGGCCATATCACATCACAAGGCACATGCTGCAAAAACAAGTTAGACGTCCTCTAATTTGTAGTTGCAAGTTTTACGTGGCTGCTATAGGTTACTAGCAAGAACGTTTCTTACCTACGCCAAAACCACAATGTGATATGCCAATTGCTATTTACCCTTCATAAGGACCCTTTTCATCGAATCCAATCCGACTAAGGTGGGAGAGACAGACACCCGCTAGCCACCTTATGCAACAAGTGCATGTCAGGCGGTGGAACCAGTCTCACGTAAGCGTATGTGTAAAGTCGGTCCGGGCTGCTTCATCCCACAATACCGTCAAATCAAGATAAGACTAGTAGTGGTAAGCAAATTAACAAAATCGACGCCCACAACAACTTGTGTTCTACCCGTGCATAGATTCTACGCATAGACCTAGCTCATGATGCCACTGTTGGGTGACGTAGTAGTAAATCAAAATTTTCCTACGTGTTCACCAAGATCCATCTATGGAGAAACCAGCAACGAGTAAGGGAAGAGTGGATCTTCATACCTTTGAAGATCGCTAAGCGGAAGCGTTACAAGAACGCGGTTGATGGAGTCGTACTCGCAGTGATTCAGATCGCGGTAGATCCGATCAAGTGCCGAACGGACGGCACCTCCGCGTTCAACACACATGCAGCCCAGTGACGTCTCCTACGCCTTGATCCAGCAAGGAGGAAGGAGAGGTTGGGTAAGAGCTCCAACAGCAGCACGACGGTGTGGTGGTGGTGGAGTAGCAAGGTATTCCGACAAGGCTTCGCCTAAGCGCTGAGGAGGAGGAAGAAGAGAGGTAGGGCTTCGCCGTGTGAGAGAGAGATCAACTCGTGTCTCAAAACAGCCAAAACCTCAAGTATATATAGGAGGAGGGACGTGTAGGGCTGTCTTGTCCTTTACTCCAAAGAGGAGAGGTTCGGCCGATTAAAAGGGAGAGTCCACCTCCCACAAGGGAGGTGGATCTCCTCCTTTTAAATCCTTTTTGGCCCTATCTCTTATCCCTAGCCGCATGGGCCTTTAGAGAAAGTCTTGCCCAGACCAATAAGGGCTGGAACACTTTATCTAACAGCCCATGTGGTCCTTTGGTCGTCACACCCCTCCCGGGGGTCCTCCGGCACCCTCCCGGCACTCCTGGTACACTACCGATGAGCCCAAAAACTTTCCGGTGACCAAAACTGGACTTCCTATATATCAATCTTTACCTCCGGACCATTCCGGAGCTCCTCGTGACGTCCGGGATCTCATCCGGGACTCCGAACAACCTTAGGTAATCACGTATACCATTTCCCTATAACCCTAGCATCATCGAACCTTAAGTGTGTAGACCCTACGGGTTCAGGAGACACTTCTCCGGCCAATAACCAACAGCGGGATCTGGATATCCATGTTGGCTCCCACATGCTCCATGATGATCTCATTGGATGAACCACGATGTCGGGGATTCAATCAATCCCGTATACAATTCCCTTTGTCTATCGGTATGATACTTGCCCGAGATTCGATCGTCGGTATCTCTATACCTTGTTCAATCTCGTTACCGGCAAGTCTCTTTACTCGTTCCGTAATACATCATCCCGTGACTAACTCCTTGGTCACATTGAGCTCATTATGATGATGTCTTACCGAGTGGGCCCAGAGATACCTCTCCGTCACACGGAGTGACAAATCCCAGTTTTGATTCGTGCCAACCCAACAGATACTTTCGGGGATACCTGTAGTGCAACTTTATAGCCACCCAGTTACGTTGTGACGTTTGATACACCCAAAGCATTCCTACGGTATCCGGGAGTTGCACAATCTCATGGTCTAAGGAAACGATACTTGACATTGAAAAGCTTTAGCAAACGAACTACACGATCTTGTGCTATGCTTAGGATTAGGTCTTGTCCATCACATCATTCTCCTAATGATGTGATCCCGTTGTCAATGACATCCAATGTCCATGGTCATGAAACCTGGCTGTGAAGAGTCTGCGGGCTAGGTCTATCTGCTGAAGCTAGGAAGAATCTGCGGGCTGATGATAGAAATAGCCCCCTGGTTGTGAAGTAGGTGGTTGCTGCCAGCAGTAGCCCCCTGGCTGTGAAGGAGGTGCTTGCTACCAGGAGGAGCTACCTGGTTGTGAAGGAGGTGGCTGCTGCCAGGAGTAGCCCCCTGGCTGTGAAGTAGGTGCCTGATGCCAGGAGGAGCCCCCTGGCTGTGAAGGTGGTTCCTGCTACCAGGAGGAGCTTCCTGGCTGCGAAGGAGCTGCCCGCTGCCAGGAGGAGATCCCTGGCTGTGAAGGGCGAGGTTCTGAATGCTGCACAGAGGGGCGTGGCGGACGATTTATTGCACGAGTGTCAACAACATCGGAAGATCGCCTACAAGTAAGGGTTGTGACAATTCCGCGTATCTTCGCTTGAAGACTCTTCCACCTTGTTACTGCATCTCGTTGTGGGATATTTTCTCCTCTCTCGAAGCGATTCACTAAAGCGGTAACCTCCTCTAGCGCCTGAGATGACAATTCACCCTGTACATAGAAAGTTAAGCAATTGTACATGTTCAGGTTTACGGAAAACGTAGCATGTGAGAAAAACAAAGGACATACCGCGTGGTGTTTGGTTCCCACAACTGAGGCAGTTGGGAATAGATCGCTAGCGAGAGGAACTAGGATATGTTTCGGAGCAGATGATGGAATCAAGTAGATCCTCGTGCTCTGTCTATAACGCCTCAGATACACCCCGTACCTGTCCCAGTCGAAGACACGAAGTTCATCCCATATATTTGTCGGGGCAGTATTCCATTCCTCGACGTAAGGTCTGATATCACTAACCCAAGAAGCATGAGACCTGTTTCCTCCGTTGCGACTGTACCTGATATTGAAATGCATGTAACATGAGTAGCTGCAACCTGTTAATGCGGAGATGAGAACCAAAGTAATATTACTTACTTGTGCACGTGAGCTGGTAATCGTGAAATAACCGGAATGTCGGGCTCTTGGAACAGACCGAACTGTCTCATCACCCTATTAACGGCCATCTCCTCAACCGTCACATCGAAGACCAACTTGGCCTTGGTCATCCAGTAATGCTGATATCTAGTGCAATATCCAGAAATCCCCTTTGGGTACCTATCTGAAATAGAATTACGGGTGTACGGTTCCCATATAACCTGATCCTCTTCCAGAGTATCAAACTGCGCCGTGAAGGAGGGGTAGCAGCCCCTCACCTGGCTAGGCGTAAACTGTCTCTGTTCATCACAACAAACATTAGTACATAATATTGAATAGCGAGAAATAAACATTACTAATTCATATTGTTAATAATGAAAATACCTCTCTTCGTGTCCAAACAGACCCCATAATAGGCAAGTCACCGATAGAAGGCACGTAATGTCCAGCCATGTCCTCGTTATCAAAAGGTTTGTCAATGCTCATGTAGGGTCGACCAATGGGGAATCTCTCATAAGACCAAAGCTGCAACAGAAGTGGACATCCGAGAAGACCAGATTTCCTAGACCTCAACTAGCAAGCTTTGCAAAGGCCTCTATAGGTAGCTGCTAACACGGCAGAACCAAAACTCCTTCGCACAATGTTCTCAGGGGAACGTGCCTCAGCTATCTCTCGTGCAATGCTGATCAGTCGTGCATCTACAGTGGTCATGTGGTTGTCTGTGAACATAGTCTTGTCGAACAACCACATAATATATGCCTCTAGGGACCGGTCAATCTGTGACTCTGACAACTGATAAGTAGGATATCCTAAGGCAACAATCTGAAACTTGCTCAACCACCTGAAAAGAGGCCCGTGCCGATCGTTCTCTAGTACCGTGGTAGTTGGCATCGCAGCCAGAAAACAGGCATGCATAGAATCTAGCCAACCAGATTCTACCTCTAAAGGTCCTATGATAGCACCGGTCAGAGGTAATCACAACAAGTAAGACACGTCCTATAAAGTAGGAGCCATCTCTCCCCAGGAAAAGTGGAACGTATGTGCCTCTGGTCTCCATCTATCTACTAAGCAGCTAAGGAGTGACCTGTCGTAAGAGAAGCGTGCTACTGGCCTCTTGTGCAGCTCCCTTGGTTCACCCGCCTTATCCAAATCCGGGTGATCAACCCACTCATCCAATGTACCCTCAACCAGTCGTGCCAAGGGTAGAAGTCCAGCCCAATTCAGCCTACAAAATGAACAGAATGTAGCTTACAATTAGCTTCTATCAAAACGATGTCGAACGTACTAAGTGATTGTACCGACACATACCTACCAACCCATGCAGGGTGTATCATCCAGTTAGACTTTGGGGTGCGAATAATCAACACGTCTAAGTTCGTGCCCGATTCCGTAAGTGCGCATCGGTGCCCTCTATCGATATCAGCATTAAGCATCGGATACGAAGCCATATCTGTAATAAAAATAAAAACTTAATATTCGAAAGGCATATATATTACAAATAAAAACATAGTGCACACATATTATAAATTATAAAAACATAGTGCACATATATTACAAATAAAAACATAGTACGACATATTACAAATTAAAAACATAGTCCCACGTATTACAAATAAAAACATAGACCGATATATTACAAATTAAAAACATAGTCCCACATATTACAAATATAAACATAGTCCCACAGATTATGTAGCTTCTAAGTTATTCATTCCTCGTCCGCCCCTTCGTCCTCGAGAGCCACATCCACCACGACTGCCAGGACCTCCTCTTACAACTGTTGTTGCAGTCGTCGATGCGGAAGCACTAGTCGATGTGGAAGCACCATCTTTCTTTAGTGTGGGGCAATATTTCATCCTATGCCCATACGCCGCACAGAGAAAACATTGTCTGGTTGCTCCACCAGCTTCAGATTGGTCCATATCGTTTCGGATGCGCTTTACCTTACGCTTGCCCCTGCTAGTTCGCCGTAGTCCTGGATCCGGGATGTATACTCTATCGGCATCATTTACCTTGTTGAAATTGCCGACGACTCTGAACCCTATCATCTCACATGTCCAGACATTGAGTACTGCCTCCTTTGAATAGTACGGAGACACGAAGTATATAGCGTCCAACTGAATCTGCCCACAGGCAGCCAACACATGTGAGCAAGGCAGGTGCAACAACTGCGGCTTGTTGCGTGTACACTCACAAGTTGGATAAAATTCTGCTCCAATTGTAACCTCATGCGTCTTCACCTCATTTGCAGAACCAAAACCATCAGTAGGAAGCTGAACCTCGTACCTCCTTTCCTGATTACCTATGAGTGTGACGGTGTGCTTCTTGGCTTTCTTTATCTTCTCAGCCATATACTCCATGACACGGCTGCAGTAAGGAGTGTTCTGATTAACTTCAATATGCTTCCTTGCCAACTCATGTCTTTCTATGAAATACCTCACAGTGCCATGTAATACACCCTCCACAATAGTTGTCAGTGGCAATGCTTTATTCCCTCTGAGAACAAAGTTATAGATCTCTGCAAGATTGGTTGTCATGTGGCCATACCTAGCTCCATGGGTGTCATTCAGCAAAGACCAATTAACTGGAGGCTCTTTCTCTATCCACTCAGAAAAATTCTTTATTGCCCTGCCGTTCTTTCTCTTCGTATTGGGAGGGTCAATTGCTGGCAAGTCACAAAGACCAACTGGCCCCTCCATCTCCGCAAGGAGTGCCGTTAATTTAACTTGGTCTTTTTCCATTTTCTTCCTAGCAACAACCTGCTTCTTACTGAACTCATCTAGTTTCGACCAAATAAAATCATATTTGCGCCGCTGGTTCTGCTTGCATAACTTCTTGAACAAGTTCATCAACCGTTTGTTCTTGAACTGTGAGTAAAAATTAGCACCTAAATGTCGCATGCACCACCGGCTTTGTAAGTCCTTCCAAGGTGTTTGCTCGGCAGCACTTGGATTACTCAGTGTTTTCACGGCCTTCAATATACAGGCGTGTCTGTCATGAATGAGGCACACATTTGGTCTTTCCTTCATGATCGCAATTTTAATTTGACGGAAGAACCATACCCAGCTCGGAAAGTTCTCACCCTCCACAAATACCATGGCTAGTGGGATGATTTGGTTGTTCCCGTCCACATCAATAGCAGTCGGGATTTGCCCTTTATACAGACCAGTCAGGAATGTACCATCCACAAACATCACTAGAGGACAATGCCTGAAAGCTTCTATGCACATACCGAAAGAGAAGAATACCCGTTTCAACACCTTGTAATCCGGTATGCTTTCCAACCTCGTGTGCTGAATGTTAACATAAGTGCCGGGGTTCCTCTCCTTCAGTATGTCAAGGAGACGGACAACATTATCATAGGAGTCGAAGAACGTCCCAAACCTCTCCTCCATCGCCTTCTGCTTAGCTCTCCAAGCCTTCCCATATGTAATGTCATACTTCCATCTGACCTTCACTGCCATCTAGATGTGTTTTGTTTCCATATCTTTCTTCTTCACTATCTCAGTATACATGAGTTGCGCTATGAGAGTTGAAGTAAGGTTTGGATGACGAACCAACAAGTTTTTCCTAACACAATTATGCGGTACAACATTTGTCACAACCCAGTGGATGTGATACTTTGGCACATGGACGTGCACTCGCAGGACAACCTGATTCAACACACTTGACGGTATATTTCGTTGGACTAGATATGTGTGTCCGGAATACCCTCTGCGTAGACATAGCCCACTTTATCACCGCATACTTCATTTTTTTCTTCGTGTCAAACATAGCCCCGATCTGGACTTGATTCAGATTATATTGCCATGGAGTCTCATGGCCATCGTTGACAGCAAAGCCGACCGATATGTCCTGCTCCCAAGCAGCAGGAATTGGTACCTCCTCCTCATCCTCGGAATTTTCAGAATCAAGTTCCTCTACAATCCCATCCTCGTCCTCTGCCTGCATCACCCTCTGCATTTCCTCGCCTTCCTCATCCGCATCAGCAACACCAGAGGCAGCTAGTACTACCATTTGAATACTCTTACCGGCAGCATGACCACTACCAATATCTGACTCATTGTCGACTTGAGTATCATTCACAGTCGTTGGTTGTGTCCCAAATACATAAATCTCGTTAGCCACTTGACTACTCTGGCCTAGATCATACCCCACGGTTGGCGGTACGATGTTCTCCTCCTTCGCCACTGGTTGCACTAGGGCATAAGGATGGATTCTTTAGTCTCTACAACGACTTAACAGAGACAACCAATGATGGCTCCTATCTATCGGAATCAAATACCAGTTAACATTTTTATAGGAGTTGGGCCACAAGGCATGAATACTGACGGAACAAACATCGGGGTCGAGGCCAAAACTAGTAGTCAACCAGTGCTTCAACTGCCTAATGTCCACTCTGTCCGGGTCTGAAAGTGTCATCTCGCCTGATTTAAACTCGCTAAGATCAACCCCCAACTCATTATATCGAACAGTACCAGGGCCGTAATACACAGTCAGATTTACGGATTCAGACATTTTAACCTGGTCAGAAAATATCACCTCCTCATTATTTGCAATGAATATATCGATACTAAAATAAAACTTACACTGTAATGTATCTCAAAAAACCTACACTTAAATGAGCTACACAAAACATAACGGACTGACTAATCCTACTATTTCTACACACAAACTTACTATGACGAAACTAACTAATCCTACACTACAAAAACATAAACTAAAACCCGATACTAATATGACTACACTAACTAAAACTACACTAATATGACTACACTAAAATCACTACACTTACATAAATAACCAAAAATAACTACGCTGCTAAAAATAATATAAACTAAATGTATGTACATTACAAAAATAACCAAAAAAAAGGGAATTAACAGCAAAAATTTATACCTTCGACGCGTGAGTGCACTTCTTCTTCCTCTCCACCTTCTTCTTCCTCTCCACCACCCCACCTTCTCACCATTGAAAGCTCCACCACCACACCATCTTCTCCTCCACACGAACAAACCAGTACACCGTTGCGAAAAATAAAACCGTAGGGCGGGGGAGAAATACACGATCTATCAATTCATCGGATTGAATCAGCAAATGAGTGGAGGGATTGGGAGATCAAGGAGGGGTGATTTCAGCCTAGAAAGAGTGAAAAATGGAGGGAGCAAGGAGGAAGAAGGGAGCCTGGCCAACAGGGGCCTTATCAGGGGCCTTTCGGCCTGGGACAGGCCGACAGGGTATTACTTTTGCAATTTTTTCAGTCTGCACCCTTATTTTCAAAATTGCTATAAAATTATACTATTTCTGAAAAAAATTCTACAGGACAACACCTCAAGCCCTCAACACGAACAAATCTCTTCGCCGCCAGCCTCTACGGCCGCCGCCGCCGCCGCAGGCTCCCAACAGGATCAATTGCTAAGCCCTGAGTCGCGATGTCTTCCGCCGCAGGAGAGCCGTCGGCAAAGGCAAAGCCACGGCGGCAGCATCACCTGTACCTTGTCTTCGACGACTGGTGTCGTGGATACAGCATCCGGAAGGTAAGCCTGTCGCCCAGCTCTGGCCGTCATCAGCAGCCGGCGGCCGTCTCACCAGGCCAACAAGATGAAGCCAAGTGTGAAGCCCCGCCCCCACCGGTGCGGCGGCGCTTGCCTCCGCCTTTAGTCCGCATGGTGGCCCCGCGTTCCTCTCCCAATTACTTCATGGCGGCCTTCGGCTCCAGGATCTTGGCGATGCATCCGCCCGGAGACTCTATGGCCGTGGGTGACGAGGGCTCGTCGGAGAGCTACTTCCCCATGTTCGGCGTCCGGTCGCGAGGCATCACCTTCGGCCCTTGGAAGCAACGAAGCGAGCACCCGTGGATGACGGATGCCCCCATCTACCTCCCCGCAGTGTTTTGATTTTCAGTTTGCCATTTTTCTTGACCCAGAACGAAATGGCCGAATTTCGGTCATTTCAAAAAAATCGGCAATATTTCGGACGAATTTGTAAAACCAAATTTTGAATTTTCACCCAAAATTTGACCGAAATTTGGCCGAAATTCGGCAGAAATTTGAAAAAAATCACAGAATTTTGAAATCTAGCAGAGCGAAAGCATAGCAACCCAACAACCATCATGAGTAATCATATAATGTTCAACAATTATCTAGGAATTAAAATAACAACATCAGTCCAACATAACCCTCATGCACATTGGTTCTGAACTTGACAGCCACAATCATCACACCATATTTCAAAGTTTTAATACTTCAATACAACCAACAATAGACTTTAAAAGTTTTCACATAGAAACAGATCCAAAAGACATCCATCAAAGCATCACACCGAACAGCAGCTCCAAAAGAAATCAATGAAAGCATGCATAGGTAGGTCTTGTTCCATTGAGAAAGCTCCAGCTTCTATGCTCAAATCCTCCAACCAACATCATGCTCCAAGCTCCAACTAGCATCATATCAGCTAGGTGCCATTTCAAAGACAAATACAAGTGATAAGTAGCATTCAGAACAGCACTAATATGTGATAATTAGCAACTAAAATAGAGTGTTAAGTAGGAACTACAACATCACTACTAGGTGAGAAACTAGAACAACAATACTAATCATACAGAATGAGCATAAACATTAGAGCACCAGAAAAATTAAAGATCAACCTACTTAAAGAAAGCAATGTAGATCAAGCTGCAAAAAGATCAACCTGAATCAGAAACACCAAAAAGAAAAGACTTACCAAATCTACGAGTAGAGGTTGTTGACGTGCTTGGTCTTCTTCCTGTTAAGTCGTCCAGATCTACGAGTCTCCAAATTGCCAATGCTTGTTGTTGTATCCTTTTCAACTTGTACTTGTGTCTCTTCTTCAAGTTGCATTTGTGTCTCTAGCTGATCTTGTAGACCATCCTCACTCACCTCATCATCATCTTCAATGTCATTATCAACATATTCATTCTCTCCATCATCATCCTCACTCTCAGTTTCAACAAACTCATTCTCATCATCATCACTCCTCTTTCTTTTCTTGTTACTACCCTTTGAACCAACATAAGAAGCCTTCCTGCTTGAGTTGAGATGCCTTATTTTCTCAAAAACAGCACTAGCTGCATCAGCTCCATCCACAATTGGATCCTCTACATCCTCATTCAACCACTCCATTATTGCATTTGTTTCATCAAACATTGTTGTATCCATTAGCAATGCACTTGGATCAATTTCTTTATCTATATATCTCTCTTTCCCTTCATCTTCTTCAGCACGTATCTTCAAGGGTTTAATAGTAAACCAAGTAAATTATAAGACATGCAAGGAAACACAAGGTAGAAAGTAAAAGTGTTGATTTATACCTTTAGGTTGTAGCGGACAGAAACTAGCTTGTCGAGCTTGTCATATAGAAGACGATTCCTTTGCTTTGTATGCACCAAAGCAAAAGCGCTCCAATTTCTCTCACACCCACTAGAGGAGATACATTGTGAGCAAATTCTCATTGCACACTTCTGTAATGCAGGAACATCCCCTCCAAACTGAAACCACCATTGGGATGCAAGATAACACCAATTAATTTTCAGAAATTCAAACCGGAAGAAAATGGAAATTCTAAAACTAAAACACCATGATTTACTTGGCTCCATTCTTGCCGCAGCTTCTTCTGCCAGCCTGGTCCCAAACCTCCCTTGGCACTCCCTAAACTTCCTCACTTCATCAATGGCTGAAAGAGCACTCACTGGATCTAGTATCTTCGCTATTGCATCTGTTAGTGAAGTGGCATAATCGGTGTCGTTGCAAAGGTTCAGCTTGTAATGTGTATATGGATCAAGGACGGCAGCTGCAAAACAACAGAGCCACGTGAATTAAAAAAACAGAAAAATGAGATAACAGAAATTGCGAAGGTTGAATTATTTATCACTACCTGCAACCATTAATGTATCTTCTTCCATCACATCTATGCTCTTACCCACCTTGCGCATGAATGTAAGGTACAACCTTGATGTAGGGCCAAGATGGGCTTCCATCATTTGTATAGCGAGCATCATACGCTTTTTGAAGCCAGAAAGTGTGCATTGTTTTTGTGTATCTGCATACCTCATGGCCATATAAAGTGGCCTCAAAGAACCCAATACCCACTCTAGTGCGTTCCACCAAACATTACTAGACAAACACTCTTCTGCAAACACATACCCAGGCTCATACCTCCACTGACACTCCTTCCAATCCTTTGAAACCATCCACTCCCTAAATTTATCTTTCTTGGAATGGTAACTATCAAGGAACATGAAGACAGTCCCAAAACGGGTGGCATTTGGTCTAATCAGTTCACCACCTATGTTCTTCTTCATATTATCATGGAGATTATTGTGCTTATGCATGAACCTACAGATTGTCTTGGCACTCTTGACTATCACATCAACCTCAGGAGATTTAGCTATATCTTTTAGCATAAGATTGACGGTATGGGCAGCACATGGTTGCCAAACAATATGAGAGTATTTTGGTTCTTCTATAAGGGTTTTGCAAGCTTTCTTATAATTAGATCCATTATCGGTTACTATTTGAACTATATGCTCATGCCCTATCTCTTCTACAACCTTTTCAATCTCTTTATAGATAAAGTCTGCAAAATTATGTAAAATGCATATACATAATTAGAACAAGGCATTAAGAACATAAAACAATTATAGGACAGATCCAAGTATTCAAGAAACAAATATTGTAAGAACTTATGTAAAATGAAACTACACCTAATTAGAACAAGGCATTAAGAACATAAAACAATTATAGGACAGATCCAAGTATTCAAGAAGCAAATATTGTAAGAACTTACGTAAAATGAAAATATACCTAATTAGAACAAGGCATTAAGAACATAAAACAATTATAGGATAGATCCAAGTATTCAAGAAGCAAGTAAAGTGCTAAGAAGAGAAGGAAGAAGTAACCTGAATTCTGAGTCTGGCCGGATGCATCAATAGTATTGAGGAAGAACATTCGTGCATTACAATACACCATGAAGTTTATGATGCTCATTCCTGTAGGACCAGTCCAAGAATCGCACATAAGAGTCACACCAAAGTTCTTCCAGTCTTGTTTGAATTTTTGAAGAAACGAATTAGCTTCATCATAGTTGGCCTCCAAATATTGCCCATCAATCTCCTTCCCGGTTGGTATAGGAATGGGCCCTAATTGTTGAGTGATCTTCACAGCAGCTCGAAAGTATGGACAATCAGCTTTAAGTCCAGCAATATCATTGGCATGAAAAAACTTGGACCAAGCTAGGCCAAGTGCATCTCTTGAATTACGATTCAAAGCACTACTGATCTTGGGTTGCATAGATACTTTGTTGCTGGATAATTGCTTGTCAAGATAGGCGGCGATACTCCTTTTACCAACAGAAACATGCACATCACCCACACACCCCCTGCCAATTCTCCTTTCAACTCTGCGAGAGACATTCGGGGCACGCAATGCTTCTCTAATATTCATCTGAATTTCTTCTTCATCATCATCTAATACGTTAATCACCCCTCCTTTTTGATACAGCCCTTCCATAATATTTCTTTCAATTCTCAGCCTGCTATTTTGTTTGTCTCTTTTCTTCCTCTTTGATTCATCCCGGCACTCTCTCATTGCATCTCTCACATTTCTTGGCACATTGGGGCAGCTCCTCACATTACCTACAATACCACCAAGGTGCTCCGCGACACGGGTTGCACCTCCACCTTTGTGCTTTAGGCTGCAGTACGTGCAATCAAAACCCCCATAATACGGCCATGCATGGTTCCAAGGATCATACAAGTTATTGTCTTTAAGTCCTGCATTGCAAGGTTACAAACATCACTTTAATTGAACCTAGCAAATAAAGATCATGGTTCCAATTGCATCGTGTGACCAAGAAAATAGTACAGCCAGATTCTCAAACTGTAACTAATTAAATTGCTGCAGTTTGCTGTGAACAAGAAAAGCATAGTACTACCTTTCCAAGGTCTATGGGAAGCACTTCCATTTGCATCGTGGTTGCCACTGCCACTGCTATTTGCATTTCCATTACCTGCAAAATCGGTACAACCAAACTGCTATGAAACTGCTATGAAGAATGAGTAAAACTGCGGAAGCAAAATACTGGAGATAAATATTCCTAGATAATGTTCAGTTATGTTCAGTTAATATTCAGTTATGAAGAGTGAGTAACTAAGGAAGCAAAAAAGATGTTCAGATAAATATTCCTAGATTTCTGCAAGTAGCAAGCATAGTAATACCTTTCCTAGATAATGTTCAGTTATAAAAGTGAGTACCTAAGGAAGCAAAAAAGATAATATTCAGTTTACAGGCGCACAACATATATAGGCAGCAGTGAAAGTAAAAATACTGGAGATGATCCATGCGGTTGTAATGAGGCAAGTAGCGATCTATGCATCCAAGTATTATTGGTAGCTAGTTCTACAGCACCAATCTGTGTGTGCGTGTGTTCAAGATATATAACAAGTGTGTGCAACATATTTACTGTGCCTCTGACCCCTCTGTACATTAGCAATCACACAAAAGTTAGCATCCTGTACTCTGCTTCTGCTCTTCCTCCCGGTCGTCTCCTACACAAGCTCCGCCCCTCCATCGAGCAGCTGCCATTCATGGGCTGGGTGGCGTTCCTCATCAGCAGCAGCGGCGGAGAGACAGAGACCAAGTATTTTTGCAATATTATGACTGAAAGTTAGCATCCACACATCTTGTACACTAGCATCCACACAAAACTGCTCCTGTATACTGAAACTTTTGCAATATTATGATTGAAAGTTAGCACTTCAGTGTTAATTTCAGAATAAGAACCTACTTCACACGCCCATGGAACAGATGAGTCACGGCATAGTGGATTTACCTTCAAAATCAAGTGGACGCCCTCCATGCTGCTGCCCCTGCCCCGTGCTCTTGCCTCCATTGAACTTGTCACCTTCGTTGACGTAGCCGTCGAGCACCATGCCGTAGCGTTGGAGATTCAATGGAAAGAAGGATGGGGGTGGAGGACGCTAGTGGATCTGGAGATTGAGCTTCTTGGCCGGACCGCCGGATGAGCTGCGTGAGTCTGTGTGCAGCGGCGGCGCCGCACACAGGAGGAGAGGAGAGGAAACGAGAGTTTTAGGGTTTGTGAGCTAGGTTTCATGCTTTTATATCAGCCTCACGCTAACAGGAATACACTGGTACCTGGGCCAAGCCACGCAAGTTCAAATTGGGCCAAATAATTCGGCCGAAAGGCCCATCTGCCGGCCCATGATGAGATGGCCGAATTTCGGCCGAAATTCGATTTTTTCGGCCGAAAATCAAAACCCAGCCTCCCCGTCGACAAGAAGCTCTTCATTCTGAGCACGGAGTCCTTTGAGATGCTCTGCTTGGACCATATCATCTACCCTCCGGCTTCATATTGCAGCATGGATCGTAACCTCCACTGGTCGTGGGAAGAGCTCCCCAGGCAGCCATTCAAGGTCGATGACGTCGCCTCCTACACCTTGCACCCTCGCAAGCGCACCTTCCTCGTCAGCACCAAGCTGGATGCCGCCGCGGCGCCGGCCACCTTCACCTTCGACACAAAGGCGCTTTCGTGGAAACTACTTGGCAATTGGGCGCTGCCCTTTGCCGGCCGCGGCCACTTTGTGCCGCACCTCAAGGCCTTTGTCGGGCTCTCCAAAGACCCGGACACCCTCGGCCAGCTCCGCACCTGCGATGTGCCCAGCTTTGACGCCGGTGACGGGCGGTGCCCTGCCCCTGCGTCGAGGGTCTGCAATGAGAAGTTGTTCACCGACAACCCAGACGAGAGGCTTGTAAGCGCTACCCTCGTCGACATGGGATCTGCGTTTTGAATTTCGGCCGTAAAATTCAGATTTCGGCCGAATTTCGGCCATCTCGGCCTAGGGCGAAATCTATCTTTCGACGAAATTGGTCAAAGTGGTCAAAATTTGGTCAAATTTTAGTTAAAATTCAGTCAAAATTTGATCAAATTTCAGCCGAAATTTTTAAAAATGACCGAAATTCGGCCATCTCGGCCTGGAGCGAGAAAATTTGCAAACCGAAAATCAAAACGCTGCATGGGATGCGATGGCGAATTCTGCCTCGTAGCGTCTCCGTTGCTGATCAGGCCCTCATTGAGGAGGGAGATGCGCGCCTACCTGGTCGCTGTTTCTATCGCGTGGCCACATTCTTTCTCACGTATGGAATGAACGGAGACCTGATGACCGGCAAGAGCCGACAGGTGCAATACTACGAAGTGCCTGAAGCAACCTCTAAGTTGTTCCTCGCTGAAGATCCCGTGGCATTTTGGATGTAAAAGCCTAAAATCATGTCATGATTATCAGTTCCTATGTTTAGTTTTTCACTCAGTTATGACTTATGACTCATCTCATATGGAGTGCCCGTCTATTGTTTTTTCAATATAGGAAGACAAGAATCGTAATTTTACTTGAATTTGCATCTAGGACTCATACATTTGATAATACTTTTAACGGGTGTGTGTTTATCCACTGACCCTTTTTTCGGGAAAACACTTGTATTACTCAAGAGGTAGGATACACGATCAGTTTCCCAAAGTCTGATGACCTCAGAAGGTCCTGATCCTAGCCAAGACAGACATATTCAACTTCCTTAGGTTCTTATTTAATTTCCCTCGGATACCCTTGGTGGGCAAGCTCTTATCCATGGTGCTCCAACAGCTGCAAGCAGGTTGGATCTCTAGACAAGAACCAAGTTTTTGTTGTGACATGCTTCGTGGCCAGGTAATAGTTACAATGTAAATCTGCACAAAGAGTTTAAAGATAAATAAAGTTGTTTTGTTCCATGGTAAGAAATTAAGGTTAATTATGACTTCTACATACACAAATTTCTGTTAAAAAGGCTTGCCATATGCTTCTAGGAAAAGCTCGGGAACACCCGGCTGATCCAACACGGGGCATCCACCGCCTCCAATGCATGACGCGTGTCCTGGGTATGGCCCGCGCATCGTACTGTTTTAAACTACATCATTGTTGTATGTTTTCCTGCAAAATCATCAGTGTTGTAAAAGTTCTTTCCGCAACAACATATATGTTGCAAAAAGTGAGACAAAAAAAGTTCTGCAGAAAGACCTATGTTACAAAAATAAAATGTACAACACAGTCTTTGTTGTAAATGTTTTTGCAACAAAGCTTGTGTTGCAAAAAAAAACGTGCAACACGACCTCTGTTGAAAGAAATGAGTACAAGCTGAGACACGAGTTACGCTGATCTGATGGCACGCGGCCCGACGAATCTTTTAAAAAGGTCCGTCCGCAGACGCGTAGCACGTCCCTGTGCTTCTCGTCCGGTTAACTACCCAAGCAACAATCATAAACTGTATGAGAATCATTTGAGTCCAAGAAGCTAAGAAACTACTAGAGATCATATGTGTATAAAATCAAATGCTAGTTCTCGAGTTAATAGTCCCTAACAAGTGTGCAAATTCGTTGCTTTGTGCATTCTGATGCACCACTTAGTTGAAGTTGCTATTTGAGTGACCATTGTTATGTCTTCAAGTATCAACTAGCAAAGGACAAAAGTTCAAGCATCAAGCATTGTTTGGTTCTAGCAGTTAGAATACCATTTACTCTGCAAAAGTAGGTAACCACATGACATGTACTGAAAACTTGTTGATTTTTTTAAATATTATTATTATTCTAACAAATCCCGAACATATATGTTCAAATTCATAAATTACAATTCTATAACCCTGTCGGCCTCCTTAGGCCAAAGAGGCCCTTTTCGGTCTTTGTTGGGCCGAAGATGTTTTTTTTTCATCTCTGTTGGGCCGAAGAGCAATCTTCGGTCATAATGATGAGTCGAAGACCACTCTTCGGTCTCCTTTAGATAGAAGAGTGACTCTTCCTTCGGGTAAAGGCCGAAGAGTGCTCTACATTTCCCATCAACCCCACCCTATACACGATAGCTGCTCCTTCCGGTCAAACCTTCGCGTCACTAGGACGTCATCGACGAGTAGAATCCATTTATATGAAGAACAACTTGAACCGTGCATTATGTAGGACGGAATTTGCGTGTCAATCTACACTGATGACCGCAAGCCTACATCACCCTTGGTGAGAGATTTTCCAATTAATCGCGCACATGTACTCATCTAGATGCCCCCAACATCCTATACGTTACCCACTCATTTCTTTTGATTAATTTTTTTAATAGAAACAATTTGAGTTGTATTCACCTGAATCAATTTCTTTCAAATGTATACTATCGAGTCTTAGAATTTTGTACATGATAATATTCGTATACGATCTACCTTTCTATTTATTTCGAATAGTAGTATTCTCAAATGGATGATGGTTGGGTATATACAATTATTAAAATCTTAGAGAGCATATATTTTAAAGCATATCCTTATAAGAAAGAAAATATGGTTCCCCTTTAGAACGCATGACTATAAACAAAATGATTAGCAGCATACGTGGTGCTTAATCCATTTCTAAGAAAGGATATAATTGAAGTCTAGAAAAGCAGTTCATAGACACTGTGAAGGTTGAAATCATTTCTGCAAACATCACCCATACGAAAATAATAGTATAGAAAGTATTTCATTTCAAAGATGGTCAACAATATAAAAAAATGTGCTCCTTAAATGCAATAATATTTGGAAAAAAATACAGTTACAAAACTAGCCCTATTTACAGTAATTTAGAACATCTAAAGTAATTAAACTACCACAATGATGCTCGCACGTTTGAACGGACCACCCACCCTAAAGAGCGAGAATGGGGGTGGGCTAGGCATTTTAATGCGTGGCTAGTCTGCCAAAGTTTGAGTCTCGACTCATCCCTAGTGCCACCAAGGGTTAGTCCTGGTTGGCCATCTTTTACATACCCTGTAAAGAGTAGTATGTTATTATATTTGTTTTAATATATATACTTTTCAATGAACATAGCTCGTTTGTTTTGTTTTCAAAAATAATGGTTCAAATTATACCCTTTTTTTCGAAACGGAATTATACCCAAATATGATGAAGCATGTGTTGGGAAGAGTTCAAATATGGAGGATGCAAGCATCTACTCCCTCCGTCCGGAATTACTTGTCATATAAATGCATAAAAATAAATGTATCTAAAACTAAAAAACATTTAGATACATTCATTTCTTTTTTTTGCGAGGTTAAAGAGAGTTTTATTCCATGATGATAGGGTTACGATCTCGAGACACCAAGTCCACACAACATGGAGGACAAGAGTTCAACCATACCGCAGTTCAAGCCTCGGTACGGCTATAATGAGCTAGTTGATGTGCTACCCTATTTTGATCTCTACTAATTTTAAGTGGAACAAACTCCCTATCAACCATAAAAGTTTTAGTCTCAGCATCTAAGTGACCATAGGCCGATTTAGACAATGTGTTTCCTTCGATAATGGCTAGGGCATTTGAAGAATCTGACTGGACAATGACGTGCTTGTCCGAGTGCTGCATGGCCAGCGCCATACCTTGCATCAACGCATGGATCTCCGCTTCCAAGGCGTCGTTACAGTTGAAAATATATCTGTAGGCCGCGAAGATAAGTGTGCCATTCTCCCCCCGAAGTACCATCCCAGCGGACACACCCCCGTCCTTAGCCGAGAAGGATCCATCCACAGAAAGTGCCACCCATCCTGCCGGCGGTGGAGGCCACAATTTAGGGGGAATCTGGTTCGATTTCCTCATATGAATTTGGTTGTGCATATCATCTACCATCTTCCCTTTTATAATCTCCTCCATGCTATATTTCTTGACAAGATTCAAAGATCTATAATAGCTGTCCAGGTAATCAACTGTCGCCTGCACTGAGCACTCACCCTTCCCGTGCGTACTGTCATTGCGTAGCTGCCAAATCCGCCAAATAGTCATGATCACGAGGTCTCTTACCTGTTCCGAACATTTTGCCAAAAGCTGCAACACCCAATCCCTGCCTGTGTCCAGTAGCATAGAATCACCAGGTAAAGGCCACACTGTACGTACTCCTTCCCATACTCGCCGAGCATGCATGCATGCAATTAGCGCATGAAAACTGCTCTCTTGCTCAACACCACACCTTGGGCACGTACTAACCCCTGGGATATGACGCTTACACTTGGCCAGGTTAGTGGCCAATGACCCTGTTGCCGTACGCCACGCCATGATTCTCATTTTAAGTGGGACTTTAGTCTTCCATATAGAGCTCCATATGGTGCGCCTACCATCTGGGTTAGCACTGGACGCTCCACCAGCAAATGCGTCGTCATGAGCTTCTGATGCTAATTTATATGCCGATTTTACCGAAAACGTACCACGAGCCTCTGGAAACCAGGCAATGAAATCACTGTTGTTACGAGGTGAAGTACGTATTTTGATAATCTCCATCACATCCATTGGCCAAAAATGTTCCTCAAGACGTTCCATAATCCAAGCACCATTGTTGTCCAGAAAGTCCGACACTCTGTTAAAGCGACAATTCCGCTTAGAAGTAATAGGTCTAAAATCCCCTCGCCGGGGAATCCATGGATCTCTCCAAGTTGTGACTGAAACTCCATCCCCTATCCTCCAAATACATCCTCTCTTCAAGATCTAGCCCATGCAATATTCCCTTCCAAACAGCGGATGACTGTCCCGTGAAAACTGTGTCCTGCATACTGCCATTTGGGAAATACTTCGACTTTAATAAACGAGCACATAAGCTGTCCGGGGTTTCAATTAACCTCCAAGCCTGCTTTGCAAGCAAGGCTTGGTTGAAAGCGTGCATATCCCTGAACCCCATACCCCCTTTGCACTTTGGAAGTCTCAACTTATCCCAACTCAACCATGCCATTTTCCTTTTGCCCTTATCAACACCCCACGAGTACTGCCTCATCATCTTGGTGAGTTCATCACAAACCGCCACGGGTAATCGGAAAACACTCATAATATAAGTGGGTATCACTTGGGCTACTGCTTTGATCAATATCTCCTTGTTACCTATAGACATAAACTGCTCGCTCCAATCAATTAACCTCTTACGAACTCTTTTCTGTGTAGTCTCAAACCTGCCTTTGTGCATTCTTCCTTCCGGTACTGGCAACCCAAGGTATTTAGGTTCAAAGACTTCACTTGTAACATCCAAAATCTTCTTCACTTCTGAGGATACCACTTCATTACAATTACTGGAAAAAAGGATGGAACACTTTGATGGGTTTATAAGTTGACCCGTCGCCCTCGCATAAGTGCTCAACAAACCTTTCACCACAATTGCTTGCTGTTCTGTGGCTTGAAAAAATAATAATGAGTCATCTGCAAATAACAAGTGTGAAATCGTCGGTGCACGCCGACAAATTTTGACTCCTTCAAAACCCTCTTCTGAAACAGCTTTGTTAACCAACCGAGAAAGCGCATCAGCATCAAAGAGAAAAAGAAATGGGGACAATGGACCACCTTGTCTGAGGCCACGGGAAGGGCTAAAAGGCTCCAAAAGTTTTCCATTTAATTTTACCGAATACTTCATAGAAGACACACAAGCCATGATCCAAGAAATCCACCTCCGAGAGAAACCCCATTTACCTAGGGCCATCTCAAGGAAGGTCCAGTCCACCCGGTTGTATGCTTCGGATAGGTCCAATTTATAAGCGCAACATGCTGGTGAATTATCTCCCAATGACTGAATATAATCAAAACACTCGAACGCAATGATGGAGTTGTCAGTTATTAGCCTCCCTGGAATAAAAGCACTTTGGTTCTCCGAAATTAGCTCAGAGAGAATAGGTCGCAATCTGTTAACCATGCACTTGGAGACTATTTTATAAATAACATTACATAAGCTAATTGGTCGGAAATCCTTGAGTTCTTTTGGGAATTGAACTTTGGGGATCAAGACAATTGCAGTGTCATTTACTCCTTCTGGCATAACCCCCGTTACAAAGAAATCCATCACTGCTGCAATTATATCACTTTTCACAACAGCCCAGTTACGTTGATAAAAACTAGCGGGAAAACTGTCCGTACCTGGGGCCTTTAAAGGACCAATCTGAAACAGTGCATCTGAGATCTCCTTCTCAGAAAATGGAGCACACAACATGTCGTTCATCTCCGTTGTTACCTTCTCTTCTATACTCTCCATCACTGTATCAGGTATTAGAGTGGGGTCCTTCGTGAACACTTCCTGAAAGTAGGAACGTGTCATCAACTCCATCTCGGATGGAGCACTGCACCACGTGCCATCCGTTTTATGCAACCTCTGAATAAGATTTTGCCTAGCTCTCCAAACGGCCCTCCGATGCAGGTACTCTGTATTCCTCTCCCCCTCCTTCAACCAAGTTATTCGTGATCGTTGCAACCATAACATTTCTTCCCTATAGAGCAGCTCATCCAGTTCCTTCATCTTCTGTTTGAGCAAAACACGGTCCGAGTTCCTTCCTTGCAAGCTTGATAGTTCAGATCGCAGTCTTTCAATATCCCGCAGAACATGCCCAAAATTATTCCTGCTCCATTCCCTTAACTTTTCCAACAATTCCTTATGCGACTTGGCAACCGAACCCAAGTTACCGTTGGGCCTGTTCCTCTCCCACACATTAGCAATAATGTCCGATAGGGTAGGATTCCTTTCCCACATAATTTCGTATCTAGCTGCACCTCTCCGCCTGTGATCCATCTCCAATGGAATCATATCAATGATTATTGGGCAATGGTCCAAGCAAGAAGACGCCAGGTTATCACTTTCGCCGAAGGAAAAAGATCCCGCCACTTCTCATCTGCACACACCCGGTCCAAACGAACACGCACATTGCTAGTTCCGAGATGCCCATTATCATAAGTGAAGGGCATCCCGAGAAACCCAAATCCTCCAACTCGCACAACAGAAGACAATCCCGAAACGCTGACATTTGAGACTCAGATCTAGGAGTTCTTGACATGTGTTCATGCTGCCAAACTGCTTCGTTAAAGTCTTCACAAACGAGCCATGGGTCCTGTGAGACTGCTCTCAGCCGCGTAAGACGATCCCACATTAGGTGACGATTTTCTACCCTTGGCTCGCCGTAAACAAAGGTCATGCGCCACTTCTTATCACTTCCTTTGTCATCCACTAATACATCAATAAAACGTTGACACGACTCCATTACTGTTACCAACAATGCTTCATCCCAATATAACGCAAGTCCACCACTCAAACCGGAACTACTCACACCACAGAAACCTTTCAAACATAGCCTCCATCTCAATTTTTCCATCTTCTCAACAGCTTGCCTTGTCTCACTAAGGAAGACAAGCTTAGGGGAATTGGCTTTGGCGAGGGCCAACACCTCACGAACTGTCCGGAGGTTCCCCCCACCCCGGCAGTTCCATATTAGGGTATTCATTGTTCCCGGCGTGGCTCCTCACGGGAGCCCGCCGAAGTGCTTAAAATTTCACCAAAGTTCAACACTGTCCGCGCTCTCTTACCAGAGCTCGAAGTAGGGGAAGAAGTCTGGTTGTCCTCACCGTTCCCAGAAGTAATAGCCAGCAAGGGTTCTTTCAATACTCCCTGCCCAGTACCTTGTTGCCCATCAAGCAATAGACGTTTCCTTTCACCTTTGTCTTCGTCCATATTCTCACCCGCCGGAACTGACACATGAGCAGCAAGCCCGGTGCGTTCAGCACGATTCTCAACCGGACTGCCCACTGTATCCCTGAGATCCTCATCAAAACCAGCCTTTGGAGAAGGAGTTGCACCAAGGCCTCCTCCTCTATTGTCAGCTCTATTCATATTTGGTGACTCCGCATATAGCCAATCCCCAAATTTTAATTCCTTCGCCGTATACACGCCGGATCCACACTCCTTGAAATCATGTCCAATCTTGCCACAATGCTTACAAAAACGTGCAAGCTTCTCATATCTTACAGCAAAAATCTGCCTCTCTTTCCCTCTGATGATGCTAACATGCTTAGTAAGTGGTTCTCTGACATCGTGCTTAACTCTGATCCTAACATAATCACCTCTGCAATTCCCTGAGAGCCTGCAGTCCAGGATTTCCCCAGCCTTACGGATCAGCTTCTCCACTATGTCTCTGCTGCAATAACCGTCTGGTAGCTTGTGGATCTGAAGCCAAATAGGTATGTGAACCATATGAACATATCCTCTGCCCGACTGAAACCATCATACGGGTGCAGCAGTACAGCCCAAAATCTGAATAACCATGGTCCCTGGGCCATGATACGCTCCCAGTCGCCCAGACACGAAGCTTGCACGACGAAGAGATTGGCTCCCTTCGGACGGAAGCTGACCGGCTGAGCCGGATTCCATGCCGCCCGCATATCTCTGAAAAACGCCGATTGGCTGAAGGTCTCGTCGGTGTGAACTCGAGCAAGGGCCATCCAGCGTACACGATCGTTTGTCTCTGGGATCTCCTCCTCGACCACCAAGTCATCGAACTCCTCATCCTCCAGATTGAGTTGCCCAAAGAAGTCATCTAGGTCTCCCATCCTGCCACCCTGAGAGATGCCGCTCGTTGCCGAACGAGCGTCTGAAGGGGCCGCCATTGCTGCTATCCCACGCGGGATGAACTGATCGCCGGTATCCAGGTAGCACTCAGCGGCGATCGGGAATCGCCGAGAGGATATTAGATACATTCATTTTTATGATAAATATTTTCAAATGGAGGGAGTATGTTGGTGTTGCCGGGAAGCATCCAACGCAGCATCACGTGCACCAATTCGAAGCGAATTTGAACTCTTTTCCCAAAGATAACATTTTTTTTCTTTCTTTCTTTCTTTCCCGTCAGCCAGCTTGCGCGCCACTCCACCGCATCGCTTGCTCCTACTTAATTCCTCGGTCCAGCCGAGATCGCTCAGCACCTCACGATGGACGCCGCGGTCAACACTGTCACCGGCTCCGGCGCCGGCGGCCGCGTCCTGCTCCTGCCGTTCCCGGGCATGCAGGGCCACGCCAACCCCATGCTGCAGCTCGGCCGCCGGCTCGCCCACCACGGCCTCCGCCCCACCCTCGTCCTCACCCGCCACGTCCTCTCCACCACCCCCACCTCCACCACCCAGTGCCCGTTCCCCGTTGCCGCCATCTCCGACGGCTTCGACGCCGGCGGCATCGCCTCGTGCGCCGACACCGCCGAGTACCTGCGCCGCATGGAGGCCGCCGGGTCCGACACG
Organism: Hordeum marinum; assembly: GCA_022496015.1. Classification (NCBI taxonomy): domain Eukaryota; kingdom Viridiplantae; phylum Streptophyta; class Magnoliopsida; order Poales; family Poaceae; genus Hordeum; species Hordeum marinum. Next base: position 46,160,624 of record CM039673.1, on the reverse strand, counting down.
CTGGCGCCGCTCCTCCTCGCCGACGACGACCCCGTACGGGTCCTCGTGTACGACTCGCACCTGCCGTGGGCGCGGCGCGTGGCGCGGGAGGCCGGCGTGGCCGCGGCCGCCTTCTTCACGCAGATGTGCGCGGTGGACGTGGTCTACGGCGAGGCTTTCGCGGGGCGCGTCGAGCTGCCGCTCGTGGACGGGAGCGCACTCCGGGGCAGGCTCTCCGTGGAGCTCGGGCCGGACGACATGCCGCCGTTCGTCGCCGCGCCGCAGTGGTACCCGGCGTTCACCGAGTCGGCGCTGTCGCAGTTCGACGGGCTGGACCAGGCCGACCACGTGCTTGTCAACTCCTTCCGCGACCTCGAGCCAATGGTGAGCTGACCACCACCTGTTTGTTGTTTTGACCAGCTGAAAATATGCTGAGATAGAACATTTTCTCTATTTGATTTGAAATCAAATGCTAATGCACTATTGCTTTATCTAGACATTCCATGTGCACGAATTCAGATTGCTGTTTTCTGGTTGAGCAGGAAGCAGAATACTTGGAATCGAAATGGGGCGCAAAGACCGTCGGCCCGACATTGCCGTCGTTCTACCTTGACGATGATCGTCTGCCGTCGAACAAGACCTACAGCTTCAACCTCGTCTCGAGCACTGCTCCGTGCATGGCATGGCTCGACAAGCAGGCTCCTTGTTCTGTGCTCCTCGCATCCTACGGCACGGTCGCTAACCTGGACACGACACAGCTAGAAGAGCTTGGCCATGGATTGTGCAATTCTGGACAGCCTTTCCTTTGGGTGTTGAGGTCCAACGAGGCAGATAAGTTGCCCCAGGAACTCCATGACAAATGCAACATGAAAGGCCTAATTGTCTCTTTTTGCCCTCAACTGGAGGTATTGGCTCATAGAGCAACAGGTATGAAATAAACTAAATTTCTGCGCATACATCAACAAAGCTGACGATGATAAGTGAAATCTGGCAATGAATAAAAATAAAGCTTGCAATTGTCCTACTTTCAGGTTGTTTCTTGACGCATTGTGGATGGAACTCCACAACGGAAGCAATCGTCACCGGTGTACCTGTGGTCGCAATACCGCAATGGGCGGACCAACCGACCGCCGCAAAGTATGTGGAGAACGCGTGGGGGATCGGCCTGCGTGTGCGCCGAGACGAGAAAGGCTTGGTGAGAAGGGAAGAGGTGGAGAGGTGCATCAAGGAAGTGATGGGCGGAGAAGAGTATAAGAGAAATTCTTTTAAGTGGACGAAGAAGGCCAAAGAGGCTATGCAGGAAGGAGGGAGCTCTGACTATAACATTGCAGATTTTGTAGCAAAGTATTTGTCTAATTAAGACCATTTTCTGATAAGAGAGATAATCGTCGTCAGTTACTAAGCCAACACTGTACGTTTTGAGTCTCTTTTGTTGTAAAACCGATTGGTTGCTAATAAACCGCCACTTACTGAGATGTGGAACAATCAAAATAAGATGTCTGATTAGTAATACTCATGTAAGATTCAGAGAATTTGTGACAGTATGGAAGAACATTGCAGGCTGTATATCCATATATATATATATATACACACACCACATAGGCGAAAATGTGAGCATACAGATATATTTCATACCACGGGTATCTGGTCTTCACCAAGGTTGCCAGGTGAAACACACCATGGATGGGAGCTGATACTTCTTGGCAGTAATCAACAAGGCCCGGGCTGATACTTGATTTCTTCTTTGTCTCCAATAAGGTGTGCTTAACTTTAGTTGTGCTCTGCAATAATCATATCACAAGGCTGCAAAGAATAAGCTGAGATAAATCTATATATCGACATGTAGTTTCCATTAGCTGTCTACAAAGAAAAGGTTTGGAAAGGCAATGGTATTATGAAATTATATTTGTTGTGAGCAAATGAACAATTTTTGTGGCTAAGATTCAGAATCTACCACATGCAGTGCTAACTGCTCAACAGTAAATAGTGCAAATTATACTGGTCCATAGCCAAATAGTGCAAATTATACTGGCCCATAACTAAATGTTGGATCCAGTTTGTAGGAGTAGTGAACACTAGGACAACTCCATACTTCAATGGATGTAAATAGCCTACTGGTGCAAAGGAAAAAAGGAGAATGATGTATGCACTGAACAAGATGTAAGCAGAATTCAGGGACAGCAAATTAAGATATATGTGAGGCTGAAAGCTCAAGTCCACAATGGACAACTTTAGTCTTAACAACATTTTGCCAGATATGCTATTTAATACTCCCTCCATCCTAAAATAAGTGTCTCAACTTTGTACTAACTCTAGTATAAATTTGTATTAAGCTTGAGACACTTATTTTGGGACGGAGGGAGTATAAATTTCCGGGTGTAAGGTACAACAGCTGCTTTCTGTAATACATTTGTTGGAATAAGTTATACGGTACTAATATGATCAAACCAGTGTACTAGCACAAATATGGCGATTATGGTATACCAATACTGGAACAGCCTCAAGAACTGTCGATATGAATTTGCTAGTTTACTTTGTGTAACTTTCACAAGTCTGATATAAGCATTGCATCTGTGTTACAGTACCATAGCAGAAATATACTAGTAGCTCTTTTGAACACAGTGAAAAACACTAGAACTAGAAGATCTGTATATTTGTAAAGAAGCAAAACACTATAAATCAATATGTCTGAATAATAATCACTGTGCCTCAAGAAAAAAATCTTACCAAATTCCATAGCATAAACAGATCAGCACGAAACCCTTCATAATTCAAAATGTGTATTCTAGTCAATAGATGGTAGAGAATAAAAATGGTGAGGCATGGAATGTAACCTATAACTGGTCACACGTGTACATGTTACACGTCATACATAACAGTGCACAAAACCAAAAAGAAGATATAATTAAAGAGCTATCAGGCTGATGCGGTCGACGCCGTCGGGCGAGCGGCGAGGGCGGAGAGTGGCGTAGCTGTACATTAGCATGAGCCCCATGGCTTCGTCCATCTCCTGCGGGTCCCGTGGCACCCTACCTAGGTAGACGAGGGCGAACGGCGCCTGCTCGGCCATGGCGGACGGCGGCGCCGGTGGATGAGCCGGCGAGGTTTTGTGGATTTGGGGTCTCCGCGTGTAGTCTGTGTGGACTGTGGAGTGGACTCTGGGCCAAATGTGGTCGGTGCTAGGTTTCCATGTTTGGTTGGGCCGAATTCCAACGCTGGATTGCTAACAGGCCTGTGAGTATGGATCCACGAGTCAGCCGACGATCTGATCCCTTTTTGCAAGGCCCACCCCATTTTTGTTTGAATTTTGCCTAAAAGAACTCACTTTTTGAAATTAAACTTCTGTCCATAGCCTATCCCCTAAAACTTAATTATCAATAACTTATATTTGAATCACACAATTCATCAAACACCTACAATATACGCACATACACAACCCGTAAACACGTTAGTCGCACTTATACATTGTGTACTGAACAGTTCAATGACACCAATTAGTCCAACAGAGCACTGCCACTACCACGTGTGGCTTTGGTTTGATTGTCACGGTATGTGGCTTTCCATAGTGTAGTCTGCGAACAACAAGTGGCAGTGTGGGACAGCATCAACAACGACATCACTCACACAATAGGTGCAGGCTGCGGATGCGGTGGCAATGGTAGCATGGACGCTGCCCACAGACTACAGTGCATATGGGTCGCATATATGGAGTCAATCGGCGGTGCCTTCCTTGCACGGCTCAATCAATCATATGGTATCTACATAGTAAGGATGTGTTTGATAGCGAAGTAGTATTATATAAACCGAAGTATCAAAAACTACAGTAATTTTGCCTTTAGGTATGAGATACCATGGTTTTATCAAAACATAGTATTTTGAAGTATTTACAATACATAGAACCTGTTTGGTTGCTACCGCACAACGCTGTAAATTTTGTTGCCTGACCGTTCCGTTCAAACACTCTAGCAGCTACCTAGCCATTGTGTTAGCAGTGCAAGCACTAAGCACGCAATATTAAGTTATGCTCACCCTTTGGCATGCACTCTGCGTGGCAAACAACTACTAGTATGGGAATCCAACTAGTCACTTTGAGAAAGAGCTTCAGGTTCAACAGGAGCCACTCGCCTGATCAGCAGTGTCGCTGTGGCGGCAACAGAGCAGCAAGCCCGCGAGGAGGGGAGCACGCACCGATCCGGTCGACCTCGGACGCGTTGATCGTCTCATCCGCGTCGCCTCTCCGGCGAAAGAAGATTCCTCTCTTTTTTACCGTGTCGCATTCCATCTCATCGTTTTGTCCATCTCGCCTGATCACCGGCCGCACACTTCGAGAATTTTTTTTAGAACTAGTACGAATTTTGCAGCAATTTTGAAAACAGGTGCGTCAGTTAAAAAAATTACAATTTCAGTACCCTGTCGGCCAACTGCCGGCCGACCGGAGACCTGTCGGCCACCACGAGGCCGAACGGAGGGCAGTCGGCCATCCGTAGGCCGAAAGGCTCTTGTCGGCCAATCATAAGCCAGGAGACAGGCCTGTCGGCCTGGGCTAGGCCGAAAGGTACCTGTCGGCAGTGTGTGGCCGACTGGCCCCTGTCTAGGCATCGGCCCTCTTTTCTTCCTCCTGCGACCAGTCGTTTCACCCTTACCCTTCCCCTCTTCCCCTCTCACTCCCGTTGCTCTCCGGTGGTTTCACCGACTCGTCGATCTCCTCGCTGGAACACCCATTCTATTATCCTACCCGCTTCATCAATAGATCAGAGCGTTCTCCACCGGCGTACGGTATATTTTTTTGCTTCCAACTCAATCGAATGAGAACTGTCAAGTCGGTTGTGGATTTAGTTCATATTTGTCACCGTCCGTCTACAGGTAATGGCTTGCCCATTTTGCCGAGCTCCAGGTGGCCCTTGTGCTGCCGTTGATTCCGATGCGTCCGTATTTACTGTGGTGCTGGATCGTCGATGTGCAAGACATGTTGTAAGATTCTATGTCTTGATTATCTAACTGTGGCATATTCGAATGCCTTTGTTCATAAGTTTATGATCCTTGCTTCCATTTTTGTTGTAGTATGTTCCGTGTAGTGTTAGATCACATCTTGCTCGGTAAATTGAAGAGTGCAGAGCTTTAGCTATTCGGAGAGGTGACACAGATATTGATCTTGCTCTACACAACACTGAGGGTAACTTATACCATGTTATATTTACACATGGTAGGATGAGCAGTAAATTTCATGGTCCTTCGTAGGAGGAACTCGTGAATGATTATGGTCTTCGCCATAATGACATGATGGCTGTTATGCTTGAGCACTAGGGAACTTATATTAGTGTCGAATTTCGTCGGGGTGGTGTTATGTTGTTTCCTTTACCCCATGTTGGTAAGATATTTGTTGGACTAATTTTCAGATTAGATTGAGCTTATACTTTTTGCGGTTCATCTCAATCATTGAAATCATTTATTTGTGGCTCTTGAGGATCTGAGTGAAACTCAGAGGGAACTTGTTGACAGCTGTTTTTATAGTCGTGGTGTCACTCTGAATTATCATCAAATGTATGTTATGTCGCGGTAACTTTTTAATGACAACTACATACTGTGTACTCCTTTTGTTCATAGGATGGATCGCATGAACGTTATTTCCCAACATATGGTAAGCTTTGGTTTCTGTTTTTTATTATTTGTTTGTTATTTGCTGGTTCATAAGATGGATCATATAACTTGCTTGTTTCTGTCAGGTTATTCCTACCATGGTTGTGAGGAGTTTGATGGAATTTGTGGCTATTCCTAGGACTGGTTCTTTACTTCTTGAAATTACTTTGGATTCAGAAGATAATGATATATTTGTGAGCATTCTTTGTTCCTACTTCATTGGCTTGGGTGATCGAATGGTGTTGAGGAAGGAAGGTTTCGGTACTTTTCTGCTAGCATCGTCTATGGAAGTCAACAATTTGGTGCTCGTAACATTCAAACAGCGTGAACATGAGCTCGCTATTGTTTTCAGCTATCTGCCACATTGAGAACGAAAGATAGGGCTCGTGCAAGTTGTATCTTAATTTCAGCAAGATGTATCCACGTTGGACTCAGTAGATTTATATTATTGTAACTCAAATTTCCGCAAGTTGTATCTTAATTTCAATGAGTTGGATCTTAATTTCAGCAAGATGTATCTTAATTTTACCAAGCCATACTATTCCCGTTTTTATGTGCCGCCATTCTCTCCTGCCATTTATTTCCGCCATTTTCTCCCGCCGTTCTCTCCTGCCATTCCGGTTGTCATCTGCCTATAAAAGGAGGCATTGCATGAGCCTTCCTGCATCGACAACCAGTACTCAAAAATACCAGCGCGGTAGTCATCATGAGTTTGCCTTTCTCTGATCAAAGCATTAGGCCTAGCAAATGGAAGACTGAGAAGTTGCCTCAGGGGGTGGAAGCAGTTTGTTGTTGGTGCGGGGATGTCTGCAAGGTGGAGGTGACGGATTTTTCAAATTGGCTGGGCATGAAGTTTTTCATGTGCGCTAATTATGAGGAAGATCCACCCGTTGGTCCTTCACCGTACATCACGCCTCCGGTAAGTTTGAGTCACACAGAATAAACACGTTGTTGATATTGTTGCTTACTTCATTTGTTATATTTCTGTTTCCTTTGTAGTCTCCTCCGCCCCTGTGCCCGTACTGTCGTTGGATAGACACGAAAATGTCGGACTGGGCTGTGACTGAGATTCGTGAAAGAAGTCATCACGCATGGGCTAGTTTGGACTTGGAGGAGCGCCGCGAGAAGGCGTTAGCAGAGGAGAAAGCAGAGCAGGAGAGAGCTTGAGCGTACTGTGTCGAGCAGAGGGCATTTCTTGCTGAGATGAATAAGAACAACCAAGAAAACCAAATTCGACATGCGGAGGAGCGTCGTCAGCGAGAGGAGGCCATGAAGCTGAGAGGCAGAGAAAGAAAGAAATGGCTCGTGCAGCCCAGGAAGCAAAAGAAGTTGTAGATGGTAAAGGAAAATATCCACGTTGGACTCAGTAGATGTATCTTAATTTCAGCAAGATGTATCTTAATTTCAGCAATTTGTATCTTAATTTCCGTAAGTTGAATCTTAATTTCAGCAAATTATATTTTAATTTCAGTGAGAAGTGTGATACTTGCCTCCCGCCAGTTTCTTTTCCGCCATTTTCTCTCCCGCCAGTTTCTCTCCCGCCAGTTTCTTTCCCGCCAAGTTCTTTCCCGCCATTCGTTCCCGCCATAGTCTTTCCTGCCTTTCTCTCCCGCCTATAAAACCACATTCGTAGTAAGGAGGGTGAGCAGACCCTTCCTTTCCCTGTCGCCTCGGCCATCCTTCCGCTCTCTCCATCCTTTCGTTGAGATGTGTCATCCTCCTCATCCTCACTATCCTTTTGATCGTAGTTTTCACAAGGGTATGTCCGACCGTCTTCTTCGTCTAGCTGCCAATTTCAAGATGAATGATAGAGTAGTTCAATGGGAGGAACTCATTAGTAGTGACTGCATAATGAATGAGTTGGCTCACCAATTAGCTAGGACTGGGTGGTCACCCAGGACTTTTGAGGAGATACAGAAAGAACTTTTGAGGCTGCACGCCAGATGGCAAAAGCAACTGCACAAGGGTGATGCTTATCTTAGGATTGCTGTGAATAATTCAGGCTTATGGTCAGCAGAAAGTGAGGATGAGGACGACCTCTTCACGCCGAGCAGCAAGATGAAGAGTTCTGCATCGACAAAGGGCAAGAGTTCTACATCGATAAAGGGGAGGAGTTCTACATCGATGAAGGGGAATAGTTCTGCATCGACGGAGGATGAAGACGATATCTTCATGCCGAGTATCAAGGTGAAGACCAGTGCATCGTAGAAGGGGGCGCACTAAAAATAAAAACTTAATATACAAAAGGCATAAAAACATAGTCTCACATATTGCAGGTAAAAACATAGTGCACACATATTACAAATAAAAACATAGTCCGACATATCTTTCTTCGTCACTATCTCAGTATACATGAGTTGCGCTATGAGAGTTGATGTAAGGTTTGGATGACGAACCAACATGTTTCTCCTCACACAGTTATGAGGTACAACATTTGTCACAACCCAGTGGATGTGATACTTTGGCACGTGGGCGTGCACCTTCGCAGGACAACCTGATTCAACACACTTGATGGTATATTTAGATGGACTAGATATGTGTGTCCGGAAAACCATCTGGGTAGACATAGCCCACTTTATCACCGCGTACTTCATTTTCTTCTTTGTGTCAAACATAGCCCCGATCTGGACTTGGTTCAGATTATATTGCCATGGAGTCTCATGGTCATCGTTGACAGTAAAGCCGGCGGATATGTCCTGCTCCCATGCAGCAGGAATTGGTACCTCCTCCACATCCTCGCAATTTTAAGAATCAAGTTCCTCTGCAATCCCATCCTCGTCCTCTGTCTCCATCATCCTCTGCATTTCCCCGCCTTCCTCGTCCCCATCAGCAACACCAGAGGCAGCTAATACTACTACCGATTGAATACTCTTACCAGCATTAACATAATCTAACTCATTGTCGGCTTAAGTATCATTCACATGCGGTGGCTGTGACCCGGATACATAAATCTCGTTAGTCACTTGACTACTCTGGCCTGGATCATACCTCATCGTTGGCGGCACGATGTTCTCCTCCTTCGCCACTGGTTGCACTAGGGCATAAGGATGGATTTTTCGGTCTCTGCAACGACTTAACAGAGACAACCAATGCTGGCTTCTATCTATCGGAATCAAATCCCACTTGACATTTTACAGGATTTGGTCCACAAGGCATGAATGCTGACGAAACAAACTTCAGGATCGAGGTCAAAACTAACAGTCAACCAGTGCTTTAACTGCCTAATGTCTAGTCTGTCCGGGTCTCAAAGTATCATCTCGCCTGTTTTAAAGTCGCTAAGATCAACCCCCAACTCATTATATCAAAAAGTACTGGGGCTGTAATACATAGTCAGATTTACGGATTCAGATGTTTTAACCTGGTCAGACAATGCCAGCTTCTCATTACTCGCGACGAATATATCGACACTAAAATAAAACATACACTGTAATGTACCTAAAAAACCTACACTAAAATAAGCTACACCAGAGGCACATAATAAAACCTACACTAAAATTATCTACACAAAAAATAACCGACACTATGACTAAACTAACTAATCCTACACTACGGAAACAAAACTAAAACCCGATACTAATATGACTACACTAACTAATATGACTACACTAACATAGGTAACCTAAAATAACTACGCTACTAAAAATAACATAAACTAAATATACGTAATAAAAATAACATAAACTAATTGTACGTACATTACAAAAATAACAAAAAATAACCGAAAATAACAGCAAAACATTATACCTTCGACGCGTGAGTGCACTCCTTCTTCCTCTCCAACTTCTTCTTCCTCTCCACCACTCCATCTTCTCACCATTGCAAGTTCCACCACCACACAATCTTCTCCTCCACACGAGCAAACGAGTACACCGTTACGGAAAATAAAACCGTAGGGCGGGGGAGGAACACACGATCTACCAATTGATCAGATTGAAATGGAAAATGAGTGAAGGGATTGGGAGATCAAGGGGGGTGATTTCGGCCTAATAGAGGAGAAAAAAGGAAGAAGGAGGAGGAAGAAGGGAGCCGGCCGACGCAGGCTTATCTGGGGACCCGTCGGCCTCCACGTGGCCGATAGGTGGGCCCTCGGCCTGGGGTTGGCCGAGTCGGCCTGGGCCTGGCCGACAGCCAGGTTTCGGCCCAGGGTCGGCCGACTGCCCCCCGTTCGGCCTAGGTAAGGCCGACAGGGTGCTATAACTGGAATTTTTTAAACGCGACCCCTTCATTTCAAAACTGTTGTAAAAATAGTGTTATTTCTGAAAAAAATCCACACTTCGACGGCCACCCAGCCCGGTTGATCTCCGTTGTTGTTAGATGTGCATTTACCGGGTCTCCTTTGGAAGGAGATGTTTTTTTTGTATCCGGCCATTTGATCTGTTGCGTTTTCGTAGCTAGCTACTACTTCTTTCGTTCCTAAATATAAACATAATTTAGAGTATAGATTTATTTATTTTGCTTCGTATGTAGTCTGTCGTCGAATCTTTAAAAAGACGAATGTTTAGTAACGGAAGGAGTACTTGGCTATCCCTTATTATCTGTATGCATGCATATCGACCTCATTGGAAGGAGACGGGCTTTTTCGCCAGCTCTCTTTTTTTAAAACAGGTCTGGGGTTCTTTCTATTATATAGAGAAAATACTGCAGTTTGCCCAATACTACAATATTAAAACAATGGTTGTTAGGGGCAACCAAACACCACATTGCAAAAAAATTATGATAATCTCCAAAATTGCCGTATCCTTAAAACACTTAAAAAAAATACTTTGCTATTAAATGGGGCCTAAAGATATATTGGATTTGATACAATAGAGTGACGAATTGTACAACAACCGAGCACGAGAGGAGGACGGCATACGACTGCAGACCGCTCAGGAAACACGTAGTCAAGGTACCCTTCTTTCCCCACACACCTTATTGATGGGATCGATGACCACGCGAATCTCTACGTCTGCGTGCGACAACGTGCTCCACCGCTTTGACAAGGAGGTCCCCCATGAGGCGGCGAGGATCTGCACACATAGCGATACGGCGGAGGTGAGACAAAGACAAAATTCGTTGTCGCGGAACGGATTTTAGCTTCGACTCTTACGAAGAACTCAGAAGGACAAAACCAGACATGACTGGCGCAATAGAAGATCACCGAACGGGTCACCTGTAGCCAGTCATCGTATACACAAAGGGCCCCATCGCCACAGCTTCAACTCCACAGCAATAAAAAAAACGATGCGATACCCCAGACACATCGGAGAAGAACCAACTAATGCAACCATTGACGTATCACTGACATTGCACCCACCATCATTGTTGCCATAGAAGACTGGACACCACTGGTCCTGCTTGCCGATGCCGAGCTCCGAGGCGAAGGCCCCAAGAGGGAGAACCACTCACAAGATGAAGGGTTTCCTCTGGAGAGGCCGTGATGGCCAGATCCGTGTAGGAGGTGTGCGACAGCAAAGAAGCGATGCCTTCAGGAAAGTCACAACGGCCACATCAGTCGCCATCATTGGTCACGGCACAAGGCCGAGATAGGGTCTTCACCAAAGCTCCCACACCACCTCGGCCACATATCATCTCGCGTCGGTACCGACAAGCCTACCAACCGCTGCCACCGTCAAAGTTGCCCGTCGCCGAAGAGGCACAGAGACCGCCGCAGCCAACCGCACCTCGCGGAGACAGTCGGCGGTCAACCTCCCACATGAGGGACCACAATCCATAGCTGCCACCACCATCGAACATGCCACATCATAGCCGATGCAGCCACTCACACCTTGTGGAGGCCACCGCCAACCCTCTCGTCGCGCAAGACAACCGATTCGTCGACGACCGACTGGAACAGGACCACCAGATGCAACACGAGCCACCGCGCCAGATCGAGCACCATGCCGACAAAGCACGAAGGAGCACTATCCAAGGCCACGAACCATCACGAACCTTGAAACGTAGTCCACGCGCCAGCCGGTGACGACAAAAGCATCACCACGGGCAGGCGCGGGATGGACCGCCGACCCGGGACAAGGACTGCCGACCCGGCGGCACGGGAGGCCGGCGCAACATCCCCGGAGACCAAGCAAAGCCCCGAGCGCTGGCACCACATGCAGGGGTGACCAGATCTGGCCGCGGGTGTCGGCCATCCGCCCGACCCACGGCGACGAGATCCGGCCGCGAGAGTCCCACCGCCGCCACCCCTGGGGCGCGCGCGGCTTAGCTGGCGCCCCCTCCTGCAACGGCAAAGCAGGCAAGGGAGTGGGGGAAGGCGGCGCGGCGGGGTTGCCCCCGAGTCGCCAGAGGAGGCAACGCCATAATAGAAATTGTGCCACAAGAAATTTTTTATTACCAAATGTCATAGATAAGCAGATGAGCATGCAATCCGCAGAATTATAGTTGGGTACTCTAGTCAACGTATAAAGAAGACATGATCGCTGACAATGAATGGCACCTTAAACATGTGGTAAAATTGCATAATTATCAGCATTCACCATAAAGAGTTGTGACTATAATGAATACATGACTTGGAAGACACCTATGCATTCAATCAGAACACACACCATTTACAAGTAAATCACATGTAAGATTAAAACTTGAATTGGTGGAAATTACCATGATATGTAGTCGCACGACCACTACCAGAATAATCGGCTCTGCCGACGGCCTAATCTATGCCGACGGCCCCCGTCGGCATAGATGGATGTATGCCGACGGCCTAGGTGAAGCCGTAGGTATAGTGGAGCCGTCGGCATATGACCACCTATGCCGACGGGTGTCGTCGGCATACACCGGCTGTCGGCAGCGCTTCGTATAAGCCTACGGTGGCCATCGGCATAGGGCCAGCCGTCGGCGTACATGTGGGCCCGGGTACTCGGGCGGCGACGGCCGTTTGACGGCGTGAGGCCTACACCCACGGAGCTAACGGGGGTCGTCGGCATAGCTGAGCTGCCACGTCATCAATCCGATCCCCTTTACGCCGGTTAGGTACGCCGACGGCCTAGCCGTCGGCATAGCTCCCCGCACCGCCACGTCACCGATCTGCGTGACCTGGTACGCCGACGGCCTAGCCGTCGGCATAGGTCCCCGCACTGCCACGTCACCGATCCGCGTGACCTTGCACGCCGACGGCCTAGCCGTCGGCATAGGTCCTTGCACTACCACGTCACCGATCCGCGTGACTTCCTCGATCCGTGGGTGTACCTATGCCGACCCATCGGCATAGATTTTTGCTATTTTCCTATTTTAATTGTTTTTTTATTTCTTTTTTAAAAACTAATTTGATTAACTTAAATTTTCTATTTTAACTATTTCTTTTTTCTTTCTATTTGTTTCTCACGGACGTCGCTACCGCCATGTCACGGAGAGAGGAAACGGGACGGGATACCTCGGAGGGTAGGAAACACGTCAGGTGTTGCAGTGGGCCCTCCTAACTGTGCGTGTGAAAGTATGGTGGCACGCGGCTCCGGGTGGTGTCCCCCCTCACGGGCGTCTTGGGGCTCCAGGGTGTGGCCCCCCTTTGCGGACGTCGCTGTCGCGGTCACTTGGAGGGGGGAGACGTGTGCGTCGGGTAGAACCGGAGGGAATCTAGTGGTGGTTTGGGTCCAGGCCGTGTTCGGGGATGCTCCTATGTGCTGACCCATCCCAACCAGGTGGAAGAGTCCACTCGTCAAAGCCCGTCCAGCGAAAGTCAAACGGCTAAATCTCCTGGTCTAACGGAGCTTCGTGGTGGCCTCCCGGGTGTAGCTATGCCACAGAAACACTGCGTCAGGTCGTGATGCATGTGTGAAAGTGATGTGGGACGCGTAGACGCCCGTATTGGGGCTTCGGGGTGTGGCCCCCCTCCGCGGACGTCGCTGTCGCGGTCACTTGGAGGGGGGAGACGAGCGCGTCGGGTAGAACCGGAGGGAATCTAGTGGTGGTTTGGGGCCAGACCGTGTTCGAGGATGCTCCTATGTGCTGTCCCATCGTAACCAGGTGGAAGAGTCCACTGGTCAAAGTCCGTTCGGTGAAAGTCAAAGGGCTAGATCTCAAGGTCTAACGGAGCTTCGTGGTGGCCTCCCGAGTGTAGTTGTGCCACCGAAACACCGCATCGGGTCGTGATGCATGTGTGAAAGTGATGTAGCATGCGTAGACGCACGTCTTGGGGCTCCGGGGTGTGGCCCTCCTCCACGGACATCGCTGTCGCGGTCACTTGGAGGGGGGAGACGTGTGCGTCGGGTAGAACCGGAGGGAATATAGTGGTGGTTTGGGTCCAGGCCGTGTTCGGGGATGCTCCTATGTGCTGACCCATCGCAACCAGGTGGAAGAGTCCACTTGTAAAAGCCCGTATGATGAAAGTCAAAGGGCTAGATCTCAAGGTCTAAGGGGTAGACCTGTCCGGTCAACGATGCTATGGTTATACGGGACGGGGGACTTGCGGGGGTAGAAATACCGCCAGGTCTTGTGCCGGGACCTCTTATACGCCTGTAAGTGTGGTGGCGGGTGCAAGCACTCGGCACGTGGCTCCGTAGTGTTACCCCTCTCACGAACGTCGTTGTCATCGTCACATGGAGGGTGGAAACGACCACGTCGATCGGGGAGACACAGAGGCAATCTTGCACTAGGTTGGGCCCGGACCATGATCCGAAGTGTATCTATGGGCTCGCCTATCACACCCAGGTGAAACTTTCCATTGGTCATACCTCGTCCGGTGAAAGTCAAAGGGGTAGACTCGTGCGGTCAACAGTGCTAGGGTTAGACGGGACGGGGTACGTCGGGGGGAGGCAATGCCGCCAGGTATTGCACTGGGCCTTTTTATACGTTTTGTAAGTGTGGTGGTAAGTGCAAGCACCCGGCATGCAGCTCCGGGGTGTGGCCCCCCTCACGAACGTCGATGCCGCCGTCGCACGGAGGGTTGAAACGGCCACGTCGGGGAGACACAGAGGCAATCTTGCACTAGGCTGGGCCTGGACCTTGATATGAAGTCCATCTATGGGCTGCAGCCAGGTGAAAATGTTCATCAGTCATACCTCGTCTGGTTAAAGTCAAAGGGGTAGACCTGTCCGGTCAACGATGCTATGGTTATACGGGACGGGGGACTTGCGGGGGTAGCAATGCCGCCAGGTCTTGCGCCGGGACATCTTATACATCTGCAAGTGTGGTGGCAGGTGCAAGCACTCGGCACGTGGCTCCGTAGTGTGACCCCCCTCATGAACGTCGCTGTCACCGTCGCACGGAGGGCGGAAATGAACATGACGGGGAGACACAAAAGCAATCTTGCACTAGGTTGGGCCCGGACCATGATCCGGAGTGTATCTATGGGCTTGCCTATCACACCCAGGTGAAACTTTCCATCGGTCATACCTCGTCCGGTGAAAATGTCCATCGGTAAAAACCCCTCCAGCGAAAGTCAAAGGCGTAGACCGCCCGGTCAACTCTCGCGGGGTTAGACGGGACGGGTGTAGTTTGGGGGTAGCTATGCCGCTAGGTCTTTATCTGGGCCCTCCTACACGTCCAGAAGTGCGGTAGTGGGTGCACACAGCACACGGATCCATGATGGTGTGACCCCCCTCACCGCCGTCGCCGCCGCCGTCGCACAGAGGGGGGAACAACCACGCCGGGCAGCAACGGAGGGAATCTTGGTGTGGGTTGTGCCCGGACCTTGATACGAAGTGTACCTAGGGGCCGGGCTATCACATCCAGGTGAAAATGTCCATCGGTCAAACCCCCTCCGATGAAAGTCAAAGGCGTAGACCGCCCGGTCAACGGGCTAGGGTTTAATCCAGTCGGGGGCATCCATGGGGTACCTATGCCATCGAAACATCACACCAGGTCTTCGGAGGGTAGGAAGGATAGTGGATATTTTAAAAATTGCTAGGACATTAAAAAAATAAACTAAAGTTAATGTCAATTAAAAAATGATAAAAAAATGAAATAGTAGATATGCCAACGGCTTAGCCGTCGGCATAGGTGCCACGTGGCTAATAAACCTATGTCGACGGCTAAGCCATCGGCATATCTTCGCCTTATCCAGTCGGGGGTGGCTCCCCTCCACTCATTCTCACATCTAGCCCCGACCCTCGCGTCACTGCCGTCCGGTCCACCCCCTCCACCACCACCCTCGCATCGCCGCCGTCACCCCCTCGCGTCGTCGCCGCCACCCTCGCGTCGCCGCCACCACCCTCGTGTCTCCGCCACCCCGGTCAGCCTCGCACCGCCGCCCCAGCCTCCCTTGCGTCGCCGCCCCGGTCCACCCGCGCCGCCGCCACCCCGGTCCACCCACGCCGCCGCCGCCCCGGTCTCCCTCGTCCCTACCCCTCCTCTCGCCCTCTGTCGCCACCCGCTGCTCCGCCCTTGGCCGTCGTCGCCCACCACCCCGCCCTTGGCTGCTCCGTCGGCTGCCATCGCACACCGCCCCGACCTCGGCCTCCTCTCCCCCTCGGTCGCCGCTGCAACCTGCCCTAACCCCGGCCTCTTCTCTGCGCACGGCTGCTGCCGCACTCCGCCCCCACACATGCCTCGTCATCGCCCCGGGCTGCCACCGCACTTTGCATCGACCCCGGCCTGTTAGTCCGGCCTGACCCCAGCTCCTCCTCGATGAGCTTCCCCACCCCCTGACGCTCTGTCGGTGATGCTCTGTCGCTGCAGCTGTCGTAGCTCTGTTGGTGCTGCTATTTGCTGCTGCTATATGAGATGTGATACCATCACGATGGATGGATGCTATCTTAGTCTTCACCTAGCATTTGTTATCTTGTGAATTATTTTCATGTCATTATAATTTTGTCATCAAAGATTGCTATACGAGATGTGATGACCTAATTTTTCCATTGTTGGAATTTACAGGCTTTGTGGTGTTGCATCTCCATGGAGTGATCATCGACGTCGGAGCTGTTGGTCCCCGATCGTTCCTCTGCCGTTCGACTACTTCCTCTGCAGCCGAGGGTGAGTTATGAATCCACCTTCACCTTCTATGCTTTCTTAATCATATCACTGGATTTTCTTTTCACGTCAAGTCGCGTAACCTAGGCGTCTCTCGTCCGAAAGGGTTGCATTGATAAATATGCATTGAATTGCATATTTATCACCGCAACTCTTTTGGATTGTCCAGCGTTTTTCACGGACAGCCCGAGGATGTGTAGATTGGGTACGTTCTCCATGCCCTACCCCATTCCGAGACAAGATTTCGCTGGCGCCTCCCCGTTGTTCTCCGGAGCACATTCTCTCGGCTATTTGCCGAGACGTGTATCTGGAGAACAGCGAGGAGGTGCTGCCAAAATTTTGTCTCGGAACGGGGTAGGGCATGGAGAAAGTACCCAATCTACACATCCTCGGTTGGGATTAGGAGCCATCTTTACCAATTAGAGATGTTGGATTCACTGCAGAAGAAAATAAAAATTTGATGTGATTAATTCAAATGAATCCTTAATTTTGTTGTGTGGCTCCCAATAAAACAGAGGATGGCAGATAATCAGTGGATGTATAGTGGTTTTATCCGTCGAAATCGAGTAACATCAGAGTGGATCGCGAAAACTGATGTGTATTTGAAGGATATATTCCGTAGTCCAATGAGAATTATCCCACCATGCCCATGTGCAAGATGTGGCAGACGTCACCGTAAAAATCAGAACGACATGACTGACCACCTTCGCACGCACGGATATATGGCAAACTTTGACATGCCACCGATAAACTTAGCTGAGCATGACCGTGGCAGAGAGGAGGTGATGCGACAACGCGTCGATGGTTATGAAGACGACGGGGTCAGGGACATGCTAGATGATATCATTGTTGTAGAAACGACAAATGTGACACCTTCAAAGAATGAACCGGAGGATCCGGAGGCAATCGCACAGGCCTTCTTGGAGGTCTTGGCCTCGTTGAAGAAACCTCTTTATGAGGGTGCCAAAATATCTCAGCTGGATGCCATCTCGCAACTTATTGCAGTCAAGGCCGAGTACGGCTATAGCCAGAAATGCTTTGAAGCATTCTTGGGAGTATGAGTTAACAGCCTCCCTGAGGCTCATCAACTACCGAAAAGCATGTACGTTACAAAGAAAATCGTGAAGGCACTCTCTATGGATTATAAGAAAATACATGTTTGTCCGAAGAATTGCCTTTTGTTTAGGCACGAGTATGCGGATGACAAGTACTGTAGGGAGTGTGGTTCGCCTCGGTACCTTGAGGTGGTCGGTGAGGATGGTGAGAAAAGGTAGCTAACCATCCCTGCTAAGGTTCTTCGGTATCTCAATTTCATACAAAGACTGCAGCGCCTTTTCATCACGGAGGAGTCTGCCAAAATAATGAAGTGGCACAAGGAAGGTAAAAGGTATCATCCAAATAAAATCGTACATCCATCAGAAGGTGAATAATGGAAGTCGTTCGATGAAGAATACCTCGAGGAAGCAGCAGAGGCTGGGAACGTCAGAGTTGCAATAACAGGTGATGGGGTCAATCCATATGGTATGTCGACCAATCCATACAGTTGTTGGCCCGTGTTTGTTATTCCGCTCAATCTCCCTCCAGGTGTCCTAATGCAACGCAACACCATGTTCTTGTCGCTGATTATTCCAGGGCCTGAATACCCGGGGAAGAATTTGGCAGTGCTTATGCAGCCGCTGGTGGATGATTTGCACCATTGTTGGGACTTCCCAAGGTTGACATACGACCGACATCTGCAAAAAAAAATCTTGATGAAAGTTTGGTTGATGTATTGCATGCATGACTTTCCCGGCTATGCTCTATTCTGCGGATGGTGTACAAGTGGGAAGATGCCATGCCCAGTGTGCATGCAGGCTTTGTGTTTGATTTGGCTGCAGAAGGGTGGCAAGTATTCATCCTTTGACCTGCATCGACAGTTCCTCCCTCTAGACCATCTAGACAGGGAAGACAAGAAGAACTTCATGAAAGGTCGGGTTGTCCATGAAGTAACCGAGATTCCAACATTTTCGGGGGCAGATGTTCTTGCTCAGCTAAAAGCTCTCAAGCCTAAAGTCAAAGTCAAAGGCAAAGGAAAACGCTTCGAGGGATATGGTGAGACGCACAACTGGACTCACATTACCCCCTTCTCGAAGCTTCCTTATTTCAAGGACCTCAAACTTCCTTACAACATTGATGTGATGCACACCGAAAAGAATGTCGTAGAGTCCCTTTTCCGCACGATCCTCAACATTCCTAATAAGATGAAGGATAACCTTAAAGCTAGAGCCGATCAACAGACAATTTGTGATAGACCACGTCTAAACATGAAGCCTCCCACAGGGGTCGAAGAAGCTGGTTCAAGCCAGATGCTGACTTTGTCCTTAAACTGCCAGAAAGGAAGGAAGTATTTATCTGGATGAAACACATTTTGAAGTTCACCAATGGTTAGGCATCGAATATAAGTAAGGGAGTCAATCTTTCAACGGGCAAAGTGACCGGGCTCAAGAGTCATGACTACCATGTGTGGATTGAGCGGATAATGCCGGTGATGGTTCGAGGCTATGTCCCCGAGCATGTCTGGCGAGTGCTTGTCGAACTAAGCCATTTCTTCCGCACGCTCTATGCTAAAGAAGTAAGTAAAGATGTGATTGAACAATTGCATAAGAAGGCACCGGAGTTGATAGTCAAGCTAGAGAAGATCTTTTCACCAGGCTTCTTCACTCCGATGACACATCTCATTCTGCACCTCGCGAAAGAGTATTGTTGGGGGGGCCTGTGCAGAATCGTTGGCAGTATGGCCCCGAGAGACAGAACAAGCATCTCCGACAGAAATGTGGAAACAAATCTAAGATTGAAGCTTCCATAGCTGAGGCAGTTATCCTAGAGGAGGTGTCAAACCTCAGGACATCGTACTATCCAGACCAAGTTCCCCATCTGCATAATAAGGTGCCTCGATACAATATAGAAGAGCCCAAGTATCAACCCAAGCTCCATCTATTCAACGGGCAAGGTGGCAGGGCTGGGTCCTCGAAATCTTATAACATGCCACGACAAGAGTGGGAGGACCTTATGTTCCATGTCTTGCACAACATCAAGGAAGTCGAGGAAGTGTGGATGAGGTAATACTACTACACCATTCCTTTATGCACATCATCATGTTCTATGTTCACTTAATCCCGGTCTAACACTGCTTCTCTTCTTTTAGTGATTTCGTTCAAGAGGAATGGACGGGAATGAATCCTCCTACTGAGGCGGAGGTCTTACTCTTCTCCGTCATGGAAACCCTGGAAATAAAAATATTGTTGCTTGGTTCATGGAGAAAGTAATTTTCCACATTCCCCTATTAAATACGTAGTTCAACATTTATTGGTTAACCGAACTAATGCACCCAAAAATTTCAATTATACTTGTAGGGAAAAGATCTGAACATATCTATGGATGATGAATTGCGATGGGTTTCCATTGGTTTTGACCCTGCCGTCATGACATGTAAAAAGTACGATGTGAATGGGTATCGCTTTCATACAAAGGAGCACCAGAACAGCCGGCCTGATCCCAAAACTATAAATACCAGAGTGTACACCCCCGGTCAAAATTCAATAGACTACTACGGAAGGGTCCAAAATATATACGAGATTACATTTCGCAAAGGGCGCGAAACCCTAAGTCTACCTGTGTTCAAATGTCGATGGTTCAATCCGCAGGAGGGGCAGAGACATACGCCTTCCATTGGTTTGGTCGAAGTTAAACCATCAACCGTCTATGCTGGAGCTGATCTCTTCATTGCGGCTACCCAAGCTACACAAGTTTATTATTTGCCTTACCCATGCGAGAAAGAGTACCTACAGGGTTGGGAAGTTGTGTTCAAGGTGTCGCCAGATGGTAAGCTACCGGACCCGGACGAAGATTATTACTACAACATGAACCCCATGACATATGAGGGGGTGTTCTATCAAGAGCAACCCGATGATGATGGGGTAAGAAATGATGACGCTAGACCATTGAGCGATGATGATGTGGATCTAAACGATGACGATGCACGGAATGATGGTGAGACCATTGTTAATGAAAATGACATACTTATGCTAGAAAAGTTAAACGAAGACGTTGATGATAAGGAAGAGCCTCCACCTCCGTTAGACAATGAAGATGATATGATTGATACTAATAATGAGACCGAGCGAGAAATTGGTTACAACAGCGATGACTCGTACGGGTTCTAGCGGATGTACATTTCATGTCTTTTTTTCCCTATGGATTAGGAATATGCCTTTTCATGTCTTTTTCCCTATGGTTTAGGAATATGCCTTTTTAGGAAGATGATATGTGTTTATTAGTCCTTATTATTATGCTTTTTCCTTCTTTATTAATGTACTAATTTTTTATTCTATTTTCAATGCAAGTTCGTGGAACATGGGCAAGGGAAAGGCCGACGACGCGGGTTTCATACGCAAGGTCGTCGACATTGCTAGTTGGAGTGGTCGAGCACGTACTCTTACCCCCCGACTACTTGAGGATGACTCCTCACAGGAAGAGAGAGGGAGAGGTGCCCCTAGAGGAGGAGGGGGCGGGAGGAGGGCCCATGGAGGGCAAGGGGGTGGTGGGAGAGCCACTAGAGGGGGCCGCGTCCAGAAACAATGCACCCTCACCGACTTAGGGGTGTTGTCTTCGAGGCCCTCCTCTAGTGAGGTACCCTCTGCCGAGGAGGAGGAAGACGAGGAGGAGGGGGAGGTTCGCGAGGAGGGGGTGAGGAGGAGGAGGAGGAGGAGGCGGAGGAGGAGGATGAGGTTGGGGAGGGGGACGAGGAGGAGGCAGGCGGGGATGATGGTGGTGGTGGGGACGCTGGTGGTGGTGGGAATGGCAACAATAAGGGATGGTTGCGTGGTAACGCAAAGGTCCCAAAGCATATTCCTACTACCGAGGAGCAGAAGTGGCTCATTGAGCCAAAGGGGATAGAGTAAGTTCAACTAAATAATTTCAATCATAATTTAATTCTTTTGCTTGTCACATCCTAATATTTTCATTCTTTAAATCTTTTGCAGTAACTGGGTACATCCTGAAGGGGCCCATGTTCCCAACGGCATCATCATCGTCTTTTTGAAGGAATACTGGCCGGGGCTATACTGTCCAGATCCAGTGAGGCACCCGGATCTTCGGGTTTTGGCTAAGACCTGGGAGCACTGGGAAGCGGCCCCCACGCGGAGTATGTGACCCATGCTAAGGTCGTGATCACTAATTTTTGGGTGAGTTATCTTCACAAGCACGCGTCCATTCTGGTTTCATTAATGATATAACTCATGGCTTCTTCCATTCTGGTTTCATGAATGATATAACTCATGGCTTCTTCCATTCTGGTTTCATGAATGATTGTAGAAATACTATCGAGTTCTTCCGGAGCACAAGGCCGCTACCGACGAGATCATGTTGCGCCAAGCGAAGAAGAAGGCCCGCCAGATGCAGTATGAGGTGCGGTTGGTGGCCATCACGCAATACTATCACGACTATCTTGGTATGAAGATGACCAAGGAAGGAGCGAAGGCGCGAAACATTACCATGGACCAGGACGAGTACTTGTCGGTAAGTATTAACGATTTTTCATTCCAAAGTTTGTGGTAAATTTCATCGTTTCGTGTTAGACATGCCATTATGCTTCCTATTATGTAGGTGTGTCCAAATTGGTGTTTTGGAAGAGACGAGTCTTGGGCGGCATTGGTGGACCTGTGGTGTGGTCAGGATGAAGCTTGGGCGGCTACTAGCAGCAAAAACAAGGCTAACCGAGGGAACGAGGGAGTACATGCTCAGGGAAGCCGGAACCACTTTCTTCACAAGGCACTTCATGTATGACTAACCTCATTAAACAATCTTCTTCTATTTAACTTCACTTTTTTATGTATGACTAACATCTGTTTGTTGGTGCAGGAGGAGAAACTCAAGCGGCCGCTCTCACACATGTAGGCGTGGGAGATCGCCCATACTCGGAGGAAGCCCAAGCCTGGGGAAGACAAGTACTACGGCAAGACCGCGAAGAAGAAGAAGAACTACTCTACGGCGTATCTGAATCTACATCCTGACTCACCTGACCCCATCAAGGCGCCTTTGGACGACAGGGCGGTGGTTGCCATGGGGCCGAAGGCTCATGGTCGGCAGCCGGTTCTGGATGCTGTGGTCACTCCTTCTATCTCCTACACACAGCTTTGAGCTACCGACCCAAGCCTGAGACAGCGCACGCCCACGACCACTGCGCAGTCACAGTCCCTCCTAGCCGAGCGGCACTCTGTAAGTATTTTTTTCCCTCTTATCTTCGTTGCTCACTTTATTTCCCGCATTTATATGTTTAATGAGTTCCATCACGTCATATTGTAGGCCTACATGGAGTACACACGACAGGAGACCATGGCGTGGAGCGCGAGAGTTGCAGCCGTCCAGGACCACAGCACTCGCATGGTGACGGTTAGTTTAGCCCCTTTCATTTCATTTCCATATTGACACTTTCATTTCTTCTGGCATTGGTGTTTGCTTTGTCAATTAACATGCAGCTCGTGTTTGAGAGCATGAGGAAAGGCACGATTCCTGAAATGGAACCACCACCACCAGCTGCAGGACCACAACCGGTGCTGCTTACCTTTGGGGAATTTCTAGCACAACAACCGGGAACAACGGTGGTTAGTACATCCCCAAACTATTCAACCAACGCTTACTGTTTATTCAACACAATATCATTCACTCAACATGTCTTTTCAAACATCCAGGGAACCGGTAGATCATCCGTTGGTGGTGGTGTCGGTGTTCACATCAATCCCGAGTCACAGAGCCCGGTCACTCCAATCCACCCAGGCGGTAGCGCTGTCGCTAGCAGTGAAGACCTGGGCTTTGGCGGACTTGGCGTCAACGACCTTGGAGTTGGACAGCTGAGCGCTCCTTAGATGACTTGTGCTCTTTTTATGCTTCTTAGATGACTTGTATTTTGTTACTTATATTTCGGAGCTCCTTATGTTGTTGGTTGTGAGGATCTGATGGTGGTGGTGTTGATGACGTCCGTCGTTTACGCTACTTATATTTATGATGCTCTCGATGGTGCTGCTGTGCATTTATTTTTCATTGTATATATCCTGATACTTTGAATTGAAATGAATTTGTAGAAAACAGGAAAAAGAAAAAAACAGCACAGAACTACGCTGACGGTTAAGCCGGCGGCATAGAGGGTGTGTGAGTCACCAGCGACTGCCATGTGGCCAACTACGCCGACGGCTAGGCCACGTGTCAGCTATGCCGACGGCCTAAGCCGTCGGCGTAGGCACGCCCAGGAGCTACCAACGACAACCACGTGTCAGCTAATGCCGACGGCTATGCCGTCGACGTATCTTCAGACCCATGCCGACGGCTCAGCCGTCGGCATAGGTGCGCCACCAGGGACCGTCACTGGCCGCCACGTGACTGTCTATGCCGACTGCCGGGCCGTCGGCATAGAGGGACACGTGGCCATTCCTGGACGTGTCGCTCTTGAAGGCAGCGCTAACGGACGTCGTTTGCCATGAAGCTATGCCGACGGCCGGGGCCGTCGGCATCGATGCACGGACACCATCGGCATAGCATATATGCCGACGGCACCCCGGGGTACGCCGACATATATGGTGCCGACGGTGCTACGCCGACGGGGACCGTCAATATAGGTCTATGCCGACGGCCCCGGCCGTCGGCGTAGGCCTTTATCCTGGTAGTGGACATAGGGAAAGCATTTAAGGAGCATGGGCACCATCCTTGCCTCATTGGGGACTCCAAAACACACATTTAAGCTCAGGATCTTCACGCTTGAGACAATGGTGGCTGCACTCTCCTTTATCCCAGCCTGGAATTCACCCAATTTAAGATAAAAGATGGCACATTTAACTTATGGACCTCCCACAGTGACAGCTGCACAAATGGATACTCACCATTAATTAGGACGGTGTCTTCGATCTCCAGAACATGATTTTCTGGCTTTAAGAATCCAAACGAATTTAGCTTGGGGGCATCAAGAATGCTGAACCTGCTACACAGCCCACTAGCAGCGTGCCGGCCTCCCTGTAGGATGAGGTGAGCCACTCGAGGCGTGGAGCGTTCACCACCATGACGTTCTCCCCAGCAGAGATGTATATTTGCACGCACTGTAGGCTATGGCTGACAAGGCGGAGGCGCAAGCCCTTGTGGCTTCCCTAGATGCTCAGGACCTCCAAAGGACGGGGCTGCTGATGACTATGGAGCAATGTTTTAAATAGCGGGCTATGGCAAATAGCGGCGGACCTCCAAATAAGCTATAGCGAAGCTATAGCGGACTATAGCAGGCTATAGCGTGTTATTTGTATATGGGACCATTTAGCGGCACCGTGTTCAAAAGGCTATAGCAAGGCTATAACGAGACTATAGCGGGCTATTTAAAACTATGCTATGGAGGCGACACCCCCCTGCTCCATCACGTTGGTGCAGATGGTGAAGAGGCGGAAGAGGGTGTTGATGGTGAAGAGCGTGACAGGAAGGAACTTGGCAGCGAAGATTCCCGAGACAGCGATGGCCGGCAATTTGGCAGGGGTGGGAGGCGGAGGCTGGCGTCGATGAGGACGAGCTCCATCCAGCGGGAGGCGAGGACAACGGTGTGCACGGCATCCGCGACGGGGAAGCGGGAGATGATGTTAATTCTATTCAAAACTTCATGTCATGCATTGTTTAATATGTAAACATCTCCCATCATGCATATTTTAATTAATCGTGCATGGATCCTTATAAACAGTGTCTAGAGATTAATGGTGTGGAGCTAGGTTCGGCTGAACCATGGTTCAGTAAAACATTTTCGAACGATGTTGAGGGCGTCCAGGAGGAGGCTGATGCGGTCGACGCTAAGGGAAAGGCGTGGTCGTCGGCGATGAGGAGATGCTACGCCGGGGGGTGTCGGAGACGAGCAGGGTGGGGAGGAGCTCGACACAGATGTAGGTGAGCAGCTGCTCCGTGGTGCAGTCCAGCTAGTGGGGGTCGAAGGCGAGGCGCCGCAGTCTCCGGGGCGAAGTTGGTGAACGGCGTACGGGCACAGCCATGGTGGTCGGCGGCGAGGGTTTGCTGATTTTATGGGTTTCCAAGCGGAGTACGTAGTTGAGACTGCACTTCGTTGGGCTAATTTCTCTGCCCACGGCCGAATTCCGAGCGAGCGACGAGTCTAGTGAAGACCACCCCTTACTGCTCACCCATTTGTTTTCTGTTCAACTCTCTTACTAATATCACTACAATCCAAAAGAATTAGGATCGTCTACTTCAAAATTTATTTATGATATCAAAAAAGAAATGTTACATTGATTTTGCTGAATCTCAGTCAAACTCAAGTCAATGCTACATCCGCTAGAGTTTAATCGGACATCCATACAGATTTTATCTATATGTTGGATTATATATATATATATATATATATATATATATATATACACACACTACTAAAAGATGTTAAATTCTCTCACACGTCGCGCTTGTTAAGGTGAATCAAAAAGTACTAGCCTAATATTCTCTTTGTAGTTAACCACCCTCTCAAAACTCACTGAATCAGTAATGCACCGGCCCGGTGGCGTTACAAAAGTTGATGTAAAAAGAATGCTATTACTGAGGTTTGGATTTGTACAATAACCTAAAACTGCTTTATGAACCACTTGCACGCTGAAGAGCAAAAGGGCAAAAGCCGTGGCCACACAAAGACGACGAAGGTGTGGCCGGCGGAGCGTGATTGGTCGTCATCAAGCGCAAGAAAGCAAAGGCCGAAGGGCATTGGTGTCAAGGCGTCGTCTTAGGGCTTCAGGCGACGGAGTGGGAGTCAATGGAAATTGGGTTTTTATTGTTGTGAATTAAACAACAGATGAAACTCAACAACATCATTTTATACTGATAATTCAAATGTATATTTATATTTAATTATACATGAGCTTGAAGGAAGAGAAAATGCCTCTCTTCATGCAAGCCGATGTACAATAAAATATATATATTTGAATGATCACTACAGAATAATAGTGTTGAGTTCCATCTATTGTTTCATTCATAACACAACTCCAGTTGGCACCCAGTCTGACGCCGCTCCGTCCCCTGAAGCCCTACAACGATGCCCTGATCCCGATACCCCTCGGCCTCCACCTCTGCCTGCTTGATGACGACCGGTCACGCTCCGCCCGTCACACCTTCGCCGTCTTGGTGTGGTCATGGCTTCGCACCTCTGCTATTTCAGTATGCAAATACTCCCTCCGTTCCTTTATGTAAGGTGTATTATTTTTGGCACGGTGACCAAGGCACATAATTATAGACATGTAAAGACTAAATTACCCTTGGAAAATTTGTTGGTTAGTGGAAAGTGAATCAATTAGTCCAGGATACATGCAATCGACAAAGAGATAGTTTCCTTCATTTGCTATAAAAAGAGACACAGACAATCAGAAAATAGATTCTTTCCTTTTTTTGGAGGGCTAACAAGGGAATTATGAAGAATCAAAAGAAATACACCTTACATTCTGAAATTTTATCAAAAAACAAATACACCTCATATAGAGGAACGGAGGGAGTAGTTCACAAAGCAATTCCAGGCTATTATAGGAATCCAAACCTCAGTAATAGCATTCTTGTGCCACCAACATTTGCAACGGCACCGACGCACTGCAATACGTATTCAGCGAATTTTGAGCTGATAGTTAGCTAGAAAGAAACTATTAGGTCAGTACGTATTTACCACCACACTTCGTAGTTTGCATCAAAAAGCAAGTCCGCTCCTGCACAGAAATTGTAGCTCAGCTAGGCCTCCTCCCTCACCGTAAACGGGTCATCCAAAGAGAAATCAGCCCCGACTCTGAGGCTCAAGGATCACCACCTTCAGGACAGCTACTCCAAATGATGCACCTTTTGCAGGTTGTACTCTCCAGGTTCCTAGCATTGTATTGCGCCCTGACAAGCACCTCGTCCGTCTAGAACGGTGTGAAGCTTGGATTGGCCATGAATATAGCTACCATCTCCAGCACCCACGCAATCTGGAAAACGAACTCCAGGAAGCCAACCTCGCATTTGTCTCCTTTGAACTCACAGAAACTCACCAGGTTGATGTGCGAGACGACGTTCCCAATGAGACCAGACTCCTCCCAGAACTTGGTGAACTGCTCACCAGTGGTTTGATCACATTTTGTACTCTGCACAAAATTTGATTAAATCAGTCAACGGTTCGGAAAGCATCTGATGGAGGTAGGCTGCCTGCATCGTGAATAAAGGAAGCATCAAATTAGTTATGTCGTTGGGAGAAATGACACATCAGAACTACCATGCATTAAACTAGCACTAAGCAGCTTATTGGAAAAGAAAAACAACTGTGCTGGTGTTGTCACTATATATATATACAGCCTCTCATGTATATAAGAGAAGTGGAGCAGCAGATTTTTCAGTCTACCGTGGAGGTTTTAAACAGTTTAACTACACCTTACCAGAAATATTATTTAACACAAACTTCCAGATGTGAGCCATGAAAACCAGTTAATATTTCTTACTTAATCGAAGACAAGTACTGGATATTGTACAGTTAATATTTTTTTACTTGATTGAAGACAAGTGCCAGATATTGTGCAATTGAAGACAAGTGCCAGATATTGTGCATTTAATATTTCTTAGCTGGTAGGAAGACAATGAGAAAATCTAGAACAAACAAATCTAGAATTACTCAAAAATGAAGAAGCAGGGCAATAGAAACCAAATATTAGCATTATAAACAGCGGGACAACAAAACTTCAGTAAGAACTATCTTAACAAATCTAGTCTGTGTGCGTAGAGACAACCTGATGGCTGAGAATAAATGGCAATACTTGACTATTACAGCTATACTGGTCAAGTATGCCTAGTCATATTGGTGATGTTATCATCGTCGTATTCCATTATTCACAGGAAAATTACTTAGCCTCGAATCCATAACTACATACATGGCTCAAATTTCACAGTAGAAGAAAATAAAAGGACAATAAAGAACTCTAATGATAATTGACTAAATATATCTATGCAAATAGGTGAGAAAACTGCAAGCAACAAAATCTGCATCTGCTGCGAGATGGGATTTTTTTTCATGTGACGTGCAAAGAAATTAGTAGTAGTGAACCAGAGCATGAATAAGCTGAGATAAATTCGTATATGCGTAGTTTCCATTAGCTATCTGGAAAGGAGAGGTTCGTAAAGGAAAGTGTATTATACTATTACGAAAGTCCTTTCTGTGAGCAAATGGAGCATTTTTGCAGGCTAAGACTTCAGAGTGTACACCAAACACTGCAGAATATACTAGTCCGCACCAAAATGCAGGATCAGATTTGTAGGAGATGTGACAACTATGATCCTTAATGACAACTCTATACTTCAATAATGAAAGTAGCAGAATGTACTAATTACTAAATAGCCTAGTAGTCAAATTCAAAAAAATAGTCTAGTAGTGCAGAGAGAAAAACAAGATGATTCATGGACAGCATATTAAGATAATCCCTCCGTTCCATAATGTAGTGCATATAGATTTTTAGGAAAGTCAAACTTTACAAAATTTGACCAAATTTATAGAAAAAAACTATTCATATCTATATTACCAAATATATACAATATGAAAATATGTCTTGTGATGCATCTAAGGATATGTATTTGGTATTCTAGATGTATATACTTTTCCCTATAAACTTGGTCAAAGTCTATAAAGTTTGACTTCTCAAAAAATCTATATGCACTACATTATGAAACGGAAGGAGTATACGTGAGGCTGCAAACTTCAGTCCACAATGGATAACTTTAGTCTTTAACAACATTTTATCAGATATGTTCTTCAATACGAATTTCAGGATGTGAGCTACAATAGCCTCTTTCTATAACAAAAATTATTAGGAGATAAATTCCTAAGATCCTAATATGGTAAAACTAGTGGACTAGCATCAATATAGCGATTATAGTAGTACCAAGACCAGAAAGCCTCAGGAACTGTCTACTTTAATGTGCTAGTTTACTATGTGTACCTTTCAAAAGTCTGAAATAAGCATTAATATTGCATCTGTTCCAGTAACTCCTATTAACACAGAAAGAAACAATAAAACACGAAAATTTGGACGTACATAAAGAAGCAAAGCACCACAAATCAAGGTATCGGAATAGTAATCATTGTGCCACAAGAAAAAAATCTTACCAAGTGTCAACATAAACTGATCAGCATGAAACCCTTAACAATTCTAAAGTATAGTCTACGTATGTAGATTGTTGAGAAGACCAGATGGTGGCTGAGAATAAATGGCAAGGCATGCAATTCAACCTATAACTGGTCACATATATTACGCATCATACATAATAGTGCACAAAACAAAAATGATCGTATAAAGAGCTATCACAATGACTGACTTGAGGTATGCAGTCAATCATAATATGCAGCCTCTCCGTGATCACATATAAAAATCTCTCACGGCCTATCGCAACAACAGGCGATGAATCCATACAAGTATACGCATAACATGGATTTGTGACACATACCACAATATGTAGTCTCTCACCGTTGGGAAAGCATTTGAGGAAGGTGGACACCATCTTAACGTCATTGTAAAACCCGAAACACACATTCAAACTAAGAGTCTTCACGCTTGTGAGCAAGGCACTTTCGCTCGCCTTTATCCCGCACTGAAATTTGACGAATTGGAGAAGAAACGTCACACACAATTGAGTCATCAGTTAATAATATTTGCTAAATGGAGAAATGGAGACAGGAGATGTACTATGATGACGGTGCCTTGGACGGTTGGACCTCAAGGACCTGTCCTGGCTCTAGATACCCAAACGTGTGCAGCTTGGGGGCATCTCCAATTCTTAGCCTGGTGCACAAGCCATGGGTGGGTTTGCAAGGTGATGACAGGATCAGCCGCTCGAGGCATGGAGCCTTCACCACGGCGATGTCCTCCAGAACAGAGCTGTAGATTTGCACGCACCGGAGCCTCTTGCTGATAAGATGTAGGCGCAAGCCGCCCTTCATGCATCCCACGATGTTGAAGGCCTCCAGGACGGGGCTCCTTGCGATGAGTGAGTCGACCATGTCGTGCTCCATGTCGACAAAACAGAGGCCGAGTTGTGGAGGTGGGGAAAAGAAGCGCCACGGAGGGCGGTCGTGCCCGGCAGCTTCCAGATGCCGACGTAGAAGCTGGTGAGGGTGGTGATGGTGAAGAGCGAGGCACCTTTAAAAACAACAAATTCTTCTATTCGTTCCACATCATAGTAATCATAAATACCTTTAGCATATGAAGCTAAGGTTTCATTAGCATTAAATTTGCATTGAAATGGAAGGTGTCGAGCTTCTATATTAGAGCAACAAGTAAAGTCACATCTCGACCATGCATCCCAAGCAAACCATCTCAGTATTCTAATTTGATCCCATAAGTGTTTTCCTTTTTGAGATAAGCGATAATCCCTAAAGTATTCACGTTGATCCAACGTGTATCCCATTATCAAGTTGAATGGGGTTTTCTCAGGATTATCAAAGTAGTGCATAATATTTTCCACATAACGAGCATCGAGGGTTTTAGGAGGTTCCCCATCTCCATGAGTAGAAAATACACCTAATTTTTTTGGTATTTCGTGTTCCATATCCATAACTAAAGATAGAGAACAAGTTAGAACAGCAAATAAAATCTACTTAGTGATAAAGCAAACAAGCACACACGAGAATATTCACCCCACGCTATCTCTCCCCGGCAACGGCGACAGAAAAAGGTCTTGATAACCCACAAGTATAGGGGATCAATTGTAGCCTTTCTCGGTAAGTAAGAGTGTCGAACCCAACGAGGAGGTAAAGGTAGGAAAAATATTCCCTCAAGTTCTATCGACCACCGATACAACTCTACGCACACTTTACGTTCGCTTTACCTAGAACAAGTATGAAACTAGAAGTACTTTGTAGGTGTGATAGGATAGGTTTGCAAGATAATAAAGAACACGTAAATAAAAACTAGGGTCTTTTTAGATAAAGAAACAATTACGTTAGTTTAACGAGTGTGGAAAAGTGGTGGTAGGAGTTGCGGAATTGTCCCTAAGCAATTGACTATGTTACTAGACCGATAGCAAGTTTTATATGGGAGAGGCCACTGCTAGCATGTCATCCCTTACCTGGAATTCTATGCACTTTTGATTGGAACTATTAGCAAGCATCCGCAACTACTAACATTCATTAAGGTAAAACCCAACCATAGCAATAAGATATATTGGTCCCCCTTCAATCCCGTATGCATCAATTTCTATGCTAGGCTGAAGCTTCTGTCACCCTTGCCTTCCAATACATAGTCCTATCAGCATACAACTAACCCTATGGTGTGATCCACGCGCGTGATCATATGATAGGCACCAAAGGACAGCAACATAACCACAAGCAATTTAAACCAATCATAGCAATTCATCAATCACCGATAGGACAACGAAAATCTACTCAGACATCATAGGATGACAACACATCATTGGATAATAATATGAAGCATAAAGCACCATGTTCAAGTAGAGCGTGCAACGGGTTGCGGGAGAGTGGACCGCTGAATATAGATGGGGGAAGGTGATGGAGGTGTTGGTGAAGATGACGGAGGTGTTGGTGTAGATCGTCGTCACACGATGATGTCCCGGGCGACGTTCCGGCGCCGCCGGGAGAAAGGGGGAGAGAGCCCCCCTTCTTCTTCTTCTTCTTCTTCTTCTTCTTCTTCTTCTTACTTGACCTCCTCCCTAGATGGGAGAAGGGTTTCCCCTCTGGTCCATGGTCTCCATGGCGATGGAGAGGCGAGAGCCCCTCCGAGATTGGATCTCTCTCTGTGTGCCCTTCTGTTTCTGCGCTCCGAGATTCTGGTCTTTCGTCGTTTCTTAAATTCCCGGAGATCCCTAACTCCGATCGGGATGCCCTTTTAATACGATTTTTATCCGGATATTAGCTTTATTTCGTCGAAAGAAGGGCCCCAACAGCCTTAAGGGTTCGTCACAAGCCTGCCAGGCGCGCCTGGGGGGTAGGTGGCGCCTCCTGGGCTCGTGACCACCTCGGGCATCGTTTCGCATTGATTCTTCTTCCCAAAAATCATAAATATTCCAAAAAAATCCCGTAAGTTTTTTGTTGCGTTGGGACTTCGTTTGGTATGGATATTCTGCGAAACAAAAAACATGCAACAAACAGGAACTGGCAGTAGGCATTGGATCAATATGTTAGTCCCAAAAATAGTATAAAAAGTTGCCAAAAGTATATGAAAGTTGTAGAATATTGGCATGAAACAATCAAAAATTATAGATACGACGGAGACATATCAGAGCCCGACTGCTGGTCACGGTCTATGAGATTGGGGTGATCTCTAGTAAGCCCATGAATAGGCCAAGAGTGTGACTAATATGCTCCACCCGAGGGGTCAGCCTTCGGCAGCCTAGTACTACAAGAACTTGTGGTGAAGCTTCTTGACGCAAAACTGACAATTCAAGGCATAGTCCATTGTTTAGTTGTGAAGGAGTGTAGCTACTTGTTCTAGGTGAATCTCAACCTTAACAGGTCTTCACTGAAATACTGGTATATCAAAACAGTAATTGGAACAGCGGACGAAATGGGCCCTTGAGATCTGGTGGGGGATTGTTGAAATCTGAGAATGGGACTTAGGCCCATAAGACAATTTCAGGAAAATCTCTAAGGACCCGTGTAGGTGGCATGACAAGGGGGGTGGGAAGTTTAGTCCCACCTTGCTAGTGGAGAGGGAGTTGCACCTCTTTATAAGGGTCTTTCTTCCACATGCTATTGGAGCATGAGAAGAGAAGATGCCCTCGCGCACTCCTCCTCCGCTGCCCGCCTCGCCACGCCACCCCACCCCACGCCACGCCTTGCCACGACGCACCGCACCGCACCGCGGGTTGCGGGAATGAACCGAGCCGAGCTCATACCTACGCGCTTATTTTTGCCGGTCGGGAACGAAGAATGCATAACGCCGCGATCTGAGACGTTGGATCGTGGGCTACCAACTTGGACGTGGGTTCAGCCCACGTCTCTCCACCCGGACGCCGCCTACATAAGCAGGGCTTTGGTCAACCCTAGCCGCCACGGAAAACACATCACATCTACCTCCACGCGCTCCGCCCTTGTCGTTCCTTTTGCTGCTGCTGCCACCGGAGACTCCGTCCCGTTCACCGTGTACACGGTCGACGGGAGAGCAGGCCTCCGAAACCACGCCTCTCCGGGTCCTGTACGGGGAGAGGGGCAATTAGGTTTATGGGGAGCGACTACGCGACTACTCGCTTAAGTTCGTCTACCTCATCTACGTCTGCATCGCCTCCATCGTCTTCGCCATGTCGCCCCCAACCAACGTCGACCGTGCTGCTGCCAAGAAGGCCGAAGCTGACAAGAAGGCGGCCGAGGACGCTGCCGCCGCCAACTCTCCTGCTACGGCCAACTGGCCTATTGGAGGGTATAACACGTTTATCCCGCTTCTGTTTATGTTAATTATAGCACTGCTAGCGTTATGCATAGATACATCTACTGTTAGCGTAGTGTGTGCGTGCATGTTTGAATATCAGTATGTTTACGCTTATGTCAATGCCATGCTAGTTATTATTTCGTGGATTAATCTGATCGAAAAATTGCCTATATTCTCAACAATCCAAAAACCTAATTTGTGTAGGAATTTTTCAAGTAATGGTTTTGCTGTTGCACTGAAACCGGACAAGTTTACCGGTACATACTTTAAGCGTTGGCATACCAAAACCACCTTATGGCTCACGGCTATGAACGTGTTCTGGGTAGCCGGTGTCACTCCCACAGGAACGATCACTCCTGAAAAGGAGAAGGCGTTCGAGGAGGCTACTATCTACTTTATTGGAGCAGTCCTTAGTGTGATCGGAGATAAGCTGGTTGATGCATATTTCCATGTGGGGGTCGCCAAGGACTTGTGGGAGGCGCTCGAATCTAAATTCGGGGCCACAGATGCTGGGAGCAAGATGTATGTTATGGAGCAGTTCCATGATTACAAAATGGTTGACAACCGTTCTTTGTTGGAACAAGCTCATGAGATAATATGCATTGCTAAGGAACTAGAGGTTCTTAAGTGCAATTTACCGGGCAAGTTTGTCACAGGATGTATAATTGCTAAGCTCCCTAATTCCTGGAGGAACTTTGCTACCACTCTGAAACATCAAAGGCGTGAGTTCTCAGTAGAAGATATCATCGGCCATCTGAGTGTTGAGCAGAACTCGAGAGCAAAGGACTCGCATGGAAAAGCAGTTGAAGGCCCTTCGGTTGCCAACATGGTACAACAGAAGAACATCAATTCCCACAAGCCCAAGGGAAAGAATTCTGTCCACCAGAATACCGACTTCGATAAGAAGGGAAAGAAGACCTTCAAGAGGAATAAGCAGGATGATGGCTGCTTCAACTGTGGTTAAGAGGAACATTGGGCCAACAAGTGCCCAAACAGGTACAAGAAGCGAGCGCAGGACAATAAGTCTGCCAATATGATTGTGGGCAATAATGAAAGTGGTGCACCTGGGTACGATAATTTATTTACTGTATTTTCAGTTTATCAGACCACCGAATGGCGGGTGGACACATGTGCAAATATTCATGTGTGTGCTGACATCTCATTGTTCTCTTCTTATCAGGTCACAGACCGAGGGTCCGTATTGATGGGGAATGGCGTGAGTGCTTCTGTTCTTGGCGTTGGCACGGTCGATCTAAAGTTTACTTTGGGAAGGATCGTGCAGCTGAAGAACGTGCAGCATGTCCCTGCCATCAAGAAGAACCTCGTTAGTGGCTCCCTTCTGTGTAGAGAAGGGTTTAAGTTGGTTTTCGAGTCTAATAAAGTAGTTGTTACGAAATATGGACTTTTCGTTGGAAAAGATTATAATGCGGAGGTCTGTTCCGCATTTCCCTTTCAGATTTTTGTAATAAAGTCGTGAACAATATTCATTCGAATGTTAATGAATCTGAAGTTTGGCATTCACGTCTTTGTCACATTAGTTTTGGTGTTATGACGCGGCTAGCAAAACTGAATTTAATCCCGAGTTTCAATTTAGCCAAAGGTTCTAAGTGTCATTCGTGTGTGCAAGCAAAGCAACCATGCAAGCCCCACAAGGTTGCTGAGGAGAGTGTTGGGGAACGTCGCATGGGAAACAAAAAATTTCCTACGCACACGCAAACCTATCCATGGTGATGAGCATCTACGAGAGGGAGAGTGGATCTACGTACCCTTGTAGATCGCTAAGCGGGAAGCATTAAGAAACGCGGTTGGTGTAGTCGAACTTCTTCGCGATCCAAATCGCCGAGCGTCCCGCGATCCAATCACGAACCGTCCCGCGAACACATCATGATCCGTCCCGCGAACTCATCACGATCCGTCTCACGATCTTGATCACGATCTGTCCCGCAAACTCATCACGATCCGTTCCGTGATCACATCACGAACCATCTCGCGATCTCGATCACGGTCCTTCCGATCTAGCGCCGAACGGACGGCACCTCCGCGTTCAGCACACGTGCAGCTTGATGATGATCTCCACCGTCTCGATCCAGCGAGAGGAGGTGGAGAGGAGAGAGAGTTCACCGGCAGCGTGACGGCGCTCCGGTGATGGTGGTGGAGCGATTCTGGCAGGGCTTCGCCTAAGCGCTGCGGAAAACCGATCTAGAGGAGAAACTGTGCACCGGTGAAACGGGTAGCACGTGGCCGGAAATTCTGTCCAAAAACCACCCAATACACTAGTATATGTAGGAGGAGAGGAGAGGAGAAGCAGCCAAGGCCTTTGGGTCGGCCGAAATAGGAGGTGGGAAGCAATCCTACTTCACCTCCAATCCTAGTTGGAGTAGGATTGCCTCCTATTGGCTGATTTTCCACTTTTTGCTTTAGGACTTTCTCTCCTGCGCCATGGGCCTTTGTGGCTATTTTCCCAGCCCACTAAGGGCTGGTTATGATTCTCCCACAGCCCATGGACCTCTTGGGGTCGAAATACCCCTCCCGGAGGCCTCCCGGTACACTACCGGAACTCCCGTACATTACCGATGAGCCCGAAACTTTTCCGGAAAACAAACTGGGACTTCCTATATATGAATCTTTACCTCCGGACCATTCTGGAGCTCCTCGTGACGTCCGGGATCTCATCCGGGACTCCAAACAAACTTCAGTCACCACCATACATAACTCTACACTACCGAAACGTCACCGAACCTTAAGTGTGCAGACCCTGCGGGTTCGAGAACTATGTAGACATGACCGAGACACCTCTACGGTCAATAACCAATGGCGGGACCTGGACGTCCACATTGGTTCCTACATATTCTACGAAGATCTTTATCGGTCGAACCTCTATGTCAAGGATTCAGTTAATCCCGTATAACGTTCCCTTTGTTCTTCGATATGTTACTTGCCCGAGATTCGATCGTCGGTATCTCCATACCTAGTTCAACCTCGTTACCGGCAAGTCTCTTTACTCATTCCGTAATACAAGATCCTGCAACTAACAATTAGTCACATTGCTTGCAAGGC
Organism: Hordeum marinum; assembly: GCA_022496015.1. Taxonomy (NCBI): domain Eukaryota; kingdom Viridiplantae; phylum Streptophyta; class Magnoliopsida; order Poales; family Poaceae; genus Hordeum; species Hordeum marinum. Next base: position 46,123,614 of record CM039673.1, on the reverse strand, counting down.
TTATTGTGATGTTGCATTACCGAGTGGGCCCCGAGATACCTCTCCGTCACACGGAGTAACAAATCCCAGTCTCGATCCATGCCAACTCAACAGACACCATCGGAGATACCTGTAGAGCACCTTTATATTCACCCAGTTACGTTGCGACGTTTGATACACACAAGGCACTCCTCCGATATCCGTGAGTTGCATGATCTCATGGTCATAGGAACAGATACTTGACATGCAGAAAACAGTAGCAATAAACTGACCAGATCATATGCTATGTTTGTAGTTTGGGTCTTATCCATCACATCATTCTCCTAATGATGTGATCCTGTTATCAAATGACATCTCATGTCCATGGCTAGGAAACCTTAACCATCCTTTGTCAACGAGCTAGTCCATTAGAGGCATACTAGGGACATGGTTTTGTCTATGTATCCACACATGCATTTAAGTCTCCGATCAATACAATTATAGCATGGATAATAAACGATTATCATGAACAAGGAAATATGATAATAACTAATTTATTATTGCCTCTAGGGCATATTTCCAACAGTCTCCCACTTGCACTAGAGTCAATAATCTAGTTCACATCACCATGTGATTTGCATTGTTATGAATCTAACACCCAACGAGTTCTGGGGCTCGATCATGCTTTGCATGTGAGAGAGGTCTTATAGTCAACGGGTCTGTAACATTTAGATCCGTGTGCACTTTGCAAATACCTATGTCAAACTGTAAACACTGCTACCACACTCCGCTTGGTACTATTCCAAATGGCTGCTCCACTATACGTATCCAGATTGCTACTACGAGTCATCCGGATTAGTGTTAAAGCTTGTATCGATGTAACTCCTTACGACGAACTCTTTATCACCTCCATAATCGAGAAACATCTCCTCAGTCTCTTAGTTACTGAGGATAATCTTGACCGTTGTCCAGTGATCCACTCCTTGTTCACTCTTGTACCCCCTGACGGACTCATGGCAAGGCACACACAGGTGGGCACACAGCATGGCATAATATAGAGCCTATGGCTAAGGCATAGGGGACGACGTTCGTCCTTTCTCTTTCTTCTGCCGTTGTCGAGCTTTGAGTCTCACTCAACTTTCACACCTTACAAATCAGGCGAGAACTCTTTCTCTGACTGATCCATTTTGAACTCTTTCAAAATCTTGTCAAGGTATGCACTCATTGAAAGTCTCATCGAGCATCTTGATCTATCTCCATAGATTTTGATGCTCAACAATTAGGTAGCTTCATCCAGGTCTTCCTTTGAAAATCACTTTCCAAATAACCATTTTATGCTTTCCAGAAACTCTACATTATTTCTGATCAACAATATGTCATCCACATATACTTATCAGAAATTCTATAGTGCTCCCACTCACTTTATTGCAAATACAAGTTTCTCGTAAACTTTGTATAAACATCAAAACTTTGATCACCTCATCAAAGCGTATATTCCAACTCCGAGATGCTTGCTTCAGTCCATGGAAGGATCACCGAAGCTTGCACACCTTTTAGCATCCTTAGGCCTGACAAAACCTTCTGGTTGTATCACATACAACCTTTCCTCAAGTAAACCGTTAAGGAAACGATGTTTTGACATCCATCTGCCAGATTTCATAATTGAAAACACAGCAACTGCTAACATAATTCCAACAGACTTTAGCACAACTACGAGTGAGAAAGTCTCATCATAGTCAACTCCTTGAACTTTTCACAAACATCTTTGCAACAAGTCGAGCTTTACAAATAGTGACATTCACCATCAGTGTATGTCTTCATTTTAAAGATCCATTTGTACTCAACGACCTGCCGTCCAACGAGCAAGTCTACCAAAGTCTACACTTGGTTTTCATACATGGATCCTATCTCGGATTTCATGGCCTCAAACCATTTGTCGGAATCCGGGCCCATCATTGCTTCTCCATAGCTCGTAGGTTCATCGTTGTCCAACAACATGATCTCCAAGACAGAGTTGTCGTACCACTTAGGAGCAGTACACATCCTTGTCGACCTACGAAGTTCGATAGTAACTTGATCCTGAAGCTTCATGATCATCATCATTAACTTCCTCTTCAACTAACGTAGGCTTCACAGAAACATCTTTCTGCGCTGCGCTATTCTCTGGTTGAACAAAGTTTAAACAACCTCATCAAGTTCTATCTTCCTCCCACTTAATTCTTTCGAGAGAAACTTTTCCTCGAGAAAGGATCCGTTTTAGTAACAAACACTTTGCACTTGGATCTGAGATAGAAGGTTCACCCAACTGATCTTAGGGTATTCTATGAAGATGCATTTGTCCGCCTTGGGTTCGACCTCATTAGGTGAAAACATTTTCCACACAAGTGTCGCAGCCCCAAGTATTAAGAAATGACAGCTTAGGTTTCTATCAAACCATAATTCACATGGTGTCATCTCAACGGATTTAGATGGTGCCCTATTTAAAGTGAATGTAGTTGTCTCTAATGCATAACCCCAAAATTATAGTAGTAAAACGACAAGAGACATCATAGCACGCACCATGTCCAATAGAGCATAACTATGATGTTCGGACACACCATCACACTATGGTGTTCCAGGTGGCATTTAGTTGTGAAATAACTTTCACATTGTCTTAAGTTGTATGCCAAACTCGTGACTCAGATATTCACCTCCACGATCATATCGCAGTCATTTTTATCTTCTTGTCACGATGATCTTTAAACTTCACTCTGAATTTGCTTGAACCTTTCAAACGATTCAGACTTGTGTTTCATTAAGTAAATATACACTATATCTACTCAAATCATCAGTGAAGGTAAGAAAATAACGATATCCACTTCACGCTACAAGACTCACTAGATTGCATACATCAACATGTATCATTTCCAATGAATCACTTGCCCGCTCCATCCAACGGGGTCCTTTAGTCATCTTGCCCAAGAGGCATGGTTCGCATGTCTCAACCGATTCGAAATCGAATGAGTCCAAATATCCATCACCATGGAGTTTCTTCATGCGCTTTATACCAATATGACATTTTGCGGTAGTGCCACAAGTATGTGGTACTATCATTATTTAACTTTGTATCTTTTAACATCAATGTTATGAACATGTGTATTGCTACGATCAAGATTTCAACAAACCATTCTCACTGGGTGCATGACCATTGAAGGTATTATTCATGTAAACAGAATAACTATTATTCTCTGACTTAAATGAATAACCGTATTGCAACAAACATGATCTAATCATGTTCATGCTCAACGCAAAACACCAAATAACATTTATTTAGGTTCGTCACTAATCCTGAAGGTAGAGAGAGCGTGCGATGTTGATCACATCAACCTTGGAAACATTTCCAACACACATCATCACCTCACCCTTAGCTAGTTCTCCGTTTATTCCGTAGCTTTTATTTCGAGTTACTAACATTTAGCAACCGAACCGGTATCCAATACCCAGGTGCTACTAGGAGTACTAGCAAGGTACACATCAATAACTCGTATATCAAATATACTTCTGTCGATGTTGCCAGCCTTCTTATCTACCAAGTATCTAGGGTTGTTCCGCTTCAGCGACCTCTCACCTCATAATAGAAGCACTTAGTCTCGGGTTTGAGTTCAACTTTGGGTTGCTTCGCTGGAGTAGCAACTGACTTGCTATCCATGAAGTTTCCCTCCTTGCTCTTGCCCTTTTCGAAACTAGTGGTTTGATTAACCATCAACACTTGATGCTCCTTCTTGATTTCTACCTTCGCGGTGTCAAACATCGCGAATAGCTCAGGGATCAATACTTCTATCCCTGGTGTATTATAGTTCATCACTAAGTTCTAGTAGCTTTAGTGACAGTGACTTGGAGAACTATATCAATCACTATCTTATCTGGAAGATCAACTCCCACTTGATTCAAGCGATTGTAGTACCCAGACAATCTGATTACATGCTCAACGATTGAGCTATTCTCCTTCATCTTACAGGCAAAGAATCTTGTTGGAGATCTCATATCTCGCAACACAGGCACGAGCCTGAGATCACAATCTCTGCTCCTAGAACATCTCATATGTTCCGTGACGTTCAAAACGTTTCGGAGCCTCAATTCTAAGCCGTAATGCATGACGCACTAAACTATCAAGTAGTCATCGAAACGTGCCTGTCAGATGTTCACAACATCTATAGACGACGCTAGAGGGGGTGGCTCATCGAGCGGTGCATTAAGGACATAAGCCTTCTGTGTAGCAATGAGGACAATCCTCAGATCACGGACCCAGTCCGCAATATTGCTACCAACATCTTTCAACTCTATTTCTCTAGGAACATATAAAAATTTAAGGGAGCTACAGCGCGAGCTAGTAATCTACAACATAATTTGCAAAGACACTTTGACTATGTTCATGATAATGAGTTCAATTAATCATATTACTTAAGAACTCCCACTCAAATTAACATCCCTCCGATCATTCGAGTGATACATGATCCAAATTCACCAACTCAAGTCCGATCATCACGTGAGTTGAGGTGGCTGCAATGGTGAACATCATTATGTTGATCATATCTACTATATGACTCATGTTCGACCTTTCGGTCTCTCGTGTTCTGAGGCCATGTCTGTACATGCTAGGCTCGTCAAGTTTAACCCGAGTGTTCTGCGCGTGCAAATCTGGCTTGCACCCGTTGTATGTGAACGTAGAGTCTATCACACCCGATCATCACGTGGTGTCTCAACATGACGAACTTTCGCAACGGTGCACACTCGGGGAGAACACAGTTCATCTTGAAATTCAAGTGAGGGATCACCTTATAATGCTACCGCCGTACTAAGCAAAACAAGGTGCATAAAAGGATTAACATCTCATGCAATTCATAAGTGACATGATATGGCCATGAACTTGTGTTTAAGATCTCCATCTTCGAAACACCGGCATGATCTCCATCGTCACCGGCACAACACCATGATTTCCATCATCTTGATCTCCATCAATGTGTTGCCATTGGGGTTGTGGCGCCAGCCCTGCTTCTACTTCTATTGCTACCGCTTAGCGATAAAGTAAAGCATTACATAGCGCTTAATGATTGACACGCAGGTCATACAATAATTAAAGACAACCCTATGGCTCCTGCCGGTTGCCGTACTCAACGACATGCAAGTCGTGAAATTCTATACATCACATGATCATCTCATACATCACATATATCTCATCATGTAATTGGCCATATCACATCACAACATAACCTGCAAAAACAAGTTAGACGTCCTCTAATTGTTGTTGCATGTTTTACGTGGCTGCTACGGGTATCTAGCAAGAACGATTCTCACCTACGCATAAACCACAACGGTGATACATAGATTGCTTTTCAACCTTCTCAAGGACCGCCTTTGTCGGATCCGATCCAACTAAAGTGAGAGAAATTGTCACCCGCAAGCCATCTAAGCAACAAGTTGCGTCGAGGGAACCGGTCTCTCGTAAGCGTACGAGTAATGTTGGTCCGGGCCGCTTCATCTCACAATCCCGCTGACCCAAAATCCGACCAAGGGAGGAAGCAATCTAAGCATCAACGCCCACAAACCTTTTGTGTTCTACTCGAGATCTCATCGAACCATCAACCTAGCTCATGATGCCACTGTTGGGGAACATCGCATGGGAAACAAAAATTTTCCTACGCACATGCAAACCTATCCATGGTGATGAGCATCTACGAGAGGGAGAGTGGATCTACGTACCCTTGTAGATCGCTAAGCGGGAAGCGTTAAGAAACGCGGTTGGTGTAGTCGAACTTCTTCGCGATCCAAATCGCCGAGCGTCCCGCGATCCAATCACGAACCGTCCCGCGAACACATCATGATCCGTCCCGCGAACTCATCACGATCCGTCTCACGATCTTGATCACGATCCGTCCCACGAACTCATCACGATCTGTTCCGTGATCACATCACGAACCGTCTCGCGATCTCGATCACGGTCCTTCCGATCTAGCGCCGAACGGACGGCACCTCCGCGTTCAGCACACGTGCAGCTTGATGACGATCTCCACCGTCTCGATCCAGAGAGAGGAGGTGGAGAGGAGAGAGAGTTCACCGGCAGCGTGACGGCGCTCCGGTGATGGTGGTGGAGTGATTCCGGCAGGGCTTCGCCTAAGCGCTGCGGAAAACCGATCTAGAGGAGAAACTGTGCACCGGTGAAACGGGTAGCACGTGGCCGGAAATTCTGTCCAAAAACCACCCAATCCACTAGTATATATAGGAGGAGATGAGAGGAGAAGCAGCCAAGGCCTTTGGGTCGGCCGAAATAGGAGGTGGGAAGCAATCCTACTTCACCTCCAATCCTAGTTGGAGTAGGATTGCCTCCTATTGGCTGATTTTCCACTTTTTGCTTTAGGACTTTCTCTCCTGTGCCATGGGCCTTTGTGGCTGTTTTCCCAGCCCACTAAGGGTTGGTTATGATTCTCCCACAGCCCATGGACCTCTTGGGGTCGAAATACCCCTCCCGGAGGCCTCCCGGTACACTACCGGCACTCCCGGTACACTACAGGCACTCCCGGTACACTACCGATGAGCCCGAAACTTTTCCGGAAACAAAACTGGGACTTCCTATATATGAATCTTTACCTCCGGACCATTCCGGAGCTCCTCGTGACGTCCGGGATCTCATCTGGGACTCCGAACAAACTTCGTTCACCACCATACATAACTCTACACTATCAAAACGTCACCAAACCTTAAGTGTGCAGACCCTGCGGGTTCGAGAACTATGTAGACATGACCGAGACACCTCTATGGTCAATAACCAATGGCGGGACCTGGACGTCCACTTTGGTTCCTACATATTCTACGAAGATCTTTATCGGTCGAACCTCTATGTCAAGGATTCAGTTAATCCCGTATAACGTTCCCTTTGTTCTTCGGTATGTTACTTGCCCGATATTCGATCGTCGGTATCTTCATACCTAGTTCAACCTTGTTACCGGCAAGTCTCTTTACTCGTTCCGTAATACAAGATCCTGCAACTAACAATTAGTCACATTGCTTGCAAGGCTTATTGTGATGTTGCATTACCGAGTGGGCCCCGAGATACCTCTCCGTCACACGGAGTAACAAATCCCAGTCTCGATCCATGCCAACTCAACAGACACCATCGGAGATACCTGTAGAGCACCTTTATAGTCACCCAGTTACGTTGCGACGTTTGATACACACAAGGCACTCCTCCGATATCCGTGAGTTGCATGATCTCATGGTCATAGGAACATATACTTGACATGCAGAAAACAGTAGCAATAAACTGACCAGATCATATGCTATGTTTGTAGTTTGGGTCTTATCCATCACATCATTCTCCTAATGATGTGATCCCGTTATCAAATGACATCTCATGTCCATGGCTAGGAAACCTTAACCATCATTTGATCAACGAGCTAGTCCATTAGAGGCATACTAGGGACATGGTTTTGTCTTTGTATCCACACATGCATTTAAGTCTCCGATTAATACAATTATAGTATGGATAATAAACGATTATCATGAACAAGGAAATATGATAATAACTAATTTATTATTGCCTCTAGGGCATATTTCCAACAGAGAGACAACTGGCGCCCCTAGAACTCATACATATAGATCTCTGTGAGATGAATGGTGTGTTGACTAAAGGTGGAAAGAAATACTTCATGACATTGATAGATGATTCCACTAGATATTGCTATATGTATCTGTTAAATACTAAAGATGAGGCTCTACACTACTTTAAAATCTATAAGGCAGAAGTTGAGAACCAACTTGAAAAGAAAATTAAACGAGTCCGGTCTGACCGTGGTAGAGAGTACTTCTCAAATGAGTTTGATTCTTTCTGTGTGGAACATGGCATTATTCATGAGAGGACGCCTCCCTATTCGCCCCAGTCAAACGGGGTGGCCGAGCAAAAAAAACGTACTCTAGCTGATTTGGTTAACGCCATGTTAGATACGTCGGGTTTATCCAAGGCATGGTGGGGGAGGCTATATTGACTTCGTGTCATGTCCTGAATAAAGTTCCGACAAAAGATAATGAGGTCACTCCCTATGAGCAATGGTTGAAGAGAAGGACGACACTCTCCTACTTACGTACTTGGGGCTGTTTGGCGAAAGTCAACGTGTCGATCCCCAAAAAGCGTAAGCTTGGACCAAAGACTGTGGACTGTGCTAATTTGGGCTACGCTAAGAATAGCGTTGGCTATAGATTTCTAGTAGTGAAATCTGAGGTACCTGACATGAAGGTCGGTACAATTATGGAGTCTAAGGATGCTATATTCTTTGAGGATATATTCCACATGAGAGATATGCAAAGCACTTCTAGATAGGAATATGAGGAGACTCCTGAGCCAGCCATTCCTATGGAATATTATGAACAAGCACATGATGAAAATCCTGAGGAGGAGGATGACGAAACCCTATGTAGGGGTAAGAGACAAAGGACTGCAAAGACCTTTGGTGATGACTTCCTTGTATACCTCGTGGATGATAATCCCACTTCTATTTCAGAAGCCTATGCATCTCCTGATGCTGACTACTAGAAAGAAGCAGTCTGTAGTGAGATGGATTCCATCATGGCTAATGAAACATGGGAAATAACTGAGCGTCCCTATGGGTGCAAACCATTGGGATGTAAGTGGGTGTTCAAAAGAAAGCTTAGGCCCGATGGTACAATTGAAAAGTATAAGGCTAGGCTTGTGGCCACGGGCTATGCCCAGAAAGAAGAAGAAGATTTCTTCGATACTCACTCACCTGTGGCCAGACTGACCACCATTCGAGTACTACTCTCGTTGGCGGCGGCGCATGGTCTTCTCGTCTATCAAATGGACGTCAAGACGCCTTTCCTCAATGGAGAGCTAGAGGAGGAAATTTATATGCAACAGCCAGATGGCTTTGTGATATATGGTCAGGAGGGAAAGGTGTGTAAGTTGCTGAAATCTTTATATGGCATGAGACAAGCACCTAAGCAATGGCATGAGAAGTTTAATACAACTCTGACATCTGTTGGCTTTGTTGTTAATGAAGCTGACAAATGTGTATACTATCGCCATGGTGGGGGCGAAGGAGTTATATTGTGCTTGTATGTTGATGACATACTGATATTCGGAACCAATCTCAAAGTGATTGAGGACGTTAAGTCTTTCGTGTCTCAGAACTTTGAGATGAAGGACCTTGGAGTGGCTGATGTTATCTTGAACATCAAGCTATTGAGAGATGGTAAGGGTGGGATTACACTTCTGCAATCCCATTACGTTGAGAAGATTTTGAGTCGTTTTGGATATTCGGAATGGATAGTTTCTCAAACACCATATGATCCTAGTGTGCTGGTTCGAAAGTTCAAAGGCACAGCTAAAGATCAATTGAGATATTCTCAAATCATTGGTTCACTTATGTATCTAGCCAGCGCAACGAGGCCTGATATCGCGTTTGCTGTGAGCAAACTGAGCCGGTTTGTTGCCAATCCGGGTGATGTTCATTGGCGTGTTGTTGAGAGAGTTATGCGCTATTTGAAAGGTACTATGAACCAAGGACTTCGCTATAACGGATACCCGTTGGTACTTGAAGGGTATAGTGATGCAAATTGGATCTCTAATGCTGATGAGATTAAGGCCACTACTGGGTATGTGTTTACCCTTGGAGGTGGTGTTGTTTCCTGGAAGTCTTGCAAGCAAACGATCTTAACGAGATTGACTATGAAAGAACAATTAACAGCGTTAGACACCTCTGGTGTCGAAGCAGGATTTCTTCGAGATCTCTTGATGGACTTGCAAGTGGTTGAAAAGCCGGTTCTGACTATCCTTATGAACTGCGATAACCAGACAGTCATTGTCAAAGTGAAGAGTTCAAAGGACAACATGAAGTCCAACAAATATATAAGAATGAGATGGAAAGTTGTCAGGCGTTTAAGAAACTCCGGAGTGATAGCATTGGATTACATCCAAACGGCTAAGAATCTGGCAGACCCCTTTACTAAAGGGCTGTCACGTGTTGTGATAGATAATGCATCGTGGGAGATGGGTATGATACCCACATGAGTTGCCATGGCAGTAACCCAACCTATGTGATCGGAGATCCCGTGAAGTAGGACCTGGGAAAACAAGCCAGTGGTGAACTGAGGAGAGTAACCTTAATAACCCACTCCGTTGGAGATGCAATACTCTCGGATAATGTATGGTAGGATGACTATTGTCTTAATGTGTTCTTAAGCTTATGTGTAAGCAAGATGATGTCCTACAGAGTGATCTTTGGAGGAACAAACCTATATGAGCCCGACTGCTGGTTACGGTCTATGAGATTGGGGTGATCTCTAGTAAGCTCACGAATAGACCAGGAGTGTGCTTAATATGCTCCACCCGAGGGGTCAGCCTTCGGCAGCCTAGTACTAGAAGAACTTGTGGTGAAGCTTCTTGACGCCAAACTGACAATTCAAGGCATAGTCCATTGTTCGGTTGTGAAGGAGTGTAGCTACTTGTTCTAGGTGAAGCTCAACCTTAACAGGTCTTCACTGAAATACTGGTATATCAAAACAGTAATTGGAATAGAGGACGAAATGGGCCCTTGAGACCTGGTGGGGGGTTGTTGAAATCTCAGAATGGGCCTTAGGCCCATAAGAAAATTTCAGGAAAATCTCTAAGGGCCCATGTAGGTGGCATGACAAGGGGGGTCGGAAGTTTAGTCCCACCTTGCTAATGGAGAGGGAGTTGCACCTCTTTATAAGGGTCTTTCTTCCACATGCTATTGGAGCATGAGAAGAGAAGAGGCCCTCGCGCACTCCTCCTCCGTCGCCCGCCACGCCATGCCATGCCTCGCCTCATCACGAAGCACCGCGCCGCGGGTTGCGCGAATGAGCCGAGGCGAGCTCATACCTACGCGCTTGTTTTTGCCGGTCGGGAACGGAGAATACGTAACGTTACGATATGAGACGTTAGATCATGGGCTACCGACTCGGACGTGGGTTCAGCCCTCGTCTCTCTATCTGGACGCCGCCTACATAAGCACGGCTTCGGTCAACCCTAACCGCCATGGAAAACAGATCACATCTGCCCCCACGCGCTCCGCCCACGTTGTTCCTTTTGCTGCTGTTGCCACCGGCGACTCCGTCCCATTCACCGTGTACACGGTCGACGGGAGAGAAGGCCTCTGAAACCACGCCTCTCCGGGTCCTGTACGGGGAGAGGGGCAATTAGATTTTTGGGGAGCGACTACGCTACTACTCGCTTAAGTTCGTCTACCTCATCTACGTCTGCATCGCCTCCATCGTCTTTGCCATGTCGCCCCCAACCGACATCGACCGCGTTGCTGCCGAGAAGACCGAAGCTGACAAGAAGGCGGCCGAGGATGCTGCCGCCGCCAACTCTGCTCCTACGGCCAACTGGCCTATTGGAGGGTATAACACGTTTATCCTACTCCTGTTTATGTTAATTATAGCACTGCTAGCGTTACGCGTAGATACATCTACTATTAGCGTAGTGTGTGCATGCATGTTTGAATATCAGTATGTTTGTGCTTATGTCAATGCCATGCTAGTTATTATTTCGTGGATTAATCCGATCGAAAAATTACCTATATTCTCAACAATCCAAAAACCTAATTTGTGTAGGAATTTTTCGAGTAATGGTTTTGCTGCTGCACTGAAACCGGACAAGTTTACCGGTACATACTTTAAGCGTTGGCATACCAAAACCACCTTATGGCTCACGGCTATGAACGTGTTCTGGGTAGCCGGTGTCACTCCCACAGGAACGATCACTCCTGAAAAGGAGAAGGCGTTCGAGGAGGCTACTATCTACTTTATTGGAGCAGTCCTTAGTGTGATCGGAGATAAGCTGGTTGATGCATATTTCCATGTGGGGGTCGCCAAGGACTTGTGGGAGGCGCTCGAATCTAAATTCGGGGCCACAGATGCTGGGAGCAAGATGTATGTTATGGAGCAGTTCCATGATTACAAAATGGTTGACAACCGTTCTTTGTTGGAACAAGCGCATGAGATAATATGCATTGCTAAGGAACTAGAGGTTCTTAAGTGCAATTTACCGGGCAAGTTTGTCACAGGATGTATAATTGCTAAGCTCCCTAATTCCTAGAGGAACTTTGCTACCACTCTGAAACATCAAAGGCGTGAGTTCTCAGTAGAGGATATCATCGGCCATCTGAGTGTTGAGCAGAACTCGAGAGCAAAGGACTCGCATGGAAAAGCAATTGAAGGCCCTTCGGTTGCCAACATGGTACAACGGAAGAACATCAATTCCCACAAGCCCAAGGGAAAGAATTCTGTCCACCAGAATACCGACTTCAATAAGAAGGGAAAGAAGACCTTCAAGAGGAATAAGAAGGATGATGGCTGCTTCAACTGTGGTTAAGAGGAACATTGGGCCAACAAGTGCCCAAACAGGTACAAGAAGCGAGCGCAGGACAATAAGTCTGCCAATATGATTGTGGGCAACAATGAAAGTGGTGCACCTGGGTACAGCAATTTATTTACTGTATTTTCAGTTTATCAGACCACCGAATGGTGGGTGGACACATGTGCAAATATTCATGTGTGTGCTGACATCTCATTGTTCTCTTCTTATCAGGTCACAGACCGAGGGTCCGTATTGATGAGGAATGGCGTGAGTGCTTCTGTTCTTGGTGTTGGCACGGTCGATCTGAAGTTTACTTCGGGAAGGATCGTGGAACTGAAGAATGTGCAGCATGTCCCCGCCATCAAGAAGAACCTCGTTAGTGGCTCCCTTCTATGTAGAGAAGGGTTTAAGTTTGTTTTCGAGTCTAATAAAGCAGTTGTTACGAAATATGGACTTTTCATTGGAAAAGGTTATGAATGCGGAGGTCTGTTTCGCCTTTCCCTTGCTGATTTTTGTAATAAAGTCGTGAACAATATTCATTCGAATGTTAATGAATCTAAAGTTTGGCATTCACGTCTTTGTCACATTTGTTTCGGTGTTATGATGCGGCTAGCAAAATTGAATTTAATCCCGAGTTTCACTTTAGCCAAAGGTTCTAAGTACCATTCGTGTGTGTGCAAGCAAAGCAACCTCGCAAGTGTTGGGAGACGTGGTAGTAAATCAAAATTTTCCTACGTGTCACCAAGATCAATCTATGGAGAAAACCAGCAACGAGCGTGGGGAGATTGGATCTTCGTACCTTTGAAGACCGCAAAGCGGAAGCATTACAAGAACGCGGTTGGTGGAGTCGTACTCGTAGCGATTCAGATCGCGGTAGATCCGATCAAGTGCCGAACGGATGGCACCTCCGCGCTCAACACACGTGCAACCCGGTGACGTCTCCTACGCCTTGATCCAGAAAGGAGGAAGGAGAGGTTGGGGAAGAGCTCCAACAGCAGCATGACGGCGTGGTGGTGGTGGAGTAGCAAGGTATTCCGACAGGGCTTCGCCTAAGCGTTGTGGAGGAGGAAGAAGAGAGGTAGGGCTTCACCGTGAGAGAGAGAGTTCAGATCTGATCTCAAAGGGCCAAAACCTCAAGTATATATAGGAGGAGGGAGAGGGAGGGCTGGCTTGGAATCTCCTCCAAGGAGGATAGCTTCGGCCGAGGTGGGGGAGGAATCCGCCTCCCACAAGGGAGGTGGATCTCCTCCTTTCAAAACCCCTTAGCCCTTATCTCTAGATCCCTAGCCGCATGGGCCTTTCTAGAAGGTCTTGGCCAGCCCAATAAGGGCTGGCACACCTCCTCTAAGGGCCCACAAAGTCCTATGGTCGTCACACCCCTCCCGGGGGTCCTCCGGCACCCTCCCGGCACTTCCGCTACACTACCGATAAGCCCGAAAACTTTCCGGTGACCAAAACTGGACTTCCTATATATCAATATTTACCTTCAAACCATTCCGGAGCTCCCCATGACATCCGGGATCTCATCCAGGACTCCGAACAAACTTCGGTAATCACGTATACCATTTCCCTATAACCCTAGCGTCATCGAACCTTAAGTGTGTAGACCCTACGGGTTTGGGAGACACGTAGACATGACCGAGACATCTCTCCGGCCAATAACCAACAGCGGGATCTGGATACCATGTTGGCTCCCACGTACTCGATGATGATCTCATCGTATGAACCACGATGTCGGGGATTCAATCAATCCCGTATACAATTCCCTTTGTCTACCGGTATGATACTTGCCCGAGATTCGATCGTTGGTATCTCTATACCTTGTTCAATCTCGTTACCGGAAAGTCTCTTTACTCGTTCCATAATACATCATCCCGTGACTAACTCCTTAGTCACATTGAGCTCATTATGACGATGTCTTACCGAGTGGGCCCAGAGATACCTCTCCGTCACACGGAGTGGCAAATCCCAGTCTTGGTTCGTGCCAACCCAACAGACACTTTCGGAGATACCCGTAGTGTACCTTTATAGCCACCCAGTTACGTTGTGACGTTTGGCACACCCAAAGCATTCCTACGGTATCCGGGAGTTGCACAACCTCATGGTCTAAGGAAACGATACTTGACATTGAAAAGCTTTAGCAGACGAACTACACGATCTTTTGCTATGCTTAGGATTGGGTCTTGTCCATCACATCATTCTCCCAATGATGTGATCCCGTTATCAACAACATCCAATGTCCATGGTCATGAAACCGTGACCATCTATTGATCAACGAGCTAGCCAACTAGAGGCTCACTAGGGACATGTTGTGGTCTATGTATTCACACATGTATTACAGTTTCCGGTTAACACAATTATAGCATGAACAATAGACAATTATCATGAACAAGGAAATGCAATAATAACCATTTTATCATTGCCTCTAGGGCATATTTCCAACAGCAAACCCCACAAGGCTGCTGAGGAGAGACACCTGGCGCCCCTAGAACTCATACATACAGATCTCTGTGAGATGAATGGTGTGTTGACTAAAGGTGGAAATAAATACTTCATGACATTGATAGATGATTCCACTAGATATTGCTATGTGTATCTATTAAATACTAAATATGAGGCTCTACGCTTCTTTAAAATCTATAAGGCAAAAGTTGAGAACCAACTTGAAAAGAAAATTAAACGAGTCCGGTCTAATCGTGGTGGAGAATACTTCTCAAATGAGTTTGATTCTTTCTGTGCGGAACATGGAATTATTCATGAGAGGACGCCTCCCTATTCGCCCAAGTCAAACGGGGTTGCCGAGCGGAAAAACCGTACTCTTACTGATTTGGTTAACGCCATGTTAGATACATCGAGTTTATCCAAGGCATGGTGGGGGAGGCTATATTGACTTCGTGTCATGTCCTGAATAAAGTTCCGACAAAAGATAATGAGGTCACTCCCTATGATAAATGGTCGAAGAGAAGGACGACGCTCTCCTACTTACGTACTTGGGGCTGTTTGGCGAAAGTCAACGCACCGATCCCCAAAAAGCGTAACCTTGGACCAAAGACTGTGGACTGTGTTAATTTGGGCTATGCTAAGAACAGCGTTGGCTATAGATTTCTAGTAGTGAAATCTAAGGTACCTGACATGCAGGTCGGTACAATTATGGAGTCTAAGGATGCTACATTCTTTGAGGATATATTCCCCGTGAGAGATATGCAAAGCACTTCTAGACAGGAATCAGAGGAGACTCCTGAGCCAGCCATTCCTACGGAATATTATGAACAAACACATGATGCAAATCCTGAGGAGGATGAAGAGGAAACCCTTGGTAGGGAAAGAGACAAAGGACTGCAAAGACCTTTGGTGATGACTTCGTTGTATACCTCGTGGATGATAATCCCACTTCTATTTCAAAAGCATTTGCATCTCCTGATGCTGACTACTGGAAAGAAGCGGTCCGTAGTGAGATGGATTCCATCATGGCTAACGGAACATGGGAAATAACTGAGCGTCCCTATGGGTGCAAACCATTGGGATGTAAGTGGGTGTTCAAAAGAAAGCTTAGGCCCGATGGTACAATTGAAAAGTATAAGGCTAGGCTTGTGGCCACGGGCTATGCCCAGAAAGAAGAAGAAGATTTCTTCGATACTCACTCACCTGTGGCCAGACTGACCACCATTCGAGTACTACTCTCGTTGGCGGCCTCTCATGGTCTTCTCGTCCATCAAATGGACGTCAAGACGCCTTTCCTCAATGGAGAGCTAGAGGAGGAAATTTATATGCAACAGCCAGATGGCTTTGTGATATATGGTCAGGAGGGAAAGGTGTGTAAGTTGCTGAAATCTTTATATGGCATGAGACAAGCACCTAAGCAATGGCATGAGAAGTTTAATACAACTCTGACATCTGTTGGCTTCGTTGTTAATGAAGCTGACAAATGTGTATACTATCGCCATGGTGGGGGCGAAGGAGTTATATTGTGCTTGTATGTTGATGACATACTGATATTCGGAACCAATCTCAAAGTGATTGAGGACGTTAAGTCTTTCGTGTCTCAGAACTTTGAGATGAAGGACCTTGGAGTGGCTGATGTTATCTTGAACATCAAGCTATTGAGAGATGGTAAGGGTGGGATTACACTTCTGCAATCCCATTACGTTGAGAAGATTTTGAGTCGTTTTGGATATTCAGACTGCAAAGTTTCTCAAACACCATATGATCCTAGTGTGCTAGTTCGAAAGTTCAAAGGCACAGCTAAAGATCAACTGAGATATTCTCAAATCATTGGTTTACTTATGTATCTAACCAGCGCAACGAGGCCTGACATCGCGTTTGCTGTGAGCAAACTGAGCCGGTTTGTTGCCAATCCGGGTAATGTTCATTGGCATGCTGTTGAGAGAGTTATGCGCTATTTGAAAGGTAATATGAACCACAGACTTCACTATAACGGATACCCGTCGGTACTTGAAGAGTATAGTGATGCAAATTGGATCTCTGATGTTGATGAGATGAAGGCCACTACTCGGTATGTGTTTACCCTTGGAGGTGGTGCTCTTTCCTGGAAGTCTTGCAAGCAAACGATCTTAACGAGATCGACAATGGAAGCAGAATTAACAGCATTAGACACCTCTGGTGTCGAAGCAGGATTTCTTCAAGATCTCTTGATGGACTTGCCAGTGGTTGAAAAGCCGGTTCCGGCTATCCTTATGAACTGCGATAACCAGACAGTCATTGTCAAAGTGAAGAGTTCAAAGGACAACATGAAGTCCAACAAACATATAAGAATGAGATTGAAAGCTGTCAGATGTTTAAGAAACTCTGGAGTGATAGCATTGAATTACATCCAAACGGCTAAGAATCTTGCAGACCCCTTTACTAAAGGGCTATCACGTGTTGTGATAGATAATGCGTCGTGGGAGATGGGTATGAGACCCAAATGAGTTTCCATGGCAGTAACCCAACCTATCTGATTAGAGATCCCGTGAAGTAGGACCTGGGAAAACAAGCTAGTGGTGAACTGAGGAGAGTAACCTTAATAACCCACTCCGTTGGAGATGCAATACTCTCGGATACTATATGGTAGGATGATTATTGTCTTAATGTGTTCTTAAGCTTATGTGTAAGCGAGATGCTATCCTACTGTAGCGACCCGACCTGAAAGGTCAAGTCTCCGGTGTTTCCGTACCATCCCAAGATCATGCTGGTACACACACGGTACATCAATGTATATATCAAAGGGAAATCACACAGCATTATATTAATCGGAATCTCATATCGAGTCCTTTATTACAATAAAGATTACAAAAAAGTGGCTAAAAGCCAACTCATGAGAATATCTAAGTCTTGCGGAAGCGTCGAAGGTAGGTGAGTCCATCTGACTCCAAGGGCATCTCACTGAGCATAGAACATGTCCTCACTCCTGGTCGGAAAAGTATTCTGCAACATGATACGTTGCAGCCGTGTAGGTTAGCATATGGAATATGCCGGCATAGTCACAAGAGAGAGGGTGAAAATAATCAGCTAATCTATATGCTTGTATGGCAGGTGGTGGTGTAAGTTTTGCGTAAAGCCAAGTTTTTCCTACATCAAGAGAGGGGTTAAGCAAAATATTACTAAGTTGGTTGATTAATGAGATGGTTCCACCAACCAATTCTCATACCCAAATTGTTAATACCCACAACATCATATTAATTTGTGTTGAGGTTTCCGGAAATTCCAATTCCTTTGGCTCAAGTTGCCCATGACCGTGGACACGGCTAATCGATTAGGTTTTGAGTACTCTGCAGAGTTTTGCACACGTTCCCCACAAGATTTGGTCGCCTCCGTTTGATTTCTCGCACTTCAGGGTGTTTGAGAAACGAATGACCAAAACATGGTCTTCCAAAGGGTTTCCCTGCGACTCTGACGGTGCCCATCCTTTCCTACCGTTCTTCTACCTCTCGTAGCACCGCCTGTCCAGGGTCCCCACGATGTCCAACCAAGCCAGAGCCCATAATGACTTGTGGCTGTGCAGGTAAGCCTTGGGTTTTGAAGCATCCATCCATCTCTTTGTGCCTGGGTGGACCTTTCCGCGTGAATACTGGCCATCTCCAGCATCACCTAGGCTAACCACTGGTTTCTCCAGGGCGCCGTTCAACCATCATCCACCCAGAGGTATGTTGAAAACTTGGAGTTTTGAAATCTTGATCATTATGTAGGTCTTGAAATTATTAACTCTCTCAACTCTCATGATTCACACAACCAACCCCGTCTACTAATAGCATAGCAAAAGTAAAACAACGTTTCCCGGGGCCAATGTTGTCAAAGGGGTTGAGAGGGGTATCTACCACATGATACTACTACAATGTAACCAAGTTTCCAACTAACCTATCTTGCATGCAACTGGGGAGATGGTAGAACTAATGCATATAAAACATGGGTAAAACATGATCAAAGTGACTTGCCTGATTGATGATCTTCGTACGTGAGTGACTCTAAGTAACAAGCTTCGCACTCCGGATAATCTAACGAAACAAACAATGCACTCAAATAAGCATACAACCAAAATAAGTACTCATAACATTCAGCAAAGAAGTACTAAACAAACAAGGCAAACAATGCACAAAAGTCTCTAGCAAGCAAAACACACAAAGTTTTGTTTTCCAAAGGGGATGATGAAAACACTACTACATAATAAAACTATTTTGAAATAACAAGACAATTGTTGATAGCAAGGCAACAATAGAATATTTCAATATTAAACAAAACAAAATCAATTTAAGTTTGTTGGGAAAACCCTAGTAAAGTTTATAAAAGTTTTGATAAACACTATATGAATCAACTATAGTTGTACTAACAAAAGAATGAAAACTAAACTTATAATTTATTTGTAAAACATGTCCTTAACAGGAAATAATTTACAATTAAACTTGTTTTAGGAAAACAGAATTAAACTATGTAAAACTTTGTTGAAAACAAAACTATTACTAGTTAGTTGTTTAGTCAAATTAAGCCTATTTGAAAAGAAGTTGTGATTCCTATGTTAAATGAAATTAAACTAGGCAAATTTATATTTTTATTAACAGTGAGTGAAAACACTAAATGCTTGCTAACAGAACCTAATAAACAATTAAAACCTAATTCTAAATCAAATTAATTAAAGTTAAGTTTATAAAACTATATTATAATAATAAGCAGATTCTGTTTTTGGTTTAAACAGCAATCAAATAGATCATGAAAATTCTCAAACTATGCATGAAGATAGTCCTAACTAATACCAAACAGTAGCAAAAAGAATCATATCAAAATCTATTTTTAAACTCTAGTTATTCAGATTTGAAGATTTTGAGCAAATTTGATTAAATTCAAATTTTATAGTTCAAATTTGAAATCTAAAAGTACAGGGTGAAACTACATGAAAAATGTGAGCTATTGCAAAAAGAATCAACTCAAAACACTAAATAGATTAAAAGATATAAGCAAAACAAAATTGGAAAACATTCTGTTAATTAAAACAAAACAAAAAAAATTGCGTCGGTCAGGGGGCTACGTGGCGTGATCCGATTGGTTAAGGGGGGCGTGCGGTAGGTGAATTAGAGCGGGCGACCGATCGATAGAAGAAAACGGTTCGGACTTAAGTCCGTTCTAATCTTAGCCGTTGGTTCGGGATCCGACGGTCGAGGGGGCTTACGGAGGGAGGTTGCCGGCGTCGGGGTACTCCGGCGAGTCCGGTAGCGGCGATTGCGACGGCGAGGTGTTCCGGTGGTCGGGGAGGACGGGGAAGTGGTCCGGGCGACGGGGACGTTTCTCCGTAGTCGATTGGTGGCGACGGCGAGGCGAATGGTGGTCGGAGGTGGTGGCTACGGTCGACGGCGAGCTTCGGTGTGGGAGTAGCTCCGGCGAGCAATTGCCAGCGTCTTGGCGAGAGAGAAAGGAGGGCTCGGGGGGGAAATGGATGCGGGGAAGTGTCCGGTTTAAATAGGGGCGCTCGGGGGTGCGGGGGAGTAAAGGAGAGAGAGATCCGGCGAGGGGGAGTAACGGCCGGCGTCGGGTCCGGCGAGCGCGCGGGGGGGGGGGGGGAAACGATGACCGTTTCGGGCAACGGTCGGATGGGTGGGGCCCGATGTCAGCGAGTGGGCGCGTGACCGTTACGCGCGGTCGACCGACTGGTAATGAATGCGCGTTTTAACTGCCGTGGGCCGGCCCGTTTAATACCGAAAACGGTTACCGTTACTGTTTTTCTAATTTTCCAGAGACATTCAAATACATTTAAAGCATTCAAATCGACTCTAAATATAGGGATATTATATATCAAAATTAACAGAATAATAAATGCTATTTAATGAACATTTCTATTCTGTCATTTGAACACTTTGAAAAAAAATATTATTTTCAGAAATTGTCTAATTGTTTTTAAACCCTTTTTTGCAAATATTTTCAAAATAACCCCTGGTTATTACTGTTCAAATAAACCACCAATTAGTCCCTGGTGTGGAGTGTCATGTTCCTCCTCTCTTATTTGAACTTTTAACCAAAATTTCAAATAGGTGAAACAACTTAGGGAAAAAATAGAAAGGGCTTTCAGAAAGTCAGAAAAGGCATTTCAACAAACACATACAATCAAGCAATGATGCAGATGGATGCATAACTATAAATCATAACATTCCAAAATGAAATTTTGGGATGTTACAAACCTACCCACCTTAAGATGAATCTCGCCCTCGAGATTCGGGTTGGCTAGAAAATAGGTGCGGATGGTCTCTACGAAGATCTTCTTCGCGTTCCCAGGTGGCTTCTTCTTCGGTATGGTGACTCCACAAAACTTTATAGAACTTGATGATCTTGCTGCGGGTAACTCTGTTGGATGTCTCGAGGATCTTGACCGGTTTCTCCTCGTAAGTTAGATCACTTTCAAGCTGTATGGCCTCTAGGGGCACGGTGTCTCGCAAAGGGATGTCAGCCATCTCAGCATGACATTTCTTGAGCTGGGAAACATGAAACACATCATGAACTCCGGACAATCCTTCCGGCAATTCCAGTTTGTATGCAACTTCACCTCTACGTTCAAGAATTTTGTAGGGGCCTATGAATCTGGGTGCTAGTTTTCCTTTAACACCAAACCTCTTGATTCCACGAAGCGGGGACACACGAAGATATGCTCGGTCTCCCACTTCATACGTCACTTCCTTGCGCTTGTTGTCAGCATAGCTCTTCTATCGGGATTGAGCTATTTTGAGTCTGTCACGTATCAACTTTACTTTATCCTCAGAATCTCGAACAAGGTCGGGACCAAAAAGTTTTCGGTCTCCAACACCATCCCATGTCAGTGGTGTCCTGCACCTCCTTCCGTATAGAGCTTCGAAAGGGGCCATCTTCAGACTCGTCTGATAACTGTTGTTGTATGAGAATTCTGCGTAAGGCAAGTTATCGTCCCAACTAGAACCATAGTCTAGTGCACAAGCTCTCAACATGTCCTCCAAAATCTGATTGACTCTCTCAGTCTGGCCATCTGTCTGCGGATGAAAAGTTGTACTAAAATCTAGCCTTGTACCCAAAGTTTCATGTAACTGATGCCAAAACTTTGAGGTAAATTGTGTTCCTCTATCTGACACGATACTCCTCGGAACTCCATGCAGACATACGATCCTGGTCATATATATCTTGGCTAGCTTAGCACTGGTATAGGTGGTCTTTACCGGGATGAAGTGAGCCACCTTGGTCAAGCGATCAACCACTACCCAGATGGAATCATAACCTGAACGGGTCCTGGGCAATCCTGTGATGAAATCCATACCAAGTTTTTCCCATTTCCACTCGGGTATCGGCAAAGGTTGTAGTAACCCTGCTGGTTTCTGATGTTCTGCCTTTACTCTCTGACAAACATCACATATTGCAACATGTTCCGCAATATCTTTCTTGATACCTGTCCACCAATAACTTTCCTTTAAATCGAGATACATCTTGGTATTGCCTGGGTGTATCGAGTAAGGTGAATCGTGGGCTTCCTGAAGTATCAACTTCCTGAGCTCTGGTTCATTGGGCACATAGATTCGGTTCTCAAACCACAAAGTTCCGTGTTCATCCTCACGAAAACCTTTAGCTTTACCATCTTCCATTCTCTGCTTAATCTCAACTATCTCCTTGTCCGATTTCTGGGCTTCACGAATTCTTTCGGTCAAGGTGGACTGAATTTCTAGTGTACCAACATATCCCCTTGGAACTATCTCTAGCTTGAGCTCTCTGAGATCATCGACTAACTCTTGAGGTAATCCTCCAGCTGTGAGTGTGTTCACATAAGTTTTCCGACTCAAGGCATCGGCTACAACATTAGCCTTACCTGGATGGTAGTGTAATCTCATGTCATAGTCCTTGATTAACTCTAACCATCTCCTCTGTCTGAGGTTCAACTCTTTTTGCGTGAAGATATACTTCAGGCTCTTATGGTCGGTGTAAACATCACAACTATTTCCGATAAGGAAATGTCTCCAAGTCTTGAGTGCGTGCACTACGGCTGCTAGTTCCAAATCATGCGTGGCATAATTTAACTCATGAGGTCGTAGTTGTCTGGAAGCATAGGCTACAACTTTTCCATCCTGCATAAGTACTTCTCCGAGTCCTTGTCGTGAGGCATCACAGTAAACTTGGAAATCCTTCCGATTATCGGGCAAGATCAATACTGGGGCTGTGACCAAACGTTCCTTCAACTCCTGGAAACTGGTTTCACATTCCACAGTCCAAACATACTTGGATTCTTTCTTCAACAACTCTGTCATGGGCTTGGCAATCTTTGAGAAATTCTCAATGAACCTCCGGTAATAACCGGCAAGTCCGAGGAAACTGCGGATCTCCTTAACTGAAGTAGGGGACTTCCACTCGGTGACGGCTTCAACCTTAGCGGGGTCCACTGCTATTCCATCTCCGGAAATAACATGTCCAAGGAATCCGACTTCCGTCAGCCAAAATTCACATTTGCTGAACTTGGCATATAATTGATGCTCTCTCAGCTTCTCCAGAACTAAACGCAAATGTTCCTTATGCTCTTCCTCGTTCTTGGAGAATATCAGAATGTCATCGATGAATACCACAACAAACTTGTCTAAATATTCCATAAACACTTTGTTCATCAAATTCATGAAGTAGGCAGGAGCATTAGTCAATCCAAAAGACATGACCGTATACTCATACAAACCATACCTCGTGGTGAAAGCTGTTTTGGGTATATCCTGTTCACGAATTTTCAACTGGTGATACCCTGATCGAAGATCGATCTTGGAGAATACTTTGGCTCCTACGAGCTGATCAAACAAATCATTAATCATCGGCAGAGGGTACTTGTTCTTGATAGTCACCTCGTTCAAGGCACGATAATCGACTACCATTCTCAAAGATTTATCCTTCTTCTCCACCAAAAGTACTGGGGCTCCCCAAGGTGAAGAACTTGGGCGAATATAACCTTTGTCCAATAACTCCTTAATTTGCTTCTTGATTTCCAACAGATCATTTGCGGGCATCCGATAGGGTCTCTTGGAAATTGGGGCTGTCCCTGGCTGTAGCTCTATTAAGAACTCAATCTCCCTATCTGGTGGCATTCCTGGTAATTCTTCCGGAAATACATCTGGAAAGTCTTTTACCACAGGTACTTCCTCCTGAACAACTCCCGTGAGAGTGTTTAACCTAGCACTCATACATGTGCGTCGGGATACATACTTAATCCTCTTGTTCTCCGGGGTGGTGAGTGAAACAGACTTGCTAGGGCAATCAAGATTTCCTTCATACTTGGTCATCCAATCCATGCCTAGGATTACATCCAATCCTTGGGATTCTAAGACGATGAGGTCGGTGGGAAAAACATGGTTTCCTATATTGAGTTTCAAGGCATGGCATCCTATCCCTGCCATCATCATACCTCCTGGGGAACTAACCTTAATGGGCTGACTAAGGGTTTTGGTGGGCAAACCATATTTATCCACAACTACCCTTGATATGAATGAATGAGTTGCACCAGAATCAAAAAGTACTGTAACAGGACATGAATGCAATAAAAACTTACCAACCACAGTCTCGGGCTGATCATAGACTTCTTCCACATCGATGTGATTCACTTGAGCACGGGGAAAAGGATTGGGTTTCTTAACTGCTGCATTGCCGTTGTTGTTGCCGTTTCCACTGCCTTGCTTGCTCTGGGGACACTCAGTAGCATAGTGCCCTGTCTTCTGGCACTTGAAACAGGTAATGTGACTCAGATCCTTCTGAGCAGGAACTTGACGGTGCTGGTTGTTGCTCCCATTCCCATTGTCAGTCTTGAAGTTACCATGGTTGAGACGGTTGTTTCCATTTACTCCATGATGGTGGCCTCCATGGTTATGCACAGTATGAGTGTGCTTTCCAAACTTACTGTTTCCTGATCCGGTATTCCCTGAGTACGGGGAGTAGCGGGGCTTCTGATGAGCTCCAGAGTTGAACTTCCCCTGAGTGTACTTCCGCTTGCGGTTCTCTATCTGCTGTTGTTTACCTTCCAAAATAAGAGCCTTATCCACCAGCTCTTGGTAGTTGTTGAAAGTAGCCACTACCAGCTGTATGCTCAACTCATCATTGAGTCCTTCCAGAAACTTTTCTTGCTTGGCCGCATCATCGGCCACATCTCCTGGTGCATAACGGGCCAACATGCTGAACTCTTCCACATATTGGGCCACGGAACGATTACCCTGGCGCAAGTTGCGAAACTCGCGCTTCTTTAGACTCATGGCTCCAGCTGAGACATGAGCGGTGCGGAAAGCAAGCTTGAATTGCTCCCAAGTCACATCTGCAATAGGATAAGTGGTGGTGTAATTCTCCCACCATGATGCTGCTGGTCCTTCCAGTTGATGTGCGGCAAATCGCACCTTCTCAACGTCAGTGCATCCAGCGGTGATGAGTTCTCTCTCCATCTTGCGGAGCCAATCATCTGCCACAATGGGCTCAGTGCTGCTGGAGAAAGTTGGAGGGTTCAACCTCAGAAAACGGGTGAGATTGTCAGTCTGAGGTGGATGGTGATTGTTATTGTTCTGGTTGTTGGTCTGATTCTGAATCAACAACTGCATCAGTGCATTCTGCTGCTGAAGGAGTTGAGTGAGTTCCGGCGGAAAAGTGAAATCAGTCTCACGTCGTGGAGGCATCTTGCTGTTTTCAGAGGGATGAGAATTAGAATAGAACAAGGGTCTAGAAGAAATTCACTACCCATATGCAATGCACAAACATATCATACCAAACACTCAATCATTTATTCAATCAATGTCAAACATCGAGATACAATCTCAGACAAACTAAACATCGACCTACGCTTTAACGTCGAAAAAAATAAAAGATACATTGGAGGGCATAACTAAAGTTCTCCTCAGAAATGCATAGTCGTAGGTCCTCCGGTGGTGCTTTCCTCATAGTCTTCATCGTCGCTGATGAAGGGTGCCATGTCTCCTTCGGGGTGAAGGTTTTCTCCCATGTCTAGATGCTCCTCCAGAGTGGCGATGCGTGCATTCTGCTCATCAATCCTCTCTAGGAAGTCCTTCACTTCATGCTCGTGTTCATAGTTGGCCTCTCGCAGATCAGCTTCAAGGTCCAGCTCGCGGTTCATCAGATTCTTGATTGTCTTCGTATCAGCACGAACTCGAAGCTCCAGAGTCCTGATGTGAGTCTCCAAGGTCTGGATATAGGAGATAGTGGTGTCTGCAGTGGGATTGGTGATGATGTTGCCATGGGCATCTCTGCGACAAACCATGTTGAGTCCTGGTGAAATGGTTCCACCTCTGTATTCCTCCTGAATACGTCCAAGGGCACGATGAATGGCCATGTCTCTCCCAAGTATCCAACTGGGTGCCACGAACTTGAGGTCGATGGGTTCCTTCCGGTTTCCAAAAGTCTTCCCTGGGATATGCACCTCGATCCTGTAGCGTCCATCTTGGGGAAATGACATGATAGGAATCCCGGTGATGCTCGGCAAAGCAATCCTTATGTCCTTGACGATCCTCATCAGCTCCTTACCAAAGGGCATCGTTGCGTCAGGCTGGCAAAACTCTGTGATCAACACTGGGATGAAGGTGGCCATCTATAAATTTTGAAATAATCGGAGAGGAGTCAGAAACGAATAGATGAGAGTATAAGATATTTAAAGACAAAGAGAAACAATCCTAAGGCTTTCCAATCCTAGAGGTTACGTCCTATGGTCAGCGTGTGCTCTGATACCATTTCTGTAGCGACCCGACCTGAAAGGTCAAGTCTCCGGTGTTTCCGTACCATCCCAAGATCATGCTGGTACACACACGGTACATCAATGTATATATCAAAGGGAAATTACACAGCATTATATTAATCGGAATCTCATATCGAGTCCTTTATTACAATAAAGATTACAAAAAAGTGGCTAAAAGCCAACTCATGAGAATATCTAAGTCTTGCGGAAGCGTCGAAGGTAGGTGAGTCCATCTGACTCCAAGGGCATCTCACTGAGCATAGAACATGTCCTCACTCCTGGTCGGAAAAGTATTCTGCAACATGATACGTTGCAGCCGTGTAGGTTAGCATATGGAATATGCCGGCATAGTCACAAGAGAGAGGGTGAAAATAATCAGCTAATCTATATGCTTGTATGGCAGGTGGTGGTGTAAGTTTTGCGTAAAGCCAAGTTTTTCCTACATCAAGAGAGGGGTTAAGCAAAATATTACTAAGTTGGTTGATTAATGAGATGGTTCCACCAACCAATTCTCATACCCAAATTGTTAATACCCACAACATCATATTAATTTGTGTTGAGGTTTCCGGAAATTCCAATTCCTTTGGCTCAAGTTGCCCATGACCGTGGACACGGCTAATCGATTAGGTTTTGAGTACTCTGCAGAGTTTTGCACACGTTCCCCACAAGATTTGGTCGCCTCCGTTTGATTTCTCGCACTTCAGGGTGTTTGAGAAACGAATGACCAAAACATGGTCTTCCAAAGGGTTTCCCTGCGACTCTGACGGTGCCCATCCTTTCCTACCGTTCTTCTACCTCTCGTAGCACCGCCTGTCCAGGGTCCCCACGATGTCCAACCAAGCCAGAGCCCATAATGACTTGTGGCTGTGCAGGTCAGCCTTGGGTTTTGAAGCATCCATCCATCTCTTTGTGCCTGGGTGGACCTTTCCGCGTGAATACTGGCCATCTCCAGCATCACCTAGGCTAACCACTGGTTTCTCCAGGGCGCCGTTCAACCATCATCCACCCAGAGGTATGTTGAAAACTTGGAGTTTTGAAATCTTGATCATTATGTAGGTCTTGAAATTATTAACTCTCTCAACTCTCATGATTCACACAACCAACCCCGTCTACTAATAGCATAGCAAAAGTAAAACAACGTTTCCCGGGGCCAATGTTGTCAAAGGGGTTGAGAGGGGTATCTACCACATGATACTACTACAATGTAACCAAGTTTCCAACTAACCTATCTTGCATGCAACTGGGGAGATGGTAGAACTAATGCATATAAAACATGGGTAAAACATGATCAAAGTGACTTGCCTGATTGATGATCTTCGTACGTGAGTGACTCTAAGTAACAAGCTTCGCACTCCGGATAATCTAACGAAACAAACAATGCACTCAAATAAGCATACAACCAAAATAAGTACTCATAACATTCAGCAAAGAAGTACTAAACAAACAAGGCAAACAATGCACAAAAGTCTCTAGCAAGCAAAACACACAAAGTTTTGTTTTCCAAAGGGGATGATGAAAACACTACTACATAATAAAACTATTTTGAAATAACAAGACAATTGTTGATAGCAAGGCAACAATAGAATATTTCAATATTAAACAAAACAAAATCAATTTAAGTTTGTTGGGAAAACCCTAGTAAAGTTTATAAAAGTTTTGATAAACACTATATGAATCAACTATAGTTGTACTAACAAAAGAATGAAAACTAAACTTATAATTTATTTGTAAAACATGTCCTTAACAGGAAATAATTTACAATTAAACTTGTTTTAGGAAAACAGAATTAAACTATGTAAAACTTTGTTGAAAACAAAACTATTACTAGTTAGTTGTTTAGTCAAATTAAGCCTATTTGAAAAGAAGTTGTGATTCCTATGTTAAATGAAATTAAACTAGGCAAATTTATATTTTTATTAACAGTGAGTGAAAACACTAAATGCTTGCTAACAGAACCTAATAAACAATTAAAACCTAATTCTAAATCAAATTAATTAAAGTTAAGTTTATAAAACTATATTATAATAATAAGCAGATTCTGTTTTTGGTTTAAACAGCAATCAAATAGATCATGAAAATTCTCAAACTATGCATGAAGATAGTCCTAACTAATACCAAACAGTAGCAAAAAGAATCATATCAAAATCTATTTTTAAACTCTAGTTATTCAGATTTGAAGATTTTGAGCAAATTTGATTAAATTCAAATTTTATAGTTCAAATTTGAAATCTAAAAGTACAGGGTGAAACTACATGAAAAATGTGAGCTATTGCAAAAAGAATCAACTCAAAACACTAAATAGATTAAAAGATATAAGCAAAACAAAATTGGAAAACATTCTGTTAATTAAAACAAAACAAAAAAAATTGCGTCGGTCAGGGGGCTACGTGGCGTGATCCGATTGGTTAAGGGGGGCGTGCGGTAGGTGAATTAGAGCGGGCGACCGATCGATAGAAGAAAACGGTTCGGACTTAAGTCCGTTCTAATCTTAGCCGTTGGTTCGGGATCCGACGGTCGAGGGGGCTTACGGAGGGAGGTTGCCGGCGTCGGGGTACTCCGGCGAGTCCGGTAGCGGCGATTGCGACGGCGAGGTGTTCCGGTGGTCGGGGAGGACGGGGAAGTGGTCCGGGCGACGGGGACGTTTCTCCGTAGTCGATTGGTGGCGACGGCGAGGCGAATGGTGGTCGGAGGTGGTGGCTACGGTCGACGGCGAGCTTCGGTGTGGGAGTAGCTCCGGCGAGCAATTGCCAGCGTCTTGGCGAGAGAGAAAGGAGGGCTCGGGGGGGAAATGGATGCGGGGAAGTGTCTGGTTTAAATAGGGGCGCTCGGGGGTGCGGGGGAGTAAAGGAGAGAGAGATCCGGCGAGGGGGAGTAACGGCCGGCGTCGGGTCCGGCGAGCGCGCGGGGGGGGGGGAAACGATGACCGTTTCGGGCAACGGTCGGATGGGTGGGGCCCGATGTCAGCGAGTGGGCGCGTGACCGTTACGCGCGGTCGACCGACTGGTAATGAATGCGCGTTTTAACTGCCGTGGGCCGGCCCGTTTAATACCGAAAACGGTTACCGTTACTGTTTTTCTAATTTTCCAGAGACATTCAAATACATTTAAAGCATTCAAATCGACTCTAAATATAGGGATATTATATATCAAAATTAACATAATAATAAATTCTATTTAATGAACATTTCTATTCTGTCATTTGAACAATTTGAAAAAAATATTATTTTCAGAAATTGTCTAATTGTTTTTAAACCCTTTTTTGCAAATATTTTCAAAATAACCCCTGGTTATTACTGTTCAAATAAACCACCAATTAGTCCCTGGTGTGGAGTGTCATGTTCCTCCTCTCTTATTTGAACTTTTAACCAAAATTTCAAATAGGTGAAACAACTTAGGGAAAAAATAGAAAGGGCTTTCAGAAAGTCAGAAAAGGCATTTCAACAAACACATACAATCAAGCAATGATGCAGATGGATGCATAACTATAAATCATAACATTCCAAAATGAAATTTTGGGATGTTACACCTACAGAGCGATGTTTGGAGGAACACACCTATATGAGCCCGACTGCTGGTCACGGTCTATGAGATTGGGGTGATCTCTAGTAAGCTCACGAATAGGCCAGGAGTGCGACTAATATGCTCCACCCGAGGGGTCAGCCTTCGGCAACCTAGTACTAGAAGAACTTGTGGTGAAGCTTCTTGATGCCAAACTGACAATTCAAGGCATAGTCCATTGTTCGGTTGTGAAGGAGTGTAGCTACTTGTTCTAGGTGAAGCTCAACCTTAACAGGTCTTCACTGAAATACTGGTATATCAAAATAGTAATTGGAACAGAGGACGTAATGGGCTCTTGAGATCTGGTGGGAGATTGTTGAAATTTGAGAATGAGCCTTAGGCCCATAAGACAATTTCAGGAAAATCTCTAAGGGCCCATGTAGGTGGCATGACAAGGGGGGTGGGAAGTTTAGTCCCACCTTGCTAGTGGAGAGGGAGTTGCACCTCTTTATAAGGGTCTTTCTTCCACATGCTATTGGAGCATGAGAAGAGAAGAGGCCCTCGCGCACTCCTCCTCCGCTGCCCGCCTCGCCGCACCACGCCGCACCGCGGGTTGCGGGAATGAGCCGAGCCGAGCTCTTACCTATGCGCTTACTTTTGCCGGTCGGGAACGGAGAATAAGTAACGCCACGATCTGAGACGTTGGATCGTGGGCTACCGACTTGGGCATGGGTTCAGCCCACGTCTCTCCACCCGGACGCTGCCTACATAAGCAGGGCTTCGGCCAACCCTAGCCGCCTTGGAAAACAGATCACATCTGCCTCCACGCGCTCCGCTCACGTCGTTCCTTTTGCTGCTGCTGCCACCGGCGACTCCGTCCCATTCACCGCGTACACGGTCGACGGGAGAGCAGGCCTCCGAAACCACGCCTCTCCGGGGCCTGTACGGGGAGAGGGGCAATTAGGTTTTTGGGGAGCGACTACGCGACTGCTCGCTTCCATTCGTCTACCTCATCTACGCCCGCATCGCCTCCATCGTCTTCGCCATGTCGCCCCCAACCGACGTCGACTGCACTGTTGCCGAGAAGGCCGAAGCTAACAAGAAGGCGGCCGAGGATGCTGCCGCCGCCAACTCTGCTGCTATGGCCAACTGGCCTATTGGAGGGTATAACACGTTTATCCCGCTCCTGTTTATGTTAATTATAGCTGTTGGGGAACGTCGCATGGGAAACAAAAAAATTCCTACGTACACGCAAACCTATCCATGGTGATGAGCATCTACGAGAGGGAGAGTGGATCTACGTACCCTTGTAGATCGCTAAGCGGAAGCGTTAATAAACACGGTTGGTGTAGTCGAACGTCTTCGCGATCCAAATCGCCGAGCGTCCCGCGATCCAATCACGAACACGATCCGTCCCGATCAAGTGCCGAACGGACGGCACCTCCGCGTTCAGCACACGTGCAGCTTGATGACGATCTCCGCCTTCTTGATCCAGCAAGAGGGAGCGGAGAGGAGGAAGAGTTCTCTAGCAGCGTGATGGCGCTCCGGCAATGGTGGTGGAGCTATTCCTGTAGGGCTTCGCCTAAGCACTGCAGAAATCCGATCTAGAGGAGAAACTATGCACTGGGGTCTAGGGTTGCACGTGGAAGAAAGAACTAGTGCCAAACCCTAGAAACCCTCTAGTATATATAGGAGGAGAGGAGGAGGAGAGGGCTGGCGCAAGGGCCAGCCCTCCTTGGCTTCGGCCGAAGCAAGGAGGAGTCCTCCTCCTCCTACTCCTAGTAGGATTACGACTCCTTCCTTATATACGCCTTTTTGCCCTTTTTCCACCTTTTTCCTTTTGATATTTTCTTCCCAGCCATATGAGCTTTGTGTGTGACTTTTACCAGCCCACTAAGGGTTGGTATTTACACTCCCACAGCCCATGAAGCCTCTTGGGTCGAAATAGCCCTCCCGGTGGTCTCCCGGTACACTACCGATGAGCCCGAAACTTTTCCGACGACCAAACTGGGACTTCCTATATATAAATCTTTACCTCCGGACCATTCCGGAGCTCCTCGTGACGTCCAGGATCTCATCCGGGACTCCGAACAAACTTTGGTCACCACCATACATAACTCTACACTACCGAAACATCACCGAACCTTAAGTGTGCAGACCCTGCGGGTTCGAGAACTATGTAGACATGACCAAGACACCTCTACGGTCAATAACCAATGGCAGGACCTGGATGTCCACATTGGTTCCTACATATTCTATGAAGATCTTTATCGGTCGAACCTCTATGTCAAGGATTCAGATAATCCCGTATGATGTTCCCTTTGTTCTTCGGTATGTTACTTGCCCGAGATTCAAATCGTCGGTATCTCCATACCTAGTTCAACCTCGTTACCGGCAAGTCTCTTTACTCGTTCCGTAATACAAGATCCCGCAACTAACACTTAGTCACATTGCTTGCAAGGCTCATTGTGATGTTGTATTACCGAGTGGGCCCTGAGATACCTCTCCATCACACGGAGTAACAAATCGCAGTCTTGATCCATGCCAACTCAATAGATACCCTCGGAGATACCTGTAGTGCACCTTTATAGTCACCCAGTTACGTTGTGACGTTTGATACACACAAGGTATTCCTCCGGTGTCAGTGAGTTACATGATCTCATGGTCATAGGAACATATACTTGACATGCAGAAAACAGTAGCAATAAATTGACACGATCATTATGCTACGTTTGTAGTTTGGGTCTTTTCCATCACATCATTCTCCCAATGATGTGATCCTGTTATCAAATGACATCTTATGTCCATGGTCAGGAAACCATAACCATCTTTGATAAACAAGCTAGTTCACTAGAGGCATACTAGGGACACTGGGTTGTCTATGTATCCACACATGTATCCATGTTTCCAATTAATACAATTCTAGCATGGATACTAAACGATTATCATGAACAAGGAAATATAATAATAAACACTTTATTTGTTGCCTCTAGGGCATATTTCCAACAATAGCACTGCTGACGTTATGCGTAGATACATCTACTGTTAGTGTAGTGCGTGCGTGCATGTTTGAATATAAGTATGTTTGTGCTTATGTCAATACCATACTACTTATTATTTCGTGGATTAATCTGATGGAAAAATTGCCTATATTCTCAACGCCACTTGGGCCAGCGCTAGGCCGCGCGGCGCATGTGCAGCATTCAGTGCTCGCGGACCGCCTCGATGTCGTATGGACCGAGACGCTCGAGCACGGTGATCTCCTCGTCCTCGAGCGCCTTCGCGAACAGCATGATCTGTTTCTCCAAGATGTGTCGTCGTTGGGGCACGTCGTGTGAGAAAAAGGAATTGGGGAAACAGGTGTGTGAATGGATTCACCATCACGCCGAGGGTCGCCGCCCGCGTAGATCGGCCAAGGGGACGTGGCGGCCGCGCTCCTCCTATCCATCCCCTCAAACGAGCAAGAGGAGGGAAGGGCGGCACTGCTTCAGGATCCTTCAGCGGCGGCGCTCTGCATCGGGGCGACTATGTCGCCTAGGTCGCTTGGACGAGAAGAATGTGAAAGGGCCATAATGGGTTGAAAAAGGAGGAAAAAAGACGTGTGCGCAAGGGATGTAGAATGGGCTTTGCGAGGTGCCCGGCCCAATTAACCACAGGCCACGGTTTCGGTTTCCAGAAAGCAGCCCTCCATGACAGCTGATCCAGTTTGCGACAGAAATCAATCGGATGGCCAAGAATGCCTAAAGCACGGGATCCGACGGTTGAAAATGTACAGTTCGTGAGAGGCCTCAGTTTAAGTTCAGTTTTACTGTCTTTAATAGGGCAACTGTTGGAATTGCTCTATTTATTTATTAGAGTTATAGCAAAGTATAGTATGGAAGCTGGAAGCACTAATATGTCGGCCCTCATGCGTAATTATTGAAAACCCAAAGGCTTTTGCTAGGCACCATTTTTTGAGCTTCAAAGTGATGTACTTCTTCTCTCCGGAATTAGTTGATGCTCAAATGGCTATTGAAACAATGGGCAGCAAGAGGATAAACGAGTCCAGCCTATTATGTGACTCATTTTTACACTATTTACTGTCCAAGGTTATGCATTCCCAAAAACAAATGTTCCGGCAAATCAAAATGTGTTTCCGCCTTGAGATCAGGTCGGGGAACTTCGACACACAATGGCATGGGAAATGGCGAAATGCACTGAGTGGACTATGAAAGTAACCATACCATCCTTGAATACACACATTGTGATAAGGTATGGAACGGGGTCGGCTCCCCGTTGATCTAAAAAGCACCCAGCAACCACAAGGAATGAAACATGTTGCCACAAATAAAGCGTTTCAGTGGCATAATAGATAGACACACATGGAAACTGATAGCACATGGCAAATTTGCATAGTTTGCATCAAGGACCATACACAGGTAGACACGGAAACTAAACTCAGCTGACAACTACCACAAGGTTACAGGGCAAGGTAAATGTCAGTTGATAGCAACACGCACCAGGCCGCAGATTCGACAAACAAACATAAGGCCACAAGCAGCAAGCAACAGATGCCACATCCACTCCATAGCCTGCAGCGAGAGACTAAGCCTGGCTGACCGCCGCTTCTGAAAACGGGTCATGGAAAAAGAAGTCCGCCCCGGTTTTGAAGTTCCAGGGAAATCCCCCCGCAGGCCCCTTGTTCACAAGCACAATCTGGTAACTGGACTGGGATGCCATTCTTCCAAAGCTGTGCTTCACCTTGTCCACCGCCTCCTCCATGGAGAACGGCGTGAAGCGTGGATTGGCCATTATGACAAACGCGGCCCTCAGCGCGCTCGCGGTCCGGAAGAACTCCAGGAAGCCAACCTCGCCTGGGTCCCCTATGAACTCTCGGAGGCTCATTGTGTGGATGCGCGAGGCGATGTTTTCGATGGGACCAGACTCCTCCCAGAAGCTGCGGGTGAGGTGGTTACCAGTGGGTTGATCGCATCTTTTGCTCTGCAGCAAAAAAAGGTTGCATCGGTTAGCAGTTGGGAGAGCATCTGAGGAAGGTGAATGAAGTAAGCCTCAGATTATTTATTATATGTTGTTGGAGAAATGACAAAGTAATACTTCAATGCATTAAACTAGAACAGAGAAACAAATGTGCTGGTGTAGTCACTGTATGTGCAGCCTCTCATGTATTATGTATTATAAGTATAACAAATTAGAAAGTGAGGCGGCAAATTTCAGTCAACCGTTGAGGTCTTAACAAGGTGACCCGGCTTGCCAGAAATATTCTTCCAGATAAACTTCCAACTGTGAGCCACAAGAACCAGTTAACGATTAGTTAATTAATCGGAGACACGTGCCAGATATTGTGCAATTAGTGTACGGAGTAGCATCAATTTGGTGCTAGTGATGTACTGTACCCGGCTTCCAAGAAATTGTAGGAAGTAAATGTGCTAGTTTATTATGTCAAGTTTAATCGGTTTGAAATAAGCATTGGGTAACTTGTATCATCCACTTTCCGCGCAGCACAAATGCTGATAGCTAGTACAAACACAATTTGGTACGAGTGGTAATACCATACAGACCTCCAAAAAACCTGTAGTCAGCAAACTTTCTAGTTTACTATGTGTAAGGTTAATCAGTTTGAACTTTGAAATAAACATTGCATGCAATTTGCAGCATCCAAGTTCCACAGCACAAATACTGCTAGCTGGTAATATGAACAAAGTGGGACAAACAAGAATAATTGCATACTCTGGTCTTTGTGCGTACAGATAACCTGATTGTTGAGAATAAATGGTAATGATTGGCTTGTTCTTAGCTATATTGTCATGAATAAGACTGTATATGACAATTGGTCAGGTATGCCTAGTCATATTAATGCTATTATCATCATCTTATTCTACTATTTCACGGGCAAATTACTCAGCCTATACAAATTACTCAGCATGCATAACACAACGCAGGGCTCATATTTCACAGTAGAAGATAAAAAGACCATAAAGAACTTTTGACTTGACAAATATATGCAAATAAGTGAGAACACTGCAAGCAACAAAATCTGCTGCAAGATGGAACAAAAACTTCAATTGACATGTAGGTGAAATTGCTAAGAAATGAAGCAGCAAAAGAATAAGCTGAGATAAATCGATCCATGGTTTCCAATATCTATCAGGAAAGAAAAGGTTAGAAAAGACAATGGTACTATAAAGGAAGTCCCTTTTTGTGAGCAAATGGAGTATTTTTGCAGCTAAGATTCCACATGCAGTGCTAATTGCTCAACACTAAATACTGCATAACAATACTGGCCAACAATTAAATGTTGGATCCAATTTCTAGTAAAAATGACAACTCTGTATTTGAATGGGTAAAAGTAGCAGAATGTGCTAACTAAATAGCCTAGTAGTGCAGAGGGAAAAAACGAAGAATGGTGTATGCGCTAAACAATGTTTGCTGAGGGTACATGTGAGACTGCAAATTTCAGTCCAGTCCACAACGGACAAGTTTAGTCTTAACAATATTTTGCCAGATATGTTCTTTAATAGTACGAATTTCCAGATGTGAGCTGCAACAGTCTCTTTCTCTAATAAATTAGTCAGGATAAGTTCCTAAGAACCGGGTATGATCAAACTAGCGTACTCGCATCCATACAACGATTACTATGTTGTAGCTTTCATAGATCAGAAATAAGCATTGGGTGTCTGTTAAAGTACCATAGCACAAATACTAGTAGCACCTAAGGACACAGTGAGAAACACTTGACAGAAAATCTTGTCATACTTACAGAAGCAAAACACTACTATAAATCAAGATACATGAATAATAATCATTGTGCGGCAACAAAATTCTGTTACCAAATCCAAATGTCACACATAAACAAACCAGCATGAAACCCTTCATAATTTGAACTGTGTATTTTGGTGTAGGTATGTAAATTGTGGACAAGACCTATGATTGGTCGAATGTAAATTGGCCAAGTATGACTAGCCATCCAGCTGGTGTTCTCTCCACCTTAACTTCACACATGGACAAAATTACTTAAACTAGCTTGCATCACTATCATCATTGACACTGAAGTGGCTGCAACCAAAACGACCATATAATTTGGCTATGACAATGACAGGCTAGGAGTAAATAACAGGCGAGGACTCCATACAAATGAGTAAGCACAGCATGAATTCGGTCATGACAAATACCACAATATGCAGTCTCTCCGCGTTGGGAAAGCATCTGAGTAAGGTGGGCACCATCTTGACGTCACTGCGAACCCCGAAACACATCTTGACGTCAAGCTTAGAATTTTGACTCTTGTGAGCATTGTACTTGTGCTTGGCTTTATCCCGTGCTGAAATTTTCCCAATTCAAGAAGAATGTCACACAATTGGGTCATCAACCGGGCATATTAGCTAACTGAACAAATGGATAGATGGGAGATGTACCATGATGACAGCTTTCCCAATCTCTAGGACCTGTCCTGGTTCTAAGTATCCAAGAGTGTGCAGCTTGGGGGCATCTCCAATCCTGACTCTGCTGGAGAAGGAACCACGACCGACTTTGCCGGAGAGGATGAGCCGCTCGAGGCATGGAGCCTTTACCACGGTGATGCTCTCCTTAGCTGAGCCGCATATTTGCACGCAGCGTAGGCTCTGACTGACGAGACGGAGACGCAGCTCCATGCGGCATCCCTGGATGTTGAGGATCTCCAGTTTAGGGCTCCTGGCGACGAGGGACTCGATGGCGTCGGGCTCCATTTTGACGCTGCATATGCCGAGCTCGACAAGGTGGGGAAGCGAGGCACCGCGCAGGACGTCCGTGCTCGGCAATTTCCAGAGGCCGATGTAGAGGCTGGTGAGGGTGCTGACGCTGAAGAGAGCGGCTGGGAGGGCCACGTCCTGCGGCCACGGTCGATTGACGAGGACGAGGTCCTGGACGCCCTTGGCGGCGAGGAGCTGGAGCCAGCGCGCGAGCTGGGCCTGGGCGCGGTTCATGTGGCTGCAGAGGAGATCGACGCGGCGGAAGGGCCCCGGGTGCGCTTCGAGGATGCGGGAGACGGCGGCGATGACGGCCGGCGAGTTGGAGGGCGTGGGCGGCCAGCCGTGGCCGTCGGGGAGGAGGTGCGCGTCGCTGAGGACGAGGGGCGTGGAGCGCCAGAGCGTGCGCCAGCAGGACGAGAGCGCGGCGGTGCGCGCGCCGTCCTTGACGGGGAGGCGGGCGACGATGTTGCGCAGGAGCTCGACGGGGAGGCGGATGATGCGGTCGACGCCGTCGGAGGAGGCGGCGAGGGCGGCGAGGCGCTCGTTGTCGGGGAAGGGCGGACGGGGGACGAGGGTGTAGATGTACGTCAGCAGGTGCTCCATGAAGTGGTCCAGCTCGTGCGGGTCACAGCCAATGCGCCGCACCGCGGCCGCCGTCGCAGGATCGACGTTGGTGAATGGCCTCGGGTCGGCCATGGCCGGACGGCGGCGCCGGCGAGGGTTTGGGGATTTGGGGGTTCTCTCGAGTGGGGGAGTGAGCTCGGAGTGTGCGCCGTGCTTTTTTATACGGACCGAGAGCAGCAGCTTGGAGTGTGGCCCTGAAGAATGTTGTTACTTGGTTGGGCCAAAGCCCGAAAAAGAGTTCAGCCCGAGCCCACGACTCAGTCCCGTTACTTATTAGTTTTTTTTTTTCAGTTGCTCAAAAAACATTGGGTGGAGGTCGGCGGTGTCATTGCGAGGAGAGGACAGCGATCTCGATCGGGACGGGAACTCCATTAAAAGAAGTTTAACCCAAAAAAGACTTTAGAAACTTGTACACTAATTTTACCAATAAATGAACAAAATTAATGATCATGAAGTTAATTGTTGAAAGCCGAATAATTTATTTTTGCTCCCTTATTTGACTATATATATTGTATTAGGGTTTACTATAGTTGACCAGGGGGCATGGAAGCTGAAAGCTTTAATATGTCGCCCAAGGACCTACAAAGCATTGACAAGGCTATGAAACCATCATACCTGGCCAAATGGGTCAGGCTGGCCCGGCACGGCCCGCCCGCCATAAACGTGTCTGGCACGGCATGGCCCGTCACAACATGAATTGATAATCGTGTCGTGCCGTGCCGGCCTATGGGCTGGAGGTAGCAGCCCAGGCACGGCACGAGGGCTAGGTGGGTCGGCACACCTGGGCATGTCGACCCGTTGTGGCACGCTAGCTCGGCCGACGCAATTTTTTCTTATTTTTTCATGATACCTCTGAAAACAGCGAAAATATGACAAAAATGTAGAAAATTGTAAAATTTGGTAGAGTATAATCTAGAGTTTTATAGCGTCCACCTCATTAAACTCTTCCATCCCAAAGGAATAAAAGAGTACAAGCCATGCTCTAAAAATACTAAAAGGTTAAAAGATAGAGAAAGGAAAGAAATTACAAAGACCACAACTGACTAATTGGGATCCTTTAACCTTGCCCCGCAGCCACAGCCAGAGCCGCCGCCTCGTCTGCCTTGACGTGTGTCGTCTTGTGCCTCATCAGGTGGCCCGTTCTAGCATTCTCTTTCACGAGCAACTTCTTATCGCATTGTTTGCACTTTGCAAAAAGCTCGGCAAGACCATCCTCATCTCTAACTAATTCTTCATCGTAGTACCTCCAAATGGAAGAGCGTCTCAGAAGAACGTTTTGATTTGGATCAGCTATGTTTGTGTGTGGAAAATGAGATGGAGTTTGAGTGTGAAAAATGAGAAAGTGGGTATACCTTTTTATAGCAAAAAGTAATGGCATGTTAGGCATGTTAGGCACGTTAGGCAACAATAATGCATAAAATAAAAATTGAGGCAATTTATCATCTGGGATAAATCTTGAGCTTTGTTACTGGTTCCCCAATTAAAACCTTCCATCCCTGGAAAGTAAAAGAGTACAAAACCACGCTCTACAATTACAAAAGGGAAATAAAATTATAAAAAGATAAGAAAAATACAAAAGAAAAAGAAAAGGACCACAATACTATTCTTCCGGGTCTTCTTCTTCAAGGTTCATTTCTTCAAACATGGCTAGTAGTTCTATGTTTTCTGCAGTGTGTTGGGCTCTCCTTCTTGATAGCTCCCCATCTTTCACGCACATCAGTGTTCTCACCATATCAGGGGTGAGACTAGTTCTTCTATCCTTAATTATGCTTCCAACAAGGCTGAAAGCAGACTCCGATGACAACGTAGAGACGGGTACCTATAACACATCACATGCTAATATGGAAAGCACCGAAAATGTAAGCTTGTGTTCTTGCCACCACTGCAGTATGTGGAAGTCTTCCTCACTATCTAAATCGTACATGACTTTGTCACTGTTGAGGTACTTCACTAACTCCCTGCCGCCTTGAAGCACAGATGTTGATGTGAAAGAGC
Organism: Hordeum marinum; assembly: GCA_022496015.1. Taxonomy (NCBI): domain Eukaryota; kingdom Viridiplantae; phylum Streptophyta; class Magnoliopsida; order Poales; family Poaceae; genus Hordeum; species Hordeum marinum. Next base: position 46,083,255 of record CM039673.1, on the reverse strand, counting down.
TTCCAACGGTAGAGGAGGACGAAGAACCAAAGATCTTGCTCCATGCTCCTCTCTTTTTACCTGTAGTAGGTGCTGGTGGAGGTCGTTGCATTCGAACTCCGGCGTATTTTTTCTCATACTTAGAAAAAACTTCAAAAAGCTTTTCACGAGCCATGTTGAAGTCATTAGTATAATCTAAACTTAGGGATGCAAATAGTACATTGAGTGCACTACAATACCCTTCAAGTTTAGCTCTAGGATCCAAGATAAATGCAAATGCATAAAACAGTGGAATATGTTGCCAATATTTTAAATACTTGGTTGTCATGTCAGCAACAACATTAAGTAATAATCCATCGCCTTCATATGCTTTCAGATGACCAGCAATGTCTAATACGGTATGCACCATCAAAGAAGACGTCGGGTAATAAACCCCAGACAAAGTAATAGAACAACTCAAGAAATGGAGTCAATGCTGTAATAACACGCCAAGTATCATTGTTGATTAGAGGATCAACCCCATAATTTGCATTAATAAAATCATTGAACGGAACTCTATCTCGAATAACTGCCTTAAGCATCAAATATGTAGAGTTCCATCTAATAGGCATGTCTGAATGAAACTTATGAGGAGTTGTGCCAAGAGCAATGCAATATCTCTTATAGTTTACAACTCGTTTACTTGAATGTGAAAGATAAGATATTGTAGTGCGTATGCATTCAACGTGTGGTTCACATAAATGTAAAACACCTTTAGCAATAAGATTAATGATATGGCAAGCACAACGTTGATGCGTCAAAAAGGATGCAGCATATACAAAGAATATAGGAGTTGGTGTATTCATTGCACTGGTGTTTGCTGAAGCATTATCCAAAGTTATTGCGAAAACCTTGTTGGCAAGATCAAAATCATTCACAACTTTGAGTACAGCTTCAGCAATGTTTGGACAACTATGTGTACATCTATTAATTCAAATTCCATGACTCTTTTTTTGTAGATGCCAATGTTCGTTAACATAATGAGCTACCACACTAATGTAGTCTTGCTTTGCCCAACCAGTCCAGATATCAGATGTTAACGACACTGAAAAAGTGCACGTAGAAAATTCTTCTTTTATTTTCTGTTTACCAGTTTGGTGTAGCTTTTTAATATCCCTCCTTGTAGTTTGTCTAGAAACTGGTCTATAACTAGTATTATGACAATTTTCAATATATTCTACAAAACCATCAAACTCACCAAAGCCTAGTGGTAAATCATTAGAAGCAATAAGACGACATAGACCTTCTCACCGAACATTAGCATCGTAGGTGAAATTGTGTACCGTACCATCAGGGTTGAACCTGAGCTTAGTTTACACAGTTGCCGAGCTCGACGCGCTCGTTGCATCCGCCTTGGTGTGGGCATCCACATACCTCTTCAGGTGGTCGGTTCCTGCCTTGGCTTCTCCCGTTAGTTCCTTCTGGCAGCTTTTGCACCTTGCATGCACCTTCTGGACATCATCCACCATGGATATTTCTTCATCGAAATATTAACACACCGCGGAGGTTCTATGACGAGCTCTTTGCATCACACCCATGCTGGTGGAGGACCCCGTCCCACTACTAGAATTGGTGTGTGATAACCCACAAGTATAGGGGATCGCAACAGTTTTCGAGGGTAAAGTATTCAACCCAAATTTATTGATTCGACACAAGGGGAGCCAAAGAATATTCTCGAGTATTAGCAGTTGAGTTGTCAATTCAACCACACCTGAAAGATTTAGTATCTGCAGCAAAGTTTTTAGTAGCAAAGTAATATGGTAGTAACAGTAATAGCAGTAACAGTAGTTGTAGTGATTTGTGTAGCAAGTGTGACAGCAGTATCGGAAAAGTAGCTAAGCAAGGACCAGTATAGGAAAAACTCGTAGGCATTGGATCGGTGATGGATGATTATGCCGGATAATATTCATCATGCAACGGTTATAACATAGGGTAATATTAAACTAGCTCCAGTTCATCAATGTAATGTAGGCATGTATTCCGTATATAGTCATACGTGCTTAGGGAAAAGAACTTGCATGACATCTTTCGTCCATCCCTCCCGTGGCAGCGGGGTCCTAATGGAAACTAAGGGATATTAAGGTATCCTTTTAATAGAGTACCGGAACAAAGCATTAGCACATGGTGAATACATGGAATCCTCATACTATGGTCATCTCCGGGAGTGGTTCCGGCTATTGTCACTCCGGGGTTGCCGGGTCATAACACATAGTAGGTGACTACAACTTGCAAAATAGGATCAAGAACACACATATATTAATGAAAACATAATAGGTTCAAATCTGAAATCATGGCACTCGGGCCCTAGTGAGAAGCATTAAGCATACCAAAGTAGTATTAACATCGATCTTAGAACATAGTGTATACTAGGGATCAAACCCCATCAAAACTAACTCGATTACATGACAGATCTCATCCAACTCATCACCGTCCAGCAAGCATACGATAAGATTACTCACGAACGATGAAGAGCATCATGAAATTGGCGATGGAGGATGGTTGATGATGACGATGGCTTCGATTTCCACTCTCCGGAGCCCAAAACAGACTCCAAATTTGCCCTCCCGAGGAAGAACAGGTGGTGGCGGCGGCTCCGTATCGTAAAACGCGAATTATTTCTTCTCCTTGATTTTTTCTGGGACGAAAGAGTTTATATGGAGCTGGAGAGGAGGTCGGAGGAGCCACGTGGGCCCCACGAGCCTGCCAGGCGCTGCCTAGGGGGGCCGCGGCTCCTGGGCTCGTGGCCCACTAGCAACCCCTCTCTGGTTGATTCTTTCTCCAGTATTTTTTATATATTCCACAAAAATTCCTCGTAAATTTTCAGGTCATTCCGAGAACTTTTATTTCTCCACAAAAACAACACCATGGCAGTTCTGCTAAAAACAGCGTCAGTCCGGGTTAGTTTCATTCAAATCATGCAAATTCGGGTCCAAAACAAGGGCAAAAGAGTTTGGAAAAGTAGATACGTTGGAGACGTATCAACTCCCCAAAGCTTAAAGCCTTGCTTGTCCTCAAGCAATTCAGTTGATAAACTGAAAGAGACAAAAGAAAAACTTTTACAAACTCTGTTTGATCTTGTTGTTGTAACTATGCCTAACTCATATTCAGATTTTCAGCAAGATCATAAGCTAACCACATAAGCAATGACATAAAGGTCTCACGATATACTCATATCAATGGCATAATCAACTAGCTAGTAATAATAATAAGTTTCAAACATCAACACTGTGATCAAAACAATCATGATATAATATGAATAGATGGTATCTCGCTAGCCGTTTCTGAGATCGCAAAAATAAATGCAGAGCACCTTCAAAGACCAAGGGTTGACTAGAAATTGCAATTCATGATAAAGAAGATCCAGTCATGATCATACTCAGTATCAATTAATAGCAAAGCATACAAATGACGGAGGTGCTCTCTAGCTAGTGCTTTTAATAAGAAGAGGATGAGTCAACAGAAATGTAAATAGATAGGCCCTTCGTAGAGGGAAGCATTGATTCGCAGAGGTGCCAGAGCTCAAGCTTTTTTAAAACAGAGATAAATGATTTTTGGGGTAGCATGCTTTCATTGTGAACGCGATGACCAAGAGTTTTCACCATCTTCCATGCTACACGTATTATAGGCGGTTCCCAAACAGAATAGTAAAGTTTTGACTCCCCCACAACCGATCAATCACACTCCACGACTAGCCAAATCCTTGGGTGCCATCCATACCAACAACAATCCAGGGGGAGTTTTCTTTGCAATTATATTTTTATTTGATTTGAGCATGGAACTGGGCATTCTGATTACCGGCCCCTTTCTCGTGAGTGATAGTGAATAAACACATATCGAGGATAACACACCTAGCATGGAAGATACTGACCGCCCCTTGTCACAACATGAGCGGTTTGGGCATACAAAACAGATTATTATTCGAAGGTTTAGAGAATGGCACATGCAACTTTACTTGGAACGACGGGTAAATACCGCATATAGGCAGGTATAGTGGACTCATATGGAACAAATTTGGGTTTATGGAAGTGGATGCACAAGGAGTATTCCCGCTTAGTACAAGTGAAGGCTAGCAAAATACTGGGAAGCGACCAACTAGAGAGCGACAACAGTCATAAACATGCATTGAAATTAACCAACATTGAGTGCAAGCATGAGTAGGATATAAATCACCATGAACATGAATATCGTGGAGGCTATGTTGATTTTGTTTCAACTACATGCATGAACATGTGCCAAGTCAAGCCACTTGAATCATTCAAAGGAGGATACCATCCTATCATACTACATCACAATCATTTTAAAATTCATGTTGACATCCAAAACAAACCATTATAAGCTCCTAGCTAATTAAGCATGGCATAAGAAACTATGATCTCTAAGTTGTCATTGCAAACATGTTTCTCTCATAACAATGCTGAATTAGGGACGATGAGCTAGTCATATTTACATAAACAAAATAGGTCAAGTTCATACCAGCTTTTCCAGGCTCAGTCACTTCATCATATATCGTCATTATTGCCTTTCACTTGCACGACCGAATGATGTGACTAATAATAAGAGTGTTCGTGCATTGGACTAAGCTAGAATCTGCAAGCAAACTCAAAGGAGAAGATAAGGTAATATGGCTCTTTGACGGATGAGAAATAATGCATATGAGATCCACTAATCATTTTAATCATGGTCTTCTGCCTCGACCCAAAGAAAAAGAAAACTATTTACACGGGAAAACTCCCAACAAGCAAAAGAAGAACGGGAAAATATTTTTGGGGTTTCTTTTTAGTTACTACCTAGCATGCAAAAATATAAAGTTATAACTAATTTTTTTGTTTTTTTTCATTTTAATTTTTTTTGGATTTTCTCAAATTAACCAAACACACAAGAAGAATGTGAGAAAAGAAAATAAGCTAGCATGGATGATATAATGAAAAAATGTGAACACCGACTATCAAAGTGAATGTGTGAACATGAATATAAAGTCGGTGAGAAACACGTACTCCCCCAAGCTTAGGCTTTTGTCCTAAGTTGGTCTACTCCCAAGGCTGGTCCGGGTGATATCCAAAATCATAATGGGGGTTGTACTGGGACGCGGCAGCTACCGCCTGAATAGCTGCCTCACAAAGGTGAGCAGCCTTCGCTTCTCTCTCATACTCCTCTGCCTCCCTTTTAGTTATGTAATATCTTTGCTTTCCCTGAAAATCAAAGAAGGCACGAGCAGGAAGAGTAATATAGAAAACACGATGCCGATCAAATATTAGTCGGTATAAGAGGGACTCATTGCTCCTCTCAAGGAACTGAAAGCGTATCGCACGATCAAGGAAGTCGTTGTGAAGCGGGGTATCTCCAGTGTGGATGGGTATTCTAAGATAATTAGCTAGGCGAGTGGCATAGATCCCACCAAATAAATCTCCCTCATTAGCATTGTTATTTAGTCTCCTAGCAATTATAGCTCTCATGTTAAAACTTCTATCGCCTGTTACTGCACTCTTAAGTATACTAAGGTCTGGAGGGCAGAGGTGGCTATGATCACGCTTACCATTAATGCATCTACCTATGAAGAGAGCAAAATAATGTAAGGCAGGAAAATGAATGCTCCTCATGGTAGCCTGCGTAATATCCCTACTCTCTCCAACAGTTATACAAGAAATAAAATCTCTAACCGATGACTTAGGAGGGTCATTGGTACTACCCTAATCAGGTATCTTGCATATTCTATTAAAATCCTCTAAATCCATGGTATATGATTTATCATAAAGATCAAACAATATGGATGTGTTACGACCAGCTGAAAATTTGAATCTACGGACAAAGGAGGCAGTAAGGGAGGTATACTGTTCACATTTAGCAAAAATTTGACAATTTTCGGACAAATTTGACCCTCCAACGGTCAAAATTTCTAATATATTAAAGAACCACCCTAACCCTTCCTAAACCCCGCCTAACTCCCCCTAAACCATCCCAACAACTCCTTCGTCGGGCACTCTTGATAACCCACAAGTATAGGGATCGCAACAGTTTTCGAGGGTAAAGTATTCAACCCAAATTTATTGATTCGACACAAGGGGATCCAAAGAATATCCTCGAGTATTAGCAGTTGAGTTGTCAATTCAACCACACCTGAAAGATTTAGTATCTGCAGCAATGTTTTAGTAGCAAAGTAATATGATAATAACAGTAATAGCGGTAACAGTGGCATTAGTGATTTGTGTAGCAAGTGTGATAGCAATAGCGAAAAAGTAACTAAGCAAGGACCGGTATAGGAAAAGCTCGTAGGCATTGGATCGGTGATGGATGATTATGCCGGATGATATTCATCATGTAACGGTTATAACATAGGGTAATATGTAACTAGCTCCAGTTCGTCAATGTAATGTAGGCATGTATTCCGTATATAGTCATACGTGCTTAGGGAAAAGAACTTGCATGACATCTTTCATCCATCCCTCCCGTGGCAGCGGGGTCCTAATGGAAACTAAGGGATATTAAGGTCTCCTTTTAATAGAGTACCGGAACAAAGCATTAACACATGGTGAATACATGGAATCCTCATACTATGGTCATCTCCGAAAGTGGTTCCGGCTATTGTCACTCCGGGGTTGCCGGGTCATAACACATAGTAGGTGACTACAACTTGCAGAATAAGATCAAGAACACACATATATTGATGAAAAAATAATAGGTTCAGATCTGAAATCATGGCACTCGGGCCCTAGTGACAAGCATTAAGCATAGCAAAGTAGTAGCAACATCAATCTTAGAACATAGTGGATACTAGGGATCAAACCCCATCAAAACTATCTCGATTACATGATAGATCTCATCCAACTCATCACCGTACAGCAAGCCTACGATAAAATTACTCACGAACGATGAAGAGCATCATGAAATTGGCGATGGAGGATGGTTGATGATGACGATGGCTTCGTTTTCCACTCTCCGGAGCCCAAAACAGACTCCAGATCTGCCCTCCCAAGGAAGAACAGGTGGTGGCGGCTGCTCCGTATCGTAAAACGTGATTATTTCTTCTCCTTGATATTTTCTGGGACGAAAGAGATTATGTGGAGCTAGAGATGAGGTCGGAGGGGCCACGTGGGCCCCATGAGCCTGCCAGGGGCAGCCTAGGGGGGCACGGCTCCTGGGCTCGTGGCCCACTGGTACCTCCCCTCCGGTTGATTGTTTCTTCGGTATTTTTTATATATTCCATAAAAAAAACTCGTAAGTTTCCAGGTCATTCTGACAACTTTTATTTCTGCACACAAAAACAACACCATGGCAGTTCTGCTGAAAACAACATCAGTCCGGGTTAGTTTCATTCAAATCATGCAAATTAGAGTCCAAAACAAGGGCAAAAGAGTTTGGAAAAGTAGATACGTTGGAGACGTATTAACTCCCCCAAGCTTAAAGCCTTGCATGTCCTCAAGCAATTCAGTTGATAAACTGAAAGAGACAAAAGAAAAACTTTTACAAACTCTGTTTGATCTTGTTGTTGTAACTATGTCTAACTCATATTCAGATTTTCAGCAAGATCATTGATACGTCTCCAACGTATCTACTTTTTCAAACTCTTCTGCCCTTGTTTTGGACTCTAATTTGCATGAATTGAATGGAACTAACCCGGACTGACGTTGTTTTCAGCAGAACTACCATGGTGTTGTTTTTGTGCAGAAATAAAAGTTCTCGGAATGACCTGAAAATTTACGGAGAATTTTTGTGGAATGTATAAAAAATATTGGCGAAAGAATCAACAGGAGGTGGGCTGCCAGTGGGCCATGAGCCCACCAGCCACCCCCCCTTGGCCGCGCCTGGCAGGCTTGTGGGGCCCACATAGCTCCTCCGACCTCCTCTCCAGCTCCATATAACCCTATTCGTCCCAGAAAAAATCAAGAAGAAGAAAAATTAGCATTTTACGATACGGAGCCGCTGCCACCACCTGTTCTTCCTCCGGAGGGCAGATCTGGAGTCTGTTTTGGGCTCCAGAGAGTGGAAATGGAAGCCATCGTCATCACAAACCATCCTCCATCGACAATTTCATGATGCTCTTCACCGTTCGTGAGTAATCTTATCGTAGGCTTGCTGGACGGTGATGAGTTGGATGAGATCTATCATGTAATCGAGTTAGTTTGAAGGTGTTTTGATTCCTAGTATCCATTATGTTCTAAGATTGATGTTGCTACTACTTTGCTATGCTTAATGCTTGTCACTAGGGCCCGAGTGCCATGATTTCAGATCTAAACCTATTATGTTTTCAGCAATATATGAGTGTTCTTGATCCTATTTTGCAAGTTGTAGTCACCTACTATGTGTTATGACCCGGCAACCCCGGAGTGACAATAGCCGGAACCACTCCCGGAGATGACCATAGTATGAGGATTCCATGTATTCACCATGTGTAAATGCTTTGTTCCGGTACTCTATTAAAAGGAGACCTTAATATCCCTTAGTTTCCATTAGGACCCCGCTGCCACGGGAGGGATGGACGAAAGATGTCATGCAAGTTCTTTTCCCTAAGCACGTATGACTATATACGGGATACATGCCTACATTACATTGATGAACTGGAGCTAGTTTAATATTACCCTGTGTTATAACCGTCACATGATGAATATCATCCGGCATAATCATCCATCACCGATCCAATGCCTACGAGCTTTTCCTATACTGGTCCTTGCTTAGTTACTTTTCCGCTACTGTTATCACACTTGCTATACAAATCACTACTGCTACTGTTACCGCTATTACTGTTACTATCATATTACTTTGCTACTAAAACTCTGCTGCAGATACTAAATCTTTCAGGTGTGGTTGAATTGACAACTCAACTACTAATACTCGAGAATATTCTTTGGCTCCCCTTGTGTCGAATCAATAAATTTGCGTTGAATACTTTACCCTCAAAAACTATTGCGATCCCCTATACTTGTGGGTTATCAAGACCTTTTCCTGGCGCCGTTGCCGGGGAGCATAGCTCTATTCTCTGAGTCACTTGGGATATATATTTAATGATCACTATGAAGAATTTGCAAGATCCAAAAACTAAAGTTCTGCCCTCAACTACGAGGACAGGTAAGGAATTGCCATCTAGCTCTGCACTTGATTCACCTTCTGTTATGAGTAAATTTGCGACACCGCCACATGCTATTAATTTTGATATGTCGCCTGTGCTTGATGATGGTACTTCTGCTATACATGATAATTATGATGATGCTTTGCTTTATAATGATATGCCACTTGGTGAATTTCTTGATGCACAAATTGCTAGAGTTACTACTGAATCAAATGATACTTCTGAAACTGATGAAATTATTGAAATGGAACCTGCTGTTACACCTGTTAGACCTAGACCTCCTAAATATGAATTGCCTAATATACCTAAGGGTTATGTTATGGAAGGAGAGGTAGCTGAAGACTTTCTTGCTTGTAAGGATAGCTATGATCTTGAAAAATTATTACTCAAGTGGAAAGAAAAATCTCTGAATGCTAGAATGAAATATGATCCTAAGTTTGCTACTTCACCTATCTTTGTTACTGATAAGGATTATGAGTTCTCTGTCGATCCTGAGTTAATCACTTTGGTTGAATTTGATCCTTTTCATGGTTATGAATCTGAAACTGTTGTAGCACATCTTACTAAACTGAATGATAGAGCCACCCTATTCACTAATGAGGAAAAAAATTCGCTATTACTATATCCTTAAGTTGTTTCCTTTCTCACTAAAGGGAGAGGCTAAAACTTGGTTTACTTCTCTTGCTCCTGGTTGTGTGCGTAGTCCCCAGGATATGGTATACTACTTCTCTGAGAAATATTTTCCTACCCATAAGAAACAAGCTGCCTTGCAGGATATATATAACTTTGTGAAAATTGAAGAAGAGAGTCTCCCACAAGCTTGGGGGAGGCTTGTTCAGTTACTTAATGCTTTGCCTGATCACCCTCTTAAGAAAATGAAATACTTGATATCTTTTATAATGTACTAACCGATGCTTCTAGGGACCACCTAGATATTTGTGCTGGTTGTGTTTTCAGGGAACGAACTTTGGAACAAGCTGAAATTCTATTGAATAATATCTTGAGCAATAATAATGCTTGGACTATTCCCGAACCACCTCCGAAGCCAACTCCGAAGAAAAGAGGTATTCTATTCCTCAGTCCTGAAGATATGCAAGAAGCAAAGAAATCTATGTGAGAGAAAGGTATTAAATCTGAAGATGTTAAGAATCTACCACCTATTGAAGAAATACATAGTCTTGATAACCTGACACAGGTAGTAGAGGTAAATTCTCTTCGTAGATTCAATGCGAGTGATATTCCTTATGATAAACCTGCTAGCTTGTGCTTAGATGAATTTGATAATTTTGTTTCCAAACAACAGAGTTTTAATGATTATGTTAGCAGACAACTTGAACAAAATGCTCATATGATTGATCATATAAGTGCTTGTATGGATAAAAATGTTAATGATTTTAAGCTCATTAGTAAACATGCTTCTATGGTCACTACTCAAGTAGAGCAAGTACTTAAGGCTCAAAATGACTTGCTTAATGAACTGAATGATAATTCTGTTAAACTTGTTACTAGAGGTGGTAGAATGACTCAGGGAACCTTTGTATCCTGAGGGCCACCCTAAGAGAATTGAGCAAGATTCTCAAGGAATTAATACTGATGCACCTAGTTATCCTGGTAATAGGAAGAAAAAGAAAGATGATAGGAACTTACATGCTAGTAAACGTGTTGCTGTTACACCTGAAAATCCAAATGATATATCTATTTCTGATGCTGAGACACAATCTGGTGATGAACATGAGCCTAGTGATAATATTGATAATGATGTTCATATTTAGGCTCAACCTAGTAATGACAATGATGTGGAGATTGAACCTGTTATTGAACCTGATAACCCACAACCCAGGAACAAAAGATAAGATAAGAGTGATTTTATTGCTAGGAAGCACGGTAAAGAAAGAGAACCTTGGGTTCAGAAACCCATGCCCTTTCCTCCCAAGCCATCCAAGAAAAAGGATGATGAGGATTTTGAGCGCTTTGTTGAAATGATTAGACCTATCTTTTTGCAAATGCGTTTGATTGATATGCTTAAAATGTCTCCTTATGCTAAATACATGGAAGATATTGTGACTAATAAAAGGAAGATACATGATATTGAGATTTCCACCATGTTTGCTAATTACACTTTTAAGCGTGGGACTCCTAAGAAACTAGGTGATCCTGGAGTACCCACTATACCTTGCTCCATTAAAGGAAATTATGTTAGAACTGCTTTATGTGATCTTGGAGCCGGTGTTAGTGTTATGCCTCTCTCTTTATATCGTAGACTTGAATTGGATAAGTTAACACCTACTGAAATTTCTTTGCAAATGGCCGATAAATCAACTGCTTTACCTATCGGCATTTGTGAGGATGTGCCTGTTGTGGTTGCAAACGTTACTATCTTAACAGACTTTGTTATTCTTGATATTCCCGAGGATGATGACATGGCAATCATCCTTGGAAGACCCTTTTTAAACACTGCAGGAGCTGTTATTGATTGCAACAAAGGCAATGTCACTTTCCATGTCAATGGTAATGAACACACGATGCGCTTTCCGAAGAAACAATATCGGGTTCATTGCATAAATTCTATTGAAAAATCTTCATCCATCATTATTGGAAGCTTTGAATTCCCTGTACCTACTGTCAAGACGAGATATGATATACTTATTTTTGGGGATATGCATATTCCCATTGAGGTACCCTATTGATTTTTTGAAAATCCTCCGGTTTCATGTGATTCGAAAAAAGTTTGTCAAGGAGACTTGATCAACCTCATTGATGGATTTCTTTTGATGACCATGAGATGGATGAATCTAGAAGTCACAATCTTCTGCTCCCAACTTTTACTTTCTGTTCTATTGAGTTAACACCATCATGATTCTGTTATGATTGTGTTTTTTATGTTTTAATTAGTGTTTGTGCCAAGTAAAACCTTTATGATTAGTTTTGATGATAGTTGTTTAATCACGCTGGAAAAAGACAGAAACTTTATGCTCACGAAATTATTTTTCATTTCTAGCCAGAAAGAGCTTTCGAGTTGATTCTTTTTGCTGCTGATTTATATGCAAATTTCCCTAATTGTCATAAGTTTCTAAGAATTTTTGAGTTAACATAGCTATACGAAAATATACAGATTGCTACAGACTGTTCTGTTTTTGACAGATTTTGTTTTTGTGACGTTGATTGCTTATTTTGATGAAACTATGGGTAGTATCGGGGGGTAAGATCCATGGAGAAGTGAGAATACAGTAATATAACATCAATCTAAATGCAAATTAAAGTTTACTACAGTACCTAGAAAGTTGGTGGTTTGTTTTCTTATGCTAATGCTATCACGAGTTCCTGTTTAAGTTTTGTGTTGTGAAGTTTTCAAGTTTTGGGTGATGTTCTTATGGACAATAGAATAAAGAGTGGCAAGAGCCTAAGCTTGGGGATGCCCAGGGCATACCAAGCCAAATTCAAGAACACCAAAAGCCTAAGCTTGGGGGAGTAAGTGTTTCTCACCGACTTTATATTCATGTTCACACATTCACTTTGATAGTCGGTATTCACACTTTTTCATTATATCATCCATGCTAGTTTATTTTATTTACTTGCATTCTTCTTGTGTGTTTGGTCAATTTGAGAAAAATCCAGAAAAAATTTAAAAATGAGAAAAAAATAGTTACAATTTTATATTCTTGCATGCTAGGTAGTAACTAAAAAGAAAACCCAAAAATATTTTCCTGTTCTTCTTTTGCTTGTTGGGAGCTTTCTCGTGTAAATAATTTTCTTTTTCTTTGGGTCGAGGTAGAAGACCATGATTAAAATGATTAGTGGCTCTCATATGCATTATTGTTTATCCATGGAAGAGCCTTATTACTTTGTCTTCTCCTCTAAGTTTGCTTGCAGATTCCAGCTTAGCCCAATGCATGAACACTCTTATTATTATTCACATCATTCGGTCATGCAAGTGAAAGGCAATAATGACGATATAAGATGAAGTGACTGAGCCTAGAAAAGCTGGTATGAACTCGACCTATTTTTTTTTTGTAAATATGTCTAGCTCATCGTTCCTAATTCAGCATTGTTATGAGAGAAACATGTTTGCAATGACAACTTAGAGATCATAGTTTCTTATGCCATGCTTAATTAGCTAGGAGCTTATAATGGTTTGTCTTGGATGCCAACATGAATTTTAAAATGATTGTGATGTAGTATGATAGGATGGTATCCTCCTTTGAATGATTCAAGTGGCTTGACTTGGCACATGTTCACACATGTAGTTGAAACAAAATCAACATAGCCTCCACGATATTCATGTTCATGGTGATTTATATCCCGTCATAATCATATTCAATATTGATTAATAGCAAAGCATACAAATGACGGAGGTGCTCTCTAGCTGGTGCTTTTAATAAGAAGAGGATGACTCAACACAAATGTAAACAGATAGGCCCTTCGCAGAGGGAAGCATTGATTTGTAGAGGTGCGAGAGGTCAATCTTTTTAAAACAGAGATAAATGATTTTTGGGGTAGCATGCTTTCATTGTCAACGCGATGACAAAGAGTTTTCACCATCTTCAATGCTACACGTATTATAGGCGGTTCCCAAACAGAATAGTAAATTTTGACTCCTCCACCACCGATCAATCACACTCCACGACTAGTCGAATTCTCGGGTGCTGTCCATACCAACAACAATCCAGGGGGAGTTTTGTTTGCAATTATATTTTTATTTGATTTGAGCATGGAACTGGGCATTCCGATTACCGGCCCCTTTCTCGTAAGTGATAGTGAATAAACACATATCGAGGATAACACGCCTAGCATGGAAGATACTGACCGCCCCTTGTCATAACATGAGCGGTTTGGGAATATAAAACAGATTATTATTCGAAGGTTTAGAGAATGGCACATGCAAATTTACTTGGAACGGCAGGTAAATACCGCATATAGGTAGGTATAGTGGACTCATATGGGACAACTTTGGGTTTAAGAAGTGGATGCACAAGCAGTATTCCCGCTTAGTACAAGTGAAGGCTAGCAAAAGACTCGGAAGCGACCAACTAGATAGTGATAACAGTCATCAACATGCATTGAAATTAACCAACAGTGAGTGCAAGCATGAGTAGGATATAAATCACCATGAACATGAATATCGTGGAGGCTATGTTGATTTTGTTTCAACTACATGTGTGAACATGTGCCAAGTCAAGCCACTTGAATCATTCAAAGGAGGATACCATCCTATCATACTACATCACAATCATTTTAAAATTCATGTTGGCATCCAAGACAAACCATTATAATCTCCTAGCTAATTAAGCATGGCATAAGAAACTATGATCTCTAAGTTGTCATTGCAAACATGTTTCTCTCATAACAATGATGAATTAGGAACGATGAGCTAGTCATATTTACAAAAACAAAATAGGTCGAGTTCATACCAGCTTTTCCAGGCTTAGTCACTTCATCATATATCGTCATTATTGCCTTTCACTTGCATGACCGAATGATGTGAATAACAATAAGAGTGTTCGTGCATTGGACTAAGTTGGAATCTGCAAGCAAACTCAGAGGAGAAGACAAGGTAATATGGCTCTTTGATGGATGAACAATAATTCGTATGAGAGCCACTAATAATTTTAATCATGGTCTTCTACCTCGACCCAAGGAAAAAACAAAACTATTTACACGGGAAAGCTCCCAACAAGCAGAAGAAGAACGGGAAAATCTTTTTGGGTTTTCTTTTTAGTTACTACCTAGCATGCAAGAATATAAAGTTATAACTATTTTTTTTGTTTTTTCTCATTTTTAGATTTTTTTTGGATTTTCTCAAGTTAACCAAACACACAAGAAGAATGCAAGAAAAGAAAATAAACTAGCATGGATGATATAATGAAAAAGTGTGAACACCGACTATCAAAGTGAATGTGTGAACATGAATATAAAGTCGGTGAGAAACACGTACTCCCCCAAGCTTAGGCTTTCAGCCTAAGTTGGTCTACTCCCAAGGCTGGTCCGGGTAATATCCAAAATCATAATGGGGGTTGTACTGGGACGCGGCAGCTACCGCCTGAATAGCTACCTCACGAAGGTGAGCAACCTTCACTTCTCTCTCATACTCCTCTGCCTCTCTTTTAGTTATGTAATATCTCTGTTTTCCCTGAAAATCAAAGAAGGCAGGAGTAGGAAGAGTAATATGGAAAACGTGATGTCGATCAAATATTAGCCAGTATAAGAGGGACTCATTGCTCCTCTCAAGGAACTGAAAGCATATCATAGCAGCACGATCAAGGAAGGCGCTGTGAAGTGGGGTATCTCCAATCTGGATGGGTATTCTAAGATAATTAACTAGGCGAGTGGCATAGATCCCACCAAAGAAATCTCCCTCATTAGCATTGTTATTTAGTCTCCTAGCAATTATAGCTCCCATGTTAAAACTTCTATCACCTGTTACTGCACTCTTAAGTATGCTGAGGTCTGGAGCGCAAAGGTGGCTATGATCACGCTTACCATCAATGCATCTACCTATGAAGAGAGCAAAATAATGTAAGGCAGGAAAATGAATGCTCCCCATGGTAGCCTGCATAATATCCCTAGTCTCTCCAACAGTTATTCCAGAAATAAAATCTCTAACCGAAGACTTAGGAGGGTCATTGGTACTGCCCCAATCAGGTATCTTGCATATTCTATTAAAATCCTCTAAATCCATGGTATACGATTTATCATAAAGATCAAACAATATGGATGTGTCACGGCCAGCTGAAAATTTAAATCTACGGACAAAGGAGGCAGTGAGGGAAGTATACTGTTCACATTTATCAGAGATGAATTCTTAGAGCCCGGCGTTACGGATAAATGTATCAAACTCGTCCTTGAAACTTGCATCAATCATGAATTCATCGGAAGTCCATTCACATGGTTGCACCGATGCGTCTCTCGGCTGATAAAAATCGGGCTCCCGAATCGCGGGACGGGGACCCCTCCTGCTTGAGGAACCACCATGATAGCTCTTCCTAAACATTTTCCTTTTTCTGAAATAATTCTGAAATTTTTAGTGACGCAAAATAAAAGTGAACAAAACTTAACAAAACCCATAGAAACTACTCCTACAAGTGCCTAGAGGCCATATCTTGCATCAAATCTACTTGGGACCAAATAAAATTAACATGCAAAGCTCAAAAACAGGGTCACCAAGGCAGCAATAATATGCAATGAATAAAGCACTAGAACTAAAACTAATTGGACCAATGGAGGAGTCACATACCAAGGAACAATTCACTAAAACAGTTTGGTGAATGGAGCTTTGCACAAGGAGATCGAAAAACGCAGCAAAATGAGCAAGAACATGGGTTTGAGCTGTGGGATGATTTTTTCTGGAGGTAGAAGAAGGAGATGGGGGCTGGAATAAGTGGAGGGGGCCACGTGGGCCCCACGAGCCTGCCAGGCGCGGCCAGCGGGGGGGGGGGGGGTGGCCGCGCTTCCTAGGCTCGTGACCCACTGGTGCATCCCCCTCGGTAGTTATTTATCTCAAAAATTCTCAAAAATTCCAAAAAAAATCATACTTGAATTTCAGGGCATTTGAAGAACTTTTATTTTCAGGTCATTTTTTATTGGACGGATAATGCAGAGAACAGGAAAATAATGCTATTATTATTATTTTTCTACTAAGTAACTGAAAGTAAAACTTGGGAGCAGAAGATTGTGACTTCTAGATTCATCCATCTCATGGTCATCAAAAGAAATCCATCAATGAGGTTGATCAAGTCTCCTTGACAAACTTTTTCGAATCACATGAAACCGGAGAATTTCGAAAAATCGCTAGGGTACCTCAATGGGAATATGCATATTTCGCAACAATAAGTATATCATATCTCACCTTGATAGTAGGTACAGGGAATTCAAAGCTTCCAATAATAATGGATGAAGATTTTTCAATAGAATTTATGCAATGAACCCGATATTGTTTCTTCGGAAAGGGCACCGTGTGTTCATTACCATTGACATGGAAAGTGACATTGCCTTTGTTGCAATCAATAACAGCTCCTGCAGCGTTTAAAAAGGTTCTTCCAAGGATGATTACCATGGCATCATCCTCGGGAATATCAAGAATAACAAAGTCCGTTAAGATAGTAATGTTTGCAACCACAACAGGCACATCCTTGCAAATGCCGATAGGTAAAGCAGTTGATTTATCGGCCATTTGCAAAGAAATTTCAGTCGAAGTTAACTTATCCAATTCAAGACTACGATATAAAGAGAGAGGCATAACACTAACACTGGCTCCAAGATCACATAAAGCAGTTCTAACATAATTTCCTGTAATGGAGCAAGGTATAGTGGGTACTCCAGGATCACCTAGTTTCTTAGGAGTCCCACCCTTAAAAGTGTAATTAGCAAGCATGGTGGAAATCTAAATATCAGGTATCTTCCTTTTATTAGTCACAATATCTTTCATGTATTTAGCATAAGGAGACATTTTAAGCATATCAGTCAAACGCATTTGCAAAAAGATAGGTCTAATCATTTCAACAAAGCGCTCAAAATCCTCATCATCCTTTTTCTTGGATGGCTTAGGAGGAAAGGGCATGGGTTTCTGAACCCAAGGTTCTCTTTCTTTACCGTGCTTCCTAGCAATAAAATCACTCTTATCATATCTTTTGTTCCTAGGTTGTGGGTTATCAGGTTCAATAGCAGGTTCAATGTCCACATCATTATCATTACTAGGTTGAGCATCAGTATGAACATCATTATCGATATTATCACTAGGCTCATGTTCATCACCAGATTGTGTCTCAGCATCAAAAATAGGTATATCATTTGGATTTTCACGTGTAACAGCAACAGGTTTATTAGCATGCAAGTTCCTATCATCTTTCTTTTTCTTCCTATTACCAGGATGACTAGGTGCATCAGTATTAATTCCTTGAGAATCTTGCTCAATTCTCTTAGGGTGGCCCTCAGGGTACAAAGGTTCCTGAGTCATTCTACCACCTCTAGTAACAACTTTAATAGAATTATCATTCAATTAATTAAGCAAGTCATTTTGAGCCTTAAGTACTTGCTCCACTTGAGTAGTGACCATAGAAGCATGTTTACTAATAAGCTTAAGATTGCTACTTCTCCACAACGTCAGCAGAAATTGGCGTGTTGACGGACGAATTCTTATCTCGTGTTGGTTTTTCCCTTGAAGAGGAAAGGGTGATGCAGCAAGGTAGCGGTAAGTATTTCCCTCGGTTTGAGAACCAAGTGTTGGAAATATGCCCTAGAGGCAATAATAAATTAGTTATTATCATATTTCCTTGTTCATGATAAACGTTTATTATCCATGCTATAATTGTATTGAACGGAAACATAGATACATGTGTGGATACGTAGACAAAACACTATGTCCCTAGTATGCCTCTAGTGAACTAGCTCGTTGATCAAAGATGGTTAAGGTTTCCTAGCCATAGACATGAGATGTCATTTGATAACGGGATCACATCATTAGGAGAATGATGTGATGGACAAGACCCAAACTACAAACATAGCATATGATCGTGTCAGTTTATTGCTACTGTTTTCTGCATGTCAAGTATGTGTTCCTATGACCATGAGATCATGCAACTCACGGACATCGGAGGAGTGCCTTGTGTGTATCAAACGTCGCAATGTAACTGGGTGACTATAAAGATGCTCTACAGGTATCTCCGAGGGTGTCTATTGAGTTGGCATGGATCAAGACTGGGATTTGTTACTCTGTGTGACGAAGAGGTATCTCAGGGCCCACTCGGTAATACAACATCACAATGAGCCTTGCAAGCAATGTGACTAAGTGTTAGTTGCGGGATCTTGTATTATGGAACGAGTAAAGAGACTTGCCGGTAACGAGGTTGAACTAGGTATGGAGATACCGACGATCGAATCTCGGGCAAGTAACATACCGAAGAACAAAGGGAACATCATACGGGATTAACTGAATCCTTGACATAGAGGTTCGACCGATAAAGATCTTCGTAGAATATGTAGGAACCAATGTGGACATCCAGGTCCTGCCATTGGTTATTGACCATAGAGGTGTCTCGGTCATGTCTACATAGTTCTCAAACCCGCAGGGTCTGCACACTTAAGGTTTGGTGACGTTTCGGTAGTATAGAGTTATGTATGGTGGTGAACTAAGTTTGTTCGGAGTCCCGGATGAGATCCCGGACATCACGAGGAGCTCCAGAATGGTCCGGAGGTAAAGATTCATATGTAGGAAGTCCCAGTTTGGTCGCCGGAAAAGTTTCGCGCTTATCGGTAGTGTACCGGGAGTGTCGGTAGTGTACCGGGAGACCATCGGGAGGGGTATTTCGACCCAAGAGGCTACATGGGCTGTGGGAGAGTAAATATCATCCCTTAGTGGTCTGGTGGAAATCCCACACAAGGCCCATGAGTCTGGGAAGAAAAGCCCAAAGAGAAAAAGGTGGAAAAAGGCAAAAAATAGGGTGAATCCTAGTCCTACTAGGATTGGAGGTGGATTCCCCCTCTCCCACTTGATTTGGACGACCCAATTGCTGGTCCTTTGAGGGCCAAGCCTCCTCCTCTCTTCCTCTTATATATACTAGAGGTTTTAGGGTTTTTTGGCACCAAATTTTAGCCACGTGCTACCCGTTCCTCCAGTGCATAGTTTCTCCTCTAGATTGGATTTCTGTAGCGCTTAGGCAAAGCCCTGCTGGAATTGCTCCACCACCATCACCGGAGCACCATCATGCTGCCGGTGAACTCTCTCTCCTCTCCACCTCCTCTTGCTGGATCAAGACGGTGGAGATCGTCATCAAGCTGCACGTGTGCTGAACGCGGAGGTGCCGTCCGTTCGGTACTAGATCGGAAGGACCGTGATCAAGACCACGAGACGGATCGTGACGTGATCGCGAGACGGATCATGATGAGATCGCGGGACGGATCATGATGTGTTCACGGGATGGATCGTGATGAGTTCACGGGACGGATCCTGATGAGATCGCGGGACGGATCCTGATGAGATCGCGGGATGCTCGGCGATTTGGATCGCGAAGATGTTCGCTTACACCAACCGCGTTACTTAACGCTTCTCGCTTAGCGATCTACAAGGGTATGTAGATCCACTCTCCTTCTCGTAGATGCTCATCACCATGGTTAGATCTTGTGTGTGCGTAGGAAATTTTTTGTTTCCCATGCAACGTTCCCCAACACCAAGGCATCAATCCAGTAGGAGAAACAAGAGGGAGCAACAAGAAACCTGCACAAACACAAACAAACTTGCACCCAACGCGATAAAGATGTTGTCAATCTCTTCACGATTGATTGCAAGTGAGATCTGATAGTAGTAATTGATAAACGTAAATAAGTAGATAATAATTGCAGCAAAATATTTTTGGTGTTTTCATGTTTAAATCTGAATATATAATATGTAAAATAGACCCGGAGGCCATAGTGTTCACTAGAGGCTTCTCTCATGAAAGCAAGTATTACGGTGGGTGAACAAATTACTATTGAGCAATTGATAGAATAGCGCAAAGTCATGACGATATCTAAGGCAATGATCATACATATAGGCATCACGTCCAAGACAAGTAGACCGATACTTTCTGCATCTACTACTATTACTCCACACATCGACCGCTATCCAGCATGCATCTAGTGTATTAAGTTCATGATAAACGGAGTAACGCTTTAAGCAAGATGACATGATGTAGAGGGATAGATTCATGCAATATGATATAAACCCCATCTTTTTACCCTTGATGGCAACAACATGATACGTGCCTCGCTACCCCTTCTGTCACTAGGTGAGGACACCGCACGGTATGAACCCAAAACCAAGCACTTCTCCTATTGCAAGAACTATAGATCAAGTTGGCCAAACGAAACCTATAACTCGAAGAGAATTACAAGGATACGAAATCATGCATATAAGAATTCAGAATTGACTCAAATAATATTCATAGATAATCTGATCATAAATCCACAACTCATCGGATCTCAACAAACACACCGCATAAGAAGATTACATCGGATAGATCACCATGAAGATCATGGAGAACTTTGTATTGAAGATCAAAGAGAGAGAAGAAGCCATCTAGCTACTAGCTATGGTCCCGTAGATCTGAGGTGAACTACTCGCGCATCATCGGAGAGGCAAGGGAGGCAATGGTTGTTGATGAAGATGGCCTCCGGCGATGAATTCCCCTCCGGCAGGATGCCAGAACGGTCTCCCGATTGGTTTTTGGTGGCTCTGGAGGTCTGCGGCAGCGGAACTTGCGATCTAGGTCTAATTCTGAGGGTTTTGGTATTTATAAGGCCGTCTGGAGTCGAGAACAAGTCGAGAGGGGCCACGAGGAGGTCACGAGCCCTCCAGGCGCGGCCAGGGGTGAGGCCCGCGCCTAGCAGGCTCGTAGCTCCCTCGGGCCACCTCTCCGGTACTTTTTTCTTCAGGTATTTTTTATATTTTCCATAAAAAATCACGGCGAAAGTTTTATTCCATTTGGACTCTATTTGATATTCCTATCTGAAAAAGGTCAAAAACATGAAAAAAACAGGAACTGGCACTGGGCACTGGATTAGTAAGTTAGTCCCAAAAATAATATAAAACAACATATTCATGAATAGAAAACATCCAAGATTGATAATATAATAGCATGGAACGATAAAAAATTATAGATATGTTGGAGACGTATCAAAGATCATTAACATTTTTATCCACACAAGCACTTATATGATCAATCATACGAGCATTTTGTTTAAGTTGTCTGCTAACATAATCATTAAAACTCTGTTGCTTGGCAACAAAATTATCAAATTCATCTAAGCATAAGCTAGCAGGTTTATCATAAGGAATATCACTCTCATTGAATCTACGAAGAGAATTTACCTCTACTACCTGTGTCGGGTTATCAAGACCATGTATCTCTTCTACCTTTGTTGGGTTATCAAGACCATGTATCTCTTCAATAGGTTAAGTAGCAAACTTAGGATCATATTTCATTCTAGCATTCAGAGATTTTCTTTCCACTTGCGTAATAATTTCTCAAGATCATAGTACAAGCAAGAAAGTCTTCAGCTACCTCTCCTTCCATAACATAACCCTTAGGTTTATTAGGCAATTCATATTTAGGAGGGCTAGGTCTAACAGGTGTATCAGCAGGTTCCATTTCAATAATTTCATCAGTTTTAGAAGTATCATTTGATTCAGTAGTACCTCTAGCAATTTGTGCATCAAGAACTTCACCAAGTGGCATATCCTTATAAATCAAAGCATCATCATAATTATCATGTATAGCAGAAGTAGCATCATCAAGCACAGGCGACATATCGGAATTAATAGCAGGTGGCGGTGTCGCAAATTTACTCATAACAGAAGGTGAATCAAGTGCAAAGCTAGATGGCAGTTCCTTACCTATCCTCGTAGTTGAGGGAAGAACTTTAGTTTTTGGATCTCGCAAATTCTTCATAATGATCAATAGATATAAATCCCAAGTGACTCAGAGAATAGAGCTATGCTCCCTGGCAACGGCGCCAGAAAAAGATCTTGATAACCCACAAGTATAGGGGACCGCAACAGTTTTCGAGGGTAAAGTATTCAACCCAAATTTATTGATTCGACACAAGGGGAGCCAAAGAATATTCTCGAGTATTAGCAGTTGAGTTGTCAATTCAACCACACCTCAAAGATTTAGTATCTGAAGCAAAGTTTTAGTAGCAAAGTAATATGATAGTAACAGTAATAGCGGTAACAATGACTGTAGTGATTTGTGTAGCAAGTGTGATAGCAGTAGCGAAAAAGTAACTAAGCAAGGACCAGTATAGGAAAAACTCGTAGGCATTGGATCAGTGATGGATGATTATGCCGGATGATATTCATCATGTAACGGTGATAACTTAGGGTAATATGTAACTAGCTCCAGTTCGTCAATGTAATGTAGGCATGTATTTCATATATAGTCATACGTGCTTAGGGAAAAGAACTTGCATGACATCTTTCGTCCATCCCTCCTGTGGCAGCAGGGTCCTAATGGAAACTAAGGGATATTAAGGTCTCCTTTTAATAGAGTACCGGAACAAAGCATTAACACATTGTGAACACATGGAATCCTCATACTATGGTCATCTCCGGGAGTGGTTCCGGCTATTGTCACTCCGGGGTTGCCGGGTCATAACACATAGTAGGTGACTACAACTTGCAGAATAAGATCAAGAACACACATATATTGATGAAAACATAATAGGTTCAGATCTGAAATCATGGCACTCGGGCCCTAGGGATCAAAGCCCATCAAAACTAACTCGATTACATGATAGATCTCATCCAACTCATCACCGTCCAGCAAGCCTACGATAAGATTACTCACGAACGATGAAGATCATCATGAAATTGGCGATGTAGGATGGTTGATGACGACGATGGCTTCGATTTCCACTCTCCGGAGCCCAAAACAGACTCCAGATCTGCCCTCCCGAGGAAGAACAGGTGGTGGCGGCGGCTCCGTATCGTAAAACGCGATTATTTCTTCTCCTTGATTTTTTCTGGGACGAAAGAGATTATAGACGGCTGGAGATGAGGTCGGAGGGGCCACGTGGGCCCCACGAGCGTGCCAGGCGCGGCCTAGGGGGCGCAGCTCCTAGGCTCATGGCCCACTGGCACCTCCCCTCCGGTTGATTCTTTCTTCGATATTTTTTATATATTCCATAAAAAATCCTCGTAAGTTTTCAGGTCATTCTGAGAACTTTTATTTCTACACAAAAACAACACCATGATTGTTCTGCTGAAAACAGTGTCAGTCCAGGTTAGTTTCATTCAAATCATGCAAATTAGAGTCCAAAACAAGGGCAAAAGAGTTTGGAAAAGTAAATACGTTGGAGACCTATCAGGCACCCACCCGCGTCCCCGCGCTGGCCCCCGCCTCGCTCTCCCTCAGCGATCGAGGCAGCCACCCCCCGACTCCTCCAACATCGAGGCGTGCCTAATCGGGTCGTGCCGGGCCGAGCCACGTGCTGAGACGATACTAGTCGTGCCGTGTCGGGTTGGCCCGCATGTTGAGGGTGGTGGCCCAGGCACGCCCCAAAGCGGGTGCGTGCCTGGCACAACCCGATTAGCGCGTGTCAAGCCGTCGTGCTTCTGGGCCGGCCTGAAAACAGAACCCGTTTGGTCAGGTTAGGAATCCTTACCAACCTTGAATACACATTGTGACCAAGGGACGGCTGGGCATAATGCACAACGCTTATGCAAGAGGAGGCAGGATCACCTCCTATCAGCTTAACAGACGTCACCGGAGAATCACTACATATACATGGGAGATGACAATGAGCAAGGGTGGCTTGGAACGGACTGGCGGCTTCGGCCGAGGCGTTCTTGCTAGGATAGCTCATGTTCATCATTGTCATGCTCTGAACTAGTTGAGGTCAGAGATGCTCAAGATTCGAAGAAATTCAAAGATCAAGGAAGGACACTTCACGAGAATCAAAAAAAGTTTTCTCATTTATCGCCGCCTGAAGATGTCTTGTTTTTGAAATCTTTAAAGTTCTCATTTTATTATGTTCAACTTTATGTATTCCTCTATGCATCACACGCCGAGAGGGATTCTATTACAGAACATGGCGGCGGCGGCAACTTGGGGGTATCGTCAATCTTGACTCTGGTGCTCTGGCCAACCGCGATTTTGCAAGATCCGAAGATGATGAGCCGCTCGAGGAGCGGAGCCTTTACCACGGCGATGTTGTCCATTTTCGAGCAGCTGATCTGCACGCGGCGTAGGCTCTGGCTGACGATGCGGAGACGCAACCCCTTGACGCATCCCAGCACGTTGAGGATCTCCAGGCCACGGGCGGTTGACGAGGATGAGGTCCTGGACGCCCTTGGTGGCGAGGAGCTGGAGCCAGCGCGCGAGCTGGGTCTGGTACGGGCTCATGCGGCTGCAGATGAGGTGGACGCAGGCGAAGGGCCCCGGGTGCGCTTCAAGGATGCGGGAGACGGCCGTGGTGATGGCTGGCGAGCTGGCCGGCGTGGGGGGGCAGCCACGGCCTTTGGGGCAGAGGTGGGTGTCGATGAGGACGAGGGGCGTGGAGAGCCAGACCCGGCGCCAGCGGGAGAAGAGGACGGCGGTGCGCGCGGCGTCCTTGACGCGGAGGGGGGAGGCGGCTGATGCGGTCGACACCGTCGGCGAAGGCGGGGAGGGCGGGGAGCCGCGTGTCGTCGTAGACGGGGAAGTTGGGGAGGGTGGCGTAGATGTACGACAGCGTGCGCTCCGCGGCTTAGTCCAGCCTGTGCGGGTCGAAGCCCCGGCATCGCGCATCGGCCGCCGTCTCTGGGTCCATGTTGAAGAACGGTGCCCGCTCGGCCATGGCCGCCGGCGGCGCCGGCGAGGGTTTGTGGTAAGCAGCTAGTCGAACGGAGGAGTGTGGTCGGTCGTCGGCTGCTGGGTGGAGTGGTGGCCTAGGTTTAGTTATTTGGTTGGTTGGGCCGAACTCCGACACAGGGTTGCTAACGGCCCATGAGTATGGACCCACCATCAGTCATCGATTTTATTATTTTGTTGGAAAGAAGCCATCGATCCCTATGAAAAAAAAGGGAAAAAACATCGTGATGACATAGGGATCTTGTGCTTCAAACGTCCAGCCTAACAAAATAACTTTTTTTTGGCGGGAAGAAGAAATTAAGGGCATGTTCAGAAACACTCCATCTTTTTTTTTAGAAAGAATAAGAATCAGTCTCAAGAGTGTGCATGTTTTGCAAGAAATACGTATCAACTCAAAATTTTAGACAACCACTTTTAGTCTTTTATATTTACTTCATCAGAGACAAGTGACTGATGAAGTAAATAGCTCCGCACATCACAAGAAAAAAATCATAAAAAAAAGTCGAACAGAACATGCAATGCAACGGTCTGCGTGTAAAGACGGCCTGATGATTGAGAATAAATGGTAAGGCTTGGCCTTTTAGTTATAATTGTTCAAGAATTATGTGATGAATATTCAAGTATGCCTAGTCATATCTTCTATTCCTAAATAGCTATATCCCACTAGCTGTTTTTCTTAAACATGTAACTATGCCAGATAAGCAAATCATGCATGCAAGTCATAAATTGCATTGTTTTTGCATTATTATATGCATGCAAGTATGACACCATCAATTCATGCATGTTACTCATAAGTTTTTCTTTTTTTTTGCATTACGTTTTACATTGGCAATATATGTGTTGGTCACTTGCACCATACATACGTAAGTTTACATTCACATTTCTGTTTGGAAGGACATTCTTTTAACTGCAATTTATTTCTTTTTATCTTTTTATACCCTTTTGTATTTTATTTTTATTTTAAGCTAACATTCTTTTTCCATTAGTTATATAGATATTTATGTAAAAAAAGTATGCATTTGTTTAGCAAGTATCCCGCAACAACGCGTCGGGGCATCATCTAGTTGCTGATGTTATCGCCACCATATTCCGTCATTCACCGGGAAATTGTTTAGACTAGCATGCATCACTACTTACATGATTCATTTCAGAGTAGAAGGCAAGAAATACCATAAAGACCTTTAATGATAACTGAAAGTGCGTTATATCGACTAGAGGGGGGGTGAATAGGCGATTTTTACAAATTTCATCACTTGAGGAATTTCAACTTTGAGGAATTTGAAATGTGATGAATAACTAGCAGCGGAATAAGTACTCAAGTGCATGAGGAACATAGCAACAACATAGTCTTTATGATAAAATAAAACATGCACAAATAGTAAGTAGCGTGATACAAGATAAGCAGTGATGAACAAGGTAACTTGAAGAATTTGAGGTGAGGAATTTGTGAAAGTCTTCAGTCAAATTCTTCAAACAGTAACAATCAATTTCATCAACAGGTATATGAGAAATAGAGGGGTTGAGAAAATAGAACCAGATAGCTTGATGAAGACAATGGTTTGATGACCCAGTTCCAACTATTGTGACAGTTGTACGTCTGGTTTGGAGCGGCCTGCTATTTAAACCAGAGGACACACAGTCCCAGGACACACAGTCCTTACCGTATCCTCCTTGAGCTAAGGTCACACAGTCCTCATCCAACACTCGTGGTAAGTCTTCAGGGTAGACTTCCAAAACCCTCACAAATTGGTCACCCGATGATCCATAATTTACTGCTGGATGCTCTAGACCAAGGTCACTTCGTGATCCTCAATTGACTGCAGGATGTACTAGACCATGACGCCTAACAGTCTGGAGGATGCACAGTCCTTAAAGGTAACAAGCGTAGGTTCCACACAGGAATTTCTTCAGTGATGCTCAATCACTATGGGTTTGGTGGTTTGGTTGTGGGTTTTTCCTCACTGATGATTTTCTCTCAAAGTCCTCGAAGGATGGGTTGCTCTCAAATGATAAGTGTCAGTTCTCTCTTGGAGCAGCCAACCAACTAGTGATTGTGGGGGTTGGCTATTTATAGCCAGGGTGCAACCTGACATGATATGACCTAAATGCCCCCAATGATATGACCGTTATGTGGATATTTGTGATTGGGGACAGCTGACGCTAAGCACAGCAACGGTCGGATTTTTGAACTATGAAGACATATCATGTTCCTCACTTGTAGGCAATTCGCACTGGCGAAATACTAACTCCTTAGTCAGATCAATTTCCTCAGAGACCAGAAGAACTTCGTCTCGGTCACTGAAGAACTTGACTGAACCATAAAGAGATTTCCAAAGGCTTCACTGAAGGATTGTATAGGTTGAGGATTTTAGAGTTGAGCATCAGTTGAAAAATTTCCATAGTATTACCTAGGCCCCCTTTAACAGTACGGTGTTTCCTATGACACAAAGAAAAGGAAATGAAACTATGAAAACAAAAGTCTTCACACTTCATAATCCTCATTCATATCTTCAAGGTCACACCAACTTCTTCATTTTCAAAGTCTTCACAAAGTCTTCACCAAAGTCTTCACTTGAAGACATACATTTTTAAGGGTCGATACTCTCCGAATATATCAAACTCCTCATCGACTTATAAAGCCTGTGTACACTCATAAACACATTAGTACCTTAACCTATAAGTCTTCAATACACCAAAATCACCAAGGGGCACTAGATGCACTGACAATAACCAACTTAAAGGATCTGCGCAAATCAATTGGAACCGACATTCTGCAAGCAGTAAAACCCACTGCAAGATGGAACAAATATTCCATGTATAACATGTAGTATATAGAGGAAATTGGTAAGAATGTAAATAAAGCATGAATGAGCTCACATACATTCTTCCGTGGTTTGTCGGTAGCCGCTTGGAAATAAAAGCAATGTTCAGGATCTCGGTAACTCGTATCATATTGGTTGGGTATTGAGTAGGCATAAATGCTATTCGGTGATCCACCGAGTAGCGACAAATTGACCGAGATGTCGATTAAATGGCTGATATTTGGAAAGGTTAAAGAAGGCAACGGCATTAGGGCACCTCCAAGGCGGACGTCTAAACCACCCACATCCGTTCGGGTCGCTGAAGTCATCCAACGCGGGACTGTATCGATCCGCTGGACGGTCCGGATGCGTTTCCTCCTGCAAATTGGAGACAAATGTAGGGGGGCTTTGCAAGAGTTCGAACACGCGAAACGTTGCTATCTATCCGTGGCCCACTCAATCCCCCTCCCTGTCCCATCTCCTTCCACTCCACCCCTTGTTCCCCTTACTTTGCATCCGCACCCTCCACCTTCGCCGTCGTTGTTGTACCTCTACGGCCATCACAGAGGCATTGTCGGACGTCCGCAACAGCACTCACGCCCCGCTCGCCTTTACGACGGAGTTGTACACTCTAGAGTCGTTTGTATCTAGGTACACCCCCCCCCCCTGTCGACGACCTCCATGGAGGACATCATGCCCGCAGGTGTTCGGTCAAATGCCATTGGGCGTATTTTCAAATGTTATATCGTTTTTATAGCACGAACTATGGTGAGCTATTCCACCATGAAGGATGAGTTGTTTTGCGATGCGTGGTTGGTCATATCCACGGATTTCACAAGCAAGAGCAAAGAGGAGGACTTGTGGCAGCAAGTGCACGAAACATTTCACGCACAAAAGCACATTACGCCTTGTGACATGTATATCATTCAACCAGGCAACATGAGGCCGTTTTCGTATCACGGGTACACTATCCACACCAGCGTCACCAAGTATTGTAACGTGGCTTGTCAGCACGAGGCAAGGTGGTCATTGTACGCGATAGAGAACGAGATCTTAAGTTTTGCTTCCTCTTGCTCAACTTGTTGATTGATTCATTCATTCAATGTTGGTCTACACACTATATGTAACCCGCAAGCGCTGCCTTGGTGTATCACAAGATAGAGGGACAACCATTTATGTGCACACATTGTTGGATGAAGCTGAATGGAGAGTATGTGTGGAACGACATGATTCGTTGATGAAAAACCTGTTAGACATTCGGGATCTAATCAAATTTGAGACATTATTGTATTAGACTTAATTTGCATGCTAAGTACAAATGATTTGTGTTATTTCTATCCGAATTTTCATGAGTATCGGTCGGTTTGCATGAATTTCGTCCGGTTTAAATGCAGGCTAAAATATACTTGGCTACAGTTGGATGCGTCCTTCCGCATGCGGGAGGAAATTTGCTGGTTGTTGTTGGAGATGCCCTTATCAAAGTACTCTTTGTGAACTCCTATAAACTTAGCTTTGCAACTCTAGACATGCCCATAGTCGAACTGGTAGAAACTTTGACTATGGTTATCATTTTAATTGTTCAGGCTAGAGATAGCCTAAAATTCATATGATATAGTTGTCGTGATTTTCCCCCTTTTTAGATTCTAAAAACTGGGCATATCTACCAGACATGGTAAATTTGCAATATATAGAGGAAGCATGCAGCAAGCCAGTTCTGAAACCAAGAAAAATAACCAGTGCAGGATTCAACCTGTAGAGTAGATCGTACGTGGCACGCCCTACTGTCCTATGGTTCTTCACGTGAGTTCTTTGACTTTAGTTGGTTCGTGCAGAGCTGGCGATCGATAGCGAGCGCGTTACACGTACGCCCGGCCAGGGAAGAGCTCGTGACTTGGTTGAAAATGATGTGGCAGCTCAAACTAGATCTCTCACACACCTTTTCCAACCTTCTCCGACGTGTAATCCGCATCATCGGTGTTCATACATACGTTCCTTCCAGCTAATTTAAATTTAAGGCGCCCGTGCGTGCGTGCGTACGTACGTACGTGCATGCTGCTTTACACGAAACCATGCACGTGACACGTCGATCGATCCGCCAACGAACCAGCCCTCTCCATTAATCCCCGATCGATCGACCTCTCGATGCATGCATGTCGACCCACCCATGCATGCAATGCAACAAAAGCCTAGCAATAACTGCACCGCACGGGCATCCTCACGGCCACACAGCCTAGCAATCCAACCGTACGAGTACGAGAAAGAGACAATTTATCCATGCAAACCTCTCCTCTCTCTAGATCTCTTGCTAGCTACCCATGAGCTGTTCTCTCTCTCTCACGAGCCTTTAATAAGAACCCTACAGATCTTAGCATTGTCCATGTCCCTCCCTCCCATATCCATCTAGCCATAGCTGCGATCGCCTCTCATTGACACAGGTAGATGTCTACCCTTGTGGCCATGATCCTTCTTCTGCTGCTGCTCACGTCCACTGCCGGTGGGGAGGGGACGAGGAGGCCGCCGGCGACGTCCGTGCCGTTCAGGGCGCGGCTGCACGGCCGGCAGCCGCTCTTCCGCGGCCGAGCGGCCGACGGATGCATGCCCCGGGGCTTCCGCGTGCCGCCGTCGTCGCCCAGCCGCTACGCCAACTACCACACGCTCGACGCCGGCGCGTGCGACCACGGCGGTGGCCGGAACCGGAAGCCGTGACCGTGAGCGGAGAGCATCCTATCGTGTTCTTTCTTTGAGAAGGTCCTGGATTATTTTATTTTACAAACAATATATATATACAAGTTATGCTGAAAGATTAAGGATATAAGTATAAGCTCTCCAATTAATGGATGTTTTTTGCCCTTTTCTTCGAAGAAGAAACGGGTTTGATTATTGATCTAGACTGTGAGAGATAATCTCTTGTAATTTTCGCGTCTCAGACCGTTAAATAAGTTCAGGTCAATTTTTCAAAAAACCCTTCCCTTCAGTTTGCTTCCACGATCTCGTGGAGAAGGTGATCACTCATGTTTTCTTTTTGCCGCATAGTTTTGTTTGCTTGATGAATCATGAATTGAATTTATGTAATTCATTATTACAAAATCACTAGTTAAGGGTACCCTTTGCAAAAGCCATTTTCACCTTCTCTAGTGCTGACAAGTGCTGCAACATGTGTGATACTTGTCGTAACCACTGGTGAGTCTTGATTTCCTTCCCATGCACCGGAGGCGTGGGTGGGTTTGTTTGTGCTTTTTCTCTTCTTCTAGATTTCTCTTTTTCAGAACGTTTTATCTCTTAAACCAACATTTCTTGTGTCGGGATCTTTGAAAAAAAGATTGCATGTTGAGAGGTTTCAATAAACTTTCTTTTCAGGCAAGCATGTACATGTACTTTCAACTTCCAACTAGCAGCAACTTATGCTTTCAAACTGTACTAACATGTGTTTTTAATAAGCTAACATATGCTTTACTTTTGGGTGAAGCATAAAAACACAACCGTGCTTCATTTTTTGGGGGGAAACAAGGAAGCACGATTTGTGCTCCATGCGGAAAATGAAGAAAAGCAAAAACAAAAAAACGGAGAAAAGAACAAATACTAGCAAAAGATGAAACATAACGGGAGGAAAAACTCGAAAAAAAAGGAAAACCCAAAACTAAAAATAAAAAGAAAAACAAACCCCCCAAAAGTGAAACAAAAATAAGAAACCGGGATTTTTTTACCCGGAAACAAAAATTTGGAAGCACAATTCAGTTTTTTTGAAGCACAGAACCACAATTTATGCTTTGCGCAAAAGCACATCTACGCTTCATATTTTTAGGGAAACACACCTGTTATTCACATGAAGTACTCATGTGCTTCACTTTGGCGAAAGCAGAACTATGCTACACAGTGAGTACAAATGTGCTTTTGCGCTCCCCGCAGAAAGCACATCAAAACAAAAACAAAAAAATACAAGTAATAAGAGACCTTATTTTTTTGGAAGGGGGAGCCTTGAAAATACTAGGCAAAATAGAAAAACCGAAAATAAACCAGGAAAAAACCCAAAAGAAACCGGTGAAAAAACAAAAAAACATGCTCCCGTAGGATGCACCCAAAGCGTGACACACGGCGGCTGGAGCACCCCCGTGCGCTTTGGAGGTGTCTGTAGGGAAAGACCCTTTAAAGGGTACCCGTAGACTAGGTGCTCCATCAATGTTGGATGTAGTTGCCGAGCTACAATACAAAGCTGGGTGGGCCTGTACAAAGGAAAGCATACAATGTGTTGCCTCCACGAGCTAGATTACAACGATCTTTTCCCCTTCTTTTGTCATCTTTTTCGCCATCTCCAGCCGCGACGATGCCCCCCTCGCCATCCCTAGTCCGGCGATGCTTCCTTGAGTTCATCTTTCATAGTGCACGAGCGCTAAAAGTTGTAGTTATCGTGATGGCCCATCCGAGTTCTGTGCTTTTCTCGGTAGAGGATGCACTTTCCAGACTGAAGGGGTGTTTTACGAAAATGGCCAGCAAATCCCATCAAATGTTGGTTCGCGAGAGTAAAGGTCCCAAAGGAAGTGAAGCGTGGACATTTCAAACGGGGGCGGATTTTTCTCGCCCAGACCTTTTTTGGTATATGTACATATCTGCAAAGAGGTGTTTTTTTGTATGTATGTAAACCATGAGAGTGTGGTATCTACATGAATCTCATGCACTTCTTTTGTTGGGTGTTGCTTGGCATTAATGTTGCTCTGCTAATTCTGTGGCATTGTTTGTGCCTGGTGGGGAAGTCGGAGATGGTATACACAACTATTTAACTGACATTTTGAGGCCAGTTGTTTGGTGATGGTGTCATTCATCTGAATGGCAAGACATTCCTTGATCACTAGAGACTTAAGACTCCAAAATTCAGCAAGTCTTTTAGGCCTTTTTCTATAATTATGTGAAAGAGATCTTTGCCATGTATAGTAGCTGTGAAATATTGCCTAGTATCACAAATATTGCCCAGGATTTATAATAACTCAACATTTTTCTTAGGACCGGTAGTTCTGGGGTTGCTTTTTTATTTTTGATAACACAGGTTCTAGGGTTGCACATTT
This sequence comes from Hordeum marinum, assembly GCA_022496015.1. Taxonomy (NCBI): domain Eukaryota; kingdom Viridiplantae; phylum Streptophyta; class Magnoliopsida; order Poales; family Poaceae; genus Hordeum; species Hordeum marinum. Next base: position 46,049,999 of record CM039673.1, on the reverse strand, counting down.
GAAGCAGTTGCCCAAACAGAGCGTGTCTTTTCTCAAAGGTATGGTGTGCATGAACAACATATTAATAAACTAATTGCTGGTCAAAAGTTTGTCTCAGTGGATTCTAGCGAGCCATAGGAGTAGGATTTTTTTTATCATGTTCAATTTTATGAGCATTGATTTTATATACATTTATTGATAAAATCATCTTACAAGTTTCTAAAGTTCTTGTATTAGACCTTTTAATGTTTCATTTGCAGTTTCCGCCCCGACGCCGCAACCCTCTCCTCGCCCCGCAACGCCGGCCTCCACCCATATGCGTCGTCCCTTCTTCCTCACAATCAAGAGCAACAGTTAGCGTCCCAAAGGTCTCGCCGACTTGGGGGGTTTTGCCTGCAAAGTGGGATTACTATCACTGATCGGGATTTAGAAATTTTCGGAGTTGGTGTGTTTTTAAACATGCCTTTAATTTTGTCTTCCCGCCAAAAAGAATCAAGTTAATGTTTGAAGCAGAACATTCGAAGCACAAGATCCCAAACGGGCATGACAAAACAAAGTTAATTAAGAGGGGCTCAACGAAAGGATGAAATGAGTGGATGACTGGTAGGTCCATACGTATGGGCCCGTTAGCAACCCCGTGACGGAATTCGGCCCAACCAAACGACCAAACCCTAGGGCCACCACGCTGCCGGGCCGAGCACTATATAAGGAGCAGCCGCCGACAGCCGACCATTCTGCTTCCACACTCGCTCTCTAGCTCGCCACTCCGAAGCCCCAGCCAGATCCACAAACCCTCACCGGCGCCGGCGCCGGCACCGGTCATGGCCGACTAGCAGCAGGCACGGTTCTTCAACATGGACCCGGCGACGGCGGCCGACGCACGGCGCAAGGGCTGCGACCCGCGCACGCTGGACCATGCCGCGGAGAGCATGCTGCGCTACATCTACGCCAACCTCCCCGACCTCCCCGTCCCCGACGGCGCGCGGCTCGCCGCCCTCGCCTCCTCCCCCGACGGCGTCGACCGCATCAGTCGCCTCCCCGCCGAGCTCCTCAGCAAGATCGTCTCCCGCCTCCCGTCCGTCAAGGACGCCGCGCGCACCGCCGTCCTCTCCTCCCACTGGCGCCGGGCCTGGCTCTCGACGCCCCTCGTGCTGGCCGACGCCCACCTCCTCCCCGACGGCTGCGGCTGGCCGCCCGCGCCCGCCAGCTCGCCGGCCGTCACCGCCGCCGTCTCCAGCATCCTCGAGGCGCACCCGGGGCCATTCAGCTGCGTCCACCTCGTCTGCAGCCGCATGAACGCGCACCGTGCCAAGCTTGCGCGCTGGCTCCAGCTCCTCGCCGCCAAGGGCGTCCAAGACCTCGTTCTCGTCAACCGCCCGTGGCTGCGCGACGTGCCGCTCCCAGCCACGTCTCCAGGGATGCAAGGGGCTGCGTCTCCGCCTCGTCAGCCAGAGCCTACGATGCGTGCAGATCAGCTTCTCGAGAATGGAGGACGTCGCGGTGGTAAAGGCTCCACTCTTGGAGCGGCTCATCCTGTACAGATCTTGCAAAATCGCCGGTGGCATCTCCACGAGACTCAGGATTGGCGATGCCCCCAAGCTGCACGCATTTGGATACTTGGAGCCAGGACAGGTCCTCAAGGTCCGAAACACCATCGTCATGGTAAATCTCCAGTCTCCATTTTGTTCAGTTAACAAATATGTTCAACTGGTGGAGCTCCATGTCTCAACTGTGTCATGTTCCTTTTCCTTCTCGAATTCGGCAAATTTCAGCCTGGGATAAAGGTAAACACAAGTGCCATGCTCACAAGTGGGAAGATTCTGAGCTTGAATGTGCGTTTCGGAGTTCGCACCGATGTCCAGATGGTGCCCACCTTCCTCCGATGCTTTCCCAACGCAGAGAGACTACACATCATGGTATTTTCTCCAATACATGCTCTGCTCTTTATGTGGTTGTGGGGAGACCGCTGCATATTATGATTGATTGCATACCTCAAGTCAGTCGTTGTGAACTTGTGCTAGCTATTTACATGGTCTTTTTAGTTTTGTGCACTGTAATTCAGAGCAAGATATGTGTTATATGTTAAATCCATGCCTTGCCATTTATTATTCTCAGCCACCTTCAGGTCTTCTCGACAACCTATAGACTAGAATACACAGTTAGAATTATGGAGAGTTTCATGCTGATCTGTTTATGTTAATGACATTTGGTAAGATTTTCTTTTCCTGTGGCACAATGATTATCATTGCTGTATATTGATTTATAGTGCTTTACTTCTTTACAATTACATATATCCGGAATTTCTTGTTCTAACCCTATGTTTCTCACTGTGTTCTTACGAGCTAATACTATTTGTGCTAACTGCTATGGTAGTATAATGGAGGCAATGCTTATTTGAAACTTGTTAAAATTACACATAGTAGACTAGCGCATTCATGTTGACAGTTTGCTTTAGGGTATTGGCATACAAACATTACACAAGATTTCGATAAGACTAAAGTCATCCATTGTGGACTGAAACTTGCAGCCTCACATATATCCAGTTTAGCGCCAGCCGCATACACCATTCTTTTTTTTTTCTCTGCACCACTAGGCTCTTTGGTAATTAGTATTACATTCTGATCCTTTCCACCATTGAAGTATAGAGTTGTCAGTGAGGGTCCTTAGTCATCACATCTCCTACAAATCGGATCCAGCATTTAGTCATGGACCAGTATAATTTGCAGTACTGTAGTGTTGAGTTGTTTGCACTGCATATGGTGTAGATTCTGAACTTGGCTGCAAAAATGCTCTGTTTGCTCACACAAAAAAAGGCATTCATAATACCATTCCCTTTGCTACCCTTTCTTTTTGGAGAGCTAATGGAAACTAGGGAGCAATTTATGTCACCTTATTCTTGCTCTCTGCATAATAAATTTCTGTGCATTTCACTTCAATTTTTTGTTTCATCTTGGAGCAGATTTTGTTGCTTGCAGTGTTCTCTCTTATTTGCATAGATCTGTCAAGTCAATTATCATTAGAGTTCTTTATGATCTTTTTAGTTTTTTCTACTGTGAAATGTGAGCCATGTATGTAGTTATGCATGCTAGGCGAAGCAATTTGCCTGCGAATAACAGAATAAGATGATGATAACATCATCAATATGAGTACGCATAATTGATCAATAATGACCATATTCATTCTTGACTAATATAGCTAAAAAGCTTTTGCCATTCATTCTCTACCATCAGGCCGTTTCTGTATGCAATTATAATTATTGGGGTTACATGTTCATCTGTTTTTTTATGGTAAGATATCTGTTACCGTAGTTTTGTTGTGCAACAGTTGGTTTGTATTGCTTTGCCGGTATGTCCATATTTATAGTTCCTCTCATCGTGTTCATACCAGCTGGCGGTGTGTTGTGGAGTGTGGATGCTGCAAATGGCATGTAATTCCTATTTCGGACTAACCAAACTATACATAATAAACCAGCATTTTTGATGCATTGGAGTAGTATCGATTTATCATTTCTCCAACAACATAATTAATTCGAGACTTTCCTGAGATGCTTTCCCAATTCTTGACTGATCCTGCTAATTACTCCCTCCGTCTAGAAATAAATAAAATGGATGTATCTATAACTAAAATAAGTCTAGATACATCCATTTCTAGGACAAGTATTTCCGGACGGAGGGAGTATTTCAGAGTAAGCGATGCGCTGAGCCCACTGGTAACTACCTCACCCTCAACTTCTGGGAGGAGTCTGCCCCCGAAGAAAACCTCGTCTCACGCATCAGCGTGATGAGTTTCAGTGAGTTCACGGGGGACCCAGGCGAGGTCGGCTTCCTCGAGTTCTTCCGGAGCGCGCGGGCGCTGGACATCACGTCTGTTGCCATAGCCAACCCAAGCTTCACGCCCTTCTCGACGGAGGAGGCGTATGCCAAAGTGAAGCGCAGCTCGAGAATCAAGGCAAGCAAGTCCAACATGGTTGTCCTTGGAAGCACCGGCCCGGCGGGAGGTAAGATCTGGAGCTTGAAAGATGGCACGGATTTTTCGTTCCATGACCCCTTCTTCGTAGTGGAGGTGGTCGGTTGAGCTTCAGTTTCCATGGAGGAATAATTTTTCGAAACGGAGGCAAAAGATTTGCCTCATCGATTAATTAAGCAGAAGAGAATTGCCTAGTTAATTAACGGAAAACCGGGCAAAAACCCATACAGACCAACCACACGTGGACTACTCACAGAGTGACCACCATACCCAACACCTACCGTCCACCAACCCCCCCCCCCCCCTGTTACATTGCGAAGACACCCCAACGAGAGTAACTCGGTCGAAGACCACGGGCACCACCAAATCTACGAAGACAAGCCAGACCATAAGGACAACCCAAGAGACTGGTAACCATCCATCAAGCAGCTGCGGACGCCCTTCCTGTGGCGTCACTCTTCTTACCTTTGCTCCTGAGAGCCTCCTCCACAATCGCCTTGCTAGATCCAGGGCTCACCCTCTCCAAACGTTTGAGCAAGCTGTGAATCTCTATCTAGAAGAGAATTTCATTGAACTTGTCACGCATAGAAACCTGCCCAATGGTCACGTGCGAGCGGGAGACTGCGGGAGACTGCAACATCAAGACCTCCACCCTCCACAGAGGCGAGCGGCTGGTTGGGCTCCGAAGGTTCAGGCGCCAACGCACCAACCGCCTCAACATCATCAGTCACAGGTACCATTGACATGATGGACTTAGGCGTCTCCAGTTGCTCACGTGATAGAGCCTCAGAGTTAGGTGCCAACACACCTATCTCATCAACCTCGCCACTCAAAGACGCCACATGCCCAATGGCCATAGATGAGGCATTGACAGAACCAACCAAGTCTCCACAGTCCGCAAAGGTGGGCGGCTGACAGGACTGACGGCGGTAGTGAAGGTATCAAGGCCACCGCCGAGGACTCCCATGCGCTCAACTCCATCGGTAACACCATAGATGATTCCCCACAAAGCTCCTGTAACTCAGGCATAATCTGGAAAACTGGAGCTACGATCTCGGTGATAACCGCGCTCCCACAAACAAGCGGCGTCACATGCAGAACACGAGGAGAAAAATCTCCAAAGCAACATTCAGCATCCTCCTCCATGGAACCAACCTGGAGTTCAGGCAGCAAAGGCACAACCGACGCAACCTCAAGCTTGGCTAGATCGTCGCGAAGCTCAGTGCGGAGCAGCTCAACCTCCTGAAGGAGCTCCGTGCGCAGCAGGGCAAGCTGTGACTCCAAAGCAGAGACCAAAGAGGTGCAGACATTGGAATCCTTGCAACACCCAGATTGGGACCTTGGCAGCACCGACACACACAGCGACGAGTGGCCCACAACCTTAGCCCAACTCCTGGCCAGTGAAGGACAAGGTTGGACGGAGGGGGAGCGGCTTCGCTGGCGAGGAGAGCCACCGCGAGCGACCATAGAGCGATCGCAAGCAACCGGAGAGCGAGCACGACAGAACCTCTCCCGATGACCAGGGCGACGGCAGCGAATGCATCTGAATGGCTCACGGCATGCATTAACTTGGTGGCCACGCTGGAGGCAACGGAAGCACCTTCCTCGAGCCCTACGCTCGAGACCTTCTCTCGACGGCTCGGGGGGAGCGCGTCGGTCGGAACGGCGCCCCCAACCCACATGCACCCAGCCCGCCCCGGCCACAACAGCGACGGTGGCAGCAGAGAGACCGTTGCATGCCGACGCTAAAGATGGACCAAGCAGAGGAGAGCCCAACTTCTCTGTGCCTCAGCCAGAGCATTGGGAGCTCCCTGCACTCCTGCCGCCTCATCCGTCGCACCTGCCGGCACGACCGGCGTCGAAGGCAGCAACAGCGTCTGAGGAGCCAGTCCCTCCATGGCTCCATCCATCTGGGCAGGGGCACGCGGCTGCTCGTAGGAGGGGCGCAACAGAGCTTCTGTTTCCAGATCCGTTTGAACAGGGCCCAACGACGGGGGCGACAGCAGCAAGCCGGCGGAAGCGCCAGCAGAGGGAGCCGCGGCCAAGGCAGCAAGGGCGGTGGCCGGAGGTGCCAGAGTGGCCGCCGTCGGTGCCACAACAGTAGTCGGGTTTGACGACACGGCGCTGGAAGGAGCAGCGCCAGCAGAGGCCGGGGACGGAAGAAACCCAAGCCCTCCATCCAGCAGGCCAGGGGCACGATCTGGAACAGCATGCGCTACGTCCAGGGCGGACAACGCGGCGACGCCGGCCGGCCGGGGGCTCAGCAGGGAGCGCAAGCCGGACTGCGCCGTCGGAGAAGCTGCCACATCCGGCCTGGGCGGGAGCCCGACGCGGGACATACGGCCACCAGCCGTCGGGGCGGCCCTGCGGGCGGCAAGTGCAGCCGCGGCGGCAGCAGCCGAGGCGGCCGAAGGAGCCGGAGACGACAACGTGGACGCGAGGGCCATGGGCAGCTCAGCGAGAGCCTGAAGGGGAAAAGGAGTGCAGCTGAGAGAGGACGCGGAGAGCAGCCCGGATCTGGTCACGCCGGCAGGAATGGAGGCCGGAGGAAGGAGATTAATGGGGCGCCGCCGGCCGCGGGAGCGGGGTCGCAGGAGCCATCTGGAACGGCCAAGCTGTTTTGCTGCACTGTTAATCGACAGCTCTCGTTTTCGTAGCAAAGTTTCCCCCGTGGAGGAATAATGGAGTGATTGTTTTCTGATGCAAAACTCTGCCCGTTGCTGGCCGTGCCCTTGCGATGGTCTTGTCGAATCTGAGGCTCCATGCAAACTATAGCATGCAGCAGGCTGATGAGCTGATATTTTGCTTGACCTGTGTTACCAGTTTCACTGTCAATCTATGCTCCTCCAACCATTCATTTGTGGCAACATGTTCCATATTCCTTGCAGTAGCTGTTTTTTCTTTCTTCTCTTTTAGATGGATAGGAAGCCGAAAACGTCCACCCTTACCATTACTCCGAATGAATGAAAGATCTGGTTCTTTAATTTCCAAACAAACTATGATAGCAGTAGATAAGCATTGCACTTCTGGCAGGGGAACCAACAGAACCTGCTTTACCATAGTATTCAGCGCTAGCCACCCAAACCTGCTTAGCAAAGAGCCATTTTTGGTTGTTAAAAATTGTACGTATCAGTTTAGAAAAGATATTAAAATTGAGAATATGGGACTTTTTTCTTCTTATGACGTATGGACTGTTGTGTGGTCTTTTATCTGTTATTTGAGAAAATATATTGAAATTGAGAACATGAAACTGATACTGCCAAGTGTACCAAGAAGTGCACTTTCAATATTTGTAATTTCTTTTTTGTAGAAACTAATGTTATAATCATCACATTGAAGACTATATCCATGTCCTAAGGGATAATACTTTGAAATTGAGGCAGTACTAATAAAAGAATTTAATAACAACCTGCAGAAAAAATGTTAACAAAATGAATACAACTATAATAACTAAGTCAGATGCATTAAGATATCTTTTTTCCATATGATCCAAAATGTATTACGATATCCTTTTTCCCATACGATCCAAAATGCATTAAGATATCTACCCATCCATCCAAAAATTCCATGGTAAATATGGTTTCATGCGCACCCACGTGAATAGTGATTTAAATAAAAACTTAAATTTTTTAAAAATTCTGAAAGTTTAGGGTATTAACTTGGTATGTCATTCTACTCACATGTGGAGTTTCGTGAAGTGGTATACTTGTCGCTCGTGGCATTCTTAGTGAAGAAAACACAATTAGAACCTCACTATTTATCAAACAGTGTTTATTTTATCATAGCTTCAAATTGGTCATTTTTGCCATATCATCACGGATGTCATTTCTTTTTAAACATCACACACAAGTATACTGGTTGATACCAGATGACAGTGGGGAGGGCAAGGCAAAGCGGTGAATCCTCTCCATTCCTAGTAAAATTTGTAGTATATGACTAGTGGTAGAATTTGATGATGAACTATGTGATGAACTAGTTGTCCTTTTGATTGTCCGATGCAGTGTGTGGAGGATTACTCTATTTATATGTATAATTGTTCTATGCGATCGACGTTGTATGAATTTGTGTGGATTTGAGGGTGAGAAATGACGAAGATGGCGCTACATATGAGGGGTAAGAGCATCTCTACCAGATACCGCAAACCGAGCTATCCGGCAAAATAACCGCCGGTTTGTGGGACGGAGGGTGTTTTCTCTACCCGAATAGATCCCCAAAATCAGTCGTCCCGATTTGTTTCTTGTGGGGGCCCAATTCCTCCATATCTTATGGGATTTTGCTCGATTTTGCCGGCTTCCCCGTCCTTTGATGCGAACGCATTTCACCTCGCTTTCATTTGCGCCTCCACTCCCCCCCCCCCCCCCCGCGCAAATCTCCGCCCATTCTTGCTGCTTTTGGCTGCCCTGTGCCGCTCGAAAGCTCCGCCACCCCATGTCGCTTCCCATTCCCCCAAGTTTTGGAGCAAGGAGGGTGGCCGTTTGTGTTCGGGCTTTGCGGACGTCGCCGGCGCCGTGGATCCGCCTCGGAGCTCGGTGCGTGGCCTTGTACCTGACGGATCCGGGTGGGTTCGATGCCAGTGAGCCTCGCCCGCGCACTTCGGAGGAAGGGGATGGCGTGACTTTGTTTTGCTTCGGCCGTCAGGGAGAAGATAGGGGCGGCGTAGCATGCACTTTGCTTCGCCCCACGGGGGAGAAGAAAGGGACGATATGATGCGGCTTTGCTTCGGTCGGTGAAGGAGAAGAAAGGGGCGATATGATGCGGCTTTGCTTCGGTCGGTGAAGGAGAAGAAAGGGGCGACGTGGCTTTGCTTCGGGTGCCTTCGGGCGAGGTATGTCCAATACCCCCCGGGTTTGTGCCTCATTTGGCCCAGAGTAGGTTCGGGTGAAATTCATTAGACATACCTGAAGATCGAGAACCATGATTCACACAACCCAACCCCAACATGATCTTATTGAGCATCGTTGGCAACACTCTGGGGGGAGGCGAGATAGATCCCCAGTTTTATTCATTTGTATTTTTGTGTGATTTGAACAATTTGATGTTGTAATAATTATTTCAATTTGAACAAACTATTGTTGTATTGTGATTTGCTTTCTGAAACATTTATATTTATATGTCAAATTTATATTATGATTTCATTCTGTTCACGTTATTGAAATCTGTAATTTAGTCTAGGCTATGCAAATTTTATGATACCATGAGACTTTTGGCATGGAACATATCCCATAAACGCATTCCCAAAACATTTACGGGATGGGTTTACGTGATCTGCTCTGTCAAAATACTCGAGGCACCGTATGAAAGTTTTGCGGACGCCCTTAAATAAAATTTATTGGTCGGTTACACAATCCGCTAAAGATGGTTTAACAGTAACTCCAACATCTCCCTTATAAAAGTGTTTTTTTGGCCTTCCCGTACAAGTTAGGAAAAGTTCATTGAAAGCAACTTTTGTTGGTTCCTCTAATCTTCTTTCCCTAAATGCATTTTTATAATTAAACAAAACTAGATAATCGCTAGGACCCACGAGTCAGTGACACCGATAGAGGCCTAAATTAGGCAAGTGTTGCTTTGCAAAGGATCAAATAAGTGACTGACCAAGTGGGTCCCATACTCATGGGCCCGTTAATTTTGGCCCAACCAACATCGGAACCTCCTCCAGGGCGGATGCAGATTTTTAGAGCACCTGCATCCGGGCCCTTCTATCCTAACTCTCTAATGTCGCTTTAAGATCTGTGTGGTATAACTAACTTTCTACGTGAGATTTTCTCTTTTTCGTTTCTCTCACGTAGAACATGTCTTGAAGTCTAAATCTTTGCAGAACAACAAAATGTTCTAACTAGAATCTAGGATAAATCTTTCAGAATTTTTGGTCCGACAAAACTTATTTTGTATATTTATATTGTACCAAAAAATTTAAAAGTTTTATCCTAGATTCTAGATAGAAAGCTTGGTTGTTCTGTAAAGATTTAGACTTTAATACATGTTTTATGTAAGAGAAACAAAAAAAGAAAGTTATTTACACAAATCGCGATGCGGGGATGGATGGCTAGAATAGAAAGGCCCGGATGCATATGCTCTGAAATATGTTTTCGCCTCCAGGGCGACTACACACGCTACACTCAGAAACCCCAAATCCACCAACCCTCGCCGGCGCCGCCGACGGCCATGGCCGAGCAGCCGCCGTTCAGCAACGTCGACCCAGCGACGGCGGCCGACGCGCGGCGCCAGGGCTGTGACCCCCGCAAGCTCGACCGAGCCGCGGAAGACGTCCTGTCGTACATCTACGCCACGCTGCCCAGCTTCCCCGTCTACGACGGCACGCGCCTCCCCGCCCTCGCCGTCTCCTCCGACGGCGTCGACCGCGTCAGCCGCCTCCCCGACGGCCCCCTTCGCAACATCGTCGCCCGCCTCCCCGTCAAGGACGCCGCGCGCACCGCCGTGCTCTCCTCCCGCTGGCGCGCGCTCTGGCCCTCCACGCCCCTCGTCCTCGTCGACGCCTTCCTCCTCCCCAAAGGCCAGGGCTTCCGCCCCACGCCGGCCAACTCGCCGGCCGTCACGGCCGCCGTCTCCCGCATCCTCGAATCGCACCCTGGGCCGTTCCGCTGCGTCCACCTCGTGTGCAGCCACATGGGCGCGTACCAGGACCAGCTCGCGCGCTGGCTCCAGCTCCTCGCCGCCAAGGGCGTCCAGGACCTCGTCGTCGTCAACCGCCCGTAGCCGCGCTACGTGCCCCTCCCGGCCACGCTCTTCACCATCTCCACCCTCACCCGCCTCTACGTCGGCCTGTGGAAGTTGCCGGGCACGGCCGCCCTGCGTGGCGCCTCCTTCCCCTACCTCCGCGAGCTCGGCATCTGCAGCGTCGAAATGGAGAACGGCGTGGTGGACTCCCTCGTCGCCAGGAGCCCCGTCCTGGAGGTCCTCAACATCCTGGGATGCATGAGTGGGCTGCGTCTCCGCCTCATCAGCCAGAGCCTACGCTGCCTGCAAATCAGCTGCTCGAAAATGGAGAGCATCGCCGTGGTGAAGGCTCCAAGCCTCGAGCGGCTCATCCTGTATGGATCTGGCAGTATCGCCCGTGGCTTGTGCAGCAGACTCAAGATTGGCGATGTCCCCAAGCTGCACGCTTTTGGATACTTGGATCCAGGTCAGGTCCTGCAGGTCCGAGACACCATCATCATGGTACGTACATCTCCACTTTCTCCGGTCTCTCAATTTGTTCAGTTAGCAATTATGTCCATGAGATGCCTCAATTGTGTGATGTTCCTTCTTGAATTGGGGGAATTTCAGCCCGGGATAGCAAGCACAAGTACCATGCTGAGAAGCGTCAAGATTTTGGGCTTGAATGTGCGTTTCGGAGCTCGCAATGAGGTCAAGATGGTGCCCAACTTTCTGAGATGCTTTCCCAACGCGGAGCGACTACATATTTTGGTATTTGTCATCAATTCATCTTCTGCTTGCATTTGTATGGATTCTTGCTTCTTGTTGCCGGTTCTGATAGGCTCATAGCTCTTTATATGCAGTTGCGGAGAGACCGCATATTATGATTGATTGCATACTTCAAGTCCATGAGTTAGTACATTCATGTTATTTCTGGTTGTGTTGTGATAGGCCGATAGCTCTTTTTGTGCATTGAATTTTGCTCATCAGATCTATTTTTTCCTCTGCACGCTAGGCTATTTTGTAATTAAATATATTCTGCTACTTTTATCCATTTAACTATAGAGTTGTCAGTTGTCACTAAGGTCTAAGGGTCATAGTTGTCACTGCTCCTACAAATCTAAGGTATAGATTCTGAATCTCAGCCACAAAAATGCTCCATTTGCTCATAGAAAAGGACTTTCATAAGACCATTGCCTTTTCAAACATTTTCTTTCCTGAGTCCTGACTGCTAATGGAAACTACTCGTATGGACCAATTTTATCTCAGCTTATCCTTGCTGTGCTTACATTATTAATAATTTCATCTACACATCACTTGAATTTATCTCCAATTTATCTCAGATGTCAGATCTTATCATTCTTTTTTTCTCTCACTAGGCTATTTAGTAATTTGTACATTCTGCTAATTTCATCCATTGAAGTATAGAGTTGTCATCGAGTGTCCTCCTACAAATCAGATGTACTCCCCCCGTTCCTAAATATTTGTCTTTTTAGATATTCAACTACGGACTATATACGGAGCAAAATGAGTGAATCTACACTCTAAATTATGTCTATATACATCCGTATGTAGTCCGTAGTGAAATCTCCAAAAAGACAAATACTCCCTCCATCCGGAAATACTTGTCCTAGAAGTGGATGTATCTAGGCTTATTTTAGTTATAGATACATCCATTTTATTCATTTCTAGGACAAGTATTTCCGGACGGCGGGAGTATTTAGGAACGGAGGGAGTAGCATTTTGTTATGGATCAGTATAATTTGCAGTATTTAGTGTTGAGCAGTTAGCTCTGCATGTGGTGTACATTCTGAGTCTTAGCCGCAAAAATACTCTATGTGCTCACAAAAAAGGACTTCCATAATAGTAATAATACAATTGCCTTTTCAAAACTTCTCTTTCTGGACAGCTAATATAAACTACTTACAGACCAATTTATCTCAGCTTATTCTTGCTCTGCTTAAATTATTAATAATTTTTCATGCCCGTCACTTGATTATTTTTTTTCCCATCTGGCAGCAGATTTTGTTGCTTGTGGTGTTCTCACTTATTTGCATAGATCTGTCAAGTCAATTATCTTCTACTGTAAAATGTGAGCAGTGTATGTAGTTATGCATGCTAGGCTAAGTAATTTTCCCGTAAATAACACAAGGGAAAGGTGTGGCTGCTCCCGGGCGCATGCAAACCCCTTTAGAAAAATCACTTCCATAACAGAATAAGATGATGATAACATCATCAATATGAGTAGGCATACTTGACCAATGGTCATATACATTCTTGACCAATATATATATATAAAGCCAAGCATTGCCATTATTCTCAGCCATCAGGCCGTCTCTATGCACGCAGACTGGAGTATGCAATTAGAATGACTGGGCTTGCATGTTCATCTATGTATGTAAGACATTTGTGAAGTTTTGTTGTGCCACAGTTCATAATGCGATTGTTTTGATCTCTATTTCTTTGCTTCTTGATTTTCTGCCTTTTCCAGATTTCCTTGTTTTAGTTTGTTCGCATTGTTTTCATACTAGCTAGTAGTATTTGTGATGCATGTGGATGATGCAAATGGCATGCAATGCTTATTTCAAACTGATTAAACTACACATATAAATGTGTTAGCACTCGTACCTACTTGGTATGAGTAACACATTTACTGCTCATACCATGTAATGCATATTTGGCATGAGTGATATATGCTACAGAGTAAAGACCTACTAGAATGCACATTTGCTGTTTACGGTATATTGGAGGTCTGTACATTGTGCCAATCATTTCAAATTGATACTACTACACTAATGCCACAATAAGTGGCACTTATCTCCGATTATTAACTAGACTAGGTTACTTTGTGTTAGTTTTCTTCAACAACATATAATTTGAGGCTTCCCTTATTCATCATGTCGTCAGCCCACCTTCCTTGGATGCTTTCCCAATCGTTTACTCATTTAATTTTTTTTCTTTTGCAGAGTTTGACATGTGATAAACCCACCGGCAACCACCTCAGCCTCAAGTTCTGGGAAGAGTCCGGTCCCATCAAGAACATCCTCGCTCGCATCAACGTGATGAGTATCCGTGAGTTCAGAGGGGACCCAGGTGAGGTTGCCTTCCTGGAGTACTTCTTCCAGAATGCGTGGGCGCTGGATACCGCATCTGTTTCCATGGCCAATCCAAGCTTCTCACCGTTCTCGACGGAGGAGGCGTACGCCAAGGTGAAATACAGCTACAGGAACAAGGCGAGTAGGTCCTGCCAGTTGGTTGTCCTTGGGAGTACCGGCCCTTCGGGAGGTGAGGTCTGGAAGTTCAAAGATGGGGCGGATTTTTCTTTCCATGACCCCTTTTCCCAAGTGGAGGTCAGGTGAGCTTGGTAGTTTCTGTGGAGAAGTGGACCGGCTGTTTTCTGATGCAAACTATGAAGTAAGTACGGTGGCTGCCTCTTGCTAGCCGCCCTTGTGATGGTCCGTCGAATTTGAGGCTTGATGAGCTGATATTTTGCTTGCCCTATATGTAACCGTGTTACCGCTTCACCGGTCTATCTAAGTATGCTCCATGAACCATTTCATTTGTGGCGACATGTTTGATTCCTTGCACTTGGTTCATTTGTGGCGACATGTTCAATTCCTTGCAGTTGCTGGTTTTTTTCCCCTTAGATCGACAGGAACCCGAAAACGGCTCCCCCCGTTCCATTCCATTACTTGAATGAAAACAGCACATAGCTCGTCCCGAGAGAGCAAGGTGCAGCTGCCTGCTACTCCCTCCGTTCCTAAATATAAGACCTTTTAGAGATTACATTATGAACTACATATGAATGTATATAAACATACTTTAGAGTATAGATTCGCTCATTTTGCTCTGTATGTAGTCTTATAATGAAATCTTTAAAAGGTCTTATATTTAGGAACAGAGGGAGTACATCAGAAGCAATGTCCATTACCAGTGGGCTGCAGAGCTGAGGGGTACTCCAGGGGTTGCATGAAGAGACAGAAGTTGTCGACCATCTGCTATGTGTAAAGCAGCCTCCAACTCACTCCTGAGAGTATTCAACACTAGCAAGGCTTAACAGAGTGAAAAAAGATAGTATCAAATCTGAAAAAAACGTTTTTTTTTCTTATGACCCGATGACAGTTTTGAGAGGCCGAATTGGATTTTGATGAGGAAACCACCTTATCAGTTTCTTCCTCGGAATTCTGTCAAAAAACTAAAATTCTTTCTCGGAAGGAGCCAAATTTCTACTTTCTCAAAAAATGGCAATAATTGCTAGTATACAACACTTTCCCATTGGTAATTTTTATACCATGAGCAACAAGCTTGAAGATCACCAGGCTTTGCAAATGCCGTGTCCATACCTATGCCTGATCTAGGTCCAAGTAAGTTACAATAAGTAGTGACAGCAAAATTAGGGCTAGCTAGAACCAATGAGGAAACCCCTGGCCAGGTGGTCTCCTGTTGGAAGTCCTATCTAAGTTGCCGTAGAAGTTCAGTGACTGCTGTGACCGTGAACTAGGTCTTGCAGGAAGTGCCCCGTCTCCGGAATAGGAACTATCAGGTTGCTGCTGCTGCTGCCACTGCTGGGCTGATGCATACGGCGCAGGCTGCTGGTAGCCCCCAGCATATGACGGGGGCTGCCCGTATCGTCCAAAGCCCGGTGACGGAGCAGCAGGATGGTGGGATGAATATGCATCGCTGCTGCTATTCTGATGGTATCGAGTTGGATGCCGGCCCGCTCCTCTTGAATCGCTGTGGCTGTCTCTTGCATACGGTTGGTGCCTTCCTCGATCATCTCTTGTATACTGATGACCTGATCCTGATGGCAGCGCATAGGCCGGTACCTGACTGTTGGGTGGATTATCACAAGGAGCATGCCAACCAGGGCATCCAGCAGGTTGCTCCATCCATGGTGGCATTCCATTTGGATAATGCAGACCATTCATTATAGTTTGATATGGCCTAGCCGGGGCGTACTGCCATTGCCCGACGCCACGAATATTCAAGCTGTTTGCAACTAGTCGGTGTGCGGCCTCCCGTAGTTGGCGGCCCTGCTGTATCGATCCTGCAGGGTTTTGCCTGAGCCATTTCAAAAGTTGGTTACGATTTGCAATGTGGAAGCAAGGGTTGACTAAATCAAAGAAAAAAAGCTAATACACTACCTGCTGCTGTTATCACAATGCCTCCTGTTATCATCATGAGGCCTCCTGCCATTGTCCTCATGCCACAGCACAGGCGGTGGTTTCAGATCACCAGCTTCAACAATTCAGAGCAGATCAAGCAAATACGCTTGTTAACCGTGAACACTTTCCGAGTGGAATGATATACTCATGTCAATGTTACACGAAAATAAACAACAGTTCTGTACCTTCTTGGGCATGATAACACCAGCAGGTGGACGCGCTATGTGCTTACGAGGATCTGGAAGCTTGTAAATTGAGCATCTAGGGAAGGCAAATATGTCATAATCTTGAATTCAAGCGCCGCTAGATCATATCAATAATACATGGGGAAAATGAGCTTACATCACTTGATTGTTCATAATATCCTCCAGTCCATCCACAGGAGATCTGAAGACAGGCGGACATGGATCCCCGCCACAAAGTGAGATGTAACCACTCATTCCTCCACTGCACAAGATAAGCAAGAGCAGCCAATTAAGTGATGTCAGAGTTATAGCAGATCATATAAGATCGAGGTGCTTATTTGTTATACTATCTGCACTAAATCAAGAATCCTGGTAGGGTTAGCTAACCTGGCAAAAGTATCGAGCGGCTCTTTAATTTCATTTCGCTCATTATCAGGCAGATGTCCGAATTTGCTGCTGAGAGAGTAGATATAAGGCGAAATTGGGTGTGAGCTGTTCACAAAAAGCATATTGTACATTGTACTGTTTCGCCTTGCTTCTTCGGGCTACACAAAAGATGAGGAAAATATGGAAATCTTGGAAGTTTAAACAAGATCTTCTACTACATGTATGCCTTGAAAACAATAAACACACAAGACACTGTTCCATACCGTCAAAGTATGCTCGACCTTTTCAATCTCAGACAGCAACCTAGCTTCATCAATAAAGGGCAGTTTGGCTATCCCCTGTAAAGTACAGGTATTTGTTAAATTAAACATGGAAAAAGCATGATATGCATAATTATGCTTACTAAGCTAATTGTACCTGCCAAGAAAATCTCTTCCCATTCATATCTACTTCAAAATCTGCAGCATACGTGCAAAGGTTCAAGCGGATTAGAACTGGCTTATGGTGTACGAGAATCTGATACTATCTGTGATTATATCTGAGCAAAATAAGCATACCAATCGGATAAAAATCAATTATCGGCGAACTTGGATCAGTCATCAACTGCCGATACTGTAGAGGGAGTGCGTGGGAGCTGAAATGTAATGAAATAAACTATCAAATAATCCACCACATCAAGGTACTAAAGAGATGTAATGTTAGCATATTCACCTGGCCGCTGGGAAAACTCCCATAAGCTTATCGAAAGGTTTGAATGGTGACCCAAGATCGAAAGTTATATTAAGCTGGCCTAAGCCTTTCAAATCCGAAGCAAAAGGGGCATAGTGATAAGGATAAAACCTACATACAGTGAGAAGAAATTAGAATGAAACAGGCATTTGTGGGATGGGTAGATGAAGTAAGCAATTATGGTACAAATAAAACTGTGTGGCATATAATTAGCCAATCAAAACAAGCTAAATTACCACTGCCATGAGCAGACACCTTCATAATAGTAGTGCATTACCCAACACAGACCTTCAGTATATTTGAGAACCTGATGAAGGAGCATAGAGCACATCATATACGAAGATAATAGAGAATTAGGGAAAATGTTTTTTTAATAATGGTAAAGTAAAAATTTATATCATGAATTCAGTAATAATGGCAACAGAGTATGGTGTCAATAATGAATCATGAATGCAGTATATTAAAGACACTTCCACGATACATACACATCTCTACGTATTTCTTCAATTTGCTCAGGTGTTCTTGCCCCAAACTTGTCTTCATAATACCTTTTCATCCATCCTGGCTCTCCAAGCTTTATCTGAATATTAACAAATAATGTTATCACTTGAGTAAAATATTAAAAATAGAGTTTCAGAAGGTCTAAAAAAACACAAGTGTACTTTCAATTCCCAAAGCCCCAAATATCTTCGATAACTTAGTGTTGTGTGCAACATATTAGAAGTTCCAAAGACAAGGGATGGGGCACTATCCCCCACAGCAGGGATTATGGTAAGATCCAAAATATAGAAGTATGCTTTTCATTCAACCTATAGTCTCAAATATCTTCGATAACGTAGTGTCAGTTGAAGCAGATAGCAAAGGTCTGAAGACAAAGGATAGGGCATTCACCCCATTTAATCACATGAAGGACCTAATCCCTGAGATGCTCGCAGACATACCGGAACCTATTAATAGTTTCATTGTTTTAAAGGAAGGACATACCTAGCCCCTAAAGCAAATAATGTATTTACTTATAATCACACCCTACCAGGAATGCAATTTAAACCTAATCTCTAAGTAAAAGAATCTCAACAATGGTATATAGTGGCCAGTGTTTTAAAAAATGTCATGACAATAAGCCATGGCATTGTTGAACTTGAACTTACAACTGCAATGAATTGATGCACCAGCAGAAGAAGATTCGTGCACAGATCACCAAAGATACAAGACATATATACCTTGTCCTCCTCTGGATTTTCAGAATTTAAAAGATCTGATTTATCACGAAGTGCGACTTTAAGCATTGACTTCAGTTCTTCTGTGTTCTCACGTGCCTGTAAGAGATACAACAAGATTCAGATGAAACCACAAAAATATCTTCCAAACAAATGTAATACCTTCTCAAACAAGGTCAAATTAAGTACCTGTGCTTCGACGCTAATTTCAGCTTCAACAACAGCAGCAGAAAGGCTGGAGTCTGAAGATGATACACGTGCTTTCTTAGCTCGACCGCCCCTTTCCGAGCTATCTTTATGAGGTCCATTATGTTCGTATGGTGAAGCCACGGCCCCAGAGGCAAGGCGAGACCCTTGGAAACGTGCAACAGGTACAATAAGATCACCACTGACATGGGGATCCAGATCATCGCCTCGCTTTGCTTGGGCTTTATCACGTTTTATTCTTTCAGCTTGACGCTACAAAGGACAACATCGTTGTATGTAAACTGTCAGTGAAAGCACGCACTACCAGTAACAGCTGAGCATCAAATGTATATAAGTAAGAAATGTCATATAGGCATATTGCTCTTCAGAATATACACGCCAGTTATAGCTGAAGTTAAGCAAGATTGACAAGCAAAATCGAGATAGTCATCATCGAGGCCCTCTTTGGAATGGCGTGTGTGGGGTATCTTGTGTGCCGCTCAGTGGTTGTGATGGTTTTTGCCCGGTTTTCAATAATAAACTGGGCAATCTGGTTTTTGCTCGGTTTTCCCTAATTAAGTGAGCACGTCTTTTCTTCTTAATGAATGCAAGAATCCTACCATTTCGGAAAAAAATAGTTATCATTTTTATACCTGGTGCAACCGAGCTCTTTTCTGAAATATTTTATCCTCGTATGAACCAACTGCTTGAATGAAGTGTTCAACTCTATTCAGATCCGGCTACAACAATGAAGATAAAATGTGTTATTGCTGATGAAATACCCATGAGGATCATTTCAAATAAAATAAATTTCTGACGAAGAAACCACATGGGTATGATGTACAATACCGTGCAAGTGTCAGTTAAATAGCCACCCATATTAGGAAATTCCTTCTTGTATACAGCAATTAGCTAATTAATAGCTCCCTGCAGACAGATATGAGAGTAACCATTGTGTCAGTGTGACAACAATCTAAGAAAGTGACCTAGAAACAGAGGACCATTTCATAAACTAACCTCACGAATCTCTAGTGTCGGCATGTGTGGAAGAAAATCATTGCCAACAAAAAAGCACATGAAGATGAAATCATCAATGATGCGTTCCAGATCAAACTCGAAAGGTGGATTTGGCATTCTGAACTTGTATTCTAGGTACTCCCGTAGGGTCCATATATTTAAGAACTGTGAAAGATGAGAATAAGTTCGTTGGTAAGTCCACTGAATAGTGCCGCACCTCAAGCTGCAACTAACGGAATTGATCATTATTACCTGGTAAGGTTTCTTTGGTACTATTTCATCACCCTTCTCATCAAACTCCCCAGCTTTCCGTTTTGCCTTTCCTTCACACTTTGCGGCTAGATGTCCGACTTGACCACACAAGAAGCATTTGTCCTGCTGTCCAGGTGTAAAAACCACCTGAAAATACAAAGTGTATGCAAATAAGGTTTCATGGCATAATTTCAAACAAAATGTTCAAGGAGAAAGAGTGCTCTAAACAAATACAAAACTTAAACAAAAAACATTAAAGCAGAGTAGCAACATAGACAACAGTATAACTTTTAAAAGGCGTATCATTTTGATTAACACAAGGCTGTGACGTGTATGTATGGTCAAAAAGTGTAAATTCTGTATTTTGAGAAGAGAACCTCTCTCAGTATGGAGAAGTGTACTTCGTGTGTTGCTAGAGCTAACATGATTAGATCTGCATCCTGCATTCATGAGATTAAATTTATGCGTTAGCGAAACTACCAGATAAAATAGCCCAAGAAGAAATAGAACATTAAGCATACAGAAATAGAACTTACCAGGCCATATAGGCAATGTCGGGTATTTGCATATTCAGGGAGGTTCCTATTGCCACGAATGTAGGACATGATTTTGTGTTCCCCTTCACCAGGAACATTGGCATCGGAAAGAATAACCTTCAGAAGATTGTAAATCAGGACACATATTATTTCTACATACTTCCTAATAACAATCCGTAGAGTTTCCGAACCCTAAGGAAATATGACTTAGCATATTAACAAATGTATTTAAAAGCCAAATTAGTAAAAAGTCATGCTTACTTTAATATTTTTCCATCCAAGATCATAATTCAACCTGAGGTGGATGTAGTACTGCAAAGCAACTGATAGAACGGCCATGAACTCTGTCCCAGGAGTAATAACATTAGAATCACAGGTTTGTGATTCCTGCTTTGGAGGAAGCTTTCTTCCTTCCCTCTCAAACTCTTGACGCAGTTTTTCTTCTTCTTCGGCCTGGACATAGGACGCAAGTGACCAGTGAGTGCAATTATAAATGGTTGCAACTGTCCACAAATAACAATATATACGGCTGTACAATTGTACACTGAATCTCAGAAGATAATTCCACAAGAATACTGACTGCATCAGCAGCATCTTTTGCAGCTCTGAATCGTCTAGAGCGCTGCTGGTTCATCTTAGCACGAGGAGCCACACCATCTGCAAGCCATTGTAGGATAATAAAAAATGGATAAAAATGTGTTTAATGTAGGTACGTACAATTAATAGCAATTTGTTCAAATGAAAGCTTAACAAGTGAAGGAATATGTTGCCATTGTTCAGAGCAGAGGGTGCCTATTCATTCAAAAGAGTGACTATCAACCTATCATGTGATCGAGCATCTACATAATTTTATTATGGCAAGACGATGTTGCATGATAATACCTAGCGAATAACTGAGTTTAAGTGTACTGAGCACTCCTAATTTCTACAAGTGATCCGGTGTAAATAAACATACGAACGAAATCAGTTCAAGCAAGCCAAGCAGAAAATGTGAGCGAGAGAATTCCCTCCATATATGACAAAGAGATGAAACACGTACCGATGGCCATGTACAGAAGCTTGCGAGGCCGAACCATGACAAAGAGCCTGTCTATGTAATCGAACATGCACTGGAAGAACTCAGCAAATGTAGTTGGCGAGGGCTGTGGCAGAAAATGCAATAGAAGTGAGAACCACGATCAATGTAGAGCTACGTTGAATATCTGATGTGGCTAGCTCTCATCTAGATGGAAATTAACTAAGTCACATATAACTCATACACCCATTTGATTCTACGCAGGATTCATATAGATTCTATCTTCTTTTTTTTGTTTGATTAATCAAATGATATAGGTGTTATATGAGACTTTGTTAATCCTCATAACGTCAAGCAATAAACGAACGCCGAAACGTTGGTACTACCTTTGTAAACTTTTATAAGACGTTTTAGATCATCGGTAAAGTAGTGATCTAGAACGTCTTACAAAAGTTTTCGGAGGGAGTATTATAATTTATAAAGGGTGGATAAAATGCTTCCGGTAAGGCTGTCGATAAAGTAGCAGTGTGCAACCCACAATTAATCTGCAGGGCCTCATTCATAACCAAAATAAAATTGAATCCTGTTGGCAGATCCCCTTGTCCAGAAATCAATCAATTTTCAGAAAACAGAAGTAGAAGTGCATTATCAAATTTGTATAGTTGAACTATAACACGTCCTCCTGGCACCCCAAGATGAATTGGGGACAGTACTGAAGCTTTCTAATTGCAAAAAAATACGATTCTTTCTACGAGTAATTAGGTAAGACCCGGCTGCGAATCGAACGGCTAGCTAGCTGGCCCGAACAAGCACGTACGTACCCTGTCGTCGGGTGGAAGCAGGGGTGTATGATCCCGTTCATGTCGAGGTAGAGGTTGTCGAACTCGAGGCCGTTGGGGTTGGGCTTGGAGGTGTCGACGGGCGCCCTGACGCTGTCGACCTCGACGGCCTCCTCCTCCACCGCGTCCACCACCACCATCGGGTACTTATCCGCCAGCCACCGGTAGAACGCCGGGACGCCCATCTCCCTCCGCCGCCGCCGGCGAGCTCTGTTGCGGCCTGGTGGGGATTCTTCTGCTCTGCGAGGGCTCTTTTCCGGTTTCCGGGGAGGGAAGAGGGTTTCTTTCTTCTCTGCGCACCAGCCTCGGCGGGCCGGGCCGGCCAGGCCAGCCGTGTCAAACAGGGAGTCCGTCGCAAACACAAGACTCCAGCCCAGGATAGATTGGGCACGCTCGGAGATTGTTTTTTCTTTCTCTCTTTCCCGGAACCGGGTTATTTCTGGGTTTCTTTTTTGCCGGTTTTCTTTCTTTTCTGGTGTTTTTTTTTTCTCCTTTTGGTTTTTGTTCTATTTTTTTTTCATTTCCCCTTTTTCCATTTTATACATTCATGAACAGTTATGGAAATTTGCTAATATTCGAAAATTCGGTACATCTTGTGGAAGTGGGTTTTCAAAACTACTGAATATTTTATGAATTTGCAACAGTTTTCACATTCGAGAACTTTTTTCAGGTTGACAAACATTTATTTGAACCCGGAACACTTTTCCAATCCATGTATATGTTGAAAAATTGAGCAGCATATTTTCTGAAACACTGAAACTGTTTTAAAATTCATGAACATTTTTTGAAATTCAAGAACATTTTTAAATTAATAATATTATTAAAATTCATTAAATATTTGTTCCATTTATCTAATATTTTAAAATTCACGAATGCTTATCAAATTCGTGAACAGTTTATAGATTTTATGAATTTTTTAAAAACGTTGCGAATATTTTTCCAATTTGCAAACATTTTTTTACAACTCGTGAATATATGTTTTTTTCAGTTTCCAAATATTTTTAAATTTAAGAACATTTTTTTTGTAGTGTGCAACTCCTGACATCGATGACAAAGATAGGATATACTCACACACAGATCAGACATATGACGCAGCGCTCGTCATGGTGGAGTTCTTCGCTGGCATACTTCCCAACACAAAGTATAGCCACTGGTGCATATGGAGTGTTTCCTTGTCCAATAGAAAATCGTCGAAGACAAACCAGAATGTGGGCGACAACACGACATGTGCCCGTGCACCAATGGCGGTAGAGCAGCGCTACATGGAAACCATTGAGGAGTTGTCGGTGCATCTCTTGTACTATTTGATTTCTGTTTTCTTGGTGTATACTTTATTTTGTACTTTTTTTCATAATGTGGAATTTGCCTCGTTCACGTGGCGCGGTGGCAGCTGACGGATCGGATCTTAGGGCGGTAGGTGGGGCAACAACCATGTTGCAGCTGCTCAACCTCAGGTTCAGGTTCAAATATGATGGTGGTGGTCACCTCCTTCATTGGAGGTGGTTAGCCTGACGCTGGATGGCCGGATCTCAAGATCTGTCATCTATTTCCGACAGCGAGTCGGGGAGACATAGTTGTCAGTGAAATCCGAGTCGACGGGAATGATGGTGGCGTTTTGCGTCATTATCTTGATAAATGCATCGTCGTGTAACTACTATCGACCCACTCGTGTTGCTTCGGGGGAAACCCTATGATCTGGTCTTCTAGATTGGAGACGATGACGACACTGTGGCGTCGTTTCTCCCTTGGTGCAAAATTTCCATGCAGATTGATGAGGCTCTCCTTTGTGCCATAAGCTCGAATAGTATTTTACCCCCTCCGTTTCAAAATATATATAAGACCTTTTAGAGATTTTATCATGAACTACATACGGACGTATGTAGTTATATTTTAGAGTATAGGTTCATTTATTTTACTTCGTATGTAGTCTATAGTGCAATCTTTAAAAAGTCTTTGTATTTAGGAACGAAGGGAGGGAGGGAGTAGTTTTTAAACAATTCATTGGATTGACAATCGTGTTGCAAAGTTTGAATTCAGTTATCAGGTCATTTTTCTTTCTCATGGACATCTCCATTCGGCCCACTCCCTTGTTCGGCCCGACGTGACGTGGGCTGCCACCGTTCACCGGTCGTATCCAGCCGCTCCATTTTTTGTGGTCCGACTCCCGAAACCCTAACCAGACTCGCTCGTCTGGTACAATACAAGCAGGCAGCACACGACGGCGGCGCCCCCGTCCGCATCAACCACCGCCATTATCCTTGGCCACCGGCAGCTTCCATGCTCGCCCGTACCGCCCGCTCCGCTGCGGCGGCCGCGTCTCGCTTCGCCCGCTTCCATGAACCGGCGGCCCTCTCCCTCTCCCTCTCCCTCTCAACCAAGGCCGAATCCCACGCTCCTACCGGTTCAGATCGTGCCGCCTCCGTCGCCGCCGTGCCTCCACCCATCACGGCCGCAAATGCTGCCTCCCCGGCGTCCAGTCACTTGAAAGGTACTACCTACTACGCCTGGATCTTCTGGCACACCAGATTGGGTGTTCTGCATGGGTATTCAACTGCAATTCATTCGACGCAAGTAGTATTGCCTTTTCTTTTTTTGGTTTGTATATAGGACAAATACTATATCGATCCAGGCTGTTTTGCTCCTAGTTTCACCTGCAGCACATCCGACGCCGCGAATCAAACTGCAATTCTACATAAGACCACTTCTCCATTTTTGTTGCAGAACAAAAGCCGGAAGGCGAGATGAAGTTCATAGCAGAGGAGAAAGACCTCGAGTCGGACCAAGCCCTCTGGGCCCTGTACGAGCGCTGGTGCAAGGCTTTCGACCAGGAGCGTGACGGTGAGGAGATGGCTCGCCGGTTCGACACATTCAAGAAGACCGTCCTGAATCTCCACCGCACAAACAAGGCTTACCCGTCCCACAAACCGAGGACGATAACCATATTCGCTGATGGAAAGCTGAGGCCGCCTTTCGGTTGCTCTCGCAGTCCGCTTCTTAAAAGGATGGTGGAGGAGCTTGACGACAATCCATGTGAGCTCATAGTAGGTGACGACGAGGACAAACTTTACAAGCGAGTCTTCGCCGATTATAAAGTGGTTCATGACAGATTCATTTGCCTAAGGGGGTTGATGTGAAAACCATCACCACAAACCCTGAATGGCCGACTTTAGATTGCTGAGCTAGAAACCATCACCACCCCCTTGAATACCCTATTTAATCAGGTGTATGGTGGTATATATCCATACAATGTACTACCTCCACTCCAAATATAAGACATTTTGATAGGCAAAGTACTAAGTTATGCTTCTGCCAAAGTATGCATATGCCAACTTGGTTGGTTGTCCTTCTGCAAAAGAAAGAACGCATTCGTACTATGTTGTGCTAATTCACCATTGTGTGCGTGCATGTGTAATAAGTTATACTCCGTTCAATATGAGTTGTTGCTAAAATGGATGTATTTAGACGGGTTCCAATCCTAAATCATCCATTTGAGCAGCAACTAATACGGGACGAAGAGAGTATATGATCCTGTGTAACTCATGAGAGCTTCCTGGCACTGTGTGGATTCCTGTGATCTACCATCACCATATGTAGCAACAACGTGTTGCATGATTTCTTGTGTTATGATGGATGGACTATGGCCAAGGGGAGTGTTGCACATGCCGTCGGGCGAAGCCCTGGTGGCGTCGGCGTCGGCGGGCATCCTCTCCCCTTCGCTTGGATCCGGGACTGGTGCGGGACAGCCTTGCTGCGTGGAGGCGCCGTGCTCGCGTGGGGCCGACGGTGCGGTGGCGGCGTCATGGGCACGAGTTCGCGGTGCGGTGGCTGCACGTAGGTGGGGCATGCCCGTGGCTGGATGCGGTGATGGCTGGATCTGGCCTGGTGGGCGGCGCGGGCCGCGGGTTCGGCGACGAGATCTGTTCGGCAGGCGGCGGTCCGGCGCCCTGGCGACAGGGGTCAGCGATAGGCGCGGTGGTGATGCTGCCCTTGGCGGCGGGGTGGTCTGGTGGCATTGGGTGGCCGGCGGCGCGTCCCTGGCCCAGCTAGACCCTAAGGGCCCCATCTGGGTTTTAGCGGGGCGTCGCAGGCATGGCCTCATTGCCTCCGGTGCGGCAAAGTGTGTTAGAGATATGCCCTAGAGGCAACCATGTATGATGATATTTCCTATGTATTTATGAATAAAGATAGTCCTTGGACATTATCAATGATGTGTATTAACAAAGTACGTGACTTGCTTATGAGACTATGCATTGTATGATGACTATCCTAAATGGTCCCTAGTCGAAAGGGCTGTGTGGACGTGCAGCCAATCAGACTAGCATATGACACGATGGATTGTCGGTCTTACTGACCATGTAGCATTGGATGCTAGCCGGATAATATGGACTCAGAAAGATCTGGTCGGATTCGACGTAGTCAGATCCGAGTTGAGATAAGATCTGAGTTGGACAGACCCAACTATGAGATGAAGTGATAGGTCATCTATGAGTCTCTAGTACAACATACATTCTATGTCCTGACAGCTGAGCTGACACATGTACCCAGGATGGTGACAGACTTGCTTTGGGCCTACCAAATACTACTCAGTGACTGGGTAGTTACAGAGGTAGTTTTCGGGCTTGTCCAGACCCATGCTGCGAGACAAGATCGAGCAAGATGGGATTTGCCCCTCCGATCAGGAGAGATATACTCTGGGCCCCTCGGGTGATCCTACCTGGATAAGCATGGCCATACGACGAGGATTATGAGATAATCCGAAGTGTTGGTCGGATTCACCGGAACGAGAAAGAAGTCGTGTTGTAACAAGGTTGACCATGACGCCTTGAACACGACAACATATATCATGTGGCAAAGGGAATAGAAGTGTGAAGTACATGTTCGCCTAACCAGCTTCATCGGACACTTGGAGTTGGCACGCTTTGCTAGAGGCCGCTACCGAGTGGTCGAGTCGGATGTGATCTGACTCGCGACCAAGTGAATGAGAACCTAAGGGGTCGCGCGCTTAAGGGAAGGAACACGTGGGCTTTAGGATCCATGCGAGGCCCAAGAGTTGTGTCACACCCATCTGGTTGAACACTTCGGTGCTGTCATTAGGGCTTTGCATGTGTTGCAACTAGCCACCTCCACCCGCCGCCAACTGTGTGATCGGACCTAGCAGTCCGCCGCACGGTGTTCCTCCTGCACACGCGGATACTTAAAGCACATTTGCTCCCTTGGTGGTTTTGGTAATTAACAATAACATATATGTCACTGAACTAATGTTTTCACTAAGCATGTTTCAGGAAAAGTTCAATGATGGGTTGGCAAAAGGATTGTGGAATATCACAAGATACAAGGAAATAGATTGGCAATGCTTCTAGCAAAGAGGACTCAACATTTTACCTTTTGTGAGAAATCACTTTGAGTCCATAGGAAAGCCAATACTATTAAAAGGGGGTAAGGTACTGTTGGTGAACAAAATGCGCATACGTGCACACGTGATAATCACCACATACACCCACAAGCTCTTCCATAAAAGTCTGTCCAAAGCTAAATATCCAAAATCGGTGCAACCAACACTTTCCACTCGGTGCCACCGATTCTCAGCCTCAGACAGACTCAGCCAAACCCTAGCCATTCGGTGCAACCGATTATGCTTCGATGCCACCGAGTTTGGGTTGCCAACTTCCTGTGACGCAAATTCACAAAATCGGTCCCACCGAGTTTGTTGAATCCGCGTCACCTGGCAATCTGACCGTTGGTCACCTTATCGGTGCAACCGAGCTTTATTTATCGGTCTCACCGAGCTACAAAAGTTGTTACCTTTGAGGCAACTCGGTACCATCGAGATTAACACATAGGTGTTACCGAGTCTGACTTATTAGGTGTAACAGTTGGATTTTTGGAGATGCCTCTATATACCCCTCCACCACCACCTACTCGAAAGAGAAGCACTCAGAACAGTTCCCCACCCATACCTACTGATTTTCTGAGAGAGAGCCACCTACTCATGTGTTGAGATCATGCCACTCCATTCCAACCATATGAATCTTTATCTCTAGCCTCCCCAAGTTGCTTTCCACCCAATCAATCTCTTCCACCAATGCCAAATCTATGAGAGAGTGATTGAATGTTGAGGAGTCTATCATCTTGAAGCACAAGAGCAAGGAGTTCATCGACATTATCAAGCCTATTACCTTTTGGAGGGTGGTGCCTCCTAGATTGGTTAGGTGTCGCTTGGGAGCCTCCTACTTCGTGTTGTGGAGTGAACCGAGAAGTTTGTAAGGGAAAGGAGATCGCCTACTTCGTGAAGATCTACCCCGAGTTAGGCTAGTCCTCCGTGGACGTAGGCCATCATGGTATAGTCAAGGTTGCTTCTTCGTGGAACCCTCCATGGGTAGAGCCCTCCATGGACTCTCGCGACCGTTACCCTCTGTGGGTTGAAGACTCCATAAACATGGACGTACGTTAGCACCACCTATCGGAACCACGGGAAAAATCATCGTGTCTTCAAATTGCGTTTGATCTTCCTACCCTTCCTTTACTTACATGCTTATGTTTACTTTTCGCTGCAATACTCGTAGACATGCATGTGTAGGGTGACTTGACTTGCTATGAATGCTAAAATTTGCCAACACTTAAAATTGGGAAAAGGTAGATTTTTAATTGGTTAAGTAGTCTAATCACCCCCCTCTAGATCTACTTTCGATCCTACATATACCATTAGAGGCGGTGCACCTGCGCCGCTCTGGCGAACCTGTACGTGGGATCCGACGATTGGCTGTTCGAGGTATATCGGATCAGCTGTTCAAGGGAGATCGGACGAGGAGGAGACAGACCACGCGAATGCGCTGCCCCAACTCTACTTTCGCTGCACGACACTACGCGTCTAATGGTAATGATCTGTGATCCATCTTCGTAGCATGTTCTTGGATGTTATGCACGTAGGAAATTTTGAATTCGCATGCGATGCACCTACGGTAGAACCCAACAGTGGTATCAGAGCCTCTGTTATAGGATTTGGATTTAGATCAGATGCATATTTGATATGTGGAGGCGGCGGATGAGATCCGTCATCATTCATAAGATCGGCTATGTGCACGGTTGATGAGATCAACTGCACATCAGGATAGTTGAGGCTATGTTTTCTGTCAATCGGAATCGAAGTGGTCCTGACACAACCTGCCCGTACTGGTCGGTTTCCGTCATCGGGGTTAACTGTGAAACGTAAATTTGAATTGTGCTCACGATGATCGATGAGATCGGTCAAATCAGAAAATTTGGCATGATCG
Source organism: Hordeum marinum (assembly GCA_022496015.1). NCBI lineage: Eukaryota > Viridiplantae > Streptophyta > Magnoliopsida > Poales > Poaceae > Hordeum > Hordeum marinum. The sequence goes on along the minus strand of CM039673.1, from coordinate 46,020,601 downwards.
GAATACAGATTCGATCTGTTATTTCCGAAAATGCCGGGTGTTGCCTGCACCTACGAGGGGCGCTGCCCCTTCGAACTCCGCCTGCTAACTGGCTAGCAGGACCGCCGTGTGCGTAGCGCCTTGTATTTTGTACAGGATCACACAAATCAATAGAATGCGATTCTATGCACACCTTTGTTTGCAGGTTTGATGTGAATTGTATGGCTCATATGAATGTGATGCATGTGTGTAATTTAACATGCTCTTCGTGTCATGATTGTCAGCCGGCAGGAGCCAAAGTGTTGTCATTATATTGTATAACGACATGCGCGTTGACATGTGATTCTCTGTCAATTCATTACTAATTGTAGTGTTGGAGAACAGAGGTCAAGTTCGAGGTGTTGGCGTCCCGGTGTGACGGACAAGATGGAGTTCCGTCCTGGACATCGGAGTTGGAGCTGGCCTGGAAGGACGTCCATGAAGGAGCCATACTATTTCACATATTTATGTTCATATGTAATTGATATTGCTTCTTGTTTCTTTGCATGTTATAATGGTAGAAAGATCCCTTGTTAATATCAAGCACATTGCCATTCCGGATGTTGCACCTTCGCACATCAAGTACGTCTAGTGGTGGGCTCATAAAATTGAGGTGCTACTAGGTGTCCATGAACTGGAGGGTTCGTGTCGGACACAGACATGCACTACATCAGGTTAACTTGACAAGGCTATCAAAACGGTTTTGGGCTTTGTGGCAAAGAAGGTCAGGAGACGGGGTATAAGATACCTAACCATCGACAGGAATAGTATAGAGATACGATTAGCAATGATTTGCTTACCGAATAGGCAAGTTGGCTAGCAGTGATGCTAAAGCTCACTAGTCGCTTACGCTAGTCGGATCCTGAATCACTGAGAGTTTGCGGAGGGATGCCGACTTTAGTGGGAGTAGTTCTGTTTAAGGCTTGAATTACTCTACATAAACACATTCCTTAGTGATTGCATATTTTCTATTGTAGATCAATGGCACCACCTGCTCAACCCAACTTTGCTTTGAAATCAATTCTAGAAAAGGATAAACTGAATGGAACAAACTTTACCACCTGGTATAGAAATTTGAGAATTGTTCTCAAGCACGATAAAAAGGAACATGTTCTAGAGGATTCACTTTCAGAGGAACCTGCTGAGAAAGCTAGTACAACAACCAAGAATGCCCACCAGAAATTCGTTGATAAATCAAACGAGATTAGCTGCCTCATGTTGGCTTGTATGGGGGGTATCAGCTTTCTATATGATCGAGAGTCTCAAGAGCATGTTTCAGGTGCAGGCTAGGACCGAAAGGTTCAACGTCTGGCAATCCTTGACGAATTGTAAGCTGAAAGAGGGTGATCCACTGAGCCTGCATGTGATCAAGATGATCGGGTAAATGCAAGCTTTGCATCGGTTAGGCTTCCCACTTGGGGACGAGCTGTCCATAGATGCAATTTTGAGTTCTCTTCCACCTAGCTATGGGACGTTCGTCTCGAACTATCATATGCACGACATGGTAAGAAGCTCTCTGAATTGCATGGGATGCTCAAGGTGACAGAGCAAGATATTAAGAAAGGCATACATCAAGTGTTGATGGTGCAGAACTTGGCTAAGTTCAAGAAGAGTTAGTCCAAGAAAAACGATAAAGCAAAGGGCACGGAGAAGGATGTCTCCACCACTGAGCTGAAGTCCGGATCGAACTCAAAGACCATTTGCTTTCATTGCAAGGAAGCTGGTCACTGGAAGAGGAACTGTAGCAAGTGGCTTGCTGAGCATGGCAAGAAGGCCGAAGATGCTCCTTCAGGCAAAGGTACACTTGTTACATACGTTATAGACATTTACCTTGCTGACATACCTAGTATCTCTTAGATATTTGATACCGTATCGGTTGTTCATATTTGCAACTCGATGCAGGAGCTGGTAAGAACTAGGCGTGTGGCACAAGGGGAGATTGACATCAGGGTCGGCAACAAAGCAAGAGTTGCCGCATTGGAGGTCGGCATGATGCAGCTCCAGCTTCCTTCTGGATTTATTTTGGAATTGAATAATTGTTATTACATTCCTGCACTTAGTTGGAACATTATTTCTGCCTCATGCTTGATGATTCAAGGTTATGAATTCAATTTAAAGGACAATGGTTGTTCATTTTATTTGAATGGAATGTTCTAGGACTATGCACCCATTGTAGATGGGCTATTCATTTTGAATCTGGAAACGAAACTGGTCTATCACGTGAATGTCAAGAGGCATAAGCCTAATGAAATAAATCCGGCATACTTCTGGCATTGCCGACTTGGACACATTAGTCTGAAACACATGAAGAAGCTCCAAGATGATGGACTCCTAACTTCGTCTGACTTTGGGTTGTTCGAGACGTGTGAATCCTGATTGCTAGGCAAGATGACTAAGTCTCCTTTTGCAAAGAGTTGCGAGAGGGCCTCCGAGCTGTTGGAACTTATACACGATGATGTGTGTGGTCCAATGAGCACCATGGGCAGAGGTGGTTATCAGTACTTCATGACTTTTACCGACGACTTGAGTAGGTATGGATATATCTATTTTATGAAGCACAAGTCGGAAACTTTTGAAAAGTTCAAAGAGTTTCAGAATGAGGTTGAAAATCAGCTTGACAAGACGATAAAACTTCTATGATCAGATCATGGAAGTGAGTACATGAGCCAGGAGTTTGATAATCATCTAAAAAGCTGAGTTATAGTACCTCAGCTCACACCTCCGGGTACACCGCAGAGAAACGACATGTCAGAACGGAGAAATCAAACCTTGTTGGACATGGTCCGGGCGATGATGAGAAAATCGGATTTACCCTTGTCATTCTGGGGTTATGCTCTAGAAACTGCAGCTTTCACACTTAACAGGGTACCATCAAAATCCATAGACAAGACACCACATGAGATGCCGACTGGGAAGATTCCTAGTTTGTCTTTTCGAAAGATTTGGGGTTGTGAAGCATTTGTCAAGAGACTCATGTCGGACAAGCTTATACCCAAGTCGGATAAATGCATATTCGTGGGATATCTGAGGGAAACTTAGCTTCTACAACCGAGAAGAGAACAAAGTATTTGTTGCTCGGAACGGGGTTTTCCTAGAGAAAGAGTTTCTCAGTCGGGATGCCAATGGGACAATGGTGCGACTCGAAGAAATTCGAGAGCCACTTGGGGACAATTCGGTTGGTGATGAGATCACACCGGAGTTGGTCAGAGAACCCGTAGTGAAGTCGACACCGGATCCATGGAGGCCGGAAGGATTGCGCAGAGTGCATGACGTTTTGTTGCTAGAAAGCGACGAGCCGGCCATGTACGCGGAAGCTATGGCGAGCCTAGATTTCGAGGCATGGATAGAGGCCATGGGATCTGAGTTAAAGTCCATGGATGACAATCAAGTCTAGGACTTGGTTGATCCGTCACCTGGCATAGTTGCCATTGGTTGCAAATGGGTCTTTAAGAAGAAAACCGATGTGGATGGAAATGTTCAGATCCACAAAGCTCGGCTTGTCACTAAAGGTTATGGACAAGTTCAAGGAATTGACTACGACGAGACCTACTCGCCGGTAGCGATGCTAAAATCGGTAAGGATCATACTAGCTATAGCTGCATATTTCGATTATGAGATATGGCAGATGGATGTCAAAACGGCTTTCCTTCATGGAAATTTGAAAGAGGATGTATACATGATACAACCCGAAGGTTTTGTCGATCCAACTAATGCTGGTAAAATATGCAAGCTCAAGAGATCCATTTATGGATTGAAGCAGGCAACTTGGAGTTGGAATATTCATTTTGATGAAGTCATCATTGACCCTGGTTTCATAAAGAACGAAGATGACTATTGTTTATACAAGAATTCTAGTGGGAGCTCGGTAGTATTTTTTATCTTGTATGTGGATGACATACTACTGATCGGAAATGTTGTTTCAATGCTGGACTCAGTCAAGGAATCATTGAATGGCAAGTTTTTGATGAAAGACCTTGGAGAGGCAGTGTACATTTTAGGCATCAAGATCTATAGAGATAGATCGAGAAGGCTGCTCGGCTTGAGCCAGAGCACGTACATAGACAACATGTTGAAGAGGTTCAACATGAGTGAGGCCAAGAAAGGGTTCTTGCCCGTGTTACATGGGTATAAGGCTAAGCAAGACTTTTTGATGAGCGAAACCGGATGAGTAGGATTCCATATGCCTTGGCAATAGGATCCATAATGTATGCCATGCTATGTACACGACCTGATGTTGCCTATATAATAAGCTTAACAAGCAGATACCAGGCCGACCTAGGTGAGAGTCACTTGGTGATACGTCTCCAACGTATCTATAATTTTTGATGATGGCATGCTATGATATTATCTGTTTTGGATGTTTTATATGCATTAATATGCTATTTTATATTATTTTTGGGACTAACCTATTTGAAAGGATCGGTATGGTTGACTAGAGGGGGGGGGGTGAATAGGCAACTAACACTTTTTAACTTTTCTTTAACAATTAAGGTTTAGCATCAAATAAGTTAGCTAGATGTGCAACTAGGTGAACAACCTATATGATGCTAATCAACACAAGTACACAAGCAAGCAAGGGATATGATACAATAAACGCTTGCAAGAAGTAAAGATGCGAGATAACCAAAAGTGGAGCCGGTGGAGACAAGGATGTATTACCGAAGTTCCTTCCCTTGTGAGGAAGTATGTCTCCATTGGAGCGGTGTGAAGGCACAATGCTCCCCAAGAAGCCACTAGGGCCATCGTATTCTCCTCACGCCCTCACACAATGCAAGATGCCGTGATTCCACTATTGGTGCCCTTGAAGGCGGCGACCGAACCTTTACAAACAAGGTTGGGGCTATCTCCACAACTGAATTGGAGGCTCCCAATGACACCACGAAGCTTCACCACAATGGAATGTGGCTCCGAGGTGACCTCAACCGTCTAGGGTGCTCAAACACCCAAGAGTAATAAGATTCGCAAAGGATTAGTGGGGGGAATCAAATTTCTCTTGGTGGAAGTGTAGATTGGGGCCTTCTAAACCTATCCCTAGGAAATCAACAAGATTGATTGGCTAGGGAGAGAGATCGGGCGAAAATGGAGCTTGGAGCAACAATGGAGTTTTGGGAAGGAAGAGGTAAGCTGCTTGGAGAAGAAGACCTCCCTTTTATAGTGGGGGAAAAGATCCAACCGTTACCCACTCACTCAGTCCCGCACATTACGGTACTACCGCAAGACTCACGGTACTACCTCGAGGGCTTGCGGTACTACCGCAGCGTAGTGCGGTACTACCGCTGGTACGGAAGTAGCTGGCCCTGGCCAGTTAGCACTAAGACGCAAGCGGTAGAACTGCCGGAGCGGTACTACCGCGAGCCCGTGTGGTACTACCGCACGGTTCGGCAGAGGCAGATACTGGAGGCGCACGGAGGTAAAAAATTACTTCCGTGCCCACCTTCGCAGAGGGAAACTCTATGAAAAAGTCCGCACGGTAGTACCATACCTGAATCACGGTACTACCGTAGCAGGGCGGATGTAAAAAATTTACATCCGCGCCTACTACCGCAGGAGTCGAGGTCAGGGCAGGAGATTGCGGTACTACCGCTGGCACCTGTGGTACTACCGCTCCCCGAAGCGGTACTATCGCTGGCCACTGAACTCTAACACCTCACAGGCGTTCCTTTTTTGCACAAAGAAAGAGAACGGGTTGGGGCTCCATTGAAGAGAGGGAAAGGTGGTGCAAAGGATAAATGTGAACGTGTTGATTCCACCCAGACCTTTCCAATGCATACCCCCTCTTGATAGTATGGCTTTCCTACGAATCAAATCCACCGAAAAGAAACGCAAAGAACAACCGTCTTCGAGAGATTCCGAGGGGCACTGAATCGTCTTGTGCCTAGACGTGAGATATCTAAAATGGTCAATGCACACGATTAGTCCGCAAATACATTGTCATCAATCACCAAAACCATTTAGGGAGAAATATGCCCTTACAATCTCCCTCTTTTTGGTGGATTGATGACAACACGGGATTTGCACAAAAGGATATACAATAAGTATATGCAACCTTAAGACCTACAAAATATAATACAACTCCCCCTAGATGTGTGCACACTTTTAGATATGCTTTGGACTGCATGGCACACACATTAGGATCAACACTCCCCCTATATTTTATAGGCAATGCGATCTTTGCTACAGAATGAACAGAACAAATATGGAAACTAGATATACACTACTGGAATCAGGTTCTTTGCCAGCAGACGGCAAAGCTGCCTTTACCGACATCCGTTCGGCCGGACTGTTCGCCGTCTGCTGGTGGACGGCAAAGCCTTTGCCGTCTGCCAAGCTGTCCTTTGTCGTCTGCTGGCAGACGGCAAAGAAGCCAAGCTCTTTGCCGTCTGTTGGCAGATGGCAAAGCCCCTGGACGGTAGACAAAAGGGACCAGCCCCGTTAGGGGGGTATCGGCGCTCTTTGCCGTCCGCTGGCCGTCTGCTAGCAGACGGCAAAGTGGCTATATAGCCCCTATTTTTACTTTTTTCTCTTATATCAATTCATTTGCACAGAAATTCACACACACATATATATATTCAGAATCACATAATAAGGCAAACATTATGTCTAGTCCATCACATAAAATGTCTCATCCACCACATAATAAACAACGCATATGCAAATAATATGCAAGCCATATGGATATGATCATCCAACACATACCAAATAAAAACATATGCAAGTCTCATCCATACATATGCAAGTTTCATTCATCTATACATACATATGCCAGTGTCAATTGTTGATCCAACAAAATTAAAACAAAATGGAAGGACAAGGACTCCATGAACGCAAGCTTCCGTGAAGTGAATCAAATCTGCAAAATGGGAAAGAAGGAAGTTAGAAGAAGAAGAAGACTAGAAGAAGAAGAAGAAAAAGAAGAAGAAGAAGACTAGAAGAAGAAGAACAAGAAGAAGAGCTAACCTAGGCAATTATGCCATTTTTAGCTAATTAAGCATATTAGGTCATTTTGGAGCTAAATAGGTCATTTCTTAAGCATATTATGTCATTTTTGAGCTAGCTAAGCATATTGAGTCATTTTGAAGGAATAAATACTAAGTATAGGTCACTTTAGAGCTATCCTAGGTTAAATAGGTCATTTTTGAGCTAATTAAGGTTATTATGTCATTTTTGAGCTAGCTAACCATATAAATTCCTTCTTGGAGGAATAAATGCTAAGTATATGTCATTTTAGAGCTTTCCTAGGTTAAATAGGTCATTTTGGAGCTAAATAGGTGATTTCTTAAGCTAAGCTAAGTATAGGTCATTTGAGAGCTATCCGTGGTAAAATTGGTCATTTTGGAGCTATTTAAGGTTATTATGTCATTTTGAAGGACTAGTAACTAAGGTAAGTATAGGTCATGTGAAGACTAGTAACTAATGACCATTCAAATGAAACTCACCGTGCCCGCCAGAGCAATGTCTGGCATCGGCAGAGGGGTCATGTCGGTCTTCTCGCACAGGGTCTGCACATTTGGTTTTGACGAGTCAGTCATATTAGATACTACTATAAGGAACATTACGTGCATGATTTGGCTAATATGCCGAAGAAACTTATCGCGAACATCTCGTATAGGGCCCGGTTAGCCGTCATGTTCCGGTTCCTCTCCTCCTCCAACGCATTAGCCGTCCTGTCCTCAAGCTCCCTCTCCCTCTCCGCCGCCTGCCGGTCCCTCTCCTCTAGAAGTGCCTGGGTCTTCGCTCTCTCTGCCTCAATAGCAGCCTGCAACACCACTCGTTAGCATTGTAATCATCGACGGCCGCACACACAATGTAATGAAGGAAAGGTATTCGAGTCCATATAACTAACCTTGAATTCGAGCTCCACTGGCCGTACACGAGGCAATATCTCAGGATCGGAGCTGGTCTGGCGCTTCTTGATCTGCGGGAGAGTGCTACTACAACGTATCAGTCCATTCCCAATGGCTAACGAGCCATGGGGCCTCCCGCCACCAGATATCATCACCAGCTCTGGATCAAGAGGTTGCTGGCTCGGGTTAAAGTCCGGCCCTTTCCTCGCCTTCCCCTCGTCTCTATACCTCACAAGCTTGTGGTGGGAGGCGCGGTTGGTGAATTTATCTGGATCATCGAGGTCAGACTCAGAGAATGCCTTGCCCTTCTTGTATGACGCAGTATTGGACATGGCACAGAGGTCAAACAGTGGTGGCACTGGAGCCTTGTTCTCTCGCGCCTAAAAGAGAGGAACAGAGTATTAGTTGAGGGCTCAAGCTAGCATGAAGAATAAATTTGCATGAATCATGAAGCAAACCACATACCCAGTTTTCCCTGTACTGATGTAGGTTGACGCTGCCTAGATGGTGTGGGACACCTTTCATTTTGCCACGCTTGTCCTTTGTAGTGTCGAGGGTGGAGCGCCATTTGGGAGAGCACCACTCATCCACCAACGCCTCCCAACAGTCCATCCTATCCGCACACCATCTCGGGGGCACCTAAGTTAAGCAAGAGAAATTTGAGCGCTATGCCTACGAATCAAATCAAGGAAACTAAGTACAAGGCCTTAAGAACAGGTAATTACCTTCATGTACTTCTCCTTACTCAGAAACTTCGTGCGGCACTTCTCTCTTTTCCTCCTAATACCAGCCGAGGCGAAGTAGTCTCGAACTGCCTACGTCCGAGCCTCGTGCCGAAAGTTTTGAAGTAGGCGCCTGCACTCGTTGTCGATAACCCGAGCCACGGCCTCCTCCTGTCCCTCAGCACACCTGTAGAAGGTCAGCAATAAAACAAGAAAATATGGATTAGTACAATCACTAGGGTTGCCAATCAAAGAAGGAAACACAACATAGACGGCAAAGGAGAAATTACCCAAAACGTTTGGATCACAATGTCGGACACCTTGTGGCACTCGACATTGCCGATCCTATGCCCCGGCGGGACCGGGGCAGCCAAGTAGTGCTCCCAGGTCAATCCTAGCTCACGAACCCGGCCCTCACCGGGCAATGTGACCCACCCCGGGAAGCTCTGGCGACAAATCACACCAAGGACACTGTTGGGCCTGCGGACATGAGGATTGTGTTTCCAGGACCTGCAGTATGACAAGGCCAACGCATTAGATATTCGAAGAAACGTGAAGGAAAAAGTTTAAAAAAGAGTAAATGCACTTACTTTTCCCCGTCAGGCACAATCAACCACCTGTGGTCGGGGGTCGCCGGGGTGGGCGGGAGCTTTGTACCACCATGTTGGTAGACTTTGCGCCCCTCAACCCACTCATCCTCGCTATAGCTATCAGAACTATAGCCACCCTCAGCACGGCCACTCGACTCCGTCGAGTCCGCCGATGGGTTCCGCTGCAACTCAGCGTGATCCCTCCTGAGTTCCGGAGTCTGGTGGGACGAAGGCTCGTCGGCCCGACGCTCCTCGGCCCGAGGCTCGTTGGCCGTAGGCGCGTCTGCCATAGGCTCGTCGGCCCGAGGCTCGTGGATCGGAGTCCGAGACGGATCCACCTCAGGCGGCTTCATCTCAGACGGAGCACTCCTATGGTCGGGTGAATCAGCTGGGGGTGGCGGTGAGGAAGGCATAGTAGCAGGCTTCCTACCTCTCCAGCCGCCACGTCCACCTCTACCAGCCTTCTTCCCCCCCGACCTCTCCCGGCCAGAGAAGAAGCGACCGCCGGTGGTGTCTGCATACTGAGATCCAGCGCTCTTCGGAGGCTATGGGGTGGAATGGAAGTACCCCTCCCACCATGCATCGAGGTAGGAGCCTCGGACCGCTCTCGACCCGCGCCCACCATCTGTCAACACCTGCAATGACAAAGAGTAAACAAAATTAGTACAACATAAAAAGAATGAATACCTGACATGAATAATATGTATATAATTTAAGTGTATCATCATCATGAACATAATAAAAAATTGAATACCTAAAAAATTGAATATATACCTAATTTAAGTGTTGGGGTCGGGGTCGGGGTCGGGGTGTCGGGTCGGGGTCGGGGTCGGGGTTTTTCCTCTTTTTTTTCTTTTCTTCTTCTTACTCTTCTTCCTTTTCTTCATTTTCTTCCTTTTTTCCTTCTTCTTCTTCTTCTTCTTCTTCCTCCTTTCCTTTTTCCTCTTCTTCTTCTCCTCCTCTCCTCTTTATTCTTCTCCTTCTTCTTCCTCTTCTTCTTTTTTCTTCTCCTCCCCCTCTTCTTCTTCTTCCTTTCCTTTTTTCCTCTTCTTCTTCTCCTCTTCTCCTCTTTTTTCTTCTTCTTCTTCTTCTTCCTTTTTCTTCTCCTCCTCCTCTTCTTCGGTTTCTTCTTCTTCTTCTTCTTATTTTTTGTTCTTTTCCTTTTGTTCTTTTTCCTTTTTTTCCTTCTTCTTTTCTTCTTCTCCTTCTTCTTTTCTTCCCCTCCCCCTTTTCTTCTCCTCCTCCTCCTCTTCTTCATCTTATTCTTCTTATTCTTCTTCTCCTAATAATTTTTTTCAAGAACCAACCTAACTAACCTAGAGCTAACCTAACTAACCTAGAACTAATCTAACTAACCTAACTAACCTAACTAACAGCAAAAGAAAAAAAACAGGGGGGAGAGCTCACCGGAGTGAGGCGGCGGGGCAGCGGGGCACCGGGGCGGCGAGGGCGTCGGGAGCCTGGTTGTCGGGGCGGTGGGGCGGCGGGCGCTGGGATGCAGGGGCCGCTAGGCGACTGGGCGTTGCGGGGCGTCAGTGGCGGCACGCGGCGAGAGGCGGGCCGGGGCGGCGTGGGGTCGGGGCAGCTGCAGGGTGCGGTCGGGGGCGGGGGGGGGGGGCATCGACAGTGCGGGGCAGCGGAGGGGGGGGGCGGGGGAGCGGAGGGCGGCGGCAGTGGGAGACGAAAATTAAAAGGGGAGATAGAAGAGAGAGAGAGGGAGAGAGAGAAGAGAGAGAGGAGGGGGGGTAACGGCCCGTTAGGAGTTATTTTCTTTGTTGTCTGCTAGCAGACGGCAAAGTTTCTTGCCGTCCGCTAGCAGACGGCAAATAGGTGGGGTGGGCTGTTGCAGTTAACTGGCCTCCACTGGGCCCCACCCCACCTCTTTGCCGTCTGCTAGCGGACGTCAAAGAAGCTTTGCTGTTCGCTGGCAGACATCAAAGAGCTGGCTGATGGCAAATAGTGTCTTTGCCATCAGCCAGCTCTTTGCCGTCTGCTTTCCCAAAGCTGACGGCAAACAACCTCTTTGTCGTCTGCCAGCAGATGGCAAAGAGCTGGCAGATGGCAAATAACTGAATTTCAGTAGTGATAGCATGTGAGTATAAAGATAAGGGAACTATATGGACAGACTCACAAGCTACTGACCATACGAGACAATAATAAAGGAAAAGTGATAGCATATGTCTCACACCATATGATAAAGGAAGTCACCAGTTCACACACACACAAACGACATAAAGCAGGGTTCAACGGAAGCAAAGAGACGATGAAAAGGCAAACACAAATATGCGGAAAATCCTACACTTTCTCCCCCTTTCGCATCGAGACGCCAAAAAGGCAGAGAGGATACCTAACACCTAGGTGGTAGCTCCCATGCAGAAAGCTCAGTCATCGGACTCCTCTGAAGCATCTGGTACAGACTCCGCATCTGAATCATCCCACTGATACTGTTGCTTAGCCATCCAAGTGGCCTCAGGGGTGATGTCCTTCTCAGACCCACTGGAGATGTGCTTGCCAAGCCTCCGCAGAATGCGCTTGTCACGCTGGCGACTCTCCTTCTAAGCAACATGAGCCTTATACTGACCCTTGGCCTGCATGCAGAACAAAGTCTTCATCTTGGTAGAAAGCTTCTTGGCCCACGAAGGTTCAGAAGACAGAGGCACATAGGACTCAGAGCTGTTGTCATCCTCGTCGCGCTCATCCTCATCGACCTCCATGCGAGCAGAGGGTGGCTTAGTGGTGGTGTTGGCCCACTTGTCCTTCAGACGCTGACGGATGGGCTCATGACGAAATGTGTGCACCGACATGTCCTGACCTGGAAACATCTTGTCCCAAGTATCACGAATCAGATGGAACAGGTATGGCCCATAAATGGGCACCTTCCGATGAAATATAGCCGTGTGAAGCTCAGACCACATAACATGAGACACATCAAGGACGCCAATGTGCTCATTCCTCCCTTTCTCACAGAGCAGCAGCATATCCACCAAATATGAGTGAACCTTGTCTTTGTCTCCCATGTGAGGAAACAGAGTGTTGCGGAAGATTCGGTGCATGACATCCAGGAAGGGTTTGAGCACAGGAACTTGCTCACCAGATCGTAGGGTCTTCAGAATGTGGAAAGGCGTGAGCTGATCCTTACCAGTTGGCTGAGGGTTCTCGTGAGGGCGCAGACCAAGTGGCTCATCAAGCCGAGCGTCAGGAACATGCAGCAGTTCCATGAAGTTCGTCCATGTGGCAGTCAGTTGCTCGCCTTGTGTCATCCATGTCATGGTCCGCGCCGCATCAGAGTGAAAATGAACTAAGGCAAAGAACTGACCCACAAGCTCTGGATCGAAGTCAAGGTGGAAGGTGATGATGTCTGCAATAGCCAACTGGTCCACCAACTCCAGAGCCTCACCAAAGTATTTTTGATCCTTCCTCATGTGGTCCAGGTCAATGTATTGGACCGGAACATATAGATTGTTCTTGCCCTTGATCACATCCTGTGAATGAGAAATTGCTGCTTGGACCAAAAAAATTCATATGCCTGAGAGACTACCCTTGGCTTGTCATAGGGGTTGACCAACCTACATTGCAGAAATTCAGCTTGAGGCATGACGTCAAAGTTCTCAACAGGTGGCTTTTGCTTGGAGGCGGTCCTCTTGAAGTGGCGGGGTGGATCACTTGAGACCTCAGGAGCATCTGGATTGCGAAGCCGCCTTGAACTGGTGTCGCGAGATGGATTGGAACGGCACGGAGCGGAGCGGAATGGGAACCAGAGCCACCACCTAGGGCACACAACGCAAACACAAGGACAAACGAGAAAACAAGGCAAAGATGAAACACGACACAAAAACCATGTAAAAGCAAGAATGGACAGGACAAAACGAGGGAGTTGTGGAGCGAGAGGAGTATCAAAATGATCCGGCGGAAGTAAAATTTTACAACCGCTCCAGATGCGGTAGTACCGCAGGAGCGGTAGTACCGTGGATGGAGTGGTAGTACCGTCCAGGCCGCGGAAGTAAAAAAATAGTTCCGCTCACAACGCGGTAGTACCGCCGGAGCAGTAGTACCATGGCGTCCGCGGAAGTAATTTTTTACTTCCGCTCCCGCGGTGTAGTATTGCACGGGGCGGAACTTCGCAGATACACGGAACAAATCACATGATACTCCCCTAGATCCAAAACTACTTCGTTTAATCCTAGCAATACGCACTTCTAACACACTAGCACTTGCAACACATCTCCTCATGCTTAGATTGGATCAAGACAAGGCTATACCATCTCATATTTCCCCAAAAGCTTAGATGCAAAACAAGAAGGGATTGGGGAAATACCGGGGTCCATAGCAAGAGGACGATGTGGGGAACGATCCCACCGGAGCAAATACGAATCCGGTGGCCGGAGGAGGAGATCCGGCAGCAGTTTGAGAGGAGGAGAGAGAGAGAGACGTGAGGGGAAGAGAAAATTGGGGTATGAGGGAGATGGGAAACCCCCTGCCCCACTCTTAACCCCCATGCGCACTCGTCGTCGCGGTAGTACCGCTCGTTGGGCGGAAGTAATTTTTTACATCCGCGTGTTGAGCGGTAGTACCGCACCCTCCACGGTAGTACCGTGCTGCCTTCTCGGTGAATAAAATCAGAAATAAAGCAAATGAGAAGGTGGAGAAATTTCTGATGAGATCACCAAACTCCACACAACACACGAGACAAGAAAAACGACGGTCCATTGGAGAAGAGAAGAAAAATAGGACCAACCGGTGAGCCGCTACTTCACCTGAAAAGAGGGCGGTGGCCCTAGAGCCACCTATGTTTGAGTCAGGTGGTATGGCACCGCGAAGAATTATCCTTGGGCCTGTGACCATGACTCGTCTGTTAAGCACAGTGACCATCACAAATGGCAAGTGATAGGCTTTGATTAGTTAATGCATAATAGGAGGAGGAATAGTTCATTGAGAGAACTAGACTCCCCCTAAATCGATGCCTACATCTAGACAGGACATAACGATGAGTGTGGGGAGGTGTGCACTAAGTCAATCCACATTGCTCGAATCAATGATATTTAGCTCATGCCTTAACTTGCGAAATCTTGCTTCATCCAAAGGCTTCGTAAAAATATCTGCAAGTTTCTCATTAGTGCTCAGATGAATAAGATTGATGTTTCCCCGCTTGACGTGATCCCGAAGAAAGTGATGACGAATATCAATATGCTTCGTCTTGCAATGTTGAATGGGGTTGTTGGAGATAATAATAGCACTTTCATTATCACAGTAAAGAGGCACTTTGTCACTATGGACATCGTAATCCTTTAAAGTTTGCCTCATCCATAGAATCTGAGCACAACAACTGGCAGCAGCTACATACTCGGCCTCGGTGGACGAGAGAGAAACACAGTTTTGTTTCTTTGAAGACCAACTTACCAAAGACCGACCAAGAAATTGGCAGCCTCCGGAAGTGGACTTTCTATCCACACGGTCTCCCACCCAATCCGAGTCAGTATATCCAACGAGATCAAACGAAGCCCCCTTAGGATACCATAAGCCAAAGTTTGGGGTATGAGCCAAATATCAAAATATTCGCTTGGCAGACACATGGTGACTCTCCTTAGGTGTGGATTGAAATCGTGCACAAATACCCACACTTAACATGATATCCGGTCTAGATGCACAAAGGTAAAGAAAGGATCCAATCATGGAGCGATATACCTTTTGATCCACTGCTTTACCATTGGGATCGCTGTCAAGATGGCATTTGAGTGGCATGGGAGTGTTGGCCTTGGGAGGATTGAGCTCATCCATCTTGAATCTCTTGAGCATGTCTTGAGTATATTTGGCTTGATTGATGAAGGTACCTTGACTCCGTTGCTTGACTTCGAAGCCAAGGAAGTACTTCAACTCTCCCATCATGGACATCTCAAACTTGTTTGTCATCAAAGTGGCGAATTCTTCATTGAAAGCTTTGTTAGGAGAACCAAAAATAATATCATCAACATATAGTTGGCATATGAACAAGTTCCCGTTGACCCTCTTGGTAAAAAGAGTGGGGTCGATTTTCCCAATTTCAAAACCACGGTCTTGCAACATCTCGGTAAGGTGCTCATACCACGCACGTGGGGCTTGTTTAAGGCCATAGAGAGCCTTATTGAGAACATATACATGATTGGGGAACTTGGGATCCTCAAACCCCGGGGGTTGCTTGACATATACCAACTCCTTAAGAGGACCATTAAGAAAAGCACTCTTGACATCCATTTGATATAATTTAAAATTATGATGAGAGGCATATGCAAGTAACATGCGAATAGATTCAAGGCGAGCAACAGGAGCAAAGGTTTCACCATAGTCGATACCCTCGACTTGGGAGTATCCTTGTGCCACCAGTCGTGCCTTGTTGCGAATGACAATACCGTTTGCATCTTGCTTGTTTCTGAAGATCCATTTTGTTCCAATAACATTGTGATTCTCCTTAGGTCTTGGCACCAATCGCCACACTTGGTTGCGCTCGAAGTTGTTGAGTTCATCATGCATAGCTTTAACCCACTCCATATCCTCGAGCGCATCTTGAACCTTAAGGGGCTCAATGCAAGAAACAAACGCGTGATGTTCACAAAAGTTTGTTAATTGTTTACGAGTGGTTACCCCTTTTTTCAAGTCACCGTAGACATTCTCCAACACATGTTGTCTGACTCTGAGCTTGTTAGCATTCTTGGCGGCTTTCTTGGCAGCTTGTCTCTCTAAGATTTCTTCCATGGAAGGTTGAGGGACAACAACTTGTGACTCATCATCTTGATGATCTTGACCGCCTTCTTGAGCTTGCTCTTGATCTTGAATAAGATCTTGATCTTGAGATTGCTCGGAGACGGGAACTGGATCTTGGGCATCACTTGGTGAGACACCATCATCGGTGGATTGATCTTGCTCTTGATCTTGTTCAAGAGGTAGAGGACCTTCAGTTTGTTCTCGGGAAGCGTGTGGGTCTTGCGTCGGTGATGGTTCCACTTGAGTGGAACATTGTCCTTCTCCTTCGGCCACAAGGCGTTCCTCAACGGGTATGAAGTATCCCACACCCATTCTTCTTATGGCTTGGGGAGTAATTTCATCACCTACATCACAAAGACCACTTTGCTCCACTCGGGAGCCATTATTTTCATCAAACTCTACGTTACTCGTCTCCTCGATGAGTCCCGTGGACTTGTTGAGGACACGGTAAGCATGAGAGTTTGCAGCATAACCAACAAATATGCCCTCATGGGCTCTAGATTCAAATTTAGACAAACGAGCACCTTTCTTGAGAATGAAACACTTACAACCGAACACCCGAAAGTATGAGAGGTTGGGCTTGTTCCCGGTAAGAATCTCATATGGGGTCTTGTTCAACCCTTTGCGAAGATAGAGCCGGTTAGATGCATGGCATGCCGTGTTGATGGATTCGGCCCAAAAGTTGTACGGAGATTTAAACTCCGCCATCATGGTTCTTGCCGCATCAATCAACGTCCTGTTCTTCCTCTCCGCAACACCATTTTTTTAGGGGTGTAAGGTGTGGAATATTGATGCTTGATCCCTTCGTCATTGAGAAATTCATTCAGAGTGTAGTCCTTGAACTCGGTGCCGTTGTCACTTCTAATCAACAGAATCTTTGAATCATGTTGACGTTGGACTTCATTTGCAAAGTCGATGACGGTCTGTTGGGTCTCACTCTTCTTCTTGAAGAAATAAACCCAAGTATATCTCGAGTAATCATCCACAATCACCAAGCAATATTTTCTTCCACCAAGACTGTCAAAAGATGGAGGACCAAAGAGATCCATGTGGAGGAGCTCTAAGGTCCTCTTAGAGTAGATTGTAGTGGTTGGACGGTGAGCCTTCTCATGTAGTTTTCCTTCGATACAAGCACTGCAAGCACGATCTTTGACAAAACTCACATTTGTTAGTCCACGGATGTGATCCCCTTTGAGGAGACTTTGCAAAGATCTCATATTGACATGGGCTAGCCGGCGATGCCAAAGCCACCCCACATCAACTTTAGCCATTAAGCAAGTCGCAGTCTTAGTGGGTTGCTCCGAGAAGTTCACCACATAGAGACCGTTCTTGACATACCCAACATAAGCTACTTTAAGAGTCTTGCTCCACAAAAGGGTCACAGAGTCAATACTAAAGAAAGTACTAAAACCCATGGTTGCAAGTTGATAAACTGACAGTAGATTGTACGCGAGGGTTTCAACAAGCATGACTTTCTTTATGGTGAGTTCCGGAGTGATTACCACCTTACCAAGACCCAATACCTTTGAAGTTCCATCATCAGCAAATGAGACTTGGGTGGCCATAGATGTGTCCGAATGAACGTCCACCACCAAGTCCTTGCTTCCGGTCATATGATTTGTTGCTCCACTATCGAGCAACCATGATGTTCCCTCGGAAGCAAACCCCTACAAGAGATCAATGTTTGACTTTAGGTACCCATTCTTTAATGGATCCTTTCATGTTAGCAACAAGTGTCTTAGGAATCCAAATACAAAATTCAATGTACTCATAAGAAGAACCAACAAATTTGGCATAAACATGCCCATCACTAGCACGGCATAACACATAAGAGGGGTTAAAGTCGCCAGTCTTGTTGGGTTGTATATTCTTGCTCTTGCCCTTCTTGGCATTTTCCAACATAGCTTGGTTTTTCTTCTCCTTATGAGGACCTTCACCAGCTCTTACAAAGGTTCGCTTGAGCGATGGAGCTTCCTTGGTGTTAACCTTCTTCTTCTCATTTGTTTGGGGGACAAACCCCACACCTTCTTTTGCCACAACTTCCTTTTGAGAAGTCAGAAGGTTATTGAGTGTTTTCTCACCTTGGATGCACGTCACCAAACCCTTTTTAAGCTGCTCTTTGAGCTTGGCATTCTCCTCCACAAGGTGTGCATGCTCACAATAGGGGTTAGTAGCAGATGCATTATCAATTAGAACAAAAGGAGGACATGTGGCTATTTCCTTAGTGAGTTTCACTTGGAGTTTATCGTGTGACTCCTTAAGCGAGGTATGAGCACACGTCAATGCCTTGTGAGCGTTGACAAGTGTGTCAAGCTCAACTTTGAGATGATCATGATCCACCCCAAGTGCAACCTTCTCAAACTTGAGAGCACGGTTAAGAACAATAGCATGATCATAATCTTTACGTAATTTAGTAAGGTCAACATTTTGTGACTCCTCAAGAGTCATACGAAGACCTTGCTCTTCCTCAAGAGCGATAAATAGATTCGCTATCTCATCGGCATAGTCACGACTATGACCTCTTAGTTCCTCAAGGCACTCTTCTTGAGACTCAATAGTGTCATGGGCCTCACCAAGCTGTTCCAAGAGAGCAACAAAGTGCTTCTTGGACTCTCCCTTGAGTTTGGCCATGAATTTGTCAAACTCATTCTTATCCTCTTTTCCTTCCTCAAGTTCATTCATATTATCTAAGGATAAAGTGGAAGAAATGGAAGCCTTAATGTTTGAGGCAATGACGTTGGAGGTTACCTTAGAGATACCTTTATCCACGAGGCACCTCGCGAGGATGTTCTCATTGGGGGTGTCGAAGAGTGATGCCTTTGTTGGGGTAGAAGAAGCAATTGCCACGGATGCCATTGCCATTCCTTCACCGCTTGTTTCTTCATCATCAACATCATCATCTGAGGCATACTCTTCTTGAGCTACCAATACCTTGTGGGGAGCCTTCTTGACAAAGTTGGTTTTGTTTGGGAAGGACTTGGCTTTATCTTTGCGAATGAGTTTGCCACCATTACCTTACCTCTTCTCATATGGACAATGCACCACAAAGTGATTTACATTGCCATAGTTGTACCAAGTTCTCACACGTTGCTTTCCCTTTGACCCATTTGAGTTGTTCTTGGAGAAGTTTGGCCTTGGGTTTCTCTTTTTTCCCCAAAATTGTCTGGACGCAATAGCCATGTGCTCATGATAAGCATATTTGGTGTCCTCGGGGCAAACTTCTTCTTCTTCATCTTCTTCCTCTTGACTAACCTTGGTGCTACTTCTTGAGCTTGCGTTGGTTTTTCCCTTGAAGAGGAAAGGTTGATGCACCAAAGTAGAGATAAGTATTTCCCTCAGTTTGAGAACCAAGGTATCAATCCAGTAGGAGTATCAAGATGAGGCACCAAGGCACCTGCACAAAAGCAAACAAACTTGCACCCAACGTGATAAAGGGGTTATCAATCCCTTTACGATTACTTGCAAGGTGAGATCTGATAGTGATAATAAGTAGATGTAAATAAATAAATAAAAGTGCAGCAAGGTATTTTTGGTGTTTTTGTATGAAGATATGAATATATAATGTGTAAAATAGACCCGGGGGCCATAGTAATTCACTAGAGGCTTCTCTGATGATAGCAATTATTACATTGGGTGAACAAATTACTGTCGAGCAATTGATAGAATCGCGCAAAGTCATGACGATATCTAAGGCAATGATCATACATATAGGCATCACGTCCGAGACAAGTAGACCGATACTTTCTGCATCTACTACTATTACTCCACACATCGACCGCTCTCCAGCATGCATCTAGTGTATTGAGTTCATAACAAACAGAGTAATGCTTTAAGCAAGATGACATGATGTAGAAGGATAAATTCATGCAATATGATATAAACCCCATATTTTTACCCTTGATGGCAACAACACGGTGCGTACCTCACTACCTCTTCTGTCACTAGGTGAGGACACCGCACGATATGAATCCAAAACCAAGCACTTCTCCCATTGCAAGAATTATAGATCAAGTTGGCCAAACGAAACCCATAACTCGAAGAGACTTACAAGGATATGAAATCATGCATATAAGAAATCAGAGGAGACTCAAATAATATTCATAGATAATCTGATCATAAATCCACAATTCATCGGATCTCGACAAACACACCGCAAAAGAAAGTTACATCGGGTAGATCTCCATGAAGATCATGGAGAACTTTGTATTGAAGATCAAAGAGAGAGAAGAAGCCATCTAGCTACTAGCTATGGACCCGAAGGTCTGTGGTGAACTAATCATGCATCATCGGAGAGGCAATGGTATTGATGAAGATGGCCACCGGAGATGGATTTCCCTCCGGCAGGGTGCCGGAACGGTCTCCCGATTGGTTTTTGGTGGCTACACAGGCTTGCGGCGGCGGAACTTTCGATCTAAGTTTAGTTCTGGAGGTTTCCGTATTTATAAGACCAGGTGGCGTCGAGAACAAGTCGGGAGGACCCACGAGGGAGTCACGAGCCCCCTAGGCGCGCCTAGGGGGGAGGCCGCGCCTCCCAGGCTCATGGCTTCCTTGTGACTCCTCTCCGATATCTTTTTCTTCTGGTATTTTTGATATTTTCCATAAAAAATCACGGCGAAATTTTTATTCTGTTTGGTCTCCGTTTGATATTCCTATCTGAAAAAGGTCAAAAACACGGAAAAAACAGAAACTGGCACTGGGCACTGAGTTAATAAGTTAGTCCCAAAAATAATATAAAATAGCATATAAGTGCATATAAAACATCCCAAGTTGATATAACAGCATGGAACAATCAAATATTATAGATATGTTGGAGACGTATCAAGCATCCCCAAGCTTAACTCCTGCTCGTCCTCGAGTAGGGAAGTGATAAAGACCGAATTTTTGATGTGGAATGCTACCTAACATATTTGTTCTTTGTAACTTCTTTATTGTGGCATGATTGTTCAGATCCATAAGATTCAAAACAATAGTTTAATATTGACATGAAAACAATAATACTTCAAGTATAATAGCAAAGTAATCATGAACTTTTGAAATAACAAGGCCAAAAAAAGTTATCCCTACAAAATCATATAGTCTGGCTATGCTCCATCATCCCCACACAATGAATTTAAATCATGCACAACCATGATATTGGCCAAGTAATTGTTTTCACACTCTTACTTTCTCAAACTTTTTCAACTCTCACGCAATACATGAGCGTGAGCCATGGATATAACACTATAGGTGGAATAGAGTGTGGTGGAGGTTGTGAGGCAAAAAGGAGGAGATGGTCACATTGACTCGGCGTATCAACGGGCTATGGAGATGCCCATCAATAGTTATCAATGTGAATGAGTAGGGATTGCCATGTAACGGATGCACTAGAGCTATAAGTGTATGAAAGCTCAAAAATAAAAACTAGTGGGTGTGCACCCAACTTGCTTGCTCACGAAGACCTAGGGCAATTTGAGGAAGCCCATCATTGGAATATACAAGCCAAGTTATATAATGAAAATTCCCACTAGCATATGGAAGTGACAAAACAAGAGACTCTCTATCATGAAGAACATGGTGCTATTTTGGAGCACAAGTGTGGAAAAAGATACTTTTTCTCTCATTTTTTTATTTGGGCTCTTTGGCCTCTTTTTTTTCATTTTTTTGGTGGGCATCTTTGGCCTCTATTTTTTATTTCCTCACATGGGACAATGCTCTAATAATGATGGTCATCACACTTTTATTTACTTACAACTCGATACTTAGAACAATAATGACTCTGTATGAATGAAAGTGATGGCACATGTCATGAGACGGAACGGTGGAAGTTGCATGACAATATATCTCGGAATGGCTATGAAAATGCCATAATAGGTAGGTATGGTGGCTGTTTTGAGGAAGGTATATGGTGGATTTGTGCACCGGCAAAAGTTGCGCGGCACTAGAGAGGCTAGCAATGGTGGAAGGTGAGAGTGCATCTATACCATGGACTCACATTAGTCATGAAGAACTCATATACTTATTGCGAAAGTTTTATTAGTAATCGAAACAAAGTGCTATACGCATACTCCTAGGGGAAGGGTTGGTAGGAGTTAACCATCGCGCGATCCCGACCGTTACACAAAGGATGACAATCAATAAATCAATTATGCTCCGACTTGCTAACATAGTGGTTCACCATACGTGCATGCTATGGGAATCACTAACCTCAACAAAAGTATTTCTAGATTCACAACACCCTACTATCATAACTCTAATATTATCACCTCCATATCTCAAAACTAATCATGAGGAATCAAACTTCTCTTACTAATCAATGCACTTGAATATGAAAGTTTTTATTATATCCTCTTTGGATGCCTATAATATTTAGGACTAATTTCATAGCACACGCCAGTTACCAAGTTACTTAAAGAGAGCACTCTCAAAATGATATAAGTGAAGGTCGAGAGTTTTTTATTTCTACAAAATATGACACCGCCGTGCTCTACAAAGATTTAAGCGAAGCACTAGAGCAAAATTATCAAGCTCAAAAGATATAAGTGAATCACATGTGAGCAAAATTATCTAGCTCAAAAGATATAAGTGAATCACATGTGAGCAAAATTACCAAGCTCAAAAGATATAAGTGAAGCACATGTGAGCAAAATTACCAAGCTCAAAAGATATAAGTGAAGCACATGTGAGCTAAATTGCCTAACTCAAAAGATATAAGTGAAGCTCATTGAGTATTCTAACAAATTCATGATGTGTGCATGTCCCTCTCAAAAGGTGTGCAGCAAGGATGATTGTGATAAAACAAAAAGTCAAGACTCCTATAATACGCGACGCTACAAGCAAAGCACATATCATGTGGTGAATAAAAATATAGCTCCAAGTAACGTTACCGATGGATTGAAGACGAAAGAGGGGATGCCTTCCCGGGGCATCCCCAAGCTTAGGCTTTTTGGTGTCCTTGAATTTGGCTTGGGATGACTTGGGCATACCCAAGATTAGACTCTTTCCACTCTTTATTCCATTGTCCATAAAAACATCACCCAAAACTTGAAAACTTCACAACACAAAACTTAAACAGAAACTCGTGATAGCATTAGCATAAGAAAACAAACCACCAACTTTTTAGGTACTGTAGTAAACTTAATTTCCATTTAGATAGATGTTATGTTACTGTATTCTCACTTTTCTATGGCTCGTACCCCCCGATACTACCCATAGTTTCATCAAAATAAGCAATCAACACGACAAAACAGAATCTGTCAAAAACAGAACAGTCTATAGCAATCTGTATACTTCGTATACCTCTGTTAACTCAAAAATTCTGAAAAAAAATATGAAAATTAGGGAAATTTGCATATCAATCAGCAGAAGAAAGAATCAACTCAAAAGATCTTTCTGGACAGGAATGAAAAATAATTTCGTGAGCACAAAGTTTCTGTCTTTTTCCAGCATGATTAAACAACTATCACCAAAACTAATCATAAAGGTTCTACTTGGCACAAACACTAATTAAAACATAAAAAACACAATCATAACAGAATCATGATGGTGTGGACTCAATAAAACAGAAAGTAAAAAATCAAAAATAAACCTATTCATTGGGTTGCCTCCCAACAAGCACTATCGTTTAACGCCCTTAGCTAGGCATAAGGCAATAGAATCAAGTATTGTCATAGTCCTTTCTTTGGAAACATAGGAAGACTTTTTTGTCGAGAGCATCTATCTTCCTATTTTGTGAGAGTATATAACCATTTATAGTGGAAGAAAGATTAAGCACATTACGAAAGTTCGTGTCTAAACTAGCCTTCATTTCTTTTATTCATTCATTTTGGTAGAAACAGATAAGGGCAGTGGTCTCATTTTCTCCCTTGGGATGCCCAAATATAGCTTTCATTTTTTCATAAGTGTCAAAGGCATCTCCTACAAGGAAACCCTTATCAAATATAGAATCCAAGATTTGTTTAAATGAGTGGGGCAATCCGGCGTAAAAGCTTTTTAAGTATAACTCAATATGATAAGGAGGGATATGACTAGTTTTAATCTTCAGCAGTCTGTCCCAAGCATCTTTTAAGGATTCATTAAGCAAATAGTGAAAAATTACAGGATCTCCATCATCAATATTACTGAAAGTGTCTCTAGCAACCTCAGGACGTCTTCCCATAGACTCATTATTTGTGAGTTTGGGAAAGACAGAGGGGCTATCCAAGGCATTAAACCTAGGCAGAGTAATCTTGTGTTTGAATGATTCTGACATGGTGACTTAGCAAGCAGACAAGCAAGCGAAAGAAAAAGGCAAACAAAAAAGGCAAATATTTTTGTAATTTTTGTTTTAGAAGTGGGGGAGAGGAAAGCGAGAGGCAAATAGCAAATAATGTAAATGCAAGAGATGAGTTTGTGATAGGTACTTGGTAGATATGCTTCACTTGAATACTCCCCAGCAACGGCGCCAGAAATTCTTCCTGCTACTTCTTGAGCTTGCGTTGGTTTTTCCCTTGAATAGGAAAGGGTGATGCAGCAAAGTAGAGATAAGTATTTCCCTCAGTTTGAGAACCAAGGTATCAATCTAGTAGGAGTATCAAGATGAGGCACCAAGGCACCTGCACAAAAGCAAACAAACTTGCACCCAATGCGATAAAGGGGTTGTCAATCCTTTACGATTACTTGCAAGGTGAGATATGATAGTGATAATAAGTAGATGTAAATAAATAAATAAAAGTGCAGCAAGGTATTTTTGGTGTTTTTGTATGAAGATCTGAATATATAATGTGTAAAATAGACCCGGGGGCCATAGTGTTCACTAGAGGCTTCTCTCATGATAGCAAGTATTATGGTGGGTGAACAAATTACTGTCGAGCAATTGATAGAATCGCGCAAAGTCATGACGATATCTAAGGCAATGATCATACATATAGGCATCACGTCTGAGACAAGTAGACCGATACTTTCTGCATCTACTACTATTACTCCACACATCGACCGCTATCCAACATGCATCTAGTGTATTGAGTTCATAACAAACAGAGTAATGCTTTAAGCAAGATGACATGATGTTGAAGGATAAATTCATGCAATATGATATAAACCCCATCTTTTTACCCTTGATGGCAACAACACGATGCGTGCCTCGCTACCTCTTCTGTCACTAGGTGAGGACACCACACGGTATGAACCCAAAACCAAGCACTTCTCCCATTGCACGAATTATAGATCAAGTTGGCCAAACGAAACCCATAACTCGAAGAGACTTACAAGGATATGAAATCATGCATATAAGAAATCAGAGGAGACTCAAATAATATTCATAGATAATATGATCATAAATCCACAATTCATCGGATCTCAACAAACACACCGCAAAAGAAAGTTACATCGGGTAGATCTCCATGAAGATCATGGAGAACTTTGTATTGAAGATCAAAGAGAGAGAAGAAGCCATCTAGCTAATAGCTATGGACCCGAAGGTTTGTGGTGAACTACTCATGCATCATCGGAGAGGCAATGGTGTTGATGAAGATGGCCACCGGAGATGGATTCCCCTCCGGCAAGGTGCCGGAACGGTCTCCCGATTGGTTTTTGGTGGCTACACAGGCTTGCGGCGGCGGAACTTTTGATCTAGGTTTAGTTCTGGAGGTTTCCGTATTTATAAGACCAGGTGGCGTCGAGAACAAGTCGGGAGGACTCACGAGGGAGTCACGAGCCCCCTAGGCGCGCCTAGGGGGGAGGCCGCGCCTCCCAGGCTCGTGGCTTCCTCGGGACTCCTCTCTGGTATCTTTTTCTTATGGTATTTTTGATATTTTCCATAAAAAATCACGGCGAAAGTTTTATTCCGTTTGGACTCCGTTTGATATTCCTATCTGAAAAAGGTCAAAAACACGGAAAAAACAGAAATTGGCACTGGGCACTGAGTTAATAAGTTAGTCCCAAAAATAATATAAAATAGCATATAAGTGCATATAAAACAGCCCAAGTTGATAATATAATAGAATGGAACAATCAAAAATTATAGATATGTTGGAGACGTATCACTTGGCCTTCAATGCAAGATTGGGAGAGGACTTCCTCGACCGTTGAACGCGAGCTAGATCATTGTCGGCTGTCGTGTTGAGGATGTTCATTGCGATAAATTCATCCAACACATCACCAGATGATAAGGTGTGGAATTCTGGCCTTTGACGAATGACAGCGGACATGGCCTTGTTGTAGGGCATGATAGCCTTCAGGAACTTACACTTGATCCAAGTATCATCCACATCCTGGCTCCCATGATCCTTGAGGGAAACAACAAGAGCGGTCACCCTTCTATAGAGCTCACGCGGTTCCTCATCCTCTATCATCACAAACTCATCTGACTGGTCAAGAAGAACTTCATAGTACATGATGTAATCTTGTTTTTGGTGTGTTTGTCAAGATCCGATGAATTGTGAGTTTATGTTCAGATTATCCATGAATCTTATTTGAATCTTCTCTAAATTCTTAAATGTATGATTTCATATCATTGTAAGTCTCTTAGAGTTATTGGTTTGGTTTGGCCAACTAGACTGGTTATTCTTGCAATGGGAGAAGTGCTTGGTTTTGGGTTCAATCTTGCGGTGTCCTCACCCAATGACATAGTAGGGGTAGCGAGGCACGTATTGTATTGTTGCCATCAAAGGTAACAAGATGGGGTTTTCATCATATTGCTTGAGTTTATCCCTCTACATCATGTCATCTTTCTTAATGCATTACTCTGTTCTTCATGAACTTAATACTCTAGATGCAGGCAGGAGTCGGTCGATGTGTGGAGTAATAGTAGTAGATGCAAATTCGTTTCAGTCTACTTGACACGGACGTGATTCTTATATGCATGATCATTGCCTTGGATAACTACATGATTATTCGCTTTTCTATCAATTGCTTGACAGTAATTTGTTTACCCACCATGATATTTTCCTTCAAGAGAGAAACCTCTAGTGAAACCTTTGGCCCCCGGGTCTACTTTCCATAATATATTTTTAGATCTATAAACCAAAAATACCAAAAATACTTTGCTGCAGTTTATTTACCTTTTACTTTCCATTCTCATTTACAACTATCTCTATCGGATCTGATCCTTGCAAATACTTTGCTGCAGTTTGTGAGGGATATACCCCGCGGTATCACCCGGCCTGGCGACTCATAGGAGACCCGTTAAGGACATGACATCTTATACATGACCCGGCTGGCGGATCGTAGATGACCAAGGCCTAAGACCCGGTGGGTGAGCCGGCGCCAGGCGGCTCACGAGACAAGACCCGGCGGGTGAGAGAGGCGCCAAGTGGTTCACAAGAGAAGGCCCGAAGAGAGAAGGATTCCATTAAAGGAAATAAGACCCGGAGTAGGATTCGTGAGAGACGAGTCCTAATCCTACTCTAGTAGGACTCTATTTGTAAATCTACCCTCTCCACTTATATAAGGAGGGGTAGAGCACCCCTAGAGGGATAGTTTCTCAAGGGACACAAGTCCACAAGTTTAGACAACACAAGTTAGAGATAGAGAGATTAGAGGCTCTCATGATTAGAGGTAGCGATTAGCACCCTTGCAACCGAGAGATCTTCATCATCATCAATATCAGACAAGCAGGATATAGGCTTTTACCTCGACTTGAGGGGCCGAACCTGGGTAAAACCCCGTGTCTTCTCGATTCTGATCAACCCCTTCAAGCCGCCACGTTGTTGCGTCTCGCCCCGAACCTAAGTCTGTTGACCTGGACATCTGCCGTGACAAAACCACGACAGTTGGCGCCCACCGTGGGGCTTCGCACAATGGTTTGTGTTCTTGAAGGGATCTCTTCCGAGGATCGAGAAGCACACAATTTTTTTTCCAGATAAAGAAGAGTCGAGCGACTCCTTTGTCTCTACGGCGAACTGGCGCCGCCGAGCTGCCCCGGCCGATGAGCCGCCGCGACCTCAGCCTCCGCTGCGAACCGACACCGCAGAGCTGCCCTAACCGATGAGCCGCCGCGACCTCCGCTTCCACCGCGGGCCGGCGCTGTCTAGCCGCCGCCGGTTCTGCTGTCGTGAGCCGCCGATTTCCTCACGCACGAGCCGCCTCCACCATGGTTCGCACTACCACCTGCGTCGCCGGGTCACAGGTGCTATTTGCCCTATCTATTTTATCAGTACATGGTGAAATTTTCTCGAGAACAAATTACGCCGTCTCTTGCAATATTTTTATGCAGGACCATTGTTCGTATGGCATGATACCGCGGAGCTGGAGCCCACACCAGCGTGTTGCGCTGCTCGATGGACCCCCGTGAGCCGCTGCCCCCGCGGACAATCTATATCAAACTTATCGATACCGTGCGTGCTCAACCCACTGGTAAAAGCCGCCCAAGGGATGCAGCAGGCGGCCACATTCACGATAAGGTTTTCAATACTACGGGCGACTCACCGATCGCACTGGCCTACAACACCGCAGCCGTCTCTCGCGACCATGCCGTCTCTTGCGGCCGCGCCGGCTGGTGGCCCATACATGCCTCTTATCATCCGCGCCGACTTACAAACGCCATAGACGTCTCTTGCGCGCCGGCTTATAATGCCACAGTTATCTCTCGTGACTGCCCCGGCTTACAATGCCACGGCCATCTATTGTGGATCATCCGTCGTCCAGATAAATCAGGTGATATCCATCTGATTTGTCCTATTAGTATATATTATTTTCTCTATGAGAACAATTACTCCGTCTTTGTAATATTTTTTACATAGGACAAATTATTCATTACCAAAGTGGCATCATACCGCGGAGATGGAGGCGGACCGGCGTCGTTTGGCATTGGCATCCGTACCGGCTTACAATGCCACAGCCATCTCTTGCGGCCACGCCGGCTCGCAACATCCGCGGCTGAGTCACCTATCCGCGCCGGCTTATAATACCCGCGGCTGAATCACCCGCCTGCATCTGTCCGCGCCATATTTTCCAACGGACATTCCTGAACCGCCGTCCCATGGTCCAGGCTACATCAACATGTCACAGATGACCCGCGCTTCGCTCCGGTTTATAAATACCGTGGGCGACTCACCAGCCGTGCCGGCTTACAGCGCCATGGTTGTTTCTCATCATTCGCGCCGGCTTACACGCCGTGGCGTCTTTTACAAACATCACCCGGAGGGTCCGTTTTGAGCTGCTCTACTGATCATGTTTCGAGTCGCCCCGCTGGACTTCTTTGACACAAATTCCGTCACGACCGAGCCGCCCCAGTCCAGTGCCGTCTCCGAGTCGCCGTGGCCGAGTTGCCACCCCTGCTACAGTTCGAGAGTGGCTCAATCGCTGTTGAAATTACGGGATGACTCAACTCATCGTCGAGATGAAACAGGACAATTAGTAGTTGCCAAAGGGGCACTATACCGCGGTGATGGAGGCGTGCCAAAGGTAGTGGTGCATGTCGCGTTAATCAAGGGACTCCCTCGCCATAGGACCGGCTTACAATGCCGCGACCGTCTCTTGCCGCTACACCGGTTTACAACGTCGTGATTGTCTCCCGCCACCTCGTCGGTTTTCAAACACCGTGGCCGACTTTCGCTACCCGCGCCGGTTCTCAATACCATGGCCATCTCTCGCCGGCTCGCAACGCCGTGGACGACTCTTGCTACCCGCGCCGGTCTTCAATACCATGGCCGTCTCTCATCCGATGACACGGGCGGTTTACCAATTGCACCGGTTTAGAACACCATGGCTGACTCGCCACCCATGCCATCTTACAACACCATGGCCGTCTCTCGCCGTCATGCCGTCTCACAACGCCGCGGTCAATTCTCGCCTCCCGCACTGGCTTACAATGACCTCGCCGTCTTTCATAATCCGCGACGGCTTACAATGCTGTGGCGTCTTTCACAAACATCATCAGTTTACAATGCCACGGTTGGTTTCTGCATTTAACATCAGCATATCAGTGCAGTGCTCGCGTATGTGAGCCGCCCAATGGACGCGTGCAGGACGCCGCCTACAATACGATTCTACATCGACATCAGGTGCAGTGCTCGACAATATGAGCCGCCCAACGGAAAAGCGCATAAGTCGCCGCCACTACAGTTTGGTTCACTTCAAGCAACCAACCAGAACGAATCATCGACCGGATCATTTAAGCAATTCATACGGGATCATTTATAACCCACCACGGACAACCTCAACTTTCGATGAAGATTCTCAAGCCGCCTCTTCGATTCAACTTGAGACTCGGGGGCTACAGACATGGCAAGACACATTTGGTCGTTTTCAATGAGAAGCCCGGATCTTTTGCCAAGATGAAATTTTCCGG
Organism: Hordeum marinum; assembly: GCA_022496015.1. Taxonomy (NCBI): domain Eukaryota; kingdom Viridiplantae; phylum Streptophyta; class Magnoliopsida; order Poales; family Poaceae; genus Hordeum; species Hordeum marinum. The sequence goes on along the minus strand of CM039673.1, from coordinate 45,990,447 downwards.
CTCAACAAGATTAAGTCGAAGTGGTTTGTGACCTGCCGAAGTTCTTACCAGTCAATCTCGCCTTAGAGACCCTGAGCCGGTTCACAGAGTTGACGGCCAATCTCGCCTTAGAGACCCTGAACTGATGTCAATACAATAAGTTCTTCTCAGTCAATCTCGCCTTAGAGACCCTGAGCCGGTTCATAGAGTTGACGGCCAATCTCGCTTTAGAGACCCTGAACTGTTGTAAGTTAAACAATTAAGCTCTTACCAGTCAATCTCGCCTTAGAGACCCTGAGCCGGCTCATAGAGTTGACGGCCAAGCTCGCTTTAGAGACCTTGAACTGGTATGATGCGCAATTGGCTTTATGCCTAATTTGAGTACATTAAGCGCTGTTGTTGATGGAGCTGTTGGAAATATGCCCTAGAGGCAATAATAAATTAGTTATTATCATATTTCCTTGTTCGTGATAATCGTTTATTATCCATGCTATAATTGTATTGATCGGAAACTCAGATACATGTGTGGATACATAGACAACACCATGTCCCTAGTATGCCTCTAGTAGACTAGCTCGTTGATCAAAGGATGGTTAAGGTTTCCTAGCCATGGACATGAGATGTCATTTGATAACGGGATCACATCATTAGGAGAATGATGTGATGGATAAGACCCAAACTACAAACATAGCATATGATCGTGTCAGTTTATTGCTACTGTTTTCTGCATGTCAAGTATATGTTCCTATACCCATGAGATCATGCAACTCACGGATATCGGAGGAGTTCCTTGTGTGTATCAAATGTCGCAACGTAACTGGGTGACTATAAAGGTTCTCTACAGGTATCTCCGACGGTGTTTGTTGAGTTGGCATGGATCGAGACTGGGATTTGTTACTCCGTGTAACGGAGAGGTATCTCGGGGCCCACTCGGTAATGCAACATCACAATAAGCCTTGCAAGCAATGTGACTAATTGTTAGTTGCGGGATCTTGTATTATGGAACGAGTAAAGAGACTTGCCGGTAACGAGGTTGAACTAGGTATGGAGATACCGACGATCGAATCTCGGGCAAGTAACATACCGAAGAACAAAGGGAACGATATACGGGATTAACTGAATCCTTGACATAGAGGTTCGACCGATAAAGATCTTCGTAGAATATGTAGGAACCAATGTGGACGTCCAGGTCCCGCCATTGGTTATTGACCGTAGAGGTGTCTCGGTCATGTCTACATAGTTCTCGAACCCGCAGGGTCTGCACACTTAAGGTTCGGTGACGTTTCGGTAGTGTAGAGTTATGTATGGTGGTGACTGAAGGTTGTTCGGAGTCCCGGATGAGATCCCGGACGTCACGAGGAGCTCCGGAATGGTACGGAGGTAAAGATTCATATATAGGAAGTCCCAGTTTGGTTTCCGGAAAAGTTTCGGGCTCATCGGTAGTGTACCGGGAGTATCGGTATTGTACCGGGAGTGCCGGTAGTGTACCGGAGGACCTCCGGGAGGGGTATTTCGACCCCAAGAGGTCCATGGGCTGTGGGAGAATAATAACCAGCCCTTAGTGGGCTGGGAAAACAGCCACAAAGGCTCATGGCGCAGGAGAGAAAGTCCTAAAGCAAAAAGTGGAAAATCAGCCAATAGGAGGCAATCCTACTCCAACTAGGATTGGAGGTGAAGTAGGATTGCTCCCACCTCCTATTTCGGCCGACCCAAAGGCCTTGGATGCCTCTCCTCTCCTCTCCTCCTATATATACTAGTGGATTGGGTGGTTTTTGGACAGAATTTCCGGCCACGTGCTACCCGTTTCACCGGTGCACAGTTTCTCCTCTAGATCAGTTTTCCGCAGCGCTTAGGCGAAGCCCTGCCGGAATCACTCCACCACCATCACCGGAGCGCCGTCACGCTGCCGGTGAACTCTCTCTCCTCTCCACCTCCTCTTGCTGGATCAAGATGGTGGAGATCGTCATCAAGCTGCACGTGTGCTGAACACGGAGGTGCCGTCCGTTCGGCGCTAGATCGGAAGGACCGTGATCGAGATCGCGAGACGGTTCGTGATGAGATCGCGGAACGGATCGTGATGAGTTCGCGGGACAGATAGTGATCAAGATCGTGAGACGGATCATGATGAGATCGCGGGACGGATCGTGATGAGTTCACGGGACGGATCGTGATTGGATCGCGGGACGGATCGTGATGAGATCACGGGACGCTCGGCGATTTGGATCGCGAAGATGTTCGACTACACCAACCGCGTTTCTTAACGCTTCCCGCTTAGCGATCTACAAGGGTACGTAGATCCACTCTCCCTCTCGTAGATGCTCATCACCATGGATAGGTTTGCGTGTGCGTAGGAAATTTTTTGTTTCCCATGCGACATTCCCCAACAGTGGCATCATGAGCTAGGTTGATGGTTAGATGAGATCTCGAGTAGAACACAAAAGGTTTGTGGGCATTGATGCTTAGATTGCTTCCTCCCTTGGTCGTATTTTGGTTCAGCGGGATTGTGATATGAAGCGACCCGGACCAACATTACTCGTACGCTTACGAGAGACCGGTTCCCTCGACGCAACTTGTTGCCTAGATGGCTTGCGGGTGACAGTTTCTCTCACTTTAGTTGGATCGGATTCGACAAAGGCGGTACTTGAGAAGGTTGAAAAGCAAACTAGTGTATCACCGTTGTGGTTTATGCGTAGGTGAGAATCGTTCTTGCTAGATACCCATAACAGCCACGTAAAATATGCAACAACAATTAGAGGACGTCTAACTTGTTTTTGTAGGGTATGTTGTGATGTGATATGGCCAATTACATGATGAGATATATGTGATGTATGAGATGATCATGTGATGTATAGATTATCACGACTTGCATGTCGATGAGTACGGCAACCGGCAGGAGCCATAGGGTTGTCTTTAATTATTGTATGACCTGCGTGTCAATCATTAAGCGCTATGTAATGCTTTACTTTATCGCTACGGTAGCAATAGTAGTAGAAGCATGCAGGGCGTGACAACCCCAATGGCAACACATTGATGGAGATAAAGATGATGGAGATCATGGTGTTGTGACGGTGACGATGGAGATCATGCCGGTGCTTTCTAGATGGAGATCAAAAGCACAAGTTCATGGCCATATCATGTCACTTATGATTTGCATGTGATGTTAATCCTTTTTATGCACCTTATTTTGCTTAGGACGACGGTAGCATTATAAGGTGATCCCTCACTTAATTTCAAGCTAAATTGTGTTCTCCCCGAGTGTGCACCGTTGCGAAAGTTCGTCGTGTTGAGACACCACGTGATGATCGGGTGTGATAGACTCTACGTTCACATACAACGGGTGCAAGCCAGATTTGCACGCGCAGAACACTCGGGTTAAACTTGACGAGCCTAGCATGTACAGACATGGCCTCGGAACACGAGAGACCGAAAGGTCGAACATGAGTCATATAGTAGATATGAACAACATAATGATGTTCACCATTGCAGCCACCTCAACTCACGTGATGATCGGACTTGAGTTGATGAATTTGGATCATGTATCACTCGAATGATTGGAGGGATGTCAATTTGAGTGGGAGTTCTTAAGTAATATGATTAATTGAACTCATTATCATGAACATAGTCAAAGTGTCCTTGCAAATGATGTTGTAGATTACTAGCTCGCGCTGTAGCTCCCGTGTGTTTTTATATGTTCCTAGAGAAATAGAATTGAAAGATGTTGGTAGCAAAACTGTGGACCGGGTCCGTGATCTGAGGATTGTCCTCATTGCTGCATAGAAGGCTTATGTCCTTAATGCACCGCTCGGTGCGCCACCCCCTCTAGCGTCGTCTATAGATGTTGTGAACATCTAACAGGCACGTTTCGATGACTACTTGATAGTTTAGTGCGTCATGCATTACGGCTTAGAATTGAGGCTCCAAAACGTTTTGAACGTCACGGAACATATGAGATGTTCTAGGAGCAGAGATTGTGATCTCAGGCTCGTGCCTTTGTTGCGAGATATGAGATCTCCAACAAGATTCTTTGCTTGTAAGATGAAGGAGAATAGCTCAATCGTTGAGCATGTACTCAGATTGTCTGGGTACTACAATCGCTTGAATCAAGTGGGAGTTGATCTTCCAAATAAGATAGTGATTGATATAGTTCTCCAAGTCACTGTCACTAAAGCTACTAGAACTTAGTGATGAACTATAATACACCAGGGATAGAAGTATTGATCCCCGAGCTGTTCGCGATGTTTGACACCGCGAAGGTAGAAATCAAGAAGGAGCGTCAAGTGTTGATGGTTAATCAAACCACTAGTTTCGAAAAGGGCAAGAGCAAGGAGGGAAACTTCATGGATAGCAAGTCAGTTGCTGCTCCAGTGAAGCAACCCAAAGTTGAACTCAAACCCGAGACTAAGTGCTTCTATTATGAGGTGAGAGGTCGCTGAAGCGGAACAACCCTAGATACTTGGTAGATAAGAAGGCTGGCAACATCGATAGAAGTATATTTGATATACGAGTTATTGATGTGTACCTTGCTAGTACTCCTAGTAGCACCTGGGTATTGGATACCGGTTCGGTTGCTAAATGTTAGTAACTCGAAATAAAAGCTACGGAATAAACGGAGAACTAGCTAAGGGTGAGGTGACGATGTGTGTTGAAAATGTTTCCAAGGTTGATGTGATCAACATCGCACGCTCTCTCTACCTTCAGGATTAGTGACGAACCTAAATAAATGTTATTTGGTGTTTTGCGTTGAGCATGAACATGATTAGATCATGTTTTTTGCAATACGGTTATTCATTTAAGTCAGAGAATAATAGTTATTCTGGTTACATGAATAATACCTTCAATGGTCATGCACCAAGTGAGAATGGTTTGTTGAAATCTTGATCGTAGTAGTACACATGTTCATAACATTGATGTCAAAAGATACAAAGTTAATAATGACAGTACCACATACTTGTGGCACTGCCGCTAAATGTCATATTGGTATAAAGCGCATGTAGAAACTCCATGCTGATGGATATTTGGACTCATCGATTTCGAATCGGTTGAGACATGCGAACCATGCCTCTTGGGCAAGATGACTAAAGGAACCCGTTGGATGGAGTGGGCAAGTGATTCATTGGAAATGATACATGTTGATGTATGCAATCTAGTGAGTCTTTTAGCGTGCAGTGGATATCGTTATTTTCTTACCTTCACTGATGATTTGAGTAGATATAGTGTATACTTACTTAATGAAACACAAGTCTGAATCGTTTGAAAGGTTCAAGCAAATTCAGAGTGAAGTTTAAAGATCATCGTGACAAGAAGATAAAAATGATCGCGATATGATCGTGGAGGTGAATATCTGAGTTACGAGTTTGGCATACAACTTAAGACAACGTGAAATTTGTTTCACAACTAACGCCACCTGGAACACCATGCTGTGATGGTGTGTCCGAACATCATAGTCATGCTCTATTGATATAGTGCATACTGTGATGTCTCTTATCGTTTTACTACTATAATTTTTGGGGTTATGCATTAGAGACAACTACATTCACTTTAAATAGGGCATCATCTAAATCCGTTGAGATGACACCGTGTGAATTATGGTTTGATAGAAACCTAAGCTGTCATTTCTTAATGTTTGGGGCTGCGATGCTTGTGTGGAAAATGTTTTCACATAATAAGCTAGAACCCAAAGCGGACAAATGTATGTTCATAGAATACCCTAAGAACAGATGGGTATGCCTTCTATCTCAGATCCGAGTGCAAAGTGTTTGTTGCTAGAACTGGGTCCTTTCTCGAGAAAAAGTTTCTCTCAAAATAATTGAGTGGGAGGAAGATAGAACTTGATGAGGTTGTTAAACCTTTGTTCAACCAGAGAGTAGCGCAGCGCAGAAAGATGTTTCTGTGAAGCCTACGTTAGTTGAAGAGGAAGTTAATGATGATGATCATGAAGCTTCAGGATCAAGTTACTATAGAACTTCGTAGGTCGACAAGGATGTGTACTGCTCCTAAGCGGTACGACAACTCTGTCTTGGAGGTCATGTTGTTGGACAACGATGAACCTACGAGCTATGGAGAAGCGATGATGGGCCCGGATTCCGACAAATGGTTGGAGGCCATGAAATCCGAGATAGGATCCATGTATTAAAACCAAGTGTAGACTTTGGTAGACTTGCTCGTTGGACGGCGGGTCGTTGAGTACAAATGGATCTTTAAAATGAAGACAGACACTGATGGTGAATGTCACTATTTGTAAAGCTCGACTTGTTGCAAAGATGTTTGTGACAAGTTCAAGGAGTTGACTACGATGAGACTTTCTCACTCGTAGCGATGCTAAAAGTCTGTTGGAATTATGTTAGCAGTTGTTGTGTTTTCAATTATGAAATCTGGCAGATGGATGTCAAAACATCGTTTCCTTAATGGTTTACTTGAGGAAAGGTTGTATGTGATACAACCAGAAGGTTTTGTCAGGCCTAAGGATGCTAAAAGGTGTGCAAGCTTCGGTGATCCTTCCATGGACTGAAGCAAGCATCTCGGAGTTGGAATATACACTTTGATGAGGTGATCAAAGTTTTGATGTTTATACAAAGTTTATGAGAAACTTGTATTTGCAATAAAGTGAGTGGGAGCACTATAGAATTTCTGATAAGTATATGTGGATGACATATTGTTGTTCAGAAATAATGTAGAGTTTCTGGAAAGCATAAAACGGTTATTTGGAAAGTGATTTTCAAAGGAAGACCTGGATAAAGCTACCTAATTGTTGAGCATCAAAATCTATAGAGATAGATCAAGATGCTTGATGAGACTTTCAATGAGTGCATACCTTCACAAGATTTTGAAAGAGTTCAAAATGGATCAGCCAGAGAAATAGTTCTCGTCTGATTTGTAAGGTGTGAAGTTGAGTGAGACTCAAAGCTCGACAACGGCAGAAGAAAGAGAAAGGACGAACGTCGTCCCCTATGCCTTAGCCATAGGCTCTATATTATGCCATGCTGTGTACCGCACCTATGTGTGCCTTGCCATGAGTTTGTCAAGGGGTACAAGAGTGGTCCAGGAGTGGATCACTGGACAGCGGTCGGAGTTATCCTTAGTAACCAGAGGACTAAGGAAATGTTTCTTGATTATGGAGGTGATAAAGAGTTCGTCGTAAAGAGTTACGTCGATGCAAGCTTTAACACCTATCCGGATGACTAGTAGTAGCAATCTGGATACGTATAGTGGAGCAGCCATTTGGAAATAGTACCAAGTGGAGTGTGGTAGCAGTGTTTACGGTTTGACATAGAGATTTGCAAAGTACACACGGATCTGAATATCGCAGACCCGTTGACTATAAGACCTCTCTCACATGCAAAGCATGATCGAGCCCCAAAACTCATTGGGTGTTAGATTCATAACAATGCGAATCACATGGTGATGTGAACTAGATTATTGACTCTAGTGCAAGTGGGAGACTGTTTGAAATATGCCCTAGAGGCAATAATAAATTAGTTATTATCATATTTCCTTGTTCGTGATAATCGTTTATTATCCATGCTATAATTGTATTGATCGGAAACTCAGATACATGTGTGGATACATAGACAACACCATGTCCCTAGTATGCCTCTAGTAGACTAGCTCGTTGATCAAAGGATGGTTAAGGTTTCCTAGCCATGGACATGAGATGTCATTTGATAACGGGATCACATCATTAGGAGAATGATGTGATGGATAAGACCCAAACTACAAACATAGCATATGATCGTGTCAGTTTATTGCTACTGTTTTCTGCATGTCAAGTATATGTTCCTATGACCATGAGATCATGCAACTCACGGATATCGGAGGAGTTCCTTGTGTGTATCAAAAGTCGCAACGTAACTGGGTGACTATAAAGGTTCTCTACAGGTATCTCCGACGGTGTTTGTTGAGTTGGCATGGATCGAGACTGGGATTTGTTACTCCGTGTAACGGAGAGGTATCTCGGGGCCCACTCGGTAATGCAACATCACAATAAGCCTTGCAAGCAATGTGACTAATTGTTAGTTGCGGGATCTTGTATTATGGAACGAGTAAAGAGACTTGCCGGTAATGAGGTTGAACTAGGTATGGAGATACCGACGATCGAATCTCGGGCAAGTAACATACCGAAGAACAAAGGGAACGATATACGGGATTAACTGAATCCTTGACATAGAGGTTCGACCGATAAAGATCTTCGTAGAATATGTAGGAACCAATGTGGACGTCCAGGTCCCGCCATTGGTTATTGACCGTAGAGGTGTCTCGGTCATGTCTACATAGTTCTCGAACCCGCAGGGTCTGCACAATTAAGGTTCGGTGACGTTTCGGTAGTGTAGAGTTATGTATGGTGGTGACCGAAGGTTGTTCGGAGTCCCAGATGAGATCCCGGACGTCACGAGGAGCTCCGGAATGGTCCGGAGGTAAAGATTCATATATAGGAAGTCCCAGTTTGGTTTCCGGAAAAGTTTCGGGCTCATCGGTAGTGTACCGGGAGTATCGGTATTGTACCGGGAGTGCCGGTAGTGTACCGGAGGACCTCCGGGAGGGGTATTTCGACCCCAAGAGGTCCATGGGCTTTGGGAGAATAATAACCAGCCCTTAGTGGGCTGGGAAAACAGCCACAAAGGCTCATGGCGCAGGAGAGAAAGTCCTAAAGCAAAAAGTGGAAAATCAGCCAATAGGAGGCAATCCTACTCCAACTAGGATTGGAGGTGAAGTAGGATTGCTCCCACCTCCTATTTCGGCCGACCCAAAGGCCTTGGATGCCTCTCCTCTCCTCTCCTCCTATATATACTAGTGGATTGGGTGGTTTTTGGATAGAATTTCCGGCCACGTGCTACCCGTTTCACCGGTGCACAGTTTCTCCTCTAGATCAGTTTTCCGCAGCGCTTAGGCGAAGCCCTGCCGGAATCACTCCACCACCATCACCGGAGCGCCGTCACGCTGCCGGTGAACTCTCTCTCCTCTCCACCTCCTCTTGCTGGATCAAGATGGTGGATATCGTCATCAAGCTGCACGTGTGCTGAACGCGGAGGTGCCGTCCGTTCGGCGCTAGATCGGAAGGACTGTGATCAAGATCGCGAGACGGTTCGTGATGAGATCGCGGAACGGATCGTGATGAGTTCGCGGGATAGATCGTGATCAAGATCGTGAGACGGATCGTGATGAGATCGCGGGACGGATCGTGATGAGTTCACGGGACGGATCGTGATTGGATCGCGGGACGGATCGTGATGAGATCGCGGGACGCTCGGCGATTTGGATCGCGAAGATGTTCGACTACACCAACCGCGTTTCTTAACGCTTCCCGCTTAGCGATCTACAAGGGTACGTAGATCCACTCTCCCTCTTGTAGATGCTCATCACCATGGATAGGTTTGCGTGTGCGTAGGAAAATTTTTGTTTCCCATGCGACGTTCCCCAACACTTCTTACCTTTGGTATAGCTTAAAAAATTCCCCTAAGGCAACAACGTGTACATCAAATTCCAGTTGCTTATCAACTGCGGCCATCGGAGGGGGCTTCTTACCGATGGGTATTGCTTATCTCACCCAAATGGTCGGCTTTATGCCACTTCCGGTTACTTATTAACCGCGGTTGTCGAAGGGGGCTTCTTACCGTCGGGTTCGCTTATCTCACCCTAACAACCGGCGTTTACACCAAAAATAGTTGTGGAAGGAGGCTTCTTGCCCTTGGGTATAGCTTACATAAACCCTTCACACAGTCGGCTAGTACAATTACTAGTCGCGGCTGTCAAATGGATGCTTCTTGCCATAATGTATAGCTTACATAAAACCATCGGCAGCCGGCCCTATTCAACATTGGCTGATTGGAGGAGGCTTCTTGCCTTCGGGTATAGCTTACATTACCCTCCAACAGCAGGCTTTTTGAGCCACGGTTGTCAGTAGAGGCTTCTTACCTTTGGTATAGCTTACATAAACCTATTGACAACCGGTGTTGGAATACAATGGATATATTTGCTGTTAAAAGGAGGCTTCTTACCATCATGGTACAGCTTACATCACCCTTCGTGCAGCCGATTGTAGGCCGCTTCAAGTTCATCAACAGTTGCCGTTGTCAATAGAGGCTTCCTACCGTCAGGTATAGCTTACATATATCCTAAGACAACCGGCTCTTAAAAGAAATTATTTGCAAGGGCGACTCATGTTACCTTGAAAAGTTGCTGGCTTTAGGCCGCTTTCGGCTCTTCATTAGCCACGGTTGTCAGTAGAGGCTTCTTACCTTTGGTATAGCTTACATAAACCTATTGACAACCGGTGTTGGAATACAATGGATATATTTGCTGTTAAAAGGAGGCTTCTTACCATCATGGTACAACTTACATCACCCTTCGTGCAGCCGGTTGTAGGCCGCTTCAAGTTCATCAACAGTCGCCGTTGTCAATAGAGGCTTCCTACCGTCAAGTATAGCTTACATATATCCTAAGACAACCGGCTCTTAAAAGAAATTATTTGCAAGGGAAACTCATGTTACCCTGAAAAGTTGCTGGCTTTAGGCCGCTTCCGGCTCTTCATTAGCCACGGTTGTCAATGGAGGCTTCTTACATTGGAGTACAACTCATATTACCCTACGACAACCGGTCATCAACAGAGCTTATAAGACTCGGAGTCATGCTACTCCGGTTGACATCTCACAGGTGGATTATTCAAGGGGCGCTTCCCACCTCCAGATAAACATGCCGGCTTATAAAAGCCGGATCAGAGCAAGATTATGAGAAAGGAGCAATGTCATGAAAGGTATGAACATCTCCGGGTTGAGCTTCGTCAAGCCACCCTCACAACAATGCAGAATATATTCTGTATTATTTATTTTTTGCAGGTATTATCTCTTAAGATGAGCTGCCATTAAGTGTTTGGCAAGAGCAAATGGATCTTTTAATAGCCAACATGGCTGGATCTTCATGGTTATCATAACCAGTGTTAAATGATTGGGATTTTTAAGCCAGTTCGGAGAAATTTATTATTTTTCAAGAGTCTCCCTATCAGATATAATGTCGTGTCATCTAATTGACCGGCTCTCGGATTTCTTCAATTGTGCTCTGTAGTAATCTGCAACACTCATGGATTTCTCTAAATATATATTTGCCGGGTTGCACCGCAACCACGAGCAGGAATTTTATGTCAAAGACAAAGGAATTATTCAAGGATATTCATTCCGGATTATATTACAACCACGGTCAAAGATTCATTCAACAAATTGTGGTGAGTCATATTACTCTCACATAGTCTCGAGTCGCCGCAGGCAGACGACCCGGCACTTGGGGGCTACATTATTCAAAGTCCAAGTTTATATCAATTATGCAAGTCCCATGTCGCTGCAAGCATGCACCACGACACTTGGGGGCTAATGCAAGCCAGATTTCAAATTATTACATTGTCAACAAGACCCTATTATCTCAAAGAGATGACCCGACCCTTCTATATTTTCTCAAGAATATGAGCCGGCCTTTCTATATTTTTATAAGTCCCAGCCCAGTAAATTCTTACTAACCCGGCACTTGGGGACTACATCGCTCAGATCAAATTTTCTGAAGCCCCAAGTCGCCGCAGGCGTGCGACCCGGCACTTGGGGGCTACAGTATTCAGCTGTTCCAAACAGATTAAGAGAGTCAAATTGAAGACCCGGCACATCACATTTTGGTAAGCCGGCCCTTGGGGGCTACACCCGTCGAAGCTTTCTTATGAGCCGGCTCTTGGGGGCTACACCCGCTGAAACATTATAAGATATAAAGCAATTATAAGTCTCAGGTTGCTGCAGGCAAGACAACCCGACACTTGGGGGCTACATAGTCCAAAATGATATTTGAAGCACCAAGTTATCATGGATAATCTTGGAGCTTGGGGGCTACAGGTAATATGGACATATCAAGAACTTTTGAGGACGATTGTCAAGATTTTAATTATGGAGTTGAGCTATTAGACCCGGTGTCTTCAACTTTAATGACCCGACATCATCAATGATTGTAACCCAGCGGGTATCACCCGCCAAAGAGCATTGGAAGCCAACTCAATGGCATATGGGTATTCTATTCTCAATATTTTTCGAAGGACATTGACAAGCAAGATGGTTATCAAGACGACTCATTCATATGCAGAAAACACCCGGATTTCTGAGGAGTTGTTTTATAAGCCGGCCGAAGAGCCGGCCACTTAACATATTTGTTATTCTATTTCAGGAGCTTAGCATGAATAAATTCAAGCTAACCTGGGGGCTAATGTCAGGGATATACCCCGCGGTATGACCCGACCTGGCGACTCACAGGAGACCCGTTAAGGACATGACATCTTATACATGACCCGGCTGGCGGATCGTAGATGACCAAGGCCTAAGACCCGGTGGGTGAGCCGACGCCAGGCGGCTCACGAAATAAGACCCGGTGGGTGAGCCGGTGCCAGGCGGCTCACGAGACAAGACCTGGCGGGTGAGAGAGGCGCCAGGCGGTTCACAAGAGAAGGCCCGAAGAGAGAAGGATTCCATTAAAGGAAATAAGACCCGGAGTAGGATTCGTGAGAGACGAGTCCTAATCCTACTCTAGTAGGACTCTATTTGTAAATCTACCCTCTCCACTTATATAAGGAGGGGTAGAGCACCCCTAGAGGCATAGATTCTCAAGGGACACAAGTCCACAAGTTTAGACAACACAAGTTAGAGATAGAGAGATTAGAGGCTCTCATGATTAGAGGTAGCGATTAGCACCCTTGTAACCGAGAGATCTTCATCATCATCAATATCGGACAAGCAGGATGTAGGCTTTTACCTCGACTTGAGGGGCCGAACCTGGGTAAAACTCCATGCCTTCTCGATTCCGATCAACCCCTTCAAGCCGCCACATTGTTGCGTCTCGCCCCGAACCTAAGTCTGTTGACCCGGACATCTGCCATGACAAAACCACGACACAACCCCTTTATCGCGTTGGGTGCAAGAGTTTGATTGTTTGTGTAGGTGCATCCATTGGTGACTTGCTTGTTCCTCCTACTGGATTGATACCTTGGTTCTCATCAACTGAGGGAAATACTTATCTACTTCATTGCATCACCCTTTCCTCTTCAAGGGAGAACCAACACAAGCTCAAGAGGTAGCAAGAAGGATTTCTGGCGCCGTTGCCGGGGAGGATACATAGCAAGTCAAGACAAGAACTTTCCCGTCAACTTGCCATTTCTGGCGCCATTGCCGAGGAGGATACACATCAAGCCTACCAAGTACCCGTCACAAACTCATCTCTTGCATTTACATTATTTTCCATTTGCCTCTCGTTTTCCTCTCCCCCACTTATAAAACAATTTTCAGAAAATCCAAAAAGATTTTCCTTTTTATTCGCCCTTCTTCCGTTCGCCTTTTCGTCACTATGTTTGCTTGTGTTGCCATGTGCCTTCTATTTGCTTGCATCTTCGCTTGCTAAAAATCTATTGATATGGATCCTCATCCAATTCTAATATTTTCAACAGACCAAATTATGATGAACCAATTTCTAGTGAGTTGGGTGCACTTGATTATCTCTATGAAGTTTTGCTTGAAAATCATGAAAATTTTGATGAAGTGTTGAAACAAGAAAATTTATAGGGTGATTCATGATATCTCGTTGAATGAAAAGCATGATTGCCATGTTGTTAGTATGAATTCTCTGAATATCCATGATGCTAATGATATGCAAAACCACAAGCTTGGGGATGCTATGCTTGATGAAGATGATATTTTTTGTTCCCCAAGTTTTGGTGATGACACGTATGATATAATTGATCATGAAATGAATGCTTTGTGTGATAGTTATATCATGAGATTCCTTCATGATGCTACTGAAAATTATTATAGGGGAGGAACATATGCTTGTAGGAATTGCAATAATATCAAGTTTCCTCTCTATGTGTTCAAAGTTTTGAAGTTATGCTTGTTTTGCCTCCCTATGCTAGTTGATTCTTGTTTCCATAAATTGTTTGCTCACAAAATCCCTATGCATACAAAGTGGGTTAGACTTAAATGTGCTTTTCATGATATTCATGATGCTTTCTTGCATATTTTGATTACTTTTTTTATTTGAGCATCATTGAAATCATTATGCCTAGCTAGGGGCGTTAAACAATAGCGCTTGTTGGGAGGCAACCCAATTTTATTTTTGTGTTCTGTTTATGCTTATGTTTTTGAGTGTTTACCACATTATTAATTCTGTAGTAATTGTGTTTTGATGTTTTAATTAGTGTTTGATCCAAGTAAAACCTTTGGGGTGATCTATGGTAGTTGTTGATTTGATCTTGCTGAAAAATAGAAACTTTTGCGCTCAGTACAGGAATTTTCTATTTTTTTCGGAGCGTCGAATGAGTCTGAAATTTTTACAAAAGATTTATATATAAATTTCTAAGGTTTTCCTAATGTTTCAGAATTTATTTGGTTACATAAGTATATGAAGTTTTCAGATTGCTACAGAATGTTCTGTTTTTGACAGGTTCTGTTTTCTTTGAGTTGTTTGCTTATTTTGATGAATCTATGGATTGTATCATGGGGTATGAACCATGGAGAAGTTAGAATACAGTAGGTATAACACCAATATAAATAAAGAATTAGTTCATAGCCATACCTAAAGTGGTGATTTATTTTCATATAGTAATGGATCTCACGAGTTTTCTGTTATGCTTTGTGTTGTGAAGTTTTCAAGTTTTGGGTAAAGATTAGATGGACTATGGAATAAGGAGTGGAAACAGACTAAGCTTGGGTATTCCCAAGTCAACCCAAGTCACATTCAATGATTCCAAAAAGCCTAAGATTGGGGATTCCCCGGAAGGCGTCCCCTCTTTCGTCTTCAATCCATCGGTAATTTTACTTGAGGCTATATTTTTATTCACCACATGATATGTGTTTTGCTTGGAGCGTCTTGTATGATATGAGTATTTGCTTCTTAGTTTGCCACAATCATCCTTGCTGCACACATCTTTTGAGATATACACATTGAATCTTGAATTTGTTAGAATACTCTATGTGCTTCACTTATATCTTTTGAGTAGGCAATTTTGCTCTATGTGCTTCACTTATATTTTTTAGAGCACGGTGGTGTTTGCGTTTTATAGAAATAACTGAACTCTCGTACCTCACTTATATTATTTTGAGAGTCTCTAAACATCATGGTAATTGGTCTAGGTTATGAATTTAGTCCTAATATGATAGGCATCCAACAGGGATATAATAAAAACTTCCATATTAAGTGCATTGAGTATTTTTAAGAAGTTTGATTCCTTGCATAAAGTTTTGAGATACAAAGATGGTAATGTTAAGAGTCATGTTAGGAAGTAATTGTGATTTGGTAAAAATACTTGTGTAAAGTTTTGTGATTCCCGTAGCATGCACGTATGGTGAACCGTTATGTAAGGAAGTCAAAGCATGATTTGTTTATAGATTGTCAACCTTTGTGTGAGGGCCGGGAGCGTGCGACGGTTAACTCCTACCAACCTCTCCCCTAGGAGAATGCGTTTAATACTTTGCTTCAATTACTAATAGACTTTTGCAATAAGTATGTGAGTTCTTTATGACTAATGTTGAGTCCGTGGATTATACACACTCTCACCCTTCCACATTTGCTAGCGTCTCTAGTACCACGCAACTTTTGCTAGTACAACAAACACCTTCCTCAAAACATTCACCGTATATCTTTCCTCAAAATAACCATCATACCTACCTATTATGGAATTTCATAGCCATTCCGAAATATATTGCCATGCAACTTCCACCGTTTCCTTTTATGACTTGGACCATCACTTCCATATTGCATATAGAGTCATATTTTGTCATAGGTATCAAGTTGTAATTTTATTTTGAGTTGTAAGTAAATAAAAGTGTGATGATTATCATTATTAGAGCATGTCTCATATGAGGAAAGGATGATGGAAGCTATGATTCCCTCACAAGTGGGGATGAGATTCCGGACTTTATAAAAAAATAAAAGAGGCTAGCGAAGCCCATATAAAAAATAAATAAAACAGGCCTTATATGCCCACCAAGAAAAGAGAAAATAAAAAAATGAGATAAAAGAGAGAAGGGACATTGCTACTATCTTTTTCCACACTTGTGCTTCAAAGTAGCACCATGATCTTCATGATAGAGAGTCTCCTATTTTGTCAATTTCATATACTAGTGGGAATTTTTCTTTATACAACTTGGCTTGTATATTCCAATGATGGGCTTCCTCAAATTTCTCTAGGTATTCATGAGCAAGCAAGTTGGATGCACACCCACTTAGTTTCCTCTTGAGCTTTCATACACTTATAGCTCTAGTGCATCCGTTGCATGGCAATCCCTACTCACCCACATTGATATCTATTAATGGGCATCTCCATAGCCTATTCATATGCCTAGTTGATGTGAGACTATCTTCTCCCTTTCCTTAACAACCTCCACCATGTTTTATTCCAAATATAGTGCTATATACATGGCTCACACTAATGTATTGTGTGAGAGATGAATTTTTTTGAGAAAATAAAGGTGTGAAAACAATTTCTTGACTTGTGATCGGAGTTGTGCATGATATAAATACTTTGTGTGGGGAAGATGGAGCATAGCCAAACCATATGATATTGTAGGGATAACTTTCTTTTGCCATTACATTTTGAAGAGATACAATTGCTTTGCTAGTATGCCTGAAATGTTATTGTTTTTATATCAATATTAAGCTTTTGTTTTGAGTCTTACGGATCTGAATATTCATGCGACAATAGAGAATATTACATGGATAAATATGTTAGGTAGCACTCCACATCAAAAATTCTGTTTTTAAAATTTACCTACTCGAGGACGGGCAGAAATTAAGCTTGGGATGCTGATACGTATCCAACGTATCCATAATTTTTGATGATGGCATGCTATTATATTATCTGTTTTGGATGTTTTATATGAATTAATATGCTATTTTATATTATTTTTGGGACTAACCTATTAATCTAGAGCCTAGTGCCAGTTTCTGTTTTTCCTTGTTTCTGAGTTTTGCAGATATGAAATATTAAACGGAGTCCAAACGGAATAAAAACTTTGAAATGAATTTTTATGGATGGAAACAAATCAACCAGGCTTGGACTGCACGCCAGGGGATCTCCCAGGAGATCACAAGCGTGTTACGCACGACCACCCCCTGGCTGCGCCTAACAGGCTTGCCGTCTCCTGGCAGGTCTCCTAACCCTATTCTTTGTCCTATAAATACCAAAATATTCCCCCAACACCAGGAAGAGCCACGCAAATACTTTTCCGCCGCCCGAAGCCTCCGTTCCCGAGAGATCCAATCTTGGAGCCTTTTCCGATAATCTTCCGGAGGGGGTTTCGATCACGGAGGGCATCCACATTAACTCCATTGCCCCTCCGATGATGCATGAGTAGTCCACCGTAGACCTACGGGCCCATAGCTAGTATCTAGATGGCTTCTTCTCTCTCTTTGATTTTCAATACCATGTTCTTCATGATCTTCATGGGGATCTATCCGATGTAATCTTCTTTTGTGGTGTGTTTGTCAAGATCCGATGAATTGTGAGTTTATGTTCAGATTATCCATGAATCTTATTTGAATCTTCTCTGAATTCTTATATGCATGATTTCATATCCTTGTAAGTCTCTTCGAGTTATTGGTTTGGTTTGGCCAACTAGATTGGTAATTCTTGCAATGGGAGAAGTGCTTGGTTTTGGGTTCAATCTTGCGGTGTCCTCACCCAGTGACATAGTAGGGGTAGCGAGGCACTGATACGTCTCCAACGTATCTACTTTTCCAAACTCTTTTGCCCTTGTTTTGGACTCTAATTTGCATGATTTCAATAAAACTAACCCGGACTGACGCTGTTTTCAGCAGCACTGCCATGGTGTTGTTTTTGTGCAGACATAAAAGTTCTCGGAATGACCTGAAAACTTACGAGGAGTTTTTGTGGAATATATAAAAAATACCAGAGGAAGAATCAACCGGAGGGGAGGTGCCAGTGGGCCACGAGCCCAGGAGCCGCGCCCCCCTAGGCCGCGCCTGGCAGGCTCGTGGGGCCCACGTGGCTCCTTTGGCCCCCATCTTCTCCTATATGAAGGGTTTCGCCACAGAAAAAATAAATCTAGAGTTTTCGGGAGGAGACGCCTCCGCCACGAGGCGAAACTTGAGCAGAACCAATCTAGACCTCCGATAGGGCTGTTCTGCCGGGGAAACTTCTCTCCCGGAGAGGGAAATCGTCGCCATCGTCATCACCAACACTCCTCTCATCGTAGGGAACTTATCTCCATCAACATCTTCATCAGCACCATATCATATCCAAACCCTAGTTCATCTCTTGTATTCAATCTCCGTCTCGCAACTCCGATTGGTACTTGTAAGGTTGCTAGTAGTGTTAATTGCTCATTGTAGTTGATTCTAGTTGGTTTGTTTGGTGGAAGATCATATGTTCAGATCCTTAATGCTATTCAATACCTCTATAATCATGAACATAATTATGCTTTGGGACTAGTTATGTTTGTTCCTGAGGACATGGGATAAGTCTTGCTAATAGTAGTCATGTGAATTTGGTATTCATTCGATATTTTGATGCGTTGTATGTTGTCTCTCCTCTAGTGGTGTTATGTGAATGTCGACTACATGACACTTCACCATTATTTGGGCCTAGGGGAAGGCATTGGGAAGTAATAAGTAGATGATGGGTTGCTAGACTGACAGAAGCTTAAACCCTAGTTTATGCATTGCGTCGTAAGGGGCTGATTTGGATCCACTAGTTTAATGCTATGGTTAGACTTTGTCTTAATTCTTCTTTCGTAGTTACGGATGATTGCGAGAGGGGTTAATCATAAGTGGGATGTTTGTCCAAGTAAGGACAACACCCAAGCACCGGTCCACCCACATATCAAACTATCAAAGTAGCGAACGCGAATCATATGAACATGATGAAAACTAGCTTGACAGTAATTCCCATGTGTCCTCGGGAGCACTTTAATTTATATAAGAGTTCATTCAGGCTTGTCCCTTGATACAAAAGGGATTGGGACATATTGCTGCACCTTTGTTACTATTGTTACTCGCTACCCGTTACAAATTATCTTATCATACAACTATCTGTTACCGACTATTTCAGTGCTTGCAGAGAATACCTTACTGAAAACCGCTTATCATTTCCTTCTTCTCCTCGTTCGGTTCAACACTCTTACCTATCGAAAGGACTACGATAGATCCCCTATACTTGTGGGTCATCAAGACTCTTTTCTGGAGCCATTGCCGGGGAGTGAAGCGCCTTTGGTAAGTGGAATTTGGTAAGGAAACATTTATATCGTGTGCTGAAATTTATCGTCACTTGTCACTATGGAAACTAATCCTTTGAAGAGCTTGTTCAGGGTATCTTCACCTCGACCGGAAGCACAAAGAGTTGCTCCTCAACCTACTGCACCTGCTGAAAATATTTATTATGAGATTCCTTCGGGTATGCTAGAGAAACTATTGGCTAATCCTTTCACAGGAGATGGAACATCACATCCCGACTTGTATCTAATCTATGTAGATGAGGTTTGTGGTTTATTTAAGCTTGCAGGTTTGCCCGAGGACGAGGTCAAGAAGAAGGTCTTTCCCTTATCTTTGAGGGATAAAGCATTGACATGGTATAGGCTATGTGATGATACTGGATCATGGAACTACAAACGATTGAAATTGGAATTTCATCAAAAGTTTTATCCTATGCATTTGGTACATCGTGATCGGAATTATATCTATAATTTTTGGCCTCGTCATAGAGAAAGTATCGCTCAAGCTTGGGGGAGGCTTAAGTCAATGTTATATTCATGCCCCAACCATGAGCTCCCTAGAGAGATTATCATTATGAACTTTTATGCTCGGCTTTCTCATGACAATCGCACCATGCTCGACACTTCTTGTATCGGTTCTTTCATGAAGAGAGCTATTGACTTCAGATGGGATTTATTGGAAAGAATTAAACACAATTATTAAGATTGGGAGTTTGATGAAGGTAATGAGTCAAGTATGAATCTTAAGTTCGATTGTGTTAAATCTTTTGTAGAGACAAATACGTTTCGTGATTTTAGCGCTAAACATGGACTTGACTCTGAGATAGTAGCTTCTTTATGCGAATCATTTGCCACTCATGTCAATCTCCCTAAGGAGAAGTGGTTTAAATATCATCCTCCTATAGAAGTTAATGAAGCTAAACCTGTTCCAGTTGAAGAGAAGGTAATTGCTTATAATGATTCTATTGGTCCTACTGCTTACATTGAGAAACCACCTTTCCCTGTTAGAATAAAGGATCATGCTAAAGCTTCAACTATGATACGTAAGGGTTACATTAGAACACCTACACCCCCTGAGCAAATTAAAGTTGAACCTAGTATTGCTATTTTTAAGGATCTCTTGGCCGATAATGTTGATGGGCATGTTATTCAATTTCGTGAAGCCTCTGCTAGAATTGCTAAACCTCATGCTAGAGACAAACATAAACCTGTAGTTGGCATGCCTGTTGTTTCTGTTAAGATAGGAGATCATTGTTATCATGGTTTATGTGATATGGGTGCTAGTGTTAGTGCAATACCCCAATCCTTATATAATGAAATTAAAGATGAAATTGCACCTGTCGAGATGGAATGTATTGATGTTACTATTAAACTTGCTAATAGAGATACTATCTGCCCTGTGGGAATTGTTAGAGATGTTGAAGTCTTGTGTGGTAAAACTAGTATCCTACTGATTTTCTCGTTCTTGCTACCACACAAGATAGCTTTTGTCCCATCATATTTGGTATACCTTTCCTCAGTATTGTTAATGCTCAAATTGATTGTGAGAAACAGACTATTACTGTTGGCTTTGAAGGCGTGTCACATGAATTTAATTTTTCTAAGTTTGGTAGGCAACATCATGAAAAAGAACTGTCTAATAAGGATGAAATTATTGCTCTTGCTTCTATTGCTATGCCTCCTACAGATCCTTTAGAGCAATACTTGCTTGAACATGAAAATGATATGCATATGGATGAAAGGAATGAGATAGATAGAATTATCTTCGAACAACGTCCTATCCTTAAGAATAATTTGCCTGTTGAATTACTTGGAGATCCACCTCCACCAAAGGGTGATCCTGTGTTTGAGCTTAAACAATTACTTGATACTCTTAAGTATGCTTATCTTGATGAAAAAGAGATATATCCTATTATTATTAGTGCTAACCTTTCAGAGCATGAAGAAAAGAAATTATTAAAAACTCTAAGGAAGCACCGTGCTACTATTGGATATACTCTTGATGATCTTAAAGGCATTAGTCCCACTCTATGCCCGCACAAAATTAAAATTGATCTTGATTCCAAACCAGTTGCCGATCCCCAACGAAGACTGAATCCTAAGCTGAAAGAGGTGGTAAGAAAAGAAATACTAAAGCTCCTGGAAGCAGGTATTATTTACCCTGTTGCTCATAGTGATTGGGTAAGTCCCGTGCATTGTGTCCCTAAGAAGGGAGGTATTACCGTTGTTCCGAATGATGAAGATGAATTGATCCCACAAAGAATTGTTACTGGCTATAGGATGGTAATTGATTTTAGGAAATTGAATAAAGCTAATAAGAAAGATCATTACCCTCTACCTTTTATTGATCAAATGCTAGAAACATTGTCTAAACATACACACTTTTGCTTTCTAGATGGCTATTCTGGTTTCTCCCAAATACCTGTTTCACAATCTGATCAGGAGAAAACCACTTTTACTTGCCCTTTCGGTACCTTTGCTTATAGACGTATGCCTTTTGGTTTATGTAATGCACCTGCAACTTTTCAAAGATGTATGATGGCTATATTATCTGGTTTTTGTGAAAAAATTGTTGAGGTCTTCATGGATGATTTCTCCGTTTACGGATCTTCTTTTGATGATTGCTTGAGCAACCTTGATCGAGTTTTGTAGAGATGTGAAGATACTAACCTTGTCTTGAATTGGGAGAAGTGCCACTTTATGGTTAATGAAGGCATTGTCTTGGGACATAAGATTTCTGAAAGAGGTATTGAAGTTGATAAGGCTAAAGTTGATGCCATTGAGAAAATGCCATGCCCTACAAACGTTAAAGGTATAAGAAGTTTCCTTGGTCATGCTGGTTTCTATAGAAGGTTCATTAAAGACTTCTCTAAGATTTCTAGGCCTCTCACTAATCTCTTGCAAAAAGATATTCCATTTGTTTTGATGATGATTGTGAAGAAGCATTTGAAATACTCAAGAAGGCCTTGATAACTACACCTATTGTTCAACCACCTGATTGGAACCTACCTTTTGAAATTATGTATGATGCTAGTGATTATGCTGTTGGTGCTGTCCTAGGACAAAGAGTTGATAAGAAATTAAATGTTATTAATTATGCTAGTAAAACTCTAGACAGTGTCCAAAGAAATTATGCTACTACTGGAAAAGAATTTTTAGCAGTTGTGTTTGCATGTGATAAGTTCAGACCTTATATTGTTGATTCTAAAGTTACTATTCACATTGATCATGCTGCTATTAAATATCTCATGGAAAAGAGAGATGCTAAACCTAGACTTATTAGATGGGTTCTCTTGCTACAAGAATTTGATTTGCATATCGTTTATAGGAAGGGTGCTGAGAACCCCGTAGCAGATAACTTGTCTAGGTTAGAGAATGTTCTTGATGACCCACAACCTGTTGATGATAGCTTTCCTGATGAACAATTGAATGTTATCAATGCTTCACGCAGTACACCATGGTATGCTGATTATGCTAATTATATTGTTGCTAAATATATACCACCTAGCTTCACGTACCAACAAAAGAAAAAGTTCTTTTATGATTTGAGACATTACTTTTGGGATGATCCTCACCTGTATAAAGAAGGAGTAGATGGTATTATTAGATGTTGTGTACCTGGGCATGAACAGGGACAGATCCTATAGAAGTGCCACTCCGAGGCTTACAGAGGACACCACGCTGGAGATAGAACTTCACACAAGGTACTGCAATCCAGTTTTTATTGGCCTACTCTCTTTAAGGATGATCGTAAGTTTGTCTTGTCTTGTAATGAATGTGAAAGAATAGGTAATATTAGTAAACGTTAGGAAATGCATATGAATTATTCACTTGTTATTGAACCATTTGATGTTTAGGGTTTTGATTATATGGGACCTTTTCCAAAGTCTAATGGGTATACACATATTCTAGTTGCTGTTGATTACGTTACTAAGTGGGTTGAAGCTATTCCAACTAGTAGTGTTGATCATAACACCTCTATTAAGATGCTTAAATAATTTATTTTCCCTAGATTTGGAGTCCCTAGATATTTAATGACTGATGGTGGTTCACATTTTATTCATGGTGCTTTCCGTAAAATGCTTGCCAAGTATGATGTCAACCATAGAATTGCATCTCCTTATCATCCTTAGTCTAGTGGTCAAGTAGAGTTAAGTAATAGAGAAATTAAATTAATTCTACAAAAAGACTGTTAATAGGTCTAGGAAGAATTGGTCTAAGAAACTTGATGATGCACTGTGGGCTTATAGAACTGCTTATAAGAATCCCACGGGCATGTCTCCTTATAAAATGGTTTACGGTAAAGCATGTCATTTACCTTTTGAGCTAGAGCATAAGGCTTATTGGGCACTCAAAGAGCTCAACTTTGATTTCAATCTTGCTCATGAGAAGAGATTACTTGATATTAGCTCACTTGATGAATGGAGAACTCATGCATATGAGAATTCCAAGTTGTTTAAAGAGAAAGTTTAAAGGTGGCATGATAAAAGGATACAAAAACGTGAGTTCAATGTAGGTGACTATGTCTTGCTATACAATTCTCGTTTAAGATTTTTTGCAGGCAAGCTTCTCTCTAAATGGGAAGGTCCTTATATTGTTGAAGAAGTATATCGTTCCGGTGCCATCAAAATCAACAACAAGGAGGGCACTTTTCTGAGAGTTGTGAATGGGCAAAGAATCAAGCATTATATCTCAGGTACTCCCATAAATGTAGAAAGCAATATAATTAATACCATAACCCCGGAGGAGTACATAAGGGATGTTTACCAGCCTGTTTCAGACTCCGAAAACGAAGAGGTATGTGATACGGTATTTCCTATACCTACTGTCAAGATGAGATATGATATACTTATTATTGGGGATATGCATATTCCCGTTGAGGTAACCTAGTGATGTTCCAAAAATTCTCCGGTTTCATGTGATTCGAAAAAGTTTGTCAAGGAGACTTGATCAACCTCATTGATGGATTTCTTTTGATGACCATGAGAGGGATGAATCTAGAAGTCACAACCTTCTGTTCCCAACTTCTACTTTCTGTTATTTAATAGAAAAATAATAAATATAGCATTCATTTTCCTGCCTTACATTATTTCGCCCTCTTCATAGGTAGATGCATTAATGGTAAGCATAACCATAGCCACCTATGCGCACCTGACCTCAGTATACTTAAGAGTGCAGTAACAGGTGATAGAAGTTTTAACATGGGAGCCTTAATTGCTAGGAGACTAAATAACAATGCTAATGCAGGAGATTTATTTGGTGGGATCTATGCCACCCGCCTTGCTAATTATTTTAAAATACCCATCCAGACAGGAGATCCCCTGCTGCACAGTGCTTTCCTTGATCGTGCTACTATGATACGCTTTCAGTTCCTTGAGAGGAGCAATGAGTCCCTCTTGTACCGGCTAATATTTGATCGACAACATGTTTTCCATATTACTCTTCCTGCTCCTGCCTTCTTTGATTTTTAGGGACAACAAATATATTACATAACTAGAAGCGAGGCAGAGGAGTATGAGAGAGAAGTGAAGGTTGCTCACCTTCGTGAGGCAGCTATTCAGGCGGTAGCTGTCGCGTCCCAGTACAACCCCCATTATGATTTTGGATATTACCCCGGAGCTGGTTACTTCCTCCTTGGGAGTAGACCAACTTAGGCCAAAAGCCTAAGCTTGGGGGAGTACGTGTTTCTCACCGACTTTATATTCATGTTCACACATTCACTTTGATAGTCGGTGTTCACACTTTTTCATTATATCATCCATGCTAGTTTATTTTCTTTTCTCGCATTCTTCTTGTGTGTTTGGTTAACTTGAGAAAATCCAAAAAATTTAAAAATGAGAAAAAAACAAAAAAATTTAGTTGTAACTTTACATTCTTGCATGCTCAGTAGTCACTAAAAAGAAAACCCAAAAAGATTTTCCCATTCTTCTTTTGCTTGTTGGGAGCCTTCCCGTGTAAATAGTTTTCTTTTTCTTTGGGTCAAGGTAGAAGACCATGATTAAAATGATTAGTGGCTCTTATATGCATTATTGTTCATCTGTCAAAGAGCCATATTACCTCGTCTTCTCCTTTGAGTTTGCTTGCAGATTCCAGCTTAGTCCAATGCACGAACACTCTTATTATTATTCACATCATTCGGTCGTGCGAGGCAATAATGATGATATATGATGAAGTGACTGAGCCTGGAAAAGCTGGTATGTACTCGGCCTATTTTGTTTTTGTAAATATGGCTAGCTCATCGTTCCTAATTCAGCATTGTTATGAGAGAAACATGTTTGTAGTGACAACTTAGAGATCATCATTTCTTATGCCATGCTTAATCAGCTAGGAGCTTATAATGGTTTGTCTTGGATGCCAACATGAATTTTAAAATGATTGTGATGTAGTATGATAGGATGGTATCCTCCTTTGAATGATTCTAGTGGCTTGACTTGGCACATGTTCACGCATGTAGTTGAAACAAAATCAACATAGCCTCCACGATATTCATGTTCATGGTGATTTATATCCTACTCATGCTTGCACTCAATGTTGGTTAATCTCAATGCATGTTGATGACTGTTGTCGCTCTCTAGTTGGTCACTTCCCAGTCTTTTGCTAGCCTTCACTTGTACTAAGCGGGAATACTACTTGTGCGTCCACTTCCTAAACCCAAAGTTGTTCCATATGAGTCCACTATACCTACCTATATGCGGTATTTACCTGCCGTTCCAAGTAAATTTGCATGTGCCATTCTCTAAACCTTCGAATAATAATCTGTTTTGTATGCCTGAACCGCTCATGTTGTGACAAGGAGCGGTCAATATCTTCCATGCTAGGCGTGTTATCCTTGATATGTGTGTATTCACTATCACTCACAAGAAAGGGGCCGGTAATCGGAATGCCCAGTTCCATGCTCAAATCAAATAAAAATATAATTGCAAACAAAACTCCCCCTGGATTGTAGATGGTATGGACGGCACCCGAGGATTCGGCTAGTCGTGGAGTGTGATTGATCGGTGGTTGGGGAGTCAGAACTTTACTATTTTGTTTGGGAACCGCCTATAATATGTGTAGCATGGAAGATGGTGAAAACTCTTGGTCATCGCATTGACAATGAAAGCATGCCACCCCAAAATTATTTGTCTCTGTTTTAAAAAGCTTGAGCTCTGGCACCTCTGCAAATCAATGCTTCCCTCTTCGAAGGGCCTATCTATTTACATTTCTGTTGAGTCATCCTCTTCTTATTAAAAGCACCAGCTAGGGAGCACCTCCGTCATTTGTATGCTTTGCTATTAATTGATATTGAGTATGATTATAACTGGATCTTCTTTACCATGAATTACAACTTCTAGACAGCCCTTGGTCTTTGAAGGTGCTCTGCATTTATGTTTTGCGGTCTCACAAAGGGCTAAAGAGATACCATTTATTCATGTTGTATCATGATTTTTTTGATTGAAGTGTTTATGTTTGAAACTTATTATTATTGCTCGCTAGTTAATTATGCCATTGATATGAGTATACTGTGAGACCTGAATGTCATTGCTTATGTGGTTAGCTTATGATCTTGCTGAAAATCTGAATATGAGTTAGACATAATTACAACAACAAGATCGAACAGAGTTTGTAAAAGTTTTTCTTTTGTCTCTTTCAGTTTATCAACTGAATTGCTTGAGGACAACCAAGGCTTTAAGCTTGGGGGAGTTGATACGTCTCCAACGTATCTACTTTTCCAAACTCTTTTGCCCTTGTTTTGGACTCTAATTTGCATGATTTGAATGAAACTAACCCGGACCGACGCTGTTTTCAGCAGAACTGCCATGGTGTTGTTTTTGTGTAGAAATAAAAGTTCTCGGAATGACCTGAAAACTTACGAGGAATTTCTGTGGAATATATAAAAAATACCGGAGTAAGAATAAACCAGAGGGGAGGTGCCAGTGGGCCACGAGCCCAGGAGCCGCGCCCCCTAGGCCGCGCCTAGCAGGCTCGTGGGGCCCACATGGCTCCTCTGGCCCCCATCTTCTCCTATATGAATGGTTTCGCCGCAGAAAAAATCAATCTTGTGTTTTCGGGAGGAGAAGCCGCCGCCACAAGGCAGAACTTGAGCAGAACCAATCTAAAGCTCTGGCAGGGCTATTCTCTCGGGGAAACTTCTCTCCCGGAGAGGGAAATCATCGCCATCGTCATCACCAACACTCCTCTCATCGGAGGGAACTCATCTCCATCAACATCTTCATCAACACCATCTCATCTGCAAACCCTAGTTCATATCTTGTATTCAATCTCCGTCTCGCAACTCCGATTGGTACTTGTAAGGTTGCTAGTAGTGTTAATTGCTCATTGTAGTTGATGCTAGTTGGTTTGTTTGGTGGAAGATCATATGTTCAGATCCTTAATGATATTCAATACCTCTCTGATCATGAACATAATTATGCTTTGTGAGTAGTTACGTTTGTTCCTGAGGACATGGGGTAAGTCTTGCTAATAGTAGTCATGTGAATTTGGTATTCGTTCGATATTTTGATGCATTGTTGTTGTCTCTCCTCTAGTGGTGTTATGTGAATGTCGACTACATGACACTTCACCATTATTTGGGCCTAGAGGAAGGCATTGGGAAGTAATAAGTAGATGATGGGTTGCTAGAGTGACAGAAGCTTAAACCCTAGTTTATGCGTTGCGTCGTAAGGGGCTGATTTGGATCCACTAGTTTAATGCTATGGTTAGACTTTGTCTTAATTCTTCTTTCATAGTTGAGGATGCTTGCGAGAGGGGCTAATAATAAGTGGGATGTTTGTCCAAGTAAGGACAACACCCAAGCACCGGTCCACCCACATATCAAACTATCAAAGTAGCGAACGCGGATCATATAAACATGATGAAAACTAGCTTGACAGTAATTCCCATGTGTCCTCGGGAGCACTTTACTTTATATAAGAGTTCATTTAGGCTTGTACCTTGCTACAAAAGGGATTGGGCCATATTGCTGCACCTTTGTTACTATGGTTACTCGCTACCTTTTATAAATTATCTTATCATACAACTATCTGTTACCGACTACTTCAGTGCTTGCAGACAATACATTACTGAAAACCGTTTATCATTTCCTTCTGCTCCTTGTTGGGTTCGACACTCTTACTTATCGAAAGGACTACAATAGATCCCCTATACTTGTGGGTCATCAGGCACGTATTGTATTTCTGCCATCAAGGGTAACAAGATGGGGTTTTCATCATATTGCTTGAGTTTATCCCTCTACATCATGTCATATTTCTTAATGCGTTAATCTGTTCTTCATGAACTTAATACTCTAGATGCAGGCAGGAGTCCGTCGATATGTGGAGTAATAGTTGTAGATGCAGAACCATTTCGGTCTACTTGACACGGGACGTGATGCCTATATGCATGATCATTGCCTTGGATAACTACATGATTATTCACTTTTCTATCAATTGCTTGACAGTAATTTGTTTACCCACCATGATATTTTCCTTCAAGAGAGAAGCCTCTAGTGAAACCTATGGCCCCCGGGTCTACTTTACATAATATATTTTCATATCTATAAACCAAAATACCAAAAATACTTTGCTGCAATTTATTTACCTTTTACTTTCCATTCTCGTTTACATCTATCTCTATCGGATATAATCCTTGCAAATAATCATGAAGGGATTGACAACCCCTTTATAGCGTTGGGTGCAATAGTTTGATTTTTTGTGTAGGTGCATCCGTTGATGACTTGCTTGTTCCTCCTACTGGATTGATACCTTGGTTCTCATCAACAGAGGGAAATACTTTCCTACTTTGTTGCATCACCCTTTCCTCTTCAAGGAAAAACCAACGCAAGATTAAGAGGTAGCAGCGGGCAACAGTAAAAACTATCTCGAAGTACCTGGAAAGGACTAAAGAGATGTTCCTAGTATATGGAGGTGAGGAGGAGCTCTGCGTAAAGGGTTACACTGATGCTAGTTTCCTAACAGACAGGGATGATTGTCGATCGCAAGCTGGATTCGTGTATGTCTTGAATGGAGGAGTAGTGAGCTGGACGAGTTCCAAGCAAGATACGGTGGTTGACTCCACAACAGAGGCCAAATAAATTGTGGCTTGTGAAGCCGCAAAGGGAGGTGTTTGGATTCAGAAGTTCCTGGAAGATGTTGGTGTGTTCCCGGGCTGGTTGAAACCGTTGGACTTTAATTGCGATAATTCAGGTGCCATCGCACAGGCCAAGGAGACGAGACAACACCACAAGACCAGGAACATAGGCCGAAAATATCACCTGATACGAAAGCTCGTAGAGAAAGGTGATACAAATTTATGCAAGATTCATACAGATGCAAATGTTGCAGATCCGTTGACTAAACCACTCCCACAACCCAAGCATGAGGGGCATGTTAGAGCTATGGGCATTCAGTGTCTATTTGATTGAATCTCGTGCAAGTGGGAGACTGTTGGAGATATGTCCTAGAGGCAATCATGTATGATGATACACGAGTAGAAAACAGGGCATCAGTTTGGGCCGGGCCATCCCATTAGTCCCGGTTCAGTCACGAACCAGGACCAATGGGTGCGACAGTCCCGGTTCGTGAGGCGAAGGGGCCGGGCGGGCCACATGGGGCATTGGTCTTGGTTCGTCTGGAACCTTTGGTCCCGGTTCTAGACACGAAACGGGACAAACGTGCCTCGCTCCTGGCCCACAACCATTGGTCCCGGTTCGTGGCTGGAACCGGGACCAAAGGGGACAACCATTCGCCTAGTGCGAGCCCCTTTAGTCCCGGTTGGTGGCTCAAACCGGGACTAAAGGTTCATACATTTCGCATCCCACGATGTTTTGCGCTCCGAGAAATAGGCAGGATAAAGCAACTGTTCCACGGCGAGGGCTACAGTAACTTTGCCCATTTCTCTTCTTCTGCTACATTCTCCTCTCTTCTTCTCCTCCATTCTCCTCTCTTCTTCCCCATATCTTCTACCATGAATCCAATCACTCACTACGCGGAGGTTCTCGCACATGGCATGACCAATCTCGATGTCGTCTACACGAACGGCAGCACCATGGTGCCACGTTTTCTTTCCCTTTTGCATAAATGGCTTCAAGTGGTGGATGAGAAAGACAAGTTCATAGGGCTTGATCTCGAGTACATGGCCAAGTAAGAAGATGTTGCCGTCATCCAGCTATGTTTCAAGAAACATGCCATGATCTTCCAATGGGCAAGGTGAGTTTTGAGGGTTTTCTTTGATCAATTAATAATTTATAGATTATTATGAAAATTGCATAGGATAGAAATATGTTTCATTTTGAATCCTATGGGATGTTGGGAGACGTAGTAGTAAATCAAAATTTTCCTACGTTCACCAAGATCAATCTATGGATAAAACCAGCAACGAGCGGGGAGAGATTGGATCTTCATACCTTTGAAGATCGCAAAGCGGAAGCGTTGCTAGAACGCGGTTGGTGGAGTCGTACTCATAGCGATTCAGATCGCGGTCGACTCCGATCTCAGCACCGAACAACGGTGCCTCCGCATTCAACACACGTGCAGCTCGGTGACGTCTCCTACACCTTGATCCAGCAAGGAGGAAGGAGAGGTTGGGGAAGCGCTCCAACAGCAGCACGATGGTGTGGTGGTGGTGGAGCTGCATGGACTCCGGCAGGGCTTCGCCAAGCGCTACGGAGAACGAGGAGAGGGAGAGGTAGGGCTGCGCCAGAGAGGAGATGAACTCGTATGTCTTGCAGCCCTAAAACCCACCACTATATATAGGAGGAGGCGAGGGGAGGGGCTGCGCCCTAGGGTTCCACCCTAGGGACTTGCGGCAGCCCCAGATCCATCTAGGCGGTGGCAAGAGGGAGGGAGAGGAGGTGCGGCTGCCCTAGCCGCCCTAGGGTGGGCCTAGGGCCCATCTGGGGCTAGCGTTTGCCCCCTCTCTCCCCTTGCTGAGACTTGGGCCAGGCGGGAGGGGCGCACCAGCCCACCTAGGGGCTGGTTCCCTCCACCTATGGCCCATGAAGCCCTCTGGGGCCGGTGGACCCACTCGGTGGACCCCCGGAACCCTTCCGGTGGTCCCGGTACGTTACCGGTATTGCCCGAAACTCTTCCAGTGGCCAAATCCTCACTTCCTATATATCAATCTTTGTCTCCGGACCATTCCGGAGCTCCTCGTGACGTCCAGGATCTCATCCGGGACTCCGAACAACCTTCAGTAACCACGTACACTATTTCCCTATAACCCTAGCGCCATCGAACCTTAAGTGTGTAGACCCTACGGGTTCGAGAGACACGTAGACATGACCGAGACATCTCACTGACCAATAACCAACAGTGGGATCTGGATACCCATGTTGGCTCCCATGTACTCCATGATGATCTCATTGGATGAACCATGATGTCGGGGATTCAATCAATCCCGTATACAATTCCCTTTGTCTACCGGTATGATACTTGCCCGAGATTCGATCGTCGGTATCCCTATACCTTGTTCAATCTCGTTACCGGCAAGTCTCTTTACTCGTTTCATAATACATCATCCCGTGGCTAACTCCTTAGTCACATTGAGCTCATTATGATGATGTCTTACTGAGTGGGCCCAGAGATACCTCTCCGTCACACAGAGTGACAAATCTCAGTCTCGATTCGTGCCAACCCAACAGACATTTTCGGAGATACCCATAGTGTACCTTTATAGCCACCCAGTTACGTTGTGACGTTTGGCACACCCAAAGTATTCCTACGGTATCCGGGAGTTGTACAATCTCATGGTCTAAGGAAACGATACTTGACATTAGAAAAGCTTTAGCAGACGAACTACACGATCTTGTGCTATGCTTAGGATTGGGTCTTGTCCATCACATCATTCTCCTAATGATGTGATCCCATTATCAACGACATCCAATGTCCATGGTCATGAAACCGTGACATCTATTGATCAACGAGCTAGCCAACTAGAGGCTCGCTAGGGACATATTGTGGTCTATGTATTCACACATGCATTACGGTTTCTGGTTAATACAATTATAGCATGAACAATAGACAATTATCAGGAACAAGGAAATATAATAATAACCATTTTATTATTGCCTCTAGGGCATATTTCCAACATGGGAAAGATCAATATTTCTTTAAGTTTGTAGTGAAACAATTTTCCTTGTTGCAAAACGTGGGAGAACATATGTGTCATATAGTTAATTTAGGGTTTCTTCATTAATTCATAGGATATGAAAATTGCATATATATAGGATATACCAATATATATGTTCTAGTTTGAATCCTATGGCAAAGATCAATTTCTCTTAAGTTGTAGTGAAATAATTTTCGATTTTTTTATGATATTACTGTTCACCGGGCTCAGATGAGCCTGGGAGTAAAAACTCTGCATCTTCCTTTATATAGTTGCATATTATATAGTTGCATATTATAATTCTGCCGAAATATACTTGTTGCAGCAGTATTTAACATTTGTTCCATTTTAATTTGTTGATGTTGCAGTAGTGACAAGCACTGCCCAACACTCATGGACTTCCTACGCAGCGGCATACATTTTGCTAGCGTTGATGTCAGTAATGACAAGCTGAAGATGAGGCACAGCTTCGGTATTGAGATACTAGTTGGCTGCCTTATTGATATCCAGGACATATTCAGGCTTTAGTATGAGAGGACTTTGATGGTTTCTATGGCAATCGCCTTGATCGACGACTATTACGGAGATACGAAGACCAAATTCCCCCCGGCGCAGCAGAAAGAGTGGGAGAGGACCCCACTTCAGCCTATCAACCTTGAGTATGCAGCAAAAGATGGATATGTTGCATATGATTTGTACTACAATATTCAAACCGTGAACTATGGGCAGCGTCACCTCGCACCACCACCATGGGGATATTCTGATTCAGACTAGCTAGTAGTGTTCACTTGGACGAGTACTTTCAGTAATGGATATCTGAACTATTATATATATCATATCTCTCTAGCTATTATATATTTGTAGTGCTTTTCAATTTAGGTTTTTCTTAAATTCTGATTGTGGCTGAGAACAAAATGCAACAAAAAAGTGGGTTGTCATCGTTGGCAAGCACACACACCATGCCAAATTTGAATGGTGCATTTTGAACACACAAAATCCTGGAGTTCAAATAAGTTCAAAAATTTGAAATCCCTTTGTAACAGACGAGTTCTCATCCGAAACCCCGATACTTCGAAAGAGATTGCCCGTTTTTTACATGTAGTGCATCCAGTTTTTTCCGTAACCCTCTCAAGTTTTTAGCACATGCTACGTGGGTGAAATGATAATACTATGCCAACTTTCAACCTTTTTAGAGTTCATTCGTAGTGCTTTTCAATTTTAGGGTTATTTAGCTCAGAAAAATCATTAAATGCATGAAAAATATCAAATGAAGTCAGAAAGGGTTGTAAATTGATGATGTGGCTTTAAATGGTGCATTTTGAACACATGAAAAGCCTGGAGTTCAAATAAGTTCAAGAAAATGAAATGCCTTTTGTAACCAATGAGTTCTCGTCCGAAACCCCGATACTTCAAAAGAGACTGTCCGTTTTGTACACGAAGTGCATCCAGCTTTTGCCGTAACCCTCTCAACTTTTTAGCAAATGCTACGTGGGTGAAATGATGATACCATGCCAACTTTCAACCTTTTCAGAGTTCATTTGTAGTGCTTTTCAATTTCATGGTCATTTAGCTCAAAAAAATCATTAAATGCATGAAAAATATCAAATGAAGTCAGAAAGGATTGAAAATTGATGATGTGGCTTTGAATGGTGCATTTTGAACACAAGAAAAGCCTGGAGTTCAAATAAGTTCAAGAAAATGAAATACCTTTTGTAACAGACGAATTCTCGTCCAAAACCCCGATACTTCGAAAGAGACTGTCCGTTTTGTACATGAAGTGCATCCTGCTTTTGTCGTAACCCTCTCAACTTTTTAGCACATCCTATGTGAGTGAAATGATGATACCATGCCAACCTTCAACCTTTTCAGAGTTCATTTGTAGTGCTTTTCAATTTCAGGGTCATTTAGCTCAGAAAAATCAATAACTGCATGAAAAATACCAAATGAAGTCAAAAAGGGTTGAAAATTGATGATGTGGCTTTGAATGGTGCATTTTGAACACACAAAAACCTGGAGTTCAAATAATTTTAACAAAATGAAATGCCTTTTGTAACCGATGAGTTTCTGTCCGAAACCCCGATACTTAGAAAGAGATTGTCTGTTTTGTACATGAGGTGCATCCTGCTTTTGCCGTAACCCTCTCAATGTTTTAGCAAATGCTACGTGGGTGAAATGATGATACCATGCCAACTTTCAACCTTTTCAGAATTCATTTGTAGTGCTTTTCAATTTCAGGGTCATTTAGCTCAAAAAATCATTAAATGCATGAAAAATACCAAATGAAGTCAGAAAGGGTTGAAAATTGATAATTTGGCTTTGAATGGTGCATTTTGAACACACAAAAGCCTGGAGTTCAAATAAGTTCAAGAAAATGAAATGCCTTTTGTAGCCAATGAGTTTCCGTCTGAAACCCACATACTTCGAAAGAGACTATCCTTTTTGTACACGAAGTGCATCCTGCTTTTGTCGTAACCCTCTCAACTTTTTAGCAAATGCTTTGTGGGTGAAATGATGATACCACGACAACTTTCAAACTTTTCAGAGTTCATTTGTAGTGCGTTTCAAATTTCAGGGTCATTTAGCTCAAAAAATTAGTAAATGCATGAAAAATATCAAATGAAGTCAGAAAGGGTTGAAAATTGATTATGTGGCTTTGAATGGTGCATTTTGAACACACGAAAAGCCTAGAGTTCAAATAAGTTCAAGAAAATGAAATGCCTTTTGTAACCGATGAGTTTCTGTCCAAAACCCCGATACTTCGAAAGAGACTATCCGTTTTGTACAGGAAGTGCACCTAGCTTTTGCTGTAACCCTCGCAACTTTTTAGAACATGCTATGTGAGTGAAATGATGATACCATGCCAACTTTGAACCTTTTCAGAGTTCATTTGTAGTGTTTTTCAATTTCAGGGTCATTTAGCTCGGAAAATCAATAACTGCATGAAAAATACCAAGTGAAGTTAGAAAGGGTTGAAAATTGATGATGTGGCTTTGAATGGTGCATTTTGAACACACAAAAGCCTGGAGTTCAAATAAGTTCAAGAAAATGAAATGCCTTTTGTAACCGATGAGTTTCCTTCTGAAACCGCGATACTTCGAAATAGACTGTCCGTTTTGTACACGAAGTGCATCCTGCTTTTGCCGTAACCCTCTCAATTTTTCAGCACATGCTATGTGGGTGAAATGATGATACCATGCCAACTTTTCAAACTTTTCAGAGTTCATTTGTAGTGCTTTTCAATTTCAGGGTCATTTAGCTCAACAAAATCAATAACTAAAATTATAAACCTCTAGTATTTTTGAAACTAAAATTATATAAAACCTAAAAATTACCAAATTGAATATAATGTTAAAACAAAGTAATATTAAATAGCTGGAAAAATAGCAAAGAAATAACATAAAAAATAGCAAAAGTGAAAATAGATGCACTTATACTAAAATTTCGTGTATAAGGGCATCTATTTTCACTATGAGAGGAACTTGACAGGGGCTTATAAACTGGTGCTATCTCCCCTCGACTAGCGAGGTGGGACTAAACATCTGCTGCTTCCCTGCCGACCGTCGAAAAGAGACCATTGGTCCCGGTCGGTGGCACCAACCGGGACCAATACCCCCTTTCGTCCCGGTTGGTGCCCCCAACCGGGACCAAAGGGCATGTTTCCCGCCCTTTGGCTGCTGAAAACAGGGCTTTGGTCCCAGTTGGTGGCACCAACCGAGACCAATGCCCCCTTTAGTCCTGGTTGGTGCCACCAAACGGGACCAAACGTCCATGTTTCCCGCCCTTTGGGCTGTTGAAAACAGGGCTTTGGTCCCGGTTGGTGGTACCAACCGGGACTAAAGGGGGCATTGGTCCCGGTTTGTGCCACCAACCGGGACCAATGCTCCTTCTATATAACAAGCACCTAGGAAAATTCGCATTTTTCATTGCCACTTCGCCCTCGTCGCCGCCCTGAGCCCGCCGTCACCATTCCTGTCCCCGTCGCCGCCCTGAGCCCGCCGTCGCCATTCCTGTCCCCGTCGCCGCCCCATCGCCTTCCCCGCCGCCCCCGTCGCCACCCCGTCGCCTCCCCCGCCGTCCCCGTCGCCACCCCCGTCAACTCCCCCGTCGCCGCCCTGCTCCCGTTGCCGCCCTCCCCCGTCGCCTCCCTCGCCGCCCCCGTCGCCGCCCCGCCATGATCGCCGCCCCGTCGCCGTCGCCGCCCTGCCCCCGTCACCGCCCCCGCTGTGAGCCGCCGCCGCCCCCGCTGTGAGCCGCCCCCGCCCCGACTCGTTGCAATTTTTTTAAATATATGTTGATTTTTTTATATGATGAATGTTTATGTTAGATTAGTATGTTTATTTTAGCTAGATTAGTATGTGTATGTTAGATTAGTGTGTTTATGCTTTTTTTTTAAAGTAGATTAGTATGTTTATGTTAGATTAGTATGTGTATGTTGATTTTGGGTTTTATGAAAAATTAGTGATTAAACGATAAGAAAACGTTCTCATAGGAATTTGTCGACGATGCCCGGCCCACATCCTCATCGTCGAGTAGTCCACGAGAGCCTGCTTGATAGGCGCCATGTCCGGGACTGGGCTCCGCCGGGCTGGCACTGGGAGGTGCTACCTTCCCGGGCTTGTAGATTGGTGAAGAATGCAGGTATCATCATCGACCTGGACCTTCTGTGGTGGCGGTCACGCGGGTCACTTTCGGTGCGGAGGGAGCCGACAACCGCGGAGGTGGTACGTCGCCGTGTCAGGGAGGAGGACGAGCATGTCCGTCACTACATGACGGCGTTGGACGCCCGGTTTGGCAATACCTGGCAGATCCTTCAAATATCTCACTTGAGTTATGATCCCGATGGTTCCTTATCTTTGGGTGTCCACCGCCGGCGACTCAGAGACCGCTAGTGAACCGAGTTCACCGTCCTCCATTTTGGAATCTAGGATATCTGATCCGTGTTAGTTAATATTTGATGATGCATTAACTGGATTATTTGGGATGATGTATTAGTGATATAATATTCGAGGTCATTATAAATATTAATGTATTAGTGATATTTTATCGGTATAATGCGTGTGTGACTTTTGGTCTGTCGTTGCTCCTTGTGTGACTTTCATGTGTGTTCTTGATGGAGGAATCCCGACTGTTGTCATGGGGGGCGCCTCCTCTTTTTTCTCTTATTTGCGATATACTCGTCGATATATAGCTCAAGAAGAGAAGAGGGGAGGCATCCATCATTGGCGGTCGAACTATTACTGTGAGAGAGTGTCCACCAACATATATACACCACCGTATCAATGTGAGAGAGTGCGCACCAACACACCATGAGACATGAGAGTTATTTAAGGAAAGCCTCGACGAACCAAAAGTCACACACGCGTTAATTAAGATCCAAAGCGCGCCGTAATTCTTGAAATGGATTATTCGGGATGATGTATTAGTGATATTATATTCGAGGTCATTATAAATATTAATGTATTAGTGATATTTTATCGGTATAATGCGTGTGTGAATTTCGGTCTGTCATTGCTCCTTGTGTGACTTTCATGTGTGTTCTTGATGGAGGAATCCCGACTGTTGTTGTGGGGGGCGCTTCCTCTTTCTTCTCTTCTTTGCGATATACTCGTCGATATATTGCGCAAGAAGAGAAGAGGGGAGGCATCCATCATCGGCGGTCGAACTATTACTGTGAGAGACTGTCCACCAACATATATACACCACCGTATCAACATGAGAGAGTGCGCACCAACACATCATGAGATATGAGAGTTATTTAAGGAAAGCCTCGATGGACCGAAAGTCACACACACATTAATTAAGATCCAAACCGTGCCGTAATTCTTGAACTGGATTATTCGGGATGATGTATTAGTTGTATTATATTCGAGTTCATTATAAATGTATGTGTGATTTGCAAGTCATTCTGGTAAAACATAGGGATTTTTTTCTATGTCATTGCTCGAAATATGAAACGGGTTAACTTTAGGTCTGTTTCGGTTCCTTGTGTGTCTTTCAGTGAGGGAGAGTGTCCCCCATATATATATGAGAGGAAGAATCCCGACTGTTGTCGTGGGGGTCGCTTCTCCTTCGTTCCAGTGTGCTAGACATTTTGGTGTAATGCACTCTAGGACGAATTGAGGATCCACCATCACCGACGGTCGAAATATCAGAGGGAGTGCCCACCATATATGTAAGACGAGAGTTTAGGAAGAAAGACTCAACAGACCTAAAGTCAACCCGTTGCATATTGAGTAATAGTGATATGTGTGTTGATCAGTTTTCTCGTAGTTTCCTTTGATCGATTTTAAATGTTTCAACTATGACATAGGAAATGTCTGACGACGAAAGTGAATTCGGTATGTGCGAATACTGCGAAGACGAGCGCGGCCTGTGTGACAAGACTTTCCTAGTTGATGGTAGGTGCTTCAGCATCATGCTGGATGAGAACTTTGAAGTGGATACAGTAAGTCACAATGA
The DNA here is from genome assembly GCA_022496015.1 of Hordeum marinum. Lineage (NCBI taxonomy): Eukaryota > Viridiplantae > Streptophyta > Magnoliopsida > Poales > Poaceae > Hordeum > Hordeum marinum. Next base: position 45,951,688 of record CM039673.1, on the reverse strand, counting down.
CAAGTCTTTTTTCATGATGAAGCATGACTTCTGCCTCTTTTTCTTCAAGTTATAATTAATTTTAATTTTTTACTGTTCCACTAGCGTATCCCCGTCCATGCAAGAATTGCTGTCTTGGATAAGATTGGTTTCAATACTAAAAAAGATATGGAGGTAAAGATAGTTCACTTGAGGACCGAGCATGGTTTTACTTTTGCGGTAAACTTGTACCATGCAGACACCTATTGCTATTTTGAATGCAAAAGTTGGCAAGCACTATGCAAGGCTTATGCATTTGAGCCTAATATTCTTATCACCTTTGATATTCGTCCGGAAGATGAAATAGAAGGTAATATCGACATCTGGGTCGATGTGCAGATGCCTCCAGTTCTAGCATTATGTGATTTTCTCAACAATATTTATTAAGTAATTTATATTGTTTATTTAAAAATAGTTGACAACTTATTTGCATTGACAGCTTATTTTCATTCTTCAAAAAATGTACGGAAGATGGTAGACAGAACCTACTACTACAGTGATGAAGCAGAATTAACTTATGAGGAGAAAGATCATCTTACCACATTTCTTAGTCATCTTGAGAATTACAATAGCTATTATCAAACTCCTACACATTATGGTCAATATGTGCCACTAGTGCACGTGGTGAACTACGGTAACATCCATGGAGATTGCATGGTAAGATTTTAATTCTACTATTACGGCATCCGTGCATCTTTTGCATAAATTCTTCTAAAACTAAACTACATTGCTAACTACAAAGTTATTACTATATTTTTCAACAGAAAATCCCGAAGGATTGTGTGCTTCATCTGATGTTTCCGAGAGGTTGCATTGTTGTTACGAGCTGAGGGCCACCACGGCCAGGTCAGCCTACGCATCACTCCTGTCCATACCGGATTTCTAAAACCGATGGAGTCATGACAATCAAAGATTGGAAAAGAATGGATGCTGAATCGTAGAGAGCTACTTGGAAGCAACATTGTGCATAGGCCAAGAATGGGAGACAGGATGATCTCCGTTCTCCATAATGGAGAGTCAGAGCCTATCTTGTTTTATGATATTGTACCTAAGAGAGGGTAGAGTAGGTCCTACGAGATAGGAGTACGTAGGTCCTAGGTACAATGCGTTATTATGTGCTACAATGTGTTAGGGTTGATGATGATGATGAGGAGGAGGAGGAGTTGTGATTATGACCAGTGACCAACTTGTTATATGATGTCTCATTGACGAAAATGATGATTAAATTGTGTCATATGTTCTATCCATAAGTATAGTACGTAGCGTCGTGACCAAGCATGGAGATAAGAGAGATCACTTCTCTCCATTAGCTATCTAACAAAATATATGAAATCCCTAAATTAACCCTCCAAAACCCTCAACCCCCCCCTCTTTAAAAAAAACAGCCCCTCAGCTGCTGAGGCGTGGACGCTCTTTGGTCCCGGTTGGTGTTACCAACCGGGACCAAAGGCCCTCCTGTCTGGGCTCGGAGGAGCGGCCACGTGTAGCCCCATCTGTCCCGGTTCGTAAGCGAACCGGGACTAAAGGTCGCGGGCTTTAGTCCCGACACATTAGTCTCGGTTCCAGAACCGGGACAAATGGCCCTTACGAACCGGGACAAATGGTTTTTTCCACTAGTGATATTTCCTATGTGTTTATGAATAAATATAATCCTTGGACATTATCAATGATGTGTATTAACAAGTACATGACTTGTTTATGAGACTATGCATTGTATGATGATTGTCCTAAATGGTCCCTAGCCGAAAGGGCTATGTGGACACGCATCCAATGAGACTAGCATATGACATGGTGGATGGTTCGGTCTCACTGACCATGTAGCATTGGATGCTAGCTAGATAACATGGACTCAGAAAGATCTGGTCGGATTCGACGTAGTCAGATCCAGTCAAGATAAGGTCTGAGTTGGACAGACCCCACTATGAGATGCAACGATAGGTCATCTGTGAGTCTCTAGTACAACATATGTTCTATGTCCTAAGACCTGAACTGGCGCATGTACTCGAAATGGTGACAAACTTGCTTTGGGCCGACCAAACGCTACTCCGTGACTCGTTAGTTAAAAGGTAGGTTTCGGAATTTTCCAGGCCCATGTTGTGAGACACGGTCGAGCAAGATGGGATTTGCCCCTCCGATCAGGAGAGATATACTATGGGCCCCTCGGGTGATTCGACCTGGATAAGCATGGGCATGCGATGAGGATTATGAGATAATACGAAGTGTTGGTCGGATTCACCTGAATGAGAAAGAAGTCGTGTTGCAACAAGGATGACTATGACGCCTTGAGCATGACAACATATATCGTGTGGCAAAGGGAATAGAAGTGTGAAGTACATGTTCGCCTAACCAGCTTCATCGGACACTGATAACCCACAAGTATAGGGGATCGCAACAGTTTTCGAGGGTAAAGTATTCAACCCAAATTTATCGATTCGACACAAGGGGAGCCAAAGAATATTCTCGAGTATTCGCATCTGAGTTGTCAATTAAACCACACCTGAAAGACTTAATATCTGCAGCAAAGTATTCAGTAGCAAAGTAGTATGGAAGTAACGGTAACGGTAGCAGTTTTTTAGTGATTGTAACAGTAGCAACGGAGAAGTAACTTAGCAAAGATCAATATGTGGAAAGCTCGTAGGCAATGGATCAGTGATGGATAATTATGGTGGATGTCATTCATCATGCAACAGTTATAACATAGGGTGACACAGAACTAGCTCCAATTCATCAATGTAATGTAGGCATGTATACCATATATAGTCATACATGCTTATGGAAAAGAACTTGCATGACATATTTTGTCCTACCCTCCCGTGGCAGTGGGGTACTAATGGAAACTAAGGGATATTAAGGCCTCCTTTTAATAGAGAACCGGAGCAAAGCATTAGCACTTAGTGTTTACATGAACTCCTCAAATTACGATAATCATCGGAAAGAATCCCAGTTATTGTCACCCTGCGGGATGCGGATCATAACTCGTAATAGGTGTCTACAACTTGCAAGACAGGATCAAGAATACATATATATTCATGAAAACATAATAGGTTCAGATCTGAAATCATGACACTCGGGCCCTAGTGACAAGCATTAAGCATAGCAAAGTCATAGCAACATCAATCTCAGAACATAGTGGATACTAGCGATCAAACCCTAACAAAACAAACTCGATTACATGATAAATCTCATCCAACCCATCACCGTCCAGCAAGCCTATGATGGAATTACTCACGAACGGCGGAGAGCATCATGGAATTGGGGATGAAGGATTGTTGGTGATGACTATGGCGTCGATTTCCCCTCTCCGCAGCCCAAAACGAACTCAAGATCTGGTCTCTCGAGGAAGAATAGGAGGTGGCGACGTCTCCGTATCGTGAAACACGATGAACTCTTCTTATTGATTTGTTTCTCCACGAATAGGGTTATATGGAGTGGGAGATGAGGTCGGGGGATGTAACAGCCCAAGTGCTACCCTTGCCATGTATGGTCATGTAACTCTTGTGAACCTCTATGTTGCCATGTGCTTGAATGAATATGATTTTGCTTCATTGCCATTTCCATTTCATGCATCATGCATCATGCATCATGCTCATCGTATCATTTGCATATTAGTGTTGCTTGCTAGTTTGATCATGTGTGATGTGGTTGTGTGCAAGTGTGGTGCAACAACTCCCTCCCTTTTCGTTTCACTTTCAAAACCATGCCTAAACCTTTTATTCCTTTGCTTTCTACATGAGATTTAACTTGATAATTAAATCTATTAAAATGTTCTGTTATTAGGGGATATCATATTGAGTACGAATGTGATGCTATCCTTGTTGTGTAAACATTGGACTCATGGGGTTTTGCAAAATAGTGGCTATTTATTTTAAAAAGTACTTATTTTACTTGTCCTAAAAATCATCTTTGTATTTTTATTAAATAGGGCATATTACTTTTAGTGCCAAAGTATTTTTGTTTTAACAAAAATCCTTTTGTTTTTCTCTGGGGGTTTCATCTTGTTTTATTTATATTTATAAAAGAAACGTCTTTTGTTTTATTTCCTATGAGAGAGACTGCACATAGATAGATAGATAGAGAGAGAGAGCTTGACGCCGACGCCGTGAGAGGAGCTCATGGACGTCGAGGCTGGCCCCTTTATGAGGGTGCAGATCCCTAGGGTTCCCCCTCTTCCTCCTCGCCGCCGCCACTCCTCTCTCCCTCCTTTCTTCCTTCTTCTCCCTTCCTTCTCCTCAAGTAAGTTGAGAGAGCGACAGTTAGTTCAGAGAGCCTCCGCCGGCCCTCCTCGCCGTCGTTCGCGCGTCTCTATCGGCCCTCCTCCGTGCCCAGGATGTCATGGGTCGGGGTTCCTCCCCGTAGCTCGTTCCTGTCTCTAGGAGGGGCCGGTGAGCCTCCACAGGCGTCGCATCGTCGCATCTGCTTCCTCTGCTCCGAGCCTCGCGTCACCACGCCTTCTTCCTCTGCTCCGAGCGCGAGCGTCGTCGCCCTGCTGTGAGCACGTGCGCATCCTCCCCCCTCCTTGCATATCTCCGCGTAGACGCCGTAGCATAGCCGTCGTCGTTGCGCTCTGTTCACCTCTGCGCCCGCCGCGGCAGAGCTCGTGCCACTCGCCCCCCTTGCTACCGCGCCTCCCTGGGCTTGTGAATGGAGTCCCTGTAGTCCCCGCGTGCCCTGCGTAGCTTCTGTTGCACCGCTAGATCCCATAGTCGCCGGAATTGGGTCGCCGCCATTGACTCTGTCGCCGCTGTCGATTTCTTCAGTTTCGTCAGAGATGTGCTTCGTCAGTTAGCATTAGAGACGCAGGTTCCTCCTTCAGTCAGAAGCGTGCGCGTAGTGCAGTGGTCAGCCGACCCGGGGATGGCCAGCAGGTCGTGGGTTCGAATCCCCGGTGCCCCCTCTTTTTTCCTTTTCTTGCATTGGCTGTTCGTGGTGTGTGGTGTTGTGGATCCAGTGTGGCTGTGGTGGGATCTGGTGCGGCTGTGTAGAGAGTGTGTGTGTGTGGGCAGTGGTGGATCCCTTTTTTCCTTTTCTTGCATTGGCTGTTCGTGGCGTGTGGTGTTGTGGATCCAGTGTGGCTGTGGTGGGATCCGGTGCGGCTGTGTAGAGAGAGAGTGTGTGTGTGCTAGAGTGTGTGTGGGCAGTGGTGGATCCCCTGTGGCAGGGAGATCCAGTGTGAGTGTTGTGTGTGCTAGTGTGTGTGTGTTAGCGTGCTGTGTATGACAGTGGGCCCTGGCCCCACTTGTCATCCACTAGAGGGGCCCTGGTGTCTATGCCCGGTGGGACCCCTCTCTTCTTTTGTTTCTATTTTGCTTTATTTCTTTTATTGTGATTTAAATAGATTTTTCCTTTTCGTGGTAAATTACTAAATATGGACATATGCATTTTTGGCTATGAGCATTTTTAGTAGGTTTTAACTTATGGGAATGTATGTTATTTTTCGAGCTAGTGTTGTGCTATGATGTTCCATGCAAGTATATGAGTGTGACATATGGTTTTGGGGTAGAATCACCCAAGGAATGCATTGGTGCTATTAGATTTCACTTTTGAGCAAGTTCATAAAGCTTCTATCTTTCTGTTGTGATGCTACCTTGTCATTTTTGTATGATTTTATCCATGCATGGTATATATTTGTGTCAACATGAAAGTGGTAGTATTTCATGAGTAGAATGCCATGGTATTTTCTTTTGACATGATCACCTTGCATATGTGTGGGAACCATGCTCCAAAGTGGCTATTAAAATGTTGTTGTTTTCAACATGCTAAATAATTTGAAGTCTGAGAATCTGTTATTATTTTTATGCCATGATGAGTGGGTGCTACCTAGTGATATGTTGTGTTTTAGCTCAAGCTCAGTGTTAGTGTTTTGAAGTAGATGTTGCCCTATACCATCTTGTTAATTTTCATGCCATGAGGTGGTCTCTATCACCATTAGTTTCTGCTGTCAACTTGCTATCAGCTTAACTCAGATTCTAGAAAACTGTGATTTTCACCAAGTCCCTAGAATCTGTTTCATCATGCCATCTTGTGAGCTTCATGCTTATTGATATGTGCTTCCTTTCTAGTTTGTGTAGTTGGATGATTTGATAAGAATGTTATGTAGTCTCTGTAGATGCTTTGTCCGAGGTTGGAAACTTCATATAGCTCTATATATTTGTTGTGGAAGTTGCTATGTTGCTATTTTGGGTCAGATTGTGTGTGTTAGTGTTTTGTGACTTGTGGGAGCTATGCCCCATTGTTTTGCTTGATATTTGGCTCTATTGTGGTTGGTTTTTCATTGCCTAACCAGTGGCTACCTTGGAATACCAAGGAATAGCTCATGGCCTTCATTGTCTTGTATTTTGCCTATGTAACTTGCCGTGAGCGTAGCGTGAGATCCGTTGCTCCGTTCCACATATGCATTTGCATCGTTTTTGCATTAAGCATCCATATTTGCAATGATCATGCATGTTCAAACAACTTAACATGAGGTTTTGTCCAGAATTGTAAATAACTTAACTATTGCATGAGAAACATGACTAGCTTGGGATTGCCATGCTAAATACTTCAAATGAATCATGCATCATCTTGTTTGTGCATTACACATTGGTTGGTTGTTTATTATTGTTGTTTCTCTTGGGTATACGCGAGTGTTGCACCTGAGTATGAGGATCCAGGAGAGTACCACTACGAGGACCCAACTCTTTGTCCCTCTGAAGAACCAACAAGCAAGATGATCGTACCAGGATCCCAACACTATTTTCCTTTGCTAGATGTCTTGCTCTTATCGTTACATATGCGTTACCTACCACTTGAATGTCAAGCCTCCTACATTGCCCTGATAGCCTCTAACCCCTCCACATCCTAGCAAACCTTGTTTGGCTAAGTTATCGCTGCTCAGCCCCCTATTATAGCGTTCTTAGTTACAGGTGCAGGTTGTTTCCATTTGATAACATGGATATCCGGTGATATCACAATATTAAATGCTATTTAAATTAATGCACATATATATCTTGCTATGGTGGAAGGCTTGGCCTTTTGCTCGGTGTTTTGTTCCACTTTTACCACCATAGTTACTTGTTACCGGTGTTATGTTTCCATATTTTGCGCTCCTAACATGCTCGGGGTTGTTATGGGCCCCCTTGATTATTCGATTGAGATTAAAAATTGTCTGGCAAGACCCAACATTCGTACTATTTGCTTAAACAACTTAATAAAACTGCATAGGGCTTTGCAACCCCGTGGATAATTAATCAACAACTCGGGCCAATGCTCCTCATGAGTGTTGGTCCAAACTAGAGCCACTTGCGGGGGCACCTCGGGGCAACTCGAGGGATTTCTATCAGGCCACCGTAGGTACTGCTCATCTGGTAGTGCCCTGAGATGGAGATACGCATGGCTCCTATTGGGATCTGGCCTGCCGGGCGGTCTTGCTGGACTTGTTTTACCTTTTTTGAATGGCTTGCGTGAGGGACTCTGATTTTCTTCAGGCTATCTCGAGGTTTCAGATTCCCTTTGGAGTTTCCTATAGGATGATCACGAGATCTGTGGTCGAGGTTATTCCCGCGGAGTGTGGTTAATTTATGATGGACTAGTTGGAGCACCCCTGCAGGGTTAAATCTTTTGGAAAACCATGCATGCGGTTATGTGGCTACTTGGATATTTTGTTTAACACCCGGTTATACTTAACTTGAAGTAAACTCCAATAAAATACACCAACTATGTGAGTAACCGTGATCGTCTCTGCTCATGAACATGAACCGAGAGAGAACATGGTGGGGTTATGTTTGACATAAGGAGGTGTTCAGGATTGCTTAGTGATCATGCTAGTTCTCGATCATTTATCCTAGACCACATATTTACATTCATGTTCTCATAAGTTAGCCACCATAAAATGCTTAGTGCTGTTGCAAACTAAACACTTATCCCCCATCCAACCTAATAAGCTTGAATAGTCTCGATACCCGGTTGCGAGATTGTGATTCCCCGTGGCTCACAAATTACTACAACAAATACAGGTGCAGGTGCAGATGAGACCGTGCCAGAAGATGTGACGCAGCTCCAGTGGGAGTATGACGAGGAACGTGGCAGGATGTACGTCACTTATCCAGATGAGTAGAGAGGCCTTGGTCGTGATCTTTGGGGCTAGCAAGACAATTTCATCGCATCTTTTTCTCGTTTGTTTTCGTCCATAGTCGGACCCTGTCTTATGAATGATGTTTGAATAAACCATGTGGAATTGAAATTTAGCATGTGGCGAGTGTAAGCCAACTCATATACTGCTCTCTTCATAAATGTATGTGATGATACTGAACTTGCGAAATGACTAGATGCGCCTCTATCCCTGTCGAGGCCCCCGTGCCCAAACATGGATTGGCGAGCATCTTGGGCGTTACAGGGGAGCCACAGGGTCCCCACAAGCCTGCTAGGCGCGGCTAGAGGGTGGCCGCGCCTAGCAGGCTTGTGGCCTGTAGGTGGCCCCCCTCTGGTTGAATCTTGCACCAGTATTTTTTATTAAATCCAAAAATATTCTCCGTAAATTTTCAGGACAATCCGAGAACTTTTACTTCTACACAAAAATAACACCAAGGCAATTCTGTTGAAAACAACATCAATCCGGGTTAGTTCCATTCAAATCATACAAATTAGAGTCCAAAACAAGGGAAAGGAGTTTGGAAAAGTGGATACGATGGAGACGTATCAACTCCCCCAAGCTTAACCCATTGCTTGTCCTCAAGCAGTTTAGTTGATAAACTGAAAGTGATAAAGAAAAACTTTTACAAACTCTCTTTGATCTTGTTGTTGTAAGTAATTCTAATTGATGTTCAGATTTTCAGCAAAGATCATGTACTAACCACGTTCACAATAAAATTTAGGTCTCACATTTACTCATATCAATGACATAATCAACTAATGAGCAATAACTCTTGGATGACAACACTTTTTCAACATGATCATGATATAATATGACAAAATGGTATCTCGCTAGCCCTTTCTGAGACCGCAATACATAAATGCATAGCACCACTAAAGAACAAGGACTGGCTAGACATTATAATTCATGGTGAAAGAGATCTATTCATGCTCATACTCAATATCAATTAACAGCAAATTATACAAATGACGGTGGTGCTCTCTAACTGGTGCCTTTTGTAAGAAGATGGTGACTCAACAATAAAGTAAATGGAAAGGCCCGTCGCAGATGGAAGCATTGATTTGCAGAGGCACCAGAGCTCGAGTTTTTAAAGTAGAGATAAGTAATGATTTTTGAGCGATATGCTTTCATTGCTCACATAACGACCAAAAGGTTTTCAACATCTTCCATGCTAGATACATTATAGGCGGTTCCCAAATAGAATGATAAAGTTTTTACTCCCCTCCACCAATCAATCACACTCCACGGCGGGCCGAATTCATGGGTACCGTCCATGCAAACATAGTTCTGGGGGAGTTTTGTTTAATTATATTTTGCTTTTATTTCGAGCATGGAACTGGGCATCTCGATTACCAGCCACTTTCTTGTGAATGATAGTGAATCAACGCATATCTTGAGAATAACCCACCTAGCATGGAAGATACTAACAGCCCCCAGTCGCCACATGAGCAATTTGGGCATACAAAACAGAGTGTTTATTTGAATGTTTAGAGTTTGGCACATGCAAATTTCATTGGAACGACAGGTAAATACCGCACATAGGTAGGTATGGTGGACTCATATGAAATAAATTTGGGTTTGAGGGATTGGATGCACATGCAGCATTCCCGCTTAGTACAAGTGAAGGCCAGCAAAAGACTGGGGAGCGACCAAATAGAGAGCGACACAGTCATCAGCATGCTTCGAGATTAACCAACATCGAATGCAAGCATGAGTAGGATATAAATCACTATGAACATAAATATCGTATAGGCTATGTTGATTTTGTTTAAACTACATGCATGAACATGTGCCAAGTCGAGCCACTTGAATCGTTCAGATGAGGATACCATCCCATCATACTACATCACATCCATTTTAATATGCATGTTGGCACCCAAAACAAACCATTATTCACTCTTAGCTAATTAAGCATGGCATGAGTAACTATAATCTCTAATTGTCATTGCAAATATGTTTCACCCATGATGAACTGAATTCGGAACGATGAGCTAATCATATTTACAAAAGCAAGATAGGTCGAGTTCATACCAGATTTTCTCCATCTCAATCTTTCATCAAATATTGTCATTATTGCCTTTCACTTGCACGACCGAATGGTGTGGATAATAATAAGAGTGTACGTGCAGTGGACTAAGCTAGAATTTGCAACCAATAACTCAAAGGAGAAGACCAGATAACATGAGCTCTCTAATAGGTAAACAATAATGCATATGAGAGCCACTCGAGATTTTCATTGTGGTCTTCTCCTAATGACCCAAAGAAAGAAAAATCAAAATCTGAACGAGAAAAACTATTTACACGGGAAAGCTCCCAACAAACAAAAGAAGAATGAAAAATATTTTTGGGTTTTCTTTTTAATGCTACAACTAAGCAACTAGAAAATAAAGCTAGAACTAATTTTTTTTGTATTTTGCTCAAAGTTAATTAAACACACAAGAAGAAAGCGAAACAAGTAAATAAAGTACCATGGATAGTATAATGAAAAAGTATGAACACCGACTCCTTAAGAATAAGTGTGTGAACATGAATGTAAAGTCGGTGAGAAATACGTACTCCCCCAAGCTTAGGCTTTTGACCTAAGTTGGTCTAGGGCCATGGCTGGCCCGGATAATATCCGAAGTCATAGTTGGGGTTGTACTGAGCTGCAGCGGCTACTGCTTGAACAAGTGCAGCATGAAGGCGAGATGATTCCGCGTTTGTCTCATACTCGTGTGCCTCCTCTCTAGTTATAAAGTATCTCTGTTTTTCCTGAAAGTTAAAGAAGGCAGGAGCAGGAAGGGTAACATGGACAACACGTTGTCTGTCAAAAATTAGTCGGTACTGGAGAGATTGTTTGTTCCTTTCAAGACACTGAAAACGTACCAAAGCCTCATAATCAAGAAATGCAGGTGGTAACTCAACATCATTTCCATGTATGGGTACCCCAAGATAATTAGCTAAACGAGTGGCATAAATCCCACCAAAGAAAGCTCCATCCTTAGCATTATTATGCAACCTTCTAGCAATAATGGCTCCTAAGTCATATCGCCTTTCACCCATTACTGCACTCTTAAGAATACTAAGATCGGTTGCACAAAGGTGGCTATGCTCAGTTTTACCGTTAATACATCTACCTATGAATATAGCAAAACAGTGTATAGCAGGAAAGTGAATGCTCCCCATGGTCACCTATGTAATATTTCTAGTTTCTCCGACGGTAATGCTAACAAGAAAATCATTATACTCAGTTTTGTGCGGATCACTATAGCTGCCCCCTTGTGGAATTTTGCATGCATGATTAAAATCCTCTATGTCCAAAGTATAATATTTGTCATAAAGGTCAAATAGGATGGAAGGTTTATTACGATTGAGCGAAAATTCAAACCTCCACACGAAAGAATCCGTGAGTTGATAGTATTGCTTGCATTTGTCCGGAACGAATTCCTCAAGGTCAGCATTTCTTATGTATGCATAGAATTCTTCCTTGAAACCGACATCACTCATGAATTGATCCGATGGCCATTCATAAGGTCGTACTTGTCCTTCCCTCAGTGGTTCAAGGTCCGGTTCATGTATCGCGAGTCTCGGGGGCCTTCTTGCTCGATGAACCCCCTTGAAACATCTTCCTCAACATTTTTTCTTTTTCTAAAAAATTCTGAAATTTTTAGTGACCCAAAATAAAGGTGAACAAAACTCAACGAAACTCATAGCAACTACTCCCACAAGTGCCTAGAGGATGTATCATGCATCAAAACTACTTGGTACCATATAAATTTGACATGCAAGCTCAAGAACAAGGTCACCTTAGCAGCAAAAATTTGCAATATATAAAGCACTAGAACAAAAACTAATTGGACCATTGGAGGAGTCACATACCGAAGAATAATCTCCCAAAACAGTTTTGCGAATGAAGCTTTGAACAAGGAGATCGAAAATGGCAGCAAAATGAGCTAGAAGACGGGTTTGAGCAATGGTGTGATTTTTCTGGAGGAAGATGAAGTGGATGGGTGCTGGAATAAGTGAAGGGGGCCACGTGGGACCCACAAGCTTCCTAGGCGCGGCCAGAGGGGTGGACGCACCTTGTGGGCTTTTGGCCCACTGGTGCAGCCCCCTGTAGTGTTCTCAGTGCCGGATATTTTTAAATATTCCATAAGAAATCATACTCCATTTTCAGGACATTTGAAGAACTTTTATTTTCAGGTCACCTTTTTTATTGCAAAGGAAACTTAGAAAACAGGAAAATAATAACATTTTACTTAATTTAATCTAACTAACAGAAAGTAAAAGTTGGGTACAGAAAGTTGTGCTTTCTAAATTCAAATTTCTCATGCTCATCAAAAGGAATCCATTAATAAGGTTGATCAAATCTTATTAACAAACTTCTTTCGAATAACATGAAACCGAATAATTTTTGAATAACACTATGTTACCTCAATGGGGATATGCATGTCCCCAACAATAAGTATATCATATTTCTTCTTGACAGTAGGAAGAGGGAACTCAAAGTCTCCAATAATAATTGTTGGAATTTTTTCAAAGGAGTTGATACTATGAACTTGAGGTTGTTTCTTCGGAAAGTGTACCGTATGTTCACTACCATTAATATGAAAAGTGACATTGCCCTTGTTGCAATCAATAACAGCCACCGCAGTATTCAAAAAGGGTCTACCAAGGATGATCGACAATATTGTCGTCCTCGGGAATATTAAGAATAACAAAGTCCGTTAAGATAGTAGCATTTGCAAGTACAACAGGTACATCCTCACAAATACCGATAGGTGGAGCAGTTGATTTATTAGCCATTTGCAAAGGGATTTCAGTAGGTGTCAACTTATTCAAATCAAGTCTACGATATAAAGAGAAAGGCATAACACTAACACCAGCTCCCAAATCACATAAAGCAGTTTTAACACAGTTCCCTTTTATAGAGCATGGTATAGTTGGTATTCCTGGATCTCCCAATTTCATTGGTACTCCACCCTTAAAAGTATAATTAGCAAGCATGGTGGAAATCTCATCTTCAGATATCTTTCTTTTATTAGTCACAATATCTTTCATATACTTAGCATAAGGAGACATTTTCAGAATATCAGGCAAGCGCATACACAAAAAGACGGGTCTAATCATTTCAACAAAGCGCTCAAAATCCTCTTCATACTTTTTCTTGGATGGTTTAGGTGGAAAGGGCATGGGTTTCTGAACCCATGGTTCTCTTTCTTTACCATGCTTCCTAGCAATAAAATCTCTTTTGTCATATCTTTTATTCTTAGGTTGTGGGTTATCAAGATCAACAGCAGGTTCAATCTCCACATCATTATCATTACTTGGTTGAGCATCAACATGAACATCATCATTAATATTATCACTAGGCTCATGTTCATCACTAGATTGTGTCTCAACATCAGAAACATAAATACCATTTGGGTTTTCAGGTGTATCAATAACAGGTTCACTAGCAGCATGCAAGGTTCTATCATCATCCTTACTTCTCCTATTATTGGAACGACTAGGTGCATCAGTATTACTCCTTTGAGAATCTTGCTCAATTCTCTTAGGGTGGCCCTCATGATACAAAGGTTCCCGAGTCATTCTTCCACCTCTAGTCACAACTTTAACAGAATGATCATTGTTCTTACTATTCATCTCATTAAGCAAATCATTTTGTGCCTTAAGTACTTGTTCTACTTGAGTAGTTACCATCGAAGCATGTTTACTAATTAGTTTAAGATCATTGATAGTTCTACTCATATAATCACCTAAGTGATCAAGCATGAAAGCATTATGTTCCAATTGTGTACTAACATAAGCATTAAAAAATTCTTGCTTAACAATAAAATTATCAAATTCATTTACGCATTGGCTAGCATACTTATTATAAGGAATATCGCTTTCATCAAGACCATGTATTTCTTTGCACAAGACCATGTATCGGGTTATGAAGACCATGTATTTCTTCAATAGGTGGTAGATTCTTAACATCTTTAGCTTTAATACCTTTTTATTTCATAGATTTCTTTGCCTCATGTATATCTTCAGGGCTGATAAATAGAATGCCTCTTTTCTTCGGAGTTGGCTTCGGAGGTGGTTCGGGAATAGTCCAATCACTATCATTGCTCAATATATTATTCAGTAGTATTTCAGCTTGTTCAACAGTTCGTTCTCTGAAAACACAACCAGCACAACTATCTAGGTGGTTCCTAGAAGCATTGATTAGTCCATTATAAAAGATATCAAGTATTTAATTTTTCTTGAGGGGATGATCAGGAAAAGCATTTAGTAATTGGAGAAGCCTCCCCCAAGCTTGTGGGAGACTCTCTTCTTAAATTTGCACGAAGTTAAATATTTCCTGCAAGGCAGCTTGTTTCTTATGGGCAGGAAAATATTTTTCAGAGAAGTGATAAATCATATCCTGGGGACTACGCACACAATCAATATCAAGAGAGTTAAACCAAATGTTAGCATCACCCTTTAATGAGAAAGGAAACAACTTAAGGATATAATAATAACAAATTTTTTCCTCATGACTAAATAGGGTGGCTATACCATTCAGTTTACTAAGATGTGCCACAACAGTTCCGGATTCATAGCCATGGAAAGGATCAGATTCAACCAAGGTAACTAATTCAGGATCGATAGAGAATTCATAATCCTTATCAGTAACAAAGATAGGTGAAGTAGCAAACTTAGAATCATATTTCATCATCGCATTCAAAGATTTTTCTTTCCACTTGCATAGTAATTTCTTAAGATCATCTCTATCCTTACAAGCAAGAAAGTCTCTAGCTACCTCTCCTTCCATAACATAACCCTCGGGAATATCAAGAAATTCATACCTAGGAGAGCTAGTTCTAGCAGGTGTCTCAAAATGTCCAGTTTCAATAATTTCATCAATTTCAGAAGTATCATAATTTTCAACATTGGCTCTAGCAATTTGTTCATCAAGAAATTCACCCAGTGGCACAATATTGTCAAGCAAAGTATCATCAATTACTTGCGACATATCAGAATTACTATCAGGTGGGGTG
Source organism: Hordeum marinum (assembly GCA_022496015.1). Lineage (NCBI taxonomy): Eukaryota > Viridiplantae > Streptophyta > Magnoliopsida > Poales > Poaceae > Hordeum > Hordeum marinum. The sequence goes on along the minus strand of CM039673.1, from coordinate 45,936,535 downwards.
ATACGTCCATTTTGCATCATGCTTCTATATTGATATTTATCGCATCATGAGTTGTTATAACACGTTATGGTACAATACTCATGCCTTTTCTCTCTTATTTTGCAAGGTTTACACAAAGAGGGAGAATGCCGGCAGCTGGAATTCTGAGCTGGAAAAGGAGCAAGTTTGAGATGTCTATTCTGCACAACTCCAAAAGCCGTGAAAATCAACGAGGAATTATTTTGGAATATATAAAAAATACTGGGCCAGAAATATACCAGAGAGGAGCCACCAGGAGGCCACGAGTCTGCCAGGCGCGGGCCACCCCCCTGACCGTGCCTGGGGGGCTCGTGGGCCCCCTGCAGCTCCTCTGGCCCCCATCTTCTCCTATATGAAGGGTTTGATATGAGAAAAAAATATGAAGAGAGCTTTCGGGAGGAGACGCCGCCGCCACGAGGCATAATTTGAGCAGAACCAATCTAGAGCTCCGGCAGGGTTGTTCTGCCGGGGAAACTTCTCTCCCGGAGAGGGAAATCGTCACCATCGTCATCACCAACACTCCTCTCATCAGAGGGGACTCATCTCCATCAACATATTCATCATCACCATCTCATCTCCAAACCCTAGTTCATCTCTTGTATTCAATCTCCGTCTCGCAACTCCGATTGGTACTTGTAAGGTTGCTAGTAGTGTTAATTGCTCATTTTAGTTGATGCTAGTTGGTTTGTTTGGTGGAAGATCATATGTTCAGATCCTTAATACTATTCAATACCTCTCTGATCATGAACATAATTATGCTTTGTGAGTAGTTACGTTTGTTCCTGAGGACATGTGATAAGTCTTGCTAATAGTAGTCATGTGAATTTGGTATTCATTCGATATTTTGATGCGTTGTATGTTGTCTCTCCTCTAGTGGTGTTATGTGATCGTCGACTACATGACACTTCACCATTATTTGGGCCTAGAGGAAGGCGTTGGGAAGTAATAAGTAGATGATGGGTTGCTAGAGTGACAGAAGCTTAAACCCTAGTTTATGCGTTGCGTCGTAAGGGGCTGATTTGGATCCACTAGTTTAATGCTATGGTTAGACTCTGTCTTAATTCTTCTTTCATAGTTGCGGATGCTTGCGAGAGGGGTTAATCATAAGTGGGATGTTTGTCCAAGTAAGGACAGCACCCAAGCACCGGTCCACCCATATATCAAACTATCAAAGTAGCGAACGCGAATCATATGAACAATATGAAAACTAGCTTGACAGTAATTCCCATGTGTCCTCGGGAGCACTTTACTTTATATAAGAGTTCGTTCAGGCTTGTCCCTTGCTACAAAATGGATTGGGCCATATTGCTGCACCTTTGTTCATATTGTTACTCGCTACCCGTTACAAATTATCTTATCATACAACTATCTGTTACCGACTATTTCAGTGCTTGCAGAGAATACCTTACTGAAAACCGCTTATCATTTCCTTCTGCTCCTCATTGGGTTCGACACTCTTACTTATCGAAAGGACTATGATAGATCCCCTATACTTGTGGATCATCAAGAATCTTTTCTTGCACCGTTGCCGGGGAGTGAAGCGCCTTTGGTAAGTGGAATTTGGTAGGGAAACATTTATATCGTGTGCTGAAATTTATTGTCACTTGTCACTATGGAAACTAATCCTTTGAAGAGCTTGCTTGGGGTATCTTCACCTCGACCGGAAGCACAACGAGTTGCTCCTCAACCTACTGCACCTACTGAAAATATTTATTATGCGATTCCTTCGGGTATGCTAGAGAAACTGTTGGCTAATCCTTTTACAGGAGATGGAACATCACATCCTGACTTGCATCTAATCTATGTAGATGAGGTTTGTGGTTTATTTAAGCTTGCAGGTTTGCCCGAGGATGAGGTCAAGAAGAAGGTCTTTCCCTTATCTTTGAGGGATAAAGCATTGACATCGTATAGGCTATGTGATGATACTGGATCATGGAACTACAAACGATTGAAATTGGAATTTCATCAAAAGTTTTATCCTATGCATTTGGTACATCATGATCGGAATTATATCTACAATTTTTGGCCTCGTGATAGGGAAAGTATCGCTCAAGCTTGGGGGAGGCTTAAGTCAATGTTATATTCATGCCCCAACCATGAGCTCCCAGAGATATTATTATTATGAACTTTTATGCTCGACTTTCTCATGAAAATCGCACCATGCTCGACACTTCTTGTACCAGTTCTTTCATGAATAGAGATATTGACTTCGGATGGGATTTATGGGAAAGAATTAAACGCAATTCTGAAGATTGGGAGTTTGATGATGGTAACGAGTCAGGTTTGAATCTTAAGTTCGATTGTGTTAAATCTTTCGCAGAAACAAATACCTTTCGTGATTTTAGTGCTAAACATGGACTTGACTCTAAGATAGTAGCTTCTTTATGCGAATCATTTGCCACTCATGTTAATCTCCCTAAGGAGAAGTGGTTTAAATATCACCCTCCTATAGAAGTTAATGTAGCTAAACCTGTTCCAGTTGAAGAGAAAGTAATTGCGTATAATGATTCTATTGTTCCTACTGCTTACATTGAGAAACCACCTTTCCCTATTAGAATAAAGGGTCATGCTAAAGCTTCAACTGTGATACGTAAGGGTTACATTGGAACACCTACACCCCCTGAGCAAATTAAAGTTGAACCTAGTATTGCTATTATTAAAGATCTCTTGACCGACAATGTTGAAGGGCATGTTATTCAATTCTGTGATGCTTCTGCTAGAATTGCTAAACCTCATACTGGAGATAAACATAAACCTGTAGTTGGCATGCCTGTTGTTTCCGTTAAGATAGGACATCATTGTTATCATGGTTTATGTGACGTTGGTGCTAGTGTTAGTGCAATACCTCAATCTTTATATAATGAAATTAAAGATGAGATTGCACCTGTCGAGATGGAATTTATTGATGTTACTATTAAACTTGCTAATAGAGATACTATCTGCCCTGTGGGAATTGTTAGAGATGTTGAAGTCTTGTGTGGTAAAACTAAGTATCCTACTGATTTTCTCGTTCTTCCTACCACTTTTGTCCCATCATATTTGGTAGACCTTTGGCAATACTGTTAGTGCTCAAATTGATTGTGAGAAACAAACTGTTACTGTGGCTTTGGAGGTGTGTCGCATGAATTTAATTTTTCTAAGTTTAGTAGACAACCTCATGAAAAAGAATTGTCTAGTAAGGATGAAATTATTGCTCTTACTTCTATTGTTGTGCCTCCTACTGATCCTTTAGAGCGGTACTTGCTTGAACATGAAAATGATATGCATATGGATGAGAGGAATGAGATAGATAGAGTCATCTTCGAACAACGTCCTATCCTTAATAATAATTTGCCCGTTGAATTACTTGGAGATCCACCTCCACCAAAGGGTGATCCTGTGTTTGAGCTTAAACAATTACCTGATACTCTTAAGTATGCTTATCTTGATGAAAAAGACATATATCCTGTTATTATTAGTGCTAACCTTTCAGAGCATGAAGAAAAGAAATTATTGAAAACTCTAAGGAAGCACCGTGCTGCTATTGGATATACTCTTGATGATCTTAAGGGCATTAGTCCCACTCTATGCCAGCATAAAATTAAAACTGATCCTGATTCCAAACTAGTTGCCGATCCCCAACGAAGACTGAATACTAAGATGAAAGAGGTGGTAAGAAAAGAAATACTAAAGCTCCTGGAAGCAGGTATTATTTACCATGTGCCTCATAGTGATTGGGAAAGTCCGGTGAATTGTGTCCCTAAGAAGGGAGGTATTACCGTTGTTCCTAATGATAAAGATGAATTGATCTCACAAAGAATTGTTACTGGCTATAGGATGGTAATTGATTTTAGGAAATTAAATAAAGCTACCAAAAATAAACCGCTTACTAGTCTTATCTTGATTCGGCAGTCTTGTGGGATGAAGCGGCCTGGACCAACTTTACACGTACGCTTACATGAGACCAGTTCCACCACCTAACATGCACTAGTTGTATAAGGTGGCTAGCGGGTGTCTGTCTCTCCCACCTTTGTCGGATTGGATTCGATGAAAAGGGTCCTTATGAAGGGTAAATAGCAATTGGCATATCACGTTGTGGTTTTTGCGTAGGTAAGAAACGTTCTTGCTAGTAACCTATAGCAGCCACGTAAAACTTGCAACTACAAATTAGAGGACGTCTAACTTGTTTTTGCAAGATGTGCCTTGTGATGTGATATGGCCAAAAGGATGTGATGTGATGCATTGTGATGTATGAGATTGATCATGTTCTTGTAATAGGATTCACGACTTGCATGTCGATGAGTATGACAACCGGCAGGAGCCATAGGAGTTGTCTTATTTTATTGTATGACCTGCGTGTCAATCATAAATGCCATGTAATTACTTTACTTTATTGCTAAGCGTTAGAAATAGTAGTAGAAGTAATAGTTGGCGAGACAACTTCATGAAGACAAAATGATGGAGATCATGATGATGGAGATCATGGTGTCGTGCCGGTGACATTGATGATCATGGTGCCCCGAAGATGGAGATCAAAGGAGCAAGATGATATTGGCCATATCATGTCACTATATTGATTGCATGTGATGTTTATCATGTTTACATCTTATTTGCATAGAACGACGGTAGTAAATAAGATGATCTCTCAAATAAAATTTCAAGAAAGTGTTCACCCTAACTGTTCACCATTGCTAAGGATCGTTGTTCCGAAGCACCACGTGATGATCGGGTGTTATAGGCTCTAACGTTCGCAAACAACGGGTGTAAGCCTGATTTACACACGCGAAACACTTAGGTTGACTTGACGAGCCTAGCATGTACAGACATGGCCTCGGAACATGGAAGACCGAAAGGTTGAACATGAGTCGTATAGAAGATACGATCAACATGGGGATTTTCACCATGGATGACTAGTCCGTCTCATGTGATGATCGGACACGGGCTAGTTGACATGGATCATGTAACACTTGGATGACTAGAGAGATGTCTGTCTAAGTGGGAGTTCATTAAATAATTTGATTATGTGAACTTAATTATCATGAACTTAGTCTAAAATTTTTCTTTACTATCTATATTGTAGATCCAATGGCCAACGCGAATGTTACCCTCAATTCCAACGCGTTCCTAGAGAAAACCAAGCTGAAAGATGATGGAAGCAACTATGCGGACTGGGTCCGTGGCTTGAGGATCATCCTCATAGCTTCCAAGAGACTGTATGTCCTTGATGCACCGCTAGGTGACCCACCCGTTTTCCCAGCGGACCAAGACGTTATGAACGCTTGGTAGTCTCGCTGCGATGATTACTCCCTTGTTTAGTGCGACATGCTTTACAGTTTAGAATGGGGGCTCCAAAAGCATTTTGAGCAACACGGAGCATATGAGATTTTCCAAGAGCTGAAACTGGTTTTCCAAGCTCATGCCCGAGTCGAGAGATATGACATCTCCAACAAGTTCTTCAGCTGTAAGATGGAGGAGAGCAGTTCTGTCAGTGAGCACATCCTCAAGATGTCTAGGCTATACAACCGCTTGACTCAGCTGGGAGTCAATCTCCCGGATGAATCAGTCATTGACGGAATCCTCCAGTCGCTTCCACCTGGCTACAAAAGCTTTGTGATGAACTACAACATGCAGGGTATGGAGAAGTCCATTCCTGAATTGTACTCGATGCTGAAATCAGCAGAGGTCGAGATCAAGAAGGAGCATCAAGTGTTGATGGTGAATAAGACCACTAATTTCAAGAAAGGCAAGGGTAAGAAGAACTTCAAGAAGGACGGCAAAGCTGTTGCCGCGCCCGGTAAGCAAGTTGCCGGGAAGAAGAAGAACAAGAATGGACCCAAGCCTGAGACTGAGTGCTTTTATTGCAAGGGTACCGGTCACTGGAAGCGGAACTGCCCCAAGTACTTAGCGGATAAGAAGGACGGCAACGTTAAAGGTATATGTGATATACTTGTTATTGATGTGTACCTAACCAGCGCTCGTAGTAGCTCCTGGGTATTTGATACCGGTGCAGTTGCTCACATTTGTAACTCCAAGCAAGAGCTGCGGAATAAGCGGAGGCTGGCAAAGGACGAGGTGACGATGCGCGTCGAGAATGGTTCCAAGGTCGATGTGATCGCCGTCGGCACGCTACCTCTACATCTACCTTCGGGATTAGTTTTAAACCTTAATAATTGTTATTAAGTACCAGCTTTGAGCATGAACATTGTATCTGGATCTCGCTTGATGCGAGATGGCTACTCATTTAAATCTGAGAATAATGGTTGTTCTATTTATATGAGAGAAATGTTCTATGGTCATGCCCCACTGGTCAATGGTTTATTTTTGATGAATCTCGAACGTGATGTTACACATGTCCATAGTGTGAGTGCCAAAAAGTGTAAGGTTGATAACGATAGTCACACTTACATGTGGCACTGCCGCCTTGGTCATATTGGTGTCAAACGCATGAAGAAGCTCCATACTGATGGACTTTTGGAGTCTCTTGATTTCGAATCATTTGACACGTGCGAACCATGCCTCATGGGCAAGATGACCAAGACTCCGTTCTCCGGAACAATGGAGCGAGCAACTGACTTGTTGGAAATAATACATACCGATGTATGCGGTCCAATGAGTGTCGAGGCTCATGGTGGCTACCGTTATGTTCTCACCCTCACTGATGACTTGAGTAGATATGGGTATGTCTACTTAATGAAACATAAGTCTGAAACCTTTGAAAGGTTCAAGGAATTTCAGAGTGAGGTAGAGAATCAACGTGACAGGAAAATAAAGTGCCTACGATCTGATCGTGGTGGAGAATATTTAAGTCACGAGTTTGGCACACACCTAAGGAAATGTGGAATTGTTTCACAACTCACGCCGCCTGGCACACCTCAGCGAAATGGTGTGTCTGAATGTCATAATCGCACTCTATTGGATATGGTGCGATCTATGATGTCTCTTACCGACTTACTGCTATCATTTTGGGGATATGCATTAGAGACTACCGCATTCACTTTAAATAGGGCACCGTCAAAATCCGTTGAGATGACACCGCATGAACTATGGTTTGGTAAGAAACCTAAGCTGTCATTTCTAAAAGTTTGGGGATGCTATGCTTATGTGAAGAAACTTCAACCTGAGAAGCTTGAACCCAAAGCAGAAAAGTGCGTCTTCATAGGATATCCCAAAGAGACTATTGGGTATACCTTCTACCTACGATCCGAGGGCAAAGTCTTTGTTGCCAAGAATGGATCCTTTCTCGAGAAAGAGTTTCTCTCGAAAGAAGTAAGTGGGAGGAAAATAGAACTTGATGAGATAATCGTACCTCCACTCGAACTGGAGAGTAGCGCAACATTGGAAGTTGTTTCTGTGGAGCCTACACCGGCTGGAGAGGAAGTTAATGATGATGATCATGAAACTTACGATCAAGTTGTTATTGAACATCGAAGGTCCACTAGGACACGTTCCGCACCAGAGTGGTACGGCAACCCTGTCCTGGAGATCATGTTGTTGGACAACGGTGAACCTTCGAACCATGAAGAAGCGATGGCGGGCCCGGATTCCAACAAATGGCTTGAGGCCATGAAATCCGAGATAGGATCCATGTATGAGAACAAAGTATGGACTTTGGTGGACTTGCCTGATGATAAGCGAGCCATTGAGAATAAATGGATCTATATGAAGAAGACTGACGCGGATGGTAATGTGACCATCTATAAGACTCGGCTTGTCGCTAAGGGTTATCGACAAGTTCAAGGAGTTGACTATGATGAGACTTACTCACCCGTAGCGATGCTGAAGTCTGTCCGAATCATGTTAGCAATTGCCGCATTTTATGATTATGAGATGTGGCAAATGGACGTCAAAACGGCATTCCTTAATGGCTTCCTCAAGGAAGAACTATATATGATGCAGCCGGAAGGTTTTGTCGATCCTAAAGGAGCTAACAAGGTATGCAAGCTCCAGCGCTCCATTTATGGGCTGGTGCAAGCATCTTGGAGTTGGAACATTCGCTTTAATGAGGTGATTGAAGCGTTTGGGTTTATACAGGTTTATGGAGAACCCTGTATTTACAAGAAAGTGACTGGGAGCTCTGTAGCATTTCTTATATTATATGTGGATGACATATTGATAATGGGAAATAATATAGAACTCTTGGAAAGTATAAAGGCCTACTTGAACAAATGTTTTTCAATGAAGGACCTTGGAGAAGCTGCTTACATATTAGGTATTAAGATCTATAGAGATAGATCGAGACGCCTCATAGGTCTTTCACAAAGCACATACCTTGAAAAGATATTGAAGAAGTTCAATATGGATCAGTCCAAGAAGGGGTTCTTGCCTGTGTTACGGGGTGTGAGATTGAGTATGACTCAATGCCCGACCACGACAAAAGATAGATAAGAGATGAGTGTCATCCCCTATGCTTCAGCCATAGGCTCTATTATGTATGCCATGCTATGCACCAGACCTGATGTGAACCTTGCCATGAGTTTGGTAGGTAGGTACCAAAGTGATCCCGGAGCGGAACGCTGGACAGCGGTTAAGAATACCTGAAGTACCTCAAAAGGACAAAGGACACGTTTCTCGTATACGGAGGTGCCGAAGAGCTCGTCGTAAAGGGTTACGCTGATGCTAGCTTCGACACAGATCCGGACGACTCCAAGTCACAGACCGGATACGTGTATATTTTGAATGGAGGGCCAGTCAGCTGGTGCAGCAGCAAGCAAAGCGTCGTGGTGGCATCTACATGTGAAGTGGAGTACATAGCTGCTTCGGAAGCAGCAAAGGAAGGAGTCTGGATGAAGGAGTTCATCACCGACCTAGGAGTGATTCCCAATGCGTCGGGCCCGATGACTCTATTTTGTGATAACACTGGAGCTATTGCCCTTGCGAAGGAGCCCAGGTTTCACAACAAGACAAGACAAATCAAGCGCCGCTTCAACTCCATCCGTGATTACATTCAGGAGGGAGATATAGATATTTGTAAAGTGCATACGGATCTGAATGTCGCAGATCCGTTGACTAAACCTCTCTCATGAGCAAAACATGATCAACACCAGAATGCTATGGGTGTTCGATTCATCACAATGTAACTAGATTATTGACTCTAGTGCAAGTGGGAGACTGTTGGAAATATGCCCTAGAGGCAATAATAAAATGGTTATTATTATATTTCCTTGTTCATGATAATTGTCTATTGTTCATGCTATAATTGTATTAACCAGAAACCGTAATGCATGTGTGAATACATAGACCACAATATGTCCCTACCGAGCCTCTAGTTGGCTAGCTCGTTAATCAATAGATGGTCACAGTTTCATGACCATGGACATTGGATGTCGTTGATAACGGGATCACATCATTAGGAGAATGATGTGAAGGACAAGACCCAATCCTAAGCATAGCACAAGATCGTGTAGTTCGTCTGCTAAAGCTTTTCTAATGTCAAGTATCATTTCCTTAGACCATGAGATTGTGCAACTCCCGGATACCGTAGGAATGCTTTGGGTGTGCCAAACGTCACAACGTAACTGGGTGGCTATAAAGGTACACTACGGGTATCTCCGAAAGTGTCTGTTGGGTTGGCACGAATCGAGACTGGGATTTGTCACTCCGTGTGACGGAGAGGTATCTCTGGGCCCACTCGGTAAGACATCTATTGGGGAACGTCGCATGGGAAACAAAAAATTTCCTACGCACACGCAGATCTATCCATGGTGATGAGCATCTACGAGAGGGAGAGTGGATCTACGTACCCTTGTAGATCGCTAAGCGGGAAGCGTTAAGAAACGCGGTTGGTGTAGTCGAACGTCTTCGCGATCCAAATCGCCGAGCATCCCACGATCTAATCACGAACAATCCCGCGATCTCATTACGATCCGTCCCGCAATCCAATCACGAATGTACCGTGGCCTTGATCACGATCCTTCCGATCTAGTACTGAACGAACGGCACCTCCGCGTTCAGCACACATGCAGCTTGATGACGATCTCCATCGTCTTGATCCAGCAAGAGGAGGTGGAGAGGAGAGAGAGTTCACCGGCAGCGTGACGGCGCTCCGGTGATGGTGGTGGAGCAATTCCGGCAGGGCTTCGCCTAAGCACTGCAGAAATCAGATCTAGAGGAGAAACTATGCACCGGTGGAACGGGTAGCACGTGGCCGTAATTTCTACAAAAGCCCTAGCTATTCCACCAGTATATATAGGAGGAGAGGAGAGGCAGACCTTGGCACAAGGCCAAGGGCCTCTTTGATTTGGCCGAAGTGGGAGGGTGGAGTCCTACTCCACCTCCAATCCTAGTTGGAGTAGGATTGCTCCCTATTGGCTGATTTTCCACCTTTTCCTTTAGCCTTTTCTTCTCCTGCGCCATGGGCCTTTTTGTAGCTGTTTCACCAGCCCACTAATGGCTGGTTATTATTCTCCCACAGCCCATGGACCCTCTAGGGTCGAAATACCCCTCCCGGAGGTCTCCCGGTACACTACCGGCACTCCCGGTACACTACCGATGAGCCCGAAACTTTTCCGGCGACCAAACTGGGACATCCTGTATATGAATCTTTACCTCCGGACCATTCCGGAGCTCCTCTTGACGTCCGGGATCTCATCCGGGACTCCGAACAAACTTCGGTCACCACCATACATAACTCTATACTACCGAAACGTCACCGAACCTTAAGTGTGCAGACCCTGCGGGTTCGAGAACTATGTAGACATGACCGAGACACCTCTACGGTCAATAACCAATGGCGGGACCTGGACGTCCACATTGTCTCCTACATATTCTACGAAGATCTTTATCGGTTGAACCTCTATGTCAAGGATTCAGTTAATCCCGTACGATGTTCCCTTTGTTCTTCGGTATGTTACTTGCCCGAGATTCGATCACCGGTATCTCCATACCTAGTTCAATCTCGTTACCGACAAGTCTCTTTACTCGTTCTGTAACACAAGATCCCACAACTAACACTTAGTTACATTGCTTGCAAGGCTTGTTGTGATGTTGTATTACCGAGTGGGCCCTGAGATACCTCTCCGTCACACGAAGTAACAAATCCCAGTCTTGATCCATGCCAACTCAACAGACACCCTCGGAGATACCTGTAGGGCACCTTTATAGTCACCCAGTTACGTTGCGACGTTTGATACACACAAGGTACTCCTCCGATGTCCGTGAGTTGCATGATCTCATGGTCATAGGAACACATACTTGACATGCATAAAACAGTAGCAATAAACTGACACGATCATATGCTACGTTTGTAGTTTGGGTCTTGTCCATCACATCATTCTCCTAATGACGTGATCCCGTTATCAAATGACATCACATGCCAATGGCTAGGAAACCTTAACCATCTTTGATCAACGAGCTAGTTCACTAGAGGCATACTAGGGACATAGTGTTGTCTATTCATCCACACATGCAATGTGTTTCCAATCAATACAATTATAGCATGGATAATAAACGATTATCATGAACAAGGAAATACAATAATAAACACTTTATTTATTGCCTCTAGGGCATATTTCCAACAGTATCCCACTTGCACTAGAGTCAATAATCTAGTTCACATCACTATGTGATTTACATTGTAATGAATCGAACACCCATGCAGTTCTGGTGTTGATCATGTTTAGCCCTTGGAAGAGGTTTAGTCAATGGGTCTGCAACATTCAGATCCGTGTGCACTTTGCATATATTTATGTCCTTCTCCTCGATGTAAAACCGGATGGAGTTGAAGCGTTGCTTTATGTGTCTGGTCCTCTTGTGAAACCTTGGTTCCTTGGCTAGAGCAATGGCACCAGTGTTGTCACAGAACAGGTTTATTGGATTCAGTACACTGGGTACTACTCCAAGATCTGTCATGAACTGCTTCATCCAGACACCTTCCTTTGCTGCCTCCGAGGCTGCGATGTACTCTGCTTCGCACGTAGAATCAGCTACCACGCTTTGCTTGGAACTGCACCAGCTTACCGCTCCCCCGTTAAGAATAAATACGTATCCGGTTTGCGACTTAGAGTCATCCGGATCAGTGTCAAAGCTTGCATTGATGTAACCCTTTACGACGAGCTCTTCATCACCTCCATAAATGAGAAACATTTCCTTAGTCCTTTTCAGGTACTTAAGGATATTCTTGACCGCTTGCCAGTGCTCCATTCCAAGATCACTTTGAAACCTTCCGGCCATACTTATAGCAAGGCTAACATCGGGTCTAGTGCACAACATTGCATACATGATAGAGCCTATGGCTGAAGCATAGGGGATGACGCTCATATTTTCTTTATCTTCTGCAGTCACTGAGCATTGAGTCTTACTCAACTTCACATCTTGTAACACAGGCAAGAACCCCTTCTTGGACTGATCCATTTTGAACTTCTTCAAAACTTTATCAAGGTATGTGCTCTGTGAAAGTGCTATCAAGCGTTTCAATCTATCTCTATAGATCTTAATGCCTAATATGAAAGCAGCATCTCCTAGGTCCTTCATTGAAAAACTCTTATTCAAATATTCCTTCATGCTTTCCAGCATTTATATATTGTTTCCAATCAGCAATATGTCATCCACATATAACACTAGAAACGCTATAGAGCTCCCACTCACTTTCTTGTAAATACAAGCTTCTCCATAAACTTGTATAAACCCAAACGCTTTGATCACCTCATCAAAACGCTTATTCCAACTCCGAGATGCTTGCACCAGTCCATAAATGGATCGCTGGAGTTTGCAAACTTTGTCAGCATTCTCTGGATCGACAAAACCTTCGGGTTGCATCATATACAACTCTTCCTCAAGGAAACCGTTGAGGAACGCCGTTTTGACATCCATCTGCCAAATTTCATAGTCGAAATAAGCAGCTATTGCCAACATGATTCTGACAGACTTAAGCATCGCTACGGGTGAGAAAGTCTCATCGTAGTCAACTCCTGGAACTTGTGAAAAACCCTTTGCCACAAGTCGAGCTTTATAGACGATGATATTACCGTCCGCGTTTGTCTTCTTCTTAAAGATCCATTTGTTGTGAATGGCCTTTCGCCCTTCAGGTAATACTTCCAAAGTCCATACTTTGTTTTCATACATGGATCCCATCTCGGATTTCATGGCCTCTAACCATTTCTCGGAATCCGGGCCCATCACTGCTCCTCCATAGCTCGTAGGTTCATTGTTGTCCAACAACATGACCTCTAAGACAGGGTTACCGTACCACTCTGGAGTAGTACACGGCCTTGTTGACCTACGAGGTTCAATAGCAGCTTGATCTGAAGCTTCATGATCGTCATCATTAACTTCCTCTTCCACCGTTGTAGGCACCACAGAAACATCTTTCTGTGTTGCGCTACTCTCTGGTTGAAGTAGAGGTTCAACAACCTCATCAAGCTCTATTTTCCTCCCACTCAATTCTTTCGAGAGAAACTCTTTCTCAAGAAATGTTCCGTTCTTAGAGACAAACACTTTGCCTTCGGATCTGAGATAGAAGGTATACCTGACTGTCTCTTTCAGGTATCCTATGAAGACGCATTTCTCCGCTTTGGGTTCCAGCCTTTCAGGCTGGAGCTTTTTGACATAAGCATCACATCCCCAAACTTTAAGAAACGACAACTTTGGCCTCTTGCCAAACCATAGTTCATATGGCATCGTCTCAACGGATTTTGATGGTGCCCTATTTAAAGTGAATGCAACTGTCTCTAATGCATAACCCCAAAACGATAGTGGCAAATTAGCAAGAGACATCATAGAACGCACCATATCTAATAAGGTTCGATTATGACGTTCGGACACACCATTACGCTGTGGTGTTCCGGGCGGTGTCAACTGTGAAACAATTCCACACTCTCTTAAGTGACTGCCAAACTCATAACTCAGATATTCACCTCCTCGATTAGATCGCATGAATTTAATCTTCTTGTTACGATGATTCTCAACTTCACTCTGAAATTGCTTGAACTTTTCAAACGTTTCAGACTTGTGCTTCATCAAGTAAATATATCCATATCTACTCAAGTCATCAGTGGAGGTGAGAAAATAACGATATCCACCACGCGCTGCAACATTCATTGGACCGCACACATCAGTATGTATGATTTCCAACAAGTCACTTGCCCATTCCATTGTTCCAGAGAACGGCGTTTTAGTCATCTTGCCCATGAGGCATGGTTCACATGTGTCAAGTGATTCAAAATCAAGTGACTCCAAAAGTCCATGAGCATGGAGCTTCCTCATGAGTTTAACACCAATATGACCTAAACGGCAGTGCCACAAGAAAGTGGTACTATCATTATGAACTCTACATCTTTTGGCATCAATGTTATGAACATTTGTTTCATCACTATCAAGATTCAATATGAATAAACCCCTAACATTGGGTGCATGACCATAAAAGATATTACTCATATAAATGGAACAACCTTTATTCTCTGATTTAAATGAGTAACCGTCTCGCAATAAACAAGATCCAGATATAATGTTCATGCTTAACGCAGGCACTAAATAACAATTATTCAAGTTCATCACTAATCCCGATGGTAATCGAAGAGAGAGCGTGCCGACGGTGATCACATCAACCTTGGAACCATTTCCCATGCGCATCGTCACTTCGTCCTTCGCCAGCCTTCGTTTATTCCGTAGTTCCTGCTTTGAGTTACAAATGTGAGCAACGAACCGGTATCAAATACCCAGGCACTACTACGAGAGCTAGTTAGGTACACATCAATAACATGTATATCATATATACCTTGTTTGTTGTTGGCCGCCTTCTTGTCAGCCAGGTACTTGGGGCAGTTCCGCTTCCAGTGACCAGTTCCCTTGCAATGAAAGCACTTAGTTTCTGGCTTAGGTCCATGCTTAGGCTTCTTAGAATTAGCAACTGCTTTGCCGTCCTTCTTGGTTTTACCCTTCTTGCCTTTTCCCTTGCCATTCTTATTGAAACTAGTGGTTTTATTGACCATCAACACTTGATGCTCTTTCTGGATTTTAGACTCAGCGACTTTCAGCATCACAAACAGCTCGGATGATGACTTGTTCATCCCATGCATGTTATAGTTCATCACAAAGCTCTTGTAACTAGGTGGCAGCGATTGAAGAACTCTGTCCATGATCACCTCTTGCAGAAGGGCAATACCCAACTCAGCTAGACGATTTGCGTACCCAGACATTCTGAGTATATGCTCACTGACAGACCCGTTCTCCTCCATCTTGCAAGCATAGAATTTATCGAAGGTCTCATACCTCTCGATCCGGGCATTCTTCTGAAAGATAAACTACAACTCCTGGAACATCTCATATGCTCCATGACGTTCAAAACGTCTTTGCAGTCCCGGTTCTAAGCCATACAGTATTGCACACTGAACTATTGAGTAATCTCTAGCACGAGCCTCCCAAGCGTTCTTAACGTCTTCGGAGGTCATGTCAGCGGGTTGGTTACCAAGCGGTGCATCAAGGACATATGATTTCTGGGAAGCCGTAAGGATAATCCTCAGATCACGGGCCCAGTCAACATAGTTACTTCCATCATCTTTCAACTTAGCTTTCTCTAGGAACGCATTAATATTCAGGGGTGGTACTACGCGAGCCATTGATCTACAACATAAATATGCGAAGGTTACTAAGACTATTGTTCATGATAATGAGTTTAGTTAATCAAATTACTAAAGCTCCCACTCAAATTGACATCCCTCAGGTCATCTGAGTGTCACATGATCCAAATCCACCAACTCAAGTCCGATCATCACGTGAGTTGAGGCGGTTTCAATGGTGAACATCATCATGTTGATCATATCTACTATATGACTCATGTTCGACCTTTCGGTCTCTTGTGTTCCGAGGCCATGTCTGTACATGCTAGGCTCGTCAAGTTTAACCCGAGTGTTCTGTACGTGCAACACTGGCTTGCACCCGTTGTATGTGAACGTAGAGTCTATCACACCCGATCATCACGTGGTGTCTCGACACGAAGAACTTTCGCAACGGTGCACACTCGGGGAGAACACAATTTATCTTGAAATTAAGTGAGGGATCATCTTATAATGCTACCGTCGTCCTAAGCAAAACAAGGTGCATAAAAGGATTAACATCACATGCAAATCATAAGTGACATGATATGGCCATGAACTTGTGCTTTTGATCTCCATCATGAAAGCACCAGCATGATCTCCATCGTCACCGGCAAGACACCATGATCTCCATCATTTTGATATCCATTAACGTGTCGCCATCGGGGTTGTCACGCTTAACATGCTTCTAGTACTATTGCTACTGCTTAGCGATAAAGTAAAGCATTACATAGCGCTTAAAGATTGACACGCAGGTCATACAATAATTAAAGACAACCCTATGGCTCTTGCCGGTTGCTGTACTCAACGACATGCAAGTCGTGATCATCTATACATCACATGATCATCTCATACATCACATATATCACATCATGTAATTGGCCATATCATATCACAACATACCCTGCAAAAACAAGTTAGACATCCTCTAATTGTTGTTGCATGTTTTACGTGGCTGCTACGGGTATCTAGCAAGAACAATTCTCACCAACGCAAAAACCACAACGGTGATACACTAGTTGCTTTTTAACCTTCTCAAGGACCGCCTTTTTGTCGGATCCGATCCAACTAAAGTGAGAGAAACTGTCACCCGCAGCCATCTATGCAACAAGTTGCGGTTGAGGGAACCGGTCTCTCGTAAGCGTACAAGTAATGTTGGTCCGGGCTGCTTCATCTCACAACACCGCTAAATCAAAATCCGACCAAGGAAGGAAGCAATCTAAGCATCAACGCCCACAAACCTTTTGTGTTCTACTCGAGATCTCATCGACACATAGACCTAGCTCTGATACCACTGTTGCGGAATGTCGCATGGGAAACAAAAAATTTCCTACGCACACCCAGATCTATCCATGGTGATGAGCATCTACGAGAGGGAGAGTGGATTTACGTACCCTTGTAGATCGCTAAGCGGGAAGCTTTAAGAAACGCGGTTGGTGTAGTCGAATGTCTTCGTGATCCAAATCGCCGAGCATCCCGCGATCTAATCACGAACAATCCCGCGATATCGTCACGATCCGTCCCGTGATCCAGTCACGAACGTACCGTGGCCTTGATCACGATCCTTCCGATCTAGTACCGAACGGACGACACCTCCGCGTTCAGCACACGTGCAGCTTGATGACGATCTCCATCGTCTTGATCTAGCAAGAGGAGGTGGAGAGGAGAGAGAGTTCACCGGGAGCGTGACGGCGCTCCGGTGATGGTGGTGGAGCAATTCCGGCAGGGCTTCGCCTAAGCACTAAAGAAATCAGATCTAGAGGAGAAACTATGCACCGGTGGAACGGGTAGCACGTGGCCGTAATTTCTACAAAAGCCCTAGCTATTCCACCAGTATATATAGGAGGAGAGGAGAGGCAGACCTTGGCACAAGGCCAAGGGCCTCTTTGATTTGGCCGAAGTGGGAGGGTGGAGTCCTACTCCACCTCCAATCCTAGTTGGAGTAGGATTGCTCCCTATTGGCTGATTTTCCACCTTTTCCTTTAGCCTTTTCTTCTCCTGTGCCATGGGCCTTTTTGTGGCAGTTTCACCAGCCCACTAAGGGCTGGTTATTATTCTCCCACAGCCCATGGACCCTCTAGGGTCGAAATACCCCTTCCGGAGGTCTCCCGGTACACTACCGGCACTCCCGGTACACTACCGATGAGCCCGAAACTTTTCCGGCGACCAAACTGGGACTTCCTATATATGAATCTTTACCTCCGGACCATTCTAGAGCTCCTCGTGACGTCTAGGATATCATCCGGGACTCCGAAAAAACTTCGGTCACCACCATACATAACTCTATACTACCGAAACGTCACCGAACCTTAAGTGTGCAGACCCTGCGGGTTCGAGAACTATGTAGACATGACCGAGACACCTCTACGGTCAATAACCAATGGCAGGACCTGGACGTCCACATTAGATCCTACATATTCTACGAAGATCTTTATCGGTTGAACCTCTATGTCAAGGATTCAGTTAATCCCGTACAATGTTCCCTTTGTTCTTCCGTATGTTACTTGCCCGAGATTCGATCGTCGGTATCTCCATACCTAGTTCAATCTCGTTATCGGCAAGTCCCTTTACTCGTTCCGTAACACAAGATCCCTCAACTAACACTTAGTTACATTTCTTGCAAGGCTTGTTGTGATGTTGTATTACCGAGTGGGCCCTGAGATACCTCTCTGTCACACGGAGTAACAAATCCCAGTCTTGATCCATGCCAACTCAACAGACACCCTCGGAGATACCTGTAGAGCACCTTTATAGTCACCCAGTTACGTTGCGACGTTTGATACACACAAGGCACTCCTCCGATGTCCGTGAGTTGCATGATCTCATGGTCATAGGAACACATACTTGACATGCATAAAACAGTAGCAATAAACTGACACGATCATATGCTACGTTTGTAGTTTGGGTCTTGTCCATCACATCATTCTCCTAATGACGTGATCCCGTTATCAAATGACATCACATGCCAATGGCTAGGAAACCTTAACCATCTTTGATCAACGAGCTAGTTCACTAGAGGCATACTAGGGACATAGCGTTGTCTATTCATCCACACATGCAATGTGTTTCCAATCAATACAATTATAGCATGGATAATAAACGATTATCATGAACAAGGAAATACAATAATAAACACTTTATTTATTGCCTCTAGGGCATATTTCCAACAACATCATCATAATGAGCTCAATGTGACTAAGGAGTTAGCCACGGGATGATGTATTACGGAACGAGTAAAGAGACTTGCCAGTAACGAGATTGAACAAGGTATAGGGATACCGACGATCGAATCTCGGGCAAGTATCATACCGGTAGACAAAGGGAATTGTATACGGGATTGATTGAATCCCCGACATCGTGGTCCATCCGATGAGATCATCGTGGAGTACGTGGGAGCCAACATGGGTATCCAGATCCTGCTGTTGGTTATTGGCCAGAGAGATGTCTCGGTCATGTCTACGTGTCTCCCGAACCCGTAGGGTCTACACACTTAAGGTTCGATGACGCTAGGGTTATAGGGAAATAGTGTACGTGGTTACCGAAGGTTTTTCGGAGTCATGGATGAGATCCCGGACGTCAGGAGGAGCTCCGTAATGGTCCGCAGACAAAGATTGATATATAGGAAGTGAGGATTTGGCCACCAGAAGAGTTTCGGGCAATACCGGTAACGTACCGGGACCAACGGAAGGGTTTCGGGGGTCCACCAAGTGGGGCCACCAGCCCCAGAGGGCTTCATGAGCCATAGGTGGAGGGAACCAGCCCCTAGGTGGGCTGGTGTGCCCCTCCCACCTGGCCCAAGTCGTAGCAAGGGGAGAGAGGGGGCAAACCCTAGCCCTAGATGGGCCCTAGGCCCACCCTAGGGTGGCTAGGGCAGCCGCACCTCCTCTCCCTCCCTCTGGCCGCCGCCCAGATGGATCTGGGGCTGCCGCAAGTCCCTAGGGTGGAACCCTAGGGAACAGCCCCTCCCCTCCCCTCTTCCTATATATAGTGGTGGGTTTTAGGGCTGGAAGACACACAAGTTCATCTCCTCTCTGGCGCAACCCTACCTCTCCCTCTCCTTGTTCTCCGTAGCGCTTGGCGAAGCCCTGCAGGAGTCCACGCAGCTCCACCACCACCACGCCGTCGTGCTGCTGTTGGAGCGCTTCCCCAACTTCTCCTTCCTCCTTGTTGGATCAAGGTGTAGGAGACATCATCGGGCTGCACGTGTGTTGAACGCGGAGGCACCGTTGTTTGGTGCTGAGATCGGAGTCCACCGCGATCTGAATCGCTACGAGTACGACTCCACCAACCGCATTCTAGCAACGCTTCCGCTTTGCGATCTTCAAAGGTATGAAGATCCAATCTCTCCCCGCTCCTTGCTGGTTTTCTCCGTAGATTGATCTTGATGAACGTAGGAAAATTTTGATTTACTACTACATCTCCCAACAAAGAGTTCGTTCAGGCTTGTCCCTTGCTACAAAAGGGATTGGGTCATATTGCTGCACCTTTGTTACTATTGTTACTCGCTACCCGTTACAAATTATCTTGTCATACAACTATCTGTTACCGACTATTTCAGTGCTTGTACAGAATACCTTATTGAAAACTGCTTATCATTTCCTTTTGCTCCTCGTTGGATTCGACACTCTTACTTATCAAAAGGACTACGATAGATCCCCTATACTTGTGGGTCATCATGGGGGTGTCGCACACTTACTCATAACAGAAGGTGAATCAAGTACAGAGCTAGATGGCAGTTCCTTACCTCCCCTCGTAGTAGATGGATAGATCTTGGTTTTTGGATCTTTCAGATTCTTCATAGTGATCAACAGATATAAATCCCAAGTGACTCGGAGAATAGAGCTATGCTCCCCGGCAATGGCGCCAGAAAAAGGTATTGATAACCCACACGTATAGGGGATTGCAAGAGTTTTCGAGGGTGGAGTATTCAACCCAAATTTATTGATTCGACACACGGGGAGCCAAAGAATATTATCGAGTATTCGCAGCTGAGTTGTCAATTCAAGTACACCTGAAAGACTTAAAATTTGTAGTAAAGTATTCAGTAGCAAAGTAGTATGGAAGTAACGGTAACGGTAGCAAAAGTAATAGTAGCAGTTTTGCAGTGATTGTAACAGTAGCAACGGAGAAGTAAATTAGCAAAGATCAATATGTGGAAAGCTCGTAGGCAATGGATCAGTGATGGATAATTATGTTGGATGTCATTCATCATGCAACAGTTATAACATAAGGTGACACAAAGCTGGCTCCAATTCATCAATGTAATGTAGGCATGTATTCCATATATAGTCATACATGCTTATGGAAAAGAACTTGCATAACATCTTTTGTCCTACCCTCCCATGGTAGCAGGGTCCTAATGGAAACTAAGGGATATTAAGGACTAATTTTAATAGAGAACCAGACCAAAGCATTAGCACTCAAGGAATATATGAACTCCTCAAACTACGATAATCACCGAAAAGAATCCGAGTTATTGTCACCCTGGGGGATGCGGATCATAACTCGTAATAGGTGTCTACAACTTGCAAGATAGGATCAAGAACACATATATATTCATGAAAACATAATAGGTCCAGATCTAAAATCATGGCACTCGGGCCCTAGTGAAAAGCATTAAGCATAGCAAAGTCATAGCAACATCAATCTCAGAACATAGTGGAACTAGGGATCAAACCCTAACAAAACTAACTCGATTACATGATAGATCTGATCCAACCCATCACCGTCCAGCAAGCCTAAGATGTAATTACTCACGTACGGCGAAGAGCATCATGGAATTGGTGTAAGGGTGGTTGGTGATGACGATGGCATCGATTTTCCTCTCCGGAGCCCAAAACGGACTCCAGATCTGGTTTCCCGAGGAAGAACAGGAGGTGGTGGCGGCTCCGCATCGTGAAACTCGATGAACTCTTCTCATTTATTTTTTCTCTGCAAATAGGAATAAATAGGAGTTAAATTGAGGTCGGTGGAGTAGCAGGGGCGCCACAAGCCTGCGAGGTGCGACCAGGGGGGTGGTCGTGCCTGGCAGGTTTGTCACCTGTGGGTGGCCCCCCTCTGGTTGATTCTTTCGCCAATATTTTTTGTTAAATAGAAAAATATTCTCCGTAAATTTTCAGATCAATCTGAGAAATTTTATTTCTATACAAAAATAACACCAAGGCAATTCTGCTGAAAACAACGTCAGTCCGGTTTAGTTCCATTCAAATCATGCAAATTAGAGTCCAAAACAAGGGCAAAAGAGTTGGGGAAAGTAGATACGATGGAGAAATATTGTTATGAACCATGTAGAAGTTAGAGTACAGTAGATATTACACCAATACAAATAAAGAATGAGTTCACAATACCTAAAGTGGTGATTTATTTTCTTATACTAACGGATCTCACGAGTTTTCTGCTAAGTTTTGTGTTGTGAAGTTTTCAAGTTTTGGGTAAAGATTTGATGGACTATGGAATAAGGAGTGGCAAGAGCCTAAGCTTGGGGATGTCCAAGGCACCACAAGTCATATTCAAGGATGCCAAAGAGCCTAAGCTTGGGGATGCCACGGAAGGCATCCCCTCTTTCGTCTTCAATCCATCGGTAAATTTACTTGAGGCTATATTTTTATTCACCACATGATATGTGTTTTGCTTGGAGCGTCTTGTATGATATGAGTCTTTGCTTTTTAGTTTGCCATAATCATCCTTGCTGCACACATCGTTTGAGAGAGACACGCTGAATCGTGAATTTATTAGAATACTCTATGTGCTTCACTTATATCTTTTGAGATATGCAATTTTGCTCTAGTGCTTCACTTATATCTTTTTAGAGCACAGCGGTGTTTGGTTTTATAGAAATTTTTGAACTCTCGTACCTCACTTATATTATTTTGACAGTCTTTAAACAGCATGGTAATTGGTTTAGGTTATGAATTTAGTCCTAATATAATAGGCATCCAAGAGGGATATAATAAATTCATATAAAGTGCATTGAATACTATGAGAAGTTTGATTCCTTGCAAATAGTTTTGAGATATAAGGATGGTGATATTAGAGTCATGCTAGTGAGTAATAATGGAATGGTAGAAATACTTGTGTTGAAGTTTGTGATTCCCGTAGCATGCACGTATGGTGAACCGTTTTGTAATGAAGTCGGAGCATGATTTGTTTATTGATTGTCATCCTTTGTGTGAGGGTCGGGAGTGCGCGATGGTTAACCCCTACCACCTTTGCTAACCTAGGAGCATGCGTCTAATACTTTTATTTCGATAACTAATAGACTTTTGAAATAAGTATGTGAGTTCTTTATGACTAATGTGAGTCCATGGGTTATACGCACTCTGACCCTTCCACCTTTGCTAGCCTCTCTAGTACCGCACAACTTTTGTCGGTGCATTAAACCCACCTTCCTCAAAACAGCCACCATATTCCCTTCCTCAAAACAGCCACCATACCTACCTATTATGGCATTTCCACAGTCATCCCGAGATATATTGCCATGCAACTTCCACCATTCCGTTTGTTATGACACGCGCCATCATTTTCCTATTGCTTTTTCATATAGAGTCGTATTTTGTTCTAGGTTTCGAGTTGTAAGCAAATAAAATTCCGATGATCATCATTATTAGGGAATTGTCCCTTGAGAGAAAAGTATGATGGAAGCTATGATTCCCTAACAAATTGGGATGAGACTCCGGACTTTATAAAAAATAAAAGAGGCCAATCAAGCCCAAATAAAGAAAGGCCTTAGATGCCCACCAAAATAATAAAAAAATGAGAGAAGAGAGAAGGGACAATGCTACTATATTTTTCCACACTCGTGCTTCAAAGTAGCACCTTCGTCTTCATGATAGAGAGTCTCCTATTTTGTCACTTTCATATAACTAGTGGAATTTTTCATTGTAGTGCACACCCACTTGGTTTATTTTTGAGATCTCATACACTTATAGCTCTAGTGCACTCGTTGCATGGCAATCCTTACTCACAATGATATCTATTGATGGGCATCTCCATAGCCCATTGATACGCCTAGTTGATGTGAGACTATCTTCTCATTTTCTTCCCAACCTCCGCCATATATAGTTCTATTCCACCTATAGTGTTATATCCATGGCTCATGCTCATGTATTGCGTGAGAGTTGAAAAGGTTTGATAACATAAAAAGTGTGAAAAAATTTCTTGGCTTGTCATCGGGGTTGTGCATGATTTAAACACTTTGTGTGGGGAAGATGGAGCATAACCAGACCATATGATTTTGTAGGGATAACTTTCTTAGGCCATGTTATTTCAAAAGGACATGATTGCCTTGTTAGTATGCTTCAAGTATTATTGTTTTTATGTCAATTTTAAACTTTTGGTTTGAATCTTACGGATCTGAATATTCATGCCACAATAAAGAATATTACATGGATAGATATGTTAGGTAGCATTGCACATCAAAAATTCTGTTTTTATCATTTACCTACTCGAGGACGAGTAGGAATTAAGCTTGGGGATGCTGATACGTCTCCAACGTATCTATAATTTTTGATGATGTCATGCTATTATATTATCTATTTTGGATGTTTTATATGCATTAATATGCTATTTTATATTAATTTTGGGACTAACCTATTAATCTAGAGCCTAGTGCCAGTTTCTGTTTTTCCTTGTTTTTAGTATTGTAGATATGGAATATTAAACGGAGTCCAAACGGAATAAAATCTTTGGAATGATTTTTTATGGAACAAAAGAGATCTACCAGGCTTGGAGTGCAAGGCAAGGAAGCTGCCAGGAGGTCACAAGCCAGGGGGCGCGACCACTCCCCCTGGCAGTGCCTGGTAGGCTTGCCACCTCTTGACAGGTCTCCTAACCCTAATCTTCATCCTATAAATACCCACATATTCCCCCAATACCGAAAAGATCCACGAAAATAGTTTTCCGTCGACAGAAGCTTCTGTTCCCGCGAGATCCAATCTTGGAGCCTTTTTCGGTAATCTGCTGGATGGGGGTCCGATCACGGAGGGCATCTACATCAACTCCATTGCCCCTCCGATGATGCGTGAGTAGTCCACCACAGACGTACGGGTCCATAGCTAGTAGCTAGATGGCTTCTTCTCTCTCTTTGTGCTTCAATACCATGTTCTTCATGATCTTCATGGAGATCTATCCGAAGTAATACTCTTTTGCGATGTGTTTGTCGAGATCCGATGAATTGTGGGTTTATGTTCTGATTATCCATGAATATTATTTGATTCTTTTCTGAATTCTTATATGCATGATTTCGTATCTTTGCAAGTCTCTTCGAGTTATTGGTTTGGTTTGGCCAACTAGATTGGTAATTCTTCCAATGGGAGAAGTGCTTAGTTTTGGGTTCAATCTTGCGGTGTCCTCACCTAGTTACAAAGTAGGGGTAGAGAGGCACGTATTGTATTGTTGCCATCAAGGGTAACAAGATGGGGTTTTCATCATATTGCTTGAGTTTATCCCTCTACATCATGCCATCTTACCGAATGCGTTACTCTGTTCTTCATGAACTAAATACTCTAGATGCAGGCAGGAGTCGGTCGATGTGTGGAGTAATAGTAGAAGATGCAGAATCGTTTCGGTCTACTTGACATGGACGTGATACCTATATGCATAATCATTGCCTTGGATATCTTCATAGTTATTCTCTTTTCTATCAATTGCTCGACAGTAATTTGTTTACCCACTGTGATACTTTCCTTCAAGAGAGAAGCCTCTAGTGAAACCTATGGCCCCTGGGTCTACTTTCCATAATATATTTTTAGATCTATAAACTAAAAATACCAAAAATACCTTGCTGCAATTTACTTACCTTTTACTTTCCGTAACCTTTTACATCTATCTCTATCAGATCTAATCCTTGCAAATAACCATGAAGGGATTGACAACCCCTTTATAGTGTTGGGTGCAAGAGTTTGATTGTTTGTGTAGGTGCATCCATTGGTGACTTGCTTGTTCCTCCTACTGGATTGATACCTTGGTTCTCAATAACTGAGGAAAATACTTATCTACTTCGCTGCATCACCCTTTCCTCTTCAAGGGAAAACCAATGCAAGCTCAAGAGGTAGCACCTATATATAGTGGTGGTGCGGCACACCCATCTGGTTGAACGCTTCGGCGTTGTCATTAGGGCTTTGCATGTGTTGCAACTAGCCACCTCCACCCGTTGCCGACTGTGTGATCAGACCTAGCAGTCCGCCGCACGGTGTTCCTCCTGCACACGCGGATACCATTAGATGCGTTGTACCTGCGCTGCTCTAGCGAACCTGTACGTGGGACCCGGCGACCGACTGTTCAAGGGAGATCGGATCGACTATCCCAAGGAGATCGGACAAGGAGACGGACCACGCGAACGCGTTGCCCCAACTCTACTTCTGCTGAACGACATTGTGCATCTAGTGGTAATGATATGTGATCCATCTCCATAGCATGTTCTTGGATGTTCTGCGCGTAGGAAAATTTTAATTCGCATGCGTTGCAGGGCCTGGTCGGGCCTATGGGCCCATGGGCCTGGTATGCTCCCGCTGTCACGTCCGGTCGGATCCCGTCGGTGTCGGGGAGGTTGGGCCCTCCCGTGTGCTGACGGTATTGCGGCTCCGTGTCCGGGCTTCGCTGCTTCGTTGTGTAGGTCCTATTGCACAGTGCCGTGGTGAGACAGCGGTGGGTGCTTCAAGACCTTGGTGCAAGGTGGTGGTCGGTTTGGTGGCGAGCTTCGGAGCGCTCGGGGTAAAGTGTGGGATCGAGAGAAATCCCTTCTAGCATGGCCGACACCGACCCGGTGGCGCCTGAGGGTGCCGCCGGACCTTCCTAGAGGGCGTCAGGGGCTACCCTTACTTTTTCCTCGCCGCGTACTAGGGGAAACTCTTGGCAACATCGCCGTCATCATCGCATCCCTTCTTGAAGGTGTTGATTGGTACCGGCGCTTCGGAGTCTTGGAGCTTGGTAGGAGTCCTCCGGTGGGCGCAGTGGTCGTGAGGCTCCTTCGTTTTTGTTGATCTGCCATTGTCGGCATTTGTTTCTTTTGTTTTTCTTTTTTCCTTTCTTTTGGGCATGACTATGCTGCTTTTGCCTGAGCACCTACCGTTCATTGTATCGGTTGGTTGCTTTGTAATACAAAGCGGCGGAAACCCTTTTTCGTGTCTACGCACAAGAATTCCTCGCCTAAGGGTGAGCCCCCTTCCTTCCTTGAGGAAACACCGCGTTGACTTCTCGAAAAACTAGTAAAGCAAATCTTTACTTGTCCAAAATTAAGTGCCACATCCCTTGTTTCTTCTCAAGCTTACATGACCATTTACTCATGAAACACATACATGAAAACAGGGCCGAGGGGAGGTGTTTTATTCTGTTGCTAATTTTGTCACGGCTAAATTTACAATGTGTTTTGTGTGTATGTATTGATGTTGACGGTGTACATCCTACCTATGCAGAGGTCGGATGTATGCTCATTGTGTTTATATTCTGTTGATGCTTCATATTAAGCCAGTATAATCCACCCTTCATCAAGAAAATTAAATTTACAAAACAAAATCAATCAAAACCAGTGTCATGTTTTTTGGCCAAAAAGATAAATAAGGCCATAACGTATGGACCATGCAAATAATAGTGTGCAACTTCACCTTTACTAGAGGGTTTGGCACGCTTTGTTGCACCGTTGGTGGTGTGGGGTTTCTTAAAAAAATAAGTAGTCTATTTTAAAATATAAGGTGTATTATTTTGATTTTTTAAGTTTGGTCAAATTTATAGAGAAATATATCAAAATCCACAGTATCAAATCGGTACTTTTAGACTCATCATGAAATGAATTTCCATATTATTATTTTTAATATTGGGATGTCAATTTTTTTCTATGAACTTGAGAGAATTAGGGAATATAGTGAATTATAAAAACAGAATGGGAGAACTCAAGAAATTGTTGACCCGATCAAAATCGAATGACCCAATTCTAAATTGAATACCTCAATTAATTGTGAGGCCTTGAACATTATGAAACATAGAGTACAATTTATAAAATAATTGAATGAGAGTTTTGAGAAATTGTTGACCTGTTCAAAATCGACTTATCAAACTTTAATTGAATGTGGGCTCTTCAAAACTAGGGATAACTTAGTGTTATGGAGGATCCGGCCAACTAAACATATATATAGCTCTAACCCTAGCACACCGAAGGTTGGACATTGCATGCTGTAATCAAACACATCTGATAGAGAAGACCAACACATGTCTAAGCGGCATGGTATTTACAGGCCTGTTTTGATTGTGACATATTGTCACATTATTTTGCCACACTTTTTCTTACTTGAGGTGCTGAAATAGTTAGCAACACTTTGATCTTTATGTAGTCCATAGTGAAATCTTTAAAAAGACTTATATCTATGAACATATTGCCACATTTTTTGTATTTATGACATACATGGCTTAGTGCTAATAATTTGCTTTTGCCTTAGTTGTGGCAAAAAGCGAACACACATCTAACTTGTCCAAACTTGTTTAAATTGAGGTGTGATAAAATGTGGTTTGAAACCAAACAACCCATGAATTAGCCATGTAGGCCCATGTAAGACATATACTAGCAACAATGTGATGTGATGTGGGTGGGTTGGTGTGGTGGGGGGATAGGCAGGGGTTAAAGATAGGTTGGACGGGGATAAATATAGGCCATATGATCCCTGTGGCCATATAATTGCATTTCACCGATACACTCTACAGTTTTGAGGAAAGACACATGCAAAGTCCACTAAAAGAGACATCCAAAGAGGATCCTTTATCTGATAATAATTAAGAAAATTAATAGTCGGTACAATGAGAAGACATCAAGACACAAAATGGCGAGATTTCTTTTAAACTATAACAAAACATATTGAATGTCTTCTTACTTCGGTCACATTCCGTCCGTTAGAGTTTGAAAATTGCACTGAACCGACGATGAGGAAAAGGGAGACATGCAAACACCTTTGCTAAACCAGTCTTTGAAGATGAAAGTAGACACTCAACGCTAAGAACGAGATCTATTATTCGTTGAAAGAACATCGGTATGTGGCATCATCCCACGTAACCCATGCTTGTAATCTTTCACCATAGGTCTAGAGGTGTGAAGGAGAGCTCAAGTGTCGGATTGTAGAGTCACCACCTCACCCCCAAAGATGCTAATATTCCCTTCGTTCCTAAATATAAGTCTTTTAAAAAGTTTCATTATACGGATGTATATAAACATATTTTAGAGTATAGATTCATCCATTTACTTTGTATGTAGATCCCTAGTAAAATCTCTATAAATGCTTGTATTTAGGAACAGAGGGAGTAGTATATAAGATATCTACTTCTTGGGCCCTTGGAGAAGACCAATAGCAAATTCTGTAGGAACCGAGGGGCGAGGCCGAAAGAAGCCAGGGTTTCTCGGCGGGGCAGCGAAAGAAATGGGGATAAAATTCAAGGTCAAGCTGTACAAGGACAGGGCGGCAAGCAACGGAGCCGCCGGCGGCGGCGACGGAGCCCCGCCGCCGCTTGCGCCGTCGCCCTCCGTCGACTCCGCGGCGCTTTCCACCTCGCCGCTCCCGCTTCAGCCGGCACGGCGGCCGCCGCTGACCCCCGTCGTCAGGTACACGGTGAGTTTCTTGCTTCCTCCTGCTGTCTCCTGGGTGAACGGCGATGGTTCGTTTCGCCGGAATCTCGTTCGTTCAGCGCGGTTCGGTGGTGCTTCTTTCTTGCTCCGCGTTCGAGCATTTCCTGCGCCCAGTTCGGGGGGGGGGGGGGGGGGGGGGGCTTTCTTGGCTGCTGCAGGATTGGGTGTCGTCGTAGTAGTTTGATTATCATTCTCTTGGCTACGTTCTTTGAATTGGCGCAGTTGTTCGACCGAAGGATTGCTCGCATACTTTCGAGCCCACCAACCGTACTTTTGTGAAGGGGGAGAGGGCGGGGTTGTCCAACTCGTTGGGGCCATTCTGAAATTGCGTTCCTTTGATTGCTGCGAGTTCTTGATCCAATCGCGTGACTTGGAAACTGAAATCTGTTGGATTTCCCTTTGTTGCCCCTTCCATACTTTCACTGCACTTTTTTACACTGTTCTCTGCATTTGTGCTGCAAACTTTTCGTCTCTTACATTACAATGCCATGCCATTTTCTAGTATGAAGGATTGGATGATGACGACGATGATTGGCCCGAAGACGATGGAACGGATTTGGGCGCGGTGCAAGAGAATGAGGTGAAAATTTGTACTCCTTTGCTGTTACTCTTGGTTCAGTTCTATCACTTGGTGACTTGAGTTCTTTGTCCAGTTGTTCTGAACACAGAGAAGGATGCCTAGTCAGTCATCACAGTGTTGGAATTAATTTTCTTGTTGTAGATTGCATTAGTTGGAGTCTGAATCTGTTCTTGTGGTGGTTACTACACTTGTTTTTTTTTTGGGTAATTATGGGCCTTATTTGTGCTGGAAAGTATCCTTTACAACTATCTGTCTGCAATTTTTTAGGATGAATTACCAGATGATGAGAAATTCTACATCCCATTGTTCATGAGCGGTCAAAAGAAGAATCTCCCACGTCATCTTTTTAGGCATGACTCGGTGCCACTCGACAAAAATGAATATTTCTCTCTGTGGAAAAACTGGAATCAGCTGTTGGACGGCAAGAGAACATACCTTCGACCACCGGGGGGACACCGTGTTCTTGGTGCCAGTGGTGTTTTCCTGCGGCCGTTAGCACGTCCATGGACATTAGAATTCCAGGTGAGAAAATCATAGCTCCTCTGTTCACAACAATGCAGTGAATAAACTTTCGCTAGATTTTCAAGAGTTAGATGTTGAAACATTTCCAGTGAGCTTCTTCACTGTAGCAGTTGTTCCTTGTCAGAGAGTA
The DNA here is from genome assembly GCA_022496015.1 of Hordeum marinum. Taxonomy (NCBI): domain Eukaryota; kingdom Viridiplantae; phylum Streptophyta; class Magnoliopsida; order Poales; family Poaceae; genus Hordeum; species Hordeum marinum. The sequence continues at coordinate 45,906,176 of CM039673.1, read as the reverse complement.
GCATTGTTATCTTGAAATTTGTCAGCTTAACATGCTAATTTTATTAGCATCCCCCTTGTTTGAGTTTTTGTTACATGTAACCTTGAAATGTTGAAACTGCAATCACTCCCCTAGAGAACTATGGTCTATGTTATTATCTGGGGAAGACATTGACTTCTTATTTGAATCCTTTGATGTTAATTTTCATAGATATTATTCTGAGCAATTACAAGTGGGAACTGGAAACCTACTCTTGACGAGGTCATTATGTGTCTTAACCAATAATGTGAGTTAGGGTACAGGAGTTCTTATGTGACTTAAAATAAGTTATAATTTTTCGCGTTATGGTTGATGATCCTTATCTAATGTAACATTTCCCCATGAAGGCCTCATGTCATTTTCCTCTCAAATAAGTGGATGATTGATGTGTGAAAACCATAAAAGAATTTCTTAGGCTTACAATTTTGCGGCTTGTGCTTCAGCATTACTTATTCGAATCCATTGTTAATTCAGATGAATCTACTAAATAGTTAGTGCCTTTTTTGTGATACTTATTTGTTCTATGGCAGGAACCACTCTTGGATTTGGTTCAGGATTATCCAGATGATGACATTGTCCAGGAAATGATCAAGGTAAGTTTGCATGGCACTACAGGAGCATTCTCATTATTTAAGTGTTTTATGCTAATGTGCAAAACTAGTTTTGTGCAGATTCTTTGTCAGCGCTATGTGCACTTGAGACGAACTCGCGGAGATGGCAGCTGTTTCTACAGAGCTTTCCTTTTCTCTTACTTGGTAACCATCTAAGTTACTAGGTTTTCTATGCTGTTGCTTTTTTATTTTGCATCGAAGTTAGATATGACTATGTTGTAAACAGGAAAATCTTGGACAAATGCAAGATAGTCAAGCTGAAGTTACTCGTCTAATGGAACATGTGGCAGTGTCCAGAGAGAATTTCTGTCGTCTGAAATGGGACAAAGCATACTTCTTAAATCCTGAAGAATACTTTTCAAGTGTTGCTTCTGTATGTATTCTCATAGCTTCAGAACCTTCACTTGTTTTCTCTGATTTCGTAACCCTGATTCTTCTGTAATAAGTTTAGGCATTTACTGAAAATCAAACTATCTATGATTTATAATACTTGCCAAAATAACTTGGTGTCCCTTATGTGGCCTGAATTATCCAGTGCCCTTGCTGAGTGTGTTTTGAAAGTTATCTGACCCCATTCAACATCATCAGAAAATATCTTTAATAAAGAACGACGCCTCACCATTGAAAAAGCCATGCTACTCTTGCTTTTTTTTACTGTAGTGGACATCTTGGTTTACTGTTCCGAGTATGAAATATATATAGTGAGATAGATTTTGCATTAATTTGTGGAACGAACAGTACAAATTTCTGACAAACAGAAAACTCCTTGGTCTTTGCAAATTCCGAAATACCCCCCCCCCCCCACCCACCCACTAAACAGGGACAAACGTATGAGAGTGATAAGAGAGGAAAACCTATGAGCGCTCAGGGGGCTGCCATACATGTAAAATTTTAAGGGAAGACTAGGAAAGTTCTCAAAATGTTCATTTTCTTTTATCCGAATTACTTAATCTTCAGGATATATAGTATGCATGGTATCTAAGAAGAGTATAGAGGAGACATGTTTATCAAGTTCAAGTAGTTTTGGCACATGTATCATGGAGGAGCTATAGCTGGTACATAAACAGTGGAAATAGCGGTATTAAGCTATTAGCTTGAATCCTCTGCTCATGGAAATTATTCAATAGCGCAGCATTTCTTGCTGTAAAAGCTACAACAGGCTATTTATAAAATTTTAAACATTGAGTAGATGACATGTTGGAGAGTACTGATGACCTGTCATCATATCCCACTTGACTAAAAACTCCACTTATCATTCTTGCTCCAGTATGAATGCTGTTCAGCTCAAGCATTCACTACAAAAATAGTGGAGTATTAGGAGCAGTTGGCATGATATTCTGCTGAGATGTTTGTTTGTTGCACCATTACGACTGTTGTATGCAGTATGCTAAATGAATATGATTTTTTCTGCACAATATAGCTTAAATTATATACTTAACCAGTTCTCTGCATGTTATGTCAGGAGTTGAATCATTTGGTCAATTCTGTTGCAAATGGGTATGAGCTTTGAACTTGATGTTTTGCAGTGTTTTTTTTTGACAGGACATGCCATTAAGTTTCAAGATCCCTTTGCTTCTTTGTAGTTACATTTGGGATTAAAAATAATTGCTTTTACCATTTGCAGTCTTAGTTCTGACGAGTTGTACAAGAGAAGTCGACAGGAGATCATGCCACTCAGGAGTAAGGATACTACATGCTTGCCAAAATGTTTTGTTTGTCCACTTGTTCTCTCTCGTTTAACACTTTTTTTCCAGTTATTTCTTTGCTAAGATTGCTGGCAGAGACTGAGATCCGTACGCGAATAGATTTTTACAAACCATTTATACGTGGAAAGATGAATGTCAATCAGGTTATTATTTCTTGCCCCTAGTACTTTTCTCGAATAGTCAACTAGTACTATCAAGGTTGAGAATTTTCTCTGCATAAACATGTAAAATCCTGGAAACAATTATCCCTGTGAGTTGTAAACTTGTAATAAGATAATCATGACCAAAATAAGTTAACCAATACTAAATTTACCATTTACATACTGAGCTCACTGTTGCACATATTGTGGTTTTGTACCAGTATTGCTGGAAGGAGGTGCGTCCCCTGGATGTTAAAGCACCGGCGCTAGCAATGAGGGCTCTAACGTATGCACTTGGCATCCCGCTGCGACTCGAAACTCTAGGCGGAGGCTTGATGGCTGGAGGTTTGCAAGTAAAGCGCTTTGATTTCTTCCCTCGATCAGAATCAGGGAAGGGTGCTTTCCGTATAGTTCAAAGCTATTGGTCGTCAACTACAACCCCTGAACCACTGGAGCTGGGAAGTGGTAACCTGTTACCATCTGATGGCACACCTTTGCTGACCTTGCTGTGTAGGCCTAACAACTGCGACATTTTGTATCGCAAGTGAACGAACGGTGCAATTATTACTTGACGTAGAAAAGTCTTCGCTGACGATACAAAAATCTCATCTCAATCTACTTGTAAAGTAGTGATTACTCATTTGAGCAAAAAGCCACAAGCTGCTCTATTCGCCTGGGCATGTTTGGTGTAGTAGTTTTAACTAGGCATAAATTACATTGGAAAATGGGAATACATTGTATTCTTACTGATGTTGTGCCCCTTTGCTTCTGTAAGCTACAATATCATGAGAACATATGAAGAATTAGTTTTTTTGTATATATGTTGCAAGGTGATATTGCAGATGTTCTTTTCTCCAAAATTTAAGGATATAATTAGAATGTGACTGCAGATTTGGATCACATCATAACTGAATCTTCACACTTGGTGAGCTTTTCGGGATGAACGGTTAATGGTTCTTGCATGTTTCTGCCTCCTGCAGCTTTCCAAGCTTTCTTGTATTAGGGTGAAATTGTAATCTTGGCACACTATAACTGAGAAGTATAATGTTTGGACTTAAAGTAGAACATCCCTTCCCAATATATTCTGCAGTCAATCTTCTCTAGCATTGAACACTGACCATATGAAATATATTTAGTTCGGTAATGTGAAAGTAGCATCATCAGTTTGACCACGTAACATTAATTTTCTGACTTAACACATATACAAAAGTAGTACTACCTCAATTGCAAAAATGTCTTATATTTTGGGACGAAGGTAGTACCAGTGAAAAATACATGCTAAGACTTAATCATTTTTTTATAGAGATGGCAAAACTATAAACATGGCACAACAATGGGCAAATCCCATTTTTTTTTAGAGCCCACTAATTTTTTTTGAGGCAAAGAGGTATATATAATAGTCCAACTCAATCTGAACTTTTAATGTGGGAGTAATCACAGAACAAAACTAAAGTTGGGCCACACGGGACTCCACTAGTATGGAAGGTATTACAATCAGGGTTTAGGCGTAAGGAAAAAACAAAACTATCAAGCTAGAGGAAGGACAGCAACGCCCCCCCCCCCCCCCCCCCTCATCTATAACAGAGAAAATGTGATAGTATGAAACATCGTGAGTAAAATGTTTGCACCCAATATTTTATATCTCCAAACTTTTGATGTGTTTTGTCCTACGATAAACGTTGTAGGTTGTAGCGGCAAACTGAAATATCAACTCATACCAGAAAGGAAAAATGTTAAGTATATTTTGATCATTTTGATTAATACTAACGTTCAGCTCGTTGCCCCTAAAATGCTTTCAACTTTGTTTGTTTTACTTTTCAGTTTTTCATGCTTCTTCTCAAAATAAGATTTTTTTTTCATTACACTTTTTCTTCTTATCAAACAAGCAATTCAGCTTGTACTGATGATCCAAGGGGGTAGGGGGGCGGTGCCCCCTCTCCCCTCCACCCAAATATCTTTAATGTATGTTCACAATTCCGTCACGCCTAATAGTTTGACGATGTTTTTGTAAGAGTTCTATGTTTGTTGTAGACCCGGATCCCCCACTCGGTCATCACCAAACTTGCTATTCTTGAAGATTTGAAGAGGGAGGGCTCAGAAGCTTCCTTCCGTGCAATATGCTTCAAGACCAACCGCGAGTCATATGAGGCTCATCCACTGGGGCTGATTCAAATGGAGATTGGGGTGAGCCACATTTGGCATTCCGAAGATTTGTCTTTGGTACCTCTTTAAAGGAGGTTAACGCTCCCCAAAGGATTTTAGTAAATATGTTTAAGTAGACCCGGGGCCCATAGTTTTCATTAGAGGTTTCTCTCTCAAAAATAGCATACGGTGGGTAAACAAATTATTGTTGGCCAATTGACAAAATAGGTTATAGTTATGAAATGTTATTGACGATAATGATTATGTGTATATAGGTATTGCATCCATAAACAAGTAGACAGAAACGATCCTGCGTCTACTACTATTACTCCATTTCGAAATCGCTTTTGTGCTTGCATCTCTAGGTATTAAGTTCATGACAAATAGAGTAATGCTTGGAGCAAGATGACATGATGTAATCAAAGTAAAGCCTTTGAGATAGTGTGTATACTTGATAGTTTAAATCTGTACAAAAACAGAAACTTTGGTGTCCGGTATAAAAATTGTAAGATTTTACTAGAGCATCAAAATATTCTAAATCTTGTACACATCATTTCTCTAAAAATTTCCTACGTTGTCCTAATTTTTCATAATTGTCAGATATAGGTAAGTATGGTTTTAGTTCATATCTTTACAGACTATTCTGTTTTGCATGCATAGTTTGGTTGCTTTAGTGTTTTCATAGCTTATATTTAGTGATATAAATTACGGGAATGATAGAATACAATACGCATTATGTGAGAACAATTATGAATCTTGTCTTGACAGTACCTAAGTGAATGATCTATTTTTATTATACTAATTTATATCATGAGTTTCATTTATTTTTGTGAGATTGAAATTTTCAAGTTTTGTGTGAGATACCGATACGAAGGGAATAAGGAGCGGAAAGAACCTAAGCTTGGGGATGCCCAAGGCACCCCAAGATAATATTCAAGGAAGACTCAAGCTTCTAAGATGTGGGATGCCTCGAAAGGCACCCCCTCTTTCGTCTTTAACACTACTGGTATATCTTACTTGGAGATATAGTTATTCGTCACATAGTATATGTTTTGCTTGGAGCATCATTTTTTGTTGATATTTGCTTGTTGTTATTTATAATCACGTTTTTCAATGAAAAGTATCGAGAATTGACTTTAGTATGCTTGACTTGCATGTTTGATGTGTGTTGTACAAAAACAGAGACTTTTCACTAGTGGAGAAATGTCTAGCAACAACTTACATTGGTGGTGTGCCAATTTGACGCGACGTCAACACTATTTTTTTCAAATAGCGTGGCTATGGACAAATTGGTATGTCAACTTTGTTTAGTTAGTGCTGGCGTGGATTTAAAGTGGATCACCACCAAAATGTGGGCCCTCCTGAGCCGACCAGTCAGAATATATTGCTGGCGTCAGATGTTCTGTGACGCCACAACTATATATGTGGTGTTGTCATTCACCATTCGTAAACGCCAACACTGAGTTTGGATTATATAAGCTAGCGTTAGTAGCCCCTTTGTTCTCAAAATACATTCATTTCCAATTCTTCTCCCTAACTAGTTATAGCTCTTCTTAGTTATGGATCCATGTCGGCGAAGCGTATCGAAAGTTTGAGACTCCATCGCCCTGTCCGAGCTCCCATCTGGCCATGTTGGCTATGCCATGAGCTCCCCACGGCCAATACAGCTGGCCCTGTCCGCAGAATGACCCCGCCACAGTAGCGCGGCTTCCGTTCTATCTGGTAGCTACGCCACCAGCGTCGAAGATATCGGCCATGTGCTGCTTTGCGGCTGTCTACGCCTTGTTGATAAGCATATGTCTCACACATAATGGAATTTAGAGCGAGAGTTCTACGTCTGCGCCAACCGTAGAAAGGTACATATATGACAAAAAATACATTTTGATCTATTTTCAGCTAGTTTGCACAATTCAACTCCTCTAGTATCACTCGCATCCATATGTGTATATATACTTCGATCCATAAAAACAGGGGCGAAATTTTGCTTCACATGGATATGGATTGATCTCGTCCAGAAATACGTAAGCGAGTTGCTTGACTATTCCCTTGGACCACTGAGACGACAGATAGATGAGACGCAACTAAAAAACGATGTGATGCGAGGTTAAATTAAAAACTCAAGATGCTTCGATATGCACTTTTAGCCAGTTGCATGTTTGGCCTATTTCTCTCAGCTGGTTTGATGGCAACATTTTTTCTCGTAGTCGTTATCACACTGATGATGTTCTTAGTCTAGATATAATAGTAGTAAATTATAATATTTATTGTTAGTTATCCTTCTGTAATGTATATATGTAAGCATGCCAGATTAATTAATGAAATCTATGCTGTTCTCATCTATATATATGTATTATCTTTTAAAATGTTATTTTAATTCGGTATATATTCACAAAAACTAAAAAAATCATAATTAATAAATAAATAATGTAACAAATAAAAAAATAAAAAATGTACATAGCAAATGGAGTTGGCCACGTGGGCCGACGCTAGCAAACACACGACCGCCCGTCAAATTCAACCACCCAGATTGACGTGGCTTGAGACTACGTCGGTATTTCCTCAAAGAGAAAGGGATGATGCAACACAACGACGGTAAGTATTTCCCTCAGTTATGAAACCAAGGTATCAATCCGTAGAGAAAGATCACGCACCCACGTAAGTAGCACCTGCACACAAATAACAAATACTTGCAAACCCGACGCGAAAGAAAGATTGTCAAGCTCTCTACGGTAAAAAAAAAGATTAGGTGATGATAGTTTTGGCAAATAGACCTTGCAAGAACACAAAATAAAATAAGTAAACAAAAAGTTCAGCAAGGTATTTTTTTGGATTAATAGATCTGAAAACAAAAAGGACAAATAGTAGACGGGAAAGCAATATGTTAGAAAAGTAGACCCGGTGGCCGTAGGTTTCACGAGTGGCTTCTCTTATGAGTATAACGCACGGTGGGTGAACAAATTACTGTTGGGCAATTGGTAGAAGATTAAATAATCATGACGATATCTAGGCAATGATCATTATATAGGCATCACGTCCAAGACAAGTATACCGAAACGATTCTGTATCTACTTTTATTACTACACACATCGACCGCTATCCAGCATGCATCCATTGTATTAAGTTCATGGAAAAACGGTGTAATGCAATAAGAACAGTTATATGATGCAGACAAGATCTATTCATGTAGGAATATGACCCATCTTTTTATCCTTACGGCAACGATACATGTGTGCCTTGCTGCCCCTTCTGTCACTGGGAAAGAACACCGTAAGATCGAACCCATCACAAAGCCACTCTTGCCATGGAAAGAAAAATCGATCAAGTTGTCCTAACTAAACCAAAGATTCAAAGAAGAAATACGAGACTATAACTAATCATGCAAATAAGAGACCAAAGAAGACTCAAATAATATTCATGGATAGAAGTTGATCATAAACTCAAAATTCATCGGATCCCAACAAACACATCACAAAAGTCATTACATCAAATAGATCTCCAAGAGACCATTGTATTGAGAATCATAGAGAGAGAGGAAGCCATCTAGCTACTGCCTATGGACCTGTAGGTCTATGGTGGACTACTCATGCATCATCAGAGAGGCACCTATGATGAAGATGAACCCCTCCGTGATGGTGTTATATTGGATCTCGAGGTTCTGAAACTTGCGGCGGCTGAAATTGTGTTTCGTTGACTCCCCTAGGGTTTTCTGAACATTTGAGATTTTATAGGCTAGAAAGTCAGTGGAGGGGGTGCCCGAGGTGGCCACCACCCACCAGGCCGTGTTAGGGGCCTCTGGTGCGCGCTGGTGGGTGGTGGGCCCCCTGGGCCCCCTCCCTGGTAGTTGTTTGGCTCATCTTGGTTCTTCTGGTCTACAAAAAATCTCCAATAAGTTTTGGGACGTTTGGGATCCATTTGGTATTGATTTTCTGCGAAGTAAAAAAAATAAGCAAAAACAACAACTGGCACTTTGGCACTATGTCAATAGGTTAGTCCTAAAAAATGATATAAAGTTGCTATAAAATGATTGTAAAACATCCAAGATTGATAATATAACAACATGGAACAAGCAAAAATTATAGATATGTTGGAGATGTATTACATATACACACCTGGCCGGATCTATTCCCCATCCACCAAACCCCCCAAATCAATCCCAACACACCGCCGTTGTCGCCAACGACCAAGTCCCCGACCACCGTCACCATATCCAACTCCACACTGCCGTCGTCTCCGTCTTCACCTACACAACCGTCGTCTCCGTCTCCGTGCCTCCACCGCCACTGCGTCAAGGACCCGCTAGCCCCGTCGCCTGCACTATCGTCGCCATCTCCATCACTGTCTTCTCCGCCGTTGTCCCCTCGTCATGATCTTCGCATCCACCGTAGTGCCCTCACCGTGATCTTCACGTCCATCGTAGTGCCCTCGTCGGGATCTCCGCCTCCACCGCCACTGAGTAATTGTAGTGTCGAATTTAGTGTAGTTGTGCATTGTAAGAACGAGTGTAAATTTTTAGGGTAGTTGTGTAATGCAGATTTTTAGAGAAAATGTAGTTTTAGATTTTAGTGTAATTATAGTTTAAGATTTTAGTTTAGTTGTGTAGTGCAGATTTGTGGTATAATTGTAGTTTCAGATTTTAGTGTAATTGTGTAGTGCAGATATGTGATGTAATTATAGTTTCAGATTTTAGTGTAGTTGTGTAGTGCAGATTTGTGATGTAATTGTAGTTTCATATTCTAGTGTAGTTGTGTAGTGTAGATTTTTAGAGTAATTGCAGTTTCAGATTTTAGTATAATTATGTAGTGCAGATTTTTAAGATAATTGTAGTTTCATATTTTAGTGTAGTCGTGTAGTGTAAATTTATGGTGTAATTGTAGTTTTAGATTTTAATGTAGTTGTATAGTGCAGATTTTTAGGGTAATTATAGTTTCAAATTTTAGTATAGTTGTGTACTGCAAATTTGTTGTGTAATTGTAGTGTAGTTAGTGTAGAAGCTTTTATTTTACATGTAGTGTATTTTGTAGAGTAATTGTACTGTAAGAGTTAATTAGTTACATTGTCTAGATTGTATATATATATATGGTACACTTAGATGGCTCAGAAGTTCCGTGGTGTGTGACAGAAGGGGACTAAATACTATGCAACCATTACGGAAGACAATGGCGTCCACCAGCTTGGACACTAGGACACCCTAGAGTTAGCGGCACGCACTACGATGCAAAGACGATTGAGTATCATAAGGAAAAAAGCGGTTCTCAACTTCCCTGATCTTTGTGAGTACGCGCAGTTCCTCATGCTAGAGAACATAAGGATATGCACTAGGGCTGAGGAGAAGGAGAACCTCCAGGCCGACCAACAGTTATTTGACCCATTAGTGATGGAGCTTGCGAGAGATAACAAACTCTTAAAGACCAACAAGATGATGCTCCTTCAGTATGCAGCTAGGAAGACCGTAGAGGAGGATCCCGTATATTGGGATAACCTCATGGCACATGAGGAGGAGGTTCATCCACTACAGCTTTGTTGTAGGGACGACCACGAGGCCGGCCCCTCTGGCTAGTAGCTTGCTGGATGATGGACGTAGCACTAGTTATTTTGTATATGAATGACTATTTGTTGGGAGACGTAGTAGTAAATCAAAAAATTTCTACGTGTCACCAAGATCCATCTATTGAGAAACCAGCATCAAGCGGGGAGAGATTGGATCTTCATACCTTTGAACATCGCTAAGCGGAAGCGTTACAAGAACGCGGTTGGTGGAGTCGTACTCGCAGCGATTCAGATCACAGTGGACTCCGATCTTAGCGCCGAACAACGGCGCCTCCGCGTTCAACACACGTGTAGCCCGGTGACGTCTCCTACGCCTTGATCCTGCAAGGAGGAAGGAGAGGTTGGGGAAGGGCTCCAACAGCAGCACGACGGCGTGGTGGTGGTGGAGTAGCAAGGTATTCCGGCAGGGCTTCGCCTAAGCGCTGCGGAGGAGGAAGAAGAGAGGTAGGGCTTCGCCGTGAGAGAGAGAGTTCAGATCTGTTCTCAAAAGGCCAAAACCTTGGATATATATAGGAGGAGGGAGAGGGAGGGCTGCCTTGGCCTCTACTCCAAAGAGGAGAGGTTCGGCCGAACCTAGGGAGGAGTCCACCCCCCACAAGGGAGGTGGAACTCTTCCTTTTGAATCCTTTTTGCCTTATCTCCTTATCTCCAGACACATGGGCCTTTAGCAAAAGTCTTACCTAGCCCAATAAGGGCTGGCACACTTTATCTAACAGCCCATGAGGTCCTTTGGTCGTCACACCCCTCCCGGGGGTCCTCCAGCACCCTCCCGGCACTCCCGGTACACTACCGATGAGCCCGAAAACTTTCCGGTGACCAAAACTGGACTTCCTATATATCAATATTTACCTCCGGACCATTCGAGAGCTCCTCGTGACGTCCGGGATCTCATCCGGGACTCCGAACAACCTTCGGTAATCATGTATACCATTTCCCTATAACCCTAGCGTCATCGAACCTTAAGTGTGTAGACCCTACGGGTTCGGGAGACACGTAGACATGGCCAAGACATCTCTCCGGCCAATAACCAACAGCGGGATCTGGATACCCATGTTGGCTCCCACGTACTCCACGATGATCTCATTGGATGAACCATGATGTCGGGGATTCAATCAATCCCGTATACAATTCCCTTTGTCTATCGGTATGATACTTGCCCGAGATTCGATCGTCGGTATCCCTATACCTTGTTCAATCTCGTTACCGGCAAGTCTCTTTACTTGTTCTGTAATACATCATCCCGTGGCTAACTCCTTAGTCACATTGATCTCATTATGATGATGTCTTACCAAGTGGGCCCAGAGATACCTCTCCGTCACACGGAGTGACAAATCCCAGTCTTGATTCGTGCCAACCCAACAGACACTTTCGGAGATACCCGTAGTGCACCTTTATAGCCACCCAGTTACGTTGTGACGTTTGGCACACCCAAAGCATTCCTACGGTATCCGGGAGTTGCACAATCTCATGGTCTAAGGAAACGATACTTGACATTGAAAAGCTTTAGCAAATGAACTACACGATCTTGTGCTATGCTTAGGATTAGGTCTTGTCCATCACATCATTCTCCTAATGATATGATCCCGTTATCAACGACATCCAATGTCCATGGTCATGGAACCTTGACCATCTATTGATCAACGAGCTAGTCAACTAGAGGCTCACTAGGGACCTATTGTGGTCTATGTATTCACACATGCATTACGGTCTCCGGTTAACACAATTATAGCATGAACAATAGACAATTATCATGAACAAGGAAATACAATAATAACCATTTCCAACAGTCTCCCACTTGCACTAGAGTCAATAATCTAGTTACATTGTGATGAATCGAACACCCATAGCATTCTGGTGTTGATCATGTTTCGCTCATGAGAGAGGTTTAGTCAACGGGTCTGCGACATTCAGATCCGTATGCTTACAAATATCTATATCTCCTTCCTGAATGTAATCACGGATGGAGTTGAAGCAACGCTTGATGTGTCTTGTATTCTTGTGAAATCTGGGTTCCTTCGCAAGGGCAATAGCTCTAGTGTTATCACAGAATAGAGTCATCGGGCCCGACGCATTGGGAATCACTCCTAGGTTGGTGATCAACTCCTTCATCCAGACTCCTTCCTTTGCTACTTCCGAAGCAGCTATGTACTCCGCTTCACATGTAGATGCCGCCACGACGCTTTGCTTGCTGCTGCACCAACTGACTGCCCCTCCGTTCAAAATATACACGTATCCGGTTTGCGACTTGGAGTCGTCCGGATCTGTGTCGAAGCTAGCATCGGCGTAACCCTTTACAACGAGCTCTTCGGCACCTCCATATACGAGAAACATGTCCTTTGTCCTTTTCAGGTACTTCAGGATATTCTTGACCGCTGTCCAGTGTTCCGCTCCGGGATCACTTTGGTACCTCCCTACCAAACTTATGGCAAGGTTCACATCAGGTATGGTACACAGCATGGCATACATAATAGAGCCTATGGCTGAAGCATAGGGGATGACACTCATCTCTTCTCTATCTTTTGCCGTGGTCGGGCATTGAGTCGTACTCAATCTCATACCCTGTAACACAGGCAAGAACCCCTTCTTGGACTGATCCATATTGAACTTCTTCAATATCTTTTCAAGGTATGTGCTTTGTGAAAGACCTATGAGGCGTCTCGATCTATCTCTATAGATCTTAATACCTAATATGTAATCAGCTTCTCCAAGGTCCTTCATTGAAAAACACTTGTTCAAGTAGGCCTTTATACTTTCCAAGAGTTCTATATCATTTCCCATTATCAGTATGTCATCCACATATAATATAAGAAATGCTACAGAGCTCCCACTCACTTTCTTGTAAATACAGGGTTCTCCATTACCTGTATAAACCCAAACACAATAATCACCTCATTAAAGCGAATGTTCCAACTCCGAGATGCTTGCACCAGCCCATAGATGGAGCGCTGGAGCTTGCATACCTTGTTAGCATCTTTAGGATCGACAAAACCTTCCGTCTGCATCATATACAGTTCTTCCTTGAGGAAGCCATTAAGGAATGCCGTTTTGACGTCCATTTGACAGATCTCATAATCATAAAATGCGGCAATTGCTAACATGATTCGGACAGACTTCAACATCGCTATGGGTGAGAAAGTCTCATCGTAGTCAACTCCTTAAACTTGTAGATAACCCTTAGCGACAAGCCGAGCCTTATAGAGGGTCACATTACCATCCGCGTCAGTCTTCTTCTTAAAGATCCATTTATTCTCAATGGCTCGCTTATCATCAGGCAAGTCCACCAAAGTCCATACTTTGTTCTCATACATGGATCCTATCTCGAATTTCATGGCATCAAGCCATTTGTTGGAATCCGGGCCTGCCATCGCTTCTTCATAGTTCGAAGGTTCACCGTTGTCCAACAACATGATTTCCAGGACAGGGTTGCCGTACCACTCTGGTGCGGAACGTGTCCTAGTGGACCTTCGACGTTCAACAACAACTTGATCTGAAGTTTCATGATCATCATCATTAACTTCCTCTCCAGTCGGTATAGGCTCCACAGAAACAACTTCGTGTGTTGTGCTACTCTCCAGTTCGAGTGGAGGTATGATTACCTCATCAAGTTCTATTTTCCTCCCACTTACTTCTTTCGAGAGAATCGCTTTCTCGAGAAAGGATCCATTCTTGGCAACAAAGACTTTTCCCTCGGATCGTAGGTAGAAGGTATACCCAATAGTGTCTTTGGGATATCCTATGAAGACGCACTTTTCCGCTTTGGGTTCGAGCTTCTCAGGTTGAAGTTTCTTCACATAAGCATCGCATCCCCAAACTTTTAGAAACGACAACTTAGGTTTCTTTCCAAACCATAGTTCATACAATGTCGTCTCAACGGATTTTGACGGTGCCCTATTTAAAGTGAATGCGGCAGTCTCTAATGCATATCCCCAAGATGATAGCGGTAAGTCAGTAAGAGACATCATAGATTGCACCATATCCAATAGAGTGCGATTACGACATTCAGACACACCATTTCGCTGAGGTGTGCCAGGCGGCGTGAATTGTGAAACAATTCCACATTTTCTTAGGTGTGTGCCAAACTCGTGACTTAAATATTCTCCGCCACGATCAGATCGTAGGCACTTTATTTTCCTGTCACGTTGATTCTCTACCTCACTCTGAAATTCCTTTAACCTTCCAAAGGTTTCAGACTTATGTTTCATTAAGTAGACATACCCATATCTACTCAAGTCATCAGTGAGGGTGAGAACATAACGGTAGCCACCGCGAGCCTCGACACTCATTGGACTGCATACATTGGTATGTATTATTTCCAACAAGTCAGGTGCTCGCTCCATTGTTCTGGAGAACGGAGTCTTGGTCATCTTGCCCATGAAGCATGGTTCGCACGTGTCAAATGATTCGAAATCAAGCGACTCCAAAAGTCCATCAGTGTGGAGTTTCTTCATGCGTTTGACACCAATATGACCAAGCCGGTAGTGCCACATGTAAGTGGGACATCGTTATCAACCTTACACTTTTTGGTACTCACACTATGGACATGTGTAACATCACGTTCGAGATTCATCAAAAATAAACCATTGACCAGTGAGGCATGACCATAAAACATTTCTCTCATATAAATAGAACAACCATTCTCAGATTTAAATGAGTAGCCATCTCGCATCAAACAAGATCCAGATACAATGTTCATGCTCAAAGCTGGTACTAAATAACAATTATTATGGTTTAAAACTAATCTCGAAGGTAGATGTAGTGGTAGCGTGCCGACGGCGATCACATCGACCTTCGAACCATTCCCGACGCGCATCGTCACCTCGTCCTTTGCCAGCCTCCGCTTATTCCGCAACTCCTGCTTGGGGTTACAAATGTGAGCAACTGCACCGGTATCAAATACCCAGGAGCTACTACGAGCGCTGGTTAGGTACACATCAATAACAAGTATATCACATATACCTTTAACATTTCCGTCCTTCTTATCCGCTAAGTACTTGGGGCAGTTCCGCTTCCAGTGACCAATACCCTTGCAATAAAAACAATCAGTCTCATGCTTGGGTCCATTCTTGTTATTCTTCTTCCCGACAACTTGCTTACCGGGCGCGGCAACAGCTTTGCCGTCCTTCTTGAAGTTCTTCTTACCCTTGCCTTTCTTGAAACTAGTCGTCTTATTCACCATCAACACTTGATGCTCCTTTTTGATCTCGACCTCTGCTGATTTCAGCATCGAGTACAACTCAGGAATAGACTTCTCCATACCTTGCATGTTGTAGTTCATTACAAAGCTCTTGTAGCTAGGTGGAAACGACTGGAGGATTCTGTCAATGACCGAGTCATCCGGGAGATTAACTCCCAGCTGAGTCAAGCGGTTGTGCAAACCAGACATCTTGACTATGTGCTCATTGACAGAACAGTTCTCCTCCATCTTAGAGCTGAAGAACTTGTCGGAGATGTCATATCTCTCGACCCGAGCATGAGCTTGGAAAACCAGTTTCAGCTCTTGGAACATCTCATATGCTCTGTGTTGCTCAAAATGCTTTTGGAGCCCCGATTCTAAACTGTAAAGCATGCCGCACTGAACAAGGGAGTAATCATCGCAGCGAGACTGCCAAGCATTCATAACGTCTTGGTCCGCTGGGAAAACGGGTGGGTCACCTAGCGGTGCATCAAGGACATACAATCTCTTGGAAGCTATGAGGATGATCCTCAAGCCACGGACCCAGTCCGCATAGTTGCTTCCATAATCTTTTAGCTTAGTTTTCTCTAGGAACGTGTTGAAATTGAGGGTAACAGTCGCGTTGGCCATTGGATCTAAAATATAGATTGTAAAGACAATTTTAGACTAAGTTCATGATAATTAAGTTCATATAATCAAATTATTTAATGTACTCCCACTTAGATAGACATCTCTCTAGTCATCCAAGTGACACATGATCCATGTCAACTAGCCCGTGTCCGATCATCACGTGAGACGGACTAGTCATCCATGGTGAACATCTCCATGTTGATCGTATCTTCTATACGACTCATGTTCGACCTTTCGGTCTTCCGTGTTCCGAGGCCATGTCTGTACATGCTACGCTCGTCAAGTCAACCTAAGTGTTTCGCGTGTGTAAATCTGGCTTACACCCGTTGTATGCGAACATTAGAGACTATCACACCCGATCATCACGTGGTCCTTCGAAACAACGATCCTTAGCAACGGTGCACAGTTAGGGTGAACACTTTCTTGAAATTTTATTTGAGAGATCATCTTATTTACTACCGTTGTTTTAAGCAAATAAGATGTAAACATGATAAACATCACATGCAATCAATATAGTGACATGATATGGCCAATATCATCTTGCTCCTTTGATCTCCATCTTCGGCGCACCATGACCATCATTGTCACCGGCACGACACCATGATATCCATCATCATGATCTCCATCGTTGTGTCTTCATGAAGTTGTCTCGCCAACTATTACTTCTACTACTATGGCTAGCGCTTAGCAACAAAGTAAAGTAATTACATGGCATTTATGATTGACATGTAGGTCATACAATAAAATAAGACAACTCCTATGGCTCCTGCCGGTTGTCATACTCATCGACATGCAAGTCGTGAATCCTATTACAAGAACATGATCAATCTCATACATCACAATGCATCACATCACATCCTTTTGGCCATATCACATCACAAGGCACATGCTGCAAAAACAAGTTAGACGTCCTCTAATTTGTAGTTGCAAGTTTTACGTGGCTGCTATAGGTTACTAGCAAGAACGTTTCTTACCTATGCCAAAACCACAACGTGATATGAAAATTGCTATTTACCCTTCATAAGGACCCTTTTCATCGAATCGAATCCGACTAAGGTGGGAGAGACAGACACCCGCTAGCCACCTTATGCAACTAGTGCATGTTAGGCGGTGGAACCGGTCTCATGTAAGCATACATATAAAGTTGGTCCAGGCCGCTTCATCCCACAATACCGCCGTATCAAGATAAGACTAGTAGCGGTAAGCAAATTAACAAAATCGATGCCCATAACAACTTGTGTTCTACTCGTGCATAGATTCTACGCATAGACCTAGCTCTGATACAAGTGTTGGGAGACGTAGTAGTAAATCAAAATTTTCCTACGTGTCATCAAGATCCATCTATGGAGAAACCAGCATCGAGCTGGGAGGGATTGGATCTTCATACCTTTGAAGATCGCTAAGCGTAAGCGTTACAAGAACGCGGTTGGTGGAGTCGTACTCGGAGCGATTCAGATCGCGGTGGACTCCGATCGTAGCGCCGAACAACGGCGCCTCCGCGTTCAACACACGTGCTGCCCGGTGATGTCTCCTACGCCTTGATCCTGCAAGGAGGAAGGAGAGGTTGGGGAAGGGCTCCAACAGCATCACGACGGCGTGGTGGTGGTGGAGTAGCAAGGTATTCCGGCAGGGCTTCGCCTAAGCGCTGCAGAGGAGGAAGAAGAGAGGTAGGGCTTCGCCGTGAGAAAGAGAGTTCAGATCTGTTCTCAAAAGGCCAAAACCTTGGATATATATAGGAGGAGGGAGAGGGAGGGATGCCTTGGCCTCTACTCCAAAGAGGAGAGGTTCAGCCGAACCTAGGGAGGAGTCCACCTCCCACAAGGGAGGTGGAACTCTTCCTTTTGAATCCTTTTTGCCTTATCTCCTTATATCCAGACACATGGGCGTTTAGCAAAAGTCTTGCCCAGCCCAATAAGGGCTGGCACGCTTTATCTAACAGCCCATGAGGTCCTTTGGTCGTCACACCCCTCCCGGGGGTCCTCTGGCACCCTCTCGGCACTCCCGGTACACTACCGATGAGCCCGAAAACTTTCCGGTGACCAAAATTGGACTTCCTATATATCAATCTTTACCTCCGGACCATTCGGGATCTCCTCGTGACGTCCGGGATCTTACCCGGGACTCCGAACAACCTTCGGTAATCATGTATACCATTTCCCTATAACCCTAGCGTCATCGAACCTTAAGTGTGTAGACCCTACGGGTTCGGGAGACACGTAGACATGACCGAGACATCTCTCCGGCCAATAACCAACAGCGGGATCTGGATACCCATGTTGGCTCCCACGTACTCCACGATGATCTCATTGGATGAACCATGATGTCGGGGATTCAATCAATCCCGTATACAATTCCCTTTGTCTATCGGTATGATACTTGCCCGAGATTCGATCGTCGGTATCCCTATACCTTGTTCAATCTCGTTACCGGCAAGTCTCTTTACTTGTTCTGTAATACATCATCCCGTGGCTAACTCCTTAGTCACATTGATCTCATTATGATGATGTCTTACCAAGTGGGCCCAGAGATACCTCTCCGTCACACGGAGTGACAAATCCCAGTCTTGATTCATGCCAACCCAACAGACACTTTTGGAGATACCCGTAGTGCACCTTTATAGCCACCCAGTTACGTTGTGACGTTTGGCACACCCAAAGCATTCCTACGGTATCCGGGAGTTGCACAATCTCATGGTCTAAGGAAACGATACTTGACATTGAAAAGCTTTAGCAAATGAACTACACGATCTTGTGTATGCTTAGGATTAGGTCTTGTCCATCACACCATTCTCCTAATGATGTGATCCCATTATCAACGACATCCAATGTCCATGGTCATGAAACCTTGACCATCTATTGATCAACGAGCTAGTGAAATAGAGGCTCACTAGGGACCTATTGTGGTCTATGTATTCACACATGCATTACGGTTTCCGGTTAACACAATTATAGCATGAACAATAGACAATTATCATGAACAAGGAAATACAATAATAACCATTTTATTATTGTCTCTAGGGCATATTTCCAACACTATTTAACTTTATGCATATTATTATATGTTTGAACCATGCACTGTTTGTAGAATTGCTTAATTACTAATATATATATTCTATTTTGATTTGTTAGTTATTTAGTTTAATGATCTATGTTTACTTTTGTCAACGATATATACAACAATAAATGGATGCCTTGTGTAAGAGCTATGGTGCTTTGAGATGCCAAAAGGATAGGAAGTTCTTCATCGATCTTCTGAAAGACTTCATCACTAAGACGGTATGTATATGATTTAGTTCAGCATGTTATGATTCAGTTTCATATGGTACGGTTGTGCCGAAATCGTCTAACTAGTTATTTTTTCCAATTTTGCACAGGTCACCCCTTGCGGGGCAAGGCCTGACTTCTCAGAGTAGTTTTGAGTTCCGCTTGATGCAACCATCACATTCCAATGCACCCTCGTGAAGATGCATGTTGACGGCCCAATGATTTAATTATCTTGTCACCAATGAGTCTAACCGCACCTATTTCGGTTGCCCTGGTTGGACAACTCTTGCAACTTCTTATGAGATGGATGCTGAGGAGAGAGCCACATTCTACGTACCTTGACTACAATCGTGACGAGATCATGATCTACTATAGGCTTGCTAGCAGCGACGATGATTGTCCACTTACTCCAGACTATGATCCTGACTCCGTCCTTCGTAATGTCGAGTTAGCTAGCTAATAGGCATGCATGCATGGCATATCTCATGTTGTTACCACCTCTGGTTTAGTTGAACTTGTGTACTTGTGTTATTTGCCTATTTTTGATACTTTTTGAATAATTTCAATACATGGGTATTGTTGAAATTAGATTTTGGTATTTGAATTGTATCATTTAATTACTATTGTAAACTTTGATTATGTTATCATTTTGGTTTGATCGTGTTGTTATACAGATTTGATTTAAATCAAAAAACTGTTGGCGTCGCACTAACATGCAATGCCACTACGGACATATATTGGTGCTGGCGTTGGCCATGTGGGACTCCATAAAGATGTCAAATATTGCTAGCACCGTCTCCAACGCCAGCTCTATTTTTAACACTGGCTCCATATTGATGGCGTCGAGTGTCCATGCTAGCAAGGCCAATTTTGTCACGTGTAACATCCCAAAATTTCATTTGGAATGTTATGAAATATAGCTATGCATCATCATCATATTGTTTGAATGAAATGACTGGTTGAAGTGCTTCCTTTAAAATTCTAAAAGTTCATTTCAAATTCTCCATATTCTTGTTTCACCTATTTGAAAACCTCTGGAAAAGTTCAAAGAAAGGAGGGGAGTAACATGACACTCCACACCAGGGGCATCTTGGTGATTTATTTGAACAATAAAAACCAGGGGGTCTTTTGAAAAAAATATTTGCAAAAGGTTTTAAAACCAAATAGGCATTTTCTGAAAATAATTATTTTCAAAGTATTCAAATGACTGAGGAAAAATGTTCATTAAATAGCATTAATTCTCTTGATCATTTTGATATATACATTGCCTATATTTGGAAATGAATTGAATGCATTAAAAGAGTTTTTACTGCGCTGAAAAATAAAAAGGGAAACAAATCTGCAGCTTTTATTAGAAAATACGGCCGGCCCACCAGCATTTACGACCGACTTTCCTAATCTTCGGCCACCGACGCCACTGCAGTCGCTCTCACCCTCACTGACAGCAGACCCCACCCGACCGCTAGCGGGATCCGCTCGGTCACCCCCTTCCTCGCGTGCGCGCCGCCGTCGCCGGAGATCTCTCATCGCCGGATCTCTCTCCCTCCTTCCTTTCCTGACCCCGCACCCGGCCTATAAAAGGCCATGCCTTCTTCGCTGTTCATTTAACCCCGAGCCCCCTTTTTCCCTCGCCGGAACGCTGCTCCACGAGCTCGCCGGAGTTCCTGCGCCCACCGAATCCCCCCCCCCCCGAGCTCGAGCCCCTCGCCACACTCCACCGCAGCCCCCTCCGATGCCACCAATCGACGCCGAAGACTCCCCGCCGCCGTTTGACGCTCCCGGACGCCGTCCCCAACAACTGCAGCGCCCTTCCCGAGCATCTCCGACCACCGGCCGCCGTCAACATCACCGGAATCCATCTCCCCCCTGTAAGCCGTCACCCTCTCCGTAGCCGTCCGATCTCGATCTAACGCGTTAGATTAGATCACTTAAGACACCGAACCGGTATGCGCTAAGATTCGGTTGACCGCTCATTAGCTCGCACTCGCACGCCCTCGCGGCCAATCATTGCATGACACGTAGCACTGTCCGATCGTTAGCATTTTTTTCCTTTTCTTTTCTGTTTTAGAAAACAGAATGTCTTCTATTTTTTGTTTTTATCATATCTTTTAAAATATTTAGTATTTTTAGTTGATTCTTTTTGCATTAGCTTACAATTTTTTTGTAGTTTATGTTTGTATGCTTAGATTTCAAATGTGAACTTTAAAATTTCAATTTAGTTAAATTTGCATAAACCACTAAAATCTGAATAACTTGAGTTCAAAAATATATTTTTGAATGAATCTTTTTGCCACTGATTGGTATTGGTTAGACCTATCATCCTACATAGTTTGAGAATTTTTAGGATAAATTTTATTAGGGTTTTTAACAAAATCAGAATCTGTTTAATTGTTAATATAGTTTAATTAGTTTAATTTTTAGTTAGTTTAAATATGAGATGGTTATATTCTTGTTTTAGTTTATCATTAGGTTCTGTTATTTCAGCAATTAGGAACTTGCTTGCTGATTAATAAAAATAATTTGCTTAGCTCATTTCTTTATTATAGGAATCATCACCTTATCCATTAGGTATAGTTTATTAACCCAATTAATTTAGTAGTAATTCTTTTAACAGAAGTTTTAACTAACTAGTTTCTGTTTTCTAAGAAAATTTTAGTAAATTCTTTTCTGTTAGGAAATGATTTGTTAATAAAATATAGTTTAGTTTCACTCTAGTGTTACAGGAAATTCTAGTTATTATTCATTTAGTGATGCTTTATAAATTATAATTTTGTAGCATTTCTTTCACAAAAGTTTTAGTGGAATTGATTCTGTTTACTAAAATAAAATATATTTTCTATTAATTATTGCTTGGGTAACAAAATAGTTGTTTGTCTTAAAGTGGTAGTAGTAATTTTGACACTAAATTTGTGAGACAAGTTTTGTTTTGTTATTTCTTTCTTTAAGTGTGCTATCGATTGTTATTGTATTACTTGTTTACCTTGCTGTTGTGTGATTTGTGTTGTTGTTATGCTTATTGTGTGCCTTGTTTGATTCGTTAGATCATCCGTAGTGCGAAGCTTGTTATCTAGAGTCACTCGTGTACGAAGATCGTCAACCAGGCAAGTCACTTTGATCATGATACATCCAATGTTTTATTGCATTAGTTCTACCATCACCCCAATTGCATGCCAAGTAGGTAATTTGGAAATTTGGTTACTTGATGTAGTATCATGTGGTAGGCACCCCTCAACCCTTTGACACTTTGGCCCCGGGAAACATTGATTTATTTTTGCTATGCTATTAGTAGACGGGGTTGGTTGTGTGATTCATGAGAGTTGTGAGGTAATAATTTCAAGACCTACTATGATGATCAAGATGTCAAGACTTCCAAGTTCTCAACATACCTTTGGGTGGATGATGGTTGAACGGCGCCCTGGAGAAACAAGTGGTTAGCCTAGGTGTTGCTGGGGAAGTGCCAGTATTCACGCGGAAAGATCCACCCAGGCACAAAGAGATGGATGGATGCTTCAAGACCCAAGGCTTACCTGCACAGCCACAAGCCATTATGGGCTCTGGCTTGGTTGGATACTGTGGTGACCCTGGACAGGCGGTGCTACGAGATGTAGAAGAATGGTAGGAAAGGATGGGCATCGACGGAGTCTCAGTGGAACCCCTTAGAAGACCATGTTTTGCTCATCCGTTCCTCAAACACCCTGAAGTGCGAGGAATCCAACGGAGGCGATCAAATCTTGTGGGGAACATGTGCAAAACTCTGCAGAGTACCCAAACCTAATCGATTAGCCGTGTCCACGGTCATGGACGACTTGAGCCAAAGGAACTGAAACTTCTGGAACTCTCAACACAATTAATATGATGATGTGGGTATTAATAACTTGGGTATGAGAATTGGTTGGTGGAACCATCTCATTAATCAACCAACTTAGTAATGATTTTTGCTTAGTCCCTCTCTTGTTGTAGGAAAAATTGGCTTTACGCAAAAACTTACCACCCCACCTGCCATATATGCATGTAGAGTAGATGATTACTTTTCACCCCCTCTCTTTTGTGACTTTGCCGGCATATTCAATATGCTGACCTACACGGCTGCAACGTACCATGTTGCAGATTATTTTTCTGACCAGGAGTGAGGATACGCTCTACGCTCGGTGAGATGCCCTTGGAGTCAGATGGACTCAACTACCTTTGAAGCTTTCGCAAGATTTAGTTATTCTCATGAGTTAGCCTTCAGCCACTTTATTGTAATTTTTATTGTAATAAAGGACTCGATATGAGATTTCGATTAATTAATGCTGTGTGATTTCCCTTTGATATGTACATTGATGTACCGTGTGTGTACCAGCATGATCTTGGGATGGTACGGAAACACCGGAGATTGGACCCTTCGGGTCGGGTCGCTACATCACGCCATAGCTAGGCTTTTCTGTACTAGTGTTTGGGTAGTGTTTGAATTTATTTATTTTACTCGAAAGTGGAAAGTTTATGAAATTTTTAAACATTACTCTCATACAAATTATTTATCACGTCCTAAATTTTCAGAATTTTTGGAGATACAGAAGCACAAATTTGAAATTAATTGCTACAGACCGTTCTGTTTGGACAGATTGTTGTCATAATGTTGTTATCTACTTATCCTAGAGTGTTCATGGCTTATATTGGTTGATATAAATTGTGGAAATGATAGTTGATACGTCTCCAACGTATCTATAATTTTTTATTGTTCCATACTATTATATTATCATTCTAGGATACTTTTTCAGTAATAATTTACCAATTTATATTATTTTTAGCACTAACTTATAGACCCACTTCCCAGTGCCACTTCCTGCTTTCTGCGTGTTTTTTTACTTTCTAGGTTTAGAGTACCAAATGAAGTCCAATTGCCCCAAAAGATTTTTATGTTTTTTCTGGACCAAAAGAAGACCTGGAAACTTCAGGAGAAGACCGGAGGCCGCACGAGGGAGGCACAAGCCAACAGGGCGTGGCCAGGGGGTTCGGCGCGCTCTGATGGCTTGCCCCTCCTTGGTGGCCCTCCTACCCATTCTCTGGCCTATGAATTAACATATCTTCCAAAAACCCTAGCGGCATCCCGAAACACTTTTTGCACCGCCGTAAGTCTCGGTTCCACCGCAATCTTATCTGGAGCTTCGTTCCGACACCCTGCCGGAGGGGGGATCGATCACGGAGGGCCTCTTCATCAATCTTGTTGCCTTCATGATGATGTGTGAGTAGTTCACCACATACCTACGGGTCCGTAGTTAGTACCTAGATGTTGTTGGAAATATGCCCTAGAGGCAATAATAAATTAGTTATTATCATATTTCCTTATTCATGATAATCGTTTATTATCCATGCTATAATTGTATTGATCGGAAACTCAGATACATGTGTGGATACATAGATAACACCATGTCCCTAGTATGCCTCTAGTGAACTAGCTCGTTGATCAAAGATGGTTAAGGTTTCCTAGCCATGGACATGAGATGTCATTTGATAACGGGATCACATCATTAGGAGAATGATATGATGGACAAAGACCCAAACTACAAACATAGCATATGATCGTGTCAGTTTATTGCTGTTCTTTTCTGCATGTCAAGTATATGTTCCTATGACCATGAGATCATGTAACTCACTGACACCGGAGGAGTACCTTGTGTGTATCAATCGTCGCAACGTAACTGGGTGACTATAAAGGTGCTCGACAGGTATCTCCGAGGGTATCTGTTGGGTTGGCATGGATCAAGACTGGGATTTGTTACTCCGTGTGACTGAGAGGTATCTCAGGGCCCACTCGGTAATACAACATCACAACAAGCCTTGCAAGCAATGTGACTAAGTGTTAGTTGAGGGATCTTGTGTTACGGAACGAGTAAAGAGACTTGCCGGTAATGAGGTTGAACTAGGTATGGAGATACCGACGATCGAATCTCGGGCAAGTAACATACCAAAGAACAAAGGGAACATCATATGGGATTAACTGAATCCTTAACATAGAGGTTCGACTGATAAAGATCTTCGTAGAATATGTAGGAACCAATATGGATATCCAGGTCCCGCCATTGGTTATTGACCGTAGAGGTGTCTCGGTCATGTCTACATAGTTCTCGAACCCGCAGGGTCTACACACTTAAGGTTCGGTGACGTTTCGTAGTGTAGAGTTTCATATATAGGAAGTCCCAGTTTGGTCGCCGTAAAAGTTTCGGGCTTATCGGTAGTGTACCGGGAGTGTCGGTAGTGTACCGGGAGACCTCCGGGAGGGGTATTTCGACCCAAGAGGCTTCATGGGATGTGGGAAAGTATTAACCAGCCCTTAGTGGGCTGGTGGAACCTCCACATAAGGCCCATGCGGCTGGAAGAAAGAGACCCAAAGGAAAAAGGTGGAAAAAGGCCAAAAAGGAGCAATCCTAGTCCTACTAGGATTGGAGGAGGAGAGTCCTCCTCTCCCTCCTTGTCTTGGCCGAAATCCAAAGAGGGCCAGCCCTTGCGGCCAGCCTCTCCTCTCCTCCTATATATATTGGTGGAATAGAGGGTTTTTGCAACAGTTATTACGGCTACGTGCTACCCGTTCCACCGGTGCTCCTCTAGATCGGTTTTCTGCAGTGCTTAGGCAAAGCCCTGCCGGAATTGCTCCACCACCATCACCGGAGCGCTGTCACGCTGCCGGTGAACTCTTCCTCCTCCCCACTTCCTCTTGCTAGACCAAGACGGTGGAGATCGTCATCAAGCTGCACGTGTGCTGAACGCGGAGGTGTCATCCGTTCGGTACTAGATCGGAAGAACCGTGATCAAGACCACGAGACGGATCGTGACGTGATCGCGAGACGGATCGTGACGTGATCACGAGACGGATCATGATGAGATCGCGGGACGGATCGTGCTGTGTTCACGGGACGGATCGTGATGAGTTCACGGGACGGATCGTGATGAGATCGCGGGACGGGTCGTGATGAGATCGCGGGACGGATCACGATGAGATCGCGAGACGCTCGACGATTTGGATCGCGAAGATGTTCGACTACACCAACCGCGTTTCTTAACGCTTCCCGCTTAGCGATCTACAATGATATGTAGATTCACTCTCCCTCTCGTAGATGCTCATCACCATGGATAGATCTTGCGTGTGCGTAGGAAATTTTTTGTTTCCCATGCAATGTTCCCCTTCAGTGGCATCAGAGCTAGGTCTATGTGTTGATGAGATCTCAAGTAGAACACAAAAGGTTTGTTGGCGTTGATGCTTAGATTGCTTCCTTCCTTGGTCGGATTTTAATTTAGCGGCATTGTGAGATGAAGCGGCCCGGACCAACATTACTCGTACACTTACGAGAGACTGGTTCCCTCAACCGCTACTTGTTGCATAGATGGCTTGACGGTGACAGTTTCTCTCACTTTAATTGGATCGGATCCGACAAAGGTGGTCCTTGAGAAGGTTGAAAAGCAACTAGTGTATCACCGTTGTGGTTTTTGCGTAGGTGAGAATTGTTCTTGCTAGATACCCATAGCCGCCACGTAAAACATGCAACAACAATTAGAGGACGTCTAACTTGTTTTTGCAGGGTATGTTGTGATATGATATGGCAAATTACATGATGTGATATATGTGATGTATGAGATGATCGTGTGATGTATAGATTATCACGACTTGCATGTCGTTGAGTACGGCAACCGAAAGGAGCCATAGGGTTGTCTTTAATTATTGTATGACCTCTGTGTCAATCATTAAGTGCTATGTAATGCTTTACTTTGTCGCTAAGCGGTAGCAATAGTAGTAGAAGCATGTTGGGCGCGACAACCCCGATGGTGACACATTGATGGAGATCAAGATGATGGAGATCATGGTGTCATGCCGGTGACGATGGAGATCATGCCAGTGCTTTCATGATGGAGATCAAAAGCACAAGTTCATGGCCATATCATGTCACTTATGATTTGCATGCGATGTTAATCCTTTTATGCACCTTGTTTTGCTTAGGACGACGGTAGCATTATAAGGTGATCCCTCACTTAATTTCAAGATAAATTGTGTTCTCCCCGAGTGTGCACCGTTGCGAAAGTTCATCGTGTCGAGACACCACGTGATGATCGGGTGTGATAGACTCTACGTTCACATACAATGGGTGCAAGCCAGTGTTGCATGTGCAGAACACTCGGGGTTAAACTTGACGAGCCTAGCATGTACAGACATAGCCTCGAAACACAAGAGACCGAAAGGTTGAAGGTGAGTCATATAGTAGATATGATCAACATGAAGATGTTCACCATTGAAATCACCTCAACTCACGTGATGATCGGACTTGAGTTGGTGGATTTGGATCATGTGACACTTAGGTGACCTGAGGGATGTCAATTTGAGTGGGAGTTCTTAAGTAATATGATTAATTGAACTCATTGTCATGAACTTAGTCAGTAGTGCCTTTGCAAATTATGTTGTAGATTACTAGCTCGCGCTGTAGCTCCCTTGTAATTTTATATGTTCCTAGAGAAATAGAGTTGAAAGATGATAGTAGCAATATTGCGGACTGGGTCCATGATCTAAGGATTGTCCTCAATGCTGCACAGAAGGCTTATGTCCTTAATGCACCGCTCGGTGCACCAACCCCTCTAGCGTCGTCTGTAGATGTTGTGAACATCTGACAGGCACGTTATGATGACTACTTAATAGTTTAGTGCGTCATGAATTACGACTTAGAATTGAGGCTCCGAAACGTTTTGAACGTTACGAAACATATGAGATGTTTCTAAGAGCTGAAATTAGGATCTCAGGCTCGTGCCCGTGTTGCGAGATATGAGATCTCCAACAAGATTCTTTGCCTACAAGATGAAAGAGAATAGCTCAATCGTTGAGCAGGTGCTCAGATTGTCTGGGTGCTACAATTGCTTGAATCGAGTGGGAGTTGATCTTCCAGATAAGATAGTGATTGATATAGTTCTCCAAGTCACTGTCACTAAGCTACTAGAACTTGGTGATGAACTATAAAGTGTCAGGGATAGTAATATTGATCCCTGAGCTGTTCGCGATGTTTGACACCGCGAAGGTAGAAATCAAGAAGGAGCATCAAAGTGTTGATGCTTAGTAAAACCACTAGTTTCGAGAAGGGCAAGGGCAAGGAGGGAAACTTCATGGATGGCAAGTCAGTTGCTGCTCCAGTGAAGCAACCCAAAGTTAAACCCGAACCCGAGACTAAGTGCTTCGATTATGAGGAGAGTGGTCGCCAAAGCGGAAACAACCCTGGATACTTGGTAGATAAGTAGGTTGGCAACATCGACAGAAGTATATTTGATATACATGTTATTGATGTGTACCTTGCTAGTACTCTAGTAGCACCTGGGTATTCGATACCGGTTCGGTTGCTAAATGTTAGTAACTCGAAGTAAAAGCTACGGAATAAACGGAGACTAGACAAGTGTGAGGTGACGATGTGTGTTGGAAATGTTTCCAAAAGTTGATGTGATCAACATCGCACGCTCTCTCTACCTTCGGGATTGGTAACGAACCTAAATAAATGTTATTTGGTGTTTGCGTTGAGCATGAACGTGATTAGATCGTGTTTATTGCAATGCGATTATTCATTTAAGTCAGAGAATAATGGTTATTCTATTTACATGAATAATACCTTCAATGGTCATACACCTAGTGAGAATGGTTTGTTGAATCTTGATCGTAGTAATACACATGTTCGTAACATAGATGCCAAGAGATACAAAGTTAATAATGATAGTACCACATACTTGTGGCACTACGGCTAAATGTCATATTGGTGTAAAGCGCATGAAGAAACTCCATGCTGATGGATCTTTGGACTCATTCGATTTCGAATCGGTTGAGACATGCGGACCATGCCTTTTGGGTAAGGTGACTAAACCCCGTTTTCCGGCTTGATGGAACGGGCAAGTGACTTATCAGAAACAATACATGTTGAGGTATACGGTCCAATGAGTGTTTGTAGCGTGCGGTGGATATCGTTATTTTCTTACCTTCACTATGATTTGAGTAGATATAGTGTATATTTACTTAATGAAACACAAGTCTGAATTGTTTGAAAGGTTCAAGAAAATTCAGAGTGAAGTTTTAAGGTCATCGTGACAAGAATATAAAAATGTCTACGATATGATCGTGGAGGTAAATATCTGAGTTACGAGTTTGGCATACAACTTTAGACAATGTGAAATTCGTTTCACAACTCACGCCACCTGGAACACCATAGTGTGATGGTGTGTCCGAATGTCATAGTCGTGCTCTATTGGATATGGTGCGAATTATGATGTCTCTTATCGTTTTACCACTATCGTTTTGGGTTATGCATTAGACACAACTACATTCACTTTAGATAGGGCACCATCTAAATCCGTTGAGATGACACCGTGTGAATTATGGTTTAATAGAAACCTAAGCTGTCATTTCTTACTATTTGGGGCTGTGACGCTTGTGTGGAAAATGTTTTCACCTAGTGAGCTCGAACCCAAAGCGGACGAATGCATCTTCATAGAATACCCTAAGAACAGTTAGGTGAACCTTCTATCTCAGATCCAGGCATAAAATGTTTGTTGCTAAAACTGGGTCCTTTCTCGAGAAAGAGTTTCTCTCAAAAGAATTGAGTGGGAGGAAGATGGAACTTGATGAGGTTGTTGAACCTTTCTTTCAACCAGAGAGTACTGCAGCGCAGGAAGTTGTTTCTGTTAAGCCTACGTTAGTTGAAGATGAAGTTAATGATGATGATCATGAAGCTTCGGATCAAGTTACTATCGAACCTTTAGGTTGACAAGGACGCGTACTACTCTTGAGTGGTATGGCAACCCTGTCTTAAAAGGTTATGTTGTTGGACAACGATGAACCTACGAACTATGAAGAAGCGATGATGGGCCCGGATTCCGACAAATGGTTAGGGGCCATGAAATCCGAGATAGGATCCATGTATGAAAACCAAGTATAGACTTTGGTAGACTTGCTCGTTGGACGGCAGGTCGTTGAGTACAAATGGATCTTTAAAATGAAGACAGACGCAGATGGTAAATGTCACCATTTGTAAAGCTCGACTTGTTGCAAAGTTGTTTGTGACAAGTTCAAGGAGTTGACTGCGATGAGACTTTCTCAATCGTAGCGATGCTAAAGTCTGCTGGAATTATGTTAGCAGTTACTGCATTTTTCAATTATGAAATCTGGCAGATGGATGTCAAAACATCGTTTCCTTTACGGTTTACTTGAGGAAAGGTTGTATGTGATACAACCAAAAGGTTTTGTCAGTCCTAAGGATGCTAAAAGGTGAGCAAGCTTCAGTGATCCTTCTGTGGACTGAAGCAAGCATCTCGGAGTTGGAATATACACTTTGATGAGGTGATCAAAGTTTGTAGTTTATACAAAGTTTACGAGAAACTTGTATTTACAATAAAGTGAGTGGGAGCACTATAGAATTTTCGATAAGTATATGTGGATGACATATTGTTGATCGGAAATAATGTAGAATTTCTGGAAAGCATAAATGGTTGTTTTGGAAAGTGATTTTCAAAAGAATACCTGGGTAAAGCTACCTAATTGTTGAGCATCAAAGATCTATAGAGATAAATCAAGATGCTTGAGGAGACTTTCAATGAGTACATACCTTGACAAGATTTTGAAAGAGTTCAAAATGGATCAGTCAGAGAAAGTGTTCTCGACTGATTTGTAAGGTGTGGAGTTGACTGAGACTCAAAGCTCGACAATGGCAGAAGAAAGAGAAAGGACGAACGTCGTCCCCTATGCCTTAGCTATAGGCTCTGTATTATGCCATGCTGTGTACCGCACCTGGTGTGTGCCTTGCCATGAGTATGTCAAGGGGTACAAGGGTGATCCAGGAGTGGATCACTGGACAACGGTCAAGCTTATCCTTAGTAACCAGAGGGCTAAGGAGATGTTTCTCGATTATGGAGGTGGTAAAGAGTTCGTCGTGAAGAGTTACGTCAATGCAAGCTTTAATACCAATCTAGATGACTCATAGTAGCAATCTGGATATGTATAGTGGAGCTTCCATTTGGAATGGTACCAAGTGGAGTGTGGTAGCAGTGTTTACAGTTTGACATAGAGATTTGCAAAGTACACACGGATCTGAATGTCGCAGTCCCGTTGACTATAAGACGTCTCTCACATGCAAAGCATGATCGAGCCCCAGAACTCATTGTAAATATGCCCTAGAGGCAATAATAAAATAGTTATTATCATATTTCCTTGTTCATGATAATTGTTTATTATCCATGCTATAATTGTATTGATCGGAAACTCAGATACATGTGTGGATACATAGACAACACCATGTCCCTAGTATGCCTCTAGTGAACTAGCTCGTTGATCAAAGATGGTTAAGGTTTCCTAGCCATGTACATGAGATGTCATTTGATAATGGGATCACATCATTAGGAGAATTATGTTATGGACAAAGACCCAAACTACAAATGTAGCATATGATCGTGTCAGTTTATTGCTGTTATTTTCTGCATGTCAAGTATATGTTCCTATGACCATGAGATCATGTAACTCACTGACACCGGAGGAGTACCTTGTGTGTATCAATCGTCGCAACATAACTGGGTGACTATAAAGGTGCTCTACAGGTATCTCCGAGGGTGTCTGTTGGGTTGGCATGGATCAATACTGGGATTTGTTACTCCGTGTGACGGAGAGGTATCTCAGGGCCCACTCGGTAATACAACATCACAACAAGCCTTGCAAGCAATGTGATTAAGTGTTAGTTGTGGGATCTTGTGTTACGGGACGAGTAAAGAGACTTGCCGGTAATGAGGTTGAACTAGGTATGGAGATACCGATGATCGAATCTCGGGCAAGTAACATACCGAAGAACAAAGGGAACATCGTACGGGATTAACTAAATCCTTGACACAGAGGTTCGGCCGATAAAGATCTTCGTAGAATATGTAGGAACCAATGTGGACATCCAGGTCCCGCCATTTGTTATTGACCGTAGAGGTGTCTCGGTCATGTCTACATAGTTCTCGAACCCGCAGGGTCTGCACACTTAAGGTTCGGTGACGTTTCGGTAGTGTAGAATTATGTATGGTGGTGACCGAAGGTTGTTCGGAGTCCCAAATGAGATCCCGGACGTCACGAGGATCTCCGGAATGGTCCGGAGGTAAACATTCATATATAGGAAGTCCCAGTTTGGTCGCCGAAAAAGTTTTGGGCTTATCGGTAGTGTACCGGGAGTGCCGGGAGTGTACCGGGACACCTCCGGGAGGGGTATTTCGACCCAAGAGGCTTCATGGTCTGTGGGAAACTATTAATCAGCCCTTAGTGGGCTGGTGGAACCTCCACATAAGGCCCATGCGGCTGGAAGAAAGAGACCCAAAGGAAAAAAGGTGGAAAAAGGCCAAAAAGGAGCAATCCTAGTCCTACTAGGATTGGAGGAGGAGAGTCCTCCTCTCCCTCCTTGTCTTGGCCGAAATATAAAGAGGAACAGCCCTTGCGGCCAACCTCTCCTCTCCTCCTATATATATTGGTGGAATAGAGGGTTTTTGCAACAACTTTTACGGCCACGTGCTACCCGTTCCACCGGTGCTCCTCTAGATCGGTTTTCTGCAGTGCTTAGGCGAAGCCCTGCCGGAATTGCTCCACCACCATCACCGGAGCGCTGTCATGCTGCCGGTGAAATCTTCCTCCTCTCCACTTCCTCTTGCTGGACCAAGATGGTGGAGATCGTCATCAAGCTGCACGTGTGCTGAACGCGGAGGTGCCGTCCGTTCGGTACTAGATCGGAAGAACCGTGATCAAGACCACAAGACGGATCGTGACGTGATCGCGAGACGGATTGTGATGAGATCGCGGGACGGTCCGTGATGTGTTCACGGGACGGATCGTGATGAGTTGAAGGGACGGATCATGATGAGATCGCGGGATGGATCGTGATGAGATCGCGGGACGCTCGGCGATTTGGATCGCGAAGATGTTCGACTACACCAACCACGTTTCTTAATGCTTCCCGCTTAGCGTTCTACAAGGGTATGTAGATTCACTCTCCCTCTCGTAGATGCTCATCATCATGGATAGATCTTGCGTGTGCGTAGGAAAATTTTTGTTTCCCATGCAACGTTCCCCTATAGATGTCTCTCTCTCTCTCTCTTGATCTTCAATACAATGATCATCGCATCTTTGCTTTGATCTATCCGATGTAATTCTTTTGTGCAGTTCGTTTGTTGGGATCCAATGAATTGTGGGTTTATGTTCAGATTATTCATGAAAATTATTTGAGTCTTCTCTGAAATATTTTATTGATTCTTATTGCATGATAATTATAGCTTCGCAAATCTCTCCGATCTATTGATTTGCTTTGGCCAAGTAGATTGATCTTTCTTCGATGGGTTCAACGATGTAGGATACGTCTTTGTGTTGTTGCCACTAAGGATAAAAAGATGGGGTTTATTCATATTGATTGAGTTTAGTTTGTCTACATCATGTCATCGTTCTCCAAGCATTACTCTGTTTGTTATGAACTTAACACGTAGAGAGGCAAGCATAGAAGCATTCTAGAAGTCGATTAATAATAATAGGTGTAGGCAAGAATCGGCCTATTTGTTTTGGACATGATGCCTATATACACATGATCATTGTCGTTGATATCACATAACTATGCGCTTTTCTATCAATTGTCCAACAATAATTTGTTTACCCACCGTATTTTGCCCACATGAGAGATACCGCTAGGGAAAACTATGGCCACTCGGTCTATTCACTTATATATTTACAAAACTTATCTTTACCTTGTTGCCATTATTTAAATTTTATTTTATTTTGCAATTTACATTTATCTACTATTATCTACATACTTCACTTGCTTGTAAATAACAAGATCAAGGGGATTGACAACCCTCTTGCCCGCGTTGGGTGCAAGTTGTTTGCTCTTTTGTGTGCACCCAGTGAAGACGGGTGGAGATTGATACTCCTATTGGTTCGATAAACCTTGGTTTCTTAACTGAGGAAAATACCTATCCGTATTGTGCTGCAACTACTTGTTCCTCTTCACGGAAAAACCAATACAGATCACAAGTATCAATAGTATACAGTACCTAATGTTTGAAAATTGTTATGCAACTTGCCTTGGCAGTACATGAAGTGTTGATTTATTCTTATGTGTACGAACCTATCTCACGAGCTCTTTTCAAGTTTTATGTGCATGAAGTTTTGGGGACTTAGGTGAAACCGGGATACAAGAGGAATTAACAAGACACAAAAACACAAGCTTAGGGATGCCCAAGGCTCCCCAAGCCAATATTACAAGAAGTCTCAAGCATCTAAGCTTGGGGATGTTACTCATCCCACCTCTCCTATGTTGATCCTAAATTTGTATTTGTTCACATGATATGTGCTATTCTGGGAGTGTCCTTTGTTTCTTTGTTGTTTGAAATAAATCTTAGAGCTGGAAACCTTTGTTGAGATAGAGTCCTCACATAACTACTTGATTGTTTGACTACTCATTGTTCTTCACTTATATCTTTTTAGAGTAGTTTGATGTTTATTCGGATGCTTCATTTATATCCTAAGAGTAAATTGTGAATGAATTAAATATCATAAATATGAAATTATCCATGTGCTATATTCTTAGTAGTAGGTTCACATTGGGTTTAGAAAGTAAAATCTATTGAAGTTTGATAATCACAATATTGGTTATACATGCAATTCATGAATTATTAGTATAAGGAAGAGAACTTCCATATACAAATATATCTTCTTGGACAACTTTTATGATTGTGAATACCCATTAATTATTTTCAACCTTGATCAAATTAGTTGAAGTTGGACAAGCAACAATGTAATGAGTTATGTTTGGATATATTTGTTAGAAATATGCCCTAGAGGCAATAATAAATTGGTTATGACCATATTTTCCTGTTCATGATAAACATTTATTATCAATGCTAGAACAGTATTGACCAGAAACTTAGATACATGTGTGGATGCATAAACAACGTCGTGTCCCTAGTGAGCCTCTACTAGACTAGCTCGTTGATCAAACATGGTTAAGGTTTCCTAACAATAGACATGAGTTGTCATTTGATAACGGGATCACATCATTAGGATAGTGATGTGATGGACAAGACCCAACGAAAGCATAGCATTTGATCGTATCACTTAGATTATTTCTACTGCTTTCTTCATGTCAAGTATCTATTCCTAAGACCATGAGATCATGCAACTCCCTGACACCGGAGGAATACCTTGTGTGCTATAAAACATCACTTCATAACTAGGTGATCATAAAGGTGCTTTACAGGTATCTCCGAGGGTGTATGTTGGGTTGGCATGGATCGTGACTGGGATTTGTCACTCCGTATGACAGAGAGGTATCTCTGGGCCCTCTTGGCAATATACCATCACAAGAAGTTTGCAACCAATGTGACTAAGGGGTTACTCACAGGATCTTGTATTACAAAACGAGTAAAGAGACTTACAGGTAAGGATATTGAACTAGGTATGGAGATACCGACGATCGAATCTCGGGCAAGTAATATCGCCGGACAAAGGGAATTGCATACGAGGTTAATTGAATCCTCGACATCGTGGTTCAACCGATAAAGATCTTCGTGGAATATGTAGGAACAATTATGGGCATCCAGGTCCTGCTATTGGTTATTAATCGGAGAGGTGTCTCGGTCATGTCTACATGATTCTCAAACCCATACGGTCGCACACTTAACGTTAGGTTGCGCTAGGGTAATGTTGAGATATTAATAGTGGAAAGTTCAAAAGTAGTTTAGAGTCCCGGATGGGATCCGGGGCATCATGTGAAGCTTCGGAATGGTCCGGAGGTAGAGATTTATATATGGAAATCATATTCAGGGTTCCGGCAAAGTTCAGGAATTTTTTGATAAAGTACCGGGAAGGTTCTAGAAGGTTGAAGCGATATACGTGCGACAATGGCTGGTGTGGTCGACATGCATGGTTTTGCATGGATTTGAGATTCCAGATTTAAGATATGTGGATGCGGGGAGCGAAATATGAGGGGCCGTCCGATGCGTGCGCGTGTGTGCCTAGACGCGTTCGCAGATGTATAACGGACCGGATTTGCCCAGTCTGACTATAGATGCTCTTACATTATGTTTTCAAGCGTCGTCGTGGAGCCCCCCCCCCCTCGTGAGAAGGCATGCTATCGCACCTGTAACCGGAGGTAATGAGGCAACTGTGCGCAATTCTCTATGAACTGCAATAAAATAATAGGGCATAAAGGAAACTATGAAAAATGCAATGGAAGCTCTATGGTTCTTGCTAAATATTGCAATCTAAAATGAATTTACGAATCAATGATCACATCCTGAGTGATGATGAGACGCATCTACTGCAATCGTCCCCTTCTCCATTTAATGAAATAATTAGAATTTCAGTAAAGATGTGGAGTTGCAAGTAAATCCCCGTCCAACCTTTAGGTTCAAAGGGTCAACACAACTAGGGTTTCCCTTGGATAGAAATTTTATATTTGGCGGTTGCTACAAATCAGTCGGTTGATCTTAGGAAAAGATCTGCTTCCTAGATAGTTGTTCGATCCAGTGCGCTTAGCCATTCGATGCATGCTCGCAACAACGCAAAGCACGTTTTCATCATCTCGTTTGTACTGCCCTCTCCTCCCACTAGTAGAAAACAGGCATTTAGTCCCCGTTCGTAAGGGCCTTTAGTCCCGGTTTTGCAACCGACACTAAAGGTTAGGGACTAAAGCCCCCCCCCCTTTAGTCCCGGTTCAACACGAACCGGGACTAAAGGCCCTCCACATGGCGCGCTGGGGCTGGAGGACCTTTAGTCCCGGTTGGTGTTTCCAACCTGGACTAAAGGTTTTTTTTGAATTTTTTTCTTTTTTTTCGAATTTTCCTATTTTTCAAATTTTTATATATTTTCCAAATCTTTGAATTATTTGACAATTTAATCTCTAATCATCTTTAATCACTGCTCCAGCATGAAACACTCATTCGAAATGCTTAACTTTCAAGTTCTATTGCCCCTAGTTTCCAAGTCTGCACTTATTGTTTTCCTGACAATAGTAAGCTATCAATCCTATTAACCCTTAGGTCTTGATGTCACATGATTTAATTTTTTGAATTGCAAACAATTATTAAAGTAAACAAAATAAGTAATAATAATATTGAATTTCAATGAAAACAAAATAAGTAATAATATGATTTTATTCATTTTTTGTCATTTATTCATTTAATATGGCATAATTAATATCTTCAATCTATAAATCGAAATTTGACAAATAATATATCCGTTATTATCATAAAAATGTGAGGAATCCAAATATGATATCAGTTATTTATTTTTAAATAAAAATAGTTTTTAAAAATATATTTTTTGTTTTTTCAGAAAAAATCTTCTTTTTGAAATAACATTTTTTTACTTTTGGAATTTTAAGAATTTGAGAAAACTTCACCGGGTAAACCCGGGTGAAATCGTGTCCCAATTTTTCTCTATTTCTTTTATATATTAAACTTTTTTTTTCGACGTCATATGCAAAAATTATGGTCGTTTTACATGTTTTTCGTTTTTTTGCAAAAACGGTCAAAATTCATATTTCAAATTTTCTATACCAACTAGACACTAAAACATAACAACTCCCTCTGTTCCTAAATTTAAGTCTTTTTAAAGATTTCACTAGGAGACTACATACGGAGGAGAATAAGTGTATCTATATTCTAAAGTATGTCTATATACATCCGTATGTAGTTCCCTAATGAAACATCTAAAAAGAATTATATTTAGGAACGGAGGAAGTACATCTAAAAGGATTTTATTTTTAGATTTTATCATTTTTGTTTATTTTCTACAAAACTAAAAAAGTCGGTCCACCGGGGGGGCTAAAGTTCGAAAATTTCACAACCCCTTTAGTTCGGGTTGGTGTCCATCCAATCATACCGTCGACTACATCTGCTAGCACCGTCCCAGCCGGAGTTACAACTAAGGTTAACCAAGCCAGAGTTAACCCTTTCTAACTTCATTTGCTATTTTTCATGCATTTAATGATTTTTTAAGCTACACGACCCTGAAATTAAAAAGCCCTACAAATGAACTCCGAAAAGGTTGAAACTTGGCATGATATTATCATTTGACTCACATACCTTGTGCTAAAAATTTAAGAGGATTATGGCAAAAATTGGATGCACTTCGTGTACAAACTGGACCATCTCCTTCGAAGTATCAAGCTTTCGGACGAAAACCCATCTGTTACAAAGGCATTTCATTTTTTAAACTTATTTCAACTCCAGACTTTTTGTGTATTCAATATGCACCATTCAAAGCCAGATCCTCAAAGTTCAACCCTTTGTAACTTCATTTGCTAATTTTCATGCATTTAATGATTTTTTGAGCTTAATGACCTTTAAATTGAAAAGCACTATGAATGAACTCTAAAAAGGTTGAAACTTGGCATGGTATAATCATTTCACCCACATAGCTTGTGCTAAAAAGTTGAGAGGGTTACTAGAAAAACTGAATGCACTTCGTGTACAAACTGGACCATCTTTTTCGAAGTATCAATGTTTCGGACGAAAACCCATCTGTTACAAAGGCATTTCATTTTTTTTACTTATTTCAACTCCAGAATTTTTGTGCATTCAATATGCACCATTAAAAGCCACATTCTCAAAGCTTAACCCTTTTTAACTTCATTTGCTAATTTTGGTGCATTCAATGATTTTTTTGAGCTAAATGACCCTAAAATTGAAAAGCACTACATATGAAGTCTGAAAAGGTTGAAACTTGGCATGGTATCATCATTTCACCCACATAGCTTGTGTTAAAAAGTTGAGTGGGTTACGATAAAAACTAAACGCACTTCATGTACAAATTGGACCATTTCCTTCAAACTGGACGAACCATTTTTAAACTCAAGTTATTCACAATCTATGGTTTGAAGAAACTTTGAAAAAAATCATATTTAAACCATTCAAATTTTAAAACTAATGGCACAAACAAAAACTACACAAAATTTTGAATCTAATGCAAAAAGAATCACTCAAAAATATCAAATATCCTAAAAGATATAAGCAATTTAAAACATAAACTTTTAGAACCCCTTTAGTCCGGGTTGGTGTCTTCAACCGGGACTAAAGGTTGGACTAAAGGTCCAACCTTTAGTCCCGGTTGGTGAACCTTTAGTCCCGATTGGAGACACCAACCGGGACTAAAGCCTCAACCCTTTTAGTCCCGGTTCGTGACACGAATCGGGACTAAAGGTCCGGAACGAACTGGGACTAATGATGCCCGTCCCGAACTGGGACTAATGGTCTCATTAGTGCCGGTTCAAAACCTGGCCGGGACTAATGCTATGTACAAAAGGTCCGTTTTCTACTAGTGTCCCCCCTGGCAGTGCTCATTTCGCTGGAGCAAAAAAACCCGATAGCAGCGCCCATCGCCGGAGTATTGATCCTCGGTCACAACAACCCAACTGGAGCCACCGGCGACCGCTGCATCGCAACATCGGGAGTCATCCACCTGCTGCTAAAAAAATGGCAGTGCTTACTGCGCCAAAAAAGCTTCAATGCAGCAACTTCCATGGAAGCACAACGCGGCGCTCCATTGCAGCCCCGGTGGCGCTCCATTGCAATCCCCACGACGCTCTATTGCAACCCCCGAGAAGCTTCAATGACCCCATGCGTGCTTCATTGTAGCTCCGACATGCTTCATGCAGCTCCGACGTGCTTCATTGTAGCTCCGGCAGAGTTCAACAACCCCGCGTGATGCTCCATTGCAGCCCCGTGCACTTCATTACAACACTGCGAACGAAGCATGTCGCGTCGGGATGCCGATGCAACACCACGAGCGCGTCGCACCGGATGTCGCTTTGTAGCACAACGAGCATCGCCACCCCGGCGAGATCCATGGCCAGTCGATGCTGCAAGGCGTTTTGTGACCTGACTACTACAAGGGGTGTGCACACCAGTGCACCGGGGCCGTCACCTCCGCTCCAACGAGGAGAAGATAAAGAGAGGGGACACTTCGATGGTAGGGATGAGAGCAAGGTGCGAGAAGTAGAGGCAATTTGATGGAGAAGTGAAGGGGATCAAGTGATTTGGTAGAGCAGCGGAGGAGCCGACCCGAGAAAAAAGGATAAGGCATGGGCGGTGGGTGGTCCCGTTAAGGACGCGTGGCGCGTGACGGGCACGGCTTAGATCGTGAGAAATCACTTGGTAGATTTAATTGCTTTCCTTTATATTTTCATTAAGTAAGTTTGACCAGATTTTTTTGATTGGATCATCATGTAAGGATGTGTTTGGTAGGGTGCATGAAGGATGCATGAGGACAAGAGTTCCCTTCTCAACTCACTTTTGGGTGTTTGGTAGCCTTCACCGGGCCTCATCAGCATGCAGGAGCTCAACTTAATTACCCTCATAACATGCATGAAGAGAGAACATCCCAATAGCCATTCGATGGTCAACATACACGAGCGAAGACGTGTTTCAAAATGTTCATAAATTCAATTTTTTTTTGTAAAAGTGTTTAAATTTTCATAATTTCTTTAGATTTAAAAAATTCTGTATTATTTCAAAGAATGTTCATATTTTCAAATTTAAAAAGGTTAGATTTTCATATTTTCGTTTCAATTTTCAATAAAATGATTGGAATTTCAAAATTTGTTCAAAATTTAGTTTTTTTTTAATTTCAAATTTGATTAAAATTTGGAAAAAATGTTTACATTTTAAAAAATCTTCAAAATTTTGTTCACCATTTGAATAAATTATCCGGAATTCGAAATTGTTCATCATGTCTAAAGAGATGCAGGTTGCCAAATAAAGTCTGAGCTCAATATATCTCAACACGTACACCGCTACCAAATAACAACAAATGCATGTATTCAGCATGTCTACGATCGGTATGTATCAGAAGAGAACAACCATGCTAGATTAATAATGCTACAAAACACACCCTAAGTTTATCATATGGGAAATAATTGTAAGTTTAATCAAATATTTGTCCTTCGAAGGTAAAAACGTCTCCAACTTTCTGTGACTTTCTACAGCATACCCCCAAGACAACACAGGCAGTATAAATAAACGTACCAGTCGGGTCCCTGGACAGGACCGATACACAAATTCCACAGGCGACGAGGGGAGAAGCGAGAAAAACCCGAGGGTTCGCTCGCTCGGCGGAGGGGCAGAAAAGGCAATTCCGAGCGGAAGAAAATGAAGTTCAAGATAAAACTCAAGAACCCACTGCGCGGGGCATCCGCCGCGGGAAGCGGCGGCGGCGGCGGCGACGACGAAGCTACACCGCCGACGTCGCCACGGCTCCCGGTCGCACCGCCGCCCTCGTCTCCCTCTCTCGGCGCTTCGGCGCCTCCCACCTCGGCGCCCCCGCCTCAGCCGCCAGGACCGTCGCCGCGTCCCGCCGACAAGGATACGGTGAGTTCTTGGGTGATGATTGCTCGGCGATCTTTTCTCGAAAATATCGGTCGTTTTGTGAGATTTGGCGCGTCTTGGTGTTCTTTGTGCCGTTCTTGGCCTGTTTCTTGTGCCCAATTGGCGGGGATTTGAGTTCTTGGCTGTAGCATCGGGCGCGGTCGCAGGTTTAATTCTTGGATGGATTGGTTCGGTACTCGCGGGCCCTTCCCTGCCAGTAGTTCTTGGCGCCTCATGTTCTTGGCGTTTTGCTAGTTCTTGGTGCCTGGTGTGGTTCGTGGGGAGAAGGATCGGGCGCGTTTCTTTGAGTTCGTCCTGCCTCATGCAGTTCCTGAATTTCTTGCCGTTGCCGAGGGAAGAAAGGGTCGGATTTTCCAATTCACCCAAAATTGTGTCCTGCTAGTTATTCTTGGTATAATCAGTTGACTTGGTAACCTAAGGATGTTCATGGCAAGAGAACCTAAGGACGTCCATGGCAAGATAACCTAAGGATTTCCTCATGTAGTCCGGACGACATACTCTGGTTTTCGCTCAACATTTTTCTTGTTTCCCTGTTCACCCCATTTGTGCTGGGAAGGACTTTTTACAAGTAATGCTCTGCCATTTTGCAGGATGAAGGACCGGACGATGAGGATCGGCAGGAGGTGGAAGATGATGAGGTGAGAATTTGTGTTCCCTTGCTGCTAGTTCACTTGAGTTGTCTGTCCAATTGTTCTGAACCTAGAGAATTGAAGGATGTCTCGTCAGTCATAACAATGTTTGATTTCCTTTTGTACTTGTTGATTGTATTCACTGGAGTCCGAATCAGTTATCATGGGTCTTATTGGTGCTAGAAAGTATTCTTTACAATAATGGGTCTGCAATTATTTAGGATGAAGTACCAGATGTGGAGAAAATCTACAGTTCGCTGTTCATGAGCGGTCAAAGAGAAAACCTCCCAGATGATATTCTCCGCGATGACTCGGTGCCGCTCAACACAAATGAATATTTTTCCCAGCGGAAAAACTGGAAGCAGCTTCTGGATGGCAAGCGAACATACCTCCGACCACGAAGGGAGCACCATGTTCTCAGTGATGCGTTCCAGTCTCCAGATGTTCGGAAATCTGCATTAGGACGCCAGGTGTGAATATCTTTGCTCCTCTGTTTTTTAAGCTGATCAGTAACTTGCATGTTCACCACAATGCTGTGGATTCTTTTATTGTGCTGATGTTCATACCATCTGATCTCCTGAATGTCGTAGCAACACACTTCAGTAGATAACTAGATATTGAAGAATTGAATCTATAACATTTCCAGTGAGCTTCTTCAGTATCCCAGTCTCTGTTCCCTATCCAGGACAAATATTACTATCCTAAAATTTGTCAATTTTTTTGCGGGAATAAAATTTCTCAGTTTATCCTGCTATACCATCTGGGGAAGACATTGGATTCTTTCTGAAATTCTTTGATATTCGTTTCTTCTTCTTCCAGAAAAATCGTTTTGTTAGACGTTAATCGTTATACTGTGCAATTACAATGGAAACTGGAACGTACTCTTCACGGTCGGATGTTGATACGGTCATAATGTGTCTTGAGGACAATGAGAGTTTGGGTATAGAAGTTCTTACTTCTTATAAGTTCTTGCCCAAGGCATATTTCATCCATCTAGTCTGTTTGCACATTATGATGGAAGACCCTTGAATGTTGAAACATAGGTTTTCCCATGATGTCCTCACATCATTTTTCCACCCAATTTAGTGGATGATTCGTTTCTGAAAACTATAGAAGAATCTGTTAGGCTTACCGATTCTATGCCTCGTACTTTAGCATTACTTGTTTGAATCCATTTTAAATTTAAAATCACACAAATCATTTACACCATTTTTCTGATACTGGTTTTGCTATGGCAGAAACGACTCTCGCGTTTGGTTGATAAACATTCAAAGAA
This sequence comes from Hordeum marinum, assembly GCA_022496015.1. Taxonomy (NCBI): domain Eukaryota; kingdom Viridiplantae; phylum Streptophyta; class Magnoliopsida; order Poales; family Poaceae; genus Hordeum; species Hordeum marinum. Next base: position 45,862,658 of record CM039673.1, on the reverse strand, counting down.
TTTCTTCAAGGAAAAGATCAAGGTTTGTTTGCATGCAACTAATTTCATGGTAGAAGGCTAGAAACATTATTTAGTTTATTGTGCATATCTAAACTTCCTTTTATAGATTCTCTGTAAGCATTATGCGCACTTCAGAAGAACTCGTGGAGATGGCAACTGTTTCTACAGGGCATTCTTATTCTCCTACTTGGTAAGTATCTCATTTACCTGTTTTTGATGATGCCGTTTTTGTTTTTATTTTGCATAGAAGTTTAATACCATAAGGCTTTTAAACAGGAAAACCTTGGATTAATGCAAGATAGTCAAGCTGAAGTTACTCGTCTAATGGAACATGTGGCGATGTCCAGAGAGAATTTCTGTCGTCTGAAGTGGGATAAAGCATACTTCTTAAATCCTGAAGAATACTTTTCAAGTGTTGTTTCTGTTCGTATTCTCCCAGCTCACATTAGTTTAATTCCTTTATGATCTCTAACCCCTATTTTTATACTTCATCCGTTTAAGATAAACGAACTCTGCATGAAAAATCTTGCCGAAATAACTTGCTGTCCCTTATGTGTCCTGAATTGTCCAATGCCCTCGCTGAGGCTGTATTGGCAGTTATCTTACCCCATGCTGCATCACCAGAAAATATCTTTGATAAAGAACAACGCCCCCACAATGTTTTTCGCCGCATATTTATTATTTGACTGAATTACAGTGAGCCTTGCCAGAACCAATCTATTGGATAGCGTATGTAATACTCCCTCCGTCCAAAAATAAGTGTTGCTGCTTTAGTACTATATTTATACTAACTTAGTACTTAATTTGCGACACTTATTTTGGGACAGAGGGAGTATGTAAGAAGACTATAGAGGAAACAATACTTATGAGTTCGATAATTTTTCGCACATGTATAATGGAGTTATTGCTGCTACTAGAATATTGGTCATAGCTGTGATCAGATAATTTACTCAATATCATAGGGTTTCATGTTTGTAAAGAATTAGCCAGCTATTTGAAACACTGAGTATGTAGACAAAACAGACTTCAGAGATCAAAATAGTACTTGTGTGATATATCATCATTTTCCATTTTACTAAAACCTCCACTTTCCGGAACGTTTTTTTTGCCTTGATAAATGTTAAATTGGTTTCACTATGGCTACAGTATGGACACTGTCTCGCAGCTTAAGTGCCAATTCCTGAAATAACATCCACTTCAAGCAGTACTGACTACAAAACTAGTGTAGGATCAGTATCTTCTTTCACTCAGATGTTTTGTTAGTGCGCAGTTACTACAGCATTTTGCTAAATTAATAGAATTTCATTTCATAATATAGCTTAAATTGTATGCCTAACAAACTGTCTTCATGTTCTTTCAGGAGTTCAGTTATTTGGTCAACTCAGTTGCGAATGGGTACGAGTTCTTAACTTGATGTTCTTAACTTATATGTAGTGACATTCCTTGAAAGGACATGGCAATAAATTTCAAAATCATGTTGTTTCTTTGTTGTTACATTTGGTTTTAAAACAAGTGCTTTTATCTTTTGTAGTCTGAGTTCTGTTGAGCTGTACAATAGAAGTATACAGGAGATCATGCCACTCAGGAGTGAGTACACATACTTGCTGAAATATGTTGTTTGTCTACTTGTTCTCTGTATAACACACTTTTTGTTAGTTATTTCTTTGCTAAGATTGCTGGCAGAGACTGAGATCCGATCACGAGAAGACGATTACAAATCATTTCTCCCAAAGAAAAAGGATGCCATTACGGTTAGAGTTTCCTACACTTTATATTCTTGACTCAACTAATAGATTATTTGTCCTTTATGTTGTAATATTTTAATTTAATATCAATGTGAGTATTTTCTGTGCATAAACGTGCAAACCTCAGGACTAAATTGTGCTACTCTGGACAATTTATCTGTTAACTGGAATGAGATAATCATGACAAAATAAGTCAACCAATACCAAATTTAACAATACAGTTTACGCTCACTGTTGCATATTTTTGGTTTTGGTAACAGTATTGCCGCAAGGAGCTGCGTCGTCTGGATGTTGAAGCCAAGGAGCTGCCAATGAGGGCTCTAACATATGCACTTGGCATTCCGTTGCGTGTCGAAACTGTGGGCGAAGGTTTGGATCGTGGAATTCAAGTGAAGCGCCTTGATTTATTCCCCCGATCAGAATCGGGGAAGGGTCCTCTTCATTTGGTTGAAAGCTACTGGTCATCCAGCACAACCCCTGAACCACAGGAGATGGGAAGTGGCAACTTGTTATTATCTGACGGCACACCTTTGCTGACATTGTTGTGTAGGCCTAGGCACTGTGACATTCTTTATCGCAATTGAACAAAACTAAGTGTGGAAATATCAGTTCCTGTAGCGTAGCTGGCAAGAAAAATCCCGGATGATGGTGTAGAAATCTAGTGATACTATGGGCTTTTTTTTATTGGCATCTGCTCTCAAAGTACCTGTGATTAATCTTTGAGCAAAAGCCAAAAGCTGCTTCATTGGCTTGTACGTACATGTTTAGGGATGTAGCTTTAACGTGGGAATATACTTTCTTGCACTGGGAATACATAGTGTGTTTAGCTTGATGATAGTCGTGTTTTCATTTCTCTTGGGAGTTATTCGTTTTCTCTCCATATGATGCATTTTTATGTATATTTACATCATCAGACCTCAAGAAAACTATGAACAATCCAGTGGCAGCAGCCAATCTGTCGATCCAGCACTTGTCAGCGCATTCTAAACACGAGATTTTGAGGCGACGACGAAAATGATGAGTTGCATCTGTTGCAGATTGTCTGTTCCTCTGAGGCTCAAGGATACAGTTAATTAGAATGTGATCGCAGACTTGCACCGCATCGGAACTGAATCTGCAAGTATTGAACCTTTTGGGACGGACTGTTAATGAATCATGAGTTGTGCTGCCGCGCGCCTGTAGAGTGTAAGTGGATTATGCTGGAAAGTTTTCCAGCTTTGGTCATATCTGGGTGAGATTGTAATCTCAAAGCACTATATGATAGAACCTGTAGATCGACTAGGCTAGATGAGTCCGGTAGTGGGGTTGGGAGATGTGGAGTTTACCTGCTCCCTGTCCAGAGGAGCTCGAGTCACCTTCCATGTCGATGCGGTGGCGGTGGTGATGACGGCGAGATCGAGGGGTGGCGGCGGTGCTTCCCGTGAGCACTGCGATTACCCTAGATCGGAAGGGAGTTTCGGTGGGGTGACTGGCTCCCACCTCTTTATATATCGCAGGTCACAGGGGCCCACCAACCATAAGAGGGTTGGGTGCCCCCGATCAGGGCGCGAATAGATCAGGGCGCGATGGGCCGTTGGGCCCACTCGGTGGAGATCATCCTAACATTCTCCCCTTTGATCTCAACTTTACTTTTAACTTTATACTTTCTAGTTTATTCGTTTCATTGCATATTGATACATTGAGCATGTCTCATCGTCATAGCTTGATTGCCGATAGAATCATACAGCTACAACATACGTTTTGTTCAGAAACAAATTCTGTTCTTTTTGGGCCTCTCATGATCCAGTAATCATAGGCTTTCCCTTATACCCATGCCGGCTAAGTGTTCCTTGAACACATTGGGTGGTAAGCCTTTCGTTACCGGATCCGCAAGCATATCCTTTGTCTTTATATGCTCGAGACTTATAGTGTGATCCTGGATTTTATCTTTCACAATATAATACTTTATCTCTATAGTTTTGGCAGCATTACTCGACTTGTTGTTGTGAGCATAGAATACTGCGGGCTGGTTGTCACAGTACATCTTTAGTGGTTTGTGAATACAATCTACCACTTTCAAGTCGGATACGAATTTCTTTAGCCATATCGCCTGCCCCGTGGCTTCGAAGCATGCTATGAATTCTGCATACATCGTGGATGATGCAACTATTGACTGTTTGGAGCTTTTCCACGAAATAGCCCCTCCTACGAGAGTGAAGACGTATCCTGACGTGGATTTTCTATCATCTCTGTCCCCCGCAAAATCTGCGTCTGAATACCCTTTTATCTCTAGGGAGTCAGACCTCCTATATGTTAGCATGTAGTGCTTCGTGCCTTGCGCATAACGCAATGCCTTCTTTGCCATCTTCCAGTGTTTCATGTCTGGATTCTCTTGATATCTACCGAGTACCCCGGTAACAAAAGCTAAGTCAGGGCGGGTGCACACTTGTGCATACTGTAAGCTTCCAACAGCCGAAGCATATGGCACTGGTTTCATGAGATCGATCTCATACTGGTTTGGGACATTGGAATTTCCCAAAACTATCGCCCTTGACTATAGGAGCAGGTGTGGCTTTACTCGCATGCATATTATACTTTTGAAGAACTTTCTCCAAATATGCCTTTTGCGATAGTCCTAAGACTCCACTGTTCCTATCTCGGTGAATTTCTATGCCCAAAGCATAGGATGCTTCACCAAGATCCGTGATATCAAAATTTGAGGATAAGAACTTCTTTGTCTCTAGTAGTAGACTAACATCACTGCTAGCGAGCAGGATATCATCCACATACAAGATTAGGAAAATATATTTCCCATTTTTAAACTTTGCATAAATGCAATTATCCTCAATATTTTCTTTGAACCCAAAACTTTTAACCGTTTGGTTAAACTTTAGATACCACTGTCTAGAGGCTTGTCTTAATCCATAAATGGATTTCTTTAGGCGGCATCCCATATTTTCCTTGCCTTCCATGATAAAACCCTTGGGTTGTTTCATGTAGACCTTTTCTTTTAAATCACCATTCAGAAATGCCGTCTTGACATCCATTTGATGTAACTCTAAATCAAAATGAGCAACTAATGCCATTATGATTCTGAAGGAATCCTTACATGAGACTGGAGAAAAGGTCTCATTGTAATCTATCCCTTCTCTTTGTGTAAATCCTTTAGCTACAAGTCTTGCTTTATACTTTTCTACATTGCCACTAGGGTCATACTTGGTTTTGTAGACCCATTTGCAGCCTACTGTTTTGGCTCCTTTAGGAATTTCCACTAAGTCCCAAACATCTTTGGAACTCCTAGAATTCATCTCATCTTTCATTGCTTGTAGCCATTTTGATCAATTAGGGCTTTTAATGGCTTCTTCATATGTAGCGGGATCACCTTTCATATGAGCCATTTCTGTATTATAAACTTTATAATCAGTAGAAATAGCAGATCTTCTTGTTCTATTAGATCTTCTAAGTGCCTCAGTCTCTGGCACATTTTCTACTGTTGATTGCTGTACCTCCCTTTCATGCTCAACAACAGGTTCAGTCGGCTCCTGACGGACAGGTTCCGGGTCTTCCCCCATAGTTGTCACGGGTGGAGTTACAGCTGGTAGTGAGAAAAATGGCTTTCGGATTAGGTGCATGCACCCTCTTCTCCTCAAGATCGATTTTCCGAGCTACCAAGCTCCCCCTCATCATTTCGTCCTCTAAGAAGACTGCGTGTCTCGTTTCTACAAACTTTGTATATCTGTCTGGGCAGTAGAAACGAAAACCTTTTGATCTATCTGGATAGCCAATAAAGTGGCAACTCACTATTTTGGGATCTAACTTTGCAATGTTTGGATTAAACATTTTAGCCTCGGCGGGACACCCCCACACCCTGAAGTGTTTTAAAGAGGGCACTCTTCCTGTCCACAGCTTGTACGGTGTTTTGGCACCGACTTGCTTGGCACTCTATTGAGAATGTGAATGACGGCTTTCAATACCTCCATCCATAATCCCAATGGCAATGTGGAGTAACTCATCATGCTGCGCACCATATCCATCAGAGTACGGTTATGCCTTTCAGCTACTCCATTTTGTTGAGGCTCGCCCGACATTGAATACTGGGCTACTATGCCAGTCTCCTGCAAGAACTTTGCAAAAGGTCCAGGGACTTGGCCATACGGGGTGTGCCGACCGTAGTACTCTCCCCCATGATCGGACCTTACTATCTTTATTCTTTTATCATGCTGATTTTCAACTTCATCTTTGAATATCTTAAACTTATCCAATGCTTCGGATCTTTCTTTGATTGGATAAATATAACCAAAACGAGAGTAGTCATCTGTGAATGTTATGAACGAATCATATCCATCCACACTTTTCACCGGAAATGGTCCACAAATGTCGGTGTGGATGACTTCTAGTGTGCCTGTGCTATGAATTGCACCCTTTTTGATCTGTTTGACATACTTTCCTTTAATGCAATCCACGCATTGTTCTAAGTCTGAAAACTCTAACGAAGGAAGAATTTCACTTTTTACTAATCTTTCTATTCTCCCCCTGGAAATATGGCCCAAGCGACAGTGCCATAATTTCGATGAGTCATCAGTTCTTTTTCTTTTCTTTTGTTCTTTGTTCGATGAGGTAACTTGAGCATTCACATTGGACACATAATGCACTTTTTCATGAAGTGATAGCAAATAAAGCTCATTATGAAGCAAAGCATCACCAACATAAGCGTTATTACACCATATGGCACACTTGCCATGTCCAAAGTAACACTCATAATTGTCTTTATCTAAACAAGAAACACTAATCAAGTTTCTATTACATGAGGGAACAAATAAGACATCACGAAGAAGAAGATTGAATCCATCAGCTAACTCCAAAGAGATATCGCCGACAACTTCAACTTCTGCTTGGACTCCATTAGCTACCTCAATGCATCTTTCTATTCTTTCCATACTCCTCGTCGAATGGAATCCCTGTAAAGAGTTTGCAACGTGAACGGTTGCACCAGAGTCAATCCACCAAGTAGATTTTGAAAACTTTACATACAAGGATTCATTTACAAAGGAAACGATGTCGTTACCTCTCTTTGCCATAACAGACTTTAGCCAAGTAGGGCAGTCCTTCTTGTAGTGCCCTGTCTGCTTGCAGTGGAGACAAGTGTCTATGTCCACTGGGAAGAACTTCTGTTGATGCTGATGCTGATAGGGTGCTTTTCCATGTGGCTTAGAAGGAGAACCTTTGCCATTAGGATTAAAGTTCTTCTTCTTTTGGTCCTTCACATAGTTGATAGAACCACCATTTGAGGCTTTCAGTCTGTCCTCTTCCTGGACGCACATGGCTATCGTCTTTTCTATGTCCCATTTTTTAGGCGACATGTTATAGTTGACAATAAATGTGTCAAACTCTTTAGGCAACGAGGCCATAATCAGGTGGACGAGGAGCGCAGGTTTGAGCTCCAAGTCTGCATCCATGGGCTTGAGTTTTGCAGCCATGTTGCTCATCCTGAGAATGTGCTCTTGAATGCCATGACCACCTCCAGTGTAGTTCTCTGTTACCAGCTGTTTTATCAACTGGGTGGCATATGTCTTTGAAGAACCAGTGAACTGGCTCTTTATCCTTTTCAGCAACTCCCCTACGGAAGTGCACTCTGCAATCGATCCCACAATGGCGTTCTCGATTGTGTTCTTTATAAATGCTATACACTTCTTGTTGGCATTTACCCACTTTTGGTTGTTGAGAGTATAGGAGAACTCCAACGCACCATAGTCAGTCCTCTTTTTATGCCATGCATCATCATCATCACTGGCCTCTCTGACTGGCTCTGTAGGCTTGACCGGCTGTGGTTCATCCACAACCCAGTCAACCTCAGCACAAACAAAGGCCAGATCAACTTTCTTCCTTCACTCGGTGTAATTATCACCTCTGAGTGTCGGAACTTCTTTTAAACAACTCATCAGGTTGAAACCTCCTGAAAATTATGACAACCACATGTGTTAATCTAACGTTGGTCAAATTAAACATATAATTGTCAATGCAGTTAAATCTATATTACCGTTGGGCAAATTAATAGAAATAAAAGCACCTTTAAAAAACATGGTCATGTTATTAATAATCGTTGGTTATAAAAATAACATAATCATATTAATTCTAATAATCACTTTAATGTGCTCTAATAAATAATTCTCTCTAAACTTTATTTCTTTATAAAAGCACATATTTAAATATTTATGCAGCGGAAAAACATGAAAATAAATTCATGAAACTTTTATTCTTGACAGAAACTTTTCTTTTATAATGGACAAAAATAAATTCACGAACTTTATTGTATTTCCTTTAACAAATTCATGAACCTTTCTTTTTCTGAAAAATATTCTTCTTTCATTTCCAGAAACTTTTCATTTTCTTTTCTATTTTCTAAACACAATTTTTGTTGGAAAATGATGCATAGAAAATTATTTAAAACTATTTAGAAATCTGCCCAAATGATTCTGGACAGAAAAACAAATAAACAAAAACGACCAGGGCTGTCTGAGCCGAAAACGGCCCAGTCACCCAACACAAACGGCCTTATCAAGTCACTTTCGGCCCAAAATCCCAAACCAGGGCTTAGGGTTTCGCCAGACGCCCATCTTGGCCGTCCGACCGATCCGACGGCCGAGCGTTCTTTTTGCTCGATCAAAACCGGGCAACGCCAGCCCGACCGAAACCCTCGAGCCTTTCCTCCTGGCGCCGCTCGCCTCCTCTCTCGCTCGCAGCCTCCTCTGGCCTGCCGACGGCGGGGAAGAGACTCGCCAGCCGCCGGCGGCGGCATAGAGCCACCACGCCCGCCCAAGTCGGTCGAACCCCCTGTTCCTTCCCCCTCTTCCATTCCTCTCGCGCGCGGGAGTCGATGGCAGGGGCCCAGCCGCCGCCATCGCGCCTTCTGCGGCGGAGAGGAGAGAACCGGCCGGCCGGACACCGCCGCCGCCGAGCCAGCCTCTCCCCTGCCTGAGCCCGTTCCCGGGCGGTTCGCGCCGGCCACCGGCCAGTCCGGCCGCCAGAGGCGGGAAGCCTCCGCACCAGCCTCTCTAATCTTTTCCTTCCCCACAGGGGTTTTTCGGCCGACGATGCGTCAGCGACGGCGAGCACATGCCACCGCGGCCGCCCGGCCCTCTTTCCCCTTCCCCATTTCTGCCTTCTCCATCTCCAACACACACACACACACACACACAGAGATATGCCCCGACGACGCCGTTGCCTCCCCTTTGCCGGTGGCGCGTTTCCCTTAGCGGAAGCGCGCCGCCGTCGAACGGCGTGGCTACGGTGCCGGCCTTGAACTTTTATTTGCCCCGTGAGGGGTGGTACACCTTCGTTCGTCGCCTCGGCTTGCCGATGCGCGTCGAGGTCGAGAGGGTCAGCGCGGCCTTGCGGCGACACTCTTTGCCGGTGAGGCCTAAGGCCCTCTCCGGTGGTCTTTTCCCTGTTCTGGGGTTCTTTGGGGAAGGGAGGGGTTCATCTGTTTTTCTTTCTACCGAAACGATCTAGATCCTAGTGGCTCTGATTACCATTGATAGAACCTGTATATCGACTAGGCTAGATGAGTCCGGTAGTGGGGTTGGGAGATGTGGAGTTTACCTGCTCCCTGTCCAGAGGAGCTCGAGCCACCTTCCATGTCGATGCGGTGGCGGTGGTGATGACGGCGAGATCAAGGGGTGGCGGCGGTGCTTCCCGTGAGCACTGCGATTACCCTAGATCGGAAGGGAGTTTCGGTGGGGTGACTGGCGGCACGGTGAACCTCGTACCGTGTGCCCCGGCCCCCACCTCTCTATATATCACAGGTCACAGGGGCCCACCAACCATAAGAGGGTTGGGCGCCCCCGATCAGGGCGCGAATAGATCAGGGCCCGATGGGCCGTTGGGCCCACTCGGTGGAGATCATCCTAACACTATAATGTCCCGATAGAAAAAACAAAGCATAGATACTAGGAAATTATAGGGAATAGCCAATTACTCCCTCCGTTTCTAAATATAAATCATTTTAAAGATTTTACTATCGGACTACATACGGATGTATAGAGACATATTTTAGAATATAGATTCACTCATTTTATTTCGTATGTAGTTTTTTATAAAATATCTTAAAAAACTTATATTTAGAAACAGAGAAAGTAGATAAAGAGATGAGATAAAGGAAGCAACCAATGTTTTCCCCTCGTTCCGTCGATGCTGTTGCGAGCCCCCTTGGCTGGATGGGCCACCTCAGCGGGCAGGAGGGCGAGGGAACCTTGGGACTAGGCGTCTTGTGTGTACAAAACAAATACGATTAGAGACTCGTTTGCTACCGGTGTAGTTGGGGTATAGCAGTGGTGGTGCGAATAAGGTATCACCGGCTCTTGCCAAATCGATAGCGTTCGTCATAGTGACATCGATGATCTACTAGAGGCTGGTTTCCCTCATAGTGAGGTTAGGTATTGGTCTTGCATGTGTTTCTTAACGACGTTTTCCTACGGAGGGGGATGGCAAAGTGACGTGTTTAGTCATCGGGTATGTCTCTGACCAATAAAGGCCGACCAATATTGGCTTCTTCGCAGTGCTAGTGAGGTATTGGCCCCCTGGCTTTGTCTTGCCAGATATGGGTTGATTGTTCGACCCTCTACGTCGTTTTCTTCTCCGGTGCGACGGTGTGTATGTTAGATCAGGGTCACCAACATCTTCTGTCTTACACTGACGACTTCTTGGCTTTCAAAAATGTGTTCAGGGCTCCGATGGTGATCGTTCTAAGGATCCACTCCAACTGCCAAGTGGACTGACCACAAGAGCTTGGACCGAGAAATTCAATGAAGTAATCCATATGCTGATCCAGCAAGCGAAGCATACTCAAAGTTTCTTGAATAACCTACATGAAGGGTTATATTCCAGATCTCCTATATGTGCAGATTTCCCAAGAAGACGAAAAAAAGCAAAATACAAATCTGCTTGGTACCTTCTCCTATATGTAATGGAGGATACGACTCTAGCATCTTCTTTGATTCATGAAGCTACTATGGTGACAACTCACGTTTTCATGATAGCAAGATGCTTCATTTTATTTGAATACTCACCTATGTCGGCTTTGATTGTTATTATTTTTGCAGGAGCTACTGAAATATAATGGAATGATCAAACGAGGGTCATAACCTATCCAACCTGCAATCAGTTAGGCTACACGATCTTCCATTGCGCCATCTCGTATAATCCCATTAGCGTCTTTCAGTTTAAGAGTCATGTATTTTTCAAAGCATTAATATCTAAAAAGTCTTTCGACCAGCTTTATATATAAAACAATGGTCAACAATAATTCGGTACAAACGCACGCCACTACAACATACGTACACACCCAAGACCGGAAAGATAGGCCCTGAGCGCACCAACATCACCCCAAGCACTACAATAGCATCCAAAGTCCTTACTCGTGAACACGCCACAGCGAAGAGATGAAGCCGCATACGATGAACCGTGGGCTCCAAGGCGGAGCCTTCAGGGAGGAAACGACACCGGAGCACGACATGCAATGATGGCGCGGCGACACATTTAAGAAGCGAGCGAGACGATGCCTTCAAGAAGGGAGCGAGCTTCGCCGCTGCCGGTCCATCTGAAGATAGAGCGGGCTTTCACCCCGTCCAACACTCACCGCCACCGAACGTCACACCCCAAATACCATGCCGCCCACACGGGCATGGTCTCCGGGCAGCACCAAGCCACGGGCTCTGCCCATGAGCACCGTGCTGCCATCACGAGGGCCGCCGCCACGGCATCCAAGACCTTGACACCAGCTCATCGAGACCTGCCGCTACTCCAACCAAAGAGACGAGTGGAAAGACCCCGTCTTTTGCACCCTTGTGTGGCCCCCAACGCCGAGACCCAATAGGCCAACAAAAAGTGGCCTCCATCGACCCGTCCTGCAGCACCGAACGCGAGGCGAGCTCGGTTCTACTGCCGGGCGCGAGACGAGTTTGGTCCCGCAGCACCGGGCGCGAGATGAGCTATGGACCGCAGCTAGGCGAGGGCCATCCCTTTGACGAAGGTTGCGCCGAGACGACAAAGAGATGGATCGAAGGCCGATAAAAGCCGCTCACCGACGGGCCGATGCCGGAGATGTCCAGCCGCCGCCGTGAGATGACCCATACCACCGCCAAGGGCCACCACCATGTCGTGGTAGGCTAAATCTACGATGGGACCCCGAGGGGCAGCCTCGAACTGCCCTGCATCAACAACGACGCGTCGCCGAGGCCGCAGCCCGCCCCAACAACATACCTACAGGGCCACCTCCACGACGCCGCGTCGCCCGCCAAAAGGACCATATCCGGCCAGCACCCATCCACCCAAAGCTCCATCTACGCACATAACCGCTGATCGCCACTGCCACTCGTGGAGCAACATCCACCACCAGCCCACACCGCCCAGGGCCTTCGCTGCCAACCGCTGCAGGCCGCAAGATCTGAGCCGAGCTCAGGTCGTCGCCATGACCGCCGCCGACACGCCCCAGTACCAGGGAGTCCACCGCATCATCGAGACCGCTAGCCGCCGCCACCTAGAGGAGCTTTGCCATGCCACCGCGGCCCATCAGAACACGACACCCAGGCCATCAAAGCCCGCCTGTTGGGGATATAACCCCACGGTGAGACCCGCCCTGGAAGGGCTCCGGGTTAAACCGGACGGCTCATAGCCAGATCGAGAGTATGGCCGTAAGGTTAAGGCCCAAGAAGCTTGGCGGCTCTTGGGATGGGCCGGAAAGGTGACCCGGATAGAGAAGACCCGGGTGATGTAAGCCGCCCGGGGACAATTTGGACAGATAAGATAGAGGAAGACTCAGATAGACAATGAGAGTCGGTTTGTACTTGTACGACCTGAGGTCTTTGCCTCCTATATAAAGGTAGACCCGGGGCGACTTAGAGATCAGGTTATCATGAACTAGGTCAAGCTTTAGCTCCCTTGTAATCGATACAACAAGCAATATAAGCACAAGCAGGACGTAGGCTATTACCTCGACTTGAGGGGCTGAACCTGGGTAAACTCGTGTCCTTCGTCCCAACCAACCCCTTTTGAGTCCACCACAATGGCGATGGCCTCAAATCCAAGTACGTTGACCCGGACATCTGCCGTGATAAATCCATGACAGTTGGCGCCCATAGTGAGGCTAGCGCTCGATGGTGTTGAGTTCTCAAAGGGCGCTCTCCCGGGGCTCGAGGGATACGTAGTCGGAAGGATGAGCAAGAGTCGCCGTGGCCGGCTCTACATCGACGATGCCGGCTGGGGGCTTGATGCTGAGTCCGTGGAGTATGGATTCCAGGTTCCATTCGGCGGGATCCACGTTTTCATCGGAAAGGTTGACGGATCTACACCCGGGCCGGACGTCCGCACCAACATTGTCAAGCCGGCTTGGCGCCTGCAACCTGCACGTAATGTGCATCCTGCCCGTGTTAATCCGGGTCAGAAGCATGTTTTCGTAGGCTTCACTCAAGGTATGGATCTGGAAGCTTCCGGGTCACAGGAAACTCTCGTTTATTCAGAGGGCGAATCTTCAAGTGGAGAAACAGAGTCAGTATACCAGCTCCGCAACGGTGGCCTTGGGGGCTACGGCGACGTCTACCCTGAGTCAGATCGCTCTGAGTCGGATGATCTTGGGCCACCGGTTCATGCTGCTGTGTTCATGGTGGGGTCAGCCCCAGGCACGAGTAGTACCGCCGCGGGAGCCGCCACCTCGGGCGATAATCCGCCGCCGCCGGCTCAAGTTCTTGTGGAGCTAATGGACGAGCTCGTGATTTTAATGGCCACTGAGGTCACACTAGATAATCAAGCAGCTCGGAATTTAGAGATTGCAAGGATCAAGGGCCGGATGGCAGAGGAACGACAAAGGATGGCTGAGCTAAAGATCCAGATGGAAGAAGATGCAGAACGTATCAAGACAAATGCTTTCCGTCTAGGGTTGGAGCAACTATCAGCAGCAACAGTACATCGAAGGAGGCATCAATCTCGTCTACCAGAGCGCTATGAAGCAAGGAACCTCTTCAATACTCCTGGCGCGGGGTGAGCAACAGACGCGCCCGAAAGCCGCCCGACGGAGCGGCCGGCGACTCATCCGTCCCGACGTAACCAAGCTTCACCTGGGGGCTTTCCAACGCCGGCGGGTCATTATTCTAACCCGGCCGAGAATATGGTGGCAGCAGCCACACGGCTTGAGACAATTCCTATCTCGGATGAAGCACCCTTTGCGGAGGATGTGCGAAACGCCATCGGGTATCCGCAGACGACCATGGCCCAGCAGGAGGAATATACTCACAACCGGAGCCGTGTTCATTCAACCCCTCTCCCCAGCCGCAGCTTTAGCCGGCGCTACGAGTCATCGACAGGTTCCAACAGCAACTGGCATAGAGAGATTCCGACGGGTCACCGGCCGGGTAGGGACACGCAAGCATTTGTAAACCATGCGAGAAGCCCGCAAGAGGCGCTAGCTAGGCCGTCTTACCAGGAGCCCGTGCCTTCCGCCTCGGTAGAGGCAGGGATAAACTCCAGGGCCGTAGGGCTGCCGTGTTTGTCGCCGGCTCTGCGGAGCGAACGGTTGTCGAAGGACATCAAAGGGCCCCGCAAGGTCCCAAATTATACCGCTGATTTACCCCCGGAAGCCTGGGTGGAAAGTTATGAACTGGCCATGGAGATGCTGGATGTCAGTGAGGAGGTTTGTGCCAAGTATTTAGTCATGATGCTTGAAGGCCCGGCTCGCACGTGGTTAAAAGGGTTACCACCCAATACCATCAATTCATGGGCAGAGCTCAGGGCCCGGTTCATTAAAAACTTTCAAGGGACGTGCAAGCAGCCTATGACCATCGTGGATCTTGATCACTGTGTCCAACAGGAGAACGAGACGGCCCATCATTGGGTACGGCAAGTCTCGACAATTATCCACTCCCCGGAGCAGGTCACGGCGGCCGAAGCGGTGCTGATCTTGGAGAAGAACTGCCACTTTGTTCCACTGAAGCAGAAACTTGGCCGGCTCAAACATACGTGTCAGGACATGGGAGAGCTCATGACGGCTCTCACAAAATATGCCGACTCTGACAGCACGAAGGATCCGGGTTCTGATGATGAGAAAGCTAGCCAAAGTAAGAAGAGCAATCAGAGCAAGGGCACAGCAAATAATGGTGGCCAGAGCAAGCGTAAGAATCCAGAGGCCGGGTCAGAGCTGGTGGCTAATAGAAACACCCAACAGAATTACCCCAAAGGCAATAGGAGGTTCAGATCGCCCTTTGGCAAGGATAACTCTTCCTCGAACATGGAGGAGTTACTTAAGCGGCCTTGTCCAAACCAGAGTCTGCCTGATAAGCCGACAAACCACACATGAGAGAATTGCCATTTCATGCAGAAATACAAGCGGTATTTTACACAACCTAACAATCGAGATGGCGGCCCACCAGGCGGCTCAGGACACGGCAGGTCAGGAGCTGGGTTTGGTTCCGGCGGCTCAGGATCCAGTCATTCGGGTCAGGATAATCAAGGGAGACACCAGCCGCATTCTGGTAACAATAATCATCATCAACAACAACAACGTAATCAATCTGGTTATCAAAGTAATCCAAATTAAGAAACTCAGCTCCGGGAAGTACCACGTTTTCACGACCAGTCTCAATAAACGGGACCAGGAGTTGCGTAAGCGGGCAGTCAATGCGATTGCGCTGGCTCTTCCGCAGTATCTAAAGTGGTCTGAGTATGACATAACATGGAGCCGGGAAGATCACCCGCCGCGTGTCGATGACCCGGGGCGGCTGGCTTTGGTTGTGCCCCCCCAGGTGGGCGGATATATGGTGAACAAGGTGCTCATGGATGGCGGCAGCAGCATAAACATCCTTTATTATGACACTTTCCGGCAGATGAAGTTGCTTGACAAAGACTTAAAACCTTCATCCACCGTCTTTCATGGGGTGGTGCCGGGTAAGTCGGTGTATCCGGTGGGCAGGATCTCTTTGGAAGCGCGCGATCAGTACAATTACAGGGTGGAACCCTTATGGTTCGAGGTGGTCAAGATGAAGAGTCCTTATCATGCATTGTTTGGACGGCCGTCTTATGCTATGTTCATGGCTAGGCCCTGCTATATTTACTTACAGCTCAAGATGCCCGGCTTAAACGGTACCATTACCGTTCATGGTGACCGGAATGCGGCTATTGAGTGTGAAGAAGGGGATGCGGCTTACGCGGAGTCCGGCTATGCCCAGGAGGAACTTAAATTTTATAAGGAGAATGTTGACCCAGAGGATATGACCCCGCTGAAGAAGCCCACCACGGAGGTTGAGCCGCCCCTCAAGTTTTTGGCGGGTGATACTAAGGCAGTAGATTTCACTCCGGGCGACTCATCTAAGCATTTCATCATTGGAGCTCACATAGGTCCCAAATAGGAAAGCGCGCTCGTCGAATTAATCCATGAGAATCGGGACATCTTCGCATGGAAACCTTCTGACATGCCAGGTGTACCGAGAGAGTTTTCTGAGCACAACCTTAATGTGGATCCAAAGTTTAAGCCGATTAAACAGTTTCTACGACGGTTGAATGAGGAGAGGCGCAAGGCTATTGGGGAAGAAGTTGCTCGACTTTTGGCAGCGGGTTTTATCGTTGAAGTTTTTCACCCGAAATGGTTGGCTAACCCGGTGCTGGCACTCAAGAAGAATGGCACATGGCATATGTGTGTGGATTACACGAACCTTAACAAAGCTTGTCTGGCTGATCCGTTTGCCCCCCTCGTATTGATCAGATCATTGATGCTACGGTGGGTTGCAAAAATTTGTGTTTCCTGGATGCTTACTCAGGTTATCATCAGATCAAGATGGCGGTTAAAGACTAGGAGAAGACGCTTTTATTACACCCTTTGAAGCGTTCTGTCATGTCTCTATGCCTTTTGGGCTCAAGAGTGCCCAGGCGACTTATCAACGATGCGTGCAGAACTGCCTTCATAGTCAGATCGGCCGTAATGTTCATGCTTATGTAGATGACATCGTGGTCAAATCCAAAAAGAAGGAGACTCTCTTGGAGGATTTAAGAGAAACTTTTGATAATCTCGGTGTCTACAAGATGATGCTTAACCCGACCAAGTGTGTCTTTGGTGTTCTGGCGGGCAAGCTTTTGGGTTTCCTGGTCTCTGAGCGTGGCATCGAGGCTAACCCAGATAAAATCAAGGCTATTACCTCTCTGGGAGAGCCGTCTTGCATTAATGATGTTCAACGCTTGGCAGTGCGGATTGTTGCGTTGAGCCGGTTCATAAGCCGTCTTGGAGAGAAGGCTATTCCTTTATATCAAATTATGAAAAATATGGACAAATTTGTCTGGAGCAAAGCGGCGGGTGAAGCACTTGAGGCGCTTAAAAAATAGCTTACTGAGCCGCCAGTGCTGGCCGCTCCGGCTTAGAAAGAACCGTTACTCCTTTATGTGGTGGCTAATAACCGGGCAGTAAGTAAGTGCTGTAGTTGTGGTTGAGCGTAAGGAGGCCGAGAAGGAGTATCCAGTGCAAAGACCGGTTTATTATATCAGTGAGGTCCTGACGGAGTCTAAGCAAAGATATCCGCATTGACAGAAGCTGGTATATGGGTTTTCATGGCCAACCGCAAGTTAAAACACTATTTCCTAGGGCACCCGATAACTGTGGTCAGTTCTGCTCCGTTGGGGGATATTATCTAGAACAGAGAAGCCACAGGAAGGATTGCTAAGTGGGCATTAGAGCTGGGACCTCTCAATTTAAAATATGTCCCTCGCACGACGATCAAATCCCAAGCTCTGGTGGATTTCATAAACGATTTGACGGAGTGTCAAGCTCCCAAGGAAAAGCCGGATGACACGTACTGGACAATACATTTCGATGGATCCAAGCAGTTAGAGGGGTCAGGAGCAGGAGTTATTCTGACATCCCCCAAGGGTGACAAGTTTTGTTATGTGCTCCGGCTGATGTTTCCCTGCACTAACAATTTGGCTGAATATGAGGCTCTGCTTCATGGCCTTAGATTGGCCAAGGAGATGAATTTAAGCCGGGTTAGGTGTTTGGGAGACTCAGATCTTGTGGCTCAGCAAGTTTCAGGCACTTGGGATTCCAAAGACCCACGGATGGCAGCTTATCAACAGGCGGTTGATATTATTGCGGGTCACTTTCAAAGGATATCAGGTAGATCACATTGATCGTCGCAGGAATGAGGCGGCTGATGCCTTATCATGGTTAGGTTCCCAACATAAGCCGGTGCCACCTAATGTCTTTCTGAACCTCTTACACCATCCGACTGTCAAGATATCTTCAGAAGAAGATTTGGCTATTCTTGACCCGGAGGCAGAATTGGTGGCGGCTCTACATGCTATCCCAGATTGGACTATTCCTTATTTGGCTTATCTGACCCAGGGCGAGTTACCTGAGGATGAGGACCTGGCCAGGAAGATCACCCGGCGGTCTAAGTCTATGACAATAGTTAATGGTGAGTTGCATAAATGCAACGTAACGGGAGTTTTTCAACGCTGTGTTTCACCAGAGGAAGGCCGACAGATCTTGAATGAGATTCATGCTGGTGATTGTGGACACCACGCCGGCTCAAAGTCTTTGGTGGCCAAGGCTTTCCGACACGGATTTTTCTGGTTGACGGCTCATAAGGATGCAGAAGACCTAGTCCGTAAGTGCGACGACTGTCATAAGTTTGGCCGGCGTGCTCATGTTCTGGCTCAGGAATTGAGGATGATACCAATTACTTGGCCGTTTGCGGTCTGGGGGCTTGACATGGTAGGACCTTTCAAGACATCCAAGGATAAGAAAACACACCTCCTGGTGGCAGTTGACAAGTTTACCAAATGGTAGAGGCAGAGCCGGTCAGCAAATGTGACGCGGCTACGGCGGTTCTATTTATTAAAAAGTTAATCTACCGTTTTGGTTACCCCCACAACATCATCACTGATAATGGTACAAATCTATCCAAGAGGGTTATGAAAAAATTCTGTGACGAAAAGCATATCCGGCTTGATGTTTCAGTAGTGGCGCATCCACAGTCCAACGGTCAGGCGGAGCGTGCCAATCAGGAAATTCTAAGAGGGATTAAACCGCGGCTTATGGTTCCTTTGCAGCGAACGCCCGGGTGTTGGGTAGAAGAATTACCCTCCGTCTTATGGAGCATCAGAACCACCCCTAACAGATCCACGGGTTTCACGCCTTTCTTTATGGTGTACGGTGCCGAGGCAGTTTTGCCCAGTGACATCCGGCATGACTCGCGTTGGATGCTTTGGAAGAGGCACGAGAGCTAGCAGCGGCCCGATCGGCGATTCATTAGCAAGACCTGCGTCGCTATCAGAGCCGCAGGGTCAAGACCTAGACGTTCCAGGAAGGCGACTTAGTGCTCCGGCTGATTCAGGACCAGACAAATATGCATAAGCTATCTCCTCCATGGGAAGGACCCTTTGTAGTCAGCAGAAATCTCAACAACGGGTCATATTACCTCATCGATATCCGAGATGACTCAGATACGGCGGGTCAGGAGACTCGCCGACCGTGGAACATTGCGCATCTCCGGCCTTATTTCACTTAAGAGTGTAGACACCCTTCATTGTACACTATCATTGTACATATCATAGTTATATATAGAAATAAAGAAGCATCACCGCAAAAACGAAGCCTCTGCTGTTTCACACATCCTCGTATGAGAGAAGGTTAAACAATGTTCCGGTTGATGTGTCAAATGAGATTGGCGAACGGCGGCTTCTTACTTTCGGGTATAGCTTATAATGCATATTAGCCGGCGTTATACCACAAAAAATCCGGCTAAGAAAAATTAGCCGCGGCGAGGGCGGCTTCCTACCTTCGGGTACAACTTCTAACGTCTATCCGCCGGCGTTTTACGCCGTATTGCTGAACGGCGGCTTGTTGCCTTCGGGTACAGCTTATAATGCCTATTAAGCCGGCATTCTGCCACAAAATCCGGCTAAGGAAAATTAGTCATGGCGAGGGCGGCTTCCTACCTCTGGGTACAGCTTCTAATGCCTATCCGCCGGCGGTTTACGCCGTACTACTGAAGGAGGCTTCTTACCGACGGGTATCGCTTCTAACACCCTATCGGTCGGCTTTATGCCAAATCTCCGGCTAACATGTTTAGACGCGGTTGTGAGGTTTTTTTTACCGACGGGTAGTTAACACCTAATGACCCACAAACGGCGGCTTCTTACCTTCGGGTATAGCTTATAATGCCTATTAGCCAGCTTTATGCCACGAAAATCCGGCTACGGAAAATTAGCCGCAGTGAACGGTGGCTTCTTACCTTCAGGTATAGCTTATAATGCTTATTAGCCGGCCTTATGGCACAAAAATCCGACTACGGAAAATTAGCCGCGGTGAACGGCGACTTCTTACCTTCAGGTATAGCTTATAATGCTTATTAGCCGGCCTTATGGCACAAAAGTCCGGCTAAGGAAAATTAGCCGCGGTGAGGGCAGCTTCTTACCTTCGGGTACAGCTTCTAACGCCTATCCGCTGGCGTTTACGCCGTATTATTACCTTCGGGTACAACTTATAATGCTTATTAGCCGGCTTTATGCTACAAAACTCCGGTTAACACGGTTAGCCGCGGACGGAGATTATTAAATCTTTTCGGCCGATTCTCGATCCAAGAAGAGGAGACAAACGATGACGAGTCAGGAATGCATACAAGAAAGATCGTTGTTTGGAAGCCGGATTTTTCTCATTTAAAAGTATGGTAAAAAGATCAGCAGAGAAAATGTCACAGGCAATATATTACAAACGCTCTCTGTGGAGCCCAAAAATATTGATCAAGTCTTTCAAGTCCCATACGACGGGTTAAGGAGAGCCGGCTATTACAAAATGGAGTTAATCAACTGGCTGGCGGGTCATCCTGCTCCGGCTCTTCGGTTGGCTTGATCTGAAGGTTGTCCAAGTTCCAGTTGCAGTCAGCTAGAGCTACAAAAGTCCCTTCCTCAAAGAAGGGGGACGGGTCAAGATCAGAAGCAAAGAGGTTCTTACTGCGGGCGGGTGCCAAGTCCTTCCATTCGTAGAGTGGGCCGCGAACCCTCTTTTGCTCAGCATCATAAGTCACCCGGTAAGTGTTCAGATCAGCTTCTTCTGCTAACACGGACGCTAGAACCCGGGAGTCCTTGACGCACCGGATGTAATCGGCCTCGGTGAATTCAGAGCCGTCATCTTTCTTAGAGGGGAAACCTTCCATCATCTCAGCCGGAGTCAACTCCGGAGCAAAGGACAAAGCCCGGCTTATGCCTGCAATTGCGCCCCTGGCGGGCGGCTGATTTCTTTAATTCAGCGATTTGCTTGGGCTTGGTTGAGAAGAGCTCTAAGACCCCTTTGAGAGTTGAAGGGATCTTGTCCTTATACTGAACAGATTTGATGGTAAAGATAGCACCGCACTAGAGCTGCTCCGCCAGTGTATAGACGGCTTTCAGGGGCAGCAAGTTGTCGGAAGCCAGTTGACGGCTTCTAGGACCTGTATAAACCGGAGGTTTCGTCATAAGTCGTCAGTTCAGATGTTATGTGATAACCCACAAGTATAGGGGATCGCAACAGTTTTCGAGGGTAAAGTATTCAACCCAAATTTATTGATTCGACACAAGGGGAGCCAAAGAATATTCTTGAGTATTAGCAGTTGAGTTGTCAATTCAACCACACCTGAAAGATTTAGTATCTGTAGCAAAGTTTTAGTAGCAAAGCAATATGGTAGTAATAGTAATAGCGGTAACAGTAGCAGTAGTGATTGGTATAGCAAGTGTGACAACAGTAGTGAAAAAGTAACTAAGCAAGGACCAGTGTAGGAAAAGCTCATAGGCATTGGATCGGTGATGGATGATTATGCCGGATGATATTCATCATGTAACGGTTATAACATAGGGTAATATGTAACTAGCTCCAGTTCATCAATGTAATGTAGGCATGTATTCCGTATATAGTCATACGTGCTTAGGGAAAAGAACTTGAATGACATCTTTCGTCCATCCCTGCCGTGATAGCGGGATCCTAATAGAAACTAAGGGTTATTAAGGTCTCCTTTTAATAGAGTACCGGAAGAAAGCATTAACACATGGTGAATACATCGAATCCTCATACTATGGTCATCTCCGGGAGTGGTTCCGGCTATTGTCACTCCGGGGTTGCCGGGTCATAACACATAGTAGGTGACTACAACTTGCAGAATAGGATCAAGAACACACATATATTGACGAAAACATAATAGGTTCAGATCTGAAATCATGGCACTCGGGCCCTAGTGACAAGCATTAAGCATAGCAAAGTAGTAGCAACATCAATCTTAGAACATAGTGGATACTAGGGATCAAACCCCATCAAAACTAACTCGATTACATGATAGATCTCATCCAACTCATCCAGCAAGCCTACGATAAGATTACTCACGAACGATGAAGAACATCATGAAATTGGCAATCGAGGATGGTTGATGATGATGATGCTTCGATTTCCACTCTCCGGAGCCCCAAACAGACTCCAGATCTGCCCTCCCGAGGAAGAACAGGTGGTGGTGGCGGCTCCGTATCGTAAAACGCGATAATTTCTTCTTCTTGATTTTTTCTGGGACGAAAGAGATTATATGGAGCTGGAGAGGAGGTCGGAGGAGCCACGTGGGGCCCATGAGCCTGCCAGGCATGACCTAAGGGGGGGAGGGGGCGGCTCCTGGGCTCGTGGCCCACTGGCACCTCCCCTCTAGTTGATTCTTTCTCCGGTATTTTTTATATATTCCACAAAAATTCCTCGTAAGTTTTCAGGTCATTCCGAGAACTTTTATTTCTGCACAAAAACAACACCATGGTAGTTTTGCTGAAAACAGCGTCAGTCAGAGTTAGTTTCATTCAAATCATGCAAATTAGTGTCCAAAACCAGAGCAAACGAGTTTGGAAAAGTAGATACGTTGGATACGTATCATTATGCGGCAATTAAATGAAAGTTGTCAAAGAACTCACCGAAGAGGGCGGCTGTCATCTTCACGGTATGACGTTTCAGAGATTGAAGCTCGTCAGAGACAACCATTAGCCGCTGATCAGCATTGTCCGCCCGCTTGGTCAACGTTGCTTTCTCAGACGCGGCAGACTCTCTAAAAGCGGCAAATTCCGCCTTGACTTTAACCAGTTCTTCGGCCAAGAGCCGGCATTTCTCATTGGTGGCGCTCCGAGCTGCTTGTTGATCCACAAGGTTGGTTTTCAAGCCGGCCAATTGTGACCCGGCTTCAGTTAAGGATTCCTGCAAATATTTTAAAGCAGAGAGTAAAACGGACAAGTCTCAAACAGATTGCACGCAATATGCATGACACTTGGGGGCTAATGTCTATTTTCAGTATGCAGAGTCCTGACTCAACTTTGAGCAAATATGAGCCGGCCCTTGGGGGCTACTATTGGCTCTCTCGATTTTCTGCTAAGAAGTTCCGACTCAACTATGAACAAGTTTGAGCCGGCCCTTGGGGGCTACTATTGGTTCTTTTTTGCTCATCTTCTACAGAAAGGAATTTATCTAAGGAAGAATGGTTATGCTAAGTCCAGGCTCAATATATCGAAAAATTAAGCCGACACTTGGGGGCTACGTAAGGATATAAGAAGGAAAAGAAATACCTCATATTTTCTCTTCATAAGATTTACCAGCTGGAGCTCTAGATCTCGGCTTGTGGATAGCCGAGTCATGTACCCAGTGTGAAGCTCTTCAGTTGTCATCTTCACCAAAGTGGAGGGCTCGAACTCCAGTTTTCTTGAAGCTTTAGCCAGCTCACTATGCTTGGTCAGCACGTGAGCCGGAGGAGAATGCAGCCCAACACCAGTAATTTCAACTTCTCGGCCAGTGGTGTCCTTGGTGGTCTGGGCAGGGCTTGGCGGCTTCGAAGGATTCTTCGGCGGGCTATCTAGAATAATATCGTGAGCAGCCGGCTCTGCGGAAGTTGCTAGGAGGTTTTAAGCCGTCCGAGATTCATTTGGCTTAGAATGATCCGGCTCTTGGGCACCAGGGCCAAGGGAGGACTGGTTGGTTTTCCCGCGCTTGGCTTCAGCACTACAAGAGGTGAGGATCAGAACCCGAAAGGCACAGCCACGTAAAGAGCCGGGCATAAGACTGAGATAGTACTTATAGCAGATTGATCTTGGGAGGCGGCAGTGCAGTTGCTGAAGAGTCACCGGAGGAGGGCGATTTCTGAAAGACAATTCAAGAAAGATGAGTCAATGTCGAGATTACAAAGTAAAATTAATCAAACGGAGATACGTACCTCTGCAGGCGCTTCTTCGGAGCTGGCGAATCTGGCAAGCCGAACATAAGTTCAGTAGAACCGACGCTCCGAGTCTGACGACGCTCAGCCTGTTGTTGCTTTTTCAAAAGAAAGTCGGGAGCTAGCTAAGCAAGAGGATGAGAAAGAGGAACTTTTCCAATAACCCGCCATGGCTTCCGGGGGACAAAGTATTCTGAGCTAGAAGAAACATAGATTACCTCAGGGGCGTTGGCGCAGCTTGTTTCAACATTATCCTGTGAGTAAGACAAGTGTTAGTAAAATAAGAAAGTAAAACTGCAGAAAGTAGCCAAGATTTACCTCTGAGCCGGACGATTGTGCGGGTCAAACCATCCCTCTTGTGGGGCGGTCTTCTTGGACTTCTTAGCCGCAGCTTTCTTCTTGGTCTTCAAGGGAGAACATACTCCTTCGTCCAGAAATCAGAGTTGGCCTAGAAAGATAAAACCGGTTAAACAGTAAATGAGTCAGAAAATTATGAGTGACAAAGAGAAAAGGGGTGAAGAGTCGCCTTAAATCTGGAGCCGGGTTAATGGCGCTAAAGGGTGCTAGATCAATGGCACTACATGATCCGACGTTTCATGGACAAGGCTCCGGATGACGGTGGTAATATCATCTTCTGTCAGTGTTGATTGGCTGAAGCATAATGAGCTATCATACTTGCCTTCATATTCGCACATGAGCCAGCTTCTATGGCTTAAGGGCATAATCCGCCAAGAAATCCAGCAGCGGATCAAATCCAGTCCGGTTAAGCCGTTGGCCATGAGAGCCTTGAACTGGGCGTGAGCCAGCTCGTACCTTGCATGTTCCGAGGCTGATAGCCGGCCAGGAAGCTCTGAAATTGTCTTGAGCCGGGATGGACGATAGCCCGGTAGTGGACGCTCATTCTCAGGAGAGGTATCCTTGCAGTAGAACCAAGTCTTGTTCCAGTCCTTTGGGTGACTCGGCATATGCATAGCCGGAAAAATAATATCTCTACGCCGTTGGATGGAGATCCCGCCAAGCTCTAGACTCAGACCGGCTTTCATCTCAGTTTGCTGGTTGGCATAGAAGAATTCTCGAAATAACCCCACAGACGGCTTGGCTTGCAGATAGACTTCATAGAGCACTTGAAAATTGCATATATTTGAGACGGAGTTGGGGGCCAAGTCTTGGGGATGAAGCTTGTAGAAGTGAAGGATGTCACGAAAGAACTTCGAGCCGGGAGGCACGACTCCTCGTTCGATATGGTCAGTGAAAACTACCACTTCGCCTTCTTGGGGGACAGGCCTCAATTCATCACCCGAGACCCGCCAATGAAGGACCTCTTTGGATGGAAGGGTTCCCGCATGAACAAAATCCATCAGAAACTCCTCAGTAATGTAGGACCCACCCCAGTTACAGGAGTTGGAGGCGCGAGACATGATAGCGGCTTAAAAACTGCTCAAAGTAAGAATATGGCGAGTCAAGAGCAGACAAAAATTTACGGCGGCTTGAAATTTTAAGGGTTCTACAAGTAATATGCCTTGGTCTGACTAATGAGAGCCGGAACAGCATGGCAAGTCAACAAAACAAGACGAAGGAGTGAAAATCGAACAAGTCCTGGGAAAACCGTTTCCGCCAAGCATGGCTAGAATGGCACGATGATTTGAAACAGGAAAATGTTTCTATTCTCAGACCTAAGGACGAACAGGGGAGACCAACGAAGCCTAAATGGCAGGATGAGCAGAGTTTGACTCATGCATTATTTCTTACGGCCTATCGCACGGCGGCGGCACGAGGACGAGCGGATATTTGAAGTTCATAGACTAAAGGCGCGCCCAGCGGCGGTGGATTTCAAGCTCTAAGAATGATGACGGCGGCGAAAGCTCCGCAGAAACCCTACCGGAGACGGTTACGAATCTAGGAGAAGAAGACTTACCGGCGACGGCATGAGGAGCGCGGGGTGAGCTCTGGTTCGCAACAGGTTGATGCAGCGGCTAGTCGACAGCGATACGGAGACGGCGCCAGAGCAGGAGGAGCAAGAGCAGAAACGTCGGAGAGGGAGGAGATGACAGTGCGAGTGAGAGAAAGGAAATGCCGCCCGCCTCAGTCCTATTTAAAAGGAAAACGGGGCAGGCGCGAAAATCCAGGCGTCACAAATCATTCAACCGAGGCGGATGCCTCGATTCTCGAGATAACCATTTAATAAGAGGATTTGGTGGTACATCACCGAATCTTTTTTGCAGGGTCCACATGACGTCACGGCGGGTCATCAGCGGGCGACTCGTCCAGGAACAGAAGAGGAGGATGAAATGAGCAAACTCAAATCAACCTGGGGCCTAATGTTGGGGATATAACCCCACGGTGAGACCCGCCGTGGAAGGGCTCCGGGTTAAACCGGACGGCTCATAGCCAGATCGAGAGTACGGCCTTAAGGTTAAGGCCCAAGAAGCTTGGCGACTCTTGGGATGGGCCGGAAAGGTGACCCGGACAGAGAAGACCCGGGTGATGTAAGCCGCCCGGGGACAATTTGGACAGATAAGATAGAGGAAGACTCGGATAGACAATGAGAGTCGGTTTGTACTTTTACGACCCGGGGTCTTTGCCTCCTATATAAAGGTAGACCCGGGGCGACTTAGAGATCAGGTTATCATGAACTAGGTCAAGCTTTAGCTCCCTTGTAATCGATACAACAAGCAATATAAGCACAACCAGGACGTAGGCTATTACCTCGACTTGAGGGGCTGAACCTCGGTAAACTCGTGTCCTTCGTCCCAACCAACCCCTTTTGAGTCCACCACAATGGCGATGGCCTCGAATCCAAGTCCGTTGACCCGGACATCTGCCGTGATAAACCCACGACACCGCCCGCACCAGCCCCCATATGCGAGGAGGCGAGAGGTTCCGCCGGCACCGGGGCCGGCTGAGTTTCGCCCAGAGCGCCCTGTGGCAACGACGGGTTAGTGGAGGAGGTGGGAGGGAGGAGTTGCCCGACGGCGGTTAGGGTTCCCTCCTTGTCGCCTGCAGGAGGGTACGGGGGCTTCTTTTTTGGGCACCTCAAAGCCTTATATAAGGACTATAGGGTCGGTGTCGGGGATATACCCCGCGGTATGACCCGGCCTGGCGACTCACAGGAGGCCCGATAAAGACATGACATTTTATTAATGACCCGGCAGGCGGGTAGCAGGACAACCAAGCACAAGACCCTGTGGGTGAGCCGGCACTAGCCGGCTCACAAGAGAAGGCCCAAAGAGAGAAGGATTCCCTTAAAAGAAATAAGACCCGGAGTTGGATTCGTGAGAGACTAGTCCTAGTCCTACTCCTAGTAGGACTCTATTTGTAAACCTACCCTCTCCACTTATATAAGGAGGGGTAGAGCACCTCTAGAGGGACAAGATTCACAAGTCCCCAAGTTTAGACAACACAAGAGATTAGAGATAGACAGATTAGAGGCTCTCGTAATTAGATGTAGCAATTAACACCCTTGTAACCGAGAGATCTTCATCATCATCAATATCAGACAAGCAGGACGTAGGCTTTTACCTCCATCGGAGGGGCCGAACCTGGGTAAACTCCGTGTCTCTCGATTCCGATCAACCCCTTCAAGCCGCCACATAGTTGCCATCTCGCCCCGAACCTAAGTCCGTTTACCCGGACATCTGCCGTGATAAATCCACGACAGTTAGCGCCCACCGTGGGGCTTGCACACGGTGGTGTTGTGTTCTTGGAGAATATTTTCAGGGATCGAGATGCTCGTGATTTGCAAGATGAAAAAGAATCGAGCGAAATGATCAAATCATGGATGAGCAGTCAGAAACCGTGTGTATGTGATTGAGATCAAGATAAAATTAGGGTTGCGATCTATACGCCGCCATTGTCCTACGCTTCGTCAAATTACAGGTTCTGTTAAAATCGTCGAGACCGACAAGATTTTCGTCAGGTGCACCACCTCGTGTCCGAGATCGACAGGAGTTCGGCCTGCTGCGCACCTCACGAGCTGTCCAGCCACGGTGTCCGAACAAAGCGACAGCCGGCCCTGAGGCGATGGTGCCTCTCCTGACGCGCGGTCTGAACAAGTGCCAGATCGACCTATACAAAGAAAAAAAAATATAAAAAGGGTGATGACCCGAAGACGGATCCACCTCCGCTCCTCCTACCGACTTCCCCTTGCCCGAGTCGTCCGCGGCCTCGGCTCGCCCAGCTCGAAGCCGGTCTGCTCTGCTCTACTCTGCTGCCTAGAAGCCACTTCGCGCCGCAGCATCTGCCCCTGCACCGGATCTTCCAACCGGAGCTCTGCCCTCACTGTGCCGCCTTCACAGTCGAGCTTACCGCGCCCCGCCGCTGTGGCTTCGTTCCTGCCGAGCCTGCCGTGCCCCGTGTTGCGCTGCTGCACACCACGCAAATCCGCTGCTCCTGTCGGCCACCACGCCGCTGTGCCTCACCTCCGGCCGGCTCCTCCGCGCCTGTAGGCCGTTGTTGTGCCCCGCCGTTGTGGTTCCACAGTCGCCTCCGTGAGCCGCCGGCTCCGCCTCACCGCCGCCGCCTGTGCTCCGCTCCACCTCGCCCGTAGGCGCCCCCACATTGAGCCGCTGTGGCCTGCCTCCGCGCGCGCCTCCGCCATGGTAGCATGCCCTGCCGAGCTCGGCCTCCACAGTCGTGGCCCCGTCGAGCCGGCTCCGCCTGCACTGCGCTCCAGCCTCCACCCACTCTTCAGAGTTCTCGTTGAGGCCGCGCCGCCTGTGTCGATCGCAGGGGATTCGGCCCGCCCCCGTGCGACCTTGGGGAGCGATCGATTGATCGGGGGACTCCATCGATTTGGCTTCCCACATTTGATTCGGTGTGACCCGAGGGCCGAAGCAAGCGCTCTTGTCATGAGATGATTCAGCAGCAAAGTCAAAGCACGGTTGGTGGTTCTGAGGAGACGGGAGCAAGTTTGGTTTCTGTTCATGAAACTGGGATTGCACGGCTTAGCAGGAGCACCTATCTTGGGCTGATTTGTGTTTGGAGGAATATACTACTACTCATATTTTACGGCCAAGAACCTACTCGCGTAAAACCCGGACGGTCAAGGTGAAGTGCCTCTCGCTGACGAGGAGCTTGCGATGCGGATAAAGGGGGTCACTAAGGAGAAATTACAAAGTCCAAAAGCTAAAGACATTTTTAGTTAACCATGGCACTATTACTTGATGAGCATGGGGATCAAGGTTGAATTATTGAAAAGAATTATCGTGTCCAGCTAGTAGTACTACTTCCTAGTCACATCCCCGAACGACCGCGTTCGTCCGACAAAATATCAGGTGATATTCATCCTATCTATTTCCCAATACATATTATTTGTCCAACGACAATTACTTTTCTTGCAATATTTGTATGCAGGACAATTGGCATTATGCCATGAAGATGGAGCGCACGCCAGCATCCTTCTGTAATGATATTTGTCTGCGGCGCGTCACCCAACGGATAGCGTGAACCGTCGTCCTCACGGTCCAGACTACATCAACACGCCGAGGAAGCACTTGCTTGTTCGTCCGTCCAACGGATGTGCATGAATTGCTCAATGGATGTGGCAAGCCGCCGTACCCGCGGTATGGTTTTCACCAACAAACGCCGTGGCCGACTCGCCATCCGCGCCGGCTTACAACGCCGTGGCCGACTCGCCATCCGCGCCGGTTTACAAAGTCGTGGCCGACTCGCCATCTATGCAGGTTTACAACACCGTGGACGTCTCTCGCCATCCGCGCCGGTTTACAACGCCGTGGCTGACTCGCCATCCGCGCCGTCTTACAACGCCGTGGCCGTCTCTCGCCATCCACAGTGGCTTACAACGCCGTGGCCGTCTTTCGCCATCCGTGCCGGCTTACAATGCCATGGCCGTCTCTCACCATCCAAGCTGGCTTACAACGCCGTGACGTCTTTCATAACAGCACCGTCTTACAATGTGGCGGTTGGGTTCTACATCTACATCAACAAGCCAGTGGCTGCATACATCACTACAAGCCGCCCAATTGACGCGTGCAAGCCGCCGTCCGTGGTCTGATCTACATCAACATATCAGGACAGTGCTTGCTTGTATGAGCCTCCCAACAGACGCGCGCAAGACGCCACTTATAGTTTGATCTACATCAACATATCAGTGCAGTGCTCGTTGATACGAGCCGCCGAACAGACAGACGTACAAATCGCCGCCATTACAGTTTGGTCCACTTCAACAACCAGCCAGAACAAACTATCGACCGGATTATTGAAACAAATCATACGGGACCATCTATAACCCTCCACGGGCAACCTCAAACTTTCAAGTGGAGATTCTCAAGCCGTCTTTTCAAGTCAACTTAAGACTCGGGAGCTATAGACATGGCGAGACTCATTTGGTCGTTTTCAAGGAGAACTCCGGGTCTTTGCAAGAGAAAACTCAATCCTGAGGGCTATTACATTATTGGCAGAAAGATTAAAAGTTGCCCAAGAGGACGAACCGTTGTGATGCATCATTCAAACATAGGTGCCTGAATTTATTGGATCATCACTTGGAGTTTCTGCCGTTTTCTTCATACAAGATGCCGGTTTACAAGATAACGGCTTACAAGATGGTGCACAAAATTCCGGCTAACACGATTAGCCAAGGGTGGAGGACAGCTTCCTACCTTCGGGTATAGCTTCTAACGCCTATCCGCCGACGTTTTACACCGTATTGCTGAACGACGGCTTATTACCTTCGGGTACAACTTATAATGCCTATTAAGCCGGCTTTATGCCACAAAAATTCGGCTAAGGAAAATTAGCCGCGGCGAGGGCGGCTTCCTACCTTCGGGTACAACTTCTAACGCCCATCCGCCGGTGTTTTACGCCGTATTGTTGAACGACGGTTTATTACCTTCGGGTACAACTTATAATGCCTATTAAGCCGGCTTTATGCCACAAAAATCCGGCTAAGGAAAATTAGCCATGGCGAGGGTGGCTTCCTACCTCCGGGTATAGCTTCTAACGCCTTACCCGCCGGCTTTATGCCAAATTTCCGGCTAAAAAACCGGCGTTCGCGTCAAAAATGTTGACAAGTTAACATTGCATCATACATTGCATCTTGCATCATACATGGCATCATACATTGCATCATATATTTCATCATATTCACATGTCATGCCAGCTTATTAAGCCGGATCAGAGCAAAGTTATGAAAGAAGGAGCAATGTTATAACATCTCTGGGTTGTGCTTTTTCAAGCCGCCCTCACAACAATGCAGAATATATTCTGTCTTGTTTATTTTTGCAGGTTTTATCTCTTAAAAGATGAGACACCGTTCTGCAAGAGCAAATGTATCTTTAAATAGCCAACTTGGTTGGACCTTCATGGTTTATGATAACCAGTACTAAATGATTGGGGTTTTCAATCCAGCTCGGAGAACATATTATTTCAAGAGCCTCCCTATCAGATATAATACTGTGTGATCTAATTGACCAGCTTTCGGATTTCTTCAATTGTGCTCTGTAGTAATCTACAACACTCATGGATTTCTTCAAATATATATATTTGCCGGGTTGCACCGCAACCACGAGCAGGGATTTCATGTCAAAGACAAAGGAATTATTCCAGGATATCCATTTCGGGTTATATTACAGCCATGGTCAAGGATTCGTTAAACAAATTGTGATGAGTTATATTATTCTCACATAGTCCCGAGTCGCCGCAGGCAGACAACCCGACACTTGGGGGCTACACTCTTCAAAGCCAGTTTACAATCAAATATGCAAGTCCCTTGTCGCTGCAAGCACGCACCACGGCACTTGGGGGATAATGCAAGACGGTTTCAAATCATAACATTGTCAGCAAGACCATATTATCTCAAGGAGATGGGCCGACCTTTCTATATTTTTCTAAGTCCCAGCCCAGTAATTCTTACTAACTCGGCACTTGGGGGCTACAGTATTTAGCTGTTTAAACATAATATGAGGTTCAAATTGAAGACCCGGCACATCACATTCTAATGAGCTGGCCCTTGGGGGCTACACCCGTCGAAGCTTTATAAGGTATAAGACAGTTCTAAGTCCCAGGCTGCTGCAGGCAGGACAACCCGACACTTGGGGGCTACACAGTCCAAAATATTATTTACAAAGCACCAAGTTATCATGGATAATCTCGGAGCTTGGGGGCTACAGGTAATATGGACATATCAAAAACCTTGAGGAGAATTTTCAAGATGTTAAGTATGGAGTTCAGTTGTTAGACCCGGCGTCACCAACACTTATGACCCGTTGTTATCTAAAGATCATAACCCGCCAAAGCTGCTCTGCTTCACAACAATGGAAGCCCGGTTTTACGTCAGATGGATTTTCATCCCAATATTTTTATCAAGTCAGCTGGATTCTAGTTATTTGACCCGGCGATAATGACCCGGCATCATCAATGATTATGACCCGACAAAGATGACCCGCCAAGAGTATTGGAAGCCGACTCAATGGCATAGGGGTGTTCTATTCTTAATATTTTTCAAAGGACATTGACAAGCAAGATGATTGTCGATATGACTCATTCATATGTAGAAAAGACCCGGATTTCTGAGGAGCCATTTTATAAGACGGCTAAAGAAGCAAGCCGGCTGTTGGAAATATGCCCTAGAGGCAATAATAAAATGGTTACTATTATATTTCCTCGTTCATGATAATTGTCTATTGTTCATGCTATAATTCTGTTAACCGGAAACCGTAATACATGTGTGAATACATAGACCACAATATGTCCCTAGTGAGCCTCTAGTTGGCTAGCTCGTTGATCAATAGATGGTCACGGTTTCATGACCATGGACATTGGATGTCATTGATAACGGGATCACATCATTAGGAGAATGATGTGATGGACAAGACCCAATCCTAAGCATAGCACAAGATCGTGTAGTTCGTCTGCTAAAGCTTTTCTGAGTGTCAAGTATCGTTTCCTTAGACCATGAGGTTGTGCAACTCCCGGATGCTGTAGGATTGCTTTGGGTGTGCCAAACGTCACAACGTAACTGGGTGGCTATAAAGGTACGCTACGGGTATCTCCGAAAGTGTCTGTTGGGTTGGCATGAACCGAGACTGGGATTTGTCACTCCGTGTGACGGAGAGCTTTCTTTGGGCCCACTCGGTAAGACATCATCATAATGAGCTCAAGGTGACTAAGGAGTTAGCCATGAGATGATGTGTTACGAAACGAGTAAAGAGACTTGCCGGAAACGAGATTGAACAAGGTATAGGGATACCGACAATCGAATCTCGGGCAAGTATCATACCGGTAGACAAAGGGAATTGTATACAGGATTGATTGAATCCCCGACATCATGCCATCCGATGAGATCATTGTGAAGGACGTGGGAACCAACATGGGTATCCAGATCCCGCTGTTCGTTATTGACCGGAGAGTGTCTCGGTCATGGCATACGTATCTCCCGAACCCGTAGGGTCTACACACTTAAGGTTCGATGACGCTAGGGTTATAGGGAAATAGTGTACGTGGTTACCAAAGGTTGTTCCGAGTCCCAATTGAGATCCTGGATGTCACGAGGAGTCCCGGAATGGTCCGGAGACGAAGATTGATATATAGGAATAAAGGTTCCATGGGCCAAGAGTGGGAGGGAGCCAGCCCCTAGGTGGGCTGGTGCGCCTCCCACCCCAGCCCAAGGCGCAGCAAGGGTGGAGGGGGTTAAACCCTAGGCGTGGATGGGCCTTAAGGCCCACCCTAGGGCGCCTCCACCTCTCCTTGCCCTAGCCGCTGGCCAGATGGGCATCTGGGGCTGCCGCAAGTCCCTAGGGTGGAACCCTAGAGCGCAGCCCCTCCCCTCCCCTCCTCCTATATATAGTGGTGGGTTTTAGGGCTGCACAACACACGAGTTCATCTCCTCCCTGGCGCAGCCCTACTCCTCCTTCTCCTCGATCTCCGTAGTGCTTAGCGAAGCTCTGCCGGAGTACCACGCAGCTCCACTGTCACCACGCCGTCGTGCTGCCGGAGCTCTCCCTCAACCTCTCCTCCCTCCTTGCTGGATCAAGGCGTAGGAGACGTCACCTGGCTGCACGTGTGCAGAACGCAGAGGCACCGTTGTTTGGTGCTAAGATCGGAGTCCATCGCGATCTGAATCGGTACGAGTACGACTACACCAACCGCGTTCTAGCAACGCTTCCGCTTAGCGATCTTCAAAGGTATGACGATCCACTCTCCCCTTGCTCGTTGCTGGTTTCTCCATAGATGGATCTTGGTGAACACGTAGGAATTTTTTTGATATACTACTACGTCTCCCAACAGTGGCATCATGAGCTAGGTCTATGCGTAGAATCTATGCACGAGTAGAACACAAAGCAGTTGTGGGCGTCGATCTTGTTAATATGCTTGTCGTTACTAGTCTTATCTTGATTCGACGGTATTGTGGGATGAAGCGGCCCGAACCGACTTTACACGTACGCTTACGTGAGACTGGTTCCACAGCCTGACATGCACTTGTTGCATAAGGTGGCTAGAGGGTGTCTGTCTCTCCCACCTTAGTCGGATTGGATTCGATGAAAAGGGTCCTTATGAAGGGTAAATAGCAATTGGCATATCACGTTGTGGTTTTGGCGTTGGTAAGAAACGTTCTTGATAGTAACCTATAGCAGCCACGTAAAACTTGCAACTACAAATTAGAGGACGTCTAACTTGTTTTTGCATCATGTGCCTTGTGATGTGATATGGACAAAGGATGTGATGTGATGCATTGTGATGTAATGAAATTGATCATGTTCTTGTAATAGGATTCACGACTTGCATGTCGATGAGTACGACAACCAGCAGGAGCCATAGGAGTTGTCTTATTTATTGTATGACCTGCGTGTCAATCATAAACGCCATGTAATTACTTTACTTTATTGCTAAATGTTAGCCATAGTAGTAGAATTAATAGTTGGCGAGACAACTTCATGAAGACACAATGATGGAGATCATGATGATGGAGATCATGGTGTCGTGCCGATGACAGTGATGATCATGGTGCCCCGAAGATGGAGATCAAAGGAGCAAGATAATATTGGCCATATCATGTCACTATATTGATTGCATGTGATGTTTATCATGTTTACATATTATTTGCTTAGAACGATGGTAGTAAATAAGATGATCTCTCAATAAAATTTCAAGAGGAGTGTTCACCCTAACTGTGCACCGTTGCTAAGGATCGTTGTTCCGAAGCACCACGTGATGATCGGGTGTGATAGGTTCTAACGTTCGCATACAACGGGTGTAAGATAGATTTACACACGCAAACACTTAGATTGACTTGACGAGCCTAGCATGTACAGACATGGCGTCGGAACACGGAAGACCGAAAGGTCGAACATGAGTCGTATAGAAGATATGATCAACATAGAGATGTTCACCATGGATGACTAGTCCGTCTCACGTGATGATCGGACACGGGCTAGTTGACATGGATCATGTGTCACTTGAACTGTAAGATGGAGGAGAATAGTTCTGTCAGTAAGCACATCCTCAAGATGTCTAGGCTACACAACCGCTTGACTCAGCTGGGAGTTAATCTCCCGGATGACTCGGTCATTGACAGAATCCTCCAGTCGCTTCCACCTAGCTACAAAAGCTTTGTGATGAACTACAACATGCAGGGTATGGAGAAGTCTATTCCTGAGTTGTACTCGATGCTCAAATCAGCAGAGGTCGAGATCAAAAAGGAGCATCAAGTGTTGATGGTGAATAAGACCACTAGTTTCAAGAAAGGCAAGGGTAAGAAGAACTTCAAGAAGGACGACAAAGTTGTTGCCGCGCCCGGTAAGCAAGTTGCCGGGAAGAAGAAGAACAAGAATGGACCCAAGCCTGAGACTGAGTGCTTTTATTGCAAGGGTACCGGTCACTGGAAGCGGAATTGCCCCAAGTACTTAGTGGATAAGAAGGACGGCAATGTTAAAGGTATATGTGATATACTCGTTATTGATGTGTACCTAACCAGCGCTCGTAGTAGCTCTTGTGTATTTGATACCGGTGCAGTTGCTCACATTTGTAACTCCAAGCAGGAGTTGCGGAATAAGCGGAGGCTGGCAAAGGACGAGGTGACGATGCGTGTCGGGAATGGTTCCAAGGTCGATGTGATTGCCGTCGGCACGCTACCTCTACATCTACCTTCGGGATTAGTTTTAAACCTTAATAATTGTTATTCAGTACCAGCTTTGAGCATGAACATTGTATCTGGATCTCGCTTGATGCGAGATGGCTACTCATTTAAATATGTGAATAATGGTTGTTCTATTTATATGAGAGAAATGTTTTATGGTCATGCCCCGCTGGTCAATGGTTTATTATTGATGAATCTCGAACATGATGTTACACATGTCCATAGTGTGAGTACCAAAAAGTGTAAGGTTGATAACGATAGTCCCACTTACATGTGGCACTGCCGCCTTGGTCATATTGGTGTCAAACGCATGAAGAAGCTCCATGCTGATGGACTTTTGGAGTCTCTTGATTTTGAATCATTTGACATGTGCGAGCCATGCCTCATGGGCAAGATGACCAAGACTCTGTTCTCCGAAACAATGGAGCGAGAAACTGACCTGTTGGAAATAATACATACCGATGTATGCGGTCCAATGAGCGTCGAGGCTCGCGGTGGCTTCTGTTATGTTCTCACCCTCACTGATGACTTGAGTAGATATGGGTATGTCTACTTAATGAAACATAAGTCTGAAACCTTTGAAAGGTTCAAGGAATTTCAGAGTGAGATAGAGAATCAACGTGACAGGAAAATAAAGTGCCTACGATTTGATCGTGGCAGAGAATATTTAAGTCACGAGTTTGGCACACACCTAAGGAAATGTGGAATTGTTTCACAACTCACGCCGCCTGGCACACCTCAGCAAAATGGTGTGTCTGAATGTCGTAATCACACTCTATTGGATATGGTGCGATCTATGATGTCTCTTACCGACTTACCGCTATCATTTTGGGGATATGCATTAGAGACTGCCGCATTCACTTTAAATAGGGCACCGTCAAAATCTGTTGAGATGACACCGTATGAACTATGGTTTGGTAAGAAACCTAAGCTGTCGTTTCTAAAAGTTTGGGGATGCTATTCTTATGTGAAGAAACTTCAACCTGAGAAGCTCGAACCAAAGCGGAAAAGTGAGTCTTCATAGGATATCCCAAAGAGACTATTGGGTATACCTTCTACCTACGATCCGAGGGCAAAGTCTTTGTTGTCAAGAATGGATCCTTTCTCGAGAAAGAGTTTCTCTCGAAAGAAGTAAGTGGGAGGAAAATAGAACTTGATGAGGTAATCGTACCTCCGCTCGAACCGGAGAGTAGCGCTGTATAGGAAGTTGTTTCTGTGGAACCTACACCGGTTGGAGAGGAAGTTAATGATGATGATCATGAAACTTCAGATCAAGTTGTTGTTGAACGTCGAAGGTGCACTAGGGCATGTTCCGCACTAGAGTGGTACGGCAACCCTGTCCTGGAGATCATGTTGTTGGACAACGGTGAACCTTCGAACTATGAAGAAGCGATGGCGGGCCCAGATTCCATCAAATGGCTTGAGGCCATGAAATCCGAGATAGGATCCATGTATGAGAACAAAGTATGGACTTTGGTGGACTTGCCTGATGATAAGCGAGCCATTGAGAATAAATGGATCTATAAGAAGAAGACTGACGCGGATGGTAATGTGACCGTCTATAAGGCTCGGCTTGTCGCTAAGGGTTATCGATAAGTTCAAGGAGTTGACTATGATGAGACTTACTCACCCGTAGCGATGCTGAAGTCTGTCCGAATCATGTTACCAATTGCCGCATTTTATGATTATGAGATCTGGCAAATGGACGTCAAAACGGCATTCCTTAATGGCTTCCTCAAGGAAGAAATATATATGATGCAGCTGGAAGGTTTTGTCGATCCTAAAGGAGCTAACAAGGTATGCAAGCTCCAGCGCTCCATTTATGGGCTGGTGCAGGCATCTCGGAGTTGGAACATTCGCTTTAATGAGGTGATTAAAGCGTTTGGGTTTATACAGGTTTATGGAGAACCCTGTATTTACAAGAAAGTGAGTGGGAGCTCTGTAGCATTTCTTATATTATATGTGGATGACATATTGATAATGGGAAATGATATAGAACTCTTGGAAAGTATAAAGGCCTACTTGAACAAGTGTTTTTCAATGAAGGACCTTGGAGAAGCTGCTTACATATTAGGTATTAAGATCTATAGAGATAGATCAAGATGCCTCATAGGTCTTCCACAAAGCACATACCTTGAAAAGATATTGAAGAAGTTCAATATGGATCAGTCCAAGAAGGGGTTCTTGCCTATGTTACAGGGTGTGAGATTGAGTACGACTCAATGCCCGACCACGGCAAGAGATAGAGATGAGATGAGTGTCATCCCCTATGCTTCAGCCATAGGCTCTATTATGTATGCCATGCTGTGTACCAGACCTGATGTGAACCTTGCCATGAGTTTGGTAGGGAGGTACCAAGTGATCCCGGAGTGGAACACTAGACAGCGGTCAAGAATATCCTGAAGTACCTAAAAAGGACAAAGGACATGTTTCTCGTATATGGAGGTGCCGAAGAGCTCATCGTAAAGGGTTACGCCGATGCTAGCTTCGACACAGATCCGGACGACTCCAAGTCGCAGACCGGATACGTGTATATTTTGAATGGAGGGGCAGTCAGCTGGTGCAGCAGCAAGCAAAGCGTTGTGGCGACATCTACATGTGAAGCGCAGTACATAGCTGCTTCGGAAGCAGCAAAGGAAGGAGTCTGGATGAAGGAGTTCATCACCGAACTAGGAGTGATTCCCAATGCGTCGGGCCCGATGACTCTATTCAGTGACAACACTGGAGCTATTTCCCTTGCAAAGGAGCCCAGGTTTCACAAGAAGACAAGACACATCAAGCGTCGCTTCAACTCCATCCGTGATTACATTCAGGAGGGAGATATAGGTATTTGTAAAGTACATACGGATTTGAATGTCGCAGATCCGTTGACTAAACCTCTCTCACGAGCAAAACATGATCAACACCAGAATGCTATGGGTGTTCGATTCATCACAATGTAACTAGATTATTGACTCTAGTGCAAGTGGGAGACTGTTGGAAATATGCCCTAGAGGCAATAATAAAATGGTTATTATTATATTTCCTCGTTCATGATAATTGTCTATTGTTCATGCTATAATTGTGTTAACCGGAAACCGTAATACATGTGTGAATACATAGACCACAATATGTCCCTAGTGAGCCTCTAGTTGGCTAGCTCGTTGATCAATAGATGGTCACGGTTTCATGACCATGGACATTGGATGTCATTGATAATGGGACCACATCATTAGGAGAACGATGTGATGGACAAGACCCAATCCTAAGCATAGCACAAGATCGTGTAGTTCGTCTGCTAAAGCTTTTCTGAGTGTCAAGTATCGTTTCCTTAGACCATGAGGTTGTGCAACTCACGGATGCCGTAGGATTGCTTTGGGTGTGCCAAACGTCACAACGTAACTGGGTGGCTATAAAGGTACGCTACGGGTATCTCCGAAAGTGTCTGTTGGGTTGGCATGAACCGAGACTGGGATTTGTCACTCCGTGTGACGGAGAGGTATCTCTGGGCCCACTCGGTAAGACATCATCATAATGAGCTCAAGGTGACTAAGGAGTTAGCCACGGGATGATGTGTTACGGAACGAGTAAAGATACTTGCTGGTAACGAGATTGAACAAGGTATAGGGATACCGACGATCGAATCTCGGGCAAGTATCATACCGGTAGACAAAGGGAATTGTATACGGGATTGATTGAATCTCCGACATCATGGTTCATCCGATGAGATCATCGTGGAGGACGTGGGAACCAACATGGGTATCCAGATCCCGCTGTTGGTTATTGACCGGAGAGTGTCTCGGTCATGTCTACCTATCTCCCGAACCCGTAGGGTCTACACACTTAAGGTTCGATGACACTAGGGTTATAGGGAAATAGTGTACGTGGTTACCGAAGGTTGTTTGGAGTCCTGGATGAGATCTCAGATGTCACGAGTAGTCCTGGAATGGTCCGGAGACGAAGATTGATATATAGGAAGTGAGGTTTTGGTTACCGGAAGTGTTTCGGGCGTCACCGGTAGTGTATCGGGACCACCGGAAGGGTTCCGGGGGTCCACCAAGTGGGCCCACCTGCCCCGAAAGGTTCCATGGGCCAAGAGTGGGAGGGAGCCAGCCCCTAGGTGGGCTGGTGCTCCTCCCACCCCAGCCGAAGGCACAACAAGGGTGGAGGGGGGCAAACCCTAGGCATGGATGGGCCTTAAGGCCCACCCTAGGGCGCCTCCACCTGTCCTTGCCCTAGCCGCCGGCCAGATGGGCATCTGGGGCTGCCGCAAGTCCCTAGGGTGGAACCCTAGGGCGCAGCCCCTCCCCTCCCCTGCTCCTATATATAGTGGTGGGTTTTAGGGCTGCACAACACACGAGTTCATCTCCTCCCTGGCGCAGCCCTACTCCTCCTTCTCCTCGATCTTCGTAGTGCTTAGCGAAGCTCTAGCGGAGTACCACGCAGCTCCACCGTCACCACGCCGTCATGCTGCCGGAGCTATCCCTCAAACTCTCCTCCCTCCTTGCTAGATCAAGGCGTAGGAGACGTCACCGGGCTGCACGTGTGCAGAACGCGGAGGCACCGTTGTACGGTGCTAAGATCGGAGTCCACTGCGATCTGAATCGCTACGAGTACGACTCCACCAACCGCGTTCTAGCAACGCTTCCTCTTCGCGATCTTCAAAGGTATGAAGATCCACTCTCCCCTTGCTCGTTGCTGGTTTCTCTATAGATGGATCTTGGTGAACGCGTAGGAATTTTTTTGATTTACTACTACGTCTCCCAACATCGGCCACTTAACATATTTGTTACTCTTATTGCAGGAGCTTAGCATGAATAAATTCAAACTAATCTAGGGGCTAATGTCGGAGATATACCCCGCGGTATGACCTGGCCTGCCAACTCATAGGAGACCCGATAAAGACATGACATTTTGTTAGTGACCCGACGGGCGGGTAGCAGGACGACCAAGCACAAGACCCGGTGGGTAAGCCAGAGAAGGCCCAAAGAGAGAAGGATTCCCTTAAAGGAAATAAGACTCGGAGTAGGATTTGTGAGAGACTAGTCCTAGTCCTACTCCTAGTAGGACTCTATTTGTAAACCTACCCTCTCCACTTAGATAAGGAGGGGTAGAGCACCTCTAGAGGGACAAGAGGTTGGAAATATGCCCTAGAGGCAATAAATAAAGTGTTTATTATTGTATTTCCTTATTCATGATAATCGTTTATTATCCATGCTATAATTGTATTGATTGGAAACACATTGCATGTGTGGATGAATAGACAACACTATGTCCCTAGTATGCCTCTAGTGAACTAGCTCATTGATCAAAGATGGTTAAGGTTTCCTAGCCATTGACATGTGATGTCATTTGATAACGAGATCACATCATTAGGAGAATGATGTGATGGATAAGACCCAAACTACAAACGTAGCATATGATCGTGTCAGTTTATTGCTACTGTTTTCTGCATGTCAAGTATGTGTTCCTATGACCATGAGATCATGCAACTCACGGACATCGGAGGAGTACCTTGTGTGTATCAAACGTCGCAACGTAACTGGGTGACTATAAGGTGCTATACAGGTATGTCCGAGGGTGTCTGTTGAGTTGGCATGGATCAAGACTGGGATTTGTTACTCCGTGTGACGGAGAGGTATCTCAGGGCCCACTCGGTAATACAACATCACAACAAGCCTTGCAAGCAATGTGACTAAGTGTTTGTTGTGGGATCTTGTGTTACGGAATGAGTAAAGAGACTTGCCGGTAATGAGATTGAACTAGGTATGGAGATACCGACGATCGAATCTTGGGCAAGTAACATACCGAAGAACAAAGGGAACATCGTACGGGATTAACTGAATCCTTGACATAGAGGTTCAACCGATAAAGATCTTCACAGAATATGTAGGAACCAATATGGGCATCCAGGTCGCCGAAGTTTGTTCGGAGTCCCGGATGAGATCCCGGACGCCACGAGGAGCTCCGGAATGGTCCGGAGGTAAAGATTCATATATAGGAAGTACCAGTTTGGTCGCCGGAAAAGTTTCGGGCTCATCTGTAGTGTACCGGGAGTGCCGGTAGTGTACCGGGAGTGCCGGTAGTGTACCGGGAGACCTCCAAGATGGGTATTTAGACCCTAGAGGGTCCATGGTCTATGGGATAATAATAACCAGCCCTTAGTGGGCTTATTAAACAGACACAAGAAGGCCCATGGCGCAGGAGATAAAAGGCTAAAAGAAAAAGGTGGAAAATCAGCCAATAGGGAGCAATCCTACTCCAACTAGGATTGGAGGTGGAGTAGGACTCCACCCCTCCCTTCGGCCGAAACAAAGAGGCCCTTGGCCTTGCTCCAAGGGCTGCCTCTCCTCTCCTCCTATATATACTAGTGGAATAGCTAGGGTTTTGGCAAAAAATACAGCCACGTGCTACCCGTTCCACCGGTGCTCCTCTAGATTGGTTTTCCGCAGTGCTTAGGCGAAGCCCTGCCGGAATTGCTCCACCACCACCATCACCGGAGCACCGTCACGCTGCCGGTGAACTCTCTCTCCTCTCCACATCCTCTTGCTGGATCAAGACGATGGAGATCGTCATCAAGCTGCACGTGTGCTGAACGCGGATGTGCCGTCCGTTCGGTACTAGATCGGAAGGATCGTGGTCAAGGCCACGGTACGTTCGTGATTGGATCGCGGGACGGATCGTGACGAGATCACGGGATTGTTCGTGATTAGATCACGGGACGCTCGGCGATTTGGATCGCGAAGACGTTCGACTACACCAACCGCGTTTCTTAACGCTTCCCGCTTAGCGATCTACAAGGGTACGTAGATCCACTCTCCCTCTCGTAGATGCTCATCACCATGGATAGATCTGCGTGTGCGTAGGAATTTTTTTGTTTCCCATGCGACGTTCCCCAACAGTGGTATTAGAGCCAGGTTTATGTGTTGATGAAATCTCAAGTAGAACACAAAAGGTTTGTGGGCGTTGATGCTTAGATTGCTTCCTTCCTTGGTCGGATTTTGATTTAGCGGTATTGTGAGATGAAGCGGCCCCGACCAACATTACTCGTCCGCTGACGAGAGACCGGTTCCCTCAACCGCAACTTGTTGCATAGATGGCTTGCGGGTGACAGTTTCTCTCACTTTAGTTGGATCAGATCCGACAAAGGCGGTCCTTGAGAAGGTTGAAAAGCAACTAGTGTATCACCGTTGTGGTTTTTGCGTAGGTGAGAATTGTTCTTGCTAGATACCCGTAGCATCCACGTAAAACATGCAACAACAATTAGAGGACGTCTAACTTGTTTTTGCTGGGTATGTTGTGATATGATATGGCCAATTACATGATGTGATATATGTGATGTATGAGATGATCATGTGATGTATAGATTATCACGACTTGCATGTCGTTGAGTATGGCAACCGGCAGGAGACATAGGGTTGTCTTTAATTATTGTATGACCTGCGTGTCAATCATTAAGCGCCATGTAATGCTTTAGTTTATCCCTAAGCGGTAGCAATAGTAGTAGAAGCATGTTGAGTGTAACAACCCCGATGGCGACACGTTGATGGAGATCAAGATGATGGAGATCATGTTGTCTTGCCGGTGATGATGGAGATCATGCCGGTGCTTTCATGATAGAGATCAAAAGCACGAGTTCATGGCCATATCATGTCACTTATGATTTGCATGTGATGTTAATCCTTCTATGCACCTTGTTTTGCTTAGGACGACGATAGCTTTATAAAGTGATCCCTCACTTAATTTCAAGATAAATTGTGTTCTCCCCGAGTGTGCACCGTTGCGAAAGTTCGTCGTGTTGAGACACCACGTGATGATCGGGTGTGATAGACTCTACGTTCACATACAACGGGTGCAAGCCAGTGTTGCACGTGCAAAACACTCGGGTTAAACTTGACGAGCCTAGCAT
Source organism: Hordeum marinum (assembly GCA_022496015.1). Taxonomy (NCBI): domain Eukaryota; kingdom Viridiplantae; phylum Streptophyta; class Magnoliopsida; order Poales; family Poaceae; genus Hordeum; species Hordeum marinum. The sequence goes on along the minus strand of CM039673.1, from coordinate 45,818,729 downwards.
GTACAGACATGGCCTCGGAACACAAGAGACCGAAAGGTCGAACATGAGTCATATAGTAGATATGATCAACATGATGATGTTCACCATTGAAACCACCTCAACTCACGTGATGATCGGACTTGAGTTGGTGGATTTGGATCATGTGACACTCAGATGACCTGAGGGATGTCAATTTGAGTGGGAGCTTTAGTAATTTGATTAACTAAACTCATTATCTTGAACAATAGTCTTAGTAACCTTTGCATATTTATGTTGTAGATCAATGGCTCGCATAGTAGCACCCCTGAATTTTAATGCGTTCCTAGAGAAAGATAAGTTGAAAGATGATGGAAGTAACTATGTTGACTGGGCCCGTAATCTGAGGATTATCCTTACGGCTTCCCAGAAATCTTATGTCCTTGATGCACCGCTTGGTAACCAACCCGCTGACATGACCTCCGAAGACGTTAAGAACGCTTGGGAGGCTCATGCTGGAGATTACTCAATAGTTCAGTGTGCAATACTGTATGGCTTAGAACTGGGACTGCAAAGACGTTTTGAAAATCATGGAGCATATGAGATGTTCTAGGAGTTGCAGTTTATCTTTCAGAAGAATGCCCGGATCGAGAGGTATGAGACCTCCGATAAATTCTATGCTTGCAAGATGGAGGAGAACGGGTCTGTCAGTGAGCATATACTCAGAATGTCTGGGTACGCAAATGGCTAGCTGAGTTGGGTATTGCCCTTCCGCAAGAGGTGATCATTGATAGAGTTCTTCAATCGCTGCCACCTAGTTACAAGAGCTTTGTGATGAACTATAACATGCACGGGATGAACAAGTCATCATCCGAGCTGTTTGCGATGCTGAAAGTCACTGAGTCTGAAATCTAGAAAGAGCATCAGGTGTTGATGGTCAATAAAACCACCAGTTTCAAGAAAAATGGCAAGGGCAAAGTCAAGAAGGGTAAAACCAAGAAGGACGGCAAAGCAGTTGCTAATCCTAAGAAGCCTAAGCATGGACCTAAGCCAGAAACTGAGTGCTTTCATTGCAAGGGAACTGGTCACTCGAAGCGGAACTGCCCCAAGTACCTGGTTGACAAGAAGGCGGCCAACGACAAACAAGGTATATATGATATATATATGTTATTGATGTGTACCTAACTAGCTCTCGTAGTAGTGCCTGGGTATTTGATATCGGTTCGGTTGCTCACATTTGCAACTCAAAGCAGGAACTACGGAATAAACGAAGGCTGGCAAAGGACGAAGTGACGATGCGCGTGGGAAATGGTTCCAAGGTTGACGTGATCGCCGTCGGCACGCTCTCTCTTCGATTACCATCGGGATTAGTGATGAACCTGAATAATTGTTATTTAGTGCCTGCGTTGAGCATAAACATTATATCTGGATCTTGTTTATTGCGAGACGGTTACTCATTTAAATCAGAGAATAAAGGTTGTTCTATTTATATGAGTAATATCTTTTATGGTCATGCACCCAATGTTAGGGGTTTATTCATATTGAATCTTGATAGTGATGAAACACATGTTCATAACATTGATGCCAAAAGATGTAGAGTTCATAATGATAGTACCACTTTCTTGTGGCACTGCCGTTTAGGTCATATTGGTGTTAAACACATGAGGAAGCTCCATGCTGATGGAATTTTGGAGTCACTTGATTTTGAATCACTTGACACATGTGAACCATGCCTCATGGGCAAGATGACTAAAACGCCGTTCTCTGGAACAATGGAACGGGCAAGTGACTTATTGGAAATCATACATACTGATGTGTGTGGTCCAATGAATGTTGCAGCGCGTGGTGGATATCGTTATTTTCTCACCTTCATTGATGACTTGAGTAGATATGGATATATTTACTTGATGAAGCACAAGTCTGAAACGTTTGAAAAGTTCAAGCAATTTTAGAGTGAAGTTGAGAATTATCGTAACAAGAAGATTAAATTCCTGCGATCTGATCGAGGAGGTGAATATCTGAGTTATGAGTTTGGCAGTCACTTAAGACAATGTGGAATTGTTTCACAGTTGACACCTCCCGGAACACCACAGCGTAATGGTGTGTCCGAACATCGTAATCGAACCTTATTAGATATGATGCGTTCTATGATGTCTCTTGCTGATTTGCCACTATTGTTTTCGGGTTATGCATTAGAGACAGCTGCATTCACTTTAAATAGGGCACCATCAAAATCTGTTGAGACAACGCCATATGAACTATGGTTTGGCAAGAGGCCAAAGTTGTCATTTCTTAAAGTTTGGGGATGTGATGCTTATGTCAAAAAGCTTCAGCCTGAAAAGCTGGAACCCAAAGCAGAGAAATGCGTCTTCATAGGATACCCGAAAGAGACAGCCGGGTATCCAGAAGGCAGAGGAGAAGCAGGGGACGGCGCCTGCGGCGGTGGCGCCACGCCACCTGCCTACCTGGCTGCCCCCTAGCCGCGCTGGCGAGTGAGAAGGCTCGCCAGGGACGAGCTGGCTCCCTCCCCTCTCCATTCTCCCCTCTCCTTTCCCTTCTCTCCCCCTGCCGAGCACCGCCGTAGTCGCCGTTCTGGCCACCCCCGCTCCCCTCCGAGCCCATCAGTAGAGCCGCCGCGACGTCCTCGTCCTCCCCGTGGCGCCATAAGGACTCGAGAGCCCCTCAAGACCGCCGCCACATCCATCTTCAACCTCGGGACCTGCCAGAGCTCGTCGCCGTTCCTGCCGTCGTCGGTCGTCTCCGAGCCCTCTAAGCCCCTGCAGCCTCCCAGTGAGCACCCCGTCCTCCTTCCTCTCTCCCCTGGTCTCCCTGTACTCCCTGGCGCTCCTCGCCGTTGTGGCCGATCGTGTGCCGCCGTGGAAGTGCTCCCCGGCGAGCCTCCGGTGACCGCAGGTCCTCCCTGACCAGCCCACTCGACGCGGTCGAGCACGGGCTTTGTCCTAGTGCTCTCCCCGCGCCGATCTGAGCCCTCTAGAGGCTTCCACCGAGCCTCCGCCGCGTCGAAGGGTCGCCGGCGACCACCCTCCGGCCAGTGCCGACGTGGCCGGTTAGTTAGCTGCTAATTACCCCAATTAGCTTAGCCCATCCACTGACAGTGGGCCTCATCGCTGGGTCAAACCTCACTCAGCGCGGGGATTACCCCCCTAACGCTGACACGAGGGCCCCACCGGTCAGATTTGAGCTGGAGCGGGTCTGTTGACCAGCTGACGTCAGGATCACGTCAGGATGATGTCATAATTCCATTTTCTTATTAAAAAATAATTCCAGAAAATGTTTAAAACTTTGAAAAATCATATAAAATAATCTGTAAGTCAGATGAAAATAATTTATATATGAAAATTTATCAGAAAAATTCAATGAATCCAATGGTGCTGTGCTCATGAATGTTAGAGCAACCTAAATAGGTGAACATGGACATTTATCATTAGGATAATATATGGAATTTGAAATGAGAACAACTTTGAATCTATATTCAAATCTATTTTAAATTGACATGATCACTAGTTACATTAGCACAACCATGCATATATCTATGCCATGATCATGCATCATATTGTTGCATTTGCTTGTATTGAATGCTCTTATCTGCATTGCGGTAGGCCCTAATCCGGAAGATATCACCCCGTACCCCGACGAAGGAGAGAAATCCTCCGCAACTCAGCAAGGCAAGCAACCCCATTGATCATTCCGATAACATCCCACTCTCTCGCTCCTGCTCTCGTTTATTGCATTAGGACAAACAGTCATATGTCGATCATACACGATAGCTGATCCTATTCTTATGCATGACATGATCTTGTCACGGTAAATAGCTAAACCTTGCAACCTAGCATACCTGGTAGATGCTTGTTCCATGATGTGCTTAGCTTACTTTGCTTGCTATGCTTAGAGTTGTGTCAGGTCTGTTTCATCTGGGTGATGAACTGACTGAAACAGTGTTGTCCGATGTGATGAGCTCATAATGAATACGATTTGGTAAAGGTAGCGATGAGAGGCTATGTAGGAGTACATAGTGGGTTGTCTCATTGGGACCGTTCTTAGGAACTGGGTTCCGTGTTTGTTATCCAAGACTAGTTGCTACCACATGCTGGGCCCTGAAATATGACCCCACTCGACTTATCAGTCGCTTAGTCCTTAGTCTAGGAGTTGCAAGTAGTTTCTGGTGTTGATAGCATGCTGGAGGCCGTGTGTAGCGCTGACCCTCAGGGTGGGTTACGACACGGTAGGCAGTGGCATGGTGTACCAAGGGTCACCCGAATGGTGGGCTTGGGAACCCTGCGCACATCGTTTGGGACCGTAGCGGAAACTTCGGCCGGACTTCCGTGCGGGTTCTGTCTCAAATAGGCGATATCCTGGACTAGAGGTCTTATGTGATTGACGGTCATGGCCGACTCCCTCGCTGGGCATCCGCTTGAAGGTTGCCGAGGTGCATGGTTTATGGCACACAGCGATAAGTGGCGAGAGCGTGTGTGAAGAAGTACACCCCTGCAGGGTATGAAACTATTCGAATAGCCGCGTCCTCGGATATGGACTACTTGGAGAACTTATACTGTTCATAGATAATCAAATGGATACTTCTAAAAATATCAAGACAAGGGTTAGTACCGTGGATGGCACTCTTCCAGAAGGGGAAGGTGAATCCATGGTAGTGTATTGTGATGGAGATAGTGGACTCATGTGCGATAACTAAAATTGTAACAAAGAGTTTAAAACTGAGTAGTGTAGGTTAGCCATGAGTCAAAGCTGGCATTCCTGCATGAACTCCACCACCCCCTTGTTGATACATGAGCATAAATAGACTAGGTCTGTTTAAAGACTTGCTGAGTACGATTGTACTCATCCTTGCTTAATTAATGTTGCAGAGGAGAACCAGGACCCATCAGGTGGGTTCTATCTAGACGTTGACGATGCCGAATAGCTGGTGTCCCAGCTACGATCTTGCCCGTGTGGTGGGCTGTAGATAGTCAGGCCGTGTGCCTCTTTTCTATTTTGTCGTCTATACTCAGACAGCTTGAGTTTCTGCTGGCTTGTATGACTTTGTTTGTATGACTTGAGTGTCGGGTCATGTGACCCCTATCTATAAGAACATATTATGCAAGGCTCGTTTGAGCCTCTTAAATAAAAGCCATGTTGTTGTATGGTTATGTTGTGATGCCATGGTTGTATCTATGCATATCGGGCATGTCGTGCGTACGTGTGACGTGCAACGGAATGTATGGGATCCGACACCTAGTCGTGTGCCTTTAGTAGTACTCTTTACGGGAAACTCCTCTTTGTGCCTCCACCGAGCCATGGTAGCTTGCTAGCTACTGCTCCAGACACATTGATTGACCGACATGTATCCTTCTTTGCTGCTGTGTCTGTCCCTTCGGGGAAATGTCTCGTAGTGTAATGGAATCCCTGTAGCCTGCTACGACTCGTCTACGTGTAGTGATGACATTCGTGTCTCGCGACGTAATGGAGTCCTTGTAGCTTGCTATGACTCGTCTACACACGCTTGAGGCCGACACCTGCATTGCTGGGTTATGTATGCCTGTTTCCGTACGGATGTGCCACTTGGGTTCTATGACTAGTCATGTCGGCCCGGGTTCTTTGTTGTGTGATTGCCAGCGACATGTTCACATACGTGAGCCAAAAGACGCAAACGGTCCCGGCCAAGGCAAGGCTGCAGCCATGGAGTACCGTGCATGAGGCCGCAAAGTGATGTGGCTTGTTACAGTATGGAATCATATGACTTAGCATCGGGGTCCCGACAGCGTTGGTATCAGAGCCTCACTGACTGTAGGACTACCAAGCCAAACCGGTCGAAGTTGAGTCTAGAAACACTATAGATAAGTAGGGGAATTGATTGTGGAAGGGAACGCAAGGCTCTTTTACTCCTCTTCCCAAGTTATTCTATGCTAGGTCATTCTCATCTCTTCTACAGGGATAGGAACTAGGATTCTCATCTATTGCTTAGGATGACGAGTTACTAGCCATGGACCAATAGCTAGCTTGTTTGTAAGTGAGTGCAGTTATTCAAGTATTGTTGGTGTGACAAACAGATGGAGAAGAGATTTGAGTCTAGATAGTCGAGTGGTTATGCCTTTCCAATCTCTTTTCAATTGTCTCAAAAAATTTCTTGAGCAATTACAGACGTTATGCTGTCCAATTTCTGCTAGGATCTCTAATGTCTTTGCATCATTCTCTGTTTCAGATGCCCTCTCGTCCTTTCCATCAGGTGGTCCGTCTGACCAGGTGCATCGATGTACCCGGTCACACGGACATGTTGGTTAGAGTGATGATGGAGGCTGGATATCGCTAGTACCCAGAGTACACAGTGGAGGAGCAGTATCGAGATTTCAACCAGAGCGAGTATTTGTGTACCGTTAGGATATATCCTTCTTATCCTGGAGCTGCAGGGCCGCTTCACTGGACTCATGGATTGGGAGTTACCATAGATATGGCAGTTCAGGAAGCCGCCTACACCATGCTGACTATTATGAGGTTTCACCATGGACTGCTACAGAACACGGAGTTCTGCTATGTTCCTGCTTCCATGGGAGGAGAGGATGGATATCTTAGTGCAGCCTACTTTGATCATTCTCATGAGGACCCTAGGCTGCAGGTGACTGCTCAGATGTTGGAGAACAGGGATCGTGATGCACGTGCTCTTTGCATGGAGCTCTATGCTACCCGTGCCCGTCTTTGGACAGCCTTGACGCAGTTGGCACCTGTCGTGCAGACAGGCTATGGAGATTTGGAGATGCTGACCCCATCGCGGACTCATTTGCCAGCACACGTAGACTGGCTTGATGTTGGAGGCATCACCCCTCTTCGAGGACCGTTGTTGCCGCCGACAAGGGGACCAAGGCCACACTTGTGTCCTTATGGTTTCCAGGGATCCCAGGTAGAGTGTTTCCAGATCCTCAGGTTCAGCTCCCAGGTCACGGGGGTAACCTGTACGAGGCATTCTACGGTGATGTTTGAGTGCGTGGATGTTAGGCCTAGTATGGTAGTAGTCGTATCGCCACAGACCTGTGTGTCTTGTGGGATATGACTAAGGTCGAGAGTTGAGTTCCGGAGGTGTAGATAGATAATGTATAGGAAGCTTGTAATGCCTCTGACGAGTTGTGTCATCTCTCCGTAGTTGTTTTCAGCTTGGGTTTGTACTGAACTAAGTCATGGTGTGTATGAAACCTAATGTTCATATGGTAGTTGCTTTACCATGTTAATTGGTGTTTATTCTACATGCCATGTTGACCAGTACGTTCCTTAATTCATGTCTTAGAGTTGATGTTCTCTATGTCTAAGTTGTGGATTGTTTTCCCCAGGATGGTGGCAACTAGGAACAACCCCGTGCCTGCTCCTGAGCAGGGAGAAAGTAGCCAGCCAAGGCAAGAGGAGCTGCCACATGCACCATCCCTGGCAGAGGTGATGCTAGAGGCTGAAAGGAATAAGAGGGAGACCAATAGGCTGTTGGAAAGAATTGAGCAAAACACAGCTCGTGCTCCCCGCAATGATCACCACGATGGAGTATTACTTGGTGACTTTATCAAGCTGTGTCCGCCCAAGTACCATCATTCGATCGACCCCCTCGATGCGGATGATTGGATGACCAGTATGTCATGCAAGATCCGAGCTGCAAATGTTTCAGAGGCCAACAAGGTGACCTTTGCGACATACTTTCTGGAGTGACCTGCCAATCTGTGGTGGGAAAACTATGTGGCTATGCGTCCCCAGGGACCTGCACCAACCTGGGCAGAGTTCAGTGCCACATTCCGTCTCCATCACATCCCGGAAGGGCTGATGGATCGCAAAAGAGAGGAATTCTGTGCCTTCACCCAGGGCAGATTGTCAATGGATGCATACATTCGCGAGTTTGGTAATCTTGCTCGCTATGCTCCAGAAGAAGTCTCAACTGATGCTAAGAAGCAGGCTAGGTTCCGCAAGGGACTTAATGCTGAGCTTCGCCGAGATCTTCGCTTGCACGAGTGCACCACCTTTCAGGCTCTCGTCAATAAGGCCATCAATGCTGAGTCCGGACAAACTGACTACGAGGCTACCAGGAAGCATAACCGAGACTTCAACCCTGCATCGGGTTCAGGCCCTAACAAACGCCGAGTGTGGGTGCCCAATGCAGTTTTGCCGCCAAGATACACCGCGAGGCCATCCTTCCAGGCACCTCGTCCAGTTCAGTCCAACCCTCCACCCAGACCATTTGGAGGACCACCAACAAATGTTTCCCCTCGTTCTACAGTGGTATGCTACAAGTGTGGAGAATCGGGACATTATTCTCGTGATTGTCCCTAGAACAATGCTAAGCCCGCTGGACGTGGAAAACCAGGAAAAGCTTTCTATGTGAAGCCAACTCCTGCCCGTGGGCGAGTGAATTATGTATCTGTTGAAGAAGCCCTTGAACATCCTGATGTCTTTCTAGGTACGCTTCTTGTTAATAGCCATCCAGCATCTGTTCTTTTTGATACTGGGGCATCTCATTCATTCATCTCTGAAAGTTATGCACAGTTGCATAACATGTCCTTCTGTGACATGCCCACTCCTTTAGTAGTTCAGACTCCTGGTTCAAAATGGCAAACTTCTAGAGTGAATCATGACAATGAAATTCTGGTGGATAGACTAGTATTCCTAGCATATTTGATAGCTCTCAAGTCTTCGGACATCAATATCATTCTAGGTATGGATTGGATGAAAGCCCACTATGCCAAGATTGATACTCATTCTAGGAATGTTCAAATTACACATCCCTCGGGTGAGATAGTTGATGTCTCTACTCGAACAACCAAGCGCCAACTCTATTCCCTAAATGCTAGCCCTCTTCCAGAGTTAGAAGATATTCCGGTAGTCCGTGATTTTCCGGATGTCTTTCCAGAAGAACTGCCAGGTATTCCCCCTGTCAGAGATGTTGAGTTTGTGATAGAACTTATTCCAGGGACAGTCCCAATAGCCAGAAGACCCTATAAGATGGCACCCTTAGAACTAGCCAAGCTAAAAACCCAACTCGATGAAGCTTTGAAGAAAGGTTTCATTCGTCCTAGCTCTTCTCCTTGGGCTTGCCTCGTCCTCTTCGTTAAGAAGAAGGATGGATCGGATCGGATGGTTGTGGATTACCGACCAGTGAATTTGGTCACTATCAAGAACAAGTATCCGCTCCCCAGGATCAATGATTTGTATGATCAACTCGCTGGATCCTTTGTCTTTTCCAAAATGGATTTGAGGTTGGGATACCATCAAATCCGAATTAGAAATGGGGACATTCCAAAAACGGCTTTTGTCACTCGTTATGGTCAATACGAGTACACCGTCATGTCCTTTGGTTTAACCAATGCCCCAGCCACCTTCTCTCGCCTGATGAATTCGATCTTCATGGAGTATTTGGATAAATTCGTCGTGGTTTACCTCGACGATATACTCATCTACTGGAAGAACGAACAAGAACATGTCGAGCATCTAAGGCTGGTATTGATGAAACTTTGAGAGCACCGCCTATATGCCAAATTCTCCAAGTGTGAATTCTGGTTGCTAGAAGTGACCTATCTGGGCCACGCGATCTCTAGCAAAGGTATTGCTATCAATCCCAAGAGAGTTCAGGCCGTCCTTGATTGGACTCAACCTGAATCGATTAAGCAAGTTTGGAGTTTCCTTGGCTTAGCGAGATATTGTCGCCGCTTTGTTGAGAACTTCTCCAAGGTTGCGAAACCTCTGACTGAACTCCTCAAGAAAGATAAAAAGTTCGAGTGGACCCCACATTGTGAGCATAGTTTTCAGGAGTTGAAAAGACGATTAACCTCTGCTCCCGTTCTGGTGCCACCAGATTTTTCTAAGTACTTTATTATCTACTGCGACACCTCGCGACAAGGATTAGGTTACATTCTCATGCAAGATCGTGATGTGATTGCATACGCATCTCGACAGTTGCATCCACATGAGGATAATTATCCAACACATGATCTTGAGCTTGCAGCTGTAGTCCATGCACTAAAAACATGGCGACATTACCTTCTGGGTAATCGTTGCGAGATATACACTGATCACCAAAGTCTGAAATATATTTTCACCCAGCCGGATTTGAATCTCAGGCAAAGACGGTGGGTAGAGTTGATGACTTAGGGATAACTTACACCCCGGGGAAAGCCAATGTCATGGCTGACGCACTAAGTCGTAAGACTTATTGTAACAATTTGATGCTACAACAAGGTCAACCGCTTCTCTATGAGGAATTCCGGAAGTTAAACCTTCACATTGTTCCTCAAGGATTCCTATGCAACCTGGTGGTGAAACCTACTCTTAAGGATCAAATCATAGCTGGCCAAAGGCATGATAAGGGAATTTCCTGGATCAAAGAGAACCTCGTTAGCGGTCTCGCTAAGGAATTCTCTATAGATGATCAAGGTGTAGTGCTCTTCCAGGGCCGTTTGGTGGTTCCTAAGAGCCAACATCTCAGGCAGCTGATTCTTAAGGAGGCTCATGATTCTCCCCTCAGAATTCATCCGGGTAGTACCAAAATATATCAGGACCGATGCCAGAGGTTCTGGTGGACTAGGATGAAGAGAGAAATTGCTCAGTATGTTGCTAACTGTGACGTTTGTCGTCATGTGAAATCAAAACATCAAAGGCCTGCTGGCACCCTTCAACCTGTAGCTATTCCTGAATGGAAATGGGATAAGGTCGGTATGGATTTCATCACCGGTTTTCCCAGGACCAAGAGAGGAAACAATGCTATATTCGTAGTCATTGATCGTCTTTCCAAAGTGGCTCATTTTCTTCCTGTTCGTGAAAGCATTACTGCTAGTCAGCTAGCGGAGTTATATGTTTCTCGAATAGTTTCTCTTCATGGTGTTCCTTTGGAGATTAACTCAGACCGCAGAAGTATCTTTATTTCTCGATTTTGGGAAAGTTTTCAAACCGCTATAGGGACTCATCCATCCTTTAGCACTGCTTTCCACCCTCAATCAAGTGGTCAAGTTGAGCGAGTCAATCAAATTCTCGAAGACATGCTCCGAGCTTGTGTTATATCTTTCGGTATGAATTGGGAGAACTGCCTTCCATTTGTTGAATTCGCATATAACAATAGTTATCAATCAAGCTTGGGCAAAGCCCCTTTTGAAGTTCTCTATGGACAAAAATGTCGAACACCTATTAACTGGTCAGAAACCGGAGAGAGGCAACTTTTTGGTCCGGACATGATTTAGGATGCGGAGGAGCAAGTTCGCGTTATTCGTGAAAAGTTGAAAACAGCCCAATCCCGTCAAAAGAGTCAATGTGACCGTCATCATAAGTCTGTACCTATGAAGTTGACGAGAAGGCTTACCTTGGGGTTACACCTCTGAAGGGTACCCATCGGTTCGGTATCAAAGGCAAGTTGGCTCCTCGTTACATTGGACCCTTTTGCATTCTTGCTAAACGAGGAGAGGTTGCCTACCAATTGGAACTTCCGCCGCATCTTTCCAAGGTTCATGATGTCTTCCACGTCTCGCAACTCAGGCGTTGCTTTTCGGACCCTGTCCGCGAAGTAGACCATGAAGCGCTTGATCTCCAAGATAACCTTACACATCGAGAATACCCTGTTCGTATTCTCGACCAAGCTGAGCGTACCACTCGACGTCGGAACATCAAGTTTCTTAAGGTTCAGTGGTCGCATCATTCTGAAAAGGAGGCGACATGGGAAAGAGAAGATCGTCTTCGACTAGAGTACCCCGCGCTCTTCCTGACGACTTCAAAATCTCGGGACGAGATTCTTTTGAGTGGGGGTGAGTTGTCACAACCCTAGCAAGTTGTCCTAGGTTAGCATGGTGTTTGCATCATCATCATCATCATTGCATCAATGTGAAATGGGGAGATAGAAAAGAAACCCCAAGCACTTAATGAAATAAAGAAATTCAAGTTTAGTGAAATTTCAACAAATCCAAAATGCCCATAAAAAATGTTCCCTATGTCTGATAAATTTGGACAAAGTTATATATGGGGTCATTTATAATACTTGAACATCAGAAACAATTTAAATTAATGATTTAAGACTCTGAAAATGATAAATAAAGCAAATATCATTAATTATGTTTTCAAATTATTTTGGAACATTTTCAGAAAAGTTTGAGATAATCAAACTATAGTCTATAAAATGTTGGGGTATTTTTCAACTAGACTTTTATAACTGAAAGAATTAAACAAATGTTAGAAAGAAATCAGAAAATAAAATAAAAGAAAAAGGGAAAAGAAGCGGGGCTTACCTGGCCGTGGCCCACCAGTGGCCCAGGTCACCAGGGGCAGCCCTGTCTTCTACCTCCTGCCAGAAGGCAGAGGAGAAGCAGGGGACGGTGCCCGCGGCGGTGGCGCCATGCCACCTGCCTGCCTGGACGCCCCCTCGCCGTGCTGGCGAGTGAGAAGGCTCGCCAGGGACGAGCTGGCTCCCTCCCCTCTCCATTCTCCCCTCTCCTTTCCCTTCTCCCCCCCTGCCGAGCGCCGCAGTAGTCGCCGCTCGCCATTGCCGCCGATCTGGCCACCGCCGCTCCCCTCCGAGCCCATCAGTAGAATCGCCGTGACGTCCTCGTCCTCCCCGTGGCGCCATAAGGACCTGAGAGCCCCTCGAGACCGCCGCCACGTCCATCTTCAACCTTGGGACCTGCCGGAGCTCGTCGCCGTTCCTGCCGTCGCCGGTCGTCTCTGAGCCTTCTAAGCCCCCTGCAGCCTCCCAGTGAGCACCCCTTCCTCCTCCCTCTCTCCCCTGGTCTCCCTGTACTCCCTGGCGCTCCTCGCCGTTGTGGCCGATCGGGCGCCGCCGCGGAAGTGCTCCCCGGCGAGCCTCCGGTGACCACAGGTCCTCCCTGACCAGCCCACTCGACGCGGTCGAGCACGGACTTTGTCCCAGTGCTCTCCCCGTGCCGATCTGAGCCCTCTAGCGGCTTCCGGCGAGCCTCCGCCGCGTCGGATGGTCGCCGGCGACCACCCTCCGGCCAGTGCCGATGTGGCCGATTAGTTAGCTGCTAATTACCCCAATTATCTTAGCCCAGCCACTGATAGTGGGCCCCATCGCTGGGTCAAACCTCAGTCAGCGTGGGGATTACCCCCCTGATGCTGACACGAGGGCCCCACCGGTCATATTTGAGCTGGAGTGGGTCTGTTGACCAGCTGACGTCAGGATGACGTCAGGCTGATGTCATAATTCCATTTTCTTATTTAAAAATAATTCCAGAAAATGTTTAAAACTTTGAAAAATCATATAAAATAATCTGTAAGTCAAATGAAAATAATTTATATATGAAAATTTATCAGAAAAATTCAATGAATCCAATGGTGCTATTATCATGCATGTTAGAGCAACCTAAATAGGTGAACATGGACATTTATCATTAGGATAATATATGGAATTTGAAATGAGAACAACTTTGAACCTATATTCAAATCTATTTTAAATTGACATGATCACTAGTTACATTAGCTCAACCATGCATATCTCTATGCCATGATCATGCATCATATTGTTGCATTTGCTTGTATTGAATGCTCTTATCTGCGTTGCGGTAGGCCCTAATCCGGAAGATACCACCCCGTACCCCGACGAAGGAGAGAAATCCTCCGCAACTCAGCAAGGCAAGCAACCCCATTGATCATTCCGATAACATCCCACTCTCTCGCTCCTGCTCTCGTTTATTGCATTAGGACAAACACTCATATGTCGGTCATACACGATAGATGATCCTATTCTTATGCATGACCTGATCTTGTCACAGTAAATAGCTAAACCTTGCAACCTAGCATACCTGGTAGATGCTTGTGCCATGATGTGCTTAGCTTACTTTGCTTGCTATGCTTGCTATGCTTAGAGTTGTGTCAGGTCTGTTTCATCTGGGTGATGAACTGACTGAAACAGTGTTGTCCGATGTGATGAGCTCATAATGAATACAATTTGGTAAAGGTAGCGATGAGAGGCTATGTAGGAGTACATAGTGGGTTGTCTCATTGGGACCGATCTTAGGAACTGGGTTCCGTGTTTGTTATCCAAGACTAGTTGCTACCACATGCTGGGCCCTGAAATATGACCCCACTCGACTTATCAGTCGCTTAGTCCTTAGTCCAGGAGTTGCAAGTAGTTTCTGGTGTTGATAGCATGCTGGAGGCCGTGTGTAGCGCTGACCCTCGGGGTGGGTTACGACACGGTAGGCAGTGGCATGGTGTACCAAGGGTCACCCGAATGGTGGGCTTGGGAACCCTGCGCACATCGTTTGGGACCGTAGCGGAAACTTCGGCTGGACTTCCATGCGGGTTCAGTCTCAAATAGGCGATAGCCTGGACTAGAGGTCTTATGTGATTGACGGTCGTGGCCGACTCCCTCGCTGGGCATCCGCTTGAAGGTTGCCGAGGTGCATGGTTTATGGCACACAGCGATAAGTGGCGAGAGCTTGTGTGAAGAAGTACACCCCTGCAGGGTATGAAACTATTCGAATAGCAGCGTCCTCGGATATGGACTACTTGGAGAACTTATACTGCTCATAGATAATCAAATGGATACTTCTAAAAATATCAAGACAAGTGTGAGTACCGTGGATGGCACTCTTCCGAAAGGGGAAGGTGAATCTATGGTAGTGTATTGTGATGGAGATAGTGGACTCGTGTGCGATAACTAAAATTGTAACAAAGAGTTTAAAACTGAGTAGTGTAGGTTAGCCATGAGTCAAAGCTGGAATTCCTGCATGAACTCCACCACCCCCTTGTTGATACATGTGCATAAATAAACTAGGTCTGTTTAAAGACTTGTTGAGTACGATTGTACTCATCCTTACTTAATTAATGTTGCAGAGGAGAACCAGGACCCATCAGGTGGGTTCTATCTAGACGTTGACGATACCGAATAGCTGGTGTCCCAGCTACGATCTTGCCCGTGTGGTGGGCTGTAGATAGTCAGGCCGTGTGCCTCTTTTCTATTTTGCCGTCTGTACTGAGACAGCTTAAGTTTCCGCTGGCTTGTATGACTTTGTTTGTATGACTTGAGTGTCGGGTCATGTGACCCCTATCTGTAAGAACATATTATGCAAGGCTCGTCTGAGCCTCTTAAATAAAAGCCATGTTGTTGTATGGTTATGTTGTGATGCCATAGTTGTATCTATGCATATCGGGCATGTCGTGCGTACGTGTGACGTGCAACGGTATGTATGGGATCCGACACCTAGTCGTGTGCCTTTAGTAGTACTCTTTATGGGAAACTGACTCTTTGTGCCTCCACCGAGCCATGGTAGCTTGCTACTGCTCCAGACACATTGATTGACCGGCATGTATCCTTCTTTGTTGCTGTGTCTGTCCCTTCGGGGAAATGTCTCGCAGTGTAATGGAGTCCCTGTAGCCTGCTACGACTCATCTACGTGCAGTGATGACATTCGTGTCTCGCGGCGTAATGAGTCCTTGTAGCTTGCTATGACTCGTCTACACACGCTTGAGGCCGACACCTGCATTGCTGGGTTATGTATGCCCGTTTCCGTACGGATGTGCCACTTGCGTTCTATGACTTGTCATGTCGGCCCGGGTTCTTTGTTGTGTGATTGCCAGCGACATGTTCACATATGTGAGCCAGAAGACGCAAACGGTCCCGGCCAAGGTAAGGCTGCAGCCGTGGAGTACCGTGCGTGAGGCCGCAAAGTGATGTGGCTTGTTACAGTATGGAATCATATGACTTAGGATCGGGGTCCCGACAATCATGAAGCTTCAGATCAAGCTGCTATTGAACCTCGTAGGTCGACAAGGCCGCGTACTGCTCCAGAGTGGTACGACAACCCTGTCTTAGAGGTCATGTTGTTGGACAACAATGAACCTACAAGCTATGGAGGAGCAGTGATGGGCCCGGATTCCAAGAAATGGTTAGAGGCCATGAAATCCGAGATGGGATCCATGTATGAAAACAAAGTATGGACTTTGGAAGTATTACCTGAAGGGCGAAAGGCCATTCAGAACAAATGGATCTTTAAGAAGAAGACAGACGCGGACGGTAATATCACCGTCTATAAAGCTCGACTTGTGGCAAAGGGTTTTTCACAAGTTCCAGGAGTTGACTACGATGAGACTTTCTCACCCGTAGCGATGCTTAAGTCTGTCAGAATCATGTTGGCAATAGCTGCTTATTTCGACTATGAAATTTGGCAGATGGATGTCAAAACGGCGTTCCTCAACGGTTTCCTTGAGGAAGAGTTGTATATGATGCAACCCGAAGGTTTTGTAGATCCAGAGAATGCTAACAAAGTTTACAAACTCCAGTGATCCATTTATGGACTGGTGCAAGCATCTCGGAGTTGGAATAAGCGTTTTGATGAGGTGATCAAAGCGTTTGGGTTTATACAAGTTTATGGAAAAGCTTGTATTTACAAGAAAGTGAGTGGGAGCTCTATAGCGTTTCTAGTGTTATATGTGGATGACATAATACTGATTGGAAACAATATAGAAATGCTGGAAAGTGTGAAGGAATATTTGAATAAGAGTTTTTCAATGAAGGACCTAGGAGATGTTGCTTTCATATTAGGCATTAAGATCTATAGAGATAGATTGAGACGCTTGATAGCACTTTCATAGAGCACATACCTTGATAAAGTTTTGAAGAAGTTCAAAATGGACCAGTCCAAGAAGGGGTTCTTGCCTGTGTTAAAAGGTGTGAAGTTGAGTAAGACTCAATGCCAGTGACTGCAGAAGATGAAGAAAAGATGAGCGCCATCCTCTATGCTTCAGCCATAGGCTCTATCATGTATGCAATGCTGTGCACTAGACCCGATGTCAGCCTTGCCATAAGTATGGACGGAAGGTTTCAAAGTGATCCTGGAATGGAGCACTGGCAAGCGGTCAAGAATATCCTTAAGTACCTAAAGAGGACTAAGGAAATGTTTCCCGTTTATGGAGGTGATGAAGAGCTCTTCGTAAAGGGTTACGTCGATGCAAGCTTTCACACTGATCCGGACGACTCTAAGTCGCAAACCGGATACGTATTTATTCTTAACGGGGGAACGGTAAGCTGGTGCAGTTCCAAGCAAAGCGTGGTAGCTGATTCTACGTGCGAAGCGGAGTACATCGCAGCCTCGGAGGCAGCGAAGGAAGGTGTCTGGATGAAGCAGTTCATGATAGATCTTGGAGTAGTACCCAGTGTACTGAATCCAATAAACCTGTTATGTGACAACACTGGTGCCATTGCTCTAGCCAAGGAACCAAGGTTTCACAAGAGGACCAGACACATAAAGCGACGCTTCAACTCCATCCGGTTTTACATCAAGGAGAAGGACATAAATATATGCAAAGTGCACACGGATCTGAATGTTGCAGACCCGTTGACTAAACCTCTTCCAAGGGCTAAACATGATCAACACCAGAACTGCATGGGTGTTCGATTCATTACAATGTAAATCACATAGTGATGTGAACTAGATTATTGACTCTAGTGCAAGTGGGAGACTGTTGGAAATATGCCCTAGAGGCAATAAATAAAGTGTTTATTATTGTATTTCCTTGTTCATGATAATCGTTTATTATCCATGCTATAATTGTATTGATTGGAAACACATTGCATTTGTGGATGAATAGACAACACTATGTCCCTAGTATGCCTCTAGTGAACTAGCTCGTTGATCAAAGATGGTTAAGGTTTCCTAGCCATTGACATGTGATGTCTTTTGATAACGAGATCACATCATTAGGAGAATGATGTGATGGACAAGACCCAAACTACAAACATAGCATATGATCGTGTCAGTTTATTGCTACTGTTTTCTGCATGTCAAGTATGTGTTCCTATGACCATGAGATCATGCAACTCACGGACATCGGAGGAGTACCTTGTGTGTATCAAACGTCGCAACGTAACTAGGTGACTATAAAGGTGCTCTACAGGTATCTCCGAGGGTGTCTGTTGAGTTGGCATGGATCAAGACTGGGATTTGTTACTCCGTGTGACGGAGAGGTATCTCAGGGCCCACTTGGTAATACAACATCACAACAAGCCTTGCAAGCAATGTGACTAAGTGTTAGTTGCGGGATCTGGTGTTATGGAACAAGTAAAGAGACTTGACGGTAACGAGATTGAACTAGGTATGGAGATACCGACGATCGAATCTCGGGCAAGTAACATACCGAAGAACAAAGGGAACATCGTATGTGATTAACTGAATCCTTGACATAGAGGTTCGACCGATAAAGATCTTCGTAGAATATGTAGGAACCAATGTGGACATCCAGGTCCCGCCATTGGTTATTGACCGTAGAGGTGTCTCGGTCATGTCTGCATAGTTCTCGAACCCGCAGGGTCTGCACACTTAAGGTTCGGTGACGTTTCGGTAGTGTAGAGTTATGTATGGTGGTGACCGAAGTTTGTTCGGAGTCCTGGATGAGATCCCGGATGTCACGAGGATCTCCGAAATGGTCCAGAGGTAAAGATTCATATATAGGAAGTCCCAGTTTGGTCGCCGGAAAAGTTTCGGGCTCATCGGTAGTGTACCGGGAGTGCCGGTAGTGTACCGGGAGACCTGCGGGAGGGGTATTTCGACCCTAGAGGGTCCATGGGCTGTGGGAGAATAATACCCAGCCCTTAGTGGGCTGGTGAAACAGCCACAAGAAGGCCCATGGCGCAGGAGATAAAAGGCTAAAAGAAAAAGGTGGAAAATCAGCCAATAGGGAGCAATCCTACTCCAACTAGGATTGGAGGTGGAGTAGGACTCCACCCCTCCCTTCGGCCGAACCAAAGAGGCCCTTGGCATTGCGCCAAGGGCTGCCTCTCCTCTCCTCCTATATATACTGGTGGAATATCTAGGGTTTTGGCTAAAATTATGGCCACGTGCTACCCGTTCCACCGGTGCTCCTCTAGATTGGTTTTCCCAAGTGCTTAGGCGAAGCCCTGCCGGAGTTGCTCCACCACCACCATCATCGGAGTTCTGTCACGCTGCCAGTGAACTCTCTCTCCTCTCCACCTCCTCTTGCTGGATCAAGATGGTGGACATCGTCATCAAGTTGCACGTGTGCTGAACGCGGAGGTGTCGTCCGTTCGGTACTAGATCGAAAGGATCGTGATCAAGGCCACGGTACGTTCGTGATTGGATCGCGGGACGGATCGTGATGAGATCGCGGGATTTTTCTTGATTAGATCGCGGGATGCTCAGCGATTTGGATCGCAAAGACGTTCGACTACACCAACCGCGTTTCTTGACGCTTCCCGCTTAGCGATCTACAAGGGTACGTAGATCCACTCTCCCTCTCGTAGATGCTCATCACCATGGATAGATCTGCGTGTGTGTAGGAATTTTTTTGTTTCCCATGCGACATTCCCCAACACAAGATTCACAAGTCCCCAAGTTTAGACAACACAAGAGATTAGAGATAGACAGATTAGAGGCTCTCGTAATTAGAGGTAGCAATTAGCACCCTTGTAACCGAGAGATCTTCATCATCATCAATACCAGACAACCAAAACGTAGGTTTTTACCTCCATAGGAGGGGGCCGAACTTGGGTAAACTCCGTGTCTCTCGATTCCGATCAACCCCTTCAAACCGCCACATAGTTTCCGTCTCGCCCCGAACCTAAGTCCGTTTATCCGGACATTTGCCATGATAAATCCACGACAGTCGACGTAGTGTAAAGTGTGGATTGAGAGGGGTAGAGGGGATGTTATAGAGCGAAATACCCATCCGGAGTATTTTAAAAGTATAGGTTGTAACCTAGCTAGCGATACAATGTCACATGTTCCCAAGGTCAGATGGGATGCAGTGTCCAACCGCGGAATCCTCTTGGTAGAAGGTCTAAAGGTGGCATCATAGTGCGCCAATGACGGTAGGAGGAAGACGATGAAATTCGTCAGGTGTAAATTTATATATATATATATCTCCTAAATAGCAATGTCTTTGTTGTGGTTGGTTTTCTGACATATGGCCCTTGAACTTTGCGTAGACAAAATGAAATCTTGATCTCAACTATCGGACTCTTGCTCTCAACTACGGGATAGATTTATCATTTATTTTCTTTAGAATTTCCTAGTATTTTATTGGATGGATACGTGAGCGGGTTGGCACAGGAAACTGCCCCAGCCAACATAGGCCACCCATGTCGCATCCCACGGCCACCAAATTTTTGCCCTTGTCGCCTCCCCAGTTTCGAAAACTCCCCGGCCGGCTCTTGTGGCATCGCAGAGGAGGCCAGCCAGCCCCGGGAGGACAGAAGCCATGGATCTGATGCAACTACGTCCTGCCTGAGGACGTGCTGGCGCACCTACTCCGCATGGTCAAGCCGCGCGGTCGCGCTGCATGCCGCTGCGCATCCAAGGCCCTGCGCGCCATCATCGATGATCGCCGCCTGCTGTTGGTGCCACCCGTCGACGGCATATTCACCAAGTTCGACAGCGACAACACCTGGTTGTCGGAGTTCTTCGCCGGTCCGTCGGCCGGTCCCGCGGCCATCTCCAGCAGGTTTGACTACTTGCCCCCTTCGGTTGGGACGCCGCACCCCCGCGACCGGCGGGAGGTCAAGAACTACTGCAACGGCCTCCTCTTGCTTGGTGACGGCAAGGATTATCATGTGGTTAACCTGGCCACGCGGCAGCGGGATTGTCTTCCATCTCCCCCGTCCAAGCCCGAGGGCTTTAGGTGGCAGGTGCACCCAGTGGCGAATCCAGGAATTATCTTAATAGATACGAAGGCACGCACACTCTTAAAATCAACATGATTTGAGAAATATGAAGCTAGATGCACTCTAAAAACAAGCTAATGATCCAAAGTAGTTCCAGATTCTCAACAACTAGATGATGTAAACAACAAAAAACACAGAATACAACCAGGTGAATGAGGACCACTAACATGGACTCTAGCTGCTTGAATCATTCCTTCTCTGGCCCAAAATATCCGAGTCTGATTGGCACCTACAACCAATCCACAAACTGAATATCAATATGTATATCTTACACAGGCATGCTAATAATTTGAAAGAATAGATAAGAAAATTATTTACCCTAAGTTGTAATGATACGAGGAGGTTGTGGTAGATGGCCTCTACGATCCCTCAAGCCATGAAAATGTACTATAGTTTGCTTGTCATCAATTCCAGCAAATATCTCTCTCTCTCAATATAGCATATCATCATATCATTCAACCAACCATCACCTATCTTATTTCTCAAATTTGTTTTTATAATATTCATTACCAAGAAAACTCTTTCAACCGATGTCGTCGCTACTGGCAATGTCAAAGCAAGTTTGATGAGACGGTAAACCAAAGGAAAATGTAAATGTTCCTTAGTTTCAATCAAGTTGAGAGCAAGATTAGCAAGGTTATCACAACCACAAAAAGTAGGAGACATTTTCATCATATCAATGTATATCTTGAGCTGACCATCCAAATGATATTGTTCTTGTGGATGAAAGTCAACTGAGTAAATAGATGCAAGCTCAAGTAGATTCTCATGATTAAATCTGCTAAATGAGTCTCTAGGATCTAGACTTGCGATGCATATCAATAATCTTGTAGAAGTTTCACTAAATCGGTTGTTCATTTCAGCTATGTTTCTATCAAGAACCTCATTGAATATTTCAATCTTGTACTGATGGAAACAACTAACCATTTTGCGAGAACTCCTTGGGTAACCCCTTGCTGGAATGTTCTCATTTATAGAAGGCACTGGTATCTCTCTTTTAATACAAAAGGATGTGACAACCTCCAAAAGTGGCTCCCATCCTTCATCCCTCAACTGCTGCAATAAACTTTTCACAGACACGATCATGTTCATTGCACTTACTATGTTCTGATCTGTTTGTTACAATGCTTGTGACAAGTCATTAGTCAAACCGAGAACTTTAAGCATCAAATGTAAGATGAGAACAAATTCAAAGACCTCCATAGATATCATGACAAGTCATTTGATGATTCCCAGGAGCATTGTCATTGAGTACACAGCTGCAGCTTGGCATCTTTCAGCATACCAATCCAACAGCTCAAGAAAATTAGCCCTATTTTTGGAAGTCTTGGACTCGTCATGAGCACGGAAAGCAAGTCCTTGCCTAAGAAGAAACCTCACAACACCCATAACAACAAACAAACGTTCTTGATATTGAAGATGTGTCCTCTCAGTTTGAGTAGTAATTGAACATGCCACACTTTGTCTTTGATTCTTGAAATCTCCACAATGTCTTCTAGCATTGTTGTGAGCACTCTTTGTAGAACCTTCATGAAGCCTGCAATATTCTACTGCTTTCTTCCAATTTTTAAACCCATCCTGCTTGAAGACATTGCCCCCAAACCTTACATGGCTTGTTGATTGCTTGACAAGACAACAGTGAAAACAATATGCACGGTTCTTTTCTACACTGTACTCTAGCCAATCAAACTCCTTGAACCATTCCTCTCTAAACACTCTATTGTCTGTTGTAATGTTGCGAGGGAAAGCATGCCCATATTTTTTTTAGAAAAGGAGCGTTACCTCCTGCCTCTGCATCAACATGATGCATACAACCTCTTTATTAAACATGATCAAAGCAAATATTTGTCCACCTCTACCAAGTTGCAAAGGAATAACAAGTCTGCACCAAGATAGATAGAAATAAAAGGCCACAACCGGAAAAATAGAACTAGATTCCTAACCACCTATTCTATTATTGGACCGCCATCCAAACCGGTTGAATATATCCCGCGCTACCATCTCCCACCGGGCACACCCAGTAACCAAAGGCTCCCTGGCTTCCGCAGGAGTGAGTAACGACCACATACGGATCAATGCTACCGCCCTGTGTAGTACCTGCAAGAAATGAATATTTGTTTGTTTGTTAAATACCAGGTCATTCCTGCAATTCCAAATTGCCCATAGTAGTGCAGATACACCTATGCGTATATGCCTAGCAAGTGTAACATCCACTCCATCTAGCCACGTACTAAACAACGTATCAATGCTATCCGGAGGATTAATACTAAACGCGACAGTGACCGTTTGCCATAAAATTTTCGCAAATGGGCAGTCTAGAAATAAGTGTTGGATCGACTCTTGTTGATCACAAAAGGTACAACGTACACTCCCAGGCCAATGTCTTTTTGCTAGGTTGTCCTTAGTAAGAATCACCCTCTTGTGCACAAACCACATGAATACCTTAATTCTTAGAGGAACCTTAACCTTCCAAATATGAATTGACTTAGGCACGGCCACAGTGTCTACAAGGTCTAGGTACGTCGATTTTATTGTGAAATTTCTAGACTTCGTCAGTTTCCAAAGCACTCTATCAGGATCTCCTAATAGTTGAATGTCCATCAGTCTGTTAACTAAGTGCAACCAGTCAGTCCAACGATGTCCAACAAAAGAGCGCCTGAACTGAATATTTAGTGGGATTGTCTGCATAATGGTAGCAACATATCTTTCTTTATGTTGCGCTATATTTTACAGCGATGGATACTGTAAAGCAAGAGGCGCGTCTCCCAACCATGTATCTTCCCAGAATCTAGTGGTCTGTCCATCACCCACCACAAACTTAGTTCGTCTGAAAAAATCAGGTTTAACCTTCATCAATCCTTTCCAAAAAGGAGAATCAGTGGGTCTAGCAGAAACCCGTGCTAACGTCTTGTTATTCAAATACTTATTACGGAGGATTTGTACCCATATTCCATTCGTTTCCGTAGACAATCTAAATATCCACTTGCTAAGTAGACATCTATTCTTGACCTCAAGGTTCTCAATGCCTAAGCCTCCCTGTTATTTAGGTCAGCAAATAATATCCCATCTTGTGAGCCTATATTTTTGCTTGATCTCATCACTCTGCCAGGAAAACCGTGACCTGAAGAAGTCCAATCTCTTACGGACTCCTATTGGTATCTGAAAGAATGATAGAAGGAACATGGGCATACTTGTGAGGACTGAGTTAATCAAAATGAGCCTCCCCCATATGACAATAACTTGCCCTTCGAACAGCTCATTTTCTTTTCAAACCAATCTTCGATCCTCTTCCACTCATGATTTGATAGTTTTCGGTGGTGGATAGGGATTCCCAAATAGCTGAATGGTAGGCTACCTAATTTGCATCCGAAGAGTTGCGTATAGGATTCTTGCTCTTCTTTGACCTTTCCAAAACAAAACACCTCACTCTTGTGGAAGTTAATCTTTAACCCCGACATCTGTTCGAAAAGGCAAAGCATAAGCCTCATGTTTCTTGCCTTTGCAATATCATGTTCCATGAAGAGTATTGTATCATCAGCATATTGTAGGATGGACACCCCATCATCCTTGAGGTGGGGCACTAGGCCACCAATCATACCCTCCTGTTTGGCCCTCCCTATCAAGATTGCTAACATATCCGCAACTACATTAAAGAGGATGGGAGACATAGGGTCGCCCTGCCGGAGACCTTTATGAGTTTGGAAAAAAATGACCCAAATCATCATTGACTTTAATTCCAACACTCCCTTTTTGTACAAAGGACTCAATTTGTTTTCTCCACAACTCATCGAAGCCCTTCATCCTCAAAGCCTGTTGTAGGAAGGACCATTTGACCTTATCATATGCCTTTTCAAAGTCCACCTTGAAGATAACCCCATCTAGTTTCTTTGTGTGGATTTCATGAAGAGTTTCGTGCAGTACAACCACCCCTTCGAGAATATTTCTACCGGGCATAAACGCTGATTGACTAGGTTGCACCACCGTGTGGGCAATCTTTGTGAGCCTATTCGTTCCAACCTTAGTAATAATCTTAAAACTGACATTAAGAAGGCAAATAGGTCTGAATTGTTCAATACACACAGCCCCTCCTTCTTTGGCAACAACGTTATAGTCCCAAAGTTCAGATTGTGCAACTGCGGGTGTCCTTCAAACAGGTCCTGAAACATCGGGATGAGGTCCCCTTTAATCGTGTGCCAGAATCTTTTATAGAACTCCACTGGAAACCCATCTGGTCCCGGCGACTTATTGTTCTTCATTTGAGAAATGGCCTCGAACACCTCTTTCTCAGTGAAAGGTGCAGTTAATAGCTCATTCTCGTCAGTGCCAAGTTGGGTTATATCCCCTACTGCCCGTTCATCCATATTGACCATGTTATCCTCAGGAGCTCCAAATAGTTTCTTATAATACCCTGTGATGTACAACTTCAGGTTTTCTTGCCCAACGATTGTACTCTCATCCTACTCCAATTGGTAAATCTGTTTCTTCCTATGTTTACCATTTGCAATGAGATGAAAAAATTGCGTATTGTCATCCCCTTGGATGACTTGACGCACCTTTGCTCTTAGTGCCCATTTTAACTCTTCTTCCCTAAGTAAGAGTTTTAAGTTGTGCTCTACCTCCGCTTTGGATGACCTCTCATCGACATCCAACTGCACGAATTCAGCCAGCATTAATTGTTTGCATAAGCCTTTCTTTCTTTTTCTTATAGATACCACTTTCGTGTTTTGCCCAACCCCTAAGAAACTATCTAAGATGTCTAATCTTAGTTTGCCATCTATCCATGTTTGATCTACCTCCAGGAGCCCTTACCCACTCCCTCGCCACCATGTCTGAGAACCCTTCTTTCTCAAACCAGGCCATTTCAAACGAGAAAGAGTCTTTGTTCCCTCTATGGATAGCATCACCTGAGTCAACCAATAGAGGGGTGTGGTCGGATATTACTCTCGACAGAGCTCTCACTGTAACTGTCGGGAACTTCTGTTCCCATTCCACACTCGACAGTACTCTATCTAATTTCTCAAAAGTTGGAGTAGGTAAAGTATTGGCCCACGTGAATTTTCTGCCCGTGAGCTCTATCTCTCGTAAGTCCAGGCTTTCAATGATAGAATTAAACATGAAGGACCATCTGTCGTCAAAGTTATCATTGTTCTTCTCATCCCTACACCTGATAATATTGAAGTCACCCCCACCAAGATAGGTAACCTCTCATTTCTGCAAACTTGAACTAAATCCGTGAGGAAATCCATTTTGAGCTCAAGCTATGCCGCCCCATAGACAGCCACTAGAGCCCACTGGAACCTATCCTCCTTGGATCTAACTCTAAATGTTGAATTGTAGAAGCGTTCTCAACACCTATACACAGGTGCACGCTGGGTATTTATTGATATGGAGGTGCCTTGCAGTTTACACAAGATCTCAGTTGGTAAACATAACCGAGAGGAGAGATACAAGGAGATAAAGAGATAGAGAGAATAAAAAAACTCCTCTAACCAACTCTAACTATCCTTAGGCGATACCCCTCGGTTACAATATTGTTAACACACCCCCTTAATCACAACGGGACTAAGTTGAGATTACAACGAAATGCTTCAAAACTTCTAGTAGGCAAGGCTTTGGTAAACCCATATGCAAGTTGATCCTTGGAGGGAATGAACCGAATAACCAACTGTTTGCTGGCAACCCGTTCCCTTACAAAATGTAAGTCAATCTCAATGTGCTTGGTCCTGGCATGAAACACTGAATTTGCAGATAAGTATGTTGCTCCAAGGTTGTCACACCATAGGCAAGGAGTTTGTATTTGAACAACTCCAAGTTCTTTGAGCATGGATTGAACCCAAATCACTTCAGTTGTTGCATTTGATAAGGACTTATATTCTGCTTCTGTACTGGATCTAGAGACTGTGGCCTGTTTCTTTGCACACCATGAAATAAGATTAGGACCAAAAAAGATTGCAAAACCGCCAGTGGATCTCCTATCATCTACACAACCTGCCCAGTCTGCATCAGAAAAGGCACTCACAAGTGTAGAGGAAGACTTGTTGAATGTCAGACCAACTAACAATGTATGCTTGACGTACCTCAAAATACGCTTAACTGCTGTCCAATGAGCTGTGGTAGGTGCATGAAGAAACTGACAAACTTTGTTGACTGCAAATGAAATATCAGGTGTGGTAAGTGTGAGATACTGAAGTCCACCAACTAAACTTCTGTAATTGGTGACATCCTCCTGATGTAAAGGCTCCCCCTCAATCAGAGATAAGGGTGCTGAGCTGGACAGAGGTGTTGGGGAAGGTTTGCAAGATTGCATACCAATTCTTCTCAATAATTCGGCAGCATATTTCTCTTGAGACAAATGAATACCATTTGGAAATTTTTTAACTTCAATGCCCAAGAAAAAATTCAGATCACCTAAATCCTTAAGAGCAAACTCAGAACTTAAATCTTTAAGTAGTGGAGTGACAACCTTACTGGAGGAGCTAGTCACAATGATGTCATCAACATAAATGAGCACAAAAATAGATGTCTGCACCTTGTTATAGATGAACAAAGAGGTGTCAGACTTGGAGGGAGCAAATCCAAGCTTTTGCAGTTTGGTACTTAACCTGGAATACCATGCTCTGGGAGCATGTTTTAATTCATACAAGGCCTTATCAAGCTTACACACATGAAAGGGTGCATCCTTATTCTCAAAACCAGGTGGTTGTTTCATGTAAACCTCCTCTTCCAAAACACCATGAAGAAACGCATTCTGCACATCTAGCTGTCTAAGACTCCAACCCCTGGAAACAGCAAGAGATAACACAAGACGAATGGTGGCAGCTTTCACAACTGGACTAAATGTGTCCTCATAGTCAATGCCATATCTTTGCTTAAATCCTTTAGCTACTAGCCTTGCCTTATAACGATCAATAGTGCCATCAGATTTTCTTTTAATTCTATAAACCCACTTGCAATCAATCAAGTTGTTACCTGCATGGCAAAGAGCCAAGTGCCATGTTTTGTTTTTCTGCAAAGCCATATACTCCTCCTCCATTGCCTTTTTCCATCGTGTGTCAGCAAGTGCTTCATCGAGTGTTTTAGGTTCACCTCCTGCAGAACATGCTAATCCATACTTAGTTTTGTAGTTGATACGATTTATTACTCCCTGATTAAGCCGTGTGCGTGGAGGAGAGATTGCAGCAGGATCAGGCGTAGAAGGTCTGGAGCGAAAGGCGGCACCAGCAGGGGGTGCAGCGTGTACTCCTCCAGAGGATGTCCCGACCGGATCAGGGTCGGAGGCGGGATCTTCTGCAGCGGGTGCAGCAGACGACCCAGGCGGAGTGGGAGGCTGATCCGCAAAGGATCCGGGCGTGCTGTCAACCGGACCCGCAGGAGCCCCACCTGGTGCAACAGAAGAGGCGGGCGCGGCCTTGGCGCGCTTGGAGTAGGCGCGGGGAGTCGGCGCGTAGCGGTCGGTCGGCCCCTCGACCCGTGCAAAAGTTTCTAATTGGCGAGGAGTGGCACCGCCAGGCGACCCAGGTGCGGGATCAGGACAGGCCCTGACCCGGTGGCAGTTGACGGCTCGGATCCCGAAGCAGATTCCGTAGCAGACCGCACAGGAGCGGATCCCGAGGTGAATCTGGCTGGGATTGCTGCACTAGGCAGAACGTGCATGTTATGATGATTGGCTGCCGCGTGATCCACCAAATTTTCACCAGATTCTGCACCAGAAAAATCTGAAACACCATGCTGAGGAACAAGATTAGTCAACGATGGATTAGCATAATTATTTTCAACCCCAGTGTCAAGACCAGAAAGTGTGATGGAAGGAGGAGAATTTCTTGACGAAGGAGAGCACCGGCGTTAGGATGGAGATGGGCGAAGGGGAATTTGGTTTCATCAAAGATAACGTCTCGAGGAATATAAACACGACCCGTGGACATGTCAAGACAATTGACTCCTTTGTGTTGGGCACTGTAGCCAAAAAAACACATTGGGTAGAGCGAAACATGAGTTTGCGTTTATTATAGGGACGATGGTTTGGCCAACAAGCGCAGCCAAAAACACGAATAGTGGAGTAGTCTGGTTTGACATGCAGAAGACGCTCAGTAGGAGTTTCATTTTGTATAACACGACTGGGTAGTATGTTAATGAGGTGAACGGCCGTAAGGAATGCTTCATCCCAAAATTTTAGTGGCATAGAGGCAGCGGCAAGAAGAGCTAGGCCAACTTCAACAATGTGTCTATGTTTTCGCTCAGCAGAACCATTTTGTTGATGAGCATGTGGACATGAAACATGATGAGAAATTCCTATTTTTTGAAAAAAGGAGTTGAGCTTTTCATACTCACCACCCAATCCGATTGAACAGCAAGTATCTTAGCATCAAATTGTCTCTCAACAAGAGCTTGAAAGTTATGGAATACTTGAAACACATTAGAACATTTTTTAAGAAGATAAATCCACGTATATTTTCTAAAGTCATCAATGAAGCTAACATAGTACGTGTGTCTGCCAACAGAGGATGGAGCTGGACCCCATACATCAGAAGAAAATGAGCTATAAAGGCTTAACAGAAACACTGGTGGAAATTGGATAAGGCAACTGATGACTTTTAGCTCGCTGACAAGAATCACAAATAGTTTCAGAGTTGTGCTCACCATCGAATGGGAGTTTATTTTTACTAAGAATTTGCTTTACAACAGAAAAAGAGGGGTGGCCTAATCGATCATGCCATCTTTCTAAAGAGATTTTAATGGCACTACACACTTGTTTATTGAATCTTCTAATTGGAGGAATCAACGGATAGAGTCCATCCACGCATCTACCTCGGTAGTGAATTCTCCTCGTGGCCTGATCCTTGATCAAAAAGAAGAATGGGTGAAATTCAAGAAATACATGATTATCAAGAGCAATGCGATGAACGGATAACAGATTTTTTTAGTAGTGGGACAGTGGAGTATTTTGTTAAGATGAATATCTCGATATGGGGTTTTAATAATTGACTTGCCAACATGACTTATTTGCATACCTGCCCGTTTGCATTGTGGACTTGATCATGGCCATGGTACCGTTCATGCATGGTGACCTTCTCAAATTCGTTGGTGATGTGATCCGTGGCGCCAGAATCAGCATACTAGTTGGTATCTACCCCATATGAGCCATCAGCTGCTGCAGCCACCTTCTTTTTCTCCGAGTTTTCCTCATAGCGCCAATTGCAATCTTTGGCAATATGGTTAGTTTTCTTACAAATTTGACACTTTCCTTCGTATTCATCATTCCCCTGAAAAGTGTTGCCGCCACCACCTTGACGCCCCCTGTTGTTGTTGTAGAAGGGGCGTCGGTTGTTGTTGTTGTTGGAGCCACCATCGTGGCCGTTGTAGTGCTGGTTGGGGTGGAGAGTATGAAAAGCTCATATGGCTGAGATGGCTGAGATGGAACTTTCTTTAAATACTCCCTCCTCACTGCATCTCTAATTTCCGGGGTACTATAATCTCCGATTTGTTTCCGGAGTCCCGGATCAGGCTCAATGTCAGATCGATTAAGTCCTTCAAGGGGAGCTTGCAAAATGCTAGCATTAGAGCCCTCATTAGACACTACATGTTCAGTACCAGGAGCAAGTAAAATATTTGCATCAAATCCTTCATTAGCAATCCGTTCATCAGACACTTCAAGTTCAAGAACAATATGAGCTTCTATGGTTGCATCAGAAACTTGGTTAAACACATGTGGTTCACTCAGTTCATTATTGATTGGGGGAGTTCCAAAATAAGCAGAAATTGGTTTCATTTTCTTATAAATTCCCTACATACAAGCAGTTTTACAACACCATCAGGTTTAACTATTGGTCAGAAATTGAACAACTAAACTAGATATAACCAGGGATGTGAATATGTGAATGTGATGTACCTGCTCGTTGCGCTTGCTGCTTATGCGAGCTGAGACCGTCCGTTTGCGCAAACTCGATGCCATGGCCGTGCTGCCACCCGGGGTTGGATCTTTGTCTTCTTGTCCTTCCATTCGCCTGAAGCCTGATGACCGGCCGCCGGCGTCCAGCGAGGCCGCGAGGAAGAGCGCCGTTGATCTATCCGGCAGCGGCATGCGGCTAGGTTAGGAGCGAGCTGGATGCTGGAGTGAACGAACTGGGGATTTTTCTCTCTGTGTCGAACTATTGATCGATGCCAGAGGCGTTCGTTTGGGCCGCAAGCCTTCTAGTGGGCCTGACTTGCACTCACGTTGTTGGCCCATCCAAATTAAAATGTTTTCTTTACTTTTTACATTGCTTGCTCGTGCGCTGGGACGAACGAAAGGAGCGAAGGCCAACCTGCACGAGTCAAAACTAGGTGCGCACTTTCCAGCCACCCGGGGCGGCCGCCCATACCAGCCCCTACGGTGGCGCCGCCCCTGGGTGCACCTTGTGTTTGATCCCATGGCGTCGCCCCCACTACCACGTCTTTCTGATAAAGCGTGCAAAATATATGGACAGCGACCTGAGCTCTTTAAGATGTCAAGTTTCTTTTTATGATTTTTTTCAATATATATATATATAGCAGTATGTTTATTTATGATAGGTAATGCAGCATATCTTTGTCAAATGATAAGTACCAAGTAATTAAACGGCCGATGGATTGTGAACTAGGCACTCTATCGGGAATTTTATCTAGGACGGTCAGGAAAAGGGGTGTACCTTGCAACCACCTGTACCCCGTTCCGCCTTCTGGTTTGGTTCCTTGAGGAATCGTGTGGCGAGACGAATTGGGTCTTGAAGCATAACAAATGCCTTCCAACTATACCGGATTATTATCGTCCTATTCTTGGCCCATGGGTGTTACAGGATATTAACTTTCACGAATCTCTCAAATTGTACAAGCAGCGAAGTCGACGTCAAAATGTAATACCTCATACAGAAGAAATTGGAGCTGAACACCGACAAGAAACGGCTAGTGGAAGGAAAGTTTGAACGTGACTCCGAAAATGACAACACTCTTCACCAGAAATATATGGTTGACGGTCGTGACTGTGGATACTTGGGTATACTTGGATTTCATCCGTATAAGGAGATTATCTTTTTGAATGTATCATTGTATAGAGGATTGGCCTATCATTTGGAAGATTCAAAGGTTGAAGACCTAGGCTACCTATACCCAAAAGTCGTTATGAATCTTTGCCACATGAATGTTTCATAACGGAGTCATACCCATACATGGCATGTTGGACAGGACACCAGAAAGCAACATGGATGTAGATGGCCATCCATATGGTTGGAACCCAGTTGAACATCACAACAATTATTGGCCTTATTGATGCTCAAGGGCTTGTTCGTTTTTGTTAGCACTGAATTTGTACTTGTTCATTTGAATCAAGTCACCATGTTTCCCATTGCGGTCGTAAGAACATGAGACCTCACGGTGTACTGTTAAATTAAAATAATAGTCATATAGAGTTGTTTACTTGCACTACTAGGAAAAACCTTATACACAGAGGATTATCAATAGCGCTGGTCAAAAGAGGACGCTACTACTATCTAACAGTAGCGCGGGGAGACGAACATCGCTACTGCTACGTAAATAGTAGTAGCGCGTCCCAGACAAAAAGCGCTACTACTATAACTGCCACACCGTTGCCAACATGATAGGTATAGTAGTAGCGCCCTATTTTGACAAGTGCTACTGCTAAGAAAATAGTAGCAGCGCGTTTTCCTTAAAAGCGCTACCGTTAAGTTTGACTTGCCCCTTCGCGGTTATCCCTCCTTCCTCAATTCCCTATTTTTCTCGCGTCCCTCTCCCCTCGTTGCCCCTGCTCCCTCTCGCCGCCCCTGCTCCCTCGCCTCCATTGCCTCCGTCGCACGCGTGCTACGACAATCAAATAGGCTGCATCCTACGGGCAACTGCCACCATCAATGAAGCAAAACTAAGGAAGTACCAAGTATGAAGCAGTCCCTCCTAACGAAGTTGCACCAGGTGTTTTTGTTCCGGGGCCGGGATGAAAGCAAATATAAAAATCCAGATAAAGACCCGGGAATAAAGAAGATAAACAGACATGCCATGGGCAAGTTTAGCGACGCATTCTACGAAGAAGGGCAAATGTCAAGGGAAGACGTCCGAACACGCGTAGCCGCTCAGCGGCACGACCTGAAGCCTTTCACTATGCTCGGGGACTATCTCCCTGACTTGCATGGATGGCACCACATGTTGGAGTGATTGACGATATATGAAATGTGTCCGTTTAGTCCATACTTTTTCTATGACGAAACTTTGAGTTATGCACGACGAAACTTTATTTGTGATGTAATTAAACCGTCCTCCTCAACTAGCGAAGATCACTCTAGTTAGGGTATTTTGGATACGATGAACTTTGTATGCTTATAATATGTTGCATCTATTTTTCCAAGTCTGTCTCTTTCTGTTGCTCAACTATATATGTTGCATATCATCAACTCATGTGACGATACGGGTGTATAGATCATCGATGGCGAAGAAGTGCTATGCCAGGAGTATACGACGAGTGGCCGGAGTGTCAAGACCAGGTGTACCAATTTCCGGTTTACGAGCGACAACTAGTAGTTAGTTTAGGTTCACGCTAGTGCGAGAGAGGGATACGAACCGATGCCTCAAGAAGTACTACATTATGTATAATGAGACATGTCATGTAACTTGTATAGCTATATCGTGATTATGACGTGACGACATGATTTGTGTTGGATGATATGATGAGACTATTAGGTGTATGATATGATGAGCATATTGCATGTTTATGATATGATTAGAATACTGTATGAAACCTGTACAGAAACATCGCAAATACGTAGAAAAAAATGATATGAGAAATATAGTAGTAGCGCTCTTTAGGGCTGGACAGAAAAACAGTGCTGCTAAAGGACTTAGCAATAGCGCTGGTACGGAAAGCGCTACTGCTAAGTAGGTATAGCAGTAACGCGTGTCAAAACGCGCTACTGATAAACGTTAGCTGTAGCGCCATATTAGTAGCGCGGGTACCCGCGCTACTGCTAGGGTTTTCCTAGTAGTGTTGTTCTGTTACATCCTCCACTTAATTGTTCAATAGACTAGCTAACAATGCCCTGGTGCTTCTTCTGTTTGATCTATATCAGGACCAATATTTCACTCAGTGGCACCTTTATTTCCCCTTTTTTTTTCTTTGGTTGTTGTTTTCTGGATCAATTCAGTGGTTGGTTTTGTCATGATTTTTCTTCAGTTTTGGTTCGCCCTACGTAACTATATTGTGGCTACTTCTTTGGTGCATAAGATTCTCCAAAAAAAAAATACTTATATATTGCGGTGAAAACAATATCCTTTGGGGCTTCAGCTTTTTGATGAGTCTGTAATGCACGTACAAATTCTTGAACTACCAAATTAAGCTGCATGAAGCCTGCGATCTAGTCTTTCGGGATTCAGCAGCCTGAAAGCTTGTCCAAAAGCCCAAAAGTCGTGACCAATTTTGCAGCTTTTCCTTTGTGTTATTTTTTTTGCCCTGGCGCTTCTGTTTTGGGGGATATAAAGCAGTTTTCTTTTAAAATGCGAAAATAAGGGCAATCAATATATTTGGTGATATTTACAACATAAGACCTCAAGGAAGCTATCAAGAACTCAGTGGCAGCAGCCATCCAACAAATCACAATAGAGTACTTGTCAGTGAAATCTAAGAGGAAAATTTGAGCCGGCTATGACAATGAGTTGCATCTATTGCAGATTATTAATCAAGATTCCTTAAGGATAGAATTAGAAATGTAATTGGTCAATTTGAGCATGTCAGTGAATCTTTCATATTGCTGATGATTATCTTTCATTATATCCTTGCGCATTGTAATGACGGAACACTATAATGTCCAGGTTATAAACACGGTATTCCTTTGTTTCTATAATGCACAAACCCTATCTCAAACAACAATCGCCGCATCAGTCGCACACAGGCCGGTTGGCCACAATATCAATTTGGAAATTAAAATCTAGCGCACATGGATTTCCCTATTCCCGATTTGTTGTGTTTTATAGCTTTGCAGGCAACATAAAATTCAGACCCGATCCAATGACCCAAAATTCAAACATTTTTCAGGGAAAAATTGAAGAAGTCTTCAAAATTCGTTCATCCCTAGGCTGCCTGCCCTCATCGGCCACCCGTGCTGCCATGCTCGTCCTCGGTCCTGTGCTCGTCGACAACCAGCGTTGCTGGTTGGTTCGCAGCAGTGTCCAGTTGCAGCAAAACACATAGTAGTGCTCGTCATGGTCGCTGTCGAGGAAAAACACCACAGGGCCATTGAAGATTCCTAAGCCGCTGGTGGCAACACCGTCTCGCACCTATTGCGGCAAAAAATCAACGGGCCGCATCGCCCCATCGCCAACACCATCGTAGGTCGTTGTAGCTCCACCGCGGTCTCGTGCCGGTCACAACACCACTGCATGCCTGTTATAGCTCACAGCAGAAACGCTGGTTCCAGCAAATCGCCGCGTTAGTCGCACGCAGGCCGGTTGCCACAACTTCAATTTGGAAATTATAATCTAGCGCACCTGGATTTTCCTATTCCCGTTTTGTGTTTTATAGCTTTGCAGGCAACATAAATTTCATAGCTGATCCAATGACCCACAATTTGAACATTTTTCAAAGAAAAGGTGGAGAAGTCTTCAAAGCCCTCACAAGAAAACTTTTATTATATTGTTGGCCAATGCTAGGGGCCGGTTGACCGGCCCAAAATTTCCGCGAGCTAGTGTCAGATCAAAGCGTCTCGCTCCGTTGGATTACGTCTTCCCCACTCAACCGAACTAAACGTCAATGAAAAAAAAACCTTCCCCACAGTAGACATGTGTTAGCGGGCATCGGCCACCCGTAACGCCGCGTTCATGCCTAGGCCGCCTGCCCTTACCGGCCAGCCGCGCTGCCCTGCTGGTTCTCGGTCTCGTGCTCGCCAGCAACCTGCATCGCCGATTGGTTTGCAGCAGTGTACGACTACAACAAAACACAGAGTGTGCTCGTCATGGTCGCTGTCGAGGAAAAACACATCGGGACCATTGAAGATTCTTACGCCGCTGGTCACAACACTGTCTTGCACACGTTCCAGCAAAAAATCAACATGCCGCACCGCCCCATTGCCAACACCGCCGTAGGTCCTTGCAGCTCCACCGCGCTCTCATGCTGGCTACAACACCACCGCATGCCTGCTGTAGCTCACCGAAACGCTGGTTCCAGCAAATCACGGGGCTGGTTCTAGCATTGTCGCCATGCCACCGCACCACGTCGCCACACCGTTGTGGGTCGTTGTATCTCCCGAAGACACCGGTTCTTGCAAATCAAGGTGCCGGTTCCAGCATTATCATCACGCCCTCGCCGTCGTCCCAGCACCATGACATGCCTGTTGTAGGAGGTTTTGGGTACCGCCCGAGAAAAATGGTTATCGGGCGGTTACCGTGTTTCTTGCTACCCCACGAGAAAGATGTATGCCGAGCAAAAAATTACGTTATTTTCTGATTTTTTGTATTTAAACGCTCAAGGTATAGTTAAATAGTGTACCACCTCAAGAACTTTAACTACGGAGGTGTGTTGTGGTGATTTCTGTCTTTAACTCGTCTCAAGAGGTTGCTGGTTCGACTCCCATTGGCAGCTCTTTTTTTTATTTGTTTACTTTTCCCGGCATGTACATAAAAAAATAAGACCACAAACAAGAATCCAATTCGTGATCTCATCAACCAGCCGGCGCGTACAGGACATACCACTGAGCTACTAATACTTTTCTTTGTTTATTCATGCTCAAGTCTTATCTATTATAACTTGGAAATATTTTGAATTCAAAATTCAGTTAAAATTTTCGTCCGAAATTTGTCCGGTATTTCTCGGTAACCGTGGTAACTGAGAATCTTGCCCCCGCCCCCCCCCCCCCACACCACCACGAGAAAATTTGTTCACCCGGAATCCAAAACCTTGATGTAGCTCCCGGAGATGTCAGTTCCAGCTGCAAAATCCCAGGCTGGTTCCAGCATTGCCTCCGCACCACCAAACCATGTCGAAACACTGCCACAAACAGTTGTAGCTCCAAAGGCACATTAGTTCCGGCAAATCTTGTAGCTAGTTCAAGCAAAAACACAGTGTTCCAACATTCTGGCGCTAAATGTCTGCTTTCCAGCATCGGCAACTCATGGTTCCAGCAAAATGCGATGCATGCTGGTTATAACATCAGGCGGCTGCGTCCCTGGTTGCCGGCACCAGCGGCATGTCTCCGGGCACCGGTTGTAGCTTGCCCTGTCGTTCTCCGGCGGTAGCAACTCACCGGCGAGTAGTTCCGGCATAGGCCAGGCCAGGGACAGCGAAACGCCGGCTGGGAGCAGCGCGCGGGGATGCGGGAGGAGGAGGAGAAAAACGAAGCCGAGGAAGAAGATAGTGAAGGGAATAAGGTGGATCAGCCGAAGACTCGGCCGTCCGGTACAAAAGTTTCCCTATTCCCTATATTATTCCCCTCCAAGGAAACTTAGTAGTGTGTTCTCAAAAAAAGAAAAACTTGTATTGAAGTAAGGGCAATGCTAGGCGCCGGTGTGCCGCCCAGCAGTTGGGCCTGTTTAGTCCCAGCCGCCCGATGCAATGATTAGAGACCCTTAGATTTGTCCACCACATCGTCTTTCTCGCGAGTCAATGCCAAGAGCGCCATCGACATCCCTCCTCGCGCTTGAACCACCACCACATCGTTCTCGTCGCCGGTCGACGCCCTCGACAGTTCACTACCAGAATCAGACCCTATGCCGACGGCCCAGGCCGTCGGCATAGCCTTGATTCCTGTTGGGACAGGCCTATGCCGACGGCTCCCGTCGGCATAGAGCCGTCGGCAACATATACGTCGTCGTAGCCGGGAGGCCGTCGGCATACCTCCTATGCCGACGGCATCCGTACATCTATGCCGACGGCCCGGGTCGTCGGCAACGTTCCCGCCTAACGCCGTCCGCCGTCAAGTGCTGGCCAACGGCTGCTCACCACGTGAGCAGCAGCCGTTACTCCTGGGCAGGGCTAGGCCGTCGGCATAGCTGCCACGTGTCAGCAATAGGGAGCTCCTGGGGCAGCGCTGTGCCGACGGCTCCCTATTGCTGACACGTGGCAGCTATGCCGACGGCTTAGCTGTCGTCTTAGTTTCAAACTGTGCCGACGGCTTGGCCGTCGGCATAGCTGCCACGTGTCATCAACTGGGTGTTCAAGCCAGCTCTATGACCGTCGGCATAGATTGTATTTGATTTTTTTCTTTTTTCTGTTTGTTTTCAGATCAATTCAATTCAAATATACAACAGATATATACGATGGAAATAGACATGTGGCAGCACACAAGTTTATCATCATCACACAAGTCATCTAAAGAAACATAAGCATAAGCATAAGCACACACAAGTTTATCATCATCATCACCACACACAAGTCATCATCATCATCACCACACACAAGTCATCTAAAGAAACATAAGCATAAGCACACAAGTAACCGAAAGTCTTAAGCGCCAGGACGTCGAGCACCGGGGAGGTCGGCACCGCCAAGACCGCCGAAGCCTAGGTCGTCACTGCTGGCAGCAGCGCTACCGCCAAGATCGCCTCCACCTCCGCCTCTGTGGATCGGAGTGGTCGGGCTCCGTGACTCGGGAGTGTCGCGAAGACCACCGCCAACGGTTGATCCACCGGTTCCCTGGATGTTGAAAAGACATATTAACGGGATATATGACTGTGTTGAAAGGCATGATATGCTTTGGGTGAATAGTTGGGGATGTACATACCGGCGAGGGGCCATTGTGCTGCTGTGCCACAAACTCCTCAAAGGTAAGAAGCGTTAGTTGTGCTGGAGGAGATGGTGCTGCTTCAAATTGAGGAACCCGTCCGGCCGCCATTTCCTCAAGAGCGCGCTGCATCCTGGCATTGTTTTGCTCATGGTATGCATGAAGGATCGTGTGCCACGTCATGGTCTCCTGGCATGTGTACTCCATGTAGGCCTACGGTATGACATGATGGAACTCATAAACATCTCAATGCTGGAAAATAAAGTGAGCAATGTAGATAAGAGGGAAAATACTTACAGATTGCCGCTCCTGAAAGAGGGACTGTGACTGCGCACTGGTCATGGGCGTGCTCGTGCGCTGGCTCAGGCTCAGGTCAGTAGCTCGAAGCTGTGTGTAGGAGATAGTAGGAGTGATAACAGCATCGAGAACCACCTGCCGACCGTGCTGGCCCCATGCCCACCACCACCCTCTCGTCTAGATCCGCACTCATGGGGTCAGATGTGCCAAGATGTAACCTGAGATACTCCTGAGAGTAGGCCTGCTTCTTCTCCGCAGTGTTGCCGTAGTACTTGGGCTCGCTAGGCTTGGCGCTCCTCCGCGTATGGGCGATCTCCCACGCCTCCATGTGTGAGAGCGGCCGCTTCAGTTTCTCCTCCTGCACCACCAAACAGAGGTTAGTCATACATAAGAAAGTGACAGTAAATAGAAGAAGAAGGATGTTTAATGAGGTTAGTCATACATTATGTGCCTTGTGGAGAAAGTGGTTTCGGTTTCTCTGAGCATTTACTCCCTCCGTCCCTCGGTTAGCCTTGTTTTTGATGCTCGTAGCCGCCCAGGCTTCATCCTTATGACACCAAACATCCACCAATGCCGCCCAAGACTCGTTTTTGCCATAACACCAATTTGTACACACCTACATAATGAAATCATAATGGCATGTCAACACGAAACGGTAAAATGTACCAGAAACATCGGAATGAAAAATCTTTTATACTTACCGCCAAGTATTGGTCCCTCTCCAAGTTAATGCCCATCCTCCGCGCATCTTCCTTGATCATCTTCACACCAAGAGCGTCGTGATAGTATGTCGAGATGGCCACATAGCGCACCTCGTACTGCATATGGCGGGCCTTCTTCTTGCATTGGCACAACACGATCTGGTCGGCTCTGGCCTTGTGCTCCGGAAGAACTCGACATAATTTCTACAATCATGCATGAAACAAGAATGGAAGAAGCCATGAGTTAAATCATTCATGAAACTAGAATGGATTTGTGCTTATGAAGAGAACTCACCCAGAAAGTAGTGATCACGGCCTTGGCATGGGTCTCATGCTCCGCGTGGAGGGCCGCTTTCCAGTGGTCCCAGCTCGTGGCCAAAACCCGACTGTCCGGGTGCCTGACTGGATCCGGACAGTACAACCCCGGCCAGTATAACTTCAGCAAGACGGTGATGAGGCCGTTGGGAATACGGACCCCTTTAGAATATATCCAGTTGCTGCAAAAGAACAAACTATTAGCATGTGAGAAGCAAAATAAATAACAATCGGAATGAGCATGTGACAAGCAAAATAATGAAATTATTATAAAGTGACACTTACTCTTTCTCCTTGGGCTCAATGAGCCACTTCTGCTCCTCAGTAGCAGGAACCTGCTTTGGTAGCTTTGCATTACCACGCAGCCACCCCTTGTTGTTACCACCCCCCTCCCCGCCAGCACCATCATCCCCGCCACCACCATCCTCCTCGCCTGCCTCCTCCTCCTCATCCTCAGCCCCCTCCTCCTCCTCACCCCCATCTCGAACCTCCGCCTCCTCCTCCTCCTCCTCCTCCTCCTCATGAACCTCCTCCTCCTCCTCCTCCTCCTCCTCCTCGTAAGAGGATACCTCACTAGAGGAGGGTACCTCACTAGAGGAGGGCCTCGAAGACAACACCCCTAAGTCGGTGAGGGTGCGCTGTTTCTGGCCGCGACCCCCTCACCCTCTAGGGGCTCTCCCGCCACCACCTCCTCCTCTAGGGGCATCTCTCCCTCGACCTCCCTGTGAGGAGTCATCCTCAAGTAGTCGGGGGGGGAGGATTACGTGCTCGACCACTCCGACTAGGCATGCCGACGACCTTGCGTAGGAAATCCACGTCGTCGGCCTTCGCCTTGCCCATGTTCCACGAACCTGCATTGAAAAGAGAATAAACAATTAGTAAA
This sequence comes from Hordeum marinum, assembly GCA_022496015.1. Classification (NCBI taxonomy): domain Eukaryota; kingdom Viridiplantae; phylum Streptophyta; class Magnoliopsida; order Poales; family Poaceae; genus Hordeum; species Hordeum marinum. Next base: position 45,778,199 of record CM039673.1, on the reverse strand, counting down.
TTAATAATAAAGGAAAAAGCATTATGAAAAGCATTAGTAATGAAGGAAAAAGCATAGTAATAAATAATCATAAAAGGCATAATCCTAAACCATATAAAAAAAAGTGTTGAAACGTACATATGCTAGAACCCATACGAATCATCACTGTTGTAACCTATTTCTCGGTCGGTCTCATCATCACTATCAATCATATCATCTTCGTTGTCTGACGGAGGCGGAGGCTCTTCCTCGTCGTTAGCGTCTTTGTTTAACTCTTGTAGCATAAGTATGTCACTTTCATTGACAATGGTCTCACCATCATTCCGTGCATCGTCCTCGTTTGGATCCACATCATCATCAGCCAATGGTCTAGAGTCATCTTTTCTAACCACATCATCATCAGGTTGCTCTTGATAGAACACTCCCTCGTATGTCATGGGGTTAATGTTGTAGTAATCGTCTTCATTCGGGTCCGGTAGCTTACCATGTGGCGACACCTTGAACACAACTTCCCAACCCTTTAGGTACTCTTTTTGGCATGGGTAAGGCAGATAATAAACTTGTGTAGCTTGGGCCGCCGCAATGAAGAGATCGGCTCCTGCATAGACGGTTGATGGTTTAACTTCGACCAAACCAATAGAAGGCGTATGTCTCTGCCCCTCCCGCGGATTGAACCATCGGCATTTGAACACAGGCAGACTTAGGCTTTCGCGCCCTTTGCGGAATTTAATCTCGTATATATTTTGTACCCTTCCGTAGTAGTCTACCGAATTTTGACTGGGGGTGTACACTCCGGTATTTATAGTTTTGGGATCAGGATGGCTGTTCTGGTGCTCCTTTGTATGGAAGCGATACCCATTCACATCATACTTTTTACATGTCATGACAGCAGGGTCAAAACCCATGGAGACCCATCTCAATTCGTCATCCATAGATATGTTCGGATTATTTCCCTACAAGTATAATTGAAAGTGTTGGGTGCATTAGTTCGGTTAACTAATAGGTGTTGAACTAGGTATTTAATAGGGGAATGTAGAAAATTAATTTCTCCATGAACCAAGCAAAACAAATTTTACGTCCAGGGTTTCCATGACGGAGAAGAGTAAGTGCCTCCGCCTCAGTAGGAGGATTAATTCCCGTCCATTCCTCTTGAAGGAAATCACTAAAAGAAGAAAAGAGGTGTTAGACCAGGAATAAGTGAACATAGAACATGATGATGTGGAATACATAAAGGAATTGTGTAGTGGTATTACCTCATCCACACTTCCTCAACTTCCTTGATGTTGTGCAAGATATAGAACATGAGGTCCTCCCACTCTTGTCGTGGCATTTTATAAGATTTCGAGGCTCCAGTCCTGCCACCTTGCACGTTGAATAGATGGAGCTTGGGTTTATACTTGGGCTCTTCTATATTGTATCGAGGCACCTTGTTATGCAGATGGGGAATGTGGTCTGGATAGTATGATGTCCTGAGGTCTGACACCTCCTCTAGGATAACTGCCTTAGCTATGGAAGCTTCAATCTTAGCTTTGTTTCCACATTTCTGTCGGAGATGCTTGTTTTGTCTCTCAGGGCCATACTGCCAACGGTTCTGCACAACCCCCCCTCCCCCAACAATACCTCTTTCGCGAGGTGCAGAATGAGATGTGTCATCGGAGTGAACAAGCCTGGTGGAAAGATCTTCTCTAGCTTGACTATCAACTCCGGTGCCTTCTTATGCAATTGTTCAATCACATCTTTACTTACTTCTTTAGCACAGAGCGTGCGGAAGAAATGGCTTAGATCGGCAAGCACTCGCCAGACATGCTTGGGGATATAGCCTCGAACCATCACCGGCATTATCCGCTCAATCCATACATGATAGTCATGACTCTTGAGCCCGGTCACTTTGCCCGTTGAAAGATTGACTCCCTTACTTATATTCGATGCATAACCATCAGTGAACTTCACTATGTGTTTGAGCCACTTAAGTACCTCTGTCTTTTCAGGCTTTTTAAGAACGAAGTCAGCATCTGGCTTGAACCAGTTTATTCGACCGCCTGTGGGAGGCTTCATGTTTAGTCGTGGTCTATCACAAATTTTCTGTTGATCGACTCTACCTTTAACGTTATCCTTCGTCTTATCAGTATTGTTGAGGATCATGTGGAAAAGAGACTCTGCGACATTCTTTTCTGTGTGCATCACATCGATGTTGTAAGGAAGTTTGAGGTCCATGAAATAGGGAAGCTACAAGAAGGGAGTAATGTGAGTCCAGTTGTGTGTCTCAGCATAACCCTCGAATCCTTTGGCTTTGCCTTTGCCTTTAGGCTTGAGAGCTTTTAGGTGAGCAATAACATTTGCCCCTGAAAATGTTGGAATCTCAGTTATTTCATGGACAACCCGGCCTTTCGTGAAGTTCTTCTTGTCTTCCCTGTCTAGATGGTCTAGAGGGAGGAACTGTCGATGCAGGTCAAAGGCTACATACTTGCCACCCTTACGCAGCCAAATCATTCGCAGAGCCTGCATGCACACTGGGCATGGCATCTTCCCACTAGTAAACCATCTGTAGAATAGAGCATAGCCGGGAAAGTCATCCATGCAATAGTCCAACCAAACTTTCATCAAGAAATTTCTCTGCAGATCCCGGTCGTATGTCAACCTTGGAAAGTACCAAGAATGGAGCAAATCATCCACTAGCGGCTACATAAACACACCCAATTGCTTCCCCGGGTATTCAGGCCCCGGAATGATGAGCGACAAGAACATGGTCTTCCGTTGCATTAGGGCACCGGGAGGGAGATTGGGCGGAATTACAAACACGGGCCAACAGCTGTATGGGTTGGATGACATACCATATGGATTTAACCCATCACCTGATATTCCAATTCTGACATTTCCAGCCTCGGCTGCTTCCTCGGGGTATTCTTCATCGAACGACTTCCATGCTTTTGCTTCCGATGGATGTACGATTTTATGCGGATGGTACCTTATACCTTGCTTGTGCCACTTCATCATTTTAGCAGTCTCCTCCGTGAGGAAAAGGTGCTGCAGTCTTTCAATGAAATGGAGATACCGAAGCACCTTTGCGGGATGTCTAGCTGCCTCTTCTCACCATCCTCACCGACCACCTCAAGGTACCGAGACGAACCGCACTCCCTACAGTACTTATCAGCCGCATACTCGTGCGTAAACAAAAGGCAATTCTTCGGACAAACATGTATTTTCTCATAATCCATATAGAGTGCCTTCATGATTTTCTTTGTAGCGTACATACTTTTCGGCAGTTCATGACCCTCAGGGAGGCTGTTAGCCCATACTCCCAGGAACGCTTCGAAGCATTTCTGGGTACAACCATACTCAGCCTTGACTGCAACCAATTGCGAGATGGCATCCAGCTGAGATATTTTCGCACCCGCATAAAGAGGTTTCTTCGACGAGGCCAAGACCTCCAAGAAGGCCTTTGTGGTTGCCTCCGGCTCCTCTGGTTCATTCTCTAAATGTGTCGCATTTGTCGTTTCTGCAACAATGACATCATCTAGCATGTCCCTGACCCCGTCATCCTCATATCCATCGATGCGTTGTCGCATCACCTCCTCTCTACCACGGTCCTGCTCGGCTATGTGTTATCGACGGCATGTCAAAGTTTGGCATATATCCGTACGTGCGAAGGTGCTCACTCATGTCCTTCTGATTTCTACGGTGATGTCTCTCACATCTAGCACAGGGGCATGGTGGGATAATTCTCATTGGACGACGGAATATCTCCTTCAAATACACATCGGTTTTCGTGATCCACTCCTATGTTACTCGATTCCAAAGGATAAAACCACTGTAGATCCACTGATTATCTGCCATCCTCTGCTTTTTTGCAAGCCACACAACATAATTAAGGATTCACTTAAATTAATCACATCAAATTTTCAGTTTCTACCGCGTTGAATCCACCTACATCTCTAATAGGTAAAGATGGGTCCTAATCCCACCCGAGGATGTGTAGATTGGGTACGTTCTCCATGCCGTACCCCGTTGCGAGACAAAATTTCGGCAGCACCTCCCCGCTGTTCTCCAGATACACGTCTCGGCAAATAGCCGAGAGAATGTGCTCTGGAGAACAACGGGGAGGCGCCACCAAAATCTTGTCTAGCAACGGGGTACGACATGGAGAACATACCCAATCTACACATCCTCGGACTGTCCATGGAAAACGCTGGACAATCCGAATGTGTTGCGGTGATAAATATGCAATTGAATGCATATTTATCGATGCAATCCTTTCGGACGGGAGACACCTAGGTTACGCAACTTGACTTGACAATAAAGTCTACTAGCATGATTCGTAGCTCACCCTCGGATGTAGAGGAAGTAGTCCAACACCGGAGGGACGATCAGGGACCAACAGCTCCTACGACGATCACTCCACCGAGATGGAACACCACACGGCCGGCTCGGGGGGTGAGGAGGGCAGGCACAGGCGATGGATGGTCAGAGCAGGCGTCGGAGGGCCGGCACGGTGGTCACCTTGCGCAAGGGAGGGCTGGCCGCGTGCAGGGCAGGGGAGAGGGCGGTCGGGGCGGGGACGGGGTGGCCGAGGCGGGGTCGACGGAGGTCGGGGCGAGGCTGCGCGGGGTCAGGGCGAGGAGGCATGGGCGGCGCGGGGTCGGGGCACCCAGGCACGGGCGGCGGCGGGCTCGGAGCGAAGAGGCGCGGGGTTGGTGCGGCGTGGGCGGCGGTGGGGAGGCGCGGGCTGCGGCGGGCTCGGGGCGGGGAGGCGCGGGGTTGGTGCGACGCGGGCGGCGGCAGGCTCCGGGCGGGCGGTGGCGTGCTCAGGGCGGGCGACGGAGGTGGTGGGCGATGGCGGTAGGGAGAGGGGTCGGGGTCGGGTGCGGTAGGGAGAGGGAGAGAAATGAGTGGAGGAGGAGGCCGGCCGAGTGGATAAGGTGGACCTATGCCGACGGCTTGGCCGTCGGCATAGGCTCGGCCCACATGTCAGTGCAGCGGAGGACTGGATAACGTGGCCTATGCCAACGGCCAGGCCGTCGACATAGATAGGAGGCCTATGCTGACGGCTAGGCCGTAGGCATAGATGGAAACCACATTTTTTTTGAAAAAATAGTCTCGCCTCGTCGAGGGACATGCAATTTGACCTGTTTAAATAGTTCACTGTTTCGCTGAGGGACAAGCAATTTGACCTGTTTAAATAGTCCCACCCCTCCATGTCGACCAGGCGCGAGCTTTTCCCGGGATCTACCCCTTTGACTTTCACCGGACGGTGTATGACCGATGGACATATTCACCTGGCTGTGATTGTCATGCCATAGGTACACTTTGGATCAAGGTCCGGGCCCAACCCACCACAAGGTTCCCATTGTGTCTCGGCATCGACGTCCGTGAGAGGGGCCACACCCGGAGCCGTGTGTCGGGTGCTTGCACCTGCCACCACACTTCTAGACATGTAACGGGGCCCAGCGCAAGACCTGGCGGCATAGCTACCCCCCAAGCACCCCGTCCCGTCTAACCCTGACACTGTTCACCGGACGGATCTACCCCTTTGACTTTCACCAGACGAGGTATGACCGATGGACATATTCACCAGGTTGTGATATGCCAGCCCATAGCAACATCTTAGAACAAGGTCCTGGCCCAACCCACCACAAGATTCCCTCCGTGTCGACCCGACGCGAGCTTTTCCCCCCTCCACGTGCCGACGGTAGCGCCGTCCGTGAAGGGGGTCACACTCCAGAGCCGTGTGTCGGGTGCTTGCGCCTACCATCATGGTTCCAGACGTGTAACAGGGCCCAGCACAAGACCTGGCAGCATAGCTAACCCCCAAGCACCCCATCCTGTCTAACTCTCACACTATTTACCGGACGGATCTACCCCTTTGACTTTCACTGGACGGTGTATGACCGATGGACATATTCACCTGGTTGTGATTGTCACGCCATAGGTACACTTCGGATCAAGGTCTGGGCCCAACTCACCACAAGGTTCCCTTTGTGTCTCCCCGACGTGAGCGTTTCCCCCCTCCGTGCGACGGCGGCATCGACGTCCGTGAGAGGGGCCACACCCGGAGCCGTGTGTCGGGTGCTTGCGCCTGCCACCACACTTCCAGACGTGTAACGGGGCCCAGCGCAAGACCTGGCGGCATAGGTACCCCTAAAGCACCCCGTCCCGTCTAACCGTGACACTGTTCAACGGACGGATCTACCCCTTTGACTTTCATCGAAGAGGTTGTGTAACGGGGGCCCTGGGGGGGTTAGCAATGCCACCGGAGCGTCGCACTAGGACCTCATACATGTCGTATGGTGTGGTGGCATGTCCGAAGAGGCGGCACACGTCTCCGGGGTGTGCCCCCCTCACGGACGGTGCCGCAGCCGACACCTAGAGGAGGTAAACGGACGCGTCGGGTCTACACGGAGGGGATCTTCCTGTGGCTTTGGCCCGGATGTTGCTCCAAAGTGTTCCTATGGGCTGACCTAACACAACCGGGTGGATAGGTCCACTGGTCAAAGCCCGTCCGTGCAAAGTCAAAGAGCTAGATCCCGTGGTCAAACGCTACAGGGTTAGGCAGGACGGGGGCCCTGGGGGGTAGCAATGCCACCGGACCGTCGCACCGGGCCCTCATACATGCCCTACGGTGTGGTGGCATGTCTGAAGAGGCGACACGCGTCTCCGGGGTGTGGCCTCCCTCACGGACGACGATGACAGGGTAGTAGACGTTCTGCGGTAACGATGCGGCGTGAATATTATTAAATACTCGGAGCGCGATAAAATCATGAGTTTTTTACACGGCATGGGCACATGTGCTATAGGACTGATGTTAATTTTTCATAATTTTTGGTGATGGAGAAGTATCTGAACACTTCCCTCTACGCGGATTGCTCTTCGCGTGTCTACGGTTGTGGCCGACAGCCTCCAGGGACTAGCATGCCGCCAAATCTTGCATAGGCGCCCTCTCACAAGTCTGAAAGTGTTGTGGCGGTTGCAAACGCCCGACACGCGTCTCCGGGGTGTGCCCCCCTCACGGACGGCGCCGCCGCCGGCACACGGCGGCAGCGACGCCCGTGAGGGGAGCACTCCCCGGAGCCGCGTGTTGGGTGCCTACGCCTGCCACCATGCTTCCACAACCGTATGAGGGCCCACCGCAACACCTGGCGGTATTGCTACCCCCCAGGTACCCCGTCCCGTCTAACCCTAACACAGACGACCGCCGGGTCTAGCCCTTTGACTTTTGCTGGACGTAGTTTGACCGGTGGACCTTTTCACCTGGTTGTCATAGCCCAGCCATAGCTACACACCCAACACAGTCCCGGCACAACCCACCCCAAGATTCCCTCCGCGTCGGCCCGACATGGCCGTTTCCCCCCTCCGGGCCACAGCGGCAGCGATGCCCGTGAGGGCGGGGGCACACTCTAGAGACGCGTGCCGGGTGCCTGCACCTGCCACCATGTTTCACAACCGTAGGAGGGCCCACCGCAACACCTGGCGGCATTGCTACCCCCCCACACGTACCCCGTCCCGTCTAACCTCTCCGTGACACGACGGAAGCAAGGCCCGTGTGTGGGGCAATCGATATATGTTTTCTGTACATTTAAGTTAATGAAATTAGTTTTGAAAAAAATAAAAAATTAAAAAGAGAAAATAAATAAAATATTAAAATATTATTAGAAATATATGCCTACGGCAAAGCCGTCGGCATAGTTACGGCCACGAAACGGCAGAGCCATGGATCGATGACGTGGCATAGGGTGGGGATTGATGACGTGGCGGCGCGAACCTATGCCGACGGTAAGGCCGTCGGCGTAGATATGCCACCCCACGGGACCTACGAGCGACGCGGATCGATGACGTGACGGAGCCGCGGATCGATGTCGGCATAGCTATGCCGACGGCCACCGTTAGCCCATCGACGTAGCCTGACGCCGTTAAATGGCCATCGCCGCCGGGTAGACGGGCCCACGCGATATGCCGACGGCCTGCCCTGTGTCGCCAGCCGCCGTAGGCATATTTATTCGGATGCCGACGGCTGATCTATGCCGACGGCTGCCATCGGCATAGATTGATATACGCCGACGGCCTTTATACGCCGACGGCTTTAACTGGGCCGTCAGGGTATGCCCATCTATGGCGACAGGGGCCGTCGGCATAGATTAGACTGTCGGCATCTCAAGTTTTTCTGGTAGTGGTTGTCCTTCATGCCGGTCGGCACCCTCGACGGACGTCCTCGTCACCGGTCGCCGCCCTCGTCCCCGGATCTACCCACGCAACAACTTCTTTTTTTCATCAACCGATGAAGCTTTCTTAGACAACGGATGTAGCTATCTTAGACAACGGTTGCAGCAAAAAAAGTCGTCGCCGTCGTCCCGGTTGTAGCTCGCCGTTGCAGGTAGCAGTATTTTTTGCGTCTGAATAAATATGGATGTAGCAAACTTTGTTGCCGGATGTAGCAAAAAACTACGATGGTTGCAGCAAAAAAATCGTACTCGCAGATCAACCATAATGGATGTAGCAAAATGTGATGCAGGTTGTAGCAAAAAGCAACGTCGGTTGCAGCTTATTCATGGATGGTTGTAGGTTTGGCACATGAGAAGGAGAAGGAGGTGTGGAGGAGAAACAGGTAGGAGGGAAAACACACTGGCGGCGGTCGATATCATCGGGGGCGCGCGCATGGAGGAGGGTGCTGCGGTCGCTGCCGGAGATGTGCGTGCTGGTGGTGCGGGCGAGGGCTGGTGCCTGGTTGTGTGCGTGTTTCCGGTGTCCGCGTCGTGGGGAAAAAGAAGATCTCCTCACTCATGGCCCTCTGTTTTTTTTAGCGATGCTTCCATCCCCACTCGCACGATCTGTAGCGATCGCAGGGCCCGCTTGTGTCCGGCGGAACGTTTCCGCTGGCGCCCCGTGTGGAAACGTTTACCATGAAGTAATCTCTTACTCCCTCCATTCCAAATTAGTTGATTTGGATTTATCTAGATACGGATGTATCTAACACTAAAACATGTCTAGATATATCCGTATCTAGACAAATCTGAGTCAACTAATTTGGAACGGAGGGAGTAGATGTCAAGCAAGCTTGGTTATGCCTTAACGACCTCACAAAGGCTGGGATCCACTCTTAAATAGGAGCAATTTGACAAAATACCATACTTTTCCCGGTACTTTGCTCTAGTACCACACCTTTCTTTTTATTAGACTGATTAACACACCTTTGATTATAACTTGATAAAATACCACAGAGTTTTTTTCTCCCTTTCCACGTCCAGGCCCACATATCATAATCTTTTGGACGATTTTGCCCACCTGTTATTTTCACCTAGGGATCCTGGTTTGATCGCGATCAACTAACAGGTGATAGGCCGAAGCACTGCGCCGCCGCCTCGTTGTGCTTATCCACCGCGACACCACCTCGCCGTGCTTCCTTCCAGCCGCTTGTCAAGTTACCTCCCATCCTCCCTCTCTCTATATCTCTCCCCTCCTCTCTCTTTCTAATTTGGTCTCAGCCCTGTATTGTGCGCATGTGCAGGCTGTACGCATGTGCATGTACTCATGTGCAGGATGTGCATAGCTCTCAGTTTTTCTTAAATTGCCCAATAATCACCAGATTGGGGTCGCCACACCTATATTTAATCCGGCAAGCACACCCCTGCCGACCCTGACATGTCTTCCTCCCTTCAGATCTCTCCCTGCCTGTATTTCTCTAATGGCTGAAGATCGATTAACTTGTCTAAGTATGCATTTATTTTTTGGTGTTCCGCATCGGTTTAGTTGAGCGGCAGATGAGAGAGACGACAAGACGTAAGAATGCAAGTTTTTATTCGGAAAACACGGTCTTAAGAAGTAAACTTCAATAATCAACATCCTTCACAAATAGTATACTTTTTCTTTTATAATTGCTTTTTTCTTTGTCTAAGTTTATGCTTCTCACAGGTAAATTCTTATGTACTGCCCTGTTAGGTTTGACATGTGTACATACTCAGGAACCCTAGACCATGGAGATTATGATGGAGGAGCAAAGCTAGTGGGCAGGCTTCAAGAGTACAAAGAGAACGTGCTACTTGTGGTGATGGAGCCGGAGGGCGCAACTATGGAAGGGTTAGTCAATCAACCCAAGCATCTAAATTGGAGCGTTCTTTGAATTGCAAACCAAATATTGATGAATAGTTACGCCTAACCACTGATTCTATTTGAAAAATCATGTGAGTTTGTAGGGGAGAAGGTGTGGAGTTGTGCGTTGTCATTTATAAACTAAAAGTTAGAGTTCTTCGATTTGTCGCAAAGCTTGACGATGGCAGCAAGCGTCAAGTAGCTGAACATGATGTGGAGTTTCAGGTTAACATGAATCATTTTACTGTTGAAAATATGGTAGAACTCATTGGCTCCAAAATTGTTTGGGGGAGTGGTCAGGAGCTCCATATATTGTGCAAGGACAAGCATTTTGAATCAGTTGAGAGGATAGATAACTACTGGAAGTTGCTAACATCATTTCTTGAGAGATGGGAAGAGAAAGAGTTTCTTGTGCTAGCTCAAGTTGTGGACATTGCAAAGGGTATGACATCATCTTGTCATGAAAATATCCCATGTAGTGAGATAGTGGACAATATCATTTGCTCAAGCTCTGACGTTTACCAGCCAAATGCTAGTATTGCATCATGTGCCAACGACTCTACACCTTGTAATGTGCTTCGAAGTAATGAGAGAGATATGCAATCTGATGGTGAAGTTGTCATCGACTGGTCCACTCTTGAGATAACTCCTATTGGTGACGATACAATAGCTCCTATGTCCTAGGAAAACATGTGTGCGGTACTTGGAATTGAGGAAGAGGTCGAGGATGCACAACCACTAAATGAGCCAGCTCAAGTTGTTGTATCTTATGTTAATGAGGAGTTAATGGCTGAGGGAGCTATACCAGTTGATGACCAAGTTCCTAAAGACATAGAAATGTCTTATGACAAGGATCATCCAAAAGTTGAGAAAGGTTCAATCTTTCCAACAATGACCGATTGTAGGAGGGCAGTGAGGCAATGGGCAATTAACGAAGAATTCAACCTTGGGACTCATAGAGCTGACAAGAGTAGGTGGATGGCACATTGTATGGCCGAGGGTTGTCCATGGAAAATTACATGTTGTCTTATGGCGGATAAGACAAAGACTAGGGTACTAACATAGCTTAATATTCACCTTTTCTATTATTTTCTATTATGCTAGCATCCTATTATTGTAACAACAGTAACAACTTTGTTATGTATGCAGGTTAATCAGATAGGACCGGCGCACACATGTGTTTCAAGTAGCAGGCTAAATTCAGCAATGGCCTCACAAGATTGGGTTTAAGAAAGGTCAAAGAAAATTTTGAGGAAAACTCCAAACATTGGTTGTAAGGATTTACAAGAAAAGTTGGAGGAATCCTGGAATGTAACCACTGGTTATCACACTGTTTGGAAGGGGAGAGAGAGAACAAAGGATGAGATATATGATTCTTGGGGCAATAGCTTCCGTTACCTATTCAATTTCAAAGCTGAGATTGAACTAAGATCTCCTGGAAGCATTGTTGAGGTTGACACTAAACTAGAAAATGGTAAGGTTTACTTTCGCAGATTTTTTATGGCACTTAAGCCTTGTGTAGATGGATTCCATGCTGGATGTAGGCCTTATCTTAGCATAGACTCAACTGCATTGAATGGAAAGTGGAATGGCCATTTAGCTGCATGTACAGCTTTAGATGGACATAATTGGATGTTTCCTCTTGCATTTGGTTTTATTGAGGTTGAAGATGAAGATAACTGGACATGGTTCATGACACATTTGCGTAGAGCATTAGGGCCAATCGCAAAGCTTGCTATATGTACTGATGCATGTAAAGGTCTAGAAAATGCAGTTAAGAAAGTTTTTCCTCAAGCAGAACAGAGAGAGTGTTTTAGGCATTTGATGCAGAATTTTTTGAAAAGATATAATGGTGACATAATTGGACGCATGTGGGCTGCAGGCAAGACATATAGACCTTCAATGTTTGAGTACCACTTTTCCAAGGTTCTAGAATCTAGCCAAACGGTGGGTAAGTACTTGCAAGATTACCATAATCTGAAGTGGATGAGGTCTAGTTTCGACACTGACATCAAGTGCGATTACATTCATAATAACCTCGCGGAGACCTTCAACAATTGGATAAGAGGAATCAAAGATCTCCCTGTAGATGGATTGGCTGACACACTAAACGGAAAGATAATGAAATTGGTTGAAAAAAGGAGACAGATTGGGGAGAAACTACAAGGACGGATGTTGCCAGCGGTTGTACAACAAGTGAATAATAGAACAAGAGGTCTTGGGCACTTGAAAGTTACCAAAGCAAGTAATATGAAATGTGAGGTTAGGGACATCAACAAAGACAATTTGAGGCATGTGGTTAACATAGAGCAAAGTGAGTGCACGTGCCTTGAATGGCAGCACACAGGTAAACCTTGTGAACATGCACTTGTTTTCTTGATTGGAAAAAGGAACGTGAAGATGGAAGATTATCTTCACGAGTACTATTCTCTAGAAAGATTTAGAGCAGCTTATGGGGGTGTTGTTGAGCCTCTCACAGATCGATCACAATGGCCTAATGTTAAATTAGACTTTGTATTACATGCACCACTCCCCAAAAGTATTGTAGGAAGAAAAGGAAAGTTAAGATTTAAAAGTTGCCTTGAAAAAGGAGGAGGAAATTATAAAAATAAACCACCACCGAAAGGTCAACTAGGAAGCCAAAACAGGTGCAAGAAGTGTAAGCAATTGGGACATAGGGAAGCTGGTTGCCCAACTAATGGAGTAAAGAAAAGGTATTTTCTATTGATTCACATTTACTTTATTGTTTGTTTTGTAATGTTGGTTGAATTTGTTGATAGGAACCCAAAACCTAGAAAGATAAAACCGAACACTGAAGTTGATGTTGAATGTACAATCCCAGGAGATGCTCTTATACAAGCTAGCCCTCGTCCCGTCACAAGGAGGTAACAATTTATGCTTATCTTAAATTTCTCAAGTGTACATGCGATATTTTTTTCCTCAAACAATGCATATTGTGCAGTCAAACATCTCTTGGTAGCCCTCTTGGAGGGATGTCTCCATTGAATGTCCCACAAGCCAGCCCTCGCCCTATAACCAGGAGGTAACCTTTTTCGCTTTTTTGCAATATCTTTGGAAACATGCCCTATTTTTATATATTATAAACAATGCATTTTTGTGAAGTCAATCAGCTCTTAATAGCCCTCTTGGATTGACATCTTCATTGGCTGTCCTACAAGGCAGCCCTGGCCCAATCACAAGGAGGTGAAAAAATTAGTGTTTTTCTTCAAATGTGTATAACATTGGTCCTATTTTTCTAATGCATGGAAATGATGTATTATGTAGGCAACTTTCTATGGAAACGGGGAATCTCACTTCTCAACCAATAGTTGGTGTGAAGCCCGCCAAAAAGCTCACCCCGAAGAGGAGAAAAGGAGTGTAGCACGCCATTTTGTGATCTCCTACTGTGTGCTGAATCTTTATGAAATTGATGTCACTTCTTCACGAAGTCAATGCGTTTGGATTGAGTTCCCACAGCTAGTGTCTCTTACGATCGTGTCGTGTGTGTAGTGAGATGAGGACTCACTTTATGTTTTTGGATGCAACTTGTGAGTCAAGAACTCACCTTATGCTTGCAATAAAAAATTATACCTATTCATTCTGTATTTATTTTTTTGGAAACAAGGCAACAGCTTCGCCTTTTATTGTTGTCAAGTCTATGGGCACATTTGCATCTTATTGAGCTGAATATGCGAATCATATATATATATATATATATATATATATATATATATATATATATATATAATAAAGAGAGGTCATGTCAAAAGATTTGGTGAAAATGCTGTCGAGATTTTAACTATATCCATATGAACAAAGAGATACATCAGTACATGTTACAGCCAGCCAAGCTAAATTTTGGTTACATCCATACGAAGAAGCATCAGCAGCTATATGACCCAATATATGCACAGGTCAGGAATCTACTTTGTCAAAGCTGGCACTAGCACATGGCTAAAGTCTGCACTTTGCTTCAGCAGGCTTCAGCGAGCAGCTACAGCAGGCTTCAGCGAGCAGCTACAGCAAGCTTCAGCGAGCAGCTACAGGCCTACAGCAGCGCACACTACAGCTGAATGATCATTCATTCTCCATGAAAGAGACCCTCTGTAAAATCATTCTGGACGGAGACGCGACCAGCGCCTAGACTGACACTCGCTGGACGGGCACTCGGAAGGGGCACCTCGTGTGGCGGACAGCGGCACCCTTCTTCTTCGGCACGGCTAGTGAGTGGCCAGAGTGTGGCGGACGGCGGCACCCTTCTTTTCCGGCAGAGTGGCCGGAGCGCGGCGGACGGCGGCACCTCCTCCATAGCAACGGATGGCGCGCGGGGGAGAAGGCGTGCCGAGGTGACGACGCTGTTCCTCTGCCTCGTTAGTCTGTACGTCTCCGTCTATTCTGGATTGGATTGAAGATCCCTAGGTGAAAACAACAGGAGGACAAAATCGTCCAAAAGATTATAATGTGTGGGTCTGGACGTGGAAAGGGAGAAAAAAACTCTGTTTGTGGTATTTTATCCAGTTATCATCAAAGGTGTGTTAATCAGTCTAATAAAAAGAAAGATGTGGTACTAGAGCAAAGTATCAGGAAAAGTGTGGTATTTTGTCAAATTGCTCCTTAAATAGTCCACATAGCGCACGTCCGTAGCACCCAAATTTTACCCTAGCCGCCTCTCCTCTACATCCCAACCTAGCTTTTCACGCGGCGCCTTCCAGCGAGATGGATCTGACACAGGTGCTGCCGGAGGAATTGCTGGCCGATGTGCTCCGCCTCGTCGCGCCGTGCGGCCTCGCTGCGTGCCGCTGCGCCTGCAAGGCCCTGCTCGGCATCATCGACGCACACCGCCTGCTGCGCGCTGATCTCCTCCCGCTCTCCGTCGGCGGCATCTTCATCAACTTCCACAGCGAATATGTGTCAGAGTTCTTCGCCCATCCGTCAACGGGCCCCGCCATCTCCGGCAGCCTCGACTACCTGCCCCCCACCGATGGGTACTCCGGCCAGTATCCCGGTACAATTGAGGATCACTGCAATGGCCTTCTCTTACTCGAAGATTATGTGGTTAACCCGGCAACAAAACAGTGTGATTCTTTGCCGCCCCGCCCGTCCATGTCACAGTCCAAGGAGATGGCCGTGAACTTCAGATACCAAGAGCACCTCGTCTTTGATCCCATGGTATCACCCCACTATCAGGTGTTTATGATCCCAAATCCTATGCGCAAGCCCGAAGAATTTGGCTACGACATAACATGCGATGAATTAGACCCTGTTATGGAGAAATCTGAATGGCCGCCATGTGTGTGCGCTTTGCACGTTTTCTCCTCGAGGTCGGGCCGTTGGGAGGAGAGGTCTTTTATTCGAGATGGGAAGGCTGCAGGCACCATCGCTGATATGCGGCGGCATCAGGACTCGGACTTTGACAAGCACTATGCTGTCTACTGCCGCGGTGCACTTTACGTGCACTGCAAAACTGATTTCATAATGAGGTACCTAATCAGTTATACAGCATCCTTTTTATCAGTTCACCAATGATTAAAATATATATCACTTATATATCATATTAACAATTTGTTGTGCAGGATCTCTTTGTCAAATGACAAGTACCAAGTAATTAAACCACCGGTACATGGTGAACTGGGTGAGTGCCGAAAGCTCCATCTTGGACGATCACAAAAAGGGGTCTACCTTGCATCTATTTGTGAAGGGTCTCGTCTTCTGGTTTGGGTCCTTGACGAATCGTCTGGCCATACACATTGGGTGTTGAAGCATAACAGTTGCCTTCCGCCCGTACTGGATCGTCCTGTTCTTGGCCCATGGGTCTTACAAGATATTAACTTCAATGAGTATCTCAAAGAGAGAAAGGAGCACATTGAAGATGGCGAAGATACGGAACACATGAAATACCTAAAAGAAAAGAAATTAGAGTTGAAGTTCGGTAAGGAAGTGCTAGTGGAAGAAAAGTTTGAATGGGACTCTGATAATGACAACATACTTCATAAGGAAGATCTGGTTGATGCTCATGGCTATGGATACTTTGATATCCTTGGATTCCATCCATATAAAGAGATTGTCTTTCTGCATGTATCAATGCGCAGAGGATTGGCCTATCATTTGAAAGATTCAAAGGTTCAGGACCTTGGCTATTTATACCCAACAACTTGTCATTTAGCATTGCCGAACGAGTGTTTCATAACTGAGTCATTTCCATACACGCCCTGTTGGACAGGGCACCAGTAAGCAATTAACAAGAATGTAGAAGAGCATCTTAGAGACTGGTATGCTGGTTGGAAGTTGGAACCCAATGAAACATCACAATAAATGGCCTACTCGTGTTTAAGGCCTTGTTTATTTTTATTTCGCACTGGTTTTATACGTATCCAATGAAGTGTCCATATTTTCCATATCAGTTCTAATTGTAAGATCTTGTGATGTAACCGTGTATCATTAGGAAAATGGAAAAAATATATATCAAGTAGCTATTTGCATGTTCCATCGCCGTGTTACGTCCTTCATTGCTTTGTTCAACAACGCCAATGTGTTTCTTCTTATGTATCATCTGCATCAGAAACCCATATTAACCAATATTTCACTCAGCGGCATCATTTTTCCCTATTAGTATTGTTCTTGTTGTTTTCCCAGTCCAGTTGATGGTTGGTTTCATCCTTGTCTGTACTGTGAATTCTTGTCTTGTTTATATTGTGGTACTCTTGTATACCTAAGCTACTCCCAGGAAAACGCTTACGGTTTGCAGTGGAAATTATAACATCCACTCTTATGCTGGTTATAACAGAATAAATGGCCTACTCATGTTTATGGCCTTGTTTAATCTTACTAACATTGAATTATATATACGTATCCATTTGAATCAAGTTACCATGTTTTCCATTGCGGTTCTAAAAACATGATACCTCACAGTGTCACTAGAAAAAGCATATATATAGAGCCATTTACTTGTTCTGTTACATTACGTCATTCTATTATTTGTTTAATAAACTACCAAACTACACACACGTATGTTATCTTCTGTTTCATCTACTCCCTCTATCCATATATATAGGGCCTAATGCATTTCGCAAATCTAACTTTGACCATATGTTAGAGCAATAATATATGACATGCAAGTTACACAAAGCATACCTTCAAATTTGTACGTGAAATGAGCTTTCTATGATATAATTTTCACATTATGAGTACATCTCATATACTATTAACCTCATCAATAGCCAAAGGCAGTCTCGAAAAACGCATTGGGCCCTATTAACCTCATCAGTTTTGTAGTTGATTTCATCCTGATTTTTCCTTACTTTGGGTTCCTGCTATGCAGATATTGTGTTACTTCTTTTGTGTTTAACCCTCTAGAGAAACATGCTCCGATGGGGGCGGGGAGGTCTAAGAAACAAAAAAATTCCGATTCTTTTCAGCTTTTCGAATATTGGCTTATTTTCTGTGATGTGTTGAATCTGCAATCCCACTGAGCTTCAACTTTGCGATGGTGAAAATCCTACCAGAGCAGGTAGCGAGGCCGAGTGGAACGGATGGGAACAGAATGTTAGGCCCCCGTGCCTCTTGGACCGTTGGAGGGTAAGCGGTGTCATCTTTGCAAATTACAGTTCCTAGGCGGAGGGCATTTTGATTACTGCCTATGAGAGAACTTTGGGAAACTAGTCAGGTGCAGCTTCCGAATTTGCACGTAGAAACTCTGTAGCTACCAAATAATGAAGCCTGTGCTCTATTCCTTTTGGCTTCAGCAGCCTCAAATCTTGCTCAGAAGCTCAAAAGAAGTGACCCACCATTGTGCTTGTGCTAGCTTCATTCCAACTAAGATCATGCTTCCAAATAATGGATGCATTTATGTTCTTTTTTGTGGTACAGCACATATTGTTTTGAACAAGGCAGAAATTAGAACATAATGGTTATTAGAACACCCTGCTGATGTGTTTAATTTTTTGGTCTGAACTATATCTACTAACTCGTACGTACTCACTCTTGGTATCAAAAATGTCTTACATTTTGAGGCAAAGAGAGTATTTTGTGCTTTTAAGCTTGAATACGTAATTACGTATACAACAGGTCTTTGTCAATGCAAATATTTTAAATTACTTGGCTGAGATATATTTTGACTATATATCAGATAAATTTACGTTTTTGAAATAGGTGCTCACTAATCTAATTAGTAAATCTATAGTTGAATCTTATTAGTAAATGACCTCAAGGAAGCTAGCGAGAACTCAGTGGCAGCAGCCGTCTAACAAATAACAATAGAGTACTTGTGAGTGCAATATTACTGTCAATTTTGAGTTGACTACGACAATGAGTTGCATCTTTGTTTATCAAGACTCCTTAAGGATAGAATTAGAAATGTAATTGCACACTTTGAGCATGTCAAAACTTAACCCACGAGTACTGAAACTTCTGGGATGGATGGAACTGTCAGTGAATTGTTCATATTGCTGATGATTATCTTTCACTATATCCGTGCGAACTGTAATGACGGAACACTATAATGTCCAGGTAAAAAATTTATTCCTTTGTTTCTAAAAATTACAAACCCTATCTCAAACAACAATCGCCGTGCCGGTCACACACGGGCCGGTTGGCCACAGCTTGAATCTGGAAATTAATATCTAGCGCACCTGGCTTTGCCTATTCCCGTTTTGCGTTTTATAGCTTTTTGCATACAACCAAAATTTCATGGTGGAGTAATCTTTTTTTGGTAATCCAATGACCCAAAAATTGAACATTTTCCAGAGATCAAAATAGAGAAGTCTTTAAACACCCCTACAAGATTTTTTTTAGTATATTATTACCCCTCCAAGAAAACTTAGTAGTGAAGTAATCTTGTTTTTTAGCTGCATAGTGAAGTAATCTTAGCTGTGAGGGAAACTTGACCATGTCTTACCGACCTCACAAAGGCTGGGATCCAGTCTTAAATAGTCCACACAGCGCACGTTTGTAGCTCCCAAATTTTGCCCTCCGTCCCGCCTCTAGCCCTCTACTCCACAGTCCCCATCCAGTTTTCACGCGGTGCCTTCCAGCGAGATGGATCTGACACAGGTGCTGCCGGAGGAAGTGCTTGCTGAAGGCTCCGCCATGCCATGAGCCCTCGTCATGCCGTCTACTGCCGGGGCGCACTTTACATCCACTGCAATACTGATTTCGTAATGAGGTACTACCTAATTGCTCTTTGGACATCAGTCTTTTTTTGTATCAGTTGCTTATTGATTAATTTTCTTCCAAACCTATATGTTTTCTTAGCATGTTTAGCAATGATATGTTTTGCAGGATCTGCCTGTCAAGTGATAAGTACCAAGTAATTAAACCACCCAGGGATTGTTACCAAAAGCTTCATCTTGGACGGTCAGAAAAAGGGGTGTACCTTGCAACTATTATTTCTCAAACGTCTCGTCTTATGGTTTGGGTGCTTGAGGAATCACACTACGGGACTAAGCTTAGACGCCGACGGCCGGCGGCTACGCCGACGGCCGGCGGCTACGCCGACGGCCAAATGTTGGGGTCGTCGGCATAGATGGCCCACCTCGTCAGCCCTAGCAGCGGGTCGTTGGCGTAGGCCGCTTTAGGCCGAGGGCTGCCGTCGGCGTATAAAGGCCGTCGACGTAGGTTCATTCTAGGTCGAGGGCCGCCGTCGGCGTATCCCCAGCCATCGGCGTAAAACTGCCAGGTGGGCCCCGGTGACGGTCGGGCGGTAACGCCGTCAGCTCAGTAGAGGCTACGCCGGCGGCCCCGACCTTTGACCGTTGGCGTAGACCCTGTTTTTATTTTTTGTTTTCATTTTTATTTTCTTTTGTTTAACCGTTTAATCTTATATTACTAATACATAAAATAATATAGGAAATGGGATTATAATATATATCATCTCATTTCAACCCTCGATATACGTTGGCCTCTTTATTCTTTTTATGTCTACTAATTAATACATAAAATAACATATTAATAAATTATACTATTTATGCTACTAAATTAAAATATATTATGCTACTATTACTATATTAATATGTATGCTCCACAGTTGAACCTCGTGGGTAAACCGCCGCCCCCTCCCCGGCCCCCTCGCGCCCGCACTAGGCCGGGTTTCGGTGAAGAAAGACCGCCGGAGCGCCGTAGTATCGCATGAACTTGCATGTGATTGTAGGGTATGTATCGAAGTGTGGTGTAAGATTCATAGATGCAATGTCTAGCTCCTTGGTGTCACCATCTTCACATTCATGCGATAACACTATGCAAAGTCATGGACATGTAGGTGGAATACACCCATTTGCGGGTATACCGGGGCTACGATGTGTTACAAGGTCCCAACCTTGTTTTCCATGTAGTTGTTGGGGAACGTCGCATGGAAAACAAAAAATTTCCTACGCACACGCAGATCTATCCATGGTGATGAGCATCTACGAGAGGGAGAGTGGATCTACATACCCTTGTAGATCGCTAAGCGGGAAGCGTTAAGAAACGCGGTTGGTGTAGTCCAACATCTTAACGATCCAAATCGCCGAGCGTCCCGCGATCTCATCACGATCCGTCCCGCGATCCAATCACGATCTGTCCCGTGAACTCATCACGATTCGTCCTGCGATCTCATCACGATCCGTCTCACGATCTGTCCCGCGAACTCATCACGATCCGTTCCGCGATCTCATCACGAACCGTCTCGTGATCTTGATCACGGTCCTTCCGATCTAGCGTCGAACGGACGACACCTCTGCGTTCAGCACACGTATAGCTTGATGATGATCTCCGCCTTCTCGATCCAGCAAGAGGGAGCGGAGAGGTACAAGAGTTCTCCGGCAGCGTAACGGCGCTCCGGCGATGGTGGTGGAGCAATTCCGGCACGGCTTCGCCAAAGCACTACAGAAATCCGATCTAGAGGAGCACCGGTGGAACGGGTAGCACGTGGTCGTAAAATCAAGTGCAAAACACCCAATACCTCCAGTATATATAAGAGGGAGGGAGGAGGAGGGCTGGCGCACAAGGCAGTCCTGCCTTGCCTCTTGCGCAAGGAGGATTGGAGGAATCATCCTCCAATCCTAGTAGGACTAGGATTGCTCCTTTCCTACTTGGAGTATATTTCCACCTTTTGCGTTTTTTTCTTTCTTTCTCAAGTCCAACCGCATGGGCCTCTTAGAGGACTTCCACCAGCCCACTAAGGGCTAGTTTCCACCCTCCCACAGCCCATGTAGCCTCTTGGGTCGAAATACCTCTCCTGATGGTCCCCCGGTACACTACCGGCACTCCCGGTACACTATCGATGAGCCCGAAACTTTTCGGGCGACCAAAATAGGACTTACTATATAAGAATCTTTACCTCCGGACCATTCCGGAGCTCCTCGTGATGTCCGGGATCTCATCCGGGACTCCGAACAACCTTCGGTCACCACCATACATAACTCTATACTACCGAAACGTCACCAAACCTTAAGCGTGCAGACCCTGCGGGTTCGAGAACTATGTAGACATGACTGAGACACCTCTACGGCCAATAACTAATAGCGGGCCCTGGACGACCATATTGGTTCCTACATATTCTACGAAGATCTTTATCGGTCGAACCTCTGTGTCAAGGATTCAGTTAATCCCGTATGATGTTCCCTTTGTTCTTCGGTCTGTTACTTGCCCGAGATTCGATCGTCGGTATCTCCATACCTAGTTCAATCTCGTTAACGGCAAGTCTCTTTACTCATTCCGTAATACAAGATCTCGTGGCTAACACTTAGTCACATTGCTTGCAAGGCTTTTGTTGTGATGTTGTATTACCGAGTGGGCCCTGAGATACCTCTCCGTCACACGGAGTAACAAATCCCAGTCTTGATCCATGCCAACTCAACAGACACCCTCGGAGATACCTGTAGAGCACCTTTATAATCACCCAGTTACGTTGCGACGTTTGATACACACAAGGCACTCCTCCGATGTCTGTGAGTTGCATTATCTCATGGTCATAGGAACACATACTTGACATGCAGAAAACAGTAGCAATAAACTGACACGATCATATGCTACGTTTGTCCATCACATCATTCTCCTAATGATGTGATCTCGTTATCAAATGACATCTCATGTCCATGGCTAGGAAACCTTAACCATCTTTTGATCAACGAGCTAGTCTATTAGAGGCATACTAAGGACATGGTTTTGTCTATGTATCCACACATGCATGTAAGTCTCCGATCAATACAATTATAGCATGGATAATAAACGATTATCATGAACAAGGAAATATGATAATAACTAATTTATTATTGCCTCTAGGGCATATTTCCAATAGTGTCCCACTTGCACTAGAGTCAATAATCTAGTTCACATCACCATGTGATTCGCATTCTTATGAATCTAACACCCAATGAGTTCTGGGGCTCGATCATGATTTGCATGTGAGAGAGGTATTATAGTCAACGGGTCTGCGACATTCAGATCCGTGTGTACTTTGCAAATCTCTATGTCAAACTGTAAACACTGCTACCACACTCCACTTGGTACTATTCCAAATGGCTGCTCCAATATGCATATCCAGATTGCTACCGCGAGTCATCCGGATTGGTGTTAAAGCTTGCATCGACGTAACTCTTTACGACGAACTCTTTATCACCTCCATAATCGAGAAACATCTCCTTAGTCTTTTAGTTACTAAAGATAATCTTGACTGTTGTCCAGTGATCCACTTTTGGATCACTCTTGTACCCCTTGACGGACTCATGGCAAGGAACACACAGGTGTGGTAAACAACATGGCATACTATACAGAGCCTATGGCTAAGGCGTAGGGGACAACGTTCGTCCTTTCTCTTTCTTCTACCGTGGTCGAGCTTTGAGTCTCACTCAACTTCACACCTTACAAATCAGGCGAGAACTATTTCTCTGACTAATCCATTTTGAACTCTTTCAAAATCTTGTCAAGGTATGTACTCATTGAAAGTCTCATCAAGCATATTGATCTATCTCTATAGATCTCGATGCTCAACAATTAGGTAGCTTTATCCAGGTCTTACTTTGAAAATCACTTCCAAACAACCGTTTATGCTTTCCAGAAATTCTACATTATTTCCGATCAACAATATGTCATCCACATATACTTATCAGAAATTCTATAGTGCTCCCACTCACTTTATTGTAAACACAAGTTTCTCGTAAACTTTGTATAAACTTACAAAACTTTGATCACCTCATCAAAGTGTATATTCCAACTCCGAGATGCTTGCTTTAGTTTATAGAAGGATCACTAAAGCTTGCACACCTTTTAGCATCCTTAGGACTGACAAAACCTCCTGGTTGTATCACATACAACCTTTCCTCAAGTAAACCGTTAAGGAAACGATGTTTTGACATCCATCTGCTAGATTTCATAATTGAAAAATGCGGCAACTGCTAACATAATTCCAACAGACTTTAGCTCCGCTACTAGTGAGAAAGTCTTATCGTAGTCAACTCCTTGAACTTGTCACAAACATCTTTGCAACAAGTCGAGCTTTACAAATGGTGACATTTACCATCAACATCTGTCTTCATTTTAAAGATCCATTTGTACTCAACGACCTGCCGTCCAACGAGCAAGTCTATCAAAGTCTATACTTGGTTTTCATACATGGATCTTATCTCGGATTTCATGGCCTCCAACCATTTGTCGGAATCCGGGCCCATCATCGCTTCTCCATAGCTCGTAGGTTCATTGTTGTCCAACAACATGACCTCCAAGACAGGGTTGTCGTACCGCTCAGGAGGAGTACACATCCTTGTCGACCTACGAAGTTCGATAGTAACTTGATCCTGAAGCTTCATGATCATCATCATTAATTTCCTCTTCAACTAACGTAGGCTTCACAGAAACATCTTCCCGCGCTGCGCTACTCTCAGGTTGAACAAAGGTTTAACAACCTCATCAAGTTCTATCTTCCTCCCACTCATTTCTCTCGAGAGAAACTTTTCCTCGAGAAAGGATCCGTTTTAGCAACAAAGACTTTGCACTTGGATCTGACATAGAAGGTTCACCCAACTGTTCTTTAGGGTATTCTATGAAGATGCATTTGTCCGCTTTGGGTTCGACCTCATTAGGTGAAAACATTTTCCACACAAGCGTCGCAGCCCCAAACATTAAGAAATGACAGCTTAGGTTTCTATCAAACCATAATTCACACGGTGTCATCTCAACGGATTTAGATGGTGCCCTATTTAAAGTGAATGTAGTTGTCTCTAATGCATAACCCCCAAATTATAGTAGCAAAACGATAAGAGACATCATAGCACACACCATATCCAATAGAGTACGACTATAACGTTCGGACACACCATCACACTATGGTGTTCCAGGTGGCGTGAGTTGTGAAACAACTTTCACTTTGTCTAAAGTTGTATGCCAAACTCGTAACTCAGATATTCACCTCCACGATCACATCGCAGACATTTTTATCTTCTTGTCACGATGATCTTTAAACTTCACTCTGAATTTGCTTGAACCTTTCAAACGATTCAGACTTGTGTTTCATTAAGTAAATATCCACTATATCTACTCAAATCATCAGTGAAGGTAAGAAAATAACGATATCCACCGCACGCTACAAAACTCATTGGATTGCATACATCAATATGTATCATTTCCAATAAACCACTTGCCCGCTCCATTAATCCGGAAAACGTGGTCCTTAGTCATCTTGTCCAAGAGGCATGGTTCGCATGTCTCAACCGATTCGAAATCGAATGAGTCTAAAGATCCATCTGCATGGAGTTTCTTCATGCGCTTTATACCAATGTGACATTTAGCGGCAGTGCCACAAGTATGTGGTACTATCATTATTAACTTTGTATCTTTTGGCATCAATGTCATGAACATGTGTATTACCACGATCAAGATTTCAACAAACCATTCTCACTTGGTGCATGACCATTGAAGGTATTATTCATGTAAACAGAATAATCCATTATTCTCTAGCTTAAATGAATAACCGTGTTGCAATAAACACGATCTAATCATGTTCATGCTTAACGCAAACACCAACAACATTTAGGTTTGTCACTAATCCCGAAAGTAGAGAGAGCGTGCGATGTTGATCACATCAACCTTGGAAACATTTCCAACACACATCGTCACCTCACACTTAGCTAGTCTCCGTTTATTCCGTAGCTTTTACTTCGAGTTACTAACATTTAGCAACCGAACCGGTATCCAATACCCAGGTGCTACTAGGAGTACTAGCAAGGCACACATCAATAACACGTATATCAAATATACTTCTGTCGACGTTGCCAGCCTTCTTATCCACCAAGTATCTAGGGTTGTTCCACTTCAGCGACCGCTCACCTCATAATAGAAGCACTTAGTCTCGGGTTTGGGTTCAACTTTGGGTTGCTTCACTGGAGCAGCAACTGTCTTGCCATCCATGAACTTTCCCTCCTTGCCCTTGCCCTTCTCAAAACTAGTGGTTTTACTAACCATCAACACTTGATGCTCCTTCTTCATTTCTACCTTCGCGGTGTCAAACATCGCGAACAGCTTAGGGATCATTATTTCTATCCCTGGCATTTTATAGTTCATCACCAAGTTCTAGTAGCTTAGTGGCAGTGACTTGGAGAACTATATCAATCACTATTTTATCTGGAAGATCAACTCCCCCTTGATTCAAGCAATTGTAGCACCCAGACAAAATGAGCACATGCTCAACGATTGAGCTATTCTCTTTCATCTTGCAGGCAAAGAATCTTGTTGGAGATCTCATATCTCGCAACATGGGCACGAGCCTAAGATCCTAATTTCAGCTCTTAGAAACATCTCATATGCTCCGTGACGTTCAAAACGTTTTGGAGCCTCAATTCTAAGTCGTAATGCATGACGCACTAAACTATCAAGTAGTCATCAGAACGTGCCTGTCAGATGTTCACAACATCTACAGACGACGCTAGAGGGGTTGGCGCACCGAGCGGTGCATTAAGGACATAAGCCTTCTGTGCAGCAATGAGGACAATCCTCAGATCACGGACCCAGTACGCAATATTGCTACCATCATCTTTCAACTCTATTTCTCTAGGAACATATAAAAATTCAAGGGAGCTACAGCGCGAGCAAGTAATCTACAACATAATTTGCAAAGACACTATTGACTATGTTCATGATAATGAGTTCAATTAATCATATTACTGAAGAACTCCCACTCAAATTGACATCCCTCCGGTCATTCGAGTGATACATGATCCAAATTCACCAACTCAAGTCCGATCATCACGTGAGTTGAGGTGGCTACAATGGTGAACATCATCATGTTGATCATATCTACTATATGACTCATGTTCGACCTTTCAGTCTCTTGTGTTCCGAGGCCATGTCTATACATGCTAGGCTCATCAAGTTTAACCCGAGTGTTCTGCATGTGCAACACTGGCTTGCACCCATTGAATGTGAACGTAGAGTCTATCATACCCGATCATCACGTGGTGTCTCAACACGACGAACTTTCGCAACCGTGCACACTCAGGGAGAACACAATTTATCTTGAAATTAAGTAAGGGATCACCTTATAATGCTACCGTCATCCTAAGCAAAACAAGGTGCATAAAAGGATTAACATCACATGCAAATCATAAGTGACATGATATGGCCATGAACTTGTGCTTTTGATCTCCATCTAGAAAGCACCGGCATGATCTCCATCGTCACCGGCACGACACCATGATCTCCATCATCTTGATCTCCATCAACGTGTCGCCATCAGGGTTGTCACACCCAACATGCTTCTACTACTATTGCTACCGTTTAGCGATAAAGTAAAGCATTACATAGCGCTTAATGATTGACACGCAGGTCATACAATAATTAAAGACAACCCTATGGCTCCTGCCGGTTGCCGTACTCAACGACATGCAAGTCGTGATAATCTATACATCACATGATCATATCATACATCACATATATCACATCATGTAATTGGCCATATCACATCACAACATACCCTGCAAAAACAAGTTAGACGTCCTCTAATTGTTGTTGCATGTTTTACGTGGCTGCTATGGGTATCTAGCAAGAACAATTATCATCTATGCAAAAACCACAACGGTGATACACTAGTTTCTTTTCAACCTTCTCAAGGACCGCCTTTGTCGAATCTGATCCAACTAAAGTGAGAGAAACTGTCACCCACAAGCCATCTATGCAACAAGTTGCGGTTGAGGGAACCGGTCTCTCGTAAGCGTACGAGTAATGTTGGTCCGGGCCGCTTCATCTCACAATACCGCTGAACCAAAATCCGACCAAGAGAGGAAGAAATCTAAGCATCAACGCTCACAAACCTATTGTGTTCTACTCAAGATCTCATCTACACATAGACCTAGCTCATGATGCCACTGTTGGGGAACGTCGCATGGGAAACAAAAAATTTCCTATGCACACGCAGATCTATCCATGGTGATGAGCATCTACGAGAGGGAGAGTGGATCTACATACCCTTGTAGATCTCTAAGAGGGAAGCGTTAAGAAATGCGGTTGGTGTAGTCGAGCATCTTCCCGATCCAAATCGCCGAGCGTCCCGCGATCTCATCACGATCCGTCCCACGATCCAATCACGATCCGTCCCGTGAACTCATCACGATCCGTCCCGTGATCTCATCACGATCCGTCTCACGATCTTGATCACGATCTGTCCCGCAAAATCATCATGATCCGTTCCGCGATCTCATCACGAACCGTCTCGTGATCTTGATCACGGTCCTGCCGATCTAGCGCCTAACGGACGGCACCTCCGCGTTCAGCACACGTACAGCTTGATGACGATCTCCGCCTTCTCGATCTAGCAAGAGGGAAGCGGACAGGTAGAAAAGTTCTCCGGCAGCGTGACGGCGCTCCGGTGATGGTGGTGGAGCAATTCCGGCAGGGCTTCGCCTAAGCACTGCAGAAATCCGATCTAGAGGAGCACCAGTGGAACGGGTAGCACGTGGCCGCAAGATCAAGTGCAAAACACCCAATACCTCCAGTATATATAAGAGGGAGGGAGGAGGAGGGCTGGCGCACATGGCAGCCCTGCCTTGCCTTTGCGCAAGGAGGATTGGGGGAATCATTCTCCAATTATAGTAGGACTAGGATTGCTCCTTTCCTACTTGGAGTCTATTTCCACCTTTTGGTTTTTTTTTCTTTCTTTCTCAAGTCCAGCCACATGGGCCTCTTAGAGGACTTCCACCAGCCCACTAAGGGATGGTTTCCACCCTCCCACAGCCCATGTAGCCTCTTGGGTCGAAATACCTCTCCCGATGGTCCCCCGGTACACTCCCGGCACCCGGTACACTACCGATGAGCCCGAAACTTTTCCGGCGACCAAAATAGGACTTCCTATATATGAATCTTTACCTGTGGACCATTCCGGAGCTCCTCATAATGTCCGGGATCTCATCCGGGACTCCGAATAACCTTCGGTCACTACCATACATAACTCTATACTACCGAAACGTCACCAAACCTTAAGCGTGCATACCCTGCGGGTTCGAGAACTATGTAGACATGACCGACACACCTCTACAGCCAATAACCAATAGCGGGCCCTGGACGACCATATTGGTTCCTACATATTCTACGAAGATCTTTATCGGTCGAACCTCTATGTCAAGGATTCAGTTAATTCCGTATGAAGTTCCCTTTGTTCTTCGGTATGTTACTTGCCCGAGATTCGATCGTCGGTATCTCCATACCTAGTTCAATCTCGTTACCGGCAAGTGTCTTTACTCGTTCTGTAATACAAGATCCCGTGCCTAACACTTAGTCACATTGCTTGCAAGGCTTTTGTTGTGATGTTGCATTACCGAGTGGGCCCTTAGATACCTCTCCGTCACACGGAGTAACAAATCCCAGTCTTGATCCTTGCCAACTCAACAGACACCCTCGGAGATACCTATAGAGCACCTTTATAGTCAACCATTTACGTTGCGATGTTTGATACACACAAGGCACTCCTCCGATGTCCGTGAGTTGCATGATCTCATGGTCATAGGAACACATACTTGACATGCAGAAAACAGTAGCAATAAACTAACACGATCTATAATCCTGGATCTATATGTCGAAACTTTCGGTACGGCTCAACCGGTGTGAATAATGTGGTGAAATGTGGCCAACCTTGGTTCTCGATGTACAAATGTGCTAAACAAACATAGATAGAGAAAAAAGTCCATTAGTCAACCATCGTACGGAGAAATTTATAGGGGTAGATCTGCGGGTTTCCCCGATCTAGGGTTTGGGAGGTGAATGACCGCCGGAGCGTCGGAATCACTCGAAAACCTGCATGTGGACCTAGGGTATGTGTAGAAGTGTGATGTAGTGTTGGTAGATGACATATCCAGGTCATGTGTCTGATCTTGTTCACATACATGGGCCAACTCTTAGTAAACTCTAGATCTGTATGTCAAAACTTTTGGTATGAGTCAACTGGTGTGAATAATTTGGTGAAATGTGTCCAACCTTGGTTCTCCATGTACATATGTGCTAAACAAACATAGATAGAGAAAAAAAGTCCATTGGAAAACCAACGTACGGAGAAATTTATAGGGGTAGACCTGCGGGTCCCCCCGATCTAGGGTTTTGGAGGTGAATGACCGCCGGAGCGTCGAAATCAATTGAAAACCTACATGTGGACCGAGGGTATGTGTAGAAGTGTGATGTAATGTTAGTAGATGGCATATCCAGGTCATGTCTCTGACGTTGTACACAGACATGGGCTAACACTTAGTAAAATCGTGGATCTGTATGTCAAAACTTTCGGTACGGGTCAACCAGTGTGAATAATTTGGTGAAATGTGTCCAACCATGGTTCTACATGTACATATGTGCTAAACAAACATAGATAGAGAAAAAAGTCCATTGGTCAACCATCGTACGGAGAAATTTATAGGCGTAGATCTACGGGTCCCTCGATCTAGGGTTTCGGAGGTGAATGACCGCCGGAGCGTCGGAATCACTCGAAAACCTGCATGTGGACCTAGGGTATGTGTAGAATTGTGATTTAATGTTGGTAGATGGCATATCCAGGTCATGTGTCTGACGTTGTTCACAGACATGGGCTAACACTTAGTAAAATCCTGGATCTGTATGTCGAAACTCGCGGGACGGGCCAACCGGTGTGAATAATTTGATGAAATGTGTCCAACCTTGGTTCTCCATGTACATATGTTCTAAACAAACATAAATAGAGAAAAAAAGTCCATTGGTCAACCCTCGTACGGAGAATTTATAGGGGTAGATTTGCGGGTCCCCCCGGTCTAGGGTTTCAGAGGTGAATGACCGCCGGAGCGTCGGAATCACTCGGAAACCTGCATGTGGACCTAGGGTATGTGTAGAATTGTGATTTAATGTTGGTAGATGGCATATCCAGGTCATGTGTCTGACGTTGTTCACAGACATGGGCTAACACTTAGTAAAATCCTGGATCTGTATGTCAAAACTTTTGTTATGGGTCAACTGGTGTGAATAATTTGGTGAAATGTGTCCAACCTTGGTTCACCATGTACATATGTGCTAAACAAACATAGATAGAGAAAAAAAGTCCATTGGTCAACCATCGTACGGAGAAATTTATAGGGGTAGATCTGCATGCGGGTCCCCTCGATCTAGGGTTTTGGAGGTGAATGACCGCCGGAGCGTGGGAATCACTCGAAAACCTGCATGTGGACCTAGGGTATGTGTAGAAGTGTGATGTAATGTTGGTAGATGGCATATCTAGGTCATATGTCTGACGTTGTTCACAGACATGGGCTAACACTTAGTAAAATCCTGGATCTATATGACAAAACTTTTGGTATGGGTCAACTGGTGTGAATAATTTGGTGAAATGTGTCCAACCTTGGTTAACCATGTACATATGTGCTAAACAAACATAGATAGAGAAAAAATTCCATTGGAAGACCAACGTACGGAGAAATTTATAGGGGTAGATCTGCGGGTCCCCCCGATCTAGGGTTTCGGAGGTGAATGACCGCCGGAGCGTCGGAATCACTTGAAAACCTGCATGTGGACCTAGGGTATGTGTAGAAGTGTGATGTAAGGTTAGTAGATGGCATATCCAGGTCATGTGTGTGACGTTGTTCACAGACATGGGTTATACAGGATTAACTGAATCCTTGACATAGAGGTTCGACCGATAAAGATCTTCGTAGAATATGTAGGAACCAATGTGGACGTCCAGGTCCCGCCATTGGTTATTGACCGTAGAGGTGTCTCGGTCATGTCTACATAGTTCTCGAACCCGCAGGGTCTGCACACTTAAGGTTTGGTGACGTTTCGGTAGTGTAGAGTTATGTATGGTGGTGACCGAAGGTTGTTCGGAGTCCCGGATGAGATCCAGGATGTCACGAGGAGCTTCGGAATGGTCCGGAGGTAAAGATTCATATATAGGAAGTCCCAGTTTGGTCGCCGGAAAAGTTTCGGGCTCATCGGTAGTGTACCGGGGGACCTCCGGGAGGGGTATTTCGACCCCAAGAGGTCCATGGGCTGTGGGAGAATAATAACAAGCCCTTATTGGGCTGGAAAAACAGCCACACCAAGGCCCATGGCGCAGGAGGCAAAAGTCCTAAAGGAAATGGTGGAAAAAAAAGGCTAAAAAGGAAGAGTCCTACTCCTACTAGGAGTGGAGGAGGAGTAGGACTCCTCCCCCTCTAGTTTGGCCGACTCCTATTGGAGTTTTTCCTTGTGCCAGCCCTCCTCTCTCTCCCTCCTTTATATACTGGTGGATTGGGTGCTGTTTGGACACAGTTTACGGCCACGTGCTGCTCGTTTCACCGGTGCTCCTCTAGATCGGTTTTCTTCAGCGCTTAGGCGAAGCCCTGCCGGAATTGCTCCACCACCATCACCGGAGCGCCATCACGCTGCCGGTGAACTCTCTCTCATCTCCACCTCCTCTTGCTGGATCAAGATGGTGGAGATCGTCATCAAGCTGCACGTGTGCTGAACGCGGAGGTGTCGTCCGTTCGGCGCTAGATCGGAAGGACCGTGATCGAGATCGCGAGACGGTTCGTGATGTGATCACGGAACGGATCATGATGAGTTCGCGGGACAGGTCGTGATCAAGATCGTGAGATGGATCGTGATGAGTTCACGGGACGGATCATGATGTGTTCGCGGGACGGATCGTGATTGGATCACGGGACGAATCGTGATGAGATCGCGGGACGCTCGGCGATTTGGATCGCGAAGATGTTCGACTACACCAACCGCGTTTCTTAACGCTTCCCAATTAGCGATCTACAAGGGTACGTAGATCCACTCTCCCTCTCGTAGATGCTCATCACCATGGATAGGTTTGTGTGTGCGTAGGAAAATTTTTGTTTCCCATGCGACGTTCCCCAACAATGGCATCATGAGCTAGGTTGATGGTTCGATGAGATCTCGAGTAGAACACAAAAGGTTTGTGGGCGTTAATGCTTAGATTGCTTCCTCCCTTGGTCGTATTTTGGTTCAGCAGGATTGTGAGATGAAGCGGCCCGGACCAACATTACTCGTACGCTTACGAGAGACCGGTTGCCTCGGCGCAACTTGTTGCCTAGATGGCTTGCGGGTGACAGTTTCTCTCACTTCAGTTGGATCGGATTCGACAAAGGCGGTCCTTGAGAAGGTTGAAAAGCAAACTAGTGTATCACCGTTGTGGTTTATGCGTAGGTGAGAATTGTTCTTGCTAGATACCCGTAGCAGCCACGTAAAACATGCAACAACAATTAGAGGACGTCTAACTTGTTTTTGCAGGGTATGTTGTGATATGATATGGCCAATTACATGATGTGATATATGTGATGTATGAGATGATCATGTGATGTATAGATTATCACGACTTGCATGTCGATGAATACGTCAACCGGCAGGAGCCATAGGGTTGTCTTTAATTATTGTATGACCTGTGTGTCAATCATTAAGCGCTATGTAATGCTTTACTTTATCGCTAAACGGTAGCAATAGTAGTAGAAGCATACAGGGCATGACAACCCCGATGGCGACACGTTGATGGAGATCAAGATGATGGAGATCATGGTGTCGTGCCGGTGACGATGGAGATCATGCCGGTGCTTTCTAGATGGAGATCAAAAGCACAAGTTCATGGCCATATCATGTCACTTATGATTTGCATGTGATGTTAATCCTTTTTATGCACGTTGTTTTGCTTAGGACGACAGTAGCATTATAAGGTGATCCCTCACTTAATTTCCAGATAAATTGTGTTCTCCCCAAGTGTGCACCGTTACGAAAGTTCGTCGTGTTGAGACACCACGTGATGATCGGGTGTGATAGACTCTACGTTCACATACAACGGGTGCAAGCCAGTGTTGCACATGCAGAACACTCGGGTTAAACTTGACGAGCCTAGCATGTACAGACATGGCCTCGGAACACAAGAGACCGAAAGGTCGAACATGAGTCATATAGTAGATATGATCAACATGATGATGTTCACCATTGCAGCCACCTCAACTCACGTGATGATCGGACTTGAGTTGGTGAATTTGGATCATGTATCACTCGAATGATCAGAGGGATGTCAATTTGAGTGGGAGTTCTTAAGTAATATGATTAATTGAACTCATTATCATGAACATAGTCAAAGTGTCTTTGCAAATTATGTTGTAGATTACTAGCTTGCGCTGTAGCTCCCTTGTATTTTTATATGTTCCTAGAGAAATAGAATTGAAATATGTTGGTAGCAAAATTGCGGACTGGGTCCATGATCTGAGGATTGTCCTCATTGCTGCACAAAAGGCTTATGTCCTTAATGCACCGCTCGGTGCGCCACCCCATCTAGCGTCGTCTGTAGATGTTGTGAACATCTGACAGACACGTTTCGATGACTACTTGATAGTTTAGTGCGTCATGCATTATGGCTTAGAATTGAGGCTCCGAAACATTTTAAACGTCAAGGAACATATGAGATGTTCTAAGAGCTAAGATTGTGATCTCAGGCTCGTGCCCGAGTTGCGAGATATAGGATCTCCAACGAGATTCTTTGCCTGCAAGATGAAAGAGAATAGGTCAATCGTTGAGCATGTGCTCAGACTGTCTGGGTACTACAATCGCTTGAATCGAGTGGGAGTTGATCTTCCAGATAAGATAGTGATTGATGTAGTTCTCCAAGTCATTGTCACTGAGCTACTAGAACATTGTGATGAACTATAAAATGCCAGGGAAAGAAATGTTGATCCCCGAGCTGTTCGCGATGTTTGACACCGCGAAGGTAGAAATCAAGAAGGAGCGTCAAGTGTTGATGGTTAATCAAACCACTAGTTTCGAGAAGGGCATGAGCAAGGAGGGAAACTTCATGGATAGCAAGTTAGTTGCTGCTCCAGTGAAGCAACCCAAAGTTGAACTCAAACCCGAGACTAAGTGCTTCTGTTATGAGGTGAGCAGTCGCTGAAGCGAAACAACCCTAGATACTTGGTAGATAAGAAGGCTGGCAACATTGATAGAAGTATATTTGATATACGAGTTAGTAATGTGTACCTTGCTAGTACTCTTAGTAGCACCTGGGTATTGGATACCGGTTCGGTTGCTAAATGTTAGTAACTCGAAATAAAAGCTACGGAATAAACGGAGAACTAGCTAAGGGTGAGGTGACGATATGTGTTGGAAGTGTTTCCAAGGTTGATGTCATCAACATCGCACGCTCTCTCTACCTTCAGGATTAGTGACGAACCTAAATAAATGTTATTTGGTGTTTTGCGTTGAGCATGAACATGATTAGATCATGTTTATTGCAATACGGTTATTCATTTAAGTTAGAGAATAATGGTTATTCTGTTTACATGAATAACACCTTCAATGGTCATGCACCCAGTGAGCATGGTTTGTTGAAATCTTGATCGTAGTAGTACACATGTTCATAACATTGATGTCAAAAGATACAAAGTTAATAATGATAGTACCACATACTTGTGGCACTGCCGCTAAATGTCATGTTGGTATAAAGCGCATGTAGAAACTCCATGCTGATGGATATTTGGACTCATTCGATTTCGAATCGGTTGAGACATGCGAACCATGCCTCTTGGGCAAGATGACTAAAGAACCCCGTTGGATGGAGCGGGCAAGTGATTCATTGGAAATGATACATGTTGATGTATGCAATGTAGTGAGTCTTGTAGCGTGCAGTGGATATCGTTATTTTCTTACCTTCACTGATGATTTGAGTAGATATAGTGTATATTTACTTAATGAAACACAAGTCTGAATCGTTTGAAAGGTTCAAGCAAATTCAGAGTGAAGTTTAAAGATCAGCGTGACAAGAAGATAAAAATGACCGCGATATGATCGTGGAGGTGAATATCTGAGTTAAGAGTTTGGCATACAACTTAAGACAATGTGAAATTTGTTTCACAACTAACGCCACCTGGAACACCATGGTGTGATGGTGTGTCCGAACATCATAGTCATGCTCTATTGATATAGTGCATACTGTGATGTCTCTTATCGTTTTACTACTATAATTTTTGGGGTTATGCATTAGAGACAACTACATTCACTTTAAATAGGGCATCATCTAAATCCGTTGAGATGACGCTGTGTGAATTATGGTTTGATAGAAACCTAAGCTGTCATTTCTTAATATTTGGGGCTGCGACACTTGTGTGGAAAATGTTTTGACCTAATGAGGTCGAACCCAAGGCGGACAAATGCATCTTCATAGAATACCCTAAGATCAGTTGGGTGAACCTTCAATCTCAGATCCTAGTGCAAAGTGTTTGTTGCTTAAACGCATCCTTTCTCGAGGAAATGTTTCTCTCGAAAGAATTGAGTGGGAGGAAGATAGAACTTGATGAGGTTGTTAAACCTTTGTTCAACCAGAGAGTAGCGTAGCGCAGAAAGATGTTTTTGTGAAGCCTACGTTAGTTGAAGAGGAAGTTAATGATGATAATCATGAAGCTTCAGGATCAAGTTACTATCGAACTTCTTAGGTCGACAAGGATGTGTACTGCTCCTAAGTGGTACGACAACTCTGTCTTGGAGATCATGTTGTTGGACAACGATGAACCTACGAGCTATGGAGAAGCGATGATGGGCCCGGATTCCGACAAATGGTTAGAGGCCATGAAATCCGAGATAGGATCCATGTATGAAAACCAAGTATAGACTTTGGTAGGCTTGCTCGTTAGACGGCAGGTCGTTGAGTACAAATGTACCTTTAGAATGAAGACAGACACTGATGGTGAATGTCACCATTTGTAAAGCTCGACTTGTTGCAAAGTTGTTTGTGCCAAGTTCAAGGAGTTGACTGCGATGAGGCTTTCTCACTCGTAGCGATGCTAAAAGTCTGTTGGAATTATGTTAGCAGTTGCTGCATTTTCAATTATGAAATCTGGCAGATGGATGTCAAAAACATCGTTTCCTTAACGGTTTACTTAAGGAAAGGTTGTATGTGATACAACCAGAAGGTTTTGTCAGTCCTAAGGATGCTAAAAGATGAGCAAGCTTCAGTGATCCTTCTATGGACTGAAGCAAGCATCTCGGAGTTCGAATATACACTTTGATGAGGTGATCAAAGTTTTTGTAGTTTATACAAAGTTTACGAGAAACTTGTATTTGCAATAAAGTGAGTGGGAGCACTATAGAGTTTCTGATAAGTATATGTGGTTGACATATTGTTGGTCGGAAATAATGTAGAATTTCTGGAAGGCATAAAAGGTTATTTGTAAAGTGTTTTTAAAAGGAAGACCTGGATAAAGCTACCTAATTGTTTAGCATCAAAATCTATAGAGATAGATCAAGATGCTTGATGAGACTTTCAATGAGTGCATACCTTGACAAGATTTTGAAAGAGTTCAAAATGGATCAGCCAGAGAAATAGTTCTCGTCTGATTTGTAAGGTGTGAAGTTGAGTGAGACTCAAAGCTCGACAATGGCAGAAGAAAGAGAAAGGACGAATGTCGTCCCCTATGCCTTAGCCATAGGCTCTATATTATGCCATGCTATGTACCGCACCTGTGTGTGCCTTGCCATGAGTCTGTCAAGGGGTACAAGAGTGGTCCAGGAGTGGATCACTGGACAGCGGTCGGAATTATCCTTAGTAACCAGAGGACTAAGGAAATCTTTCTTGATTATGGAGGTGATAAAGAGTTTGTCGTAAAGAGTTACGTCGATGCAAGCTTTAACACCTATCCGGATGACTAGTAGTAGCAATCTGGATACGTATAGTGGAGCAGCCATTTGGAAATAGTACCAAGTGGAGTGTGGTAGCAGTGTTTACGGTTTGACTTAGAGATTTGCAAAGTACACACGGATCTGAATATCGCAGACCCGTTGACTATAAGACCTCTCTCACATGCAAAGCATGATCGAGCCCCAGAACTCATTGGGTGTTAGATTCATAACAATGCGAATCACATGGTGATGTGAACTAGATTATTGACTCTAGTGCAAGTGGGAGACTGTTGGAAATATGCCCTAGAGGCAATAATAAATTAGTTATTATCATATTTCCTTGTTCATGATAATCGTTTGTTATCCATGCTATAATTGTATTGATCGGAGACTTAAATGCATGTGTGGATACATAGACAAAACCATGTCCCTAGTATGCCTCTAATGGACTAGCTCATTGATCAAAGGATGGTTAAGGTTTCCTATCCATGGACATGAGATGTCATTTGATAACGGGATCACATCATTAGGAGAATGATGTGATGGATAAGACCCAAACTACAAACATAGCATATGATCGTGTCAGTTTATTGCTACTGTTTTCTGCATGTCAAGTATATGTTCCTATGACCATGAGATCATGCAACTCACGGATATCAGAGGAGTGCCTTGTGTGTATCAAACGTCACAACGTAACTGGGTGACTATAAAGGTGCTCTATAGGTATCTCCGATGGTTCGACCGATAGAGGTTCGACCGATAAAGATCTTCGTAGAATATGTAGGAACCAATGTGGACGTCCAGGTCCCGCCATTGGTTATTGACTGTAGAGGTGTCTCGGTCATGTCTACATAGTTCTCGAACCCGCAGGGTCTGCACACTTAAGGTTTGGTGACGTTTCGGTAGTGTAGAGTTATGTATGGTGGTGACCAAAGGTTTTTCGGAATCCCGTATGAGATCCTAGACGTCACGAGGAGCTCCGGAATGGTCCGGAGGTAAAGATTCATATATAGGAAGTCCCAGTTTGGTCGCCGGAAAAGTTTCGGGCTCATCGGTAGTGTACCGAGAGTGCCGGTAGTGTATCGGGGGACCTCCGGGAGGGGTATTTCGACCCCAAGAGGTCCATGGCCTGTGGAAGAATAATAACAAGCCCTTAGTGGGCTGTAAAAACAGCCACACCAAGGCCCATGGCGCAGGAGGCAAAAGTCCTAAAGGAAAAGGTGGAAAAAAGGCTAAAAAGGAAGAGTCCTACTCCTACTAGGAGTGGAGGAGGAGTAGGACTCCTCCCCCTCTAGTTTGGCCGACTCCTATTGGAGTTTTTCCTTGTTCCAGCCCTCCTCTCTCTCCCTCCTTTATATACTGGTGGATTGGGTGCTGTTTGGACACAGTTTACGGCCACGTGCTACCCGTTTCACCGGTGCTCCTCTAGATCGGTTTTCTGCAGCGCTTAGGGGAAGCCCTGCCGGAATTGCTCCACCACCATCACCGGAGCGCCGTCACGCTGCCGGTGAACTCTCTCTCCTCTCCACCTCCTCTTGCTAGATGAAGATGGTGGAGATCGTCATCAAGCTGCACGTGTGCTGAACGCGGAGGTGCCGTCCATTCGGCGCTAGATCGGAAGGACCGTGATCGAGATCACGAGACGGTTCGTGATGTGATCATGGAACGGATCGTGATGAGTTCACGGGACAGATCGTGATCAAGATCGTGAGAAGGATCGTGATGAGTTCGCGGGACGGATCATGATGTGTTCGCGGGACGGATCGTGATTGGATCACGGGACGGATCGTGATGAGATCGCGGGACGCTCGGCGATTTGGATCGCGAAGATGTTCGACTACACCAACCGCGTTTCTTAACGCTTCCCGCTTAGCGATCTACAAGGGTACGTAGATCCACTCTCCCTCTCGTAGATGCTCATCACCATGGATAGGTTTGCGTGTGCGTAGGAAAATTTTTGTTTCCCATGCGACGTTCCCCAACAGGTTCTCCATGTACATATGTGCTAAACAAACATAGATAAAGAAAAAAGTCCATTGTTCAACCCTCGTACGGAGAAATTTATAGGGGTAGATCTGCGGGTCCCCCCGATCTAGGGTTTCGGAGGTGAATGACCGCCGAAGCGTTGGAATCACTTGAAAACCTGCATGTGGACCTAGCGTATGTGTAGAAGTGTGATGTAATGTTAGTAGATGGCATATCTAGGTCATGTGTCTGACGTTGTTCACACACATGGGCAACACTTAGTAAAATCCTATATCTGTATGTCAAAACTTTCGGTACGGGTCAACCAGTGTGAATAATTTGGTGAAATGTGTCCAACTTTTTTTCTCCATGTACATATGTGCTAAAAAACATAGATAGAGAAAAAAGTCCATTGGTCAACCATCGTACGGAGAAATTTATAGGGGTAGATCTGCGGGTCCCTCGATCTAGGGTTTCGGAGGTGAATGACCGCCGGAGCGTCGAAATCACTCGAAAACCTGCATGTGGACCTAGGGTATGTGTAGAAGTGTGATGTAATGTTGGTAGATGGCATATCCAGGTCATGTGTCTCACGTTGTTCACAGACATGGGCTAACACTTAGTAAAATCCTGGATCTGTATGTCGAAACTCCCGGTACGGGTCAACCGGTGTGAATAATTAGGTGAAATGTGTCCAACCTTGGTTCTCCATGTACATATGTGCTAAACAAACATAGATAGAGAAAAAAAAGTCCATTGGAAAACCAACGTACGGAGAAATTTATAGGGGTAGATCTGCGGGTCCCCCCGATCCAGGGTTTCGGAGGTGAATGACCGCCGGAGCGTCGGAATCACTCCAAAACCTGCATGTGGACCTAGGGTATGTGTAGAAGTGTGATGTAATGTTAGTAGATGGCATATCCAGGTCATGTGTCTGACATTGTTCACAGACATGGGCTAACACTTAGTAAAATCCTGGATCTGTATGTCGAAACTTTCGATACGGGTTAACCGGTGTGAATAATGTGGTGAAATGTGTCCAACCTTGGTTATCCATTTACATATGTGCTAAAAAAACATAGATAGAGAAAAAAAGTCCATTGGTCAACCATCGTACGGAGAAATTTATAGCGGTAGATCTGCTGGTCCCCCCGATCTAGGGTTTCGGAGGAGAATGACTGCCGGAGCATCGAAATCACTCGAAAACCTGCATGTGGACCTAGGGTATGTATAGAAGTGTGATGTAATGTTGGTAGATGACATATCCAGGTCATGTGTGTGACGTTGTTCACAGAGATGGGCTAACACTTAGTAAAATCCTGGATCTGTATGTCAAAACTTTTGGTATGGGTCAACTTGTGTGAATAATTTGGTGAAATGTGTCCAACCTTGGTTCTCCA
Source organism: Hordeum marinum (assembly GCA_022496015.1). Classification (NCBI taxonomy): domain Eukaryota; kingdom Viridiplantae; phylum Streptophyta; class Magnoliopsida; order Poales; family Poaceae; genus Hordeum; species Hordeum marinum. Next base: position 45,737,700 of record CM039673.1, on the reverse strand, counting down.
TGTACATATGTGCTAAGCAAACATAGATAGAGAAAAAAAGTCCATTGGAAAAACAACGTACGGAGAAATTTATAGGGGTAGATCTGCGGGTCCCCCCGATCTAGGGTTTCGGAGGTGAATGACCGCCGGAGCGTCGGAATCACTTGAAAACCTGCATGTGGACCTCGGGTATGTGTAGAAGTGTGATGTAATGTTAGTAGACGCCATATCCAGGTCATGTGTCTGACGTTGTTCACAGACATGGGCTAACACTTAGTAAAATCCTGGATCTGTATGTCGAAACTTTCAGTACGGGTCAACCAGTGTGAATAATTTGGTGAAATGTGTTCAACCTTGGTTCTCTATGTACATATGTGCTAAAAAACATAGATAGAGAAAAAAGTCCATTGGTCAACCATCGTACGGAGAAATTTATAGGGGTAGATCTGCGGGTCCCCCGATCTAGGGTTTCGGAGGTGAATCACCGCCGGAGCGTCGAAATCACTCGATAACCTGCATGTGGACCTAGGGTATGTGTAGAAGAGTGATGTAATGTTGGTAGATGGCATATCCAGGTCATGTGTCTGACGTTGTTCACACACATGGGCTATCACTTGGTAAAATCCTGGATCTGTAAGTCGAAACTCCCGGTACGGGTCAACCGGTGTGAATAATTTGGTGAAATGTGTCCAACCTTGGTTCTCCATTTACATATATGCTAAACAAACATAGATAGAGAAAAAAAGTCCATTGGAAAACCAAAGTATGGAGAAATTTATAGGGGTAGATCTGTGGGTCCCCCCGATCTAGGGTTTCGGAGGTGAATGACCGCCGGAGCGTCGGAATCACTCCAAAACCTGCATGTGGACCTAGGGTATTTGTAGAAGTGTGATGTAATGTTAGTAGATGGCATATCTAGGTCATGTGTCTGACGTTGTTCACAGACATGGGCTAACACTTAGTAAAATCCTGGATCTGTATGTCGAAACTTTCGGTACGAGTCAACCGGTGTGAAGAATTTGGTGAAATGTGTCCAACCTTGGTTCTCCATGTACATATGTGCTAGACAAACATAGATAGAGAAAAAAGTCCATTGGTCAACCATCGTACATAGAAATTTATAGGGGGTAGATCTGCGGGTCCCCCGATCTAGGGTTTCGGAGGTGAATGACCGCCGGAGTGTCGAAATCACTCGAAAACCTACATGTGGACCTAGGGTATGTGTAGAATGTGATGTAATGTTGGTAGATGGCGTATCCAGGTCATGTGTGTGACGTTGTTCACAGACATGGGCTAACACTTAGTAAAATCCTGGATCTGTATGTCAAAACTCCCGGTACGGGTCAACCGGTGTGAATAATTTTGTGAAATGTGTCCAACCTTGGTTCTCCATGTACATATGTGCTAAAAAAACATAGATAGAGAGAAAAAGTCCATTAGTCAACCCTCGTACGGAGAAATTTATAGGGGTAGATCTGCAGGTCCCCCCAAACTAGGGTTTCAGAGGTGAATGGCCGCCGGAGCGTCAGAATCACTCGAAAACCTGCATGTGTTCCTAACATATGTGTAGAAGTGTGATGTAATGTTGGTAGATGGCATATCTAGGTCTTGTGTCTGACGTTGTTCACAGACATGGCCTAACACTTAGTAAAATCCTGGATCTGTATGTCGAAACTTTTGGTACGGGTCAACCGGTGTGAATAATGTGGTGAAATGTGTCCAACCTTGGTTCTCCATGTACATATGTGCTAAAAAAACATAGATAGAGAAAAAAATTCCATTGGTCAACCATCATACGGAGAAATTTATAGGGGTAGATCTACGGGTCCCCCCGATCTAGGGTTTCGGTGGTGAATGACCGCCGGAGCGTCGGAATCACTCGAAAACCTGCATGTGGACCTACGGTATGTGTAGAAGTGTGATTTAATGTTGGTAGATGACATATCCAGGTCATGTGTCTGACGTTGTTCACAGACGTGGGCTAACACTTAGTAAAATCCTGGATATGTGTGTCAAAACTTTCGGTACGAGTCAACCGGTGTGAATATTTTGGTGAAATGTGTCCAACCATGGTTCTACATGTACATATGTGCTAAACAAACATATATAGAGAAAAAAAGTCCATTGGTCAACCATCGTACAGAGAAATTTATAGGGGTAGATCTGCGGGTCCCCCCGATCTAGGGTTTCGGAGGTGAATGACCACCGGAGTGCGGAATCACTCGAAAACCTGCATGTGGACCTAGGGTATGTGTAGAATTGTGATGTAATGTTGGTAGATGGCATATCCAGGTCATGTGTCTAACGTTTTTCACAGACATGGGCTAACACTTAGTAAAATCCTGGATCTGTATGTCGAAACTCCCGGTACGGGTCAACCGGTGTGAATAATTTGGTGACATGTGTCCAACCTTGGTTCTCCATGTACATATGTTGTAAACAAACATAGATAGAGAAAAAAAAGTCCATTAGTCAACCCTTGTATGGAGAAATTTATAGCGGTAGATCTGCGGGTCCCGCCGATCTAGGGTTTCAGAGGTGAATGACCACGAGAGCGTCGGAATCACTCGAAATCTTGCATGTGTCCCTAACATATGTGTAGAAGTGTGAAGTAATGTTGGTAGATGGCATATCCAGGTCATTTGTCTGACGTTGTTCACAGACATGGGCTAACACTTAGTAAAATCCTGGATCTGTATGTCGAAACTTTCGGTACGGGTCAACCGGTGTGAATAATGTGGTGAAATGTGTCCAAACTTGGTTCTCCATGTACATATGTGCTAAACAAACATAGATAGAGAAGAAAAGTCCATTGGTCAACCCTCGTACGGAGAAATTTATAGGGGTAGATCTGCGGGTCACCTCGATCTAGGGTTTCGGAGGTGAATGGCCGATGGAGCGCCGAAATCCCACAAAAACCTGAATGTGGACCTAGGTTATGTGTACAAGTGTGGTGGAAAACCCATAGATGCAAGACATAGATCCCGAGTGTGACCTCTTCATGCGCATGGGAGAAAGCCCCGTATCGTCTACCCCCCTAGATATTCTCCGGATGGGGGTAGCCCGGTGGACATTTGTCTTGGGTTGTGTTTGGTTAGGTCACAGAGTCATTACAAACGATGTTTATGCTCAAGCTGTCACAAGATCCTACCCTGTTCCACCGAAAACGGGGAGTTTCCCCCTAATAATTAAACACCGGAACCTCCGTAGCTAGATGATAGAGGATGTCTGCGAAGGGGTATAGACCTAAGCTTTAAAACAATTAAAAACAATGGTGTAAAAAAGTAAAAAATATTTTATATGCTTGAAAACATAAAAGAATACAGAAATAAGAAAAATGTAAATGGACCTAAGCCGACGGCCAGGCCGTCGGCGTATATCGAATTAAAAACAATTAAATAGACCTACGCCGACGCTAGGCCGTCGGTGTAGGTCCTCATACCTTAGATTCGGACACATGTCCGCGTGAGCGTTATCCGAAACCGCCGCCGCCCACTCCCCCCAATTCCCCCATGCTCCCCCGACCCCACCGCCCCCACGCTCCCCCGACCCTACTGCTGGCCGCGCTGCCCCCTCCCGTCCCGCAGCCGCCGCCCCTCCCGCCCCAGCCCCTCATGTCCCAGCCCCTCCCGCCCTGCCGCTGCCCCTCCCGCCGCCGTTGCCCCTCTTGACGGCCCGCCCCTTCCCTGCCGCCGCCCTGCACTGTCCCTCACGCGTCATGCCGCCGGCCGCCCTCCCGCGAGCTCCCTGCCGCCGGCCGCCCTCCCGCGAGCTCCCTGCCGTGGCCCGCCCCTCCCATGAGCTCCCTGCCGTGGCCCGCCCCTCCCGCGAGCTCCCTCCCGCCCCCGCCGCCGGCCCTCCCCTCCCCTGCTCCTCCCTCATCTCTCAACCGGTCGCCGGTCAGACTCCGCCGTCGCCAGAGCCCGAGCCCGAGCCTGCCGCCACCTGAGCCGGACCCCACCTCCGGCCTGACCCCGACGCCGGCCCGACCCCAAGCCGACCCCCACCTCGGCAGTAAGTTTCTCCCCCCACTCTCTTCTCCATTTTTTAGGTTTTTTGTTTTAAAATTCATAGAAATATACATATTTTGATGTGACACGATCTAATTACAGACTATCTCGGAGCCGTCGTCGTCTTGGAGCCCCCTCCGTCGCCTCGCACCCCCCGTCGTCGATCATGCTTCAAGGGTGAGAATTCGTTCACCCCCGTGTACCTAGGTTTATTTTCGTGTCTATATCACCAAGTCAAGTCGTGTCACCTAGGCGTCATCCCGACTATAAGCATTACGCGGATAAATATGCATTAGTGTCCTCGCATATTTTGAACCGTAACGCTTTTGGCTTTTATCGGGCAGTCGGCGGATTCGTAGTTGGGTATGGTTCTCGCTGGCTCTTCCTCGATCCGAGACAGGATTTCGGCGGCGCCTCCTCGTTGTTCTCCGGATGCACATTCTCTCGGCTTTTTGTCGAGACGTGTATCGGGAGAGCAGCAAGGAGGTGCTGCCAAAATTCTGCTCGGATCGGGGTAGAGCCACGGAGAACTTACCCAATCTACGGATCCGGCGGCTGGTTAGGACTCACTTTCCTATTAGACATGTAGGTTGATGCATGCGGAAAAAATGAAGCATTTTAATCTCCTGTTTGATAAGAAATGCTATGTTTGTTGTTTGGCTCTCAATAAAGAAGAAGAGGATGACTGATAATGGGTGGATGTATAGTGGCCGCACTAGTGTTGTTGACAGAACAGATGAGTGGGCATGGAAGACCGAAATGGTAGTGCAGGAGATAAGCCGTGGTTCAAAGATACTTGATCCCCGTTGCCCTTGTGCCCGTTGCAGGAACCGTCAGCGCGCTAAAAAGGAGGTTATGAAACAACACCTTTGGGCTTCTGGGTATACGGCTGGCTTCGTCACGACGGTTGAATTTACTCAGAACGAATGTGACAGAGGTGACATGATGCGGCAACGAATCGATGGCATAGAGTACGATGGCATGCGAAACTTGCTGCAGGATTTCCGTGATGCCATGCCGGAGTCTCCACCTTCTGCTGAACCAGAGGGACCGCCGGAACCGGAGCAACCGCCTGAACCAAAGGATCCCGAGCCATCCGCTAAGGCGTTCTATGATATGATGGAATCAGCTAAGAGGCCTCTGTACCCGGGTGCAAATGTTTCTCAGCTCGATACCATCTTGCAAGCACTAGCAACAAAGCTCCAGTTCAACATGACCCGTTCATGCTTTGAAGCCAATCTGGTAAAACTGTTGGGAGACGTAGTAGTAAATCAATAAAAATCCTACGTGTCACCAAGATCTATCTATGGAGAAACCAGCAACGAGAGGGGAGAGATTGCATCTTCATACCTTTGAAGATCGCTAAGCGGAAGCGTTACAAGAACACAATTGGTGGAGTCGTACTCGCAGCGATTCAGATCGCGGTGGATTCCGATCTTAGCACCGAACAACGGTGCCTCTGCGTTCAACACACGTGCAGCCCGGTGACGTCTCCTACGCCTTGATCCAGCAAGGAGGAAGGAGAGGTTGAGGGAGAGCTCTGGCAGCACGACGGCGTGGTGATGGTGGAGCTGCGTGGTACTCGGGCAGAGCTTCGCTAAGCACTACGGAGGACGAGGAGAGGGAGAGGTAGGGCTGCGCCAGAGAGGTAGAGAACCGTGTGTTGGCAGCCCCAAAACCTCACATATATATAGGGGAGAGGAGGAGGGGTGAGGCAGCCCTAGGGTTCCCTCCCTAGGGCCGGCGGCCAACCCTAGATCAATCTAGGGCGGCGACCAAGGAGGGAGTGGGAGGGGTGGCGCCCTAGGTGGGCCTAAGGCCCATCTGCCTCTAGGGTTTGCCCCCTCCCACCTCAGGCTGCGCCTTGGGCCTCTTGTGGAGTCACACCAGACCATCTAGGGGCTGGTTCCCTCCACCTCAGGCCCATGGAGCCCTCCGGGGCTGGTGGCCCCACTTGGTGGACCCCCGGAACCCTTCCGATGGTCCCGATACACTATCGGTGACGCCCGAAACACTTCCGGTAACCAAAACCTCACTTCCTATATATCAATCTTCATCTCCAGACCATTTCGGGACTCCTCGTGACGTCCGGGATATCATCCAGGACTCTGAACAACCTTCGGTAACCACGTACACTATTTCCCTATAACCCTAGCATCATCGAACCTTAAGTGTGTAGACCCTACGGGTTCGGAAGACACGTAGACATGACCGAGACACCTCTCCGGTCAATAACCAACAACAGGATCTGGATACCCATGTTGGCTCCCACGTACTCCATGATGATCTCATCGGATGAACCACGATATCGGGGATTCAATCAATCCCGTATACAATTCCCTTTGTCTATCGGTATGGTACTTGCCCGAGATTCGATCGTCGGTATCCCTATACCTTGTTCAATCTCATTACCGGCAAGTCTCTTTACTCGTTACGTAATACATCATCTCGTGGCTAACTCCTTAGTCACATTGAGCTCATTATGATGATGTCTTAGCGAGTGGGCCCAGAGATACCTCTCCGTCACACGGAGTGACAAATCCCAGTCTCGATTCATGGCTAACAGACACTTTCGGAGATACCCTAGTGTACCTTTATAGACACCCAGTTACGTTGTGATGTTTGGCACACCCAAAGCATTCCTACGGTATCCGGGAGTTGCACAATCACATGGTCTAAGGAAACGATACTTGACATTGAAAAGCTTTAGTAGACGAACTACACGATCTTGTGCTATGCTTAGGATTGGGCCTTGTCCATCTCATCCTCCTCCTAATGATGTGATCCCGTTATCAATGACATCCAATGTCCATGGTCATGAAACCGTGACCATCTATTGATCAACGAGCTAGCCAACTAGAGGCTCACTAGGGATATGTTGTGGTCTATGTATTCACACATGTATTACGGTTTCCGGTTAACACAATTGTAGCATGGATAATAGAAAATTATCATGAACTAGGAAATACAATAATAACCATTTTATTTTTGCCTCTAGGGCATATTTCCAACAAAAACATGGTAACACGTTGCCCGAAGGGCATTGTCTGCCTAAAACCTTGTACGAATGCAAGAAAATCATGCGAGCACTCACCATGGACTACACAAAGATAGATTGTTGTCCAAAATATTGCCTTCTGTTTTGGAAACAGTTTGCGGATGACAAGTATTGTAGCTTGTGTGGGGCCTCTAGGTATCTTGAGTCCAAGGGAGCCGATGGTGAGCCCAAGGTGCAGACAAAGATCCCCGCTTCGATTCTTCGTTATCTCCCATTCATAAAAAGAATCCGGCGGCTTTACATGACCTTGGAGTCTGCCAAACAGATGACGTGGCACAAGGACGGGAAGAGATACCTTAACGAGCATGGACGGGAAACAATGGGACATCCATCTGATGGCAGGGCATGGAAGAAGTTCGATGAAGACCACTCCGATCTGGCGGCAAAGGCCCGGCACTGCAGAATTGCCATATGTTTGGATGGATTCAATCCATATGGCATGTCGAGTTCCTCGTACAGCTGTTGGTTGGTGTTTGTTATTCCACTCAATCTCCCTCCCCCAGCCCTAATGCAAAGGAATACCATATTCTTGACGCTCATCATTCCAGGGCCTGACTACCCGGGGAAGAATTTGAGTGTCTACATGCAGCCGCTTGTGGATGATCTGAACCACTCTTGGCACCACCTAACATTGACATACGACCGTGCATCGAAGACAAACTTCTTCATGAAAGTTTGGTACCAATATTCCATGCACGACATGCCTGGGTACGCCCTATTTTGCGGCCACTGTACAACTGGTAAGTGGCCATGCCCAGTGTGTAGGCAACAACTTGAGTTCCTTTCGCTAAAAGCGGGTAAAAAATATTCCGCCTTTGACACGCATCGGCCGTTCCTGAAAAGAGATCATCCGTTCAGACAGGACATAAGGAACTTCAAGAAGGGAAAAGTTGTGCTTGAAGAAAGACATATACCAACGTTCGATGGCGTAGCTGTTAAGGCCGAGCTAGCTGCTCTCGTGCGTACTGAATCCGGTGTCCCAGTATTTGACGGATATGGTAAGGAGCACAACTGGACTCACGAGGCAGGCATAACGAAGCTCGACTATTACCATGAATTAGCACTTCCCCATAACATCGATGTGATGCACACCGAAAAGAATGTCGCAGAGTCCCTCTTTAACACAATCCTGAACATTCCTGAGAAGACAAAAGATAATGTCAAGGCTAGAGTCGATGTTAAGGAGCCATGTGATAGGCCGAGACAACACATGCAGCCTCCTCAAGGCAACGAAAAGGGTGGTTGAAGCCGCATTCACAGTTTGTGCTTGATAAGGACCAAAAGAAGGAGTCATTCGCGTGGTTGAAAAACGTCGTGATGTTTCCTGATGGTTATTGTTCGAATATAAGCAAGGGAGTCAATATTGAGAAGGGAAAAGTCACTGGGATGAAGAGTCAGGACTATCATATATGGATTGAGCGGTTGATGCCGGTGATGCTTCGAGGTTATATCCCTGAGCATAACGGAGTTGATGCCGGTGCTAGCGGAGTTGAGCCATTTCTTCCGCACAGTCTGTGCTAAGCAGATATGTCCCCTGATGATTGAGAAGCTGCATGATCTAGTGCCGGAGTTGCTAAGCAAGTTAGAGAAGATATTTCCACCAGGCTTCTTTACTCCAATGCTACATCTCATTGTGCAGTTTCGTTGGGTGGACCGGTGCAGTTTCGTTGGCAGTTTTGTATTGAGAGAGAGTTCAAGTATATTCGGCTCAAATGTGAAAACAAAAATAAGATTGAAGCAGGACGTGGAGTTTGTGGGCGCGAGCTCAAATGAGCTCGCTATCTTGGGCGTTGAATAACGCCTATAGATTTGTGCCTTTCTTTTATACGTGGGGTGTTGGTGTCATAGAAAATGAGAACTGTAGTGGAATACACATGTGAAAGACGTACGTGGTGGGCCTTATTTAACCGCGATGGAACGGAAGTTGGTCGATGATGTGGTGGGCCGTGGATCAGGTTCGCGGATTACCGTCTGATCCGTGGACCGGGAAGTTCGCTTTCCGTTTGGTGGGCCCTATCCATCAATGCGTGGTCTTCTGGTGCCTTCGCTTGCACACTCGTGACATCACTTGGAGCTCGAGGCCGGCGGCGGCGGCGGCCACCGTGGAGTTCCTGATGCAGCCTATACGCGGGTACGTACATCACTGCTTCTTCCCAGCGCTCTTCTTCCTGAAGATTTGGTTCACAACACTTCTCAAAGCGAGTGTTTTGAGAAGAATTTGATTCGTCCTGCTTCAGATCCGCTTTCCTGGAGGTGGTGGGGAAGAGCTTGGTGCCAGCACCTGCAAGGGAGGAGGTGACCCTGGTGGATATGGTGGTAGATCACGAGGCGGAGGTCCAGGAGGTGGTTGAACATGTGGTGGCGGTGCAGGAGTGCCCGGTGGGCAGCGCGGACGTGCAGATCCTGGTGGTGCAGGAACCGGCACCGGAAAGGAGAGACAGCTCGCCAGCGACCTCGGAGCTGTCAACTGCCCGAACTCCTGGGTGGAGTAAAAGGTTAGTGCTAGAATTGATCTTGTATTTAGCCAAAAAATTAGTTCTGAATATTGGTGGAGCCGCTTGCTGCCTAGCTAATTGCAATATTTGTCTGTTTGGTGGCGATGAAAAAGTCTGTGTAGATAAAATGGCACCATTTAGTTGAAGCAGGCACTTGGGTTTATGTTTTGTTGGAGCTCAACAGGCATGGATGTAGTTGCATTATTGATTGTCAGTTAAATGTCATGGTTCCTGAATAACGGTTAATTTGAATTGCTAAAAGCGTGTGCTTTGCAGGTTGAAGATTGGTGCTGCTGCACCGAGCAGGCTGCCTTGCCAAAACCGTGTCACTGTGTTCGAGAAGGCTGTCCGGAGCTACGCTGAGAATCCGACTGACAATGTGGTCACACCAGCTGTATATCACAATTTTTTAGGATAAAGTACTTTTTCATACTAGCTTATATAATACCATGAAAATAGCAGCACCAAGTGGTTATCCTGTAGTCCTTTTGTTGTTCCCGGTCCTTAAAACTTAGCAGACTGCTTTATTTTCTTTTAAACTGCAAATATTGTTTGGATCTTCCATGTTTTGTCATTATTTTGTCCCTTATTTTTCTTATGATCCTATCTCTCTACCCGGCCATTTAGATGAAACGCCCTTACTAATGTAATAGTATATTATGTATGGACGAAGTCAGCTTCACTAAATGTGCAGTCTTATAATTTTTGTTTTTAACACTTTTGGGATGTGTATATCCTCAGATTCAGGGGCAAGGGGAGTTTTCTCTTCTATTACTTCCAGTTTAGAAAATATCTTTTCAGGTTACAAGCCTAACAAATTGCTTGCCAGCGATGACTTCGTGAACCAGCTGCCGGAGATCGCTGAGGCCACCAGGGGCAACGAAACCCTTGTCTTCCAGTGCGTCTTCAGCCAGGTGAGGTCTCATCCTTCTTCAAAATTCATCTCATATACCTTCTTGATTCCTCCATCATCACTTGCTAAGCCAAGCAAGGTAGTATATACTAGAAGAAAAGTTCTTTTTGTGGATCTAGAAATGTTTCACCGGAGCTTCATGAGGTCCATATATAACAGAAAGCCACGAGTGGTCAGGATCAACAAATGACCTGCGGAGCTTCATATTCAGTTATTTGTTAGCTACTTGCTTGCTTCGAATGTCTACATACTATAGGAATTAAGGTTCTGTTGTCTCTATTTCATAGATTTTATTGTATATACATGCAGATAACTTCAAGAGGTTGGATGCAGATGCAACACATTCAGTTGATCCTGCACTGTACAGATGCATGCTTTTGTAGCTGATTGCTCACCTTTTTGTCAACTTCCTTGTAGTTTTAGCTCAGACACAACTTTCCATGCTGTCAATGAAAAAAAATCTATTTACTGCATATATTAGGAAAAGGAGAAGGTGCAGGAAGAGTTTGGCAAGAGCAGTTGATATTTCTTTTGTTAACACAATCAAATAGTTGCAGTATTTAATTTGAGATGGTAAAATGTCATCTTTGATGTATGTTATTTGATTTTTCTTTCATGTGTTCCTTTGTGACACGCCAGTTTTATCCAGCCAGCACATCATTTAAACTACAAAGGAGTGCAAGTGTTTATGCTATTTGAGTGACAAGTCTGGTTTCTGCATATGAAAACAATTTTTTTGGAGGATCTGAAGAATGAAGATCAGCGCCAGAGTGCTGTATTTTGGTGAGGGTCTCGTCTTACTCACTGAATATATATCTGTGTGTGCGCGTGCGTGCGTGCGTGGTTTCTCGACATGTTAGTGTATCTACTGTTTTGTTCACTGATTGATTGTTAAATAGCCCTTCACCTATTTTGAACAGCATGCAGAAGCAGCAGGATCTTCCTTCATATCCTTTATTGTAGATCACATATTCCTTTACATCAAAGATGCTGGTAAGGACCAGCAACCAATCAACTTTGAATATACTATTTATAGACATCTATACACTTATTCATTAAAATTTTATTTGCGTCGCCAGAGTTTCAGCTTGAACTTCTAATGCAACCGCTTTTCTTCTCACGGGTACTTCTTTTACTTGTCAATCTACTAAGTACTGTATGCTTTTCTGATTAGATCATCATTTAAGCTTTCTTGTGAGATTTGTTTTTTGGTATTGTAGTCCGCTAGTGACATGGTAACAACTGTTTTTCTCATTATTTTTAAAGGCTAGCATTTCAGACGAGGAGAGTTCAAAAAACTTGTTGTGCATAAAGGTTGATGGGCTATATCTGAGGTTTACAGTCATGAAGTTTACAGTCACTAACTTACTCTGTTAAATTAGATGAAAATCCAGTACAATTTGTATCTATGCACTGCTTAAGTTACTTTGCTAATGTGAACCTCTGACATAACAGTGTTAGAGATTTTATTTGAGCAATAGGTATGATACTCACCTTTGCTAGGTTTCATGTATGAATATTATTTCTACATAGAGTGCACTTAACGTAAGCCGCAAAAGAATGCAGGCACGCCTGGAGGTGTCAAGTTCTTTGGTGAGCTGGAGAAACATTACTTCTGAGGCAATTTAGTGAAGCTTTATGAACACCATGTCGATAAGCTCTTCGCAATGTTTTGGAAGAAGGCACCAAAGATCAAGTAACAAGGCCAGCGCATGGTATGTTCAAACACACAGCTTGTTCTTCATCATGAAAACATATTGTGTTTTCTCATTCTCACATTCCTTTTCTTTGTCTTGACATGAAGGTGACATCTGCACCTTCCATTTCAAGCGCAAGGAAGGGCGCCGCCTCCCCCTCATTGTTCATAGTCTCAAGACGTAACACCGCCAGCAGCACCTACCGCCTATATATATGAATCATCTATTGTGCTTAGTTTGTGTTTAAGACTTCGTATGCCTGCATTCTGTGGATCTGATGAACCGTGTCTCTCTTTGGGACATCGCCTGCCTTTTGGAAGATGTTCAGCTTTGATTTTGGCTGCTGGACGTCTCTTTCTGCTTAATGATCCACCCTGTAAAACATATCTGTTAATATAGACCTGTTATAATACACTTGTTGACTTGCTCTGCTTGCTATCCTTTATGACTAAATATCTGATCCATGCATTCTTTTTCTAATGGTTGGCGCTCATTAGTACTGTGCAGACACGTTCTCAACTCCAACAACTAGATTAATACGCACACTCATGCCTCAAGAGGCGTGCCCCAGCCACTAGTCACTTCCAAAAGTGTGATCCTGGCTGGTGTGCTTGTCCGTGATGAGGCGCAAGTTAGTTTTGAGTGGGTTTTCTCGGAATTCCTTAGAATGATGGGTCATTCTCCACCTGTCATCAGAATTCCTTAGAATGATGGGTGGTTTTCCACCTGTAACCACACTAACAGGTATGTGATCTTATTTTGGTGGAAACTATATGGTTGCAAAGCTGGTAAAATGGTAGAATTGTTATTTGTTGGTATGATAGTGTGCTAGGGTCTGAACTTTGTTATATTATGCCTGATGATGAACAATTTGTTGCATCTCCGTTTGGTGTGATGTCTGTAGTATTATGTGCTGTTGTTTTGATGAATCCTTATGGCTTGTGATGCACCACTGTACTGAACCTTCGGTACTTTTTGCTGGGAACTGAATGGTCCTGCTATCAGTTCGTGGGTTTGCCTGATGTATGGCTATGACTGTAATTCAGTAAACTTTTAATTTTTTGGTTGCCAGGTTATGGTAGGGCGTGTCCGTCTTTTTGATAGTTTTTTAATGTCTGTGATCAACTAGAGTTGCTCAAGCGAGCAGTGGTTGTCAGATATGTGAAATTGTTGTCCGGGGGTGGATGCCATGTGTCCTTGCGCATGTAGTTCAAATGTTCGAAGTTTGAACATCCAGAGCAAGGGTGGTGAATTTTTAACATCCGGACGGAGGGAGTATATATTAAAAATAAAGTGGTGGTGTTGACGGCTGCGGTTTGGGTGTGTGAGGACTGAGCCGTGGCCCAGGACGCTATGTCTATCTGAGCCGGCTCGGGCTGGATGACGGCCGTTCAAATAAATGTGGTTGGTGCGTGGGCCCTGGACTGAATAATAGCACCCCATACTTTTCAGAATACGGAATATAATACAAGGCTTGGTGCGAATCTTACTGCCAGCGAACGGCATAGATAACGAGTCCATCTGAGCTCGAGCTCAGAATAGGACTTTCCATTGAAGCATGCATAGCTAAGGCAACTATCGTCCAGGAGATAGCAAACGCCACGACAGCGTACTATGCCGATGAAGTTCTCACTATGCATAACCAAGTACCTCGGTACAATGTCGACGAGCCCAAGCGTGACCCCAAGCTCCTCCTCTTCAAGTTTCCCGGTGGCAAGGCCGATGGCGCAAAACCTCATACCTTGTCCAACCAAGATAAGGAGTGAATAATGCTCTATGTGCTTATGAACATGGGGGAAGTGGTGGACGACCAGAAGAAAGAGAGCGGGGAGGAGGAGGAGGAGGAGGTGGTGCCGAGTTTGCTTAGGTAAAATGGCGACTTAATTACTTTGCAACTAGTAACTCGGTTTCGTTCTAATACGTATTTTCTCCTTCGAGCCAATTCGTGGATGAGGTGTGGCCGGGACCAACAGATCCCGATGCTGCGCAGTTGGATGCTCTTCTGAAAGGGGGTGCCTCGGGAAGAAGTTTCACGTCATTCGTAACCTATCCCTCTTAATTACCTGGCAACTTGGCCCTCTTATTACACATAACTAATGCACGATTCGTACTAAACTTGTAGGGAGCTGATCCCACAGTGATGATGTCGGATGAGTTGAGATGTGTCTCCCAGGGTTTTAAGAGTAAAGTCAACATGTATGAGAAGTATGATGTGAATGGGTATCGCTTCCATACAGAGGGCCACCAAAATAGTCGTCTGGGTGCAAATACTATAAATATCGGGGTCTTCACCAAGGGACAAGATGACTTTGATTACTATGAAAGGTTGCAGAACGTATACGAGCTGACGTTCAACAATGGGCCCATAGAACTCAAGCTCGTTGTGTTCAGATGCCACTGGTTCGATCCACGCGATGGACAGAGAAATACCCCATCCATTGGGTTAGTTGAAGTTAGGCCTTCAACCACCTATAGCGGATCCGATGTCTCTGTTGTGGCTCACCAAGCCAAGCAAGTTTATTACTTTCCCTACCCATGCCAGAAAGAATACCTCCAGGGATGGGAAGTCGTGTACCAGGTATCGCCACATGGTAAGCTACCCATTCCCTCCGAGGACGATTACAACAACATTAACCCTCAAACATACAAGGGAATTTTCTATCAAGAGCAAGAGAACTTTGGGGACTTTGGCTTAGAAGGTCTTGAGGACCTCGAGAACTATGCACACACCCGTGGTGAGATAGTCATGGATCTAAGTGACATAGAGATGCTCACCAAGGCACATGACAATGATGAGCCTCCACCATGCGAGGATCCCGACGCTTTATACACACGTGATAGTGATACCGATGATGGCGATGAGAATGAGCCTGAGAGTGATGATGATGAGTATTAGTATTTATGGTGAAGAACATATGATGGTGAGGGTCTTTTATGTCTTTATTATGGCTTACTTACCCAATCACTTGGTGGTTGCTAACTATTGCTCAAACGTGTAGGGAATGGGAGGCTCTGGGACTGGACGTGTAGAATGATATTACTATGTATTTCGCTACTATATGTATGTTATTTTGGATGATGATGATGATTGTATGTGGATGTGCTATGATGAATTGATGATGATGTTATTTTATATCTTGTCAATGTGCACGTGCTATTTAAATTGCCTGTTCCATGACAATGATGAGCCTCCACCGTGCAAGGAATCTGAGGCTTAGAGTGATGATGAGTATTAGTATTTATTTTTCATCTTAATTGCATTGCGTCTTTATGCTTAATTGTTTTCTTTTTCACAATGCAGGTTATTGGCCAATATGAGCAGTGGCAAGGCATCACCGCAGTCCTTGCTTCAAGGGATAAAGAAGACGAAGAGTGGAAGAGCAACAACCTCAAGGTACGCCACCGAGGAGGTAGGAGGAGGAGATGCAGGACGAGGAGGAGGAGTCGGGGGAGGACGTCCCCCGAGGTCAGGACAAGGAGGTACATTGCATCTTCATTATGTCTTCATTATGCTTGGTATTTATTTTTCAACATGCTTCTTAATTGTTTACCTTTTCGCATTGTAGGAGGTTGAGGACGAGGGCGAGGACGAGGGCGAGCTACCCTCCTTTTGAGTGACATACCCTCCGCTTCCAGCGACATGGCTTCACAGACCGCGTTCTCAGAGTCTCGAGACGAGTAGATGGACTCTCAAGACTTGGACATGGACTCTCGAGACGAGGAGGGGGGTCTCGAGCCTCGGAGATGATGACGTCGGGGCCATCGAGGGCGTCGACGAAGAAGGTAAAGGTTCGCGGGGAAATAGAAGTCCCTGAGGAGGAACCTGCCCCGGAGGCTCGGGTCCTCATTGAACCTAGCAAATCTGAGTAAGTGGCTATAGTAACTTTGAACATGTAGTTTCATTTTGTTGATAACAACTTGGCATGTACTAATGTTTGATTCTTGTGAAGCAATTGGATGCATCCTCCGGGGACTCGAGTCCCTAGCTGCATACTCAGATGGACTTTGGTGGACTTGCCTGATGATAAGCGAGCCATTGAAAATAAATGGATCTTTAAGAAGAAGACTGACACGGACGGTAATGTGACTACCTATAAGGCTCGGCTTGTCGCTAAGGGTTATCGACAAGTTCAAGGAGTTGACTACGATGAGACTTTCTCACCCGTAGCGATGCTAAAGTCTGTTCGAATCATGTTAGCAGTTGCCGCATTTTATGATTATGAGATCTAGCAAATGGACGTCAAAACGGCATTCCTTAATGGCTTCCTCAAGGAAGAACTGTATATGATGCAGCCGGAAGGTTTTGTCGATCCTAAAGATGCTAACAAGGTATGCAAGCTCCAGCGCTCCATCTATGGGCTGGTGCAAGCATCTCGGAGTTGGAACATTCGCTTTAATGAGGTGATTAAAGCGTTTGGGTTTGTACAGGTTTATGGAGAACCCTGTATTTACAAGAAAGTGAGCGGGAGCTCTATAGCATTTCTTATATTGTATGTGGATGACATGCTGATAATGGGAAATGATATAGAACTCTTGGAAAGTATAAAGGCCTACTTGAATAAGTGTTTTTCAATGAAGGACCTTGGAGAAGCTGCTTATATATTAGGTATTAAGATCTATAGATATAGATCGAGATGCCTCATTGGTCTTTCACAAAGCACATACCTTGGAAAGATATTGAAGAAGTTCAATATGGATCAGTCCAAGAAGGGGTTCTTGCCTGTGTTGCAGGGTGTGAGATTGAGTACGACTCAATGCCCGACCACGACAAAGGATAGAGAAGAGATGAGTGTCATCCCCTATGCTTCAGCCATAGGCTCTATTATGTATGCCATGCTGTGTACCAGACCTGATGTGAACCTTGCCATAAGTTTTGTAGGGAGGTACCAAAGTGATCCCGGAGCGGAACATTGGACAGCGGTCAAGAATATCCTAAAGTACCTGAAAAGGACAAAGGACATGTTTCTCGTATATGGAGGTGCCGAAGAGCTCGTCATAAAGGGTTACGTCGATGCTAGCTTCGACACAGATCCGGACGACTCCAAGTCGCAAACCAGATACGTGTATATTTTGAACGGAGGGGCAGTTAGCTGGTGCAGCAGCAAGCAAAGCGTCGTGGCGACATCTACATGCGAAGTGGAGTACATAGCTGCTTCGGAAGCAGCGAAGGAGGGAGGCTGGATGAAGGAGTTCATCACCGACCTAGGAGTAATTCCCAATGCGTCGGACCCGATGACTCTACTCTGTGACAACACTGAAGCTATTGCCCTTGCGAAGGAGTCCAGGTTTCACAAGAAGACAAGACACATCAAGCGCCGCTTCAACTCCATCCGTGATTACATTCAGGAGGGAGACATAGATATTTGTAAAGGGCATACTGATCTGACTGTCGCAGAACCGTTGACTAAACCTCTCTCACGAGCAAAACATGATCAACACCAGAATGCTATGGGTGTTCGATTCATCACAATGTAACTAGATTATTGACACTAGTGCAAGTCGGAGACTGTTGGAAATATGCCCTAGAGGCAATAATAAAATGGTTATTATTGTATTTCCTAGTTCATGATAATTGTCTATTGTTCGTGCTACAATTGTATTAACCAGAAACCGTAATACATGTGTGAATACACAGACCACAACATGTCCCTAGTAAGCCTCTAGTTGGCTAGCTCGTTGATCAATAGATGGTCACGGTTTCATGACCATGGACATTGGATGTCGTTGATAACGGGATCACATCATGAGGAGAATGATGTGATGGACAATACCCAATCCTAAGCATAGCACAAGATCGTGTAGTTCGTCTGCTAAAGCTTTTCAATGTCAAATATCGTTTCCTTAGACCATGAGATTGTGCAACTCCCGGATATCGTAGGAATGCTTTGGGTGTGCCAAACGTCACAACGTAACTGGGTGGCTATAAAGGTGCACTACGGGTATCTCCGAAAGTGTGTGTTGGGTTGGCATGAATCGAGACTGGGATTTGTCACTCTGTGTGACGGAGAGGTATCTCTGGGCCCACTCGGTAAGACATCATCATAATGAGCTAAAAGTGACTAAGGAGTTAGCCACGGGATGATGTGTTATGGAACAAGTAAAGAGACTTGCCGGTAACGAGATTGAACAAGGTATAGGGATACCGACGGTCGAATCTTGGGCAAGTATCATACCGATAGACAAAGGGAATTGAATACGGGATTGATTAAATCCCCGACATCGTGGTTCATCCAATGAGATCATCGTGGAGTACGTGGGAGCCAACATGGGTATCCAGATCCCGCTGTTGGTTATTGACCAGAGAGATGTCTCGGTCATGTCTACATGTCTCCCGAACCCGTAGGGTCTACACACTTAAGGTTCGATGACGCTAGGGTTATAGGGAAATGGTATACGTGATTACCGAAGGTTGTTTGGAGTCCCGGATGAGATCCAGGACGTCACGAGGAGCTCCGAAATGGTTCGGAGGTAAAGATTGATATATAGGAAGTCCAGTTTTGGTCACCGGATAGTTTTCGGGCTCATCGATATTGTACCGGGAGTGCCGGGAGGGTGCCAGAGGACCCCCGGGAGGGATGTGACGACCATAGGACTTCATGGGCCCTTAGAGGAGGTGTGCCAATATTGGGCTGGCCAAGACCTTGTAGAAAGGCCCATGCGGCTAGGGATCTAGAGATAAGGGCTATAGGGTTTTAAAAGAGGAGTCCACCTCCCTTGTGGGAGGTGGACTCTATCCCTTTTTGATTTGGCCGAACCTCTCCTCCTTGGAGGAGGGGCCAAGGCAGCCCTCCCTCTCCCTCCTCCTATACATATCCAAGGGTTTGGCCTCTTGAGAATAGATCTGAACTCTCTCTCTCACGGCGAAGCCCTACCTCTCTTCTTCCTCCTCCGCAGCACTTAGGCGAAGCCCTGCCGGGATACCTTGCTACTCCACCACCACCACATCGTCGTGCTGCTGTTGGAGCTCTTCCCCAACCTCTCCTTCCTCCTTGCTAGATCAAGGCGTAGGAGACGTCACCGGGCTGCACGTGTGTTGAACGCGGAGGCGCCGTTGTTCGACGCTTAGATCGGAATCCACCACGATCTGAATCGCTGCGAGTACGACTCCACCAACCGCGTTCTTGTAACGCTTCCGCTTAGAGATATTCAAAGGTATGAAGATGCAATCTCTCCCCTCTCGTTGCTGGTTTCTCCATAGATATATCTTGGTGACACGTAGGAAAATTTTGATTTACTACTACGTCTCCCAACAGTGGCATCATGAGCTAGGTCTATGCGTAGAATCTCTGCACGAGTAGAACACAAAGCAGTTGTGGGCGTCGATCTTGTTAATATGCTTGCCGTTACTAGTCTTATCTTGATTCGACGGTATTGTGGGATAAAGCGGCCCGGACCAACTTTACACGTACGCTTATGTGAGACCGGTTCCACCGCCTGACATGCACTAGTTGCATAAGGTGGCTAGCGGGTGTCCGTCTCTCCCACCTTAGTCGGATTGGATTCAATGAAAAGGTTCCTTATGAAGGGTAAATAGCAATTGGAATATCATGTTGTGGTTTTGGTGTAGGTAAGAAACGTTCTTGCTAGAAACCTATAGCAGCCACGTAAAAACTTGCAACTACAAATTAGAGGACGTCTAACTTGTTTTTGCAGCATATGCCTTGTGATGTGATATGGCCAAAAGGATGTGATGTGATGCATTGTGATGTATGAGATTGATCATGTTCTTGTAATAGGATTCACGACTTGCATGTCGATGAGTATGACAACCGGCAGGAGCCATAGGAGTTGTCTTATTTTATTGTATGACCTGCGTGTCAATCATAAACGCCATGTAATTACTTTACTTTATTGCTAAACGTTAGCCATAGTAGTAGAAGTAATAGTTGGCGAGACAACTTCATGAAGACACGATGATGGAGATCATGATGATGGAGATCATGGTGTTGTGCCGGTGACAGTGATGATCATGGTGCCCCAAAGATGGAGATCAAAGGAGCAAGATGATATTGGCCATATCATGTCACTATATTGATTGCATGTGATGTTTATCATGTTTATATCTTATTTTCTTAGAACGACGGTGGTAAATAAGATGATCTCTCAATAAATTTTCAAGAGATGTGTTCAACCTAACTGTGCACCGTTGCTAAGCATCGTTGTTCCGAAGCACCACGTGATGATCGGGTGTGATAGGTTCTAACGTTCGCATACAACGGGTGTAAGCCAGATTTACACACGCGAAACACTTAGGTTGACTTGACGAGCCTAGCATGTACATACATGGCCTCGGAACACGGAAGACCGAGAGGACGAACATGAGTCGTATAGAAGATACGATCAACATAGAGATGTTCACCATGGATGACTAGTCCATCTCACGTGATGATCGGACATGGGCTAGTTGACATGGATCATGTCTCACTTGGATGACTAGAGAGACGTCTATCTGAGTGGGAGTTCATTAAATAATTTGATTATGTGAACTTAATTATCATGAACTTAGTCTAAAATTGTCTTTACAATCTATATTGTAGATCCAATGGCCAACGCAAATGTCACCCTTAATTTCAACGCGTTCCTAGAGAAAACCAAGCTGAAAGATGATGGAAGCAACTATGCGGACTGGGTCCGTGGCTTGAGGATCATCCTCATAGCTTCCAAGAATTTGTATGTCCTTGATGCACCGCTAGGTGACCCACCCCTTCTCCCAGCAGAACAAGACGTTGCGAACGCTTGGCATTCTCACTGCGATGATTACTCCCTTGTTCAGTGCTGCATGCTTTACAGTTTAGAACCGGGGCTCCAAAAGCGTTTTGAGCAACACGGAGCATATGAGATGTTCCAAGAGCTGAAACTGGTTTTCCAAGCTCATGCCCGGGTCGAGAGATATGACATCTCCGACAAGTTCTTTAGCTGTAAGATGGAGGAGAACAGTTCTGTCAGTGAGCACATCCTCAAGATGTCTGGGCTTCACAACCGCTTGACTCAGCTGTGAGTTAATCTCCCGGATGACTCGGTCATTGACAGGATCCTCCAGTCGCTTCCACCTAGCTACAAGAGCTTTGTAATGAACTACAACATGCAAGGGATGGAGAAGTCCATTCCTGAGTTGTACTCGATGCTGAAATCAGTGGAGGTCGAGATCAAAAAGGAGCATCAAGTGTTGATGGTAAATAAGACCACTAGTTTCAAGAAAGGCAAGGGCAAGAAGAACTTCAAGAAGGACGGCAAAGCTGTTGCCGCGCCCGGTAAGCAAGTTGCCGGGAAGAAGAAGAACAAGAATGGACCCAAGCCTGAGACTGAGTGCTTTTATTGCAAGGGCACCGGTCACTGGAAGCGGAACTGCCCCAAGTATTTAGCAGATAAGAAGGACGGCAACATTAAAGGTATATGTGATATACTTGTTATTGATGTGTACTTGACCAACGCTCGTAGTAGCTCCTGGGTATTTGATACCGGTGCAGTTGCTCACATTTGTAACTCCAAGCAGGAGCTGCGAAATAAGCGGAGGCTGGCAAAGGACGAGGTGACGATGCGCGTCGGGAATGGTTCCAAGGTCGATGTGATCGCCGTCGGCATGCTACCTCTACATCTACCTTCGGGATTAGTTTTAAACCTTAATAATTGTTATTTAGTACCAGCTTTGAGCATGAACATTGTATCTGGATCTCGCTTGATGCGAGATGGCTACTCATTTAAATCTGAGAATAATGGTTGTTCTATTTATATGAGAGAAATGTTTTATGGTCATGCCCCGCTGGTCAATGGTTTATTTATGATGAATCTCGAACGTGATGTTACACATGTCCATAGTGTGAGTATCAAAAAGTGTAAGGTTGATAACGATATTCCCACTTACATGTGGCACTGCCGCCTTGGTCATATTGGTGTCAAACGCATGAAGAAGCTCCATGCTGATGGACTTTTGGAGTCACTTGATTTCGAATCATTTGACACGTGCGAACCATGCCTCATGGGAAAGATGACCAAGACTCCGTTCTCCGGAACAATAGAGTGAGCAACTGACTTGTTGGAGATAATACATACCGATGTATGCGGTCCAATGAGCGTCGAGGCTCGCGGTGGCTATCGTTATGTTCTCACCCTCACTGATGACTTGAGCAGATATGGGTATGTCTACATAATGAAACACAAGTCTGAAACCTTTGAAAGGTTCAAGGAATTTCAGAGTGAGGTAGAGAATCAACGTGACAGGAAAATAAAATGCCTACGATCTGATCGTGGCGGAGAATATTTAAGTCACGAGTTTGGCATGCACCTTAGGAAATGTGGAATTTTTTCACAACTCACGCCGCCCGGCACACCTCAGCGAAATGGTGTGTCTGAACGTCGTAATCGCACTCTATTGGATATGGTGCGATCTATGATGTCTCTTACCGACTTACTGCTATCATTTTGGGGATATGCATTAGAGACTGTCGCATTCACTTTAAATAGGGCACCGTCTAAATCCATTGAGACGACACCGTATGAATTATGGTTTGGAAAGAAACCTAAGCTGTCGTTTCTAAAAGTTTGGGGATGCGATGCTTATGTGAAGAAACTTCAACCTGAGAAGCTCAAACCCAAAGCGGAAAAGTGCGTCTTCATAGGATATCCCAAAGAGACTATTGGAAATACCTTCTACCTACGATCTGAGGGAAAATTCTTTGTTGCCAAGAATGGATCCTTTCTCGAGAAAGAGTTTCTCTCGAAAGAAGTAAGTGGGAGGAAAATAGAACTTGATGAGGTAATTGTACATCCACTCGAACCGGAGAGTAGCGCGACACAGGAAGTTGTTTCTGTGGAGCCTACACCGGCTAGAGAGGAAGTTAATGATGATGATCATGAAGCTTCAGATCAAGTTGCTATTCGAAGGTCCACTAGGACACGTTCCGCACCAGAGTGGTACGGCAATCCTGTCCTAGAGATCATGTTGTTGGACAACGGTGAACCTTCAAACTATGAAGAAGCGATGGCGGGCCCGGATTCCAACAAATGGCTTGAGGCCATGAAATCCGTGATAGGATCCATGTATGAGAACAAAGTATGGACTATGGTGGACTTGCCTGATGATAAGCGAGCCATTGAAAATAAATGGATCTTTAAGAAGAAGACTGACGCGAACGGTAATGTGACCGCCTATAAGGCTCGGCTTGTCGCTAAGGGTTATCGACAAGTTCAAGGAGTTGACTATGATGAGACTTTCTCACCCGTAGCGATGCTAAAGTCTGTCCAAATCATGTTAGCAGTTGCCGCATTTTATGATTATGAGATCTGGCAAATGGACGTCAAAACGGCATTCCTTAATGGCTTCCTCAAGGAAGAACTGTATATGATGCAGTCGGAAGGTTTTGTCGATCCTAAAGATGCTAACAAGGTATGCAAGCTCCAGCGCTCCATCTATGGGCTGGTGCAAGGAGTTGGAACATTCGCTTTAATGAGGTGATTAAAGCGTTTGGGTTTGTACATGTTTATGGAGAACCCTGTATTTACAAGAAAGTGAGTGGGAGCTCTATAGCATTTCTTATATTGTATGTGGATGACATGCTGATAATGGGAAATGATATAGAACTCTTGGAAAGTATAAAGGCCTACTTGAATAAGTGTTTTTCAATGAAGGACCTTGGAGAAGCTGCTTACATATTAGGTATTAAGATCTATAGAGATAGATCGAGACGCCTCATTGGTCTTTCACAAAGCACATACCTTGAAAAGATATTGAAGAAGTTCAATATGGATCAGTCCAAGAAGGGGTTCTTGCCTATGTTGTAGGGTGTGAGATTGAGTACGACTCAATGCCCGACCACGACAAAGGATAGAGAAGAGATGAGTGTCATCCCCTATGCTTAAGCCATAGGCTCTATTATGTATGCCATGCTGTGTACCAGACCTGATGTGAACCTTGCCATAAGTTTGGTAGGAAGGTACCAAAGTGATCCCGGAGCGGAACACTGGACAGTGGTCAAGAATATCCTAAAGTACCTGAAAAGGACAAAGGACATGTTTCTCGTATATGGAGGTGCCGAAGAGCTCGTCATAAAGGGTTACG
This sequence comes from Hordeum marinum, assembly GCA_022496015.1. Classification (NCBI taxonomy): domain Eukaryota; kingdom Viridiplantae; phylum Streptophyta; class Magnoliopsida; order Poales; family Poaceae; genus Hordeum; species Hordeum marinum. Next base: position 45,713,493 of record CM039673.1, on the reverse strand, counting down.
TCGATGCTAGCTTCGACACAGATCCGGACGACTCCAAGTCGCAAACCGGATACGTGTATATTTTGAACGGAGGGGCAGTCAGCTGGTGCAGCAGCAAGCAAAGCGTCGTGGCGACATCTACATGCGAAGTGTAGTACATAGCTGCTTTCGGAAGCAGCGAAGGAGGGAGGATGGATGAAGGAGTTCATCACCGACCTAGGAGTAATTCCCAATGCGTCGGGCCCAATGACTCTACTCTGTGAGAACACTGAAGCTATTGCCCTTGCGAAGGAGTCCAGGTTTCACAAGAAGACAAGACACATCAAGTGCCACTTCAACTCCATCCGTGATTACATTCAGGAGGGAGGTATAGATATTTGTAAAGTGCATACGGATCTGAATGTCGCAGATCCGTTTACTAAACCTCTCTCACGAGCAAAACATGATCAACACCAGAATGCTATGGGTGTTCGATTCATCACAATGTAACTGGATTATTGACTCTAGTGCAAGTGGGAGACTGTTGGAAATATGCCCTAGAGGCAATAATAAAATGGTTATTATTGTATTTCCTAGTTCATGATAATTGTCTATTGTTCGTGCTACAATTGTATTAACCAGAAACCGTAATACATGTGTGAATACACAGACCACAACATGTCCCTAGTAAGCCTCTAGTTGGCTAGCTCGTTGATCAATAGATGGTCACGGTTTCATGACCATGGACACAGACCACAACATGTCCCTAGTAAGCCTCTAGTTGACAACTTGATCACATAATTAGGAGAATGATGTGATGGACAAGACCCAATCCTAAGCATAGCACAAGATCGTGTAGTTCGTCTGCTAAAGCTTTTCAATGTCAAGTATTGTTTCCTTAGACCATGAGATTGTGCAACTCCCAGATACCGTAGGAATGCTTTGGGTGTGCCAAACGTCACAACGTAACTGGGTGGCTATAAAGGTGCACTACGGGTATCTTCGAAAGTGTTTGTTGGGTTGGCATGAATCGAGACTGGGATTTGTCACTCCGTGTGACGGAGAGGTATCTCTGGGCCCACTCGGTAAGACATCATCATAATGAGCTCAAAGTGACTAAGGAGTTATCCACGGGATGATGTGTTACGGAACGAGTAAAGAGACTTGCCGGTAACGAGATTGAACAAGGTATAGGGATATCGACGATCGAATCTCGGGCAAGTATCATACCGATAGACAAAGGGAATTGATTACAGGATTGATTGAATCCCCGACATCGTGGTTCATCTGATGAGATCATCGTGGAGTACGTGGGAGCCAACATGGGTATCCAGATCCCGCTGTTGGTTATTGGTCGGAGAGATGTCTCGGTCATGTCTACGTGTCTCCCGAACCCGTAGGGTCTACACACTTAAGGTTCGATGACGCTAGGGTTATAGGGAAATTGTATACGTGATTACCGAAGGTTGTTCGGAGTCCCGGATGAGATCTAGGACGTCACGAGGAGCTCCGTAATGGTCCAGAGGTAAAGATTGATACATAGGAAGTCCAGTTTTGGTCACCGGAAAGTTTTCGGGCTCATCGGTATTGTACCGGGAGTGCCGGGAGGGTGCCGGAGGACCCCCGGGAGGGGTGTGACGACCATAGGACTTCATGGTCCCTTAGAGGAGGTGTGCCAGCCCATATTGGGCTGTCCAAGACCTTCTAGAAAGGCCCATGCGGCTAGGGATCTAGAGATAAGGGCTAAAGGGTTTTAAAAGAGGAGTCCACCTCCCTTGTGGGAGGTGGACTCTATCCCTTTTATTCGGCGGAACCTCTCCTCCTTGGAGGAGGGGCCAAGGCAGCCCTCCCTCTCCCTCCTCCTATATATATCCAAGGGTTTGGCCTCTTGAGAATAGATCTGAACTCTCTCTCTCTCTCACGGCGAAGCCCTACCTCTCTTCTTCCTCCTCCGCAGCGCTTAGGCGAAGCCCTGCCAGGATACCTTGCTACTCCACCACCACCACGCCGTCGTGCTGCTGTTGGAGCTCTTCCCCAACCTCTCCTTCCTCCTTGCTGGATCAAGGCATAGGAGACGTCACCGGGTTGCACGTGTGTTGAATGCAGAGGCGCCGTTGTTCGGTGCTTAGATCGGAATCCACCGCGATCTGAATCGCTGCGAGTACGACTCCACCAACCGCGTTCTTGTAATGCTTCTGCTTAGCGATCTTCAAAGGTATGAAGATGCAATCTCTCCCCTCTCGTTGTTTGTTTCTCCATAGATAGATCTTGATGACACGTAGGAAAATTTTGATTTACTACTACGTCTCCCAACACTTGGCATGTACTAATGTTTGATTCTTGTGCAGCAATTGGATGCATCCTTCGGGGACTCGAGTCCCTAGCTGCATGCTTGGAGCTATCATCAGGAAGTTTTGGCTGGGCTTCTACAACGCCGAAACGGCAAGAGGAAGCTAGCCACAACTTGAAGACACTACGAGCTCGCAGATTGTCCCCCCTACGGGAAAGCTTCTGACGTCGTGATCAACAAGTTTTGGGTAAGGCAAACTCATGACTCTCACACTTTTTTTGTTCATAGTTCATGACCCTGCCATGCTAACTCATGAATCTCACACTTTTTTATGCATGATTGAAGAGATTCTATAGGGTGGTTCCGGAGCAACAGGAGGCGGCGGACAAGACTTTGCGGAATCATTGTAAGAGGTTGACTAATCAGCAGTTCTATAACCAGGGTCATACCGCGAGGAGTCAATACAACATGGCGATATCGGGCAAACCGTCGCCGAAGTATGAGAATGTCAAGTCACCAATGATGATGAGCGCAGCAGAGTACGACGAGGTAAGTAACTCGTCGATGAGATTCTATGTTGATGCTAATTTGCAATTGCATCATCTGTTCTTCACATGAGTATTGATTTTTCAGCTTAGGCCCGATTGGGCCTATGGCATGAAGGATGCATGGAGGGCGTTGACTGCGAGGTGGCGCGGGAAAGACGAGGAGTGGAACGCCTTGAGCGAGCGGAACAAGGCGAACTGCGGCAGTGGGGGGACACATTGGGCGGGAAACCTCGGTAGTGAGCGCTACAAGATACATGTTTCAGCTTTATTTATTTATTTCCCCTCATGCATGTTCCTACTTGGTACTCATAACATCTCTTTGGTGATGTAGGAGGAGAAACTAGGGAGGCATGTCAACGATTATGAGTCATGGGACTCGATGAGGATGAAGGCACCCGATCTCTCCCAGCCTCAGCCTCAGCTTCCCGAGTACTTCGGCACTGCCCATGAGGACGATGCTAAGTACCTCGAGATGCTGGTCGCTTTTAATCCGAAGGTGGACGACCCTAGAAGTGCGGATCCCGATGAGAGAGCGTTGGTCGTGTCTGGGGGAGGCCTTCAGCACGGCCATCTGCGCGTTATGGATAAGATGACCCCACGCACTCCCACTTTGAGCCTCACGCGGATCAAGGCTACCCTCAGCGCCGACGACCCCGCACCGCCTCCTCGACGACGACCTTCCCAGCCTCGCTACGATGTAAGTTTCTCTCATTTCCATCCTTTCCCTGACAATACTACTTCCTCAGTGCCTTAGTTGATGAGATGGTTCAATTTTTGTAATTGTAGGCTGCTTTCGAGGCGGCCTACAAGGCCCACAACGATGCCTATTCGGTGGAGCTTGCGCAGTGGAGGCAGAGAGCAGAAGTACACGAGGCGTGGAAAGACGCAAAAGAAGATGTAACTTCCAACCTTTCTTTTTGCAAAAGATGACAAGTCTCACTTTTCATACTTTTGTGCAATGCCTGACATGTTAACTATCTTGCGGGCTCAAGAGAGGGCTCGCCTTACGGGAGTGCCAGTCGATATACCGCCACGACCTCCTCGAGCCGGGCTTAAGCCAGAGTTTGTATCGAAGGAAGAGTTCGCCCAGAACTTCTACTACACCGGCTTAACCCCGGTAATTTACTTGCCCAATCACTTGTTACCGCTTTCATGTGCCTTGGCGGTTGCTAACTATTGCTCAAACGTGTAGGGAACGGGAGCCTCCGGGACTGGACCCTTTGGTCGTGCTGCTGCCTCGCGCGAGAGCACACCGGTTCATGGTGGCGCGGGATCACCTGCTTCCGGTGCTGATTCGACGGCGCCTCCGCGCCGTCAGTCTCCTATCTTCACGCGTGGAGACCTGGGTTTCTCCGGCTCGACTCCCTCTCAGGACGAAATGAGTTGATGATGTTGTTGTTGTACTGTGTATCGATACTATCTATCTTATTTTTGGATGTTTGGATGTTGTTATACCGTGTATCGAAATGATGTGCATGTGTATCGATACTATCTATCTATTATGCTCTTTGTCGATGTGCATGTTCTATATAATGATATGTGGATGAATACTGTGTATTTGGAATTTTGTATATGCAGGAAACGAAGCAAAACAGAGAAAATAAGGAAATCTGACAGTACCTATGCCGACGGCCAGGCCGTTGGCATAGACCTTATCCTGTGCGAAATGGCATAGTCTACGCCGACGGCCAGGCCGTCGGCGTAGGCCCGTCGCCCAGATGCGCTTAGGAGTTGTCGCGTGGCCTCACTGGACAATAGCCTACGCCAACGGCCAACCAGGCCTAACGTCCGTTAGGCCCCGCGTGAGGCCCACATGACGTACACCGACGGCCTCTACGCCGACGGCCATCGCGAGCCGTCGCCTTAGCCACCTACGCCGACGGCTGTGGTTACGTCGACGGCTACTGGGGCAAGCCCGAGGGATATCTTCCCCGACGACTATACGCCGACGGCAGCCGTCGGCGTAGGCTTAAGCCGACGGCTTGTGGGTCTACGCCGACGGTGGCCGGCCGTCGGCGGATGTCCTCAGTCCCGTAGTGTCATGTGAAAAGATGAATTTGGGTCTTGGTGCATAACAATTGCCTTAAACCTATACTAGATGATGATCGTCTTGTTCTTGGACCATGGGTCTTACAAGATATCAACTTCAGTGAGTATCTCAAAGAATGCAAGGAACATAATGAATATGACGACAACATGGAATTGCTAATGGAAAACAAATTGGAGTTGAACTCTAGCAAGAAAGAACTAGTGGAAGAAAAGTTTGAATGGGACTCTGAAAATGACAACATTCTTCACAAGGAAGATATGGGTGACGGTCGTGGATCTGGATACTTTCATATCCTTGGATTTCATCCATATACAGAGGTTTTTCTGCATGTATCAAGGTTCAGAGGGTTGGCCTATCATTTGAAAGATTCAAAGGTCCAGGACCTTGGTTACTTATACCCAACAACTTGTCATCTAGCATTAGGGGCTGAGCGTTTTATAACTGATTCATTCCCATACACACCTTGTTGGATAGGACTGCAGAAAACAACAAGAATGTATAAGGCCATCTCATAGACCTGTACGATGCTTGAGACCCAATTGACCATCGGAATAAATGGCCTACTCATGCTTATTGCCTAGTTCAATATTATTAGCACTATTGAATTTATACTTATCCTTTTAAATAAAGTTTCCATGTTTTCAATTGCGGTTGTAAAACATGGAACCTCAAGTTGTATCACTAAAAAAAACATATAGAGCTGCGTTCCTAAATATAAGTCTTTTAAGAGATTCCAATATGCACTACATACGGAACAAAATGAATGAATCTACCTTTAAAATATGTCTATATAAATCCGTATGTTGTCCGTATTGAAATCTTTAAAAAGACTTATACTGATTTTTCCTTACTTTATGCTCCTGCTCTGCCTATATTGTGTTAATTCTTTTGATCTTAAGCTTCCCCATCAATATTGTTACGGAGGAGAATTACGCTGGCGCGGGAGCCGGTGAAGTGATATTGGAGACCGGTGAGGACGCGCTCGACGCAGTGCCGGAGGAGCTCACATGGGTGCTGATCATAGAGCCAATGCTCGCGGCCGAACGCAACGAAGGCTTGTTCGCAGACGATGCAGGAGATCCGCTCGTCAACGATGGCATGTTCGTGGATGACACGGGCGTGTGCTGTGGTGAGCGGGCGTCAGCTTCCCATGCAGATCTAGTAGCTGCAGTTAAAGGGCCGGGCAGATCGCGCGTGCTGGGTGCGGAGAGGCGATCGGCACCTGCAAAACAGTGGGCGAAGAACTGGGCGATGGCGATGCAGCAATGCTGGTGGCCGGAGAAGACGCGAAGGGGAACACCGTCTCGTGGAAGACCACGTGAACACACGGCGGGACACGGGGTCGAAGCAGCGATAGCTTTGGTGGTCCTATGGGTATCCGAGGAACACGCACGCCGTGGAGCGAGGATCGAGCTTGTGGTGCGAGGTCCATGTGAGGTTGGCATGTGAGGTTGGGAAAGCAGAGGCAGCCGAAGACCCGGAAGATGGTGTAATCTGGAGGAACGCCGAGGAGCAGCTCATGAGGCGATCGTGGCGCAGTAGCATGACACAACCGACGGTTAAGCAGGTAAGTGGGAGTGTTGAGGGCCTCCACACAAAACCGCGGCGGCATAGAGGCGTGGATGAGCAGGGCACACATGCCGTCGTTGAGAGTGCGGAGAGCCTGCTCGGCCTTACCATTCTGCGGGCTAGTATGTGGGAGAGGTGAAAATGGGTGCCGTGTCGAGCTAGGAGAGCACAGACAGTGGAGTTGTCGAACCTCTACAAGCCGATTTTCCTACAAATAACAAAGTTTTGGCAGAGGCAGCAGGTAGGCGATGTCCTGATGAACATCGCTCATTGGATGATCAGACCTACTCTAAATACATTCATCAATCACACATGCACACTTAGGAATATGATACCAGAGTCTCCAGAGCAGTAACAAGGTCGCACATCGGCAAGGTCAGGATGGTTACACCTTCATGATGTAGGAGCTTGCATCCACTTGTGCGGTCCTGTCATAGCGTCTATCACTAATCTCAGTGTGCATTCCTGCACATTGCTCTATGTGACTTGTTTATAAGTTGAAATAAGTTCCTGAATTTAAACTTCAAAGCCCAAGTGTTTGGGATAGTTTCTTTTAACATGATTCACTATGTTAATTAAGAAGAATAGAGTTGTGCTTAATTAGCGGAAAAGCGATATACGTGGTGGCAGACTCCCCCACCCCTCCCGTGTCGCCCCCGCGTGGCGACGGGGAGGGATCCCTAGATCGCACCGCCGGTTCCCTTCCCCCTCCTCCTTCCTCCTCTCGCCGCCGCCAGGGGGCCTGGCCGGTCGAAGACCGGCCGGCGCCGGAGGCGGTGGGGCAACCTCGTCCTCCCACGCGGTGGGGTTGGCGCGGGTCAACTCTCCGGGCTGGGGCGTGGTGCTGACGCCGGGCGCCACGGCGGCTCGTCTCCTGCGGCGGCGCGATGGGCGGCGTGGTGACGGTGTGTGCCTGGGGTGACGGCGCTGGCCGGCCATCCTTCTCCTCCGGCTGCAAGGGCCGTGTGGACGGCGTGGTAGCCGGGGTGTGGCGATCAGCAGCGGTGAGTGTTGGTCGGGGTGAAAACCTGTTGTATCTTTGGACGGACCGGCGACGATGAAGCTTGTTCCCTTTTTGAAGGCGTTGTGGCGGCTCTCATTGCCCGTCGTGTTGCTCCAGTGGAAACTCTGATCCTCGGATCGGACGGTGGCGGCGCTCCGATGTCGTATCCTTCTTGAAGGTGACGCCTTGGAGCCCTCGGGTCGCCTTATGCGGCTTTTCGTTGCTGCATCGAGTGCCTTTGTATCCTGCCTTGAGTGAGTGCGTGTGTTGTGGTGGCGTGTGGTTGTATCGGAATGTTGTTGATCATTACTTTATATATAAAGCGGGGCGAAAGCCTTTTTCGGTAATTAGCGGAAAAATAGGTAAAAACAATTACAACATGCTTGTAACACTGAAAAGAGGATTAGCGCCACGCAAGTGCAGGGGCACTCATGTCCCTGGTGCCCACTTTTTATTTTGACTTCGGATTTTCAAAGTTTAATATAGTTTAAATAAAAAATCTAAATTAAGTTATGTTTTCATTTTGTGTTTCTCGTGACCAGCGTTTTCAAATAAGATCAATTTTAAATATATTTGGATGACTTTGAAAAAATATGTTAAGTTTCATTGCTCTTAAAACACAGGGGATACTAGATCTGCCGCGACCCAACATCACTTGCACCATCATTACTTACTTTCTGAATGACACTCCATGCCTCGCCAATGGTGTTGCCCAGATCTAGACAGGCCAGCTTAGACCAAATCAAAGCTTTTGCCTCCGCGTGAAAACAGCCAGCATCGTGTTTCCCCAGTTTCTTCAGACCGCTAATTCTGACCCGGATTGGCATGTAACTAGAAGTACCGGGGGCGCTTCGATGCGTCGGTTTTGCTATTGGGTTTTTCCTTTTTCTTTTTAGAAAATGTTTTTGTGTTAGTTGATGTGGAGAGCGGAAAGAAATTGGGTGTTGGTGCTAGAAGAATTAGTTCTTTTTATTATGGATGGTTGCCTGGTGGGGCCGTACTCTACTAATTGCAGCACAATAGTGTGCATACGTATAGGGCTTGTCCATTTGGGCTGGCGGACGTGTGTGCCAGTTGTTGAGAACGTGGCGGTTGCCACTGTTCCTGCTGCGGCAGGTGGCGACAGCGAAGCCCAACCCAAAACATAAGAACAACCATCTAAACAGGACAGCACACCATATCCACCCAGACCTTTAAGACGCGCCATCAATTTCTTAGACAACCCGGCCTACCACCTCCGCAAAAACCACCTAGCAACCCTAAAATACAAAATATAAAAAGACAAACCTCAATAAAGAAGGACCTGCAAATAACAAATCCAATCTCACCATAAGCTAAAACATCACCTAGCAACCGTGGTCGGTGAAGCATTCACCTCTTCAACCTATTCTCCCGAGAGACCTCACGTGACTCATCAGAAACATACCACCGTCCGCCTGCTCAGAACACCACGCCAAAATCCAGCTAAACAGAAGGCATAACCACACCAAGAAAGGAAAGATATTAAAATCCAAAAAAGAAATATCCGCACCACTCTCTGAAGAACCAACAGCAACAAAAGCCGCTTCAACACTACCAACATACAAAGACCCATCTTCAACCAGAGACACTTCAACCGCACCGATATGTGGTCCGATTTCTGACGGGCCAGCCTCAACAACGGGCACCTCAACAACGGCACCACCAGATGAACTAACAACACCAAACGACCCCTCAACAACGGTACCATGAGAACAAACATCCTCAACCACAGATACTTGAACAACCCCAACCCACGAAGGACCAACTTCACCCACAGGCACATCCACCACCCCACCACACGAAGCACTAGCAGCATCATCAAAAGCAGAACCACCTGAAGGAGCAGACCCAACAAACAAAGATCCAACGGCACCACCTCCCTATGAAGGACCAAACACAACCCCCACGGTACAACAGCACCATCAGAAGGCACATCAAATGGACCACCATCCGATGCAGGCACTACAACATGAACAGCAAGCCAACTGAGAGAAACCCAAACAAGCAAAAACTACACAACATACAGAAGGAGCACATACCAGCACACTTTGGCCCCCGCCGACCCCGAACCAATGGACAACGATCCATCTAAATAGAACTAAACCAAAGAACAACGCCGTTAGATAGTCCACAACCACCAAATAACACCCATCGGGATTTTTTTTTACGATGAACCCATGAGTAAAAGCAAAATGCACAAGCTACACCCCCACCATCCTAAGGCAACGACCACAAAAGAGCACAGAAGGCAGAAAAAAACACCTAACAACACACAAATCTGCACCCAGCCAAAAAAATAAAGAACACCAATCGCCTGGCAAGAACCAGCAGCAATCACAGACATAACACTGCCTTCAAACCAAGTAAAAGGAAAGCAAACTCCAAAGATTCACATGGACCAAATCCATCAAGAAGGGTAAATATTCAAAGACGAACAACTATCCAACGATCAACACATGTTGAATCGATAGGCCGAGAAAATTCAAAAGACAGTGTGCTAACAGAAACAATACGTCAGGAAACATCATAATCATAAACCACAAAGCAAGCAAAACTAAAACTCTAGAAAATGAAACATTATAGAAGATTTCTATTTCTTGTTCTTATTTTGCAAGTTCTTCCAATTTTATGTGGACAACCCTTTCACTTGCCATTTCCTTATCCGACGCCGCAAAAAACAATAACATCACACAAAACACTGAATAAAATGATATTACAAAATTCACAATGACATCCCACACAGAAATGTGACACCTAACATTATCAACTTTAATACTACACTTCAACAAGTGAAGGAGACCGAGAGGCAGACCTAAACTCGGATTAGTAAAGCATAGCCACATTTTAAGACCAAAACTGCCACCAGTATGAACCGATACGAATGTCAAACAAACTAAATTAGTAAGAAAACACTTCCAATACAAAGAAACGTAAGGCATAATGTCCTCATTTTTCTTCTAAATGCCTTGCAGACACAACACTGGGGAATAGCTAAATCCAAGAACAAATACAAACCACGATGCATGACCAGAACTCAAGGCATACCACCTGACCATCACCTCTATCCAAGCCAACATCAGCTATATTAGTAACCGCTCTTTCCAATCATTTGCTATGAAACCAATCCTCATTCCATACCTCCAACTCCACTTACTTTCAGTTGCATCTGTCATTTGCTATGAAATACAACCTCTTCCCACACCTACAACTGCACTTAACTTTAGTTGCAACTTCACAGAAACAACAAACATGCCTAAGCACCAATCATTGGGCACACATACTAAAAGAAAATGTACATGACCACCACCCATTCCGCACAAGGATAACAAAAAAGCAACATCACCTCGTATACACATATAGCCTAAAAACTGCCTATCCACAACAATGCAGCGATGAAATTCAAACGAACAACTACAATCAAACAACAAGGCACCACCACACAATAAACAGGAAGCAAGATAGATTTTTTAGAAGAGAATGAAAGTCATACGCGCAACCAGAAAATCCAATACGAAGAGCAAGGGAGCACCACGAGAGAAGGTGCAGCAGCCGCGAATCACCGTGGACTACCTCCACCAGCAACTCGCACTAGGCACACCACCAGCCACGAATTACCGTGGACTCCCTCCACCAGCAACTCGGGCAAGATGCCAAGCCCGTCGACCCCCTCCACAAGGACTCCAACAAGCCGGCACTCCCCACCGACCCCCTCCACCAGGAAGCCCAGTGCTACTTCTTGAGCTTGCGTTGGTTTTTCCCTTGAAGAGGAAAGGGTGATGCAGCAAAGTAGAGATAAGTATTTCCCTCAGTTTGAGAACCATGGTATAAATCCAGTAGGAGTATCAAGATGAGGCACCAAGGCACCTGCACAAACACAAACAAACTTTCACCCAACGCAATAAAGGGGTTGTCAATCTCTTTACGATTACTTGCAAGGTGAGATCTGATAGTGATAATAGGTAATATAAATAAGTAAGTAAAAGTGCAGCAAGGTGTTTTTGGTATTTTTGTATTTAGATCTGAATATATAATATGTAAAATAGACCTGGGGGCCATAGTGTTCACTAGAGGCTTGCGGCGGCGGAACTTTCGATCTAGGTTTAGTTCTGGAGGTTTCAGTATTTATAAGACCAGATAGCGTTGAGAACAAGTCAAGAGGGCCCACAAGGAGGTCACGAGCCCCCTAGGCGCGCCTAGGGGGGGAGGCCGTGCCTCCCAGGCTCATGATTTCCTCAGGCCTCCTCTCCGATATCTTTTCCTTCTGGTATTTTTAATATTTTCCATAAAAAATCACGGCGAAAGTTTTATTCCGTTTGGACTCCGTTTGATATTCTTATATGAAAAAGGTCAAAAACACGAAAAAAACAGAAACTGACACTGGGCACTGGGTTAATAAGTTAGTCCCAAAAGTAATATAAAATAGCATATTCATGCATATAAAACATCCAAAGTTGATAATATAATAGCATGGAACAATGAAAAATTATAGATACGTTGGAGACGTATCAAGCAGCCCCAAGCTTAACTCCTGCTCGTCCTCGAGTAGGGAAGTGATAAAGACCGAATTTTTGATGTGGAATACTACCTAACATATTTGTTCTATGTAACCTCTTTATTGTGGCATGAATGTTCAGATCCATAAGATTCAAAACAATAGTGTAATATTGACATGAAAACAATAATACTTCAAGTATAATAGCAAAGTAATCATGAACTTTTGAAATAACAATGCCAAAGAAAGTTATCCCTACAAAATCATATAGTCTGGCTATGCTCCATCATCCCCACAAAACAAATTTAAATCATGCACAAGCTCGGTATCGACCAAGTAATTATTTTCTCACTCTTACTTTCTCAAACTTTTTTCAACTCTCACACAATACATGAGCGTGAGCCATGGATATAGCACTATAGGTGGAATAGAGTGTGGTGGAGGTTGTGAGGCAAAAAGGAGGAGATGGTCACATCGACTCGGCGTATCAATGGGCTATGGAGATGCCCATCAATAGATATCAATGTGAATGAGTAGGGATTGCCATGGAACGGATGCACTAGAGCTATAAGTGTATGAAAGCTCAAAAATGAAAACTAGTGGGTGTGCACCCAACTTGCTTGCTCACGAAGACCTAGGGCAATTTGAGGAAGCCCATCATTGGAATATACAAGCCAAGTTATATAATGAAAATTTCCACTAGCATATGAAAGTTACAAAACAAGAGACTCTCTATCATGAAGAACATGGTGCTATTTTGAAGCACAAGTGTGGAAAAAGATAGTAGCGTTGTCCCTTCCCTCTTTTTCTCTCATTTTTTTGTTTGGGCTCTTTGGCCTCTGTTTTTTGGTGGGCATCTTTGGCCTCTGTTTTTATTTCCTCACATGGGACAATGCTCTAATAATGATGATCATGACACCTTTATTTACTTACAACTCGATACTTCGAACAATAATGACTCTATATGAATGAAAGTGATGGCACATGTCATGAGACGGAACGGTGGAAGTTGCATGGCAATATATCTCGGAATGGCTATGAAAATGCCATAATATGTAGGTATGGTGGCTGTTTTGAGGAAGGTATATGGTGGGTTTGTGCACCGGCGAAAGTTGCGCGGCACTAGAGAGGCTAGCAATGGTGGAAAGGTGAAAGTACATCTATACCATGGACTCACATTAGTCATGAAGAACTCATATACTTATTGCGAAAGGTTTATTAGTAATCGAAACAAAGTGCTAAATGCATACTCCTAGGGGAAGGGTTGGTAGGAGTTAACCATCGCACGATCCCGACCGCCACACAAAGGGATGACAATCAATAAATCAATTATGCTCCGACTTCCTAACATAGCGGTTCACATACGTGCATGTTACGGGAATCGCTAACCTCAACACAAGTATTTCTAGATTCACAACACCCTACTATCATAACTCTAATATTATCATATCCATATCTCAAAACTAATTGCGAGGAATCAAACTTCTCTTACTAATCAATGCACTTGAATATGAAAGTTTTTATTATATCCTCTTTGGATGCCTATCATATTTAGGACTAATTTCATAACACACGCCAATTACCAAGTTACTTAGAGAGAGCACTCTCAAAATGATATAAGTGAAGATTCGAGAGTTTTTATTTCTACAAAATATGACACCGCCGTGCTCTACAAGGATTTAAGTGAAGCACTAGAGCAAAATTATCTAGCTCAAAAGATATAAGTGAAGCTCATGCGAGCACCAAGCTCAAAAGATATAAGTGAAGCACATGTAAGCAAAATTATCTAGCTCAAAAGATATAAGTGAAGCACATGGGAGCAAAATTACCAAGCTCAAAAGATATAAGTGAAGCACATGTGAGCTAAATTGCCTAACTCAAAAGATATAAGTGAAGCTTATTGAGTATTCTAACAAATTCACGGATAGTGCATGTCTCTCTCAAAAGGTGTGCAGCAAGGATGATTGTGATAAAACAAAAAGCAAAGACTCCTATAATACATGATGCTCCAAGAAAAACACATATCATGTGGTGAATAAAAATATAGCTCCAAGTAACGTTACCGATGGATTGAAGACGAAAGAGGGGATGCCTTCCCGGGGCATCCCCAAGCTTAGGCTTTTTGGTGTCCTTGAATTTGGCTTGGGATGACTTGGGCATCCCCAAGCTTAGGCTCTTTCCACTCTTTATTCCATTGTCCATAAGAACATCACCCAAAACTTGAAAACTTCACAACACAAAACATAAACAGAAACTCGTGATAGCATTAGCATAAGAAAACAAACCACCAACTTTTTAGGTATTGTAGTAAACTTAATTTACATTTAGATTTATGTTATATTACTGTATTTTCACTTTTCCATGGCTCGTACCCCCCTATACTAACCATAGTTTCATCAAAATAAGCAATCAACACAACAAAAACAGAAGAGTCTGTAGTAATCTGTGTATTTCGTATACCTCTGCTAACCCAAAAATTCGGAAAGAATTATGAAAATTAGTTCAATTTGCATATCAATCAGCAGCAAAAAGAATCAGCTCAAAATATATTTCTGGATAGGAATGAAAAATAATTTCGTGAGCACAAAGTTTTTGTCTTCTTTCAGCGTGATTAAACAACTATCACCAAAACTAATCATAAAGGTTCTACTTGGCAAAAACACTAACTAAAACATAAAAAACACAATCATAACAAAATCATGATGGTGTGGACTCAACAAAACAGAAAGTAAAAAGCAAAAATAAATTTATTCATTGGGTTGCCTCCCAACAAGCGCTATCGTTTAACGCACCTAGCTAGGCCTAACGATTTTAATGATGCTCACATAATAAGTAGTAGTTGAGATATGCAAAAGAGCATCATGAATGGCAAAAAACACATTTAAGTCTAACCCACTTCCTATGCATAGGGATTTTTTGAGCAAACAATTTATGGGAACAAGAATTAACTAGCATAGGAAGGCAAAACAATCATAACTTCAAAACGTTGAACACATAGAGAGGAAACTTGATATTATTGAAATATGTAAAAGCATATGTTCCTCTCTCATAATAATTTTCAGTAACATCATGAAGGAATCTTACAATATAACTATCACACAAAGCATTGTTTTCATGATCATTTATAGCATAAGGGTCATCACCAAAACTTGGGGAACAAAAAATATCATCTTCATCAAGCATAGCATCCCCAAGCTTGTGGTTTTGCATATCATTAGCATCATAGATATTCAGAGAATTCATACTAACAACATGGAAATTATTTTTTTCATTCAAGCAGATATCATGAACCACTTTATAATTTTCTTCTTTCAACACTTCATCAAAATTGTCAGATTCATGATTTTCAAACAAAACTCCATAGAGATAGTCAAGTGCACTCAACTCACTAACAAATTGTTCATCATAATTTGGTGTTTTGAAAATATTAGCAAGTGGATGAGGATCCATATCAATAGATTATTAGCAAGAGAAGATGCAAGCAAATAGAAGGCACATGGCAACACCAGCAAACATAGCAACAAAAAGGCAAACGAAAAAGGCAAATATTTTTGTAAATTTTGTTCTAAAAGTGGGGGAGAGGAAAACAAGAGGCAAATGGCAAATAATGTAAATGCAAGAGATGAGTTTGCGATAGGTACTTGGTAGATATGCTTCACTTGAATACTCCCCGGCAACGACGCCAGAAATTCTTCCTGCTACTTCTTGAGCTTGCGTTGGTTTTTCCCTTGAAGAGGAAAGTGTGATGCAGCAAAGTAGAGATAAGTATTTCCCTCAGTTTGAGAACCAAGGTATCATTCCAATAGGAGTATCAAGATGAGGCACCAAGGCACCTGCACAAACACAAACAAACTTGAACCCAACGCGATAAAGGGGTTGTCAATCCCTTTACGATTACTTGCAAGGTGAGATCTGATAGTGATAGTAGGTAATATAAATAAGTAAATAAAACTGCAGCAAGGTGTTTTTGGTATTTTTGTATTTAAATCTGAATATATAATATGTAAAATAGACCAGGGGGCCATAGTGTTCACTAGAGGCTTGCAGCGGCGGAACTTTCGATCTAGGTTTAGTTCTGGAGGTTCAGTATTTATAAGACTAGATGGCATCGAGAACAAGTCAAGAGGGCCAACGAGGAGGTCACGAGCCCCCTAGGCGCGCCCAAGGGGGAGGCCGCGCCTCCCTGGCTCGTGACTTCCTCGGGCCTCCTCTCCGGTATCTTTTCCTTCTGGTATTTTTGATATTTTCCATAAAAAATCACGACAAAAGTTTTATTCTGTTTGGACTCCGTTTGATATTCCTCTCTGAAAAAGGTCAAAAACACGAAAAAACAGAAACTGGCACTGGGCACTGGGTTAATAAGTTAGTCCCAAAAATAATATAAAATAGCATATTCATGCATATAAAACATCCAAAGTTGATAATATAATAACATGGAACAATCAAAAATTATAGATACGTTGGACACATATCACCCAGCAACGCGCCAAGCTCCGACCACAAACCGCCAACCCCACTCGATCCCCTCCACCAGGCAGACGACGGGACAACCAGCGAATCCAACAACGAAATCTCTCCCCAATGGCCCCTCTCCCCTTTGCCCCTGGAGGCGACCCGCGCAACACGTGTCAACAGAGAGGGTCCTGCAGCCGCCACGCCGCCGCTGGAGCGCCTCCAGCAGTCGCCACGCCTTGCCCCTCTCTCCAACGGCCTGTTGGAAATATGCCCTAGAGGCAATAGTAAAATGGTTATTATTGTATTTCCTAGTTCATGATAATTGTCTATTATTCATGCTATAAATGTGTTAACCGAAAACCATAATACACGTGTGAATACATAGACCACAACATGTCCCTAGTGAGCCTATAGTTGACTAGCTCGTTGATCAATAGATGGTCACGGTTTCATGACCATGGACATTGGATGTCGTTGATAACGGGATCACGTCATTAGGAGAATGATGTGATGGACAAGGCCCAATCCTAAGCATAGCACAAGATCGTGTAGTTCGTCTGCTAAAGCTTTTCCAATGTCAAGTATCGTATCCTTAGACCATGAGATTGTGCAACTCCCGAAAACCGTAGGAATACTTTGGGTGTGCCAAACGTCACAACATAACTGGGTGGCTATAAAGGTGCACTATGGGTATCTCCAAAAGTTTCTGTTGGGTTGGCACGAATCGAGACTGGGATTTGTCACTCCGTGTGACGGAGAGGTATCTCTGGGCCCACTTGGTAAGACATCATCATAATGAGCTCAATGTGACTAAGGAGTTAGCCAAGGGATTATGTATTATGGAACGACTAAAAGAGACTTGCCGGTAACGAGATTGAACAAGGTATAGGGATACCGACGATCGAATCTCGGGCAAGTATCATACCGATAGACAAAGGGAATTGTATACGGGATTAATTGAATCCCCGACATCGTGGTTCATCCGATGAGATCATCGTGCATGTGGGAACCAACATGGGTATCCAGATCCCTCTGTTGGTTATTGACCGGAGATGTGTCTCGGTCATGTCTACGTGTCTCCCGAACCCGTAGGGTCTACACACTTATGGTTCGATGACGCTAGGGTTATAGGGAAATGTTGTACGTGGTTACCGAAGGTGTTAGGAGTCACGGATGAGATCCCGGACTTCACGAGGAGCTCCGGAATGGTCCGAAGGTAAAGATTGATATATAGGAAGTCCAGTTTTGGTCACCGGAAAGTTTTCGGGCTCATCGGTAGTGTACCGGGAGTGCCGGGAGGATGCCAGAGGACCCCCGGGAGGGGTGTGACGACCAAAGGGCTTGGTGGGATGTTAGAGGAGGTGTGCCAGCCCTTATTGGGCTGGACAAGTCCTTCTGGAAAGGCCCAAGAGGCTAGGGATAAGAGATAAGGCTGAAAAGAATTCAAAAGGAAGAGATCCACCTCCCTTGTGGGAGGTGGACTCCTCCCTAGGTTCGGCCGAACCTCTCCTCCATTGAGGAGGGGCCAAGGCATCCCTCCCTCTCCCTCCTCCTATATATATATCCAAGGGTTTGGGCTTATTTGAGACACGACTTCTCTCTCTCACGGCACAACCCTACCCTTCCTCTTCCTCGTTCTCCGTAGCGCTTGGCGAAGCCCTACCGGAGTCCACGTAGCTCCACCGTCGTCACGCCGTCGTGTTGTTGGAGCTCTCCCTCAACCTCTCCTTCCTCCTTGCTGGATCAAGGCGTAGGAGACGTCATCTGGCTACACGTGTGTTGAACGCAGAGGCGCCGTTGTTCGGCGCTAAGATCGGAGTCCATCGTGATCTGAATCACTACGAGTACGACTCCACCAACCGCGTTCTTGTAACGCTTCCGCTTAGCAATCTTCAAAGGTATAAAGATGCAATCTCTCCCCTCGTTGCTGGTTTCTCCATAGATAGATCTTGGTGACACGTAGGAATTTTTTTGATTTACTACTACGTCTCCCAACAGTGGCATCATGAGCTAGGTCTATGCGTAGAATCTATGAACGAGTAGAACACAAGTTGTTGTGGGCGTCGATTTTGTTAATTTTCTTACCACTACTAGTCTTCTCTTGATTCGGTGGTATTGTGGGATGAAGCGGCCCGGACCAACTTTACACGTACGCTTACGTGAGACTGGTTCCACCGCCTGACATGCACTTGTTGCATAACGTGGCTAGCGGGTGTGTGTCTCTCCCACCTTAGTCGGATTGGATTCGATGAAAAGGGTCCTTATGAAGGGTAAATAGCAATTGGCATATCACGTTGTGGTTTTGGCGTAGGTAAGAAACGTTCTTGCTAGAAACCAATAGCAGCCACATAAAACTTGCAACTACAAATTAGAGGACGTCTAACTTGTTTTTGCAGCATATGCCTTGTGATGTGATATGGCCAAAGGATGTGATGTGATGCATTGTGATGTATGAGATTGATCATGTTCTTGTAATAGGATTCACGACTTGCATGTCGATGAGTATGACAATCGGCAGGAGCCATAGGAGTTGTCTTATTTTATGGTATGACCTGCGTGTCAATCATAAACGCCATGTAATTACTTTACTTTATTGCTAAACGTTAGCCATAGTAGTAGAAGTAATAGTTAGCGAGACAAATTCATGAAGAAACGATGGTGGAGATCATGATGATGGAGATCATGGTGTCGTGCTGGTGACAGTGATGATCATGGTGCCCCGAAGATGGAGATCAAAGGAGCAAGATGATATTGGCCATATCATGTCACTATATTGATTGCATGTGATGTTTATCATGTTTACATCTTATTTGCTTAGAATGACGGTAGTAAATAAGATGATCTCCCAATAAAATTTCAAGAGATGTGTTCACCCTAACTGTGCACCATTGCTAAGGATCGTTGTTCCGAAGAACCACGTGATGATCGGGTGTGATAGGTTCTAATGTTCGCATACAACGGGTGTAAGCCAGATTTACACAAGAGAAACATTTAGGTTGACTTGACAAGCCTAGCATGTACAGATATGGCCTCGGAACAAGGAAGACCGAAAGGTGGAACATGAGTCGTATAGAAGATACGATCAACATGGAGATGTTCACCGTGGATGACTAGTCCGTCTCACGTGATGATCGGACACGGGCTAGTTGACGTGGATCATGTGTCACTTGGATGACTAGACAGATGTCTATCTAAGTGGGAGTTCATGAAATAATTTGATTATGTGAACTTAGTTATCATGAACTTAGTCTAAAAGTGTTTTTGCAAATTATGTCGTAGATAGCTCACGCTGTAGCTCCCCTGTTTTATTTATACGGTCCTAGAGAAAAGTAAGTTGAATGTTGTTGGTAGCAATAATACAGACTGGGTCTGTGATCTGAGGATTCTCCTCATTGCCGCGCTGAAAGTGTTAGGGATATAACCCCGTAATATGACCCGGCTAGAAAGCTCCGACTAATACTACTGACTCACGAGCCGACCCGAAAGGTAAGCCACCAACTGGAGGCCCAAGACGATAGGCGGCTCAAGACGTGGGCCGGTTGATAGCCCAGAGAAGGAAGACCCGGATGTGTAAGACGTCTCAAGGATGACTTGGACAAGGAGATAGAGATAGACTCGGAGATGTAACATGACTCGGTTAAACAATTGTAAGACCCGATGGTCCTGACCTCTTATATAAAGGCAGACCCGGGGCGACTTAGAGGTAGGTGATCGAGAACTAGGTCAAGCTTCTAGCCCCTTGTAATCGATACAACAAGCAATAACAACACAAGCAGGACGTAGGCTTCTACCTCGACTTGAGGGGCCGAACTTGGGTAAACTCGTGTCCTTTGTCCTGATCAACCCCTTTGAGTCCACCACAATGGCGACAGCTCCGAACTCAAGTTCGGTAATCCAGACATCTGCTGTGACAAAACCATGACAGTTGGCACCCACCATAGGGCTTGCTCTTGGTGGTGTTGAGTTCTCAAAGGGCTCCTTTTCAGGGCTTAAGCGATACGTGGTTGGAAGGATGAGCAAGAGTCGTCGCGGGCGGCTCTACATCGACGATGCCGGCTGGGGGCTTGATGCTGCATTTGTGGAGTATTGATTTCGGGTTCCGTTCGGCGGGATCCAGGTTTTCATCGGAAGGACTGACGGATCTACACCTGGGTCGGACATCTGCACCAACATCGTCGAGCCGGCTCGGTGTTTACAACCCTCACGCAAGGTGTGCCCAGCCCGTGTTAATCCAGGTCAGAAGCATGCCTTTGTGGGCTTTACTCAAGGTATGGATTTGGAAGCTTTCGGATCTAAGGGAACTCTTGTTTGCTGAGATGATGAGTCCTCAAGTGGGGAAACAAAATCAGTGTACCGGCTCAGCAATGGTGGCCTCGGGGGCTACAGCGACGTCTGCCCCGGGTCAGACCGCTCCGGATCAGATGATCTTGGACTGCCGGTTCATGCTGCGGTGTTCATGGCGGGACCAGGGGCTGCCGGGTCAGGAGGTAACCCGCCTCCACCGCCGCCGGCGGCGGCTCAGGGTCTTGTGGAGTTAGTGGATGAGCTTGAGGCTTTGATGGCTATGGAGGTTACGCCAGACAATCAAGCGGCTCGGAATATGGAGATCACGAGAATCAAGGGCAGGATGGATGAGGAACGTCAAAGGATAGCTGAGCTGAAGGACCAGATGGAGGTAGAGGCAGCACGTCTCAAGGCCGATGCTTTCCGTTTGGGGTTGGAACAAGCATCAACGGCGGCTATGCACTGCAGGAGGCATCAGTCTCGTCTGCCGAAGCGCTATGAAGCAAGGAATCTTTTCAACACACCCGGCTCTGGGAGAGCGGCGCCGCCCCTGAGGCAGGACAAGCAGCGGCTCACACAACCCGGCACGATCAAGCACCACCCGGAGGATTCGCAACACCGATGGGTCATTACTCTAACCCGGCCGAGAACATGGTGGCAGCGGCCACCCGGCTTGAGACAATTCCTATCCCAAATGAGGCGCCCTTTGCGGAGGAGGTACGGAATGCTATTGGATATTTACAGAGAGTCGTAGCTCAGCAGGAGAAGTACACTCACAGTCAGAGCCGGGTCCATTCTACCCCTCTCCATAGTCGAAGTTTCAACCGACGCTATGAGTCGCCAGCGGTTTCCAACAGTGGTCCGCGCCGTGGGCCAGAAGGTGAGCCGGCAGCTTTAGACGCCCAGGCCCTCGTGTACCGAGCAAGGAACAGGCGAGAGGAAGAGGCAGCGATGGTCCATCCGGAGCCTGTGCTCTCTGTGTTAGTGGGAGCCGGAGCTACTAGTATTGCTAGGGCCGTGGGAGTTCCATGTTTAACTCCGTATCTGAGAAGTGAAAGGTTGCCAAAAGATTTCAAGGGGCCTCGGAAGGTTCTGAATTACACGTCAGATCTACCACCTGAGGCTTGGGTGGAGAGTTACGAGCTGGCCATGGAGATGTTGGACGTTAGTGAGGCGGTGTGCGCAAAGTACTTTATCATGATGCTCGAGGGTCTGGCTCGCACATGGTTAAAGGGCTTACCACCCAACACGATAAGTTCTTGGGTCAAGTTAAGGGCGAAGTTTATTAAGAATTTCCAGGGGACTTGCAAGCAGCCTATGACGATCGTAGACTTGGATCATTGTGTTCAGCAGGAGAATGAGTCGGCCCGTCATTGGGTCCGGCGGGTGTCAACCATCATTCACTCTTCAGAGCAGATCACGGTGGCTCACACAGTGCTCATCCTGGAAAAGAACTGTCATTTTGTTCCACTGAAGCAGAAGCTCGGCCAGCTCAAGCGCACGTGTGAGGATATGGGAGAACTCATGACAGCCTTAACAAAGTATGCCGACTCAGATAACACCAAGGATCTGGGATCAGATGAGGAAAAATCAAATCAAGGGAAGAAGAACAATCAAAGCAAGAGCGTTGCGAACAATGGGAATAAGAACAAACGGAAGAACACCGATGTTGGGTCAGAGTTAGTGGCAAACACCAACACAGGACAAAACCATCCTAGGACGAACGGATGGTACAGGCCGTATCAATGCGGAAATAGGGCTCCTTTCAATTTAGAAGAAGCACTTAGGAAGCCTTGCCCAGAACACAACACGCCTGATAAGCCGGCAACGCACGCGTGGGGTGATTGTTTTATCATGCAGAGATTTAAAAACCAGCACTCCCAGCCACACAATAATTAGGGTGGTGGCCCTCCTGGGGGTTCAGGGCACGGCGGGTCAGGGGCTGGATTTGGAGCCGGCGGCTCAGGAGCTGGGCACCCAGGTCAGAACAACCAAGGAGGACATCAACGGCACCCTGGCAATAACAATAACCATAACAATCAGTAGCAGCAACGACGTAATCAGTCCGGGTCCCAGAGTAATCCGAAGCAGCTCAAATCTGGACAGTATCATGTATTCACAACCGGTCATAGTAAGCGAGACGAGAAGCTATGGAGGCGAGCGGTTAATGCGGTTGCGCCGGCTCTCCCGCGATACTTGCCATGGTCTGAATATGATATAATGTGGAGCCGAGAAGATCACCCGCCACAGGTAGATGACCCGGGCCGGCTAGCTTTGGTGGTGGCCCCTCAAATACATGGTTACGGGGTGAATAAGGTGCTCATGGATGGAGGCAGCAGCATCAACATCTTATATTATGACACCTTCCGGCGAATGAAACTGCTTGATAAGGATCTTAAACCTTCTTCCACTGTCTTTCATGGCGTGGTCCCGGGTAAGTCAGCATACCCAGTGGGCAAAATTTCTTTGGAAGTGGCCTTTGGCGATGAGTATAATTACAGGGTGGAATCCTTATGGTTTGAGGTGGTTAAAATCAAGAGTCCCTATAATGCGCTGTTTGGGAGGCCAGCTTATGCCAAGTTCATGGCTAGGCCTTGTTATGTTTACTTACAACTCAAAATGCCCGGCTTAAATGGGACAATTACCGTTCATGGCAACCGGAAAACAGCTCTTGAGTGTGAGGAAGGAGATGCGGCTTATGCAGAGTCTAGCTGCACCCAAGAGGAGCTTAAATTTTATAAGGAGAACGTTGACCCGGAGGATATGACCCCGCTGAAGAAGCCGACTACGGAGACAGAGCCGCCACTCAAGTTTTCAGTGGAGTATACAAGGCAGTGGATTTCAACCCGGGCGACTCATCCAAGCAGTTCATCATTGGGGCTCACATGGATCCCAAATAGGAAAGCGCGCTCATCGAATTCATCTGTGAGAATCGAGACATCTTTGCATGGAAACCTTTGACATGCCGGGTGTACCGAGAGAGTTTGCTGAGCACAACCTTAATGTGGATCCGAAATTTAAACCAAGCAAACAGTTTCTATGGCGGTTCAATGAGGAGAGACGAAAAGCTATTGGGGAAGAAGTTGCCCGGCTCTTGGCCGCAGGGTTTATAGTGGAAGTTTTTCACCCGAAGTGGTTGGCTAACTCGGTGTTGGTACTCAAGAAGAACGGCACTTGGCGTATGTGTATAGATTACACGGACCTCAACAAGGTTATCATCAGATTAAGATGGTGATGAAGGATCAGGAGAAAACAGCGTTTATTACACCCTTTGGGGCGTTCTGCTACGTCTCCATGCCTTTTGGGCTCAAGAGTGCCCAGGCGACTTACCAACGATGTGTACATAACTGCCTTCACAGTCAGATTGGCCGTAATGTTCATGCTTACGTAGATGACATCGTGGTGAAATCCAGAAAGAAGGAAACCCTCTTAGAGGACCCGAAGGAAACTTTTGACAATCTCCAGGTCTACAAGATGATGCTTAACCTGACGAAGTGTGTTTTTGGTGTTCCAGCAGGAAAACTCTTGGGTTTCTTGGTTTCTGAGCGGGGCATTGAGGCTAACCCGGATAAAATTAAAGCTATTACTTCTTTGAGAGAGCCGACGTGCATCAATGACGTTCAACGCATTGCAGGAGGGATTGCTGCATTGAGCCGGTTCATAAGTCGGCTTGGGGAGAAGGCTAGTCCCTTATATCAGATAATGAAAAAGACAGACAAGTTTAAGCGGAGCAGATCAGCGACTGAGGCACTTGAAGCTCTTAAGAAACAATTGACTGAGCCGCCAGTATTAGCCGCTCCGGCTGAGAAAGAGTCGTTTCTCCTTTATGTGGTGGCTAATAACAGAGTGGTCAGTGTGGCAATTGTGGTTGAGCGCAAAGAGGCAGGGAAAGAATATCCCATTCAGAGGCCGGCTTATTATATCAGTGAGGTTTTGTCATAGTCTAAACAAAGGTATCCGCATTGGTAGAAGCTGGTATACAGAGTTTTTATGGCCAACCGTAAACTAAAACACTACTTTCTGGGGCACCAGATAACCGTGGTCAGTTCTGCCCCATTGGGAGATATCATTCAAAATCGAGAAGCCACGGGAAGGATTGCCAAGTGGGCCTTAGAGCTGGGTCCTCTTAACATCAAGTATGTTCCTCGTACAGCGATAAAGTCCCAAGCCTTGGTGGATTTCATAAATTATTGGACAGAATGCCAAGCTCCTGAGGAGAATCCGGACAACACGTATTGGACTATACACTTTGATGGGTCCAAGCAGCTAGAGGGGTCTGGTGCTGGGGTTGTTCTCACCTCCCCCATGGGTGACAAGTTTTGTTATGTGCTCTGGCTAATGTTCCCTTGTACTAACAATGCAGCTGAGTATGAGGCGCTACTCCATGGTCTGAGAGTCGCTAAGGAGATGAACTTAAGCCGGGTTAGATGCCTAGGTGACTCAGACCTTGTGGCTCAGCAAGTTTCAGGTACTTGGGATTCTAAGGATCCGTGGATGGCGGCTTATCGACAGGCGGTTGATATTGCTGCAGGTCACTTCAAGGGATATCAGGTGGATCATATTGATCATCGCAGGAACGAGGCGGCTGACGCATTATCACGGCTCGGATCTCAGCGTAAGCCGGTGCCACCTAATGTTTTTCTTGATGTGTTGTATCATCCGACTGTCAAGATGCCCTCTGAGGAAGATCTGGCCATTCCTGACCCGAAGGCGGAATTGGTGGCGGCTCTGCATGTTATCCCAGACTGGACTACTCCTTATATGGCGTACTTGACACGTGTCGAATTACCGGAGGATGAGAGCCGGGACAGAGAAATCACCCGGCGTTCTAAATCTATGACGATTATCAATGGTGAGTTGCACAAATGCAGTGTGACAGGTGTCTTTCAGCGTTGCGTATCACCAGAAGAGGGCCGGCAGATCTTGAATGAAAACCATGCTGGTGACTGTGGACATCATGCCGGGTCAAGATCTTTAGTGGCCAAGGCTTTTCGACATGGGTTCTTCTGGTTGACTGCTCACAAAGACGCGGAGGACTTAGTCCGTAAATGAGATGGCTGTCAGAAGTTTGGCCGGCGTGCTCACGTTTTGGCTCAAGAGTTGAGGATGATACCAATCACTTGGCCGTTTGTGGTCTGGGGGCTTGATATGGTGGGACCTTTCAAGAGATCCAAGGATAAGAAAACACACCTCCTGGTGGCGGTTGACAAATTTACTAAATGGGCCGAGGCATAGCCGGTTAGCAAGTGTGACGCGGCTACAGCGGTTGAATTCATTAAGAAGTTGATCTACCGTTTTGGTTACCTGCATAGTATCATTACTGACAATGGAACAAATTTATCCAAGGGAGCTATGAAAGTGTTCTGTGAGAAGGAGCATATCCGGCTTGATGTTTCAGCCGTAGCACATCCACAGTCCAATGGTCAGGCGGAGCGAGCCAATCAGGAAATTTTGAGAGGAGTTAAGCCATGGCTCATGGTTCCTTTGAAATGAACACCCGGATGTTGGGTTGATGAATTACCTTCCGTCTTATGGAGCATACGGACTACACCTAACAGGTCTACAGGTTTTACGCCTTTCCTCATGGTATATGGTGCCGAAGCGGTTTTACCCAACGACATCCGGCACGACTCGCCAAGAGTGGCGGCTTATGTTGAGACGGACAATGAGGTAGCACGCCAAGATGCGTTGGACGCCTTGGATGAAGCACGAGAGTTAGCAGCAGCCAGATCAACAATTTATCAACAAGACCCGCGACGCTATCATAGCCGCAGGGTGAAGACCCGGATGTTCCAGGAAGGTGACCTAGTGCTATGGTTGATTCAAGACCAATCTGGAATGCATAAGCTATCTCCACCATGGGAGGGGCCTTTTGTGGTCAGCAGAAACCTCAACAATGGGTCATACTATCTCATCGATATTCAGGATGAGTCGGACGCCGCGGGTCAGGAGACCTTGCGGCCATGGAATATCGCGCATCTGCGACCATATTATACTTAAGGCGTTGAGAGCCGCTGTCATTGTATATATCATATTTACGTAAGTAAGAGATAGTATACCTACAAAGACTGGAGCCTCGGCTCGTATGTATATCCTTGTGCAATCAAGATGAAATTTTCCGGCTCACAGAATAGAGTTAAAGTGGTTTGTTTGCCGTCAAATGGCTGATCTATCATCCGGCTTTATGCCCTATCAAGCGCTGTCGCAGGGAGGCTTCTTGCCTTCGGGTATAGCTTACATCTCCCCTGCACAGTCTGCTTCTACGCTGTTGCAAGGAGGCTTCTTGCCTTCGGGTACAGCTTACATCTCCCTTGTGCAGTTGGCTTTATGCCTAGTTTGGGTACATTAAGCGCTGTTGTTGATGGAGGCTTCTTACCTTTGGTATAGCATAACATGACCCTAAGACAATAGTGTGTACACCAAATTCAAGTTGCTTATCAACTGCGGCCATCGAAGGGGGCTTCTTACCGACGGGTATCGCTTATCTCACCCTAATGGCCGTCTTTATGCCATTTCCGGTTAACATGTTAGCCGCGATTGTCGAAGGGGGCTTCTTACCGATGGGTTCGCTTCTCTCACCCTAACAACCGGCGTTGACGCCAAAACTTAGCTGTTGAAAGAGGCTTCTTGCCCTCGGGTATAGCTTACATCACCTTTCACATAGCCGGCTATTGCAATCATTAGCTGCGGCTGTCGAATGGAGGCTTCTTGCCGCAAGGTATAGCTTGCATCACCCATCGGCAGCCGGCGTTCGCGCATATAATATACAACATGTGCTATTGAAGGAGGCTTCTTGCCTTCGGGTATAGCTTACATCACCCTTCTAACAGCCGGCTTTTGTAAATCATTAGCTGCGGCGGTCGATGGAGGCTTCTTGCCTTAAGGTATGGCTTACATCACCCATCGATAGCAGGTGTTCACGTACAAGATACGATATTCGCTGTTAAAAGGAGGCTTCTTACCGTCAGGTATAGCTTACATCACCCTTCATAGAGCCGGCTTTAGGCCATTTTCGGTTCATCAAATAGTCGTAGTTGTCAATAGAGGCTTCTTACCATCAGGTATAGCTTACCTTATCCTAAGACTGCCGGCTCCTTCACGGATTTATCTACAAGAGCCGAAGCCATGTTGCTCGTCTTGACAAATTCAAGTTCTTCAAAGATATTCTCCGACTCTAACAATTATGGATAAAGAAACGACGTGTTCAGGAGACAAACACCTCTCATGAAGAGCCGGCAACATGGGAAGTGGAAACACAGAGAAGCAAAGTATATGAGAATAGGTAGAAATATATACAGCTGGCAATATTTTTTCAAAACGGCAGATTCGTCCTTAAGTTATTACAAAGATTGCTCTCAGAAGGAGCGGAGATGTTGCCAAGTATCAGCCGCCCACAGCGGGTCATTACAAGGGTCATCGATCAGAATGTTACAAAGCAAAGTCAATTGGCCGGTTCACCCTGCTCCGTTTCCTCCGCCGGCTTGATCTGCAGGTTCCCCAATTCCCAGTTCTAGTCGGCCATGGCAGCAAAAGACCCCTCAAAGAGGGGAGACGTATCAAGCTCACACGGGAGGAGGTACTTACTGCGGGCGGGTGTTAAATCCTTCTACTCGTAGAGAGGCTCGCGGATCCTCTTATCCTCGCTGTCATAAGCCGCCTGATAACTCTTTAAATTGGCTTCATCTGCAAGAACAGACGCCAAGAAGCGGCAATCCTTGACGCATTGGAAGTAGTCCGCCTCGGTGAACTCTGAGTCGTCGACCTTCTTGGATGGATAGCCACCCATCATTTCAGCCGGCGTCAGCTCAGGCGCAAAGGCCAGAGCCCGGCTCAGTCCAGCAACGGCTCCTTGGCGGAATGCTGACTTCTTCAATCCTTCAATTTGTTTCGGCATGGTGGAAAAGCGCACCAAGACCCCTTTTAGAGCAGTGGGGATCTTCTCCTTGTATTGAACACTCTTAATGGTGAAGATGGCGCCGCAGTATAGCTCCTCGGCAAAAGTGTAGATGGCCTTTAGTGGCAGAAGGCTATCAGAAGCCAACTGCCGGCTCCTGGGACCTGAATAAGCCGGATAACATTAACGAGTCGCCAGTTCTCAAAAGCAAAGTTTGAGAGACAAAGTAAACAAAAACTTACCAAACAGGGCGGCTGACATCTTCGCAATGTGTCGTTTCAGGCCTTGGAGTTCCTCCGCCACAGCGATGAGCCGCTGGTCGGCGTCGTCCGCCCGTTTGGTCAGAGCAGCCTTTTCCGATTCCGCCATCTCTTTCAGAGAGGCGAGCTCAGCAGTAACATTGGCCAGTTCCTCCGACAGAAGCCGGCATTTTTCATCGGCAATGCTCTGGGCCTCCTTCTGAGCCGCCAAATTAGCTTTCAGATCTGCCATTAGAGAGCCGGCAGCGCTTAATGCGTCCTACAAAATATCAAAGTGAAACATAAGCCACGAGAGGAAAGACGCTATCAAAGACTAAGTGTTCACGAAGTTATGCAAGTCTCAAACAAATTGCAAGCAATATATTTGACACTTGGTGGCTAATGTATTTGATCTTTTGAGTATAAAGTTTAGTTCCAGTTCATCTTCTTCAAAATTGATCTGGAACTTGGGGGCTACACTATGGCTCTTTCAACTACAAGCACCGACTCAACTAGATTAAACTTGACTCAGCCCTTGGGGGCTACGACATAGCTCTTCAAAGAATATTTATGATAGAATACCCGATTCAAATAAAATTTGAGTCAGCCCTTGGGGGCTACGATTGGATCTTCAGATTATCTACAAAGGAAAGACCCGACTCAAATAAAATTTCAGTCGACCCTTGGGGGCTACGATTGGCGGTTCATTATATTTACGGCACGGAGTTAAATAAAAAAATAGCACATTTAACGAATGCATTTTCTACAGACGCCAAGGAAAGATCCGGTTCAACTATGCATTAGATTAAACCGGCTCATGGGGGCTAGGAAAGGTTATGGCAAGAGAGGATTAATGTACCTCATACTTGGTCTTCATCAGAGCAACCAACTGAAGTTCTATGTCCTAGATGGTGCTAACCCGGTTTATATACCCAGAGTGGAGCTCTTCGGCTGACATTTTCTCATATGAGGAGTCAAAGTTCAACTTCCTTGAGGCCTCAGTCGTTTCCGTATGCCGGGTCAGCACATGCGCCGGAGGAGAATTCTGAGCAGACTCAGTGATGTTAACATCTGGAGTTGCAGGGGTCTTGGCAGGGGTAGCCTGCTTTGAAGGAGCCCTTGGAGGACTCTCCATTATAGCATCGTCCGCTGCCGGCTCTGTGGAAGTAGCTGGCGGAGCCTCTTCTACTAGAGCCTCCTCCGGCTGTGCTAGGTCCGGTTGTTCGTGTTCCTGGTCTTGAGGGACTAGGCCGGGGGAGGCCTGGTTGGTCTTACGACGCTTCGCTTGAGCACTACAAGATAAAGGATCAACAGTTGAAGAGGTTAATATTGTATCAACAGCCGGATGACCAAATACTTACAGCGGATTGATTTTTGGCGGTGGTAGAACCGACGTCGATGAGTCGCCAGAGGAAGGGGTCTTCTGAAAGAGTAAGACAGGAACAATGAGAATACATCAAAATTATAAAGGAAAATCAAAGGAAAAAGTAGAGACATAAACCTCTGCGGAGCGTTTTTTGGAAGCCGGCGAGTTTGGTAACCTGGACACGAGCTCGGTAGAGCCGGTGCTTCGGGTCTGGCAACACTCAACTTGCTGTTTCTTTTTCAAGAGGAAATCGGGAGCTAGATGAGCGAGAGGGTGAGAAAGAGGAAATTTTCTGATAACCCACCGCGGCTTTCGGGGGACGAAATATTCTGAGCCGGACGAGATATAGGTTACCTCAGGAGCGTTGGCATGGCTGGTTTCCACTTCTTCCTGTAGGTAAAACAAGTGTTAATAAACCAGAAAGGTAAAGGGTCAAGCGAACAAATAAAAGATCTTACCTCTGACTCGGATGACTCTGGCGGTTCAAGCCAGTCTTCTTGTAGGGTGCTCTTCTTTGTTTTCTTCTCCGCAACTTTCTTCTTACGGGCCTTCTTCGGAGGAGGGACATACTCCTTTTACCAGAAATCTGAGTCGGCCTACACAAAGTGACTCTGAGGAAAGGATAATAAATCTAGCAAAGTATAAGTAACATGCAAGAGATGGATGGAAAGGAGGTTAACTTACATCAGGAGCTAGATTAGTAACGCAGAAAGGCGCCAAGCCGATGGCGCTGCAGGAGCCGGAGGCTTCATGAACAAGACTCCGGACGGTCATGGCGATATCGTCTTCTATCAGAGTGGATCGACTGAGGCACAAGGAGCTGTCATATTTTCCTTCGTACTCGCACATAAGCCGACCTCTACGGCTTAAGGGCAAGATCCGCCATTCAACCCAGCAGCGGATCAAGTCTGTTCCTGTGAGTCCGTTGGCCAAGAGAGCCTTCAGCTTAGCATGAGCCGCTTCATACCTAGCACGTTCCGAGGCTGAGAGCCGGTCAGGGAGCACTGAGTCTGTCTCCAACCGGGAAGGGCGATAACCCAGCAAGAGGCGTTCATTCTCAGGAGATGTGTCCTTGCAGTAAAACCAGGTCTTGTTCCGGTCTTTGGGGTGACTTGGCATCCGGAGAGCCAAAAAGATAATGCCTTTGGGGCGTTAGATAGAAATCCTTCCAAGCTCCAGACTCAGGCCGCCTTTAAACTCTGTCTGGAGGTTAGCATAGAAGAACTCACGGAAGAAGCCTACAGACGGCCTGGACTGCAGATAAGCTTCACAGAGTACTTGGAAGTTGCAGATGTTGGAGACGGAATTTGGCGCCAGGTCTTGAGGGTGAAGCTTGTAAAGATGGAGGATGTCTCGGAAAAACTTTGAGCCGGGCGGTACGAACCCTCGCTCAATATGATCCGTAAAAAATACTACTTCTCCCTTCTTAGGGGCAGGATGGGTCTCATCACCCGGAACCCGCCAGTGGAGAACCTCTTTTGGAGGAATGGTACCCGCTGTGACAAGCTCGAATAAGTGCTCTTCAGTGACGCAAGACCCGACCCAGTTGCACGAGTTGGTGGCGCGAGACATAGAGGTCACTTAAGTACTGTGCAAAGTAAGAGGGGTGACTAGTCAAGCACAAGCAAGTAAATTATGACGGCTTACAGTTTTAAGGGGTTCTACAGATGACATGGAAGACCCGCTGGTGAGAACCGGAGGAAGCCTAAATGGTTCAGAACAGGAAAGGTGTTCGAAAATCGGCTAAGTCCTACGCAAACAGTTTCCACAGATCATTGCGAAAAATATGGATCTACAAAAGGCGGAAAATGATACTTATTTCCGACCTAACTATGAACAGCAGAAGGAAGCAAAATGGCCCGCAGACGTCGAGGCTCGCGCATTGCGCGCGGCCGGCCCACACATGGCAGCGGAGGGAGCGCGCAAGCTAAAAGCACCTACGGCACCGAGGCATGCCCACCAGCGATAGCGCCGGAGCCCGAGCGGCGGCGGCAGAGCGACCGGTAAAACCCCATTTGCGGCGATGGTCTAGGGAGCGGAAGACTCACCGGAGACGGCACGGCGGAGGCGGACGGGACTCTGGTGCGTTTAGGGCGATGCAGCGGCCAAAGTCGAGGACGACGGGCGACGATGCCGGAGCGGGGCTCGAAGACGCTGGGGCGGCGACACGAGGAGGAATAAGACGCACGAGCGGGAGAATGAACGTTTCGACCCACACGCGTCGTATTTAAAGAAATAATAAGGAAGGCGCGAAAATCAAGGCGACGACACCGGTTTGACCGAGGCGGACGCCTCGATTCTTGGAATGAGTGGT
Source organism: Hordeum marinum (assembly GCA_022496015.1). Classification (NCBI taxonomy): domain Eukaryota; kingdom Viridiplantae; phylum Streptophyta; class Magnoliopsida; order Poales; family Poaceae; genus Hordeum; species Hordeum marinum. The sequence goes on along the minus strand of CM039673.1, from coordinate 45,681,010 downwards.
TAAATGCAAGATTTGGTGATACGTCACCGGATCCCGTGACATCACGCCGGGTCATTCTCGGGCGACTCTCAGAGACCGGAAGAGAAGGATGAGTGAGCAAGCTCAATTCAACCTGGGGCCTTATGTTGGGGATATAACCCCGTAATATGACCCGTCTAGAAAGCTCCGGCTGATACTACTGACTCATGAGCCGGCCCGAAAGGTAAGCCACCAACTAGAGGCCCAAGACAATAGGCGGCTCAAGACGTGGGCCGGTTGATAGCCAAGAGAAGGAAGACCCGGATGTGTAAGACATCTCAAGGATGACTTGGACAAGGAGATAGAGATAGACTCGGAGATGTAACATGACTCGGTTAAACAATTGTAAGACCCGATGGTCCTGACCTCTTATATAAAGGCAGACCCGGGGCGACTTAGAGGTAGGTGATCGAGAACTAGGTCAAGCTTCTAGCCTCTTGTAATCGATACAACAAGCAATAACAACACAAGCAGGACGTAGGCTTTTACCTCGACTTGAGGGGCCGAACATGGGTCAACTCGTGTCCTTTGCCCCGATCAACCCCTTTGAGTCCACCACAATGGCGATAGCTCCGAACTCAAGTTCGGTAATCCAGACATCTGCCGTGACAAAACCACGACAGAAAGCTTATGTCTTTGATGCACCACTAAATGCACCACTCCCTCAAGCGTTGTCTGCAGATGTTGTGAACATATGGCAGACACTTTTTGATGACTACGTGATAGTTCAGTGCGTCATGCATTACGGCTTAGAACTGAGGCTCCAAACCGTTTTGAACGTCACGGAACATAAGAGATGTTCTAAAGAGCTGAAATTGGGATTTCAAGCCCGTGCCTATGTTGAGAGGTATGAGACCTCCAACAAGATTCTTTGCCGGCAGGATAAAAGAGAATAGCTCAATCAGTGAGCATGTGCTCAGATTGTCTGGGTGCTACAATCACTTGAATCGAGTGGGAGTTAATCTTCCAGATAAGATAGTGATTAATACAGTTCTCCAAGTCACTGCCATCAAGCTACTGGAGCTTCGTGATGAACTATAAAATGCCAGGGATGGAGATAATGATCCCTGAGCTATTCGCGTTGTTTGACACCGTGAAGGTAGAAATCAAGAAGGAGCATCAAGTGTTCTTGGTTAAGTGAAAACCACTAGTTTCAAGAAGGGCAAGGTCAAGAAGGGGAAAACTTCAGGAATGACAAGCCAGTTGCCGCTCTGGTGAAGAAACCCAAGGTTGAGCCCAAACCCGAGACTATGTGCTTCTATTATGAGGAGAACGGTCACTAAAGCGGAACAACCCTAGATACTTGGTAGATAAGAAGGCTGGCAATGTCGGCAGAAGTATATTTGATATACGTGTTATTGATGTGTACCTTGCTAGTACTCCTAGTAGCACTTGGGTATAAGATACCGATTCAGTTGCTAAATGTTGGCAACTCGAAATAAAAGCTATGGAATGAATGGAGGCTAGCTAAGTGAAAGGTGACGATGTGTGTTGGAAGTGTTTCCAAGGTTGATGTGATCACCATCACATGCTTTCTCTACCTTCGGGATTAGTAATGAACCTAAATAAATGTTATTTGGTGTTTGCGTTGAGCATGAACATGATTGGATCGTGTTTAGTGCGATACGATTATTCATTTAAGTTAGAGAATAATGGTTATCCTGTTTACATGAATAATACCTTCAATGGTCATGCACCCAATGGGAATGGTTTATTGAATCTTGATCGTAGTAACACATATGTCATAACGTTGGTACCAAAGATACGAAGTTAATAATGATAGTATCACATTCTTGTGGCACTGCCACAAACGTCATATTGGTGTAAAGCGCATGAAGAAACTCCATGTTGATGGATCTTTGGACTCAGTCGATTTCGAATCGGTTGAGACGTGCGGACCATGCCTCCTGGGCAAGATGACTAAGACCCTGTCTTTCGGTATGATGGAGTGGGCTGGTGGCTTATTGGAATTGATACATGTTGATGTATGTGGTCCAATGAGTGTTGAAACACACAATGGATATCGTTATTTTCTTTACCTTCACTGATGATTTGAGCGAATATGAGGATATTTACTTAATGAAACACAAGTCTGAAATGTTTGAAAAGTTCAAGGACTTTCAGAGTGAAGTTAAAGATCATCGTGACAAGAAGACAAAATGTCTACGATATGATCGTGGAGGTGAATATCTGAGTTACGACTTTAGTATGCAATTTTAGACAATGTGGAAATTGTTTCATAGCTCACGCCTCCTGGAACACCATAGTGTGATGGTATGTCCGAATGTCGTAGTCGTGCTCTATTGGATATAGTGAGTACTATGATGTCTATCGTTTTGCTACTATCATTGTGGGGTTATGCATTAAAAACAAATCCATTCACTTTAATAGGGCACCATCTAAGTCTGTTGAGATGACACCGTGTGAATTATGGTTTGGCAGAAGCCTAAGCTGTCATTTCTTAATTTTGGGGCTGCGACGCTTATGTGAAAAGGGTTTTTCACCTAGTGAGCTCGAACCCAAAGCAACGAATGCATCTTCATAGAATACCCTAAGGAGACTTTGGGTATACCTTCTATCTCAGATCCAAGCGCAGAAGTGTTTGTGGCTAAGAACGGGTCCTTTCTCGAGAAAGAGTTTCTCTCGAAAGAAATGAGTGGGAGGAAGATAGAACTTGATGAGGTTGTTAAACCTTTCTTTCAACCAGCGAGTAGCGCAGCACAGAAAGATGTTTCTGTGGAGCCTAGGTCAGTTGAAGAGGAAGTATTAATGATGATCATGAAGCTTCAGATCAAGTTACTATTGAACCTCGTAGGTTGACAAGGACGCGTACTGATCCTGAGTAGTACGTCAACCCTGTCTTGGAGGTCATGTTGTTGGACAATGATGAACCTACAAACTATGGAGAAGCAATGGTGGGCTCGGATTCCAACAAATGGATAGGAGCCATGAAATCCGAGAAAGGATCCATGTATGGAAACCAAGTATGGACTTTGGTGGACTTGCCCGTTAAACGGCAGGTCGTTGAGTACAAATGGACCTTTGAGATGAACACAAACACTAATGGTGAAATGTCACCATTTACAAAGCTCGACTTGTCGCAAATAAGTTTCCGCCAAGTTCAAGGAGTTGACTACGATGAGATTTTCTCATTCGTAGCGATGCTAAAAGTCTGTTAAAATTATGTTAGCAGTTGCTGGATTTTTCGATTATGAAATCTGGCAGATGGATGTAAAAACATGGCTTTCTTAATGGTTTCCGTGAGGAAGAGTTGTATGTGATACAACCAGAAGATTTTGTTAATCCTAAGGATGCTAAAAGGTATGCAAACTCCAGCGATCCTTCTAAGGACTGGAGCAAGCATCTCGGAGTTGGAATATGAGCTTTGATGAAGTAATCAAAGTTTATGAGCTTATACGAAGTTTATGAGAAACTTGTATTTACATGAAAGTGAGTGGGAGCACTATAGAATTTCTGATAAGAATATGTAGTTGACATATTATTGATCAGAAATGATGTAGAATTTCTGGAAAGCATAAACGGTTGTTTGAAGAGAGTTTTTCAAAGGAAGGCCTGGATAAAGTGATACGTCTCCAACGTATCTATAATTTTTGATTGGTCCATGCTATTATGTTATCAACTTTGGATGTTTTATATGCATTTATATGCTATTTTATATTATTTTTGGGACTAACCTATTGACCTAGAGCCCAGTGCCAGTTCCTGTTTTTCCGTGTTTTTGACCTTTTTCAGATAGGAATATCAAACGGAGTCCAAACGGAATAAAACTTTTGCTATGATTTTTTATGGAAAATATCAAAAATACCAGAAGAAAAAGATACCGGAGAGGAGTCCCGAGGAATCCATGAGCCTAGGAGAGCGACCACCCCCCCTGGCCGCGCCTGGGAGGCTCGTGACCTCCTCGTGGCCCCTCCTGACTTGTTCTCGACGCCATACGGTCTTATGAATACAGAAACCATCAGAACTAAACCTAGATCGAGAGTTCCGCCGCCGCAAGCCTCTGTAGCCACCAAAAACCAATTGGGAGCCCGTTCCGGCACCCTGCCGGAGCGGGAACCCATCTCCGGTGGCCATCTTCATCATCCCGGTGATCTCCATGACGAGGAGGGAGTAGTCCACCCTCAGGGCTGAGGGTATGTACTAGTAGCTATGTGTTTGATCTCTCTCTCTCTCGTGTTCTTGAGATTTCTTGATCTCGATATACCGTGGGCTTTGCTACTATAGTTGGATCTTATGATATTCTTCCCCCTCTCCCTTCTTGTAATGAATTGAGTTTCCCCTTTGGACTTATCTTATCGGATTGAATCTTTAAGAACACTTGATGTATGTCTTGCACGTGTCTATCTGTGGTGACAATGGGATATTCATGTGAGTACTTGATGTATGTTTTGGTGATCAAATTGCGGGTTTCGTGACCTCGGGAGCCTATGCATAGGGGTTGGCACACGTTTTGACTCTCCGGTAGAAACTTCGGGGCACTCTTTGAAGTTCTATGTGTTGGTTGAATAGATGATTTTGAGATTGTGTGATGCATGTCGTATAATCATACCCACGGATACTTGAGGTGACAATGGAGTATCTAGGTGACATTAGGGTCTTGGTTGATATGTGTGTTAAGGTGTTATTCTAGTACGAACTCTAGGATAGATTGAACGGAAAGAATAGCTTCATGTTATTTTACTACGGACTTTTGAATAGATCGATCAGAAAGAATAACTTTGTGGAGGTTTCATACCCGACAATAATCTCTTCGTTTGTTCTCCGCTATTAGTTACTTTGGAGTGACTCATTGTTGCACATTGAGGGCTAGTTATATGATCCAATTATGTTATCATTGTTGAGAGAACTTCACTAGTGAAAGTATGAACCCTAGGCCTTGTTTCCACGCATTGCAATACCGTTTGTGCTCACTTTTATCATTAGTTACCTTGCTGTTTTTATAATTTCAGATTATAAAAAGCTTTATTTACTATCCATATTGCACTTGTATCACCATCTCTTCACTGAACTAGTGCACCTATACAATTTACCATTGTATTGGGTGTGTTGGGGACACAAGAGACTCTTTGTTATTTGGTTGTAGGGTTGCTTGAGAGAGACCATCTTCATCCTACGCCCCCCCCCCCCGCGGATTCATAAACCTTAGGTCACCCACTTGAGGGAAAATTGCTATTGTCCTACACACCTCTGTACTTGGAGGCCCAACAACCTCTACAAGGAGAAGGTTGCGTAATAGACATCAAGCTCTTTTCTGGCGCCGTTGCCGGGGAGGTTAGCGCTCGAAAGTATATGTTTAGATCTTGCAATCGAATCTTTTAGTTTCTTGTTTTATCACTAGTCTAGTTTACTAAAACAAAAGAAAAAAAGGAATTAAGGATACCTCATATGCTTCATCTTTTTAATGTCTTTCTTGAAAATGATGGAAAGGAAAATTGTGGTCAAGTGTTATAAGAAGAAGTTATTAAAATGTTTGGCACTAAATATTTGAATGATGAGCATGATAGTAATATTGTTACTATGAATTCTTTGAATATCCATGATGCAAATGATATGGAAAGCCAAAAGCGTGGGGATGCTATGTCTGATGAGGATGATCTTTTTAGCCCCCAAGTTTTGATGAGAAAAACTATTATGAACCATCAGCGTTGAGTTTCCTCACAAAGGAAATAGCCTCTTTTCTAGGGTTCCTGTTCAGAATCTGCTTTTTGAGGACATCGCAAAGGATTTGATGCCCATTGAGACTTTTGTATATGCCTGTCACATACAATTCCTTCAACCCTGCATTGTCATCAGTGATACTTGTGGTATCCTCGGATGAGGAATTTGAAACCACTGGAATAGTTGAAGGATTTGCAGTAATAGAAGCATTTGAACATTCAGGTGAAGAATTAGAAGTTTCACGTTCGATGCATTTCAAGCAAGGTGGGACAAATTCTTCCTGAGCGGTACTGATCTGTTGAGCCAGTAAGGAATCGTTTTCCCTTTGGAGATCCTCATGTGACACCTTTAGTTTCTCAACATCTTGCTTTCTCTGAAGAAATTCATAAGAAAGCTTCTCATGATCGGCTAAGAGGTCATTATGATGACTCTGCAGGTTATCATACCTTGTCTAAAGACTTTTGAGATCGACAGACAAGGTTTGAGTACGATCCACTTCACAGTTTAACAGATCATCGCTTTTGTCTAGCATTTTCTGAAGCTTTTCAAGTGCACTTTGTTGTTTAGTGGCAAGCTTAACAAGTTTAGCATAGCTAGGTTTCACATATTCATCGGATTCACCTTCACTTGATTCAGAAGAGGAATGATGTTTTTGTACCTTTGAACCTTTTGCCATGAAGCAATAGGTGGGAGCGTAGTCATCATTGCTGACGCCAGAATCGTTGGTGCAGTCAGATTCATCAGCATTGAAGATAGACTTGTTGACAAAAGAAGTAGCAAGAGCAAGGCTAGCAACACCAGATTCTAATTCTTCTTTAGAGTCTTCCTCTTCTTCATATTCTTCAGATTCTTCCTCAGAATCCATTTCTTTGCCGATGAATGCTCGAGCCTTTTTGGAACCATTCTTCTTGTGTCTTGAGGACTTTGAAGATGAGGATTTTGTAGATGAGGATTTTGAAGATTTCTTCTTTTTCTTTGAGTCATCAGAACTATCATCTTTGTATTTCTTCTTATTCTTTGAGTCTTTTTCCCATAGAGGACAGTCAGAGATAAAGTGGCCTGGTTTCTTGCATCGATGACATGTTCTTTTCTTGTAATCTTCTAAGGAATCTGATTTCCTCAAGCCACTTCTTGATGACTTTCCAAATCCACCTCTTCTTGAGAACTTCTGGAACTTCCTCACAAGCATAGCTAGTTCCTGACTTAGTTCTTCAGGATCTCCAAGGCTGCTGTCAGAATCTTCTTCTTCAGATGAGGAAATTGCTTTTGCCTTCAGAGCACGAGATCTTCCATAGCTCGGTACGTAGAGGTCTCTCTTCCCAGCTTGTTGGAATTCATGAGTATTGAGTCTTTCCAGAATATCAGTAGGATCAAGAGCTTTGTAATGTCCATGTTCTTGAATCATCAAAACCAAGGTATCAAATGAGGAATCGAGTGATCTTAGCAGTTTCTTCACCACTTCATGGTCTGTGATATCAGTGGCACCCAGTGCTTGAAGTTCATTGGAAATATCAGTGAGGCGATCGAACGTTTGCTGTACATTTTCATTGTGAAGCCTCTTGAAGCGGTTGAAGAGATCGCGAAGAACATCCACACGAGAGTCACGTTGAGTGGAGACACCTTCATTCACCTTGGACAGCCTATCCCAGATAAGCTTCGCAGTCTCCAGAGCACTCACTCTGCCATACTGACCTTTGCTCAGATGGCCACAGATGATATTCTTCGCTTGAGAGTCGAGTTGCTTGAATCTCTTCACATCAGCAGCTGTAACAGTGGGAGTGACAGAGGGCACACCATTTTCCACAACGTACCAGAGATCGTTGTCAATAGCTTCAAGGTGCATACGCATCTTGTTCTTCCAGTAGGGGTAGTCCGTCCCATCGAAGGTAGGACAACCCGCAGAAACCTTGATCATACCTGCAGTCGACATAACTAAAACTCCAGGTGGTTAAACCAAAATCACACAGAGACAGGGAGTACCTGCTCTGATACCAATTGAAAGTGCGTTATATCGACTAGAGGGGGATGAATAGGCGATTTTTATAAATTCATCACTTGAGGAATTTCAACTTTGAGGAATTTGAAATGTGATGAATAACTAACAGCGGAATAAGTACTCAGTGCATGGAATACATAGCGGCAGCATAGTCATCATGATGATATGAAACATGCACAAGTTATGAGTAGCGTGATACAGGATAAGTAGTGATGAACAAGGTAACTTGAAGAATTTGAGGTGAGGAAATTGGGTAAGTCTTCAGTCAAATTCTTCAAACAGTAAAGGTCAATTTCATCAACATGTAAACGAGGAATAAGGGGTTGAGGAAATAGAACCAGGTAGCCTGATGAAGACAATGATTTGATGACCCAGTTCCAACTGTTGTGACAGTCGTACGTCTCGTTTGGAGCGGCCTGGTATTTAAACCAGAGGACACACAGTCCCAGGACACACAGTCCTTACCGTATTCTCCTTGAGCTAAGGTCACACAGTCCTCGCCCAACACTCGTGGTAAGTCTTCAAGGCAGACTTCCAAAACCCTCACAAACTGGTCACCCGACAATCCGCAATTTACTGCTGGATGCTCTAGACCAAGGTCACTTCATGCTCCCCAATTGACTGCAGGACACACTAGACCATGACGCCTAACCATCTGGAGGATACACAGTCCTCAAAGGTAACAAGCGTCGGTTCCACACAAGAATTTCTTCAGTGATGCTCAATCACTTTGGGTTGGTGGTTTGATTACGGGTTTTTCCTCACTTTTGGACAAAAGCCCTCGGAGGATGGGATGCTCTCAAATGACAAGTGTCAGTTCTCTCTCTGAGCAGCCAACCAGCTAGTGGTTGTGGGGGGTGGCTATTTATAGCCAGGGGCGCATCTCGACATGATATGACATTAATGCCCCCAATGATATGACCGTTATGTGGATAGGAATGATTGGGGACAGCTGGCGCTAAGCACAGCAACGGTCGTATTTTCGAACAATGAAATTCCTCAGACATATCACGTTCCTTACTTGTAGGCCATTCGCACTGGCGAAGTCCTAACTCCTCAGTCAGAACAATTTCCTCAGAAACTAGAAGAACTTCGTCTCTGTTACTGAAGAACTTGACTGAGCTGGAAGAGGTTTCCAAAAGCTTCACTCAATTGGATATGTAGGTTGAGGATTTTGGAGTTGAGCATCAGTTGGAAATTTTCCTTAGTATTACCTCGGCCCCCTTTAGCAGTACGGTGGTTCCTATGACTCAAGGAAAGGAAATGAAACTACGAAAACAAAAGTCTTCACGCTTCATAGTCCTCGTTCATATCTTCAAGGTCACACCGATTTCTTCAGTATAAAGTCTTCAGCAAAGTCTTCAAGTCTTCACCAAAGTCTTCAGTTGAAGACATATATATTTTTAGGGGTCGGTAATCTTCGGTTGTATCAACCTCCTCATCAACTTGTAGAGCCTATGTACACTCACGAACACATTAGTCTCTTAACCTATAAGTCTTCAACACACCAAAATCACTAAGGGGCACTAGATGCACTAACAATCTCCCCCTTTTTGGTGTTTGATGACAAATAGGTTAAGTTTTCAACGGGAATTAAAGATATGGAGTGTAAGTGCAGAGTATGAGGAAGTTGATTGCAAGATATAGATGAGCTCCCCCTGAAGATGTGCATATTTGAGGAATTTGCTTTGGACTGCAATTGCACATGGGAGGTTGAAACATGAAGAACTCCCCCTATATCTTGTAATCCATACACGCAGTTGAATATGTAAAAATTTAAATAATGCGTGAAGAAGATGGGGTCTGACGAAATTCAGCATGCATTCATTAAGATACTTGAGGAATTAAAACATGCGAGGAAATAGTTCAGAAAAGTCAGACCGCCATCGGACTTAAGTTTACAACCCAATCAAAAAGTATCAGAAGAACGAGAGTTGTAACTTGAACAAAATAGCCCATATATAGATAGAGACCCGCTTGAAGACTAACTCAAATTTTCTCCCCCTTTGTCATCAAAGACAAAAAGGGACGAAAACTGAGAACTAACGCCCTTTGAAGAAATTCCTTGTGTTGGTGAAGGAGCGTTAGTGTAGTCGGGGTCGATCATTGAAGCAGGGCCTGCAGCAGTGTCTTCAGTCTCCTCAGCATCATGCGTCTCGCGTGATGAGGAACATGAACTTGCCACCAGCTGAGGAACTTGGACTTTCTTAAACTTCTTAGGAGGTTGACGAGCCCAGTCAAAGCTTTCTTGAAGATTCAGCTCATCAAGTTCATCAGGAGGCAAGACTGCAGACATAGTGGCCCAAGTGGGCTTGAAGATTTCATGAGCATAATAGTGATTATTCTTCACAGCGTTCTGAGTAACTGTCATATTGTGAAGAATAGCACACATTTGTCGCTTGACCCACTTGTGATTTCTGTCAACCTTCTGATGAAGACTGAGGAGAAGTTCTCGGTCAGTCATCAATCGAGGTGCAGTGGCATGAGGTTTTGGAGCAGAGGCTTTTGCTATTGAGTCGTGAGTGGCAGAATCATCATTAGTGGAGTAGGAGGCGGCTTGACGAAACTGACTATCCATGGGTCGAGTTCCTTCATCAATGATGTCCTTGCCTTTGCCTTCAGCAATGGTAGTCTTGAGGACTTCAATCGGTGGAAGAAATGCAAAGTGATTCTGGAAGTCAGCTTTGTATGGAACTGAAGACTTGGTCCTGAGGAAGTTCATGATCCATGGAGCGAAGATCTTCAATTCAAAAGGAGCCATTGCAGATTGAGCAAGAGATCGCATGAAGAAATTGTGGAAGTTAATGGGAATCCCATGTATGATGTTGAACAGCACATTCTTCATGATTCCTTCAATAAAAATATCAAGGATAGCCTTTACCATGCTTAATTTGCAAGTATAGGAGTTGCTGTTCCAAAACAGAAAGTTTGCTTGTAGTGCAAAAATTCCCTAGAATTTTGTGTATGTCAGAATAACTTGAAATTTGGACACAGTATGATCTTATAAATTCCATACAGCGTGGAATTGTTTCAGAATTTTTGGAGTTAATTAAGTATGGATCTTGCTGCATTCTTCACAGACTGTTCTGTTTAGGCAGATTGCTGTTATGTTTACATTGTTTGCATATGCTTGCATGTTTAATGATTCCATTTGACGATGGGAGTTTTAAATATGCAGAGGAATTTAGTATGCAATGTGAAATAATAATTTTAGTAATTTGCTACAGTATAGGATAATAAAGTTTTGCGTTGATTTATACTAACCTATCTCACGAGTTCTTGTTGAGTTTTGTGTGGATGAAGTTTTTAAGATGTCGGAAACCGTCATATGAGAGGAATTAAGGAGACACAAAATCTCAAGCTTGGGGATGCCAAAGGCACCCCAATCCACATTTCAAGAAGTCTCAAGCATCTAAGCTTGGGGATGCCCCGGTTGGCATCCCACCTTTCTTCTTCAACAATTATCGGTTAGTATCGGTTCAACCTAAGTTTTTGCTTCTTCACATGATCCCTGCTATCCTTGGAGTGTCAATTTATTTTGTTTTAATAAGGTACTTAAGATCTGAAATTCTTATATGGGAGAGTCTTCACATAGCTAAATAATTAGTCAACTACTCATTGATCTTCACTTATATCTTTTGGAGTAGTTTTTCTTTTGCTCTAGTGCTTCACTTATATCTTTGTAGAGCATTGCTATGAATTTATTGAACTCTCATGCTTCACTTATATCATTTTGAGAGTCTTAAACATCATGGTCATTTGCTTAGGTCATAAATCTAGTCCTAATATGATGGGCATCCAAGAGGGATATAATAAAAACTTTCATATAGAGCATTGAAGAAAACTATGAGAAGTTTGATTCTTTGCATATAGTTTTGAGATATAAGGATGGTGATATTAGAGTCATGCTAGTGAGTAATTATGGATTGGTAGAATGCTTGTGTTATAGTTTGTGATTTCCGTAGCATGCACATATGGTGAACGGCTATGATAGGAAGTCGGAGCATGATGTTTTTATTGATTGTCATCCTCTGTGTGGCGATCGGGATCGCGCGATGGTTAACTCCTACCAACCCTTCCCCTAGGAGTATGCGTTTAGCACCTTGTTTCGATTACTATTAAAACTTTTGCAATAAGTATATGATTTCTTCATGACTAATGTGGGTCCATGGTATAGATGCACTTTCACCTTCCACCATTGGTACCCTCTCTAGTACCGCGCAACTTTCGCCGGTGCATAAATCCACCATAAACCTTCCTCAAAACAGCCAGCATACCTACCTATTATGGCATTTTCATAGCCATTCCAAGATATATTGCCATGCAACTTCCACCATTCCGTCTCATGACATGTGCCATCACTTTCATTCATATAGAGTCATTATTGTTCTAAGTATCCAGTTGTAAGTAAATAAAAGTGTGATGATCATCATTATTAGAGCATTGTCCCATGTGAGGAAATAAAAAAGAAATAGGCCAATGAGCCCAAACAAAAAAAAAAGAGGCCGAAGAACCCAAATAAAAAAAGAGGCCAAAGAGCCCAAACAAAAAAAATATGAGAGAAAAAGAGAGAAGGGACGATGCTACTATCTTTTTCCACACTTGTGCTTCAAAATAGCACCATGTTCTTCATGATAGAGAGTCTCTTGTTTTGTCACTTTCATATGCTAGTGGAAATTTTCATTATGTAACTTGGCTTGTATATTCCAATGATGGGCTTCCTCAAATTGCCCTAGGTCTTCGTGAGCAAGCAAGTTGGGTGCACACCCACTAGTTTTCATTTATGAGCTTTCATACACTTATAGCTCTAGTGCATCTATTTCATGGAAATCCCTACTCATTCACATTGATATCTATTGATGGGCATCTCCATAGCCCATTGATACGCCGAGTCGATGTGACCATCTCCTCCTTTTTGCCTCACTACCTCTATTCCACTTATAGTGCTATGTCAATGGCTCACGCTCATGTATTGCGTGAGAGTTGAAAAAAGTTTGAGAAAGTAAGAGTGCCAAAACAATTACTTGACCAATACCGGGGTTGTTCATGATTTAGATTCATTGTGTGAGGAAGATGGAGCATAGCCAGACTATATGATTTTGTAGGGATAACTTTCTTTGGCCATGTTATTTCGAAAGTTCATGATTACTTTGCTAGTATGCTTGTAGTATTATTGTTTTTATGTCAATATTAAACTTTTGTTTTGAATCTTATGGATCTGAACCTTCATGCCACAATAAAGAAGATTATAAGAATAAATATGCTAGGTAGCATTCCACATCAAAAATTCTGTTTTATCACTTCCCTACTCGAGGACGAGTAGGAGTTAAGCTTGGGGATGCTTGATACGTCTCCAACGTATCTATAATTTTTTATTGTTCCATGCTATTATGTTATCAACTTTGGATGTTTTATATGCTATTTTATATTATTTTTGGGACTAACCTATTGACCTAGAGCCCAGTGCCAGTTCCTGTTTTTGACCTTTTTCAGATAGGAATATCAAACGGAGTCCAAACGGAATAAAACTTTTGCTGTGATTTTTTATGGAAAATATCAAAAATACCAGAAGAAAAAGATACCGGAAAGGAGTCTCGAGGAAGCCACGAGCCTGGGAGGCGCGGCCACCCCCTAGTCGCGCCTGGGAGGTTCGTGACCTCCTCATGGCCCCTCCTGACTTGTTCTCGATGCCATACGGTCTTATTGTTGGAACTATGCCCTAGAGGCAATAAATAAAGTGTTTATTATTATATTTCCTTGTTCATGATAATCGTTTATTATCCATGCTATAATTGTATTGATTGGAAACACAGTGCATGTGTGGGTAAATAGACAACACTGTCTCCCTAGTATGCCTCTAGTGAAGTAGCTCGTTGATCAAAGATGGTCAGCATTTCCTAGCCATTGAAATGTGATGTCATTTGATAACGGGATCACATCATTAGGAGAATGATGTGATGGACAAGACCCAAACTACAAACGTAGCATATGATCGTGTAAGTTTATTGCTACTGTTTTCCGCATGTCAAGTATATGTTCCTATGACCATGAGATCATGCAACTCACGGATATCGGAGGAGTGCCTTGTGTGTATCAAACGTCGCAACGTAACTGGGTGACTATAAAGGTGCTCTACAGGTATCTCCGATGGTGTCTGTTGAGTTGGCATGGATCAAGACTGGGATTAGTTACTCCGTGTGACAGAGAGGTATCTCAGGGCCCACTCGGTAATACAACATCACAATGAGCCTTGCAAGCAATGTGACTAATTTTTAGTTGCGGGATCTTGTATTACATAACGAGTAAAGAGACTTTCCGGTAACGAGGTTGAACGAGGTATGGAGATACCGACGATTGAATCTCACGCAAGTAACATACCTAAGAACAAAGGGAACGTTATACGAGATTAATTGAATCCTTGACATAGAGGTTCGACCGATAAAGATCTTCGTAGAATATGTAGGAACCAATGTGGACATCCAGGTCCCGCCATTGGTTATTGACCGTAGAGGTGTCTCGGTCATGTCTACATAGTTCTCGAACCCGCAGGGTCTGCACACTTAAGGTTTGGTCACGTTTCGGTAGTGTAGAGTTATGTATGGTGGTGACCGAAGGTTGTTCGGAGTCCCAGATGAGATCCCGGACGTCACGAGGAGCTCCGGAATGGTCCGGAGGTAAAGATTCATATATAGGAAGTCCCAGTTTGGTTGCCGGAAAAGTTTCGGGCTCATCGGTAGTGTACCGGGAGACCTCCGGGAGGGGTATTTCGACCCCAGAGGGTCCATGGGCTGTGGAGAGTAATAACCAGCCCTTAGTGGGCTGGAGTAACAGCCACAAAAAGGTCCATGGCGCAGGAGGTAAAAAGGCCTAAGGAAAAGGTGGAAAAAAGGGGCAATAGGGAGCAATCCTAGTCCAACTAGGATTGGAGAAGGAGTGGGACTCCTCCCCCTTTGTCCGGCCGACTCCTAGGAGGCCTTGGCCCTGTGCCAAGGCTGCCTATCCCTCCCTCCTTTATATAATGGTGGATTGAGGGCTGTTTGGACATAATTTATGGCCACGTGCTACCCGTTCCACCGGTGCTCCTCTAGATCGGTTTTCCGCAGTGCATAGGCGAAGCCCTGCCGGAATCACTCCACCACCATCGCCGGAGCGCCGTCACACTGCAGGTGAACTCTTCCTCCTCTCCTCCTCCTCTTGCTGGATCAAGACGGTGGAGATCGTCATCAAGCTGCATGTGTGCTGAACGCGGAGGTGTCGTCCGTTCGGTACTAGATCGGAAGGATAGGGATCAAGGCCACAGGACGTTCGTGATCGGATCGCCGGACTGATCGTGACGAGATCGCGGGGCAGTTCATGATTGGTTCGTGGGACGGTTCGTGATTAGATCGCAGGACGCTCGGCGATTTGGATCACGAAGAAGTACGACTACACCAACCGCGTTTCTTAACGCTTCCCGCTTAGCGATCTACAAGGGTACGTAGATCCACTCTCCCTCTCGTAGATGCTCATCACCATGGATAGCTTTGTGTGTGCGTAGGAAATTTTTTGTTTCCCATGCGACATTCCCCAACAATGGTATCAGAGCTAGGTTGATGGTTCGATGAAATCTCGAGTAGAACACAAAAGGTTTGTGGGCGTTGATGCTTAGATTGCTTCCTCCCTTGGTCGGATTTTGGTTCAGCGGTATTGTGAGATGAAGCGGCCCGGACCAACATTACTCGTACGCTTATGAGAGACCGGTTCCCTCAACCGCAACTTGTTGCATAGATGGCTTGCGGGTGACAGTTTCTCTCACTTTAGTTGGATCGGATCCGACAAAGGCGGTCCTTGAGAAGGTTGAAAAGCAAACTAGTGTATCACCGTTGTGGTTTATGCGTAGGTGAGAATTGTTCTTGCTAGATACCCGTAGCAGCCACGTAAAACTTGCAACAACAATTAGAGGACGTCTAACTTGTTTTTGCAGGGTATGTTGTGATGTGATATGGCCAATTACATGATGTGATATATGTGATGTATGAGATGATCATGTGATGTATAGAATTTCACGACTTGCACGTCGATGAGTACAGCAACCGGCAGGAGCCATAGGGTTGTCTTTAATTATTGTATGACCTGCGTGTCAATCATTAAGCGCTATGTAATGCTTTACTTTATCGCTAAGCGGTAGCAATAGAAGTAGAAGCAGGGCTGGCGCCACAACCCCAATGGCGGCACATTGATGGAGATCAAGATGATGGAGATCATGGTGTTGTGCCGGTGACGATGGAGATCATGCCGGTGTTTCGAAGATGGAGACCTTAAACACAAGTTCATGGCCATATCATGTCACTTATGAATTGCATGAGATGTTAATCCTTTTATGCACCTTGTTTTGCTTAGTACGGCAGTAGCATTATAAGGTGATCCCTCACTTGAATTTCAAGATGAACTGTGTTCTCCCCGAGTGTGCACCATTGCGAAAGTTCGTCGTGTCGAGATACCACGTGATGATCGGGTGTGATAGACTCTACGTTCACATACAACGGGTGCAAGCCAGATTTGCACGTGCAGAACACTCGGGTTAAACTTGACGAGCCTAGCATGTACAGACATGGCCTCGGAACACAAGAGACCGAAAGGTCAAACATGAGTCATATAGTAGATATGATCAACATAATGATGTTCACCATTGAAACAAACTTAACTCACGTGATGATCGGACTTGAGTTGGTGAATTTGGATCATGTGACACTCAGATGACTTGAGGGATGTCAATTTGAGTGGGAGCTTTAGTAATTTGATTAACTAAACTCATTATCTTGAACAATAGTCCAAGTAACCTTTGCGTATTTATGTTGTAGATCATGGCTCGCGCGGTAGCACCCCTGAATTTTAATGCGTTCCTAGAGAAAGCTAAGTTGAAAGATGATGGAAGTAACTTTGTTGATTGGGCCCGTAATCTAAGGATTATCCTCACGGCTTCCCAGAAACAATATGTCCTTGATGCACCGCTTGGTGACCAACCAGAAGACATGACCTCCGAAGACGTTAAGAACGCTTGGGAGGCTTGTGCTGGAGATTACTCAATAGTTCAGTGTGCAATATTGTATGGCTTAGAACCGGGACCTCAAAGACGTTTTGAACGTCATGGAGCATATGAGACGTTTCAGGAGTTGAAGTTTATTTTTCAGAAGAATGCCCAGATCGAGAGGTATGAGACCTCCGATAAGTTCTATGCTTGCAAGATGGAGGAGAACGGGCCTATCAGTGAGCATATACTCAGAATGTCTGGGTATTGAAACCGTCTAGCTGAGTTGGGAATTACCCTTCCGCAAGAGGCGATCATTGACAAAGTTCTTCAATCACTACCACCTAGTTACAAGAGCTTTGTGATGAACTATAACATGCATGGGATGAACAAGTCGTCATCCGAGCTGTTTGCGATGCTGAAAGTCGCTGAGTCTGAAATCCAAAAAGAACATCAAGTGTTGATGGTCAATAAAACCACTAGTTTCAAGAAAAATGGCAAGGGCAAAGGCAAGAAGGGTAAAACCAAGAAGGATGGCAAAGCAGTTGCTACTCCTACAAAGAAGCCTAAGCACGGGCCTAAGCCAGAAACTGAGTGCTTTCATTGCAAAGGAACTGGTCACTAGAAGCGGAACTGCCCCAAGTACCTGGCTGACAAGAAGGCGGCCAACGACAAACAAGGTATATATGATATACATGCTATTGATGTGTACCTTACTAGTTCTCGTAGTAGTGCCTGGGTATTTGATACCGGGTCGGTTGCTCACATTTGCAACTCAAAGCAGGAACTACGGAATAAACGAAGACTGACAAAGGACGAAGTGACGATGCGCGTGGGAAATGGTTTCAAGGTTGATGTGATCGTCGTCGGCACGCTCTCTCTTCGATTACCACCAGGATTAGTGATGAACCTGAATAATTGTTATTTAGTGCCTGCGTTGAGCATGAACATTATATATGGATCTTGTTTATTGCGAGACGGTTACTCATTTAAATCAGAGAATAAAGGTTGTTCTATTTATATGAGTGATATCTTTTATGGTCATGCACCCAATGTTAGGGGTTTATTCATATTGAATCTTGATAGTGATGACACACATGTTCATAACATTGATGCCAAAAGATGTAGAGTTCATAATGATAGTACCACTTTCTTGTGGCACTACTGTTTAGGTCATATTGGTGTAAAACGCTAGAGGAAGCTCCATGCTGATGGACTTTTGGAGTCACTTGATTTTGAATCACTTGACACATGTGAACCATGCCTCATGGGCAAGATGACTAAAACGCCGTTCTTTGGAACAATGGAACGGGCAAGTGACTTATTGGAAATCATACATACTAATGTGTGCGGTCCAATGAATGTTGCAGCACGCGGTGGATATCGTTACTTTCTCACCATCACTGATGACTTGAGTAGGTATGGGTATATTTATTTGATGAAACACAAGTCTAAAACGTTTGAAAAGTTCAAGCAATTTCAGAGTGAAGTTGAGAATCATCGTAACAAGAAGATTAAATTTCTGTGATCTGATCGAGGAGGTGAATATCTGAGTTATGAGTTTGGCAGTCACTTAAGACAATGTGGAATTCTTTCACAATTGACACCGCCCGGAACACCAGAGCGTAATGGTGTGTCTGAACGTCGTAATCGAACCTTATTAGATATGGTGCGTTCTATGATGTCTCTTGCCAATTTTCCACTACCGTTTTGGGGTTATGCATTAGAGACAGCGACATTCACTTTAAATAGAGCACCATCAAAATCCTTTGAGACGACGCCATATGAACTGTGGTTTGGCAAAAGGCCAAAGTTGTCGTTTCTTAAAGTTTGGGGATGTGATGCTTATGTAAAAAAGCTTCAGCCTGAAAAGCTGGAACCCAAAGCGGAGAAATGCGTCTTCATAGGATACCCAAAAGGGACGGTCGGGTATACCTTCTATCTCAGATCCGAAGGCAAAGTGTTTGTCGCTAAGAACGGAACATTTCTTGAGAAAGAGTTTCTCTCGAAAGAATTGAGTGGGAGGAAAATAGAGCTTGATGAGGTTATTGAACCTTTACTTCAACCAGAAAGTAGCGCAGCGCAGAAAGATGTTTCTGTGGAACCTACGACGGTAGAAGAGGAAGTTAATGATGATGATCATGAAGCTTCGGATCAAGCTCCTATTGAACCTCGTAGATCGACAAGGATGCGTACTACTCCCGAGTGGTATGGCAACCCTGTCTTGGAGATCATGTTGTTAGACAACAATGAACCTACGAGCTATAGAGGAGCAGTGATGGGCCCAGATTCTGAGAAATGGTTAGAGGCCATGAAATCCAAGATGGGATCCATGTATGAAAAAAAAGTATGGACTTTGGAAGTACTACCTGAAGGGTGAAAGGCCATTCAGAACAAATGGATCTATAAGAAGAAGACGGACGCGGCCGGTAAGGTCACCGTCTATAAAGCTCTACTTGTGGCAAAGGGTTTTTCACAAGTTCAAGGACTTGACTACGATGAGACTTTCTCACCCGTAGCGATGCTTAAGTCTATCAGAATCATGTTGGCAATAGCTACTTATTTTGACTATGAAATTTGGCAGATGGATGTCAAAACAGCGTTCCTCAACGGTTTCCTTGAGGAAGAGTTGTATATGATGCAACCCGAAGGTTTTGTCGATCCAGAGAATGCTGACAAGGTTTGCAAACTCCAGCGATCCATTTATGGACTGGTGCAAGCATCTCGGAGTTGGAATAAGCGCTTTGATGAGGTGATCAAAGCGTTTGGGTTTATACAAGTTTATGGAGAAGCTTGTATTTACAAGAAAGTGAGTGGGAGCTCTATAGCGTTTCTAGTGTTATATGTGGATGACATATTGCTGATTGGAAACAATATAGAAATGCTGGAAAGCGTGAAGGAATATTTGAATAAGAGTTTTTCAATGAAGGACCTAGGAGAAGCTGCTTTCATATTAGGCATTAAGATCTATAGAGATAGATCGAGACGCTTGATAGCACTTTCACAGAGCACGTACCTTGATAAAGTTTTGAAGAAGTTCAAAATGGAGCAGTCCAAGAAAGGGTTCTTGCCTGTGTTACAAGGTGTGAAGTTGAGTAAGACTCAATGCGCAGTGACTGCAGAAGATAAAGAAAAGATGAGTGTCATCCCCTATGCTTCAGCAATAGGCTCTATCATGTATGCAATGTTGTGCACGAGACCCGATGTCAGCCTTGCCATAAGTATTGCCGGAAGGTTTCAAAGTGATCCTGGAGTGGAGCACTGGCAAGCGGTCAAGAATATCCTTAAGTACCTGAAAAGGACTAAGGAAATGTTTCTCGTTTATGGAGGTGATGAAGAGCTCGTCATAAAGGGTTACGTCGATGCAAGTTTTGACACCGATCCAGACGACTCTAAGTCGCAAACCGGATACGTATTTATTCTTAACGGGGGAGCAGTAAGCTGGTGCAGTTCCAAGCAAAGCGTGGTAGCTGTTTCTACATGCGAAGCGGAGTACATCGCAGCCTCGGAGGCAGCGAAGGAAGGTGTCTGGATGAAGCAGTTCATGATAGATCTTGGAGTAGTGCCTAGTGCACTGAATCCAATAAACCTGTTCTTTGACAACACTGGTGCCATTTCTCTAGCCAAGGAACCAAGGTTTCACAAGAGGACCAGACACATAAAGTGCCGCTTCAACTCCATCGGGTTCTACATCGAGGAGAAAGGCATAAATATTTGCAAAGTGCACACTGATCTGAATGTTGCAGACCCGTTGACTAAACCTCTTCCAAGGGCTAAACATGATCAACACCAGAACTGTAAGGGTGTTCGATTCATTACCATGTAAATCACATAGTGATGTGAACTACATTATTGAATCTAGTGCAAGTGGGAGACTGTTGGAAATATGCCCTAGAGGCAATAAATAAAGTGTTTATTATTATATTTCCTTGTTCATGATAACCGTTTATTATCCATGCTATAACTGTATTGATTGGAAACACATTGCATGTGTGGGTAAATAGACAACACTGTGTCCCTAGTATGCCTCTAGTGAACTAGCTCGTTGATCAAAGATGGTCAGGGTTTCCTAGCCATTGACATGTGATGTCATTTGATAATGGGATCACATCATTAGGAGAATGATGTGATGGACAAGACCCAAACTACAAACGTAGCATATGATCATGTCAGTTTATTGCTACTGTTTTCCGCATGTCAAGTATATGTCCCTATGACCATGAGATCATGCAACTCACGGATATCGGAGGAGTGCCTTGTGTGTATCGAACGTCGCAATGTAACTGGGTGACTATAAAGGTGCTCTACAGGTATCTCCGATGGTGTCTGTTGAGTTGGCATGGATCGAGACTGGGATTTGTTACTTCGTGTGACCGAGAGGTATCTCAGGGCCCACTCGGTAATACAACATCACAATGAGCCTTGCAAGCAATGTGACTAATTGTTAGTTGTGGGATCTTGTATTACGGAACGAGTAAAGAGACTTTCCGGTAACGAGGTTGAACTAGGTAGGGAGATACCGACGATCGAATCTCAGGCAAGTAACATACCGAAGAACAAAGGGAACGTTATACGGGATTAATTGAATCCTTGACATAGAGGTTCGACCGATAAAGATCTTCGTAGAATATGTAGGAACCAATGTGGACATCCAGGTCCCGCCATTAGTTATTGACCGTAGAGGTGTCTCGGTCATGTCTACATAGTTCTCGAACCCGCAGGGTCTGCACACTTAAGGTTTGGTCACGTTTCGGTAGTGTAGAGTTATGTATGGTGGTGACCGAAGGTTGTTCGGAGTCCCAGATGAGATCCCGGACGTCACGAGGAGCTCCGGAATGCTCTGGAGGTAAAGATTCATATATAGGAAGTCCCAGTTTGGTCGTCGGAAAAGTTTCGGGCTCATCGGTAGTGTACCGGGAGTGCCGGTAGTGTACCGGGAGACCTCCGGGGCGGGTATTTCGACCCCAGAGGGTCCATGGGCTGTGGAGAGTAATAACCAGCCCTTAGTGGTCTGGAGGAACAGCCACAAAAAGGCCCATGGCGCAGGAGGTAAAAAGGCCTAAGGAAAAGGTGGAAAAAAGGGCCAATAGGGAGCAATCCTAGTCCAACTAGGATTGGAGAAGGAGTGGGACTCCTCCCCCTTTGGCCGGCCGACTCCTAGGAGGCCTTGGCCCTGCGCCAAGGCTGCCTCTCCCTCCCTCCTTTATATACTGGTGGGTTGGGGGCTGTTTGGACATAATTTACGGTCACGTGCTACCCGTTCCACCGGTGCTCCTCTAGATCGGTTTTCCGCAGTGCATAGGCGAAGCCCTGCCGGAATCACTCCACCACCATCTCCGGAGCGCCGTCATGCTGCCTGTGAACTCTTCCTCCTCTCCGCCTCCTCTTGCTGGATCAAGACGGTGGAGATCGTCATCAAGCTGCACGTGTGCTGAACGCGGAGGTGTCGTCCGTTCGATACTAGATCGGAAGGATCATGATCAAGGCCACAGGATGTTCGTGATCGGATCGCGGAACGGATCGTGACGAGATCGCGGGACGGTTCATGATTGGTTCGTGGGACGGTTCGTCATTAGATCGCAGGACGCTCGGTGATTTGGATCGCGAAGAAGTACGACTACACCAACCGCGTTTCTTAACGCTTCCCGCTTAGCGATCTACAAGGGGATAGGTTTGCGTGTGCGTAGGAAAATTTTTGTTTCCCATGCGACGTTCCCCAACACTTATAAATACAGAAACCATCAGAACTAAACCTAGATCGGGAGTTCCGCCGCCGCAAGCCTCCGTAGCCACCAAAAACCAATCGGGAGCATGTTCCGGCACCCTGCCGGAGTGGGAACCCATCTCAGGTGGCCATCTTCATCATCCCGGCGATCTCCATGACGAGGAGGGAGTAGTCCACCCTCAGGGCTGAGGGTATGTACCAGTAGCTATGTGTTTGATCTCTCTCTCTCTCTCTCGTGTTCTTTAGATGTCTTGATCTCGATGTACCGTGGGCTTTGCTACTATAGTTGGATCTTATGATGTTCTTCCCCCTCTCCCTTCTTGTAATGAATTGAGTTTCCCCTTTGGAGTTATATTATCGGATTGAATCTTTAAGAACACTTGATGTATGTCTTGCACGTGTCTATCTGTGGTGACAATGGGATATTCATGTGAGTACTTGATGTATGTTTTGGTGATCAACTTGCGGATTTCGTGACCTCTGGAACCTATGCATAGGGGTTGGCACACGTTTTGACTCTCCGGTAGAAACTTCGGGGCACTCTTTGAAGTTCTATGTGTTGGTTGAATAGATGATTTTGACATTGTGTGATGCATGTCGTATAATCATACCCACGGATACTTGAGGTGACAATGGAGTATCTAGGTGACATTAGGGTCTTGGTTGATATGTGTCTTAAGGTGTTATTCTTGTACGAACTCTAGGATAGATTGAACGGAAAGAATAGCTTCGTTTATTTTACTACGGACTCTTGAATAGATCGATCAGAAAGAATAACTTTGTGGAGGTTTCGTACCCGACAATAATCTCTTCGTTTGTTCTCCGCTATTAGTTACTTTAGAGTGACTCATTGTTGCACATTGAGGGCTAGTTATATGATCCAATTATGTTATCATTGTTGAGAGAACATCACTAGTGAAAGTATGAACCCTAGGCCTTGTTTCCATGCATTGCAATACCGTTCGTGCTCACTTTTATCATTAGTTACCTTGCTGTTTTTATAATTTCAGATTACAAAAACCTTTATCTACTATCCATATTGCACTTGTATCACCATCTCTTCGCTTAACTAGTGCACCTATACAATTTACCATTGTATTGGGTGTGTTGAGGACACAAGAGACTCTTTGTTATTTGGTTGCAGGGTTGCTTGAGAGAGACCATCTTCATCCTATGCCTCCCGCGGATTGATAAACCTTAGGTCACCCGCTTGAGGGAAAATTGCTACTGTCCTACAAACCTCTGCAGTTGGAGGCCCAACAACGCCTACAAGGAGAAGGTTGCCTAGTAGACATCAATAAAGCTACCTAATTGTTGGGTGTCAAGATTTATAAAGATAGATCAAGATGCTTGGTAATACTTTCAATAAGTACATGCCTTGACAAGATATTGAAGAAGTTCAATATGGATCAGTCCAAGAAAGGGTTCTTGTCTGTATTACAAGGTGTGAGATTGAGCACAGCTCAATGCCCGACTACGGCAGAAAATAGAGAAAAGATGAGTGTCATCCCCTATGCTTCAGCCATAGGCTCTATATAATATGCCATGTGGTGTACCGCACATGTGTGTGCCTTGCCATGAGCCTGTCAAGGGGTACAAGAGTGATCCAGGAGCGAATTACTGGACAGCGGTCGAAATTATCCTTAGTAACTAGAGGACTAAGGAAATATTTCTCGATTATGGAGGTGATAAAGAGTTCGTCGTAAAGGGTTACGATGATGCAAGCTTTAACACCAATCCGGATGACTCTGAGTAGAAATTCGGATATGTATAGTGGAGTAACCATTTGGAATAGCTCTAAGTGGAGCGTGGGAGCAGTATCTACAGTAGGACATAGAATTTTGCAAGGTACACACGGATCTGAATGTCGCAGACCCGTTGACTAAAACCTTTTTCACAAGCAAAACATGATCAAACCCCAGAACTGATTGGGTGTTAATCACATGATGATATGATCACATGGTGATGTTAAGTGTTAATCACATGGAGATGTGAACTGGATTATTGACTCTAGTGTAAGTGGGAGACTGTTGGAAATATGCCCTAGAGGCAATAATAAAATGGTTATTATTGTATTTCCTAGTTCATGATAATTGTCTATTGTTCATGTTATAATTGTGTTACCGGAAACCATAATACATGTGTGAATACATAAACCACAACATGTCCCTAGTGAGCCTCTAGTTCACTAGCTCGTTGATCAATAGATGGTCACGGGGTTTCATGACCATGAACATTGGATGTTGTTGATAATGGGATCACATCATTAGAAGAATGATGTGATGGACAAGGCCCAATCCTAAGCATATCACAAGATCGTGTAGTTCATCTGCTAAAGCTTTTCCAATGTCAAGTATCGTATCCTTAGACCATGAGATTGTGCAACTCCCGAAAACCGTAGGAATACTTTGGGTGTGCCAAACGTCACAACGTAACTGGGTGGCTATAAAGGTGCACTACGGGTATCTCCGAAAGTGTCTATTGGGTTGGCACGAATCGAGACTGGGATTTGTCACTCCGTGTGACGGAGAGGTATCTCTGGGCCCACTCGGTAAGACATCATCATAATGAGCTCAATGTGACTAAGGAGTTAGCCACGAGATGATGTATTACGCAACGAGTAAAAAAGACTTGTCGGTAACGAGATTGAACAAGGTATAGGGATACCGACGATCGAATCTCGGGCAAGTATCATACCGATAGACAAAGGGAATTGTATACAGGATTAATTGAATCCCTGACATCGTGGTTCATCCGGTGAGATCATCATGGAGCATGTGGGAACCAACATGGGTATCCATATCCCGCTGTTGGTTATTGACTAGAGAGGTGTCTCAGTCATGTCTACGTGTCTCCCGAACCCGTAGGGTCTACACACTTAAGGTTCGATGACGCTAGGGTTATAGGGAAATGTTGTACGTGGTTACCGAAGGTTGTTCGGAGTCCCGGGTGAGATCCCGGACGTCACGAGGAGCTCCGGAATGGTCCGGAGGTAAAGATTCATATATAGGAAGTCCAGTTTTGGTCACCAGAAAGTTTTCAGGCTCATCGGTAGTGTACCGGGAGTGCCGGGAGGGTGCCGGAGGACCCCCGGGATGGGTGTGACGACCAAAGGGCTTGGTGGGCTGTTAGAGGAGGTGTGCCAGTCCTTATTGGGCTTGACAAGTCCTTTCGAAAAGGCCCAAGAGGCTAGGGATAAGAGATAAGGCTGAAAAGAATTCAAAAGTAAGAGATCCACCTCCCTTGTGGGAGGTGGAATCCTCCCTAGGTTCGGCCGAACCTCTCCTCCTTGGAGGAGGGGCCAAGGAAGCCCTCCCTCTCCCTCCTATATATATATATATATATACATATATACATATATATATATATATATCCAAGGGTTTGGGCTGATTTGAGACATGACTTCTCTCTCTCACGGCGCAGCCCTACCCTTCCTCTTCCTCGTTCTCCCTAGCGCTTGGCGAAGCCATACCGGAGTCCACGTAGCTCCACCGTCACCACGCCGTCGTGCTGCCGGAGCTCTCCCTCAACCTCTTCTTCCTCCTTGCTGGATCAAGGCGTAGGAGACGTCATCGGGCTGCACGTGTGTTGAACGCGGAGGCGCCGTTGTTCGGCGCTAAGATCGGAGTCCACCACGATCTGAATCGATACGAGTATGACTCCACCAATCGCGTTCTTGTAACGCATCCGTTTAGCGATCTTTAAAGGTATGAAGATGCAATCTCTCCCCACTCGTTGCTGGTTTCTCCATAAATAGATCTTGGTGACACGTAGGAATTTTTTTGATTTACTACTACGTTTCCCAACATGGCCGCCACGCCTTGCCCCTCTCTTTTTTCACGCAAGCCGCACCCTGAATCCAGGGAATCGGCACCCACAGCCTGGGATAGCCCACGAAGCTGCCAAACAAGGCCCACCCAGTAGGCCGAGGCCACAAATGGTTGACCGAGTCAAAATACATCCAATCTCTATCCCAATTGAATCTGAGCCAATTTACCCCTAGGGAAATTAGTTATTTAGGAGATCTCATAAAAGAGTGCATTGCCGTGCTCCCGGAATTGGTCAAACGTTCCCAATGTAAGGAGCAATTGTGCCGCAGTGACGACAATGCTATCCACCAAATTGCCGGGGCCATCATTGATCCGAGGTTGAGGATAAGAATGTTAGAGTTGTGTCTAATACAATGTACAAGGTAGGTTACAGTTGGACTCTGAGTTGTATTGTGTTTAGATAGGATATGAAGTCGTGTCTAAGTTGGACATTTCTATCCTATGCCTCTCATATATAGCGGGGCTAGACACACGATGTAACCTATGCTAACATAATAGCACAGGAGCGCAGGGGGAGCCGGCGGCATGTGCCCGTGCCCAGGGCGACCATGGTGCGGTATTATGATGATGGCATAGGGAGGAGCGTCGCTAATCAAGCCCCGGGAATATAGCCATATCGGTGAACGTCGTTAACAAATCTCGGTGTCATGCTCGTGTGATTGCTTGGTCCTCGAAGAGTGTCTCGCATTTATTCTAACAAAGAACGTGGTGCCATAGGAGTGACGCGAGGGGCACTTGTATTATCCAGCTAAATAAATATCATATTTAAGAAAAAAAGGATAACCCCGGTCTCTGCATTGAGCGATGCACACAACCAACTTTATTATAATATTCAATAGAGTCCGACAAAATCAAATACATGGATCAATCCAAAGTCGTCTTCGTGACGATCTATGTTGCTACACCTACTAGGTTGATGAAATATCGATTAAAGGTACCATATTATTATAGTAGTTAAATGGGAGCTAACCAAAATCGCTCCCAGCGAAAAACTGAAAATTTTCATGTTGTTCCTCTTGCTCCGGCTATGCTCTCAGTCTCAGCTGTTAGGAGTTTGGTACACATACGAGAGGTGGCCCGACGAGAAACAGTCCATATATAGCGTACCGCCCTACCCTCGGTCCATACTCCGAGTAGGAGTACCGGACTTGCGAATTTTGCCCTAGCCCCTTGCCAACACCGCGAAGAAGCGAACAGAGGACGGTCGAGAGGAGAAGCGATGGATCTGACGCAACTGCCCGAGGACACGCTCGCCGACGTACGTACTCCGACACGTTGCACCGCGCGGCCTCGCCGCGTGCCGCTGCGCTTGCAAGGCCCTGCGCGCCGTCATCGACGCCCGCCGCCTGCTGCGCGCGGACCTCCTCCGGCTCTCGGTCGGCGGCATCTTCATCAACTTCCGCATCACGTTTTTGTCAGAGTTTTTCGCCCGCCCATCCACGGGCCCGGCCGTCTCCGGCAGGTTCGACTACTTGCCCCGTCCAGATGGGTACCCTCAACAGCGCGGAGATTACCGCAGGATTAAGGATCACTGCAATGGCCTCCCCTTGGTCGGCGGCGTTGGAGAGGATTTCGTCGTTAACCCGGCAATCCGTCAGTGGGAGTCTCTGCCTCCGCGTCTGCCTGTGTCTCGGGACTTTGTTGTAGATAGATTGCACACCCCAATAGGGTGGCGTGTCATGTATATATATTGAAGCCAGATGGCTTTGGGTACCAGGAAAGTACAAAGGATCTTATACACATCCTATATACATACGTATATCTCAACACCCCTCGCAGTCGAAGGGTCGGCAGTAACACATAGACTGGACCGAAACTCAGAAAAAGTCGTGGTCGGTAATCCCTTTGTCATGATGTCCGCAAACTGCTGAGAGGTCGGCACGTGAAGAACTCGAACGGGACCGAGAGCAACTTGCTCACGAACGAAGTGGATATCCAACTCAACATGCTTGGTACGCCGATGATGAACGGGATTGGCGGAGAGGTAGACAGCAGAGACATTGTCACAGAAGACAACAGTGGCCTTGTCGACGGGACAGGCAAGCTCGGAGAGTAGCTGTCGCAGCCAGGTACATTCAGCCACAGCATTGGTCACGGCACGATACTCGGCCTCGGCACTGGATCGTGAGACCATAGATTGTCGCTTGGACGACCAAGAGATAAGCGACGAGCCGAGGTAGACGCAGTAGCCAGACGTAGAGCGTCGAGTGTCGGGGCAGCCTGTCCAATCTGTGTCTGAGTAGGCGACGATGTCCGTCGATGGCGAGGCGGTGACGGTGAGCCTGAGCTCCATGGTGCCGTGGATGTACCGGAGGATCCGCTTGACAGCGGACCAGTGGGCATCACGCGGTGCATGCATGTGGAGGCACACCTTCTGGACCGCATACTGAAGCTCCGGCCGAGTGAGCGTCAAGTACTGGAGGGCACCGACGATGGAGCGATAAAAAACCGCATCCAAAAATGGCGCACCATCGGTGGCGGAGAGCTTGGCCTTGGTGTCGACAGGAGTGGGTGCGGGGTGACAATTAAGCATCCCGGCATGCTCGAGAACATCGTGAGTGTACTTCTGCTGATGGACGAAGAACCCGTCCGCTCGTCGTACAATCTCGAGACCGAGGAAGTAATGGAGTGGGCCGAGGTCCTTGATGGCGAACTCAGCACGAAGACGATCGGTGATCTGGCGAAGAAACTTCACGGTGCTCGCTGTCAAGATGATGTCATCAACATAGAGTAGTAGGTACGCCGTGTGTTGTCCTTGGCAAAGGACAAACAGTGATGCATCGGAGCGCGTGGCACGGAAGCCGAGCTGATGAAGAAACGTCGTGATGCGTTGGTACCAAGCGCGCGGTGCTTGCTTCAACCCATAGAGCGACCGGGAGAGCAGGCACACGTGATCGGGACGCTGGTCGTCGACGAACCCAATGGGATGCTGGCAGTATACCTGCTCCGAGAGATGACTATGGAGGAAAGCGTTCGAGACGTCCATCCGATGTACCGGCCAATCATGAGGCACCGCAAGGTGAAGGACCATCCGGATGGTGCCCAGTTTGACCACCAGGGCGAAGGTGTCCGTGAAGTCGACGCCGGCGCGTTGCCGGAAGCCACGAACAACCCAGCGAGCCTTGTACCGCTCGAGTGTACCATCAGGGTGCAGCTTCTGCTTGAAGAACCATTTGCCGATGATGACGTTGGCACGCGGAGGGCGCAGAACAAGCATCCACGTCCGGTTCCGCTGCAGTGTGTCGAACTCGTCCTTCATGGCCGCATACCACTGCGGATCATGAAGGGCAGCCCGAACCGAGGTGGGCATCGGTGAAGAGGTGGATGTCGTACAGACGTACAGGTCGGCCGGATACCGAGTCGACGGCCGATGCACGCCGGCACAGACGCGGGTGATGATGGTGCCATATGGCGGCGCGGACGGCGCCGGGTCCGGGTCCAGCGAGGGCGCCAATGCCAACTCCGAGGTGACGGCGAAGCCGGAGACGGGTCCGGCGTGGAAGGCTCGGGGCCGTCGGGCGTAGCGGGCGACCGCGGCATAGTGGACACCACGGGAGGTGGTGTGGCCGCGGACGAGTCGGGGGCGACCGGTGTCAACGTCGCCCGACGTCGAGGAGGACCGGCCGAAGGGGAACCAGCCGAAGGTGGTGTGCCACTGGTCAGCGAGGGGGGCACCAGAGTGTCCTGCTTAAAGGGAAACACAAACTCATCAAAGACAACATGCCGGGATGTGATGACGCGATGGGAGACCAGATCATAGCAGCGAAACCCTTTAGTGTTGGCGGGGTACCCGAGAAACACACAAGGGAGAGCACGGGGGGCGAGTTTGTGGGGAGCGATGGCAGTAATATTTGGATAGCAGCAGCAGCCGAAGGTGCGGAGATCGTCATAAAAGGGTGGCGTGCCGAAGAGAAGGTGGTGAGGTGTATACTGCCACCGTGTACGACATGGGCGAAGATTGAGTAGGAGAGTGGCGGTGGAGAGAGCATCGGGCCAGAAGCGAGGTGGCATGTGGGCATGGAAAAGGAGGGTGCGGACGCAATCGTTGAGGGTACGGAGGATGCGTTCAGCACGGCCGTTTTGCTGCGAGGTGTAGGGGCAAGTGAGGGAGAAGACGGTGCCATGGGTAGCTAGGAGGTGATGGACAGCGAGGCTGTCGAATTCTTTACCATTGTCAGTTTGCAGGGCGTGGATGGAGCGGCGGAACTGTGTAGCGACATAAGAGTAAAAGGAGGTGAGGGTGGCGGGCACATTGGATTTGCGGCGAAGGGGAAAAGTCCACACAAAATGCGAATAATCATCCAAAACCACAAAATCATAAGTGTAGCCCGAATTACTGGGAACTGGGGAGGTCCAAACGTCACTACGAATTAACTGAAATGGAAAGGATGCGACTGTGGTAGACGAACGAAACGGCAGACGAGTAAGTTTGCCTAGACGACATGCATCACAAGAGTGAGCCTCTGATTTATTACATGAAAATGAAAATCCATGCAGTATGTGACGGAGAGCTGTGGAGCTAGGATGGCCAAGGTGCGCGTGCCAAAGGTCGACATCGACGGAGAAGGCGAGGTGGCGGGTGGTGGCGGAGGCGGGCATGACAGGGTACATGCCGCCGGAGCTGTCACATCGGTGGAGGAGCATGCGGGTACGTCCATCCTTCACAGAAAAACCAGAGGCATCAAATTCTACAGTCACGGAATTATCATGAGTAAGAGAACAAACGGAGACTAAATTCTAAATGAGATGTGGAGAAACAAGAACATTATGGAGACAAAGGGGTTTGGAGGTGGAAGGAAAGGAGGTGGAGACGGTGTGAGTAATAGGAAGAGCATGCCCGTTACCGACGATGATGCGGGAAGAAGTGGTGATGGGAGAGGAAGAGGTAAGGTTACCGGCGTTGGAGGTCATGTGAGCGGATGTGCCGGCGTCCATGAACCAGTCGCCGCCGCCACCGTAGGCACCGAGGGTGGTGGCGGGGTTGGACTGAAGAGCTTGGAGAAGCGCAGGGTCCGGCGATGGCGTGGTGTAGTGACCGGGCACGGGGTAGACTGGCGCGCCGTGTTGCGGGGCGGCGAAGAACGCCTGGTGAGCGCCGGGACGAGGACCAAGGATGCCAGGCAGCGGGGGGCGCGGCACCGGCATCGTGTAGGCATGGACGACCCCGGTCCACGGATTGTGGCCGAGCGTCTAGGGCGGGGTGGGCACGGACCCAGGAGGGGGCGCCGGGACGGGTGTCGCGGCGTGGGGGCCACCGTTGCCGCCGTTGCGACCCTTGCGGCGCTGGCGGCCACCGTTGCCGCCGTTACCATCACCGGCGGGCGCGGGAGCTGGCGGACGGGCGGGTGGCGACGCTGGAGGGGCGGCGGGGTTGCCGTGGGAGAGGGCGGCGGCGAAAGCGGTGTGAGCCGCGCGCGCCCGCATGTGCTTCAGCCGCCGTTCCTTGAGCCGAAGGTACGCCACAACCTGCTCAAAGGACGGCATGGTGAGTAGCGTGAGGTTTGAGGCGGCGTTGTTGAGATCCTCCCCGAGTCCAGCGGTGAGCGTGGAGAGGAGGAGCTCGTCGGAGATGGGGAACTCCAAGTCGCGCAGCTCGTCGGAGAGGGTCTTGAGGTGCAGGCCTCATCGACGGAGAGATCGTTTTGGTGAAGACTAGAGAATTCCTGCTGGAGAAACGTGATGCGCTGGATCTTGTTGTCGGTGAAGGGACCGGTGATCTTCTGCCACACGGCATGCGCGGAGTCACCGTCGCGGATCACGGTGTGGAAGATGTCGGCGGAGATGGTCTGGAAGAACCAGCGGATGATGGTGGCGTCGATGGTGGACCACTCGGGGTCGTGTGGCATGGCGAAGACCTCGTAGGTGTCGTCCACATGATCAAGAAGATCGTGCTTGTGGAAGAGGAGCCCGAAGTAGGTCTTCCACGCGAAGAAGTTTGCCACGGTGTGGGAGGGCTTCACCGGCACGTGCTCCAGGATGGGCGCGTCGCGGATGACGGCGACATCGGGGCCGGCGAAGGGGTTGGTGCTGCTGGGAGCGGGACGAGGCGAAGGGGCCGGACATGGTGGACGGAAGCGTGCCCTAGCGGGGCGCCGAGGTGATGGGGTGGAGAGGGAGGGGCGTGGCGGCCGCGGTGGGGAGGAGGAGCAGCGGCGGCTAGATGGGAGGAGGGTGCGGCGGCGGCGGCGGCTAGATGAAGACTAGGGTTGCGACGGCGGCGGCTAGGGTTTAGGGTGAGAAACTTGAGGAGCAGATACGATGTAGAGAGATTGCACACCCCAATAGGGTGGCCTGTCATGTATATATATATAGGAGCCAGATGGCTTTGGATACAAGGAAAATACAAAGGACCTTATACATATCCTATATACATACGTATATCTCAACATTTGTGTTCCAAGAGTATCTCGTATTTGATCCCCTGGTGTCGTCTCACTATGAGGTGTTTGAGATCCCAATTCCTCGCAACAAGGCAAAGCCTGGGGATTCTTTTTACAACAGCACAAGGGATCAGGTAGACCCTGTAATGGAGGCATCTGAATGGCCGCCATCTGCGTGCGCCTTGCGCGTTTTGAAGGAGGGAAGGCTGCGGGCACCGTCGCTGATATGCGGCGGCACTTTGGCGGGCCTATGGACGTCATGCCGTTTACTACCGGGACGCTCTTTACGTGCATTGTATAACTGATTTCGTCATGAGGTACCCAATCACTTTTAATCATGGGGTAGATTTTTTTTCTAATATCAATTTCTTCACACTCAAAACATTTGTCATATTTATGGTTCGTTCGTATGCATGCTCATTGATGATCAAATTTTGCAGGATTTCTCTGTCAAACCACAAGTACCAAGTAATTAATCCGCCGATGGATAATGTGCAGAATAGTTGGCGAGATCTTCATCTAGGACGATCACAAAAAGGCATGTACCTTGCATCTATTCATGACAATCATCTTCAAGTTGGGTCCTTGAGGAATCGTATGGCCAGACGAATTGGGCCTTGACGCATAACAATAGCCTTACACCTATACCGGATTATCATCGTCCTATTCTTGGACCATGGGTCTTACAAGATATCAACTTTAATGAATATCTCAAACTCAAAGAATGCAAGGAACATAATCAACACAACAACAACAACACAACAACAAAAACAACAACTTTTTCGAATACCTGAAGGAAAAGAAATTGGAGTTGAACTGCAGCAAGAAAGAGCTAGTGGAAGAAAAGTTTGAATGGGACTCTGAAAATGACAACATTCTTCACAAGGAAGATGAGGTCGATGCCTGTCACAATGGATACTTCGGCATCCTTGAATTCCATCCATATAAAGAGATTGTCTTTCTGAATATGTCAATGTACAGAGGATTGGCCTATCATTTAAAAGATTCTAAGCTTCAAGACCTTGGCTACTTATACCCAACAATTTGTCATTTGGTATTGCCGAACGAGTGTTTCATAAATGAGTCATTCCCTTACACACCCTGTTGGACAGGGCACCAGTAAGTAACTAACAAGAATGTAGAAGGGCATCTTAGAGATTGGTATGCTGGTTGGAACACAATTGAACATCACAATAAATAGCCTAATCATGTTTAAGGCCTTGTTCATTTTTATTTAGCACTGGATTTATGTTTATCCAATCAAGTGTCCATATTTTGCACATCGGATCTAAGATTATGTGACGTAACAATGTACCATTACAAAAACAAAAACTTATCAAATATACATCATTACTTTTATCAACAACGTCAGCGTGTTTCTTTCTTATGTATCATCTACGTTGGAAACCAATATTTCGCACAACGGTACCCTTTTTCCCTATTAGTTTTGTTGTTGTTTTCCCGGTCCAGTTGGTGGTCGGTTTCATCCTTGCCCGTTGTCGGAATACTTGTCCTGCTTATATTGTGGTATTCTTGTATGCCTAAGCTACTCCGGGACAAGGTTTATGGATTGCAGCGAAAATACCATCCACTCTTACGTTGATTATAACCAAGTTGACATTTAGAATAAATGGCCTGCTCGTACTTATGGCCTTGTTCAATCGTACTAGCATTGAACTATATATAATTATTATCCATTTACCATATTTACCGTTGTGGCTCAAAAAACATGAGACCCCACAATGTATCACTAGAAAATGCATATAGAGCCACTTACTTGTTCTATTACGTTATGCCCTTCAATTCTTTTGTTTAATAAACTCTCAAACTACACACATTTATGTCTTCTTCTCTTTCATCTACATCAGAAATAAATATTTCGCTCAGTGGTATCTTTCCCTCCCTCTTGGTTTCGTTGGTGCTTTCATGATCAATTTTATAGTTGGTTTCATCCTGTTTTTTCCTTACTTTTGGTTCATGCTATGCCCATACTGTGTTACTTCTTTTGAGCTTAAGCCTCTAGAGAAACATGCTCCGGTGAGGATGGGGGACCTCTACGAAACTATTTTTTCGATTCTCTTCAACTTTTTCGAAATTTGGTTTATTTTCCATGATGTGTTAAATCTGTAATGCCACTGAACTTCAACTTTGCGACGGTGGAAATCCTACCATCTGATGGCGAGGTCGAGTGGAACGATTGGGAACATAATGTTTGCCTGTCGGGCCTCTTGGACCTTTGGAGCGTAGGCGGTGTAATCTTTGCAAATTACAGTTCCTAGCTGGAGGGCGTTTCAATATACTTGGGCGCTGAAATATATTGTGACTATATATCAGATAAATTTAAGTTTTTGAAATAGGTGCTCACTAATCTCATAACTAAAACTATTAGTAAATGAGTAGTTTAATTAATTATGGCATTTGGTACTGTACTCAAGCATTTGTATTAGAATAGTTTGTAACTTGTCACCTAGCTGGACGTTAACTACACAGGTCTGCACTTCGATATTGGAGCTGATCATTCTGCAGCGTGTTACACAATTTAGTATGTTGTACTGTAGGGACTACTTGGATTGTTTTTCGGTTTCCTGCCTCTCCTTTTCTGATTTGTATCCTCGATCAGCATTATGCATGTGTGCTTCAGATGAACTCATGTAGATGGCAGCTATTTCTACACAGCTTTATTTTTCTTCTACTTGGTAACTATCCCATTAACCTGATTTTTCTGACCTTTCCTTTTTTTTGGAACAGAAATCAAATACAACTTGGCTTTTTAAAAGATAAATCTTGGACATATGCAAGATAATCAAGGTTGACGCAAACATTCATCCCCATGTTGGTGGCAATCTTAGTTAATTTCTATTACCAATTTTCTATGCTTCAAACTAAGATGAGTTATCTTAAGATAACACATTTTCATGCTTTATGGTCGGCAGATCAACGTGCGGCTCCGTGCTTCATATACCGATCCGATACATCTATTTTAGGCTTCACCTCAACTAACACGTACGCGTAATTTTGCTCACCCATTTTTTCTCCAGCCAAGACATACATACGCGTCGCCTATTTAATTCGTTTTTTTTTCTAGGGCCACCATTCCTCACATAAAGTTGGCCCGCCGCTTCAACAATGTTCTCTTCATGTCTGTCAATGAAAAAAAATCTAGACAAATTAGTTGTTTTAAATTTATCTGGATAGCATTTAAGTATTAGGTACATCCGTATCTAATCAAATATAAACCAACTACTCCCTCCGATCCTGACGTGGCTGCAATACTACTCCGATTGGAATGTAATTAAGAAAAGATAATGTAAGGGCTTAGGATTCTCTATCTTTTTCTGTTTCAATGCTCACAAATAACAAAATCTTACACACAAGATCCTAACATCTTGCATCTAACGCCCTAAAGCATTTGTTTCTTTACAAACAAGGACAAATTTTTGACAAGTCATGGGAATTTCCACAGCATAATGTGTGCAAAAGAAACGTGTCCCTTGTCCGAATTCACGCAAACATGTCGCAAACAGGGAGACGTTTGTGATCGTCCGAATCTTCTTCATGTATGACTCTGATACCCTGGCCCACCTAAAACCCATCCCAGGCCACTTTTCTTTCACTCCGCCCCTTCTCCCACTTGCTCTGCATCCGCACTCTCCTTTTCTAACTCCACCGTTGTACCTCTCTGGTCATTGTCCAGGCAATGATGGACGTCTGCAGCCCCAGCCACGCACATGCCCGGCTTGGAGTACATCACTGTACACCCCTTTTCTAAAAAAATCAACTAGGTACTATCCGCTCCTTTGCCGACGCCGTCTATCGAGGAGACCACCCTGGTAGGTGTTTGATCAAATGGCGTTGATATTTTTTTTACTTTCTAGTTCTTTCCTAGCGTAAAAGCACGACGGCGGGTACTTGGCCATGTGGAATTAGTTGATGTGCGATGCACTGAAGGTCGTAACTGATAACTGTGAAGGCATGGGGTAAGGAGCTCAAACTTTTGAAAAAACATGGATGCTTCGTCAAGTATTGCGGTGCAATTGCGCAAGTGGAGAGAATGTGCCCACCGGGTTCGTCAACCATGGATATCGTAAGATTTGCTTTTTTGTTGCTTTACATGTCGGTCAATTCGTTGATTCACTCAATGTTGCAGCTGATAATTAGCACCTTGTATAGCCCAGACGCGATGTCGTGTTGTACCACAAAACCAAGGGCATGCCATTTACATTCATACATTGTTGGATGAAGCTCAAGGGGCATAGTGCGGGAAACTATATGTATCGCTTCTGACTCGAGTATTGTTGAATTTGGAATCGATGAATTCAAGAAACTTGTTCAACATTCGGTTATCTCAGATGTAATATTTATATTTAAACTTTTGTTGTACTAGGGTATTTGCATGTTATTTTTTTTCTTAAATCATGCTATATTATAATTATTTTGAGTGTTACGGACGAAAAAACATTAAGGAGCGAATGTTTAGGGGACATGGTTGGATGGCCGAATCCCGTATATGTGTCGGTGGATGAGGAGCGTGGAGTCTGTTTTGAGAGTCGGCGTTGAGGATATCCTTATGGAACATCTGAAAGGAAAGAAATGATTAAGGTTTCTAATAAAAATAAATATAAAGTGATGTAGATAATTAATGCAAAGAAGGCTATGTCACAAAATCAAGAATTGGTGCACAGGTGGCAATCAAAATATGTGATTATGGTGGCAATCAAGAATTAGATGGATTATGGTGAAATTGTTTCCAACTTTGATTATATACGGGTAAAATCGTAATCCTGAAACACTAAAATATCCTGATAAAAACAGTAACCATTCCTCAGTTGCAAAATGATATCGGAGCTACGTACCACATCGCTCAACACACCTTACACCAACAAAACAGTTGCTGTGCCAGTCGGACCCAGCTTCCACTGACCCCATGCATTTTGTGTTCTGTAGCTTTGCGGACATCATAAATCTCATGGTGGACCCCGTCGAGCAAAATTTTAGTAGTAGCATTTTGCATAGAAAATAGTGGACAAGTTTGCAAACATTGCAGACTTATTCGTTATAAAAGATGAGGCCAGCCGATTTAGAAAAATCAAATGTATGCTACGAAGTGACTGGCATACGGGACTCCTGTCACTGGTATCGTAGCGTGGTGCCACACTCACACGCGCATGCTACCCACCAAATCGATTGGACCGTCCTAACCAAAATCAGCCTTCGTGGATGGTCTTCTTGTTTCGATGAAGAACCATCTTATTTCAGTTCATTGTGACTACAAAAATGCTGAAAATTATCCCCATATGCTCCGGTCATGCCGTCAGTTAGCACTAGTCTCGTACCGATACGACACGCACCACGTGACCGGAGATCGGACAGGGCACCAGCCCGCCCCAAACAGTCCATACATATAGCGCGTACGTGAGTTCCGAACTTTGCCCTAGCCCGCTCGCAAAAACCTTGCACTACCCGGAGCAGGCGAATCGCGAACAGAAGACAGTCGAGAGGAGCCATGGATCTGACATGGCTGCTGCCCGAGGACGTGCTCGCCGACGTCCTCCGCCGGGTTGCGCCGCGCGACCTCGCCGTTTGCCGCTGCGCTTGCAAGGCCCTGCGTGCCGTCATCGACGCCCGCGGCATGCTGCGCGCGGACCTCCTCCCGCTCGCCGTCGGCGGCATATTCATCAACTTCTACAGCGAGCTCTTGTCAGAGTTCTTCGCCCGCCCCTCGACGGGACCGGCGATCTCCGGCAGGTTCGACTACTTGCCTCATCCCGATGGCAACCGTCGGAGCCGGGATTGCTGCAGCATTGAGGATCAGTGCAACGGCCTACTCTTGCTCGATGATCATGACGACAATTACTACGTGGTTAACCCGGCCACGCGGCAGTGGGATCTTTTACCAACGCGCCCGTCTACGTTCAACGAGGAAGATCCAGACTTCACATACCAGCAGTACCTTGTGTTTGATCCCATGTTGTCGCCCCACTACGAGGTGTTTCTGATCCCACATCCTTGCTACAGAAGAAGCAATAATACTACACTCACGGACAGAATCAACATATCTGTAACGGAGGAATCTGAATGGCCACCACCCGTGTGTGCTTTGCATGTTTTCTCCTCAAGGTCAGGCTGTTGGGAGGTGAGGTCTTTTATTCGACGAGGAAAGGCTGCTCGCACCATAGCTGATATGGGATGTGATGACTACTCCTTGTATGAGAAACGTTATTATGGAGTGTACTACAACGACACACTTTACGTGCACTGCAAAACTGACTTCGTGATGAGGTACCTAAAACTCTTTAAACATTTTTCTACCAATTTCTTCATAATTAACATATTTTCCAGTTATTATATGCTTCACTCTCGCATGTTTATTAACTATGTATTTTGCAGGATATATTTGTCAAATGATAGATATGAAGTAATTAAGCCACCGATGGATGGTGAACTGAGTGATGATTGCCAACAGCTTCGTCTTGGACGATCAGAAAAAGGGTTGTACTTTGCATGTACTCGTCTTGTTGGGCAGTATCCATCTACTTCTAATCCGTATCATCTTCTGGTTTGGATCCTTGAAGAATCTTGTGGCCAGAAGAATTGGGTCCTGAAACATAACAAATGCCTTCCACCTGTACTAGATTATAATCGCCATGTTCTTGGCCCATGGGTCTGATATTAACTTCAATGAGTATCTCAAAG
This sequence comes from Hordeum marinum, assembly GCA_022496015.1. NCBI lineage: Eukaryota > Viridiplantae > Streptophyta > Magnoliopsida > Poales > Poaceae > Hordeum > Hordeum marinum. The sequence goes on along the minus strand of CM039673.1, from coordinate 45,641,682 downwards.
AGTACAAGAGGCAAAATGAGCATCCCAGCTACATGGAAAACCTAATAGAAAAGAAATTGGAGTTAAACTCCGGCAAGGAAGAGCCAGCCGAAGAAAAGTTTGAATGGGACTTTGAAAATGATAACATTCTTCACAAAGATGAGAAGTGTGTCGGTCGTGGCGATGGACACATAGGTATCCTCGGCTTCCATCCATATAAAGAGATTATCTTTTTGGATGTATCAATATACAGAGGATTGGCCTATCATTTGAAAGATTCAAAGGTTCAGGACCTAGGCTACTTGTACCCAACAAGTTCTGATCTAGCTTTGCCCAAAGATAGGTTCATAACCGGGTCGTTCCCTTACACGCCCTGCTGGCTAGGACACCAAAAAGCAACAAGAATGTAGAAAGCCATCTTGGAGACTCATGTGTTAGTTCGAACTCAACTGAAGATCAGAATAAATGGCCTATTCATGATTAAGACATTGTTCATTTTTTTAGCATTGACTTTATACTTCATGATATGAATCAAGTTTCCATGTTTTCCATTGTTGGTGTAAGGATATGAGCTCTGACAAACCTGTTTTCCTATTCTTTCCGGCTTATGGAAGTTCAGCTTACTTCTTTGTTGACCTCTGCAAAGTTTTATAATGCCCCTGAGCTTCAAACTTACGGCCTTGCATTAGCATGCATCGCATGCGCGGGGAGGGGGGGGGGGGGTGCTGTCTAGAATGTAGAAAGCCATTTTGGAGACTTGTTTGTTCGTTGGAACCTAATTCAACATGAAAACAAATGGCCTACTGATCATGTTCAAGTCATTGTTTACCGTTTTAGCACTGAATTTATGCTACACGAAATGAATCATGTTTCTATGTTTTCCACTGTTCTTGTAAGGATACCAACTCTGACAAACCATTTTTCCTATTCTTTACAGTTTATGGAAATATATTTATGTGTTGAGTTGTGTCTAGTTTATAATGCCCATGAACTCTTTGTCAGAACCCTCAATGCTAGGATTATTGGTCGGACTAGAACGCGAGGGCTGAGTCCTCTCTCCCTGGCTCAATCATCCCTTGCCTTTGAAGGTCTCATGGTGGCATCCTTCCATAATTACTGAGCCAAGTCGGAGGGCATTTCTATTTTCCAATCCCTCATATGGCCACAGAATGTTAGGGAGTACCTTCCGAATATGCACACATGAACTCTTTGGCTAACGAATGATATATCTTTCAACTCTTTGGGAGTAGAAAGCATTTGCAGAAGTTGTCGCCAGTGTTATCGACCAATCACCAGTTCGTCATCTCCTCAGAACCTTGAAGGGAGTACCAGCATCATCAATGACTGCCCTACGAAGGACGAGGAAGATGTATAGGGTGTGCATGCATACACATGCTAGGGAGGGATGCTACAATATCCATGCAAACTTTTCTGGTCCTTTTATTAGCGAGAACTTGCTAAATATCTTTTGAGGATGAATTTTATTGACTTAAAATGAAAGATCAAGAGGATACAAACACAGTGAGCACACATCCTTCCTCTGCATACGTAGGAATCATATAGCCAACACCAACACACATACACATAAAAACTGGCCGGCAAATAGCAAAGTCATGTCAAGCCAAAGCTATGCATGAGCTAGCATGGAAAAAAATAAAAAAGAATACCAAAGCGACCGGACTCGTCATGGACAAACGACAACAACAATAACCGTACCCATGCTAATCATCTTATGATACCACACGGACGACGAGGTTCTTAAAAAGTAACACATTCAAGAAGGGAGCAGCATCGAATCGAACCATCAAAGGACAGAATATAGTTTTTCACCCTGAAAAACCAGTTCGAGTATATCTGAATAATGCCTTCAACAAGATAACGCCGAAAAATCTCTCACCAGTGGTGCTAGGTATAACTGACTGAGCTCAGACGTCGCTTTCACCCTAGAGCTCGAGACTGAGTGCTCAAATAACAGCACTATCGACATCACTTATGTGTTGTCGCCACCACTTTTCCATGATCCCAACAGCTAGATGTGATGTGCGACTAGCGCCTCTACACAACCGTTCCTCTACATCAAGTCATCGAACGCAGTTTGCAACTGTCTGTCGAAGACAACCATCGGACCTAGAGAGAATACCCTCATGAAGACCTTTTAATGACCATTGCAATCCACACAGATCCCATTGCCATGGAAGCAGAGTGGCATAGATGATGGAGCCGCAAGATCTTCCATTACAGATGATCTCCATGGCCATGGCGGAGGCGCCATCACACCGGAGCCCTATGGGAGCGACACCCTGAGAGCCCACCCGCCTCCTATCACCCAGGACACGACGACGGCAGCCTTGTTCAGTGCCAACTCCGATGGGACGGGCAGATCGAGTAGAATTAAGATCCAACTAACCCATGCGCAACTCCGGCATCACCTCCACCATGTTGCCCATTCCCCTCACTATCCAGTAGGTCATGGCCCACAGCCGCACATGTCGCCACTAGCCAAAAGCAATAGGAATAACGCCGCAAGTCTTTGACACCGTCCTTGCACCCAAGTCAATATGAGTATGGGGAGAAAGCCTAACGACGGCCACCGTGGATCGATGCAGCGTGGGGGAGGTTGGGGGCGTGTGGGCGCACGGGACCTGCTCAGATCGAGCCGGCCGCCGGCAGGACCCGACAACCAACACGAGTGAATGACAGGCATCAACGAAGGAGGGCGAGGTTCCCGTGACTTGGAGTTGAAGGGGGGCGCGTCACCTACTTTTAGGAGACGCCTTCACTGTCGCCAGCGACGGCTGTCAGCGGCGTGGTTCTGGTTGTTGTAATATATGGTGTCTAGTGGAACGACCCGGGGTCGCCCTACGAGCTAATAGGTCCACCATTGTCATCCTACCTCATCACAAGTCATCCTTACGAACCAGTCAACCTGACATGACAACTTTGAGTTGACAACATCGTAACGGAGAACCTCTAGAATGAATTGGATACCAAATTTGTCGGCTGCTGCGACCCAACATCGCTTGTCATCATCATTGTTGCCAAACAGGATATGATGCCATAATTAATTTTTTTTTATATGCTGCAAGGTGATATTTACATCATGAGACCTAAAGACAAGTATCGACAATTCAGGATGACAACCCACTTAATGGTCCAGTACTTGTCAGTAGTGCAATAAAAAAAAGGAATTTTGAGTTGACGACGACGATGACAATGAGTTGCATTCATTGCATATCATCTATCTCTCTAAGACGGGCTAATAGAATAGGAATGTGATTGTAGACTTGGAGCACATCGAAACTGAATATGCAAGTATTGAACCTTGTGGGGTGAAGTGTTAGTGAATCTTGCGTATTTCTGCTCCATGCATGTGTATAAATGGATCATGGTGAAATTATTTCTAATTCTTGTTATATATAAGGGTAAGGTTGTAAGCCTGGAGCACTAAATTACCAGACAAAATCATTAAGCACCCCTAGTTTGTGAATGGTATGAGAGCTACCACCTTGCTCGACACACCATACCTCAACACAACAATTGTCCCTCCAGTCACACCTGGTTTTGACAACTCTCATTTTGTGTTCTTTAGCTATATGGACAACATAAATCTCAAGGTGATAGTGGAGAAAAATTTGAACATTTTGCACAATAAGAGTGGAGAAGTCTGCAAACATCCCACAAGCAGACTTATTCATTATAAACAAATGAAGTCAAACAATTTAGAAAAACTATAATATGTTACGCCGCGAATGTCCCCTTCTCAGCTCGATCTCATATGTGAACAGTAAAGTCCAAAAAAACATTAAAAAATCTGACTTTTTTGGTAACATTTGACAAATGTTTTCAATGCTTGCAAAGTTTCATCATGAAATGAAATTCGTGGAAATCCCGACAAAAACAAAATCAGCACTCTAAAATAACTTTTTTGGAGCATTGATTTTTTTTGCCACGACTTCCACGAACGTTATTTTGTGATGAATTTTTGCAACATGTAAGACATTTGTCAAATGATCCCACAAAACAAATTCCCATTTTTTGAATTTGTTTTCATTTTTTCCGGATTTTACTGTTTACCTAGCTCATGTGAGCTCGAGCGCAGTTTATCCGCTTCCGTTATGCTGTTACTATTATGGGAAAATCATGTCATCGTGTCACGGCCTGACTGCAACACTTACAAGCACATGCAGACCCCTTCAACAAAGATGCAACACTCATACCACAATATGCTGCAATCAACAAATAACACATGTTCACCATGGAATTCAAAATTCCAAGACAATGCATCTATGAGAGGAATGCGGCGCCAGTGATGTTGTTAAGTACCAGATCTAGCCAGATTAGACCAAACTGAAGCTTTCGCTTTGGCGTGTAAAAATTTAAAACCCATCGTCGCTTCCTGGGCAGCTCAATGTGTCCACTTTAAACATGATGATTGACGAGCGAAGCGACCGCCAACTATGGTGCGAATTGGAAAGGAACCTTGCAGAATTGTGCATTGCCGTGCTCCCGCCAGAATCAGCAATAATACACTCCCAAGGGGCAGCTCCGCCGTAGTGACGACCATGCTACCGACCAAATTATTCTGACCGTCATTTATCCATGGTTGAGGACCAGCTAGCTCGTGTTGCCCTTGGGATCGACGACGAGCGGCAGCTTATGGTTTTCCACCAAAAGAGATAAATCAAAGGCCGTAGCTAGGATAAATCAGCCTTCGTGGATGATCTTCTTGTCTTGATGAGAACTATTTTTTCTCGGGGTATTAGTCTGGGTCTTGCTCCGACAATGGTCTCAATTAGCAGTAGTTTCGTAGTTCGTACCGATACGACGATACCACGTGATCCGAGATCGGACAGGAAACCAGCTCGTCCCAAACCGTCCATATACATAGCCTACCCTCGGTCTATAACGTGAGTCCCGTATTTTGCCCCTCGCCAAAACCTTGCACCACGGGGAGGAAGTGATGGAGGATCTGCCACAGCTGCTGCCCGAGGACGTGCTCGCCGACATCCTCCGCCGTGTTGTTCCGCGCGGCCACGCCGTGTGCCGCTGCGCTTGCAAGGCCCTGCGTGCCGCCGTCGACGCCAGCGGCCTGCTGCGCACGGACCTCCTCCCGCTCGCCGTGGGCGGCATATTCATCAAATTCCGCGGCACGCTTCTGTCCGAGTTCTTCGCCCGCCCCTCGACGGGCCCTGCGATCTCCGGCAGGTTCGACTACTTGCCCCGTCCCGATGACTATCCCGAGAGCCTGGATTGCTGCAGCATTGCGGACCACTGCAACGGCCTCCTCCTGCTCGATGCTTACAAGGGCCATTACTACGTGGTTAACCCGGCCACGCGGCATTGGGATCCATTGCCGACGCGGCCGTCTAAGTTCAAGGACGCAGACCCAGACTTCGCGTACCAACAATACCTTGTGTTTGATCCCACCTTGTCGCCCCACTACGAGGTGTTCCTGATCCCACATCCTCGCTACAAAAGAAAGCACGTACTGGATGAAATAGAACGTGCTATGGAGGAATCTGAATGGCCACCCTCCGTGTGCGCTTTGCATGTTTTCTCCTCAAGGTCAGACCGTTGGGAGGAAAGGTCTTTTATTCGACAAGGAAAGGCTGCAGGCACCATCGCTGATATGCGATCTTCTTACTTGGACGAGAGACGTTATGCCGTCTATCACTGGGGCGCTCTTTACGTGCACTGCAAAACTGATTTCATAATGAGGTACCTAAAACTCTTTAAAACACATCCTTTTTTTTCCTACCAATTTCTTCGTGAGTAACGTAGTACTGTATTAGCTACTTATATGGTTTATTCACATCTTCGTTAATGGTACATTTTCCAGGATATATTTGGCAAATGATACGTACGAAGTGATTAAACCACCGACGGATGGTGAACTAATCAAATGCCGAGAGTATCGTCTTGGACGATCAGAAAAAGGGGTGTACCTTTACTTGTCGTTTTGGGCGGTTTGCATATACTTCTAACACATATCGCCTTCAGGTTTGGGTCCTTCAGGAGTCGTGTGGCCAGACGAACTGGGTCTTGAAGCATAACAATTGCCTCAGACCTACAATGCCTTATGACCGTCCTCTTCTTGGTTCATGGGTCTTACAGGATATTAACTGCAATGAGTATCTCAAAGAGTACATGGAGAGCAATGAACCACCTGACGACGACGTGGAACAACTATTAGAAAAGAAATCTAAATTGATAAACTCCGTCAAGAAAACGCTAGTGGAAGCAAAGGTTGAATGGGACTCTGAAAATGACGACATTCTTGACAATGAATATATGGTTGGTGGTCGTCACGACGGACATATCTCTATCCTTGGATTTCATCCATATAAAGAAGTTGTCTTCTTGAATGTATCATCATACAGAGGATTGGCCTATCATTTGAAGGATTCAAAGGTTCAGGATCTAGGCTACCTGTACCCAACAATTTATCATGTAATGGCAGAGTACAACGAGTCCATAACCCAGTCATTTACATACACACCTTGCTGGACAGGGCACCCCAAATCAACAAGAATGTAGAAAGTCATCCCAATGACTCGTATGTTGGTTGGAACCCAATTGAACATCATCATAAATTCCCTACTTATGTCAAAGGCCTTGTTCTTTTTTATTAGCACTAAATTTATCCTTTTGAATAAATTTTGAATGCTTTCCGTTGCGGTTTTAAGAACATGAGATCTAAGATTGTGTCATTAGAAAAGAAAAGAAAAACTTCTTATATAACCATTTACATCATGTTATATGTCCACATTGCTTTGTTTGACAACTCCAACAGTGATTCATGACGGACATAGGATCATTTAGGTAAACATAGTAGAACAATTCCTAAGAGCAACTCTAGCCGATCCCCTAAAAGTCTATAAGGGAGTAAAAATTTCAGTTTACTCCTCGAACCGGCACCTAATCAAACTCTAAAATCTATAAGGTAGTATTTTTTTACTCCTCCGCCAAAAAAACCCACAATGCCTCTTTCTGTCGCCCTCGCGGCTGCCTCCTTCCCGCTGCCACCCCACGTGCCACCGTTGCCACTGATGACCGCCCCGTTGCAGGAGTAGGTAGGCAAGAGCCTTTCGCCACACCGAAGAGGAGGTTCGGAATGAAAAATATTCACCAGCCGCAAGCACCGGCTCCAACCATGGCTAAGTCCACCGTGGTGTTTACTACCTCTTTGGTGGCGGTCAGCTGCCCTCCCATAGCTCCCCCCCCCCCCCGAAAGCTAGAGAGGTAGGAAACTAACAGTCACGGTGTCGGCCTTGCACGAGGAGGACACAAATAAGTGTTGGAAATATGCCCTAGAGGCAATAATAAAATGGTTATTATTGTATTTCTTTGTTCATGATAATTGTCTATTGTTTATGCTATTATTGTGTTAATCGAAAACCGTAATACATGTGTGAATACATAGACCACAACATGTCCCTAGTGATCCTCTAGTTGGCTAGCTCGTTGATCAATAGATGATCACGGTTTCATGACCATGGACATTGGATGTCATTGATAACAGGATCACATCATTAGAAGAATGATGTGATGGACAAAACCCAATCCTAAGCATAGCACAAGATCATATAGTTCATCTGCTAAAAGCTTTTCACATGTCAAGTATCATTTCCTTAGACCATGAGATTGTGCAACTCCCGGATACCCTAGGAATGCTTTGGGTGTACCAAACGTCACAACGTAACTGGGTGGCTATAAAGGTACACTACAGGTATCTCCGAAAGTGTCTGTTGGGTTGGCACGAATCGAGACTAGGATTTGTCACTCCGTGTGACGGAGAGGTATCTCTGGGCCCACTCGGTAACACATCATCATAATGAGCTCAGTGTGACTAAAGAGTTAGCCACGGGATGATGTGTTACGAAACGAGTAAAGAGACTTTCCGGTAACGACATTGAACAAGGTATAGGGATACCGACGATCGAATCTCGGGCAAGTATCATACCGGTAGACAAAGGGAATTGTATACGAGATTGAGTGAATCCCCGACATCATGGTTCATCCGATGAGATCATCGTGGAGCATGTGGGAGCCAACATGGGTATTCAGATCCCACTGTTGGTTATTGACCGAAGAGGTGTCTCGGTCATGTCTACATGCCTCCCGAACCCGTAGGGTCTACACACTTAAGGTTCGATGACGCTAGGGTTATAGGGAAATAGTGTATGTGGTTACCGAAGGTTGTTTGGAGTCCCGGATGAGATCCCGGACGTCACGAGGAGTTCCGTAATGGTCCGTAGGTAAAGATTCATATATAGGAAGTGAGGTTTTAGTCACCGGAAGATTTTCGGGTATCACCGGTAACGTATCGGGACCACCGAAAGGGTTTCGGGGGTCCACCAAGTGGGGCCACCAGCACCGGAGGGCTGCATGGGCCTCAAGTGGGAGGGAACCATCCCTAGGTGGGCTGGTGCGCCCCCACAAGGGGCCCAAGGCGCAGCTTGAGGTGGGAGGAGGCAAACCCTAGAGGCAGATGGGCCCTAGGCCCACCTAGGGCGCCGCCCCTCCCACTCCCTCCTTGGCCGCCGCCCTAGATTGATCTAGGGTTGGCCGTCGGCCCTAGGGAGGGAACCCTAGGGCTGCCGCACCCCTCCTCCTTCCCCCTATATATATGTGGGGTTTGGGGGGCTGTCATACACACGAGTTCTCTTTCTCTCGGCGCAGCCCTACCCTTCCTCTTCCTCGTTCTCCGCGGTGCTTGGCGAAGCCCTACCGGAGTCCACGCAGCTCCACCATCACCACGCCGTCGTGCTGCCGGAGCTCTCCCTCAACCTCTCCTTCCTCCTTGCTGGATCAAGGCGTAGGAGACGTCATCGGGCTACACGTGTGTTGAAAGCGGAGGCGTCGTTGTTCGATGCTAAGATCGGAATCCACCGCGATCTGAATCGCTACGAGTACGACTCCACCAACCGCATTCTTGTAACGCTTCCTCTTAGCGATCTTCAAAGGTATGAAGATGCACTCCCCCTTTGCTCGTTGCTGGTTTCTCCATAGATAGATCTTGGTGACACGTAGGAATTTTTTTGATTTACTACTATGTCTCCCAACAATGGCATCATGAGCTAGGTCTATGCGTAGAATCTATGCAAGAGTAAACCACAAGTTGTTGTGGGCGTCGATCTTGTTAATTTGCTTGTTGTTACTAGTCTTATCTTTATTCGACGATATTGTGGGATGAAGCGGCCCGGACCAACTTTACACGTACGCTTACATGACACCGGTTCCACCGCCTGACATGCACTTGTTGCATAAGGTGGCTATCGGGTGTATGTCTCTCTCACCTTAGTCGGATTGGATTCGATGAAAAGGGTCCTTAAGAAGGGTAAATAGCAATTGGCATATCACGTTGTGGTTTTGGCGTAGGTAAGAAACGTTCTTGCTAGAAACCTATAGCAGCCACGTAAAACTTGCAACTACAAATTAGAGGACGTTTAACTTGTTTTTGCAGCATATGCCTTGTGATGTGATATGGTCAAAGGATGTGATGTGATGCATTTTGATGTATAAGATTGATCATGTTCTTGTAATAGGATTCATGACTTGCATGTCGATGAGTATGACAACCGGCAGGAGCCATAGGAGTTGTCTTATTTTATTTTATGACCTGCGTGTCAATCATAAACGCCATGTAATTACTTTGCTTTATTGCTAATCGTTAGCCATAGTAGTAGAAGTAATAGTTGGCGAGACAACTTTAAGAAGACACGATGATGGAGATCATGATGATGGAGACCATGATGTCGTGTCGGTGACAGTGATGATCATGGTGCCCCGAAGATGAAGATCAAAGGAGCAACATGATATTGGGCATATCATGTCACTATATTGATTGCATGTGATGTTTGTCATGTTTACATCTTATTTGCTTAGAACGACGGTAGCTAAATAAGATGATCTCTCACTAAAATTTCAAGAATTGTGTTCACCCTAACTGCGCACCATTGCTAAGGATCGTTGTTCCAAAGCACCACGTGATGATAGTGTGTGATAGGTTCTAATGTTCGCATACAATGGATGTAAGCCAGATTTACACACGCGATACACTTAGGTTGACTTGACAAGCCTAGCATGTACATACATGGCCTCGGAACACAGAAGACCGAAAGGTCGAACATGAGTCGTATAGAAGATACGATCAACATGGAGATGTTCACCATGGATGACTAGTCCATCTCACATGATGATCAGACACGGGCTAGTTGACGTGGATCATGTATCACTTAGATGAGTAGAGGGATGTCTATCTAAGTGGGAGTTCATTAAATAATTTGATTATGTGAATTAATTATCATGAACTTAGTCTAAAAGTGTCTTCGCGAATTATGTTGTAGATAGCTCACTCTATAGCTCCCCTGACTTATTGATACGTTCCTAGAGTAAAGTAAGTTAAAAGATGATGGTAGCAATAATGTGGATTGGGTCCGTGATCTGAGGATTGTCCTCATTGCTGCACAGAAAGCTTGTGTCCTTGATGCACAGCTCAGTGCACCACTCCCTCAAGCATTGTCTTTAGATGTTGTGAACATCTAACATGCACTTTATGATGTCTACTTAATAGTTCAGTGTGTCATGCATAACGGCTCGGAATTGAGGCTCCGAAACATTTGAACATCACGGAACATATGAGATGTTCTAAGAGCTGAGATTTGGGATCTCAGGTTCATGCCTGTGTTGAGAGGTATGCGACCTCCAACAAGATTCTTTGCCAGCAGGATAAAAGAGAATGGCTCAATTGGTGAGCATGTGCTCAGATTGTCTGGGTGCTACAATCACTTGAATCGAGTGGGAGTTAATCTTCCAGATAAGATAGTGATTAATACAGTTCTCCAAGTCACTGCCACCAAGCTACTGGAGCTTCGTGATGAACTATAAAATGCCAGGGATGGAGATAATGATCCCTGAGCTATTCGCGTTGTTTGACACCGCGAAGGTAGAAATCAGGAAGGAGCATCAAGTGTTGATGGTTAAGTGAAAACCACTAGTTTCAAGAAGGGCAAGGGCAAGAAATGGAAAACTTCAGGAATGACAAGCCAGTTGCCGCTCTGGTGAAGAAACCCAAGGTTGAGCCCAAACCCGAGACTATGTGCTTCTATTATGAGGTGAACGGTCGCTGAAGCGGAACAACCCTAGATACTTGGTAGATAAGAAGGCTGGCAATGTCGACAGAAGTATATTTGATATACGTGTTATTGATGTGTACCTTGCTAGTACTCCTAGTAGCACTTGGGTATAAGATACCGGTTCAGTTGCTAAGTGTTAGCAACTCGAAATAAAAGCTACAGAATAAATGGAGGCTAGCTAAGTGAAAGGTGACGATGTGTGTTGGAAGTGTTTCCAAGGTTGATATGATCACCATAGGACACTTTCTCTACCTTCGGGATTAGTAATGAACCTAAATAAATGTTATTTGGTGTTTGCATTGATCATGAACATGATTGGATCGCGTTTAGTGCAATACGATTATTCATTTAAGTTAGAGAATAATGGTTATTCTGTTTACATGAATAATGCCTTCAATGGTCATGCACCCAATGGGAATGGTTTATTGAATCTTGATCGTAGTAATACATATGCTCATAATGTTGGTACCAAAGATACAAAGTTAATAATGATAGTACCACATTCTTGTGGCACTGCCACAAACGTCATATTGGTGTAAAGCGCATGAAGAAACTCCATGCTGATGGATCTTTGGACTCATTCGATTTCGAATCGGTTGAGACATGCGGACCATGCCTCTTGGTCAAGATGACTAATTCCCCGTCTTCCGGTATGATGGAGCGGGTTGGTGGCTTACTGGAATTGATACATGTTGATGTATGTGGTCCAATGAGTGTTGAAACATGCAGTGGATATCGTTATTTTCTTTACCTTCACTGATGATTTGAGTGAATATAAGGATATTTACTTAACGAAACACGAGTCTGAAATGTTTGAAAGGTTCAAGGAGTTTCAGAGTGAAGTTAAAGATCATCGTGACAAAAAGATAAAATGTCCACGATATGATTGTGGAGGTGAATATCTGAGTTACGAGTTTGGTATGCAATTTAAGACAATGTGGAAATTGTTTCACAGCTCACGCCTCCTGGAACACCATAGTATGATGGTGTGTCCGAACATCGTAGTCGTTCTCTATTGGATATAGTGAGTACTATGATGTCTGGGGCTACGACGCTTATGTGAAAAGGGTTTTCACCTAGTGAGCTTGAACCCAAAGCAGACGAATGCATCTTTATAGAATACCCTAAGGAGACATTGGGTATACCTTCTATCTCAGATTCAAGCGCAAAAGTGTTTGTGGCTAAGAACGGGTCCTTTGTCGAGAAAGAGTTTCTCTCGAAAGAATTGAGTGGGAGGAAGATAGAACTTGATGAGGTGGTTGAACCTTTGTTTCAACCAGAGAGTAGCGCAACACAGAAAGATATTTTAGTGGAGCCTACGTCAATTGAAAAGGAAGTTAATGATGATGATCATGAAGCTTCGGATCAAGTTACTATCGAACCTCGTAGGTTGACAAGGACGCGTACTGCTCCAGAGTAGTACGGTAGCCCTGTCTTGGAAGTCATGCTGTTGGACAACGATGAACTACGAACTATGGAGAAGCGATGGTGGGCCCGGATTCCAACAAATGGCTAGGAGCCATGAAATCCGAGAATGGATCCATGTATGAAAACCAAGTATGGACTTTGGTAGACTTGCCCGTTGAACGGCAGGTCATTGAGTACAAATGGACCTTTGAGATGAACACAGACACTAATGGTGAAACGTCACCATTTGTGAAGCTTGACTTGTCGCAAAGAAGTTTCGGCCAAGTTCAAGGAGTTGACTGCGATGAGTTTTTCTCATCCGTAGCGATGCTAAAAGTCTGTTAAAATCATGTTAGCAGTTGCTGCATTTTTCGATTATGAAATTTGACAGATGGATGTCAAAACAAGGTTTCCTTAACGGTTTCCGTGAGGAAGAGTTATATGTGATACAACCAGAAGGTTTTGTCAATCCTAAGGATGCTAAAAGGTATGCAAACTCCAGCGATCCTTCTATGGACTGTAGCAAGCATCTCGGAGTTGGAATATGAGCTTTGATGACGTGATCAAAGTTTTTGAGTTTATACAAAGTTTATGAGAAACTTGTATTTACAAGAAAGTGAGTGGGAGCACTGTAGAATTTCTGATAAGAATATGTAGTTGACATATTATTGATCGGAAATGATGTACAATTTCTGGAAAGCATAAATGGTTGTTTGAAAAAAGGTTTTTCAAAGGAAGACCTAGATAAAGCTACCTAATTGTTGGTCATCAAGATTTATGGAGATAGATCAAAATGCTTGATAATAATTTCAATGAGTACATACCTTGACAAGATATTGAAGAAGTTCAATATGGATCAGTCCAAGAAAGGGTTCTTGCCTGTATTAGAAGGTGTGAGATTGAGCACGGCTCAATGCACGACCACGGCAGAAAATAGAGAAAAGATGAGTGTCATCCCCTATGCTTCATCCATAGGCTCTATATAGTATGCCATGTTGTGTAGCGCACCTGTGTGTGCCTTGCCATGAGTCTGTCAAGGAGTACAAGAGAGATCCAGGAGTGGATCACTGGACAGCGGTTGAAATTATCCTTAGTAACTAGAGGACTAAGGAAATATTTCTCGATTATGAAGGTGATAAAGAGTTCGTCGTAAAGGGTTACGTAGATGCAAGCTTTAACACCAATCCGGATGACTCCTAGTGGAAATCCGGATACGTATAGTGGAGTAGCCATTTGGAATAGCTCCAAGTGGAGCGTGGGAGCAGTATCTACAGCAGGACATAGGAGTCTGCAAGGTACACACGGATTTGAATGTCGAAGACCCGTTGACTAAAACCTCTTTCACGAGCAAAACATGATCAAACCTCAGAATTAATTGGACGTTAATCACATGATGATATGATCACATGGTGATATAAGTGTTAATTACATGGCGATGTGAACTAGATTATTGACTCTAGTGCAAGTGGGAGACTGTTGGAAATATGCCCTAGAGGCAATAATAAAATGGTTATTATTGTATATCCTTGTTCATGATAATTTTCTATTGTTCATGGTATAATTGTGTTAACCGGAATCCGTAATACATGTGTGAATACATAGACCACAACATGTCCCTAGTGAGCCTCTAGTTGGCTAGCTCGTTGATCAATAGATGGTCATGGTTTCATGACCATGGACACTGGATGTCTTGATAACGGGATCACATCATTAGGAGAATGATGTGATGGACAAGATCCAATCCTAAGCATAGCACAAGATCGTGTAGTTCGTCTGCTAAAGCTTTTCCAATGTCAAGTATCATTTCCTTAGACCATGAGATTGTGCAACTCCCGGATACCGTAGGAATGCTTTGGGTGTGCCAAATGTCACAGCGTAACTGGGTGGCTATAAAGGCACACTACAGGTATCTCCGAAAGTGTCTGTTGGGTTTGCACGAATCAAGACTGGGATTTGTCACTCCGTGTGACGGAGAGGTATCTCTGGGCCCACTCAGTAAGACATCATCATAATGAGCTCAATGTGACAAAGGAGTTAGCCACGATATGATGTGTTACGTAATGAGTAAAGAGACTTGCCGGTAACGAGATTGAACAAGGTATAGGGATACCGACGATCGAATCTCGGGCAAGTATCATACCGGTAGACAAAGGGAATTGTATACGGGATTGATTGAATCCCCGACATCGTGGTTCATCCGATGAGATCATCATGGAGCATGTGGGAGCCAACATGGGTATCTATATCCCGCTGTTGGTTATTGACCGAAGAGGTGTCTCGGTCATGTCTACGTGCCTCCCAAACCCGTAGGGTCTACACACTTAAGGTTCGATGACGCTAGGGTTATAGGGAAATAGTGTACGTGGTTATCGAAGGTTGTTCGGAGTCCCGTATGAGATCACGGACGTCACGAGGAGTTACAGAATGGTCCGGAGGTAAAGATTCATATATAGGAAGTGAGGTTTTGCTCATCGGAAGAGTTTCGGGCATCACCGGTAACGTACCGGGACCACCGGAAGGGTTCCGGGGGTCCATCAAGTGGGGCCACTGGCACCGGAGGGCTGCATGGGCCACAAGTGGGAGGGAACCAACCCTAGGTGGGCTGGTGCGCCCGCACAAGGGGCCCAAGGCGCAGCTTGAAGTGGGAGGGGGCAAACCCTAGAGGCAGATGGGCCCTAGGCCCACCTAGGGTGCTGCCCCTCCCACTCCCTCTTTGGCCGCCACCCTAGATTGATCTAGGGCTGGCCGCCGGCCCTAGGGAGGGAACCCTAGGGCTGCCGCACCCCTCCTCCTCCCCCCTATATATGTGGTGTTTTGAGGGCTGCCATACACACGAGTTCTCTCTCTCTCTCTCGGCGCAGCCCTACCCTTCCTCTTCCTCGTTCTCCGGGGTGCTTGGCGAAGCCCTGCCGGAGACCACGCAGCTCCACGTGACCATGTCGTCGTGCTGCCGGAGCTCTTCCTCAACCTCTCCTTCCTCCTTGCTGGATCAAGGCGTAGGAGACGTTACTGGGCTGCACGTGTGTTGAACGCGGAGGCGCCGTTGTTCGGCGCTAAGATCGGAATCCACCGCGATCTGAATCGCTACGAGTACGACTCCACCAACCGCGTTCTTGTAACGCTTCTGCTTAGAGATCTTCAAAGGTATGAAGATGCACTCCCCCTTTGCTCGTTGTTGGTTTCTCCATAGATAGATCTTGGTGACACATAGGAAATTTTTTGATTTACTACTACGTCTCCCAACAATAAGATGAAGAAAAAGATGCCACTCTAGCTCCCGATCCATGTCCGGCGCATCATGCATAGTATCCGGCCACCCCTACGCCAAATTCATAGAAGCCGACAAGAAGGCTCGCAGACGCCAAGTGCTCAAGGAAATGCCGACAAGGTAAAAAAATGTGGCATTTTAGGAGTTTGTTTGTTTCGGCCTATGAATTTGACAGTGAGTGTTGGTGGCTAAACACAAAGAAGAGAAGATGACGAGGTGGAATGAGTTCAAGATGTTGGAGGATGAGAAATGAAAGTCCAAGTTGACGGGCAAAAAGAGAAAGTTGAAGGCGAAGGACCGTAGACTTGTACTTGAGGAGGAGAGGCTTCGTGATGCTAAGAAAGCCGAAGAATGTACTATCATGGTCATGAATCCAACCACAATGGTTGAAACCGCGAGAAAGTTTTGGAAGAATGGTGGTGGTGGTGACGGCTGTGGCTGCGACGATGGTGTCCGAGATGATGGTGGTGGTGGTGATGGTGGCCATGTGGAGGGTGGTGTCGGTGGCGATTTCTTTGAGGGGGGCATTTGTTTGAGTTTGTGCATTTCATTAGTTGGCCTCGATCCATAACAAAACACATGTTATGTGTATGGTGATTTTGTAACATGACACCTTATCGTTTTGCGATGTTTACTACTCCCGCTATTCATTTTTATAAGATATTTTAGACAGCTAAAATTGAACCGTTTTTGGTGTTGTCTTAGATGTTTATAACGTCTTACAAAAAAGTGAGCGGCAGGAGTATGATTTTCTGTTTTCAAAGTAAAGAATGTTTCAGCTTTCTACGACTTGCAACGGTACCCTTTTGTGGGATGCATGATAGTACGTTGATACGGGTATAAATATGCATCGGTTGGGTCCCTGGACAGGAGCGATACGCAAATTCCACACGAGTCGAGGGGAGAAGCGAGAAAAATCCGAGGGTTTCTCTCCAGCGAGGAAAGAAATGGGCCTCAAGAGACAACACGATGACCTGGCCCAGCCACCCACCGCGGGAAGCAGCGGAGACGACGGCGGCGGCGGCCACGGCGGAGGCGATGATAGACCATCGAAGGCCCCACGGCTCACGCCACCGCCTGCGCATTCTCCCTCTGGCGACCAGATGGCGCTTCCCGCCTCGCCGGCCCCGCTTCAGCCGCCTCCCGCCGACAAGAATGATGCGGTGAGTTCTCAGCGTCCTCTAGCATCTTTGGTGGCGATTGCGCAAGAATCTGGTGAAATTTGCTGCGCCCAGTTTCTTGGCCTGAGGAAATTTGGTCTTCTTTATGTCGTTCTTGGCCTGTTTCTTGCGCCCAGTTTGTGGGGGATTCGAGTTCATGGCTGCCGGATCGGGCTCGGCGGCCAGTTCATGGGGGGATGAGTTCTTGGCTGTAGCATCGGCCGCGGTCGTAGGTTCCTCGAACGGACCCTTCTGCAAGTTCTCGCAGTTTGATGGGGAGAATTGTGTTCATGTTAGTTCTTGGCACAATCGGCTGAACTTGCCGATGCTCTGGTTTTCCCTGCAAAGTATTTTTCTTGCTCCCCTGTTCACTCCATCTGTGCTGGAATGTGCGTTTTTTACAAGGAATGCTCTACCATTTTCCAGGTGGAGCTGGAAGAAGGGGAGATAGAAGATGATGCAGATCCAGGGGAGGAAGAAGAGGATTCCCAAGGGAAGATCGGAGGATCACTTCCTGGTAACTTGTTCTCTATATCACTTACTGTTCATGAGTGATCGAGGAAACATCCCAGATGATATCATTTCACAGTACTGACTTCTTCTCTCGACTGTTCAGAACTTTCATTCAGCACACAAGATTATCTCTCATTGCGAGAAACCTTGAGCCACTTGCTGGTTGGGAAAACGTACCTCAGACCGCCAATGGGCCACCGTGTCCTCACTGGTGGTTTGCGGTGTCCAGATGCTTATCCGAAAATATTAGGACATCAGGTGAGAATTTTGTACCTCAGAGTTCTCGAAGCTCTGTCTTCAACCATGAAGTGAATGCGCTATATAATGCAGTAAATTCGCTTTCTTGTGCTCGGTTCAATTTCAGACCGTCTGAGTGTACCTGACCTCCCAAATGTCCTATTGCCATAGATTATCACAAGACATTCATTTTTTATCCAATTGACTATCACACGATATTTGGGAGTTCAATTCTCAAACATTTCCAGTAAGCTTGCACATTGGAAAGTACTCTGATGTCGGAAGCTGTTCTCTCTGCGTGTGTTTATTCCTTCAGTATATAATTTCTTAGATGTTGTGTTGAACATTACACAGTGGAAAGTACTCTGATGTGGAAGATGTTAAATGAATATCACTGTGAATTGTAGTCAATATTTTGCGCCTTATGATCTCTGCTTTTTTTGAAACAAAAGTTCTCTTACCATGAAGTCCTCAGTTTTTTTTCCATGTGTGAACCATAAAAACAATTTTGCTTCATCAGCATTACTATTCAAATCCATGCTCAAGTTAGATGAATGTTACATATCATCCATCATACCTTTAAATGCTACCTTTTGTGATTCTTATTCTTGGTATTGTAGGAACAACTCTTGGAATTGGTTCGTGAATCTCCAGATAACTCCATCATCCAGGAAAAGATGAAGGTTTGTTTTCCTTCAACTAACTTCATGCTAGAAGCATTGTCATGATTTAGTTTATTGTGCATATCTGAAAATCATCTTCTTATATAGATTCTCAGTAAGCATTATGTGCGCTTCAGAAGAACTGTACAAGATGGCAGCTGTTTTTACAGAGCTTTTATGTTCTCCTACATGGTAACTATTTCAGTTTACTTGCTTATGATGATGACATTCCTTTCTTAATTTGCATGGAAATGTAATACAAATAGGCTTGTCTACAGGAGATCCTTCGACACCTGCAAAATAAACAAGACGAGGTTACTCGTCTTATGGAATGTTTGGATATGTCTAAAGAAAGATTCTCTCGTCTTAGGTGGCGCAAAGAAGACTTCTCAATAGATCCTGAAAAACACTTCTCAAGTGTTGTTTCTGTAAGTACTGTACTAGCTTACAAAAGCATAAACATTTTTCCCCTTATCTCCTTACCAATTTACATGCAAAATAATTATTCGGGCCATATATACTTGCTAACAATAGTATGTATCTCTTGGGTTGCCTGAATTGTTCTGAAAAATAACTGAACTCACGCTGCCTCGACAGATTGTTAACCTTCAACCATCTCCAAAAAATTAACAGTCTGAACAATGCCTTAAAGAAAGTGTTAAGTAGATAAGATGGTGCCGAGTGCAGGACAACTACATGGGTAGGGCACTAGAATGTTTCATTCTTTCAAAGTTGTATAACATTTTCAGTTTGCCCTGTATTATGTTGTTCTTTATGATGGTAGTTTTGATTGCAAATTTTCGCTTCACTGTGGGCACTATCTAACAGCTATAAGTGCTTGCTGCGAACACCAAATTTAGTATGAACATAATTAAGCATTACGTATCAATCATCATGATCTTTGGCTGGGTTTATATGATGTTGTTTCGCCACTACTGCGGGAAGAAGGATGGATTCCTGTAGCACTTTTACATTCTCTTCATGATATGGCTTAAATTGCATACATAACGTAGTGTCTGCACGTTGTTTCAGGAGCTCGAGGAGGTTCTCAACGTCATTGCAGCAGGGTATGTGTATGTTTTAAGTTGATATATTCATGGAAAGGTCTTAACAAATAGTTTAAGATACCCTTATTTCGTGTTAGTTATATTTTTGTTTACAAACAAGTTCTTTTGTCTTTTGTAGCTGTACTTCTGAATGGCTGTATCAGAGAAGCCTGCAGGAGTCCTTTTCAGGCAGGGGTAAGGATATCAATCCTTGTTTAGGATGTGTTGTTTGTCTATTTGTTCTGTATATAACATGTTTTTGCCAGTTATACCTCTCCTTAGGTTGCTTACTGAGACTGAAATCCGTACAGTCAACTTCTACAAGCAATATATCCCTGAAAATCTGAGTGTCCGCCAGGTGGAATTTCTGCTCCCTCGTACTATCCTCGGATATCATTCTCGATATACTACAGATGGATTATCTTGCCCTCTTTGTCTTTGAGACCTTGCATACTAATTACCTTTCTCTCCGGATAAACATTTAAACTAAGAAATAAAGTTTGCCACTAGTTAATTTCTGTGATTTGCGCGGTAATAAAGATCACCAATACTACTTTTTACCACTGACAGATTACACTCACCATTATTCCACATTTATGGTTGTGATGACAGTTCTGTAAGAAAGCGGTGCGATCCCTGGATGCTGAAGCTAGCACAATACAAATGAGGGCTTTAACATTCGCACTCGGCATACCGTTGCGTGTCGAAATCGTGGACAATTGCTTGACGGATCAAGGTGTGTTAGTGAAGCGCCTCGATTTCTTCCATGAGGCAGACTTGGAGAAGGGCCCTCTCCGTTTGACTCGGAGCTGCATTTCCTCGAGCACAGCTCCTATACAGCTGAAGAAGGGAAGCTACGATGCCGACTTGCTATCACCTGATGGCACACCCATGCTGACCTTGCTGTGTAGGCGTGGCCACTGTGACATTCTTTACCGCAAGTGAACAAAGTATGCGGCTCACTCGACAAAAACTACGTCCGGGATGATTATAGGGAAACCTAGTAACAGTCTTGTATAGTGTGGGTGGCCGTTTGTTGGTCTGCTCCCAAACAACCTGTGAGTGACTACTTCTGCTACGAGGTTTACCCTGATTGACATACCATGCTCTGCTCCTTGGTTTTCTTGTTCTTGTTGATGATGTTTGTTAGTTACATCTGTATTTTGAAGGAAGCTACAGAATGGAAGATGTGATAGGCACATATGAAGAATTATTGGGATACTGTTGCTTGCAAGATTTGCAACATCATACCTGGTTTATATCAGCTTTTGTGACCTGTGTACTTATTTTTTGAATAAGCAATTTTGATATGAGCTTGAGTTGCTAATGCGAAGTCGAGAACTTCTTTGAAACCAAATCTGGCTTATATCAGATGAATAGAACATCGAATATGAATGTTGTGTAATTTTAATTCTATTTTTCTCTACTGGGTTCTTATCTCTTCACAAATAAGCGAGTGCTTACCAAAATCTTTGTTTCAGTTTGTGGCAGAGGGTTTCTAGGGCATGACTGATGCAGTATGGTGCCAATCCCAGTTACTTTCAAACATTGAAAATTGCTCTTCCAGTGAAAACTTAAAGGCTACTTATATGTACACTTAGGGAAGTGAACCATTGTTATTAATTGGATCACATTTGTTAATAGCCAAGTTTCTTCTCAGTTTGCCTTATTGATATCTTGATGGTTTTCCAAGATGATTTTCACCTGTTTGTAGTAAAGACATGCAAGTGCCATGTACTCCCTCCGTCCCAAAATGAATGACTCAACTTTGTATTAAATTTAGAGTCACTTATTTTGGGACGGAGGAAGTACATAAAATGGTTTTCAATCGGAACTGAAGCCATCTATTGGCACTAACAGCGAAAATAAAATAAACTCAACCAACGGGCACTAACATGTGTCGGCAAACTGAGACAACCAATAATCTGGCAAACTTAAGTTACAACCATGCTACCTGAGTAATCTCTGGACATATAAGATCCAGATATCGATAATAACATAACATATATGAGTTGAAAATTAAACCGGGTAGAGCGTATCAGTAAACCTTGAGTGCTAGCTACACAAGTAACCCATCATTTCATCCACAGAACACAACCACCAGGACTATCCTCAAACGGAAACGAAAAATCCAGAGCTGCTCGGCCACACTTTCCAACACCAAACTACTCCCTTGTAATTTGTACAAAAAGATCGATGGCATACGCTATTCGAAGGGCATCCATCCATTGCTTCCCGGCCGTAATATAGTTAGTTGTGCTATGATGTGTCCCAGTTAGGTCACGAAAAGGGATCGGGTTGCGCAAACAGCCCAAGTCTTGTTTCATAAACTAGGATCTCTGTATTTTGTAGATCGCCCACCAAAGGTTTGAAAGACCGGATGGCACACGAACAAACCAGCACAAGAAAGCCATGGCGGTAGTAGTCATGAAGCTTGGACAGTGATTTCCCGCGCAAGATCTGAGATCATTGTCAATGAGAACCGTGATGGCTGCTGACCCACACGCTGCGCTGAAGATCATTGCTCCTGTGACCTACGGACAAAACATCAGGGTCAAAAACCAACCATTTTTAGGAGAAAGAAAGATTTACATGACGGGTAAATGATTCTTTGCCTATTCAAAACACAATGAATGACAGACGGTTGTTTGTTTGAGGTGCATGAGAAAACATGACTTACCCAGTCCCCAAGGGCAAGTATGCTGAAAGCTCGGGCATTTTGGAAGGAACGTTTGACAAGAAGTGCATAGAGATCCACAATGGCCACTGCGAGGCTCCACAGGCATTGCACGGTTGCTGCTACTACGAGGTAGCTGTTCAAAAGAACAAAAATAAGTTCATCCACAGAAGGGGAGAAAAAGAATCCTGTATAAATTTTGAGTTCTAACAGCAACATCTTAATTGAAAAACCGTCGATTTACGCCATCTAATTTGGTCACAGAAATAAGATAACTGTACCATGCTAGTACTTGTTTCGCCGTGCCAATACTATCCTGAATTCTGGTAACCAAAATGTGAACAAAACTTATCAGCGTACATAACAGAATGCCTTTTGCTTTCTCTTTTGCTGAATGCCTAGAAAACTATGTCATGTGAATGGTCCAAACAAAAAATCCGTGTGAAGATCAAGCTCCTGATTTGTTTGCTTATAATTATGAATTTATGGTCAGAAAAAAAAAATCTCAAGCTAAACATTGCTGTACTGTACGTACCCAAAAAACACAAACGAGATAACAATATAACATCACAGGGAACATGATGATGCTACCATCTGATCCTACTCCCTCTTTCAGGATGCCAAGCTAATTGAACAAAGACGTACGTAGAGATATCGGAATGCACGAACAGAACAGATACAAACATTTCTCGAGGACACGATAATAATTTGGGCTGCAAACTTGCGTCTCGAAGAGGGTGAGACACTGGAAATTTTTGCTAACAGTGCAGTGATCCAAAGGGACATATATACATACATAACCCACACAATGAAGAATAGGAATAACCCCTGAAAAATTAACTGAAACCCGGCTGGTAGACGATGTAGCTACTGCGAATTGGTTCTGAAACCAAATTGAAAGGCTCGGAAGAAAATTGGGGAGCCGGAAAGGAGAAGGGAGGCGAGGGCGAGAGAGCACGGCGTGAGTGGACGCACCGGAACGCGGTGACGGAGGCGAATCCGTGGGTGGTCACCATGGCGGCGAGCGCGGCGGCGGCGAAGGCGACCTGCGCGAGGCGCATCCCGAGCCGGCAACGCTTGCCCCGGTTCCTCATAATCACCCCAGGCGGCGCCTGCTGGCCCTGCCACTGCGCCGGCGGCGCCGCCACGACCGCCGGGTGGGGGTGCACCACCGGATGGCTGTACAGCTGCGGCATCGGCTCCGTTGTTCCTTCCTTGCAACCCACTCCTCCCTTCCTCCTCGACCCACGCAACCAAAAGGTGGTAGTACGTAGGTGCCTTGCTTCGTCTGCTGGGTTCTCTTGTCACTCCCAGTGAGTGTGGGTGAGCGGGTGAGCGCGTTCCGGGTAGAGACTTCCCTAGCATTGTGTGCTTTTCGTGAACCCGTCCAAGAAGCTTCCTCTCGATTGTTACATTTTCTTCTTCTTTTCGTTAACCATTCGGTATGGACGGTGAGATATCTTCAAACACAATGGAGAACAATTGTGTGCCGGCCTGACGTCATATTTTTTCTACTAATTTAACTTAATGACTTGAATCTATCCACTTCAATCTAATCTCTGTTTTTTTTTCACAACCTCTTCGTCTCTACTGTATAAATTTTATATAACGGTGTATAAATACAATATAAATATAAATATAATAAGAAACGGAAATACACAGGAATAGTAGTGGCGAGGAGCCACACACGGCTCTGCTGCTGTTTAGCAACAGTGCTGGCCCAAGCACACGCTACTGCTAGCAGAAGTAGTTCCTTTATATTCTCGCACAAAAAAAGAAGTAGTTCCTTTATAGTAGACACCAAATTTACAGAATTTGCCAACAAAATACGTAGAGACTAAACTGAATAAACTATAGAACTATGAATTTTCAAACCTTATGAATCCTGCTCTCCATATACCCTTACTTATAACTATATTTGGCAAAATTAATACTTTATTTGGCAAAATAAATGTTGATCACCAAGCACTAGGTAGAAGACGCAGGGAGCGGTCGGCTATGCCATCGGTCGGCTGCTACTAAGGATACCTCTCGGCCACAACATCATAATGGCTGCAGTTACCAAATGATGGTATAATCTAGTTAAATACCATACTTACGGGTAGTAAATGCCATGAAACAGTCGGCCACACCTCAGGCCATGAATACCATTAAAACCAGCCCATTATATATGTAGCATTCTTCTTCTTCTTCTCCGGACTGTTAATCGGCAAGAACTCGCTCGAAGAAGCAGCGGGCAGTCGTCTATGCCATCAATCGGACGCTACCTAGGATACCTCTCGGCCACGAAGTTGTAATGGTAGCAGTTACCCAACGATGGTGTAATCTAGTTAAATACAATACTAGTTACTAGTAGTAAATACCATGAAACAGTCGGCCACACCCGAGGCATGAATACCATTAACCCATTATGTACCTTCAACATGGCGCACTCTGCCTCGGGTGTTGATGATGCAGATATTTTGAACTCCCTATTGTTTAATTTCTATCCATCTAGTCTTACTGACGTAAGATATGTCATTTATATCCTATCTCTTTTTATATATGGGAAGTCAATAAATTCGCACCAAAATATCGAGACTACATCCTTCCCAAATGACACCAACCAAGATTTGTTTAGCTAATATAGTTAATAGAAAATATACTTCAATTCGCAATTTTTCTTACATATGGTGAACTTTGGAACAATATACTTCCATATTAAGTTATTACAAAATACATGAGCTTGACGATGCTGTTTATGATGATTTGATATGACTTAAGTCATGGATGTAATCCTGAAAATACTAGGGGGTATATGGATGTAGAGGCAACCGTATCTAGCGAATGGTGCGATTGGGAGTACACTCAAGAAATTATACAGGTCCGGGCCCTCTGCAATGGTAGGAATACCATACTTAGGTGGTGCTCTTTGCTCTTGGCGTAGGGTACAATGTGAGACTATTCAACCTCCAAACCGTAGCTTCTTTTTCGGGTCAACCAACTCGTCGGAACAATCTAGAAAAAGAAAAGGCGATTACGGTGTAGAACACAAAGTAGAAATCAAAAGAAATTATAGGAAGTGAATGTTCGCTAGCTATACTTGATACAACGTGTTCCAAGCTTTAAATTCTCGGTTTCAATCCAGCTAAAGCATGCAACATAAAATTGAATAATACTAAGGCCACACAAAATAGGGAACACAATCTCTTAGGTCTTCCAAAAACTTTTCTTTCAGAAATAATATTGTAACCTTTAAGCTTCTACATGCAAAAATAGATAATATTTGTGTGTGCATTCTGGTGCCGAGTGATGTGTGTTATGTTGTATGATAATTGATCGTCGTTTTTTTTTAGGGAGAGGCCTTCATGGCTAGCTTTATAAATTTAAACAACGCTTACATAATTGATCGTCACTTTATATATATACGGGGCGCGAGCCTTTTTAGATATCGGCATAAGCAACCGTATATACATACAAAAGGTGATAACAAAACCGTTACAACAGTGCGGCACTATCAAGAACAACAATCTTTTTTATATGTTCTGTCACCTGAATCAGATCTAGCCACACTCTTTGTACAACATGCATACACATTTCATGATAGTTCTTCTTAAAACCCATTTCATAATGTAGTTTATTACTTCATCTGTCCAACCGTAAATAGACCTTTTCAGTGTCTTACATTTGTTTACAGAGGGAGTAGTAACGCTTGTGTGACATGATGATAAAAGTAGAACATGTCCTCTCATCATCATAAAAGAGATAATTTTTTCCGTAAAATTCAATACAATTGGATATATTATCTTTACTCTAGAAAATTTTGATCCACTAGTAAAAAACAGGGCTTTCGTCATAGCTCGATCTACACATTAGTCCCGGTTGCCTTACGAACCGGGACTAATGTGAGCATTAGTCTCTGTTCGAGCGGCTAGGGCGCCGGTCGGGCATTAGTGTTGGAAATATGCCCTAGAGGCAATAATAAATTAGTTATTACTCCCTCCGTCTCAAAATAAGTGTCTCAACTTTGTACTAATGCTAGTATAAAGTTATACTAAGTTTGAGACACTTATTTTAGGACGGAGGGAGTATCATATTTCCTTGTTCATGATAATCGTTTATTATCCATGCCATAGTTGTATTGATCAGAGACTTAGATGCATGTGTGGATACATAGACAAAACCATGTCCCTAATATGCCTCTAATAGACTAGCTCATTGATCAAAAGATGGTTAAGGTTTTCTAGCCATGGACATGAAATGTCATTTGATAACGGGATCACATCATTAGGAGAATGATGTGATGGACAAGACCCAAACTACAAACGTAGCATATGATCGTGTCAGTTTATTGCTACTGTTTTTCTGCATGTCAAGTATATGTTCCTATGACCATGAGATCATGAAACACACGGACACCGGAGGAGTGCCTTGTGTGTATCAAACGTCGCAACGTAACTGGATGACTATAAAGGTGTGCTACTGGTATCTCTGAGGGTGTCTGTTGGGTTGGCATGGATCAAGACTG
The DNA here is from genome assembly GCA_022496015.1 of Hordeum marinum. NCBI lineage: Eukaryota > Viridiplantae > Streptophyta > Magnoliopsida > Poales > Poaceae > Hordeum > Hordeum marinum. The sequence goes on along the minus strand of CM039673.1, from coordinate 45,615,088 downwards.
GGATTGTTACTCTGTATGACGGAGAGGTATCTCAGGGCCCACTCGGTAATGCAACATCACAATGAGCCTTGCAAGCAATGTGATTAAGTGTTAGTCACGGGATCTTGTATTACGGAACGAGTAAAGAGACTTGCCGGTAACGAGGTTGAACTAGGTATGGAGATATCGACGAGCGAATCTCGGGCAAGTAACATGCCGAAGAACAAAGGGAACATCATACGGGATTAACTGAATCCTTGACATAGAGGCTCGATCGATAAAGATCTTCGTAGAATATGTAGGAATCAATATGGGCATCCAGGTCCCACTATTAGTTATTGTCCGTAGAGGTGTCTCGGTCATGTCTACATAGTTCTCGAACCCGCAGGGTCTGCACACTTAAGGTTTGGTGACGTTTCGGTAGTATAGAGTTATGCATGATGGTGACCGAAGGTTGTTTGGAGTCCCAGATGAGATCCTGGATGTCACGAGGAGCTCCGAAATGGTCCAGAGGTAAAGATTCATATATACGAAGTCCTGTTTTCGTCGCCGGAAAAGTTTTGGGCTCATCGATAGTGTACCGGGAGTGCCGGTAGTGTACCGGGAGACCATCGGGAGGGGTATTTCGACCCAAGAGGCTTCATGGGCTGTGGGAGAGTGAATACCAGCCCTTTGTGGGCTGGTGGAAGTCCCACACAAGGACCATGCGGCTGGGAAGAAAAGCCCAAAAGGAAAAAGGTGGAAAAAGGCAAAAAAGGCAAAATAAGGAAGGAGTCCTAATCCAGTGGAGGAGGTGGACTCCTCCCTCCTAGTTCGGCCGAACCAGCCTTGGCTTGGAAACCAAGGCTGCCTCCTCTCCTCCTCTCCTCCTATATATACTAGAGGGTTTTAGGGGTTTTTACACTTGATTTTCAGCCACGTGCTACCCGTTCCTCTAGTGCATAGTTTCTCCTCTATATCGGATTTCTGCAGTGCTTAGGCGAAGCCCTGCCGAAATAGCTCCACCACCATCGCCGGAGCGCTGTCACGCTGTCGGAGAACTCTTCTACCTCTCCGCTTCCTCTTGCTGGGTCAAGAAGGCGGAGATCGTCATTAAGCTGTACGTGTGCTGAACACGGAGGTGCCGTTCGTTCGGCGCTAGATCGGAAGGACCGTGATCGAGATCGCGAGACGGATCGTGATGAGATCACGAGACGTCTCGTGATGAGATCGCGGGATGGATTGTGATGAGATCGCAGGACGGATCGTGATTGGATCGCGGGACGCTCGGCGATTTGGATCGCGAAGACATTCAACTACGCCAACCGCGTTTCTTAACGCTTCCCGCTTAGCGATCTATAAGGGTATATAGATCCACTCTTCCTCTCGTATATGCTCATCACCATGGATAGATCTTGCGTGTGCGTAGGAAATTTTTTGTTTCCCATGCAACGTTCCCCAACAGTGGCATCATGAGCTAGGTCTATGAATAGATGAGATCTCGAGTAGAACACAAAGAGAAATAGAGTTTTTATATGTTCCTAGAGAAATTATGTTGTAGATTACTAGCTCGCATTGTAGCTCCCTTGAACGTTGCATGGGAAACAAAAAATTTCCTACGCACACGCAAACCTATCCATGGTGATGAGCATCTACGAGAGGGAGAGTGGATCTACGTACCCTTGTAGATCGCTAAGCGGGAAGCGTTAAGAAACGCGGTTGGTGTAGTCGTACTTCTTCGCGATTCAAATCGCCGAGCGTCCCGCGATCTAATCACGAACCGTCCCGCGAACCAATAACGAACCGTCCCGCGATCTCGTCACGATCCGACCCGCGATCCGATCATGAACGTCCCATGACCTTGATCACGATCCTTCCGATCTAGTACCGAACGGACGACACGTCCGCGTTCAGCACACGTGCAGCTTGATGACGATCTCCACCGTATTGATCCAGCAATAGGAGGCAGAGAGGAGGAAGAGTTCACCAGAAGCATGACGGCGCTCCGGTGATGGTGGTGGAGTGGTTCCGGCAGGGCTTCGCCAATGCACTGCAGAAAACCAATCCACAGGAGTACCGGTGAAACGGGTAGCACGTGGCCGTAAACTGTGTCCAAACAGCCCCCGATCCACTAGTATATAAAGGAGGGAGGGAGAGGCAGCCTTGGCGCAGGGCCACGGCCTCCTAGGAGTCGGCCGCCCAAAAGGGGAGGAGTCCTACTCCTCCTCCACTCCTAGTAGGAGTAGGACTCTTTCTTTTTGCCTTTTTTCACCTTTTTCTTTTAGGACTTTTGCCTCCTGCGCCATGGGCCTTTTTGTGGCTGTTCCTCTAGCCCACTAAGGGCTGGTTATTACTCTCCACAGCCCATGGACCCTCTGGGGTCGAAATACCCCTCCCGGAGGTCTCCTGGTACACTACCGGCACTCCCGGTACACTACCGATGAGCCCGAAACTTTTCTGGCGACCAAACTGGGACTTCCTATATATGAATCTTTACCTCCGGACCATTCCAGAGCTCCTCATGACGTCCGGGATCTCATCCAGGACTATGAACAACCTTCGGTCACCACCATACATAACTCTACACTACCGAAACGTCACCAAACCTTAAGTGTGCAGACCCTGCGGGTTCGAGAACAATGTAGACATGACCGAGACACCTCTACGGTCAATAACCAATGGCGGGACCTGGATGTCCACATTGGTTCCTACATATTCTACGAAGATCTTTATCGGTCGAACCTCTATGTCAAGGATTCAGTTAATCCCGTATAACGTTCCCTTTGTTCTTCGGTATGTTACTTGCCCGAGATTCGATCATCGGTATCTCCATACCTAGTTCAACCTCGTTACCGGCAAGTCTCTTTACTCGTTCCGTAATACAAGATCCCGCAACTAACAATTAGTCACATTGCTTGCAAGGCTCATTGTGATGTTGTATTACCGAGTGGGCCCTGAGATATCTCTCCGTCACACGGAGTAACAAATCCTAGTCTCGATCCATGCCAACTCAACAGACACCATCGGAGATACCTGTAGAGCACCTTTAGTCACCCAGTTACGTTGCGACGTTTGATACACACAAGGCACTCCTCCGATGTCCGTGAGTTGCATGATCTCATGGTCATAGGAACACATACTTGACATGTAGAAAACAGTAGCAATAAACTGACACGATCATATGCTACGTTTGTAGTTTGGGTCTTGTCCATCACATCATTCTCCTAATGATATGATCCCGTTATCAAATGACATCTCATGTCCATGGCTAGGAAACCTTAACCATCTTTTGATCAACGAGCCAGTCTATTAGAGGCATACTAGGGACATGGTTTTGTCTATGTATCCACACATACATTTAAGTCTCCGATCAATACAATTATAGCATGGATAATAAACGATTTATCATGAACAAGGAAATATGATAATAACTAATTTATTATTGCCTCTAGGGCATATTTCCAACAGTCTCCCACTTGTACTAGAGTCAATAATCTAGTTCACATCACCATGTGATTCGCATTGTTATGAATCTAACACCCAATGAGTTCTGGGGCTTGATCATGCTTTGCATGCGAGAGAGGTCTTATAGTCAACGGGTCTGTGAGATTCAGATCCGTGTGTACTTTGCAAATCTCTATGTCAAACTGTAAATACTGCTACCACACTCCACTTGGTACTATTCCAAATGGCTGCTCCACTATACGTATCCAGATTGCTACTACGAGTCATCCGGATTGGTGTCAAAGCTTGCATCGACATAACTCTTTACGATGAACTCTTTATCACCTCCATAATCGAGAAACAATTCCTTTAGTCTTTTAGTCACTAAGGATAATGTTGACCGCTGTCCAGTGATCCACTCCTGGATCACTCTTGTACCCCTTGACGGACTCATGGAAAGGCACACACAAGTGCGGTACACAGCATGGCATACTATATAGAGCATATGGCTAGGGCATAGGGGACGACGTTCGTCCTTTCTCTTTCTTCTACCGTTGTCGAGCTTTGAGTCTCACTCAACTTCACACCTTACAAATCAGGCGAGAACTCTTTGTCTGAGTGATCCATTTTGAACTCTTTCAAAATCTTTGTCAAGGTATGTACTCATTGAATGTCTCATCAAGTCATCTTTGATCTATCTCTATAGATCTTGATGCTCAACAATTAGGTAGTTTTATCCAGGTTTTACTTTGAAAATCACTTTCCAAATAACCGTTTATGCTTTCCAGAAATTCTACATCATTTCCGATCAACAATATGTCATCCACATATACTTATCAGAAATTCTATAGTGCTCCCACTCACTTTATTGTAAATACAAGTTTCTCGTAAACTTTGTATAAACTACAAAACTTTGATCACCTCATCAAAGTGTACATTCCAACTCCGAGATGCTCGCTTCAGTCTATAGAAGGATCACTGAAGTTTGCACACCTTTTAGCATCCTTAGGACTGACAAAACCTCCTGGTTGTATCACATACAATCTTTCCTCAAGTAAACCATTAAGGAAACGATGTTTTGACATCCATCTACCAGATTTCATAATTGAAAAATGCAGCAACTGCTAACATAATTCCAACAGACTTTTAGCATCGCTACGAGTGAGAAAGTCTCATCGCAGTCAACTCCTTGAACTTGTCACAAACACCTTTGCAACAAGTCAAGCTTTACAAATGGTGGCATTTACCATCAGTGTCTGTCTTCATTTTAAAGATCCATTTTTACTCAACGACCTGCTGTCCAATGAGCAAGTCCATCAGAGTCTATACTTGGTTTTCATAAATGGATCATTTCTCGGATTTCATGGCCTCCAACCATTTGTCGGAATTCGGGCCCATCATCGCTTCTCCATAGCTCGTAGGTTCATCGTTGTCCAACAACATGACCTCCAAGACAGGGTTGTCGTACTGCTTAGGAGCAGTACACATCCTTGTCGACCTACGAAGTTCGATAGTAACTTGATTCTGAAGCTTCATGATCATTATCATTAACTTCCTCTTCAACTAACATAGGCTTCACAGAAACATCTTTCTGCGTTGCGCTACTCTTAAGTTGAACAAAGGTTTAACAACCTCATCAAGTTCTATCTTCCTCCCACTCAATTCTTTCGAGAGAAACATTTCCTCGAGAAAGGATCTGTTTAAGCAACAAACACTTTGCACTTGGATCTGAGATAGAAGGTTCACCCAACTGATCTCAGGGTATTCTATGAAGATGCATTTGTCCGCCTTGGGTTCGACCTCATTAGGTGAAAACATTTTCCACACAAGCGTCGCAGCCCCAAATATTAAGAAATGACAGCTTAGGTTTCTATCAAACCATAATTCACACAGTGTCATCTCAACGGATTTAGATGATGTCTTATTTAAAGTGAATGTAGTTGTCTCTAATGCATAACCCCAAAATTATAGTAGTAAAACGATAAGAGACATCATAGCGCGCACTATATCCAATAGAGCATGACTATGATGTTCGGACACACCATCATACTATGGTGTTCCAGGTGGCGTTAGTTGTGAAACAAATTTCACATTGTCTTAAGTTGTATGTCAAACTCGTAACTCAGATATTCACCTCCACGATCATATCGCAGTCATTTTTATCTTCTTGTCACGATGATCTTAAACTTCACTCTGAATTTGCTTGAACCTTTCAAACGATTCAGACTTGTGTTTCATTAAGTAAATATACACTATATCTACTCAAATCATCAGTGAAGGTAAGAAAATAATGATATCCATTGCACGCTACAAGACTCACTGGATTGCATACATCAACATGTATCATTTCCAATGAATCACTTGCCCGCTCCATCCAACGGGGTCCTTTAGTCATCTTGCCCCAAGAGGCATGGTTCGCATGTCTCAACCGACTCGAAATCGAATGAGTCCAAAGATCCATCTGCATGGAGTCTCTTCATGCGCTTTATACCAATATGACATTTAGCGGCAGTGCCACAAGTATGTGGTACTATCATTATTAACTTTGTATCTTTTGACATCAATTTTATGAACATGTGTATTACTACGATCAAGATTTCAACAAACCATTCTCACTGGATGCATGACCATTGAAGGTATTATTCATGTAAACAAAATAACCATTATTGTTTAACTTAAATGAATAACTGTATTGCAATAAACATGATCTAATCATGTTCATGCTCAACGCAAAACACCAAATAACATTTATTCAGGTTCATCACTAATCCTGAAGGTAGAGAGAGCGTGCGATGTTGATCACATCAACTTTGGAAACATTTCCAACACATATCGTCACATCACCCTTAGCTAGTTCTCCGTTTATTCCGTAGCTTTTATTTCGAGTTACTAACATTTAGCAACCGAACCGGTATCCAATACCCAGGTGCTACTAGGAGTACTAGCAAGGTACACATAAATAACTCGTATATCAAATATACTTCTGTCGATGTTGCCAGCCTTCTTATCTACCAAGTATTTAGGGTTGTTCCGCTTCAGTGACCGCTCACCTCATAACAGAAGCACTTAGTCTCGGGTTTGAGTTCAACTTTGGGTTGCTTCACTGGAGCAGCAACTGACTTGCTATCCATCAAGTTTCCCTCCTTGCTCTTGCCCTTCTCGAAACTAGTGGTTTGGTTAACCATCAACACTTGACGCTCCTTCTTGATTTCTACCTTCGCGGTGTCAAACATCGCGAACAGCTCAGGGATCAATATTTCTATCCCTGGCGTTTTATAGTTCATCACTAAGTTCTAGTAGCTTTAGTGACAGTGACTTGGAGAACTATATCAATCACTATCTTATCTGGAAGATCAACTCCCACTTGATTCAAGCAATTGTAGCACCCAGACAATCTGAGCACATGCTCAACGATTGAGCTATTCTCTTTTCATCTTGCGGGCAAAGAATCTTGTTGGAGATCTCATATCTCGCAACACGGGCACGAGCCTAAGATCCTAATTTCAGCTCTTAGAAACATCTCATATGTTCTGTGACGTTCAAAACATTTTGGAGCCTCAATTCTAAGCTTTAATGCATGACGCACTAAACTATCAAGTAGTCATCAGAACGTGCCTGTCAGATGTTCACAACATCTACAGACGACGCTAGAGGGGTTGGTGCACCGAGCGGTGCATTAAGGACATAAGCCTTCTGTGCAGCAACGAGGACAATCCTCAGATCACGGACCCAGTTCGCAATATTGCTACCAACATCTTTCAATTCTATTTTTCTAGGATATAAAAATACAAGGGAGCTACAGCACGAGCTAGTAATCTACAACATAATTTGCAAAGTCACTAATGACTATGTTCATGATAATAAGTTCAATTAATCATATTACTTAAGAAATCCCACTCAAATTGACATCCCTCCGATCATTCGAGTGATACATGATCCAAATTCACCAACTCAAGTCCGATCATCACGTGAGTTGAGGTGGCTGCAATGGTGAACATCATCATGTTGATCATATCTACTATATGACTCATGTTCGACCTTTCGGTCTCTTGTGTTCCGAGGCCATGTCTGTACATACTAGGCTCGTCAAGTTTAACCCGAGTGTTCTTCGTGTGCAACACTGGCTTGCATCCGTTGTATGTAAACGTAGAGTCTATCACACCCGATCATCACGTGGTGTCTCAACACGACGAACTTTCGCAACGGTGCACACTCGGGGAGAACACAATTTATCTTGAAATTAAGTGAGGGATCACCTTATAATGCTACCGTCGTCCTAAGCAAAACAAGGCGCATAAAAGGATTAACATCACATGCAAATCATAAGTGACATGATATGGCCATGATCTTGTGCTTTTGATCTCCATCATGAAAGCATCGGCATGATCTCCATCGTCACCGGCACGACACCATGATCTCCATCATCTTGATCTCCATCAACGTGTCGCCATCAGGGTTGTCGCGCCCCACATACTTCTACCACTATTGCTACCATAGCGATAAAGTAAAGCATTACATAACGCTTAATGATTGACACGCAGGTCATACAATAATAAAAGACAACCCTATGGCTCCTGCCGGTTGCCGTATTCATCGACATGCAAGTCATGATAATTTATACATCACATGATTATCTCATACATCACATATAGAAAATCATGTAATTGGCCATATCATATCACAACATACCCTGCAAAAACAAGTTAGACGTCCTCTAATTGTTGTTGCATGTTTTACGTCGCTGCTACGGGTATCTAGCAAAAACAATTCTCACCTATGCAAAAACCACAACGGTGATACACTAGTTTGCTTTTCAACCTTCTCAAGGACCGCCTTTGTCGAATCCGATCCAACTAAAGTGAGACAAACTGTCACCCGCAAGCCATCTAAGCAACAAGTTGCGTCAAGGGAACCGGTCTCTCGTAAGCGTACGAGTAATGTTGGTCCGGGCCGCTTCATCTCACAATCCCGCTGAACCAAAATCCGACCAATGGAGAAAGCAATCTAGCACCAACGCCCACAAACCTTTTGTGTTCTACTCGAGATCTTATCGAACCATCAACCTGCTCATGATGCCACTGTTGGGGAACGTCGCATGGGAAACAAAAAAAATTCTACGCACACGCAAACCTATCCATGGTGATAATAGCTCTTTGACTTGCAGTGTAATTAAGTTGCACATAAATTACAGTATAATTTCCCTAAATTTACATAGTTTATGTAAATTACACTTAAATTACACTACTGTAAACCCACTCAAATTAATTACACTGAAAGTCACACAGGAATTACAGCGTAATTTCCCTAAATTTATACGGTAAATTATACTGAATTTACACCATAATTTCCATTACACTTAAATTACATAGTAAAATGCACTGGAATTTACGTAAACTAACAGTGTAATTCTCTGAACTTACACTGCAAGAACCTTGAAATTCCACTGTTAAATGTCCTACAGAATATAGTGGAACTGACTCTGAAAGGCCCTAAATTAACTACACTGAAATTACAGTATAATTTCACTGGAACTTACTCTTAAATTACACTGAAAAAATGCACTGAAATTTACCCGAAGTAACAGTGTAATTCTTTAAACTTACACTGCACTAACCTTGAACTTGAAATTCCTTCAGATTTTACATTGACAACATGTAGCAGACTAGCAGTAAAGTAACAAGCCACTTAACATGAACATACAACTGACAAGGTACTAAAAAGGATGCAACCCAACAAAGATAAACAGGAAATTACACTGTTATTGCCCCACGACTTTACACTGTAGTTACACTGAAAGTTAACACGGGAATTACCGAGTAATTTCCCTAAATTTAATAAAGTAAAATCCCTCAACTTACCATGCAAATGCACTGAATTTACACTACAAATTCCAATGAAATGGCCTAGAATATCATGAGTATCATACTTGGTGGCAGGAAGGAAATTCTTTTTTAATTGGAACTTAAAAGCTCAAGCATCAGACCTAGTAGCAAGACACTTGACAAGCTTAACAGGGACCTCTGTTCTCACAAAATTAAGCAGACGCTCCACCATATCTGTGAATAGCATCCTTATACCTAGTGGACAAGCCATCAACAACGCCAGAGAAAGATATCTAGTAAAGGTAGAACAAACAGGAAAATCACTAGATCTCTTCTGTCTCTACATGAAAGAAAAAGGAAACGAGATAAAAAACTAAGGTAGAATACTGTGCAAAATGACTAGGGCGAAAAATTATGGAACTCACTAGGGTGATACCAATTTAAAAGGTACTACAAACTTCTGAACTCACTAGCATGATGAAAAAGAAAATAACAAATGACAGAAATAAACAAGGCACTAAACTAAAGGCCAAAAACACCTGCCAATCAAATCTATGAGAATAGCAACTACAAATAACTAGGAAGCATGCAACAAACTGTAAAATGCAGTCAAAAACTACCTACCTACCTACCTGAACACTAATTACATAGCACTAAAATGTAGATTACACCACCTAAATACAGTACTAACCTGAATGTCTAAGCTACTAAAATATCAACAGCTCGCTGCAGCAGTGAACACTACATTGGAACACTCGGCATGAACACCCTTTATACAAACTGAGTGAAACACAAAGGTCAGAGGGGAACTAAACACCTACATCTCAGGATGTAAGTGGCCAGCTCCCTGGACGTTATGGTACTTGCCCGCATTGGCCATCAGTTTTTATGTGGGATTACTTAGTTGCCCAATAATTTTTATGTGGAACATGTGGCTTCCATATACTGCCCACATACTTTTATGAAGCTAGTCTCAAAATCAGCTATGTACAGAGTACCATTCATACTTTGCAATTCACAAAATAGATTGTATAAAAATACTCTGAATCTCTCCAGATTCAATATTTATCTACAACTTAGACTATCTTAAATAATAATTAAAACTGAGAGTAGCATTCATACTTTCGGTTGAGACATGCGGACCATGCCTCTTGGTCAAGATGACTAATTCCCGTCTTCCGGTATGATGGAGCGGGTTGGTGGCTTACTGGAATTGATACATGTTGATGTATGTGGTCCAATGAGTGTTGAAACACGCAGTGGATATCGTTATTTTCTTTACCTTCACTGATGATTTGAGTGAATATAAGGATATTTACTTAACGAAACACGAGTCTGAAATGTTTGAAAGGTTCAAGGAGTTTCAGAGTGAAGTTAAAGATCATCGTGACAAAAAGATAAAATGTCCACGATATGATTGTGGAGGTGAATATCTGAGTTACGAGTTTGGTATGCAATTTAAGACAATGTGGAAATTGTTTCACAGCTCACGCCTCCTGGAACACCATAGTATGATGGTGTGTCCGAACGTCGTAGTCGTTCTCTATTGGATATAGTGAGTACTATGATGTCTGGGGCTACGACGCTTATGTGAAAAGGGTTTTCACCTAGTGAGCTCGAACCCAAAGCAGACGAATGCATCTTTATAGAATACCTTAAGGAGACATTGGGTATACCTTCTATCTCAGATTCAAGCGCAAAAGTGTTTGTGGCTAAGAACGGGTCCTTTGTCGAGAAAGAGTTTCTCTCGAAAGAATTGAGTGGGAGGAAGATAGAACTTGATGAGGTGGTTGAACCTTTGTTTCAACCAGAGAGTAGCGCAACACAGAAAGATATTTCAGTGGAGCCTACGTCAATTGAAAAGGAAGTTAATGATGATGATCATGAAGCTTCGGATCAAGTTACTATCAAACCTCGTAGGTTGACAAGGACGCGTACTGCTCCAGAGTAGTACGGTAGCCCTGTCTTGGAAGTCATGCTGTTGGACAACGATGAACCTACGAACTATGGAGAAGCGATGGTGGGCCCGGATTCCAACAAATGGCTAGGAGCCATGAAATCCGAGAATGGATCCATGTATGAAAACCAAGTATGGACTTTGGTAGACTTGCCCGTTGAACGGCAGGTCGTTGAGTACAAATGGACCTTTGAGATGAACACAGACACTAATGGTGAAACGTCACCGTTTGTAAAGCTTGACTTGTTGCAAAGAAGTTTCGGCCAAGTTCAAGGAGTTGACTGCGATGAGTTTTTCTCATCCGTAGCGATGCTAAAAGTCTGTTAAAATCATGCTAGCAGTTGCTGCATTTTTCGATTATGAAATCTGACAGATGGATGTCAAAACAAGGTTTCCTTAACGGTTTCCGTGAGGAAGAGTTATATGTGATACAACCAGAAGGTTTTGTCAATCCTAAGGATGCTAAAAGGTATGCAAACTCCAGCGATCCTTCTATGGACTGGAGCAAGCATCTCGGAGTTGGAATATGAGCTTTGATGATGTGATCAAAGTTTTTGAGTTTATACAAAGTTTATGAGAAACTTGTATTTACAAGAAAGTGAGTGGGAGCATTGTAGAATTTCTGATAAGAATATGTAGTTGACATATTATTGATCGGAAATGATGTACAATTTCTGGAAAGCATAAATGGTTGTTTGAAAAAAGGTTTTTCAAAGGAAGACCTAGATAAAGCTACCTAATTGTTGGGCATCAAGATTTATGGAGATAGATCAAAATGCTTGATAATAATTTCAATGAATACATACCTTGACAAGATATTGAAGAAGTTCAATATGGATCAGTCCAAGAAAGGGTTCTTGCCTGTATTAGAAGGTGTGAGATTGAGCACGGCTCAATGCACGACCACGGCAGAAAATAGAGAAAAGATGAGTGTCATCCCCTATGCTTCATCCATAGGCTCTATATAGTATGCCATGTTGTGTAGCGCACCTGTGTGTGCCTTGCCATGAGTCTGTCAAGGAGTACAAGAGAGATCCAGGAGTGGATCACTGGACAGCGGTCGAAATTATCCTTAGTAACTAGAGGACTAAGGAAATATTTCTCGATTATGAAGTTGATAAAGAGTTCGTCGTAAAGGGTTACGTAGATGCAAGCTTTAACACCAATCCGGATGACTCTTAGTGGAAATCCGGATACGTGTAGTGGAGTAGCCATTTGGAATAGCTCCAAGTGGAGCGTGGGAGCAGTATCTACAGCAGGACATAGGAGTCTGCAAGGTACACACGGATTTGAATGTCGAAGACCCGTTGACTAAAACCTCTTTCACGAGCAAAACATGATCAAACCTCAGAATTAATTGGACGTTAATCACATGATGATATGATCACATGGTGATATAAGTGTTAATTACATGGCGATGTGAACTAGATTATTGACTCTAGTGCAAGTGGGAGACTGTTGGAAATATGCCCTAGAGGCAATAATAAAATGGTTATTATTGTATATCCTTGTTCATGATAATTTTCTATTGTTCATGGTATAATTGTGTTAACCGGAATCCGTAATACATGTGTGAATACATAGACCACAACATGTCCCTAGTGAGCCTCTAGTTGGCTAGCTCGTTGATCAATAGATGGTCATGGTTTCATGACCATGGACACTGGATGTCTTGATAACGGGATCACATCATTAGGAGAATGATGTGATGGACAAGATCCAATCCTAAGCATAGCACAAGATCGTGTAGTTCGTCTGCTAAAGCTTTTCCAATGTCAAGTATCATTTCCTTAGACCATGAGATTGTGCAACTCCCGAATACCGTAGGAATGCTTTGGGTGTGCCAAACGTCATAGCGTAACTGGGTGGCTATAAAGGCACACTACAGGTATCTCCAAAAGTGTCTGTTGGGTTTACACGAATCAAGACTGGGATTTGTCACTCCGTGTGACGGAGAGGTATCTCTGGGCCCACTCGGTAAGACATCATCATAATGAGCTCAATGTGACAAAGGAGTTAGCCACGATATGATGTGTTACGTAATGAGTAAAGAGACTTGCCGGTAACGAGATTGAACAAGGTATAGGGATACCGACGATCGAATCTCGGGCAAGTATCATACCGGTAGACAAAGGGAATTGTATACGGGATTGATTGAATCCCCGACATCGTGGTTCATCCGATGAGATCATCATGGAGCATGTGGGAGCCAACATGGGTATCTATATCCCGCTGTTGGTTATTGACCGAAGAGGTGTCTCGGTCATGTCTACGTGCCTCCCAAACCCGTAGGGTCTACACACTTAAGGTTCGATGACGCTAGGGTTATAGGGAAATAGTGTACGTGGTTACTGAAGGTTGTTCGGAGTCCCGTATGAGATCACGGACGTCACGAGGAGTTACAGAATGGTCCGGAGGTAAAGATTCATATATAGGAAGTGAGGTTTTGCTCATCGGAAGAGTTTCGGGCATCACCGGTAACGTACCGGGACCACCGGAAGGGTTCCGGGGGTCCATCAAGTGGGGCCACTGGCACCGGAGGGCTGCATGGGCCACAAGTGGGAGGGAACCAACCCTAGGTGGGCTGGTGCGCCCGCACAAGGGGCCCAAGGCGCAGCTTGAAGTGGGAGGGGGCAAACCCTAGAGGCAGTTAATCCCGTATGATGTTCCTTTTGTTCTTCGGTATGTTACTTGCCCAAGATTCGATCGTCGGTATCTTCATACCTAGTGCAACCTCGTTACCGGCAAGTCTCTTTACTCGTTCCGTAATACAAGATCCCGCAACTAACAATTAGTCACATTGCTTGCAAGGCTCATTGTGATGTTGTATTACCGAGTGGGCCCCGAGATACCTCTCCGTCACATGGAGTAACAAATCTCAGTCTCGATCCATGCCAACTCAACAGACACCCTCGAAGATACCTGTAGAGCACCTTTATAGTCACCCAGTTACGTTGCGACATTTGATACACACAAGGCACTCCTCCGATGTCCGTGAGTTGCAGGATCGCATGGTCATAGGAACACATACTTGACATGCAGAAAACAGCAGCAATAAACTGACACGATCATATGCTACGTTTGTAGTTTGGGTCTTGTCCATCACATCATTCTCCTAATGATGTGATCCCGTTATCAAATGACATCTCATGTCCATGGCTAGGAAACCTTAACCATCTCTTGATCAACGAGCTAGTCTATTAGAGGCAGACTAGGGACATGGTTTTGTCTATGTATCCACACATGCATCTAAGTCTCCGATCAATACAATTATAGCATGGATAATAAGCGATTATCATGAACAAGGAAATATGATAATAACTAATTTATTATTGCCTCTAGGGCATATTTCCAACAATGCCACCAAAACAGATTGCTCCACATAAACGGAATTATCAAGCAAACTAGGAAAGGCACAAAGTTCTGGCGACGGTGTGCTAATTCAGTGAGAAGACATAAACCAATTAAATGTGCATGCATAAGAAGATAAATATACAAAAGGGAAACAAAATGGCAAGATCTCGTAAGAAAGCTAAACATCTCAGCATGCACATATTCAATTCGAGTCCACATCTACAAAAGTTGGCATCGTTCATAAGAATTAATAGTAGTGCTCACATAAGAATTAATATACAAAAGTTGGCACTCTATGAAGAGTAAATTTAAACTACAGAAACTTAAAAGTAAATTTGTAGTGCACACATACCTCGGTTAATAGTAGTGATCTTCCTCAACAATGCCACATTGAACATCAAATCTATACCATCTGGGAGGCAGATCAAGGCTTCGACCGTCTTGTTGCTCAGTCTACTTCTATAGTCGCTTACCACACGATGACCGGTACTGAAAGCTGATTCAGACGGTACCACAGAAGCTGGTACAGCAAGGACATCACGAGCTATACAAGAAAGGATGGGATACTTCGAAGAGTGGATATGCCACCATTGAAGAATGTTGAAATCTGCTTTGCGATCGAATGTCTCTTCCTCTAAGTATCTAACAAGCTCATTAGCAGATTGGCGTTGCTTCTTGTGCAAGTGTTGATCCCAATCTGCCAAAGGATCATTCTCTTCAATCACAACCTCAACATTTTTCTGTCCTTGAGTTGACTCACCCAGTGCATCTGCCATTTGTGAAGAATATTCTTCAAACAAATTGTTAAGAGCATTTTTGACGGCATCAAGTGTTTCTCTATATCTGAACCAAAGGCTTGTTTTAACCGAAACTCAATGAAGCTTAGTTTGAATCGAGGATCAAAAATCACAGCTATACAATTGGGCAAATATGACTCAATCCAGTATTTGTCAAACTTTGCTTGCATCACAGCAACCATTGCTCGAATAACATCATCCTCTGTCGATGCTTCCTTCTCCAGCAACACTCTCACATTCCATATTTGATGGAAGTACATATTTGAGGTAGGATAACTTGAACCAGAAACTACTTCTGTGGCTGCGTGAAATATTCGTAACATAGCACAAACAGTTCGAGCTCTTTTCCACTCTTCCAAGGATGGACAGAACTTGTAATCCTTATCCCGGCTCACCAAAGTACGAAATGCTCTTCGAAATGGGAGAGATGACTCTAACATGAGGAAGGTGGAATTCCAGCGTGTTGGCACATCGACTGAGGGGAGTTTGCAACAAATACCGACTTCTGCAATTACTTGTTTAAACTTTTCCAACCGAGAGGGGGAACTCTTAACGTACTTTGCACTCTCTCTTATATTATCTATTACACCCTTCATCACTGTTAACCCATCTTGGACAATCAAATTTAGCACATGGCATGCACAACGAATGTGAAGTAATTGACCTTTAATAGGCAACATATGCTTGCTGTTCAGATTTTTTCTTAGATAATCAACCATTGTGCCATTAACAGCCGCATTATCTAATGTTATACTAAAGAGTTTGTCCTCAATATTCCAATCTTGCAAGCTCTTTAATAAAACATTAAACATTGATATTCCATTATGTGGAGTCTCTACCATGAAAAACCTTATGATCTGTTTTCTCAAAGCACACTCTGTTACAAAATGGCAAGTTATGCATAGATATGACATAGTTTGCTTAGACGTCCACATATCAGCTGTTAAAGAGACTCTGCCTCTATATTTCTTGAAACATTCACGAAAACTTAAGCTGTGTTCATTAAATTGTTCCATGCAATCCTCTTTAATAGTAACTCTAGAAACCATGCTGAACATGGGATTCAAGCTTTTCACAAAGTCTTGAAAGCCACTATACTCAACAAATGAGAAAGGCAACTCATCCATTACTATCATTCTAGCCAGCAAGTTTCTAGATGCAATCTGATCAAAACTCCATTGCTGAAGCATAGATCCATGAGGAGATGAAACTGAGGACTTCAACTTCTCAACAACGAGGGACAAATCTAACCTTTTTTCGCAAGCAGCTAAGTGTCTTTGTACATCATTAGTACCCACGCCTCGTCTAGCTGGAAACACTTCATGACAGTGATTGCACTGAGCTTTGACAAGTATGTTATGATGATAAATAGGTTTAGCATCCCTCCAAACAGCAGAAGTTAATCTTCGTGTCTTGCGTACTGTTAATTGGCAAGCATAAAAATAAAGTCCACTCACAAGAACATTTTTAAAATTGTAAAAATATACAATAGTAATTTCAGAAGAGAAAAACGAAGCCAACTCACTACGTGGTACAAATGAAGTAGTCGTCGGAGATGGTGACATTACGGACGACTTTTTTGAGGCTGCAACTCTTGCTAGAAGCCCAAGGGAAGACCTCCATGTGTTCGCCACCGGTGATCCTACCAATGGGGATCTGGTCACTCTTTGGCCATGTGTCCTAGATGGAGAATCTCGACTCTAGATAATTAAACAAAGAAAAATCAGAACATGCTATGAACTTGTAGAGGTTTGTGTTATGAAGCGAGATTTAACATACAAACAGACCTTTAGCTCCTCTCTTGTAGCCACTTGAACAAATTCAGAACGCACATGTTTCCTCTTCTCCTGCAACTCATCCTCCTCCTGGTTTTTCCTCTTCTTCTCTTTCTTCTTCCTCTTTTCTTCCCTTTGTTCTTCCCTATTCCCTTCCAGCCTTCTCTTTTTCGTGTTCTGCCTTTGTTTTTTCTTCTGCCTCTCTAATCTGTAATGCAAACGCTGGGGGTCAAAAAATATATCAAAAAAATATAATTAAGGCCATAGGGAAACACATGAGGGCGAGGGACTTACTTCTGTTGCTCTTCAATAGCATTCCACACATGTTGTTCCTGGTCCATGGCTTCCCACTTTTCATTTTGCTTGTCGATCGTCATAGCCACTTCGTCGTCGACGTCACCCATGATCACTTCTATGAAATCTGCATTGAAATATCACTTCTGTGAACATACTACTAGAAAATCTGCATTGAAGTCTTCATTGCTGCTGTAACTAACTGCACAACCATTATAGGATCTGAAATCCCAGTAACCATTCATAGATAACATACTACTGCTGCTGTAAACAATTTGTTGCTGCTGAGATTTGTAAACGAAATGTGAGAGACATCCATACATGACCGGTCAATCTCCTCTAATTATCAAACTGTCAAAGGTACTAGCACTGGTCCAGGGTCCAACTAATTATCAAACTTCACAACTAAACCATCAGGTAAAATGCAACACAGAATATATATATGTATATTAATTTGCAATCATGAAATTTGTTACAGAGCTTAAGCAACCCAGTGTTTCAGCACAATAGGTAGCCTAGTCACAGATTATTTTAGTATTTAACAGGAGCAATTCTGCAAGTCTGCAACCTGGAGGAGCACACTGCAGTGCACTTCAGGGTTTACAAATCACAGCAAAAGTACATAATCCTCATGTGCTCTGATCTAAGAAGGTTAGCTTAATTTGTTTCATTAATTTCTCCGGTAATTCAGTTGATGACTGAATTGAAATGGACACCATCGTGCAGATCGATCGGTCTGCAGCGGAGAGCAAGTCTGCAACTCACAATAGTAGCTAATCAGACAGATACTGCAAGTCTGCAACCTATACCGGCAACTATGCGGTAACAGATAATCTGGTCAGTGTCCGTTCTTGATAAAATATGGATAGAACTGGTCTTAATTCTCAACACTACTTATACAATTGGGTAGACTAGTCCTGTCCAGATCTATGATTGAGTACAGTTCTGCACGGGTTACAGATCTGTCATTGTCTCTCACCCTTTTCCTCTTATAAAATGTATATGCATGCCAAAATTTTGGATCATGGCACTTGCACATCGGCACAGTTTAAAGAGACCCACGACCTGGTCGGAGCTGCCTATACCAACCTAATGGAGCCATGAACTAACACTGTTCATGACAAATCTTGGATACCCGGGGACAGAAGAGGAGGAGGCGGGGGAGCAGGTGCCGAAGAGGCCATCGTCGGGATTGGGGAGGGAGTAGCAGCAGCCACACAAGGCTCGGCTTGCTCCTCGATTACCCCCTTTGATGGCGGCGGCGGAGCAGGAGCTGAAGAGGGAATCGGCAGGATGGGGGAGAGAGCAAAGGACGCATCCCCACAAGGCTCTGCTCGGTCCCCGACGATGTCCTTGGACGGCGGACTCTTTGAGAAACACGATGGCGACGGTGGCGCCATGGATTGGAAGCGGGAGGTGGTGGCGTGGTGTGGTGGAGATGGCGGCGACGGTGCCCTAGCCTAGGGCATGGCGAATTGGCTAGTGGCTGCTGACTTTGGAACGATGCGAACGGGACTTGTGGACTGCGCTGGCTCGATGGGCTTTTCTGGGCTGCCCGTTTACGCCGGTTAATTTTCGTGGGTGTCCATGAACGCCACTTAACGTTTTTTTGGTGGATGGCATATGTGGGACTAGTGGGTCCCAGCACCATTTACATCCTGACCTACATCCACACAAGAGACCATGAGACTCAAAAGGCCAGGGGATTGAGTATCTCCACCTACATCTACATCAAAAGGGACATCACAAAATCAAATGAGTAAGGGGGACATAAGACAAATTAGATGACCAATGGATCGAACAACGAACCACTAAAAGGGGATAACCAAAAATCACCTCAAACTACATAACACTAGAAGGGGATCCACCGCTAAAACTATCAAACTCTACATCTACAACAAAGAAAGACCAGAACAAACGAATTGACCGCCTGCATCTACATCAAATGCTAGAGGAATCGAACGACTGTAACTCGCAGCAAACAACAGGGGATCTGTACCTACATGTACATCCACCGCTTCATCCACACAAACACCTACATCCACAACAAACCCCAGGGAATCGAAGCAAACAACAGATCTAGAAAGGATTGAGCACAGAAACATGATCCAGCGGGGGAAAGGGGGAAGACGACGATAGCCAAAGGGAACCACGAGGAATGGAGCGGAAATCAAGTTGAAGAAGACTAAGCAATCACCATGAACTGTGAAGAAATCTACTCCTGTGCTCTCGCCTCCTCCGCAGCTGTAGGTCTCCCTCTCTCTTCCCTTTTCCAACGGAAGTGGAGAAATGAAATTTCAGAAACAAAAGTAGGAAAGACAGCGTACCGAAACGGATGGTAACGAGTTCACCCGAAAAGAAAAACGGGCCCGGCATGACAAAACCAGCCCGGAAGTGCCATCTCCCAGCGTGAATCTCCGCGTGTTTGGACGGCCACAGATTTGAATGAAAGCGAATTGTTTTTCAGTCGACTGAAAACTAGCAAACCCATTTATCTAAGAACCATGATAAGGCAGAAAAATACATCTGATAAAGGTGTTGATATTTTTATTTGGAGTAGCTACGGAACAGTTGGTATCCTCTGCAAGCCTATGTTATTTAATAATTTGGTTTAAGTGACATTTTTCACTGCCACACAAAATAATTTATTTGGTCACATAGACATAATCACCAAAGAGAGATTGCTGCACCCAAAATTTTAAGTTTACTCTTAGAAAGGGTGTCCACGGTGGTTGTGACTTATTTGAAAGTTTCAGTCATTTTGTGCCTCCCCGTAGAAGTGCAATTGCACACAAAAATAAAATAAAAACAAATTAATTAAAATAATAAAAAAAGTGCTGAATGTGCAATTGCACCAAACAAAACTATAAATACTAATAACAAAGGACTGAAATTGATACCTATACTAATCCCCTCAAAACATGCACACATCCAACTTTATCAATTCCACTACTTCCATTTTTCTCAACGAGAAATATTCCCTCCGTTCCAAAATAAGTGACTCAGCTATGTACTAAGTTTAGTATAAAGTTAGTATAGAGTTGAGTCATTTATTTTGAAACGAAGGAAGTACTACTTAATCAGTGTTTTACAACTACATAGTGACCAAATAAAACAAATCATATGCCTTTTTAATCTATAGTCCCATATTTAAATTCAAGACAACCAAATCTCGTCAAAATAATATACTGCAGCCAATTCCAGCGTGTTTTCACCGCAACGTCGCTGGGTATCATCTAGTTTATCAAAAAATGATGATAGTCTAAAATAATCTATCACGGTACGTCCATGTCTATCTGTGATAACTTATTTGTGTTGCATCCAACTATAAGAAGGTCTTTTTTGAGCCGGCCCTTGCCCAACTCTCAATCTCCCTTTTCAGACGAGTTTGCACGGGAAAACACTCCGTTGTGAACATCACACACAATCTCTGAAGAACATTCGCATTGCGGAACAGGAGACGAGCCAGTGTCCTCTGTGTCTCGTTCCCATCGTAGTGCACCATGTTAATCTTCCTCATCCTCAGTCGCAAACATGTCGTCGAGAAGCTCGCCTCTTCAGCATCCACCTCGACATCATCGCCATCTCTCTGATCATCATCACTTGCTATCGTCACTCGTCCTTGCTCCTTCTCTGCCATGTACAGTGAAAGGACCTCCAGGTTTGGGGTCCGATTGAGGATGTTGTGCAGCGCGCGCACAAACCCACTGCTCTCGACGCGGCCCTGGAGCACGAGAGTCGTCATCTGAGGAAACAATGGGAGCCCATCCGTCGCCGTGAGGCCGGCGGTGTGCAAGCGTCTATGGTGCAGGTGGAGGCGCTTCGAGGCTGAGAAACTAGACATGAACCGCCTGAACGCGGTGTGGTGCTTCGCATTCTTGGAGATCGGTGTGCAAAGGTCGATGGTGCACAATGGGATCCCTTGCAGTGGCGCGCCGTGAAGGGTAAGCAGCGACTTGGAAGGCGCGCCACCATGATATTCGACGGCTACCATCTTCGAGGCATTGATGTGGATGGACTGAGCGTTGTGGCAGCACCGGAGCGCGAAGCGGCGGAGGTGTATGGGGAGTATGGAAAGTGTCTTGAGGCGGCGGATGCCTTCTAGCGTGAGATCGGCAAGGCGGGGGCAGCTCAAGATAAGCCTCTGGATGCTCTTCCCGGGATCATGGTGGATGCTGGTGAGGCGCAGCGTCTCGAGGGACGGCAGGTGGACGGAGTCGGCATCAAGCAGCTTCAGCCGTCAGTGAGCGAGGCAGAGCGTCTTTAGGGTGGCACAGGAGAAAAGCCTTCTCGGAAGGAGGTAGGCTCCCTCCTTGGAAAACGAGTAGTCGTTCCCGGCGTCGTCTGTCCGGCCGTTAATGGCATCGGAGCATTGACTGCGTGTGCAGATGGGCCAATGGCGAAGCGCATGTTAAGATTGAGCTCCGGCCCGGCGTACTCCAGCACGTACCGGAGCCATTGGTCGACGTGGAAGCCGTCCCAGCCGGGCATGAAGTCGTCGAAGGCGAACCGGAAGGTGCGCAGCGGCACGTGGCCGCCGGCACACCGTCGGCGGCAGAGGAGCGCGGCGTTGATGCCGTCGAGGAGCGCGCCGCTGCAGCTCTTGCGCTCCGTGGCCTCGTAGTAGTATGTGTCCCAGTCGGCGTCCCTCTCCCCCTCCGTCTCCTCGAAGGAGACGGTGTGGACGTGGCCGAAGATGTCGCGCCACCGCCGGCCAAGCGCGGCCGCGCGGCCCGCCTCGTCGTTGGGGAGGTAGGAGAGGATGTGGCCCAGCACGTCGTCTGGGAGGTCGCTGATGCGGTCTCGGCTCGTCGACGGCGGCTCCGCGACCATCTTCCTCGGATCGCGTTCGTCCGCACGGGTGTCTAACCTAATTTGGATCCGATCTTGGCTGATATAAATTCCTTGGAAACTGACGCGGTGATCCGGGATTTCCTACCAAAACCGGAGACATCTTCTTGTAACAAACTTGAGGACGTACGTGAGATTTCCTAAGAAACTTGGAGACCTCTGCTACAAGACTATATAGATCACGAACGCATCTAACGTCCCATCAACGCGTACGTAGGCTACAGAGATGGCGATGGGCTGCCCCGGCGGCGACCGGCTGAGCGCTCTGCCGGACACGGCGCTGGTGCGTGTCCTATCCCATCTCTCGTCCAAAGAGGTGGCGCGCGCCTGCGCGCTGTCCCGCCGTTGGAGCTGCATCTCCGCCAACGTGCCCGTCGTCGACCTTGTCGACCCCAGGACAGACACAGGACGCCGGGGAGGGAACCTCGCCGTGTGCTTCGACATGCTGGTGACGAGCGTGATCATCTCCAAGGGTCCGGCGACGCCGATCCGCGCCCTCCGGCTAGTCGCCCTCGACGCCCCGCTCCACCTCCTCGACCAGTGGATCCGCATCGCCGCCTCCTCCGGCGCCGAGGAGGTCGACGTCGATCTGCGCTACCGGTACCTCTCCCTCCACAAACTCTGCCCTTACGAGTCCAAGAAGGCCTCGGCCGACTTCGACGCGGTCGAACGCGGCCAGTACGCTAAGACGCCGCGGCAGCTCTTCCGGAGTGGCACGCTGATTCGCCTCCGCCTCACCAATTGGACGCTTGACCTGCCCTCGAGCTTCGGCGTCGCCGGGTCGCTGGGCACGCTCTACCTTAAGCGGATTATGGCCACGAACGGCGTGATCCAGGAGCTGCTCTCCGGCTGCCCTCGCCTCGCGGACCTGACGCTGGAGGAGTGCCCGGGAGCCAGGAAGATCACCGTGCCCAGCGAACGCCTCCGGAGCTTCGCCATGCTCTGCTGCCACAAGGCCACGCGAGTCGAGCTGCGCACCCGACAACTGCGTTCGCTGCGGTACAAGGGCGGCCTTCCTCGGGACAACTGGCTCCTCTACCCCGAAGGCTACGAGGAGGTCGCGGCGGTGACCATCGACATCTGCGAGGACCTCACCAGCAAATCACCAAAGGAGGTCGCTCCCCTCATGAAGCTCATCAGCCGGTGCAAGAACATGACATGTCTCCACCTCGTGCTGCGCCCATCTATGGCCTTCTACTGCAGCGAGTTCATGGCTGTCCTCGGCGGCCTGCCAAAACTCAGGAAGCTCGTCCTCAAGGGGTACATGGCGGCCGATCACGCCGTCCTGTCCGTCGCCATCCTGCTCGTCAATGCCCGGAACATGGAAGTGTTGTCGCTGTTTCCTGTTGTTCCCAAACCCACGGAGAAGAAGACTTGCGTCGATTCAGTCGACAACGAGGAGCCCGATAACTGCGCCATCGTCGAGGAGGCCGTCGACTATGAGTGGACGAACAAGAACCTATGGCAGATGAACATCCCCTGCTTGCTTCATAGCCTCAGGAGGATCAGCATTGAAATGTACAATGGGAATGCCTTGGACAGGATGCTTGCACGGTTCCTGCTGAACAAGGCTGCTGCCTTGGAAGAATTATCGGTGACATTATCAGCTCAAGTTTCTACACGGAAGGAAGAGATCGCAATGGAATTTAGATCTTGGTTATATAATCCCAGTGCCACAGTAACTTGTGAGTAGACCACAACAAGAAATATATGTGTATATCAAGTGCGAGGTTTAGAAACTATAATCATAGTCAAAATGCCAATGTTTCAGAAAAGATATGTGAGTGTGATGCCCCCTGTTTTTATGTTAGATAATCTATTTTGCTAGAGCACATTTAGATGTGCAATAAGTATTCCACTCTTACATAAAGATTCGTGTGGGTGTTTATTTTTGTTTTTTATGCTAACACTAGTAGAAAACAGGGCATCAGTCCGGGCCGGGCCAGCCCATTAGTCCCGGTTCAGTCACGAACCGGGACCAATGGGGGCAACAGTCCCGGTTCGTGAGGCCAGGGGTCGGACGGGCCACGTGGGGCATTGGTCCCGGTTCGTCTGAAACCTTTGGTCCCGGTTCCAGACAAGAACCGGGACCAATGTGCCTCGCTCCTAGCACACAACCATTGGTCTCGGTTCGTGGCTGGAACCGGGACCAAAGGGGACAACTGTTCGCCTGGTGCGAACCCCTTTAGTCCCGTTTGGTGGCTCAAACCGGGACTAAAGGTTCGAACGGTTCGCATCCCACGACGTTTGGCGCTCCGAGAAACAGGCAAGATAATTGTTCCTTGGCGGGGGGCTACAGTAACTTCGCCCATTTCTCCTCTTCTCCTCCATTCTCCTCTCTTTTTCTCCTCCATTCTCCTCTCTTCTTCTCCTCCATTCTCCTCTCTTCTTCCCCATATCTTCTACCATGAATCCAATCACTTGCTACGGAGAGGTGCTCACACATGGCACGACCAATCTTGATGTCGTCTACACGAATGACAGCGCCATGGTGCCGCGTTTTCTTTTCCTTTTGCAGAAATGGCTTTAAGTGGCGGATCAGAAAGACAAGTTCATAGGGTTTGATCTCGAGTACACGGCCAAGCAAGAAGATGTTGCCGTCATCCAACTATGTTTCAAGAAACATGTCATCATCTTCCAATGGGCAAGGTGAGTTTTGAGGGTTTTCTTTGATCAATTAATAATTTATAGATTATTATGAAAATTGCATAGGATAGAAACATGTTCCATTTTGAATCCTATGGGAAAGATCAATATTTCTTTTAAGTTTGTAGTGAAACAATTTTCCTTGTTGCAAAACATGGGAGAACATATATGTCATATAGTTAATTTAGGGTTTCTTCATCAATTCATAGGATATGAAAATTGCATATATATAGGATATAGTAATATATATGTTCTATTTTGAATCCTATGGCAAAGATCAATTTCTCTTAAGTTGTAGTGAAATAATTTTTGATTTTTTTATGATATTACTGTTCACCGGGCTCAAATGAGCCCGGGAGCAAAAACTCTACGTCTTCCTCTTTTGTTGCAGCGAAATAATTTTCCTTTATATAGTTGCATATTATAGTTCTGCCAAAATATACTTGTTGCAGCAGTATTTAACATTTGTTCCATTTTAATTTGTTGATGTTGCAGTAGTGACAAGCACTGCCCAGCATTCATGGACTTCCTACGCATCCCGTAGATTTTGCTAGCGTTGATGTAAGTAATGACAAGCTGAAGATGAGGCGCAACTTCGGTATTGAGATACCAGTTGGCTGCCTTATTGATATCCAAGACATATTTCAGGCTTCAGTAGGAGAGGACTTCGATGGCTTCTATGGCAATCGCCTTGATCGATGACTATTATGGAGATATGAAGACCAAATTCCCCCGGCGCAGCACAAAGAGTAGGAGAGGACCCCACTTCAGCCTATCAACATTGAGTATGCAGCAAAAGATGGATACATTGCATATGAGTTGTACCGCAAGATTCAAACCGTGAACTATGGGTAGCGTCACTTCGCACCACCACCACCATGGGATGAATATTCTTCTGTTTCAGACTAGCTAGTAGTGTTTGCTTGGACGAGTACTTTCTGTAATGGATATCTGAATTATTATATATTATATATCTCTCTAGCTATTATATATTTGTAGTGCTTTTCAATTCAGGCTTTTCTTAAATTCCGATTGTGGCCGAGAACAATATGCAACAAAAAAGTGGGTTGTCATCGTTGGCAACAAGCATGCACACACCATGCCAACTTTCAACCTTTTCAGACTTCACTTTGAAGTGCCTTTCAATTTCAAGGTCATTTAGATCAAAAAATCAGTAAATATCAAATGAAGTCAGAAAGGGTTCAAAATTGATGATGTGGCTTTGAATGGTGTATTTTGAACACACAAAAAGTCTGGAGTTCAAATAAGTTCAAGAAAATGAAATGCCTTTTGTAACTGATGAGTTTCCGTCCGAAACCCCGATAGTTCGAAAGAGTCTGTCCGTTTTGTATGCGAAGTGCATCATGCTTTTGCCGTAACCCTCTCAACTTTTTAGCACATGCTATGTGGGTGAAATGTTGATATTATGCCAACTTTCAACCTTTTTCAGACTTCATTTGAAGTGCTTTTCAATTTCAGGGTCATTTAGCTCAAAAAAAATCAATAAATGCATGAAAATATCAAATGAAGTCAGAAAGGGTTGAAAATTGATGATGTGGCTTTCAATGGTGCATTTTGAACACACAAAAAGCCTAGAGTTTAAATAAGTTCAGGGTCATGTAACTCAAAAAAATCATTAAATGCATGAAAAAAATATCAAATGAAGTCAGAAAGGGTTGAAAATTGATGATGTGTCTTTGAATGGTGCATTTTGAACACACAAAAAGCCTGGAGTTCAAATAAGCTCAAGAAAATGAAATGCCTTTTTGTAACCGATGAGTTTCCGTTCGAAACCCCGATATTTCGAAAGAGATTGTCTGTTTTGTACACGAAGTGCATCCAGCTTTTGCCATAACTCTCTCAACTTTTTAGCACATGTTATCTGGGTAAAATGTTGATACCATGCCAACTTTCAACCTTTTCAGAGTTCATGTGTAGTGCTTTTCAATTTCAGGGTCATTTAGCTCAAAAAAATCAATAACTGTTTGAAAAATACCAAATGAAGTCAGAAAGGGTTGAAAATTGATGATGTGGCTTTGAAAGGTGCATTTTGAACACACGAAAAGCCTGGAGTTCAAATAAGTTCAAGAAAATAAAATGTCTTTTGTAACCGATGAGTTTCCATCCGAAACCCCGATACTTCGAAAGAGACTGTCCATTTTGTACACGATACTTCGAAAAAAGTTGATATTATATACAATTCATGCAACTAAAATTATCAAAGTTATTTTTTGTTAAAAATTTAATAGCAAAAAATATATTCATAAAGTATCTTTTGTTAAAAACTTTTAATATGCAAAGAAATAACATAAAAAGTAGCAAAAGTGAAAATAGATGCTCTTACACTGAAATTCAACCTAAATTCAAAGTGCTAGTTAGGCGCGTAACTACCATTTTGAATTTAGGCCGAATTTTAGTATAAATACATCTATTATCATTATCAAACGTAACAACCGCGGTGGGGCTTATAAGCAGGTTCGGGCAACCTTCGCTTGGCGAGGTGGGACTAAACTCCCACCACACCGCTGTGCAAGGCCATTGGTCCCGGTTGGTGGCACCAACCAGGACCAATGCCCCCCTTTCGTCCCGGTTTGTGCCACCAACCAGGACCAAAGGGCCTGTTTCCCGCCCTTTGGGCTGCTGAAAACAGGGCTTTGGTCCCGGTTGGTGGCACTAACCAGGACCAAAGGTCCCTGTTTCCCGCCCTTTGGGTGGCGGAAAACAGGTCTTTGGTCCCGGTATGTGCGATAGACCGGGACTAAAGGGGTCATTGGTCCCGGTTTGTGCCACCAACCGGGACCAATTCTCCTTCTATATGGCAAGCACTTAGCAAAGTTCGTAGTTTTCATTCCACTTCGCCCTCATCGCCGTCCCGAGACCGCCGTCGCCGTTCTCGTCCCCGTCGCTGCCCCCGTCGCCGCCCCGTCGCCTCCCCCGCCGCCCCGTCGCCTCCCATGCCGCCCCCGTTGCCTCCCCCGCCGCCTAGTCGCCTCCCCTGCCGTCCCCATCCCCGTCCCCATCGCCTCCCCCATCGCCCCCGTCGCCTTCCCCATCGCCGCATCGCTCCCGTCACCGCCCCTCCTCCGTCGCCTCCCCCGCCGCCCCGCCCCGTCGCCGCCCCGCCCCGCCACCATCGCCGTCGCGCCCCCGTCGCCGCCCCCACTGTGAGCCGCCGCCGCCCCGGCTCATTGCATTTTTTTTAAATATATGTTGATTTTTATGCTTTTTTAGTATGTGTATGCATGTTAGATTAGTATGTTTATGTTAGCTAGATTAGTATGTGTATGTTAGATTAGTATGTTTATGTTAGCTAGATTAGTATGTGTATGTTAGATTAGTATGTTCATGCTCTTTTTTGAAAGTAGATTAGTATGTTTATGTTAGATTAGTATGTGTATGATGATTTTGGGTTTTATGAAAAATTAGTTGACGATGTCCGACCCGCATCCTCGTCGTCGAGTAGTCCGCGAGAGCCTGCTTGATAGGCGCCATGTCCGGGACTGGGCTCCGTCGGGCTGGCACTAGGAGGTGCTACCTTCCCGGGCTCGGAGGTTGGTGAGGAATGCAGGTATCGTCGTCGACCCGGACCTTCTGTGGTGGCGGTCACGCGGGCCACTTTCGGTGCGGAGGGAGCCGGCACCCGCGGAGGTGGTACGTCGCTGTGTCAGGGAGGAGGACGAGCACGTCCGTCTCTACATGGCGGCGTTGGACACCCGGTTTGACAATACCTGGTAGATCCTTTAGGGATCTCACTTGAGTTATGATCCCATGATGGTTCCTTATCTTTGGGTGTCCACCGCCGGCGACTCAGAGACCGCTAGTGAACCGAGTTCACCGTCCTCCATTTTGGATTCTAGGATATTCAATCTGTATTAGTTAATATTTGATGATGCATTAACTGGATTATTTGGGATGATGTATAAGTGATATTATATTCGAGATCATTATAAATATTAATGTATTAGTGATATTTTATCAGTATAATGCGTGTGTGACTTTCGGTCTGTCGTTGCTCCTTGTGTGACTTTCATGTGTGTTCTTGATGGAGGAATCCCGACTGTTGTCGTGGGGGGCGCCTCTTCTTTCTTCTCTTCTTTGTGATATATTTGTTGGTATAATACGCAAGAAGAGAAGAGGAGGGGCGTCCATCACCGACGGTCGAACTATTACTGTGAGAGTGTCCACCAACATATATGCACCAACGTATCAATTTGAGAGAGTGCGCACCAACACACCATGAGATATGAGAGTTATTTAAGGAAAGCCTCGATGGACCGAAAGTCACACACGCATTAATTAAGATCCAAAGCGTGCCGTAATTCTTGAACTGGATTATTCGGGATGATGTATTACTGATATTATATTCGAGGTCATTATAAATATTAATGTATTAGTGATATTTTATCGATATAATGCGTGTGTGACTTTCGGTCTGTTGTTGCTCTTTCTGTGACTTTCATGTGTGTTCTTGATGGAGGAATTCCGACTGTTGTCGTGGGGGCGCTTCCTCTTTCTTTTCTTCTTTGCGATATACTCGTCGCTATATTGCGCAAGAAGAGAAGAGGGGGGGCGTCCATCACCGGCGGCCGAACTATTACCGTGAGAGAGTGTCCACCAACATATATACACCACCGTATCAATGTGACAGAGTGCGCACCAACACACCATGAGATATGAGAGTTATTTAAGGAAAGCCTCGATGGACGAAAGTCACACACGCATTAATTAAGATCCAAAGCGTGCCGTAATTCTTGAACTGGATTATTCAGGATGATGTATTACTGACATTATATTCGAGTTCATTATAAATGTATTTGTTATTTGCAAGTCATTTCGGCAAAACATAGGGAATTTTTTCTATGTCATTGCTCGATATATGGAATGGGTTGACTTTAGGTCTGTTTCGGCTCCTTGTGTGTCTTTCACTGAGGGAGAGTGTCGACCATATATAAATATGAGAGAGGAAGAATCCCGACTGTTGTCATGGGGGTCGCTTCTCCTTCGTTCCCATGTGCTAGACATTTTGGTGTAATGCACTCGGGGACGAATGGAGGAGCCACCATCACCGACTGTCGCAATATCAGAAGGAGTGCCCACCATATACGTGAGATGAGAGTTTAGGAAGGAAAGACTCGACAGACCTAAAGTCAACCTGTTGCATATTGAGTAATAGTGATCTGTGTGTTGATCAGTTTTCTCGTAGTTTCCTTCGATCGATTTTAAATGTTTCAACTATGAACATAGGAAATGTCTGACGACGAAAGTGAATTCGGTATGTGCGAATACCGCGAAGACGAGCGCGGCATGTGTGACAAGACTTCCTAGTTGATGGTAGGCGCTCCAGCATCATGCTGGATGAGAACTTCGAAGTGGATACAGTAAGTCACAATGACAAGTCTTTTTTCGTGATTAAGCATGACTTCTGCCTCTTTTGCTTCAACTTATAATTAATTTTAATTTTTTACTGTTCTACTAGCGTATGCCATGCCATGCAAGAATTGCTGTCTTGGATAAGATTGGTTTCAATACTAAAAAAGATATGGAGGTAAAGATAGTTCACTTTTGCGGTAAAATTGTACCATGCAGACACCTATTGCTATTTTGAATGCAAAAATTGGCAAGCACTATGCAAGGCTTATGCATTTGAGCCTAATATGCTTCTCACCTTTGATATTCATCCGGAAGATGAAATAGAAGGTAATATCAACATCCGGGTCGATGTGCAGACGCCTCCAGTTCTACCATTATGTGAGTTTCTCAACCATATTTATTAAGTAATTTATATTGTTTATTTAAAAATATTTGACAACTTATTTGCATTGACAGCTTATTTTCATTCTTAAAAAAATGTACCGAAGATGGTAGACAGAACCTACTACTACAATGATGAATCAGAATTAACTTATAAGGAGAAAGATCATCTTACCGCATTTCTTAGTCATCTTGAGAATTACAATAGCTATTATCAAACTCCTGCACATTATGGTCAATACGTGCCACTAGTGCACGTGGTGAACTACGGTAAAATCCATGGAGATTGCATGGTAAAATTTTAATTCTACTATTACGACATCCGTGCATCTTTTGCATAAATCCTTCTAAAACTAAACTACATTGCTAACTATAAAGTTATTACTATGTTTTTCAACAGAAAATCCTGAAGGATTGTGTGTCGCATCTGATGTTTCCGAGAGGTCACGTTGTTGTTACGAGCTTAGGGCCACCACGGCCAGGTCAACCTACACATCACTCCTGTCCATACCGGATTTCTAAAACCAATGGAGTCATGACAATCAAAGATTGGAAAAAAAATATGCTCAATCGTAGAGAGCTACTTGGAAGCAACATTGTACGTAGGCCAAGAATGGGAGACATGATGATCTCCGTTCTCCATAATGGAGAGTCAGTGCCTATCTTGTTTTATGATATTATACCTAAGAGAGGGTAGAATAGGTCCTACGAGATAGGAGTACGTAGGTCCTAGGTACAATGTGTTATTATGTGCTATAATGTGTTAGAGTTGATGATGATGAGGAGGAGTAGTAGGAGGAGTTGTGATTACGACCAGTGACCAACTTGTGATATGATGTCTCATTGACGAAAATGATTATTAAATTGTGTCATATGTTCTATCTATAAGTATAGTACGTAGCGTCGTGACCAAGCACGGAGATAAGAGAGATCACTTCTCTCTATTAGCTATCTAACAAAATATATGAAACCCTCAAAACCCCCTCTTTTTCAAAAAAAAACAGCCCCTCAGCTGCTGACGCGTGGCCGCTCTTTGGTCCAGGTTGGTGTTACCAACCGGGACCAAAGGCCCTCCTGTCTGGGCTCGGCGAAGCGGCCACGTGTAGCCCCATCTGTCCCGGTTCGTAAGTGAACCGGGACTAAAGGTCGTGGGCTTTAGTTCCGACCCTTTAGTCCCGGTTTCGGAACCGGGATAAATGGGCCTTACGAACCGGGACAAATGGGGTTTTTTCCACTAGTATAATTGAGTCACTTAGATGTGTATAATAGGTAGGGCAGATCTAGATATGCCTTAGATAATCCTATCATGCTCCTCGACATTCTCGATATGTCACTAGCTTTGTTATATTTTTTTATCGACGTTGTGTACTATCATTTAACCGTATTGAACATGGTTTACAGAAGAGTGGTGGTTGATTGTTGTTATTTTTGTCAATTTGTTTAAAAGAACTTACATTTCACAACTATGCCACACTCTTTTATAATATGATTAAGAACGATGGGATCTACATCATCGTCGAACTATTTGCTTTGGATGGATGGATACGTCTGGTGAGATGGATATGTTAATTATTGGAATAACCTTGCAATATTTTAGTTCCCCTGTGTAATGACATTATATTGATACTCTTTGCAGGCTGTGTATTTGATGGCATGAGCGTATGAAGAGAACATAATATAGATATGGACACATCTTCTGCATTTACTTTGTTGTTGTTGTTGTTTGCTGTAGGTCATAGAAAATAAAATATTTCCATGGGGGAATTTTAGTGTCAAATCAAAATGTTAAAGATTCAAAGTGCTTTTAGTTGCAGAATGACTTTTTTAACCTTTTTCACTTGTGATGACTTCATTATTTTTCATTCAGGAGAGCACCACCAAGTGATAGATCTTCTAATGGATATGTCGACAAATTCAATGATAATATGACATGTTCAGGTTACCTAATCAAGTTTATACGAGATATACTCAGGTTAATATGACATGTTCATTGATAAATTGATGTAACCATATTATCGTGTCTAATACGCACACCTCAATAAATGTTTTGTTTCATTTTGAACATCCCATTTAACTCAATTGTGATATAGCATTCTCGCCAATATACATACATGGCTTACGTTGTAATCCCTACATCCATGCATGCACCATGAGGGCATACGAATCACAAGTACACCCATTGCAGGGGGAGAGAAAGGGACCTGTCTTTAGCTCATGCCGATGCTCTTCCGGCACCAGAACCCGGTGGCTCCCTTCCTTGCAACCTTCGTGGTAGTCGACATATAAGGGGATGGTCGAATCACATGTGTGGATCGTGTATATCAGTAGGGTAGTGCCTATGGATGGACGTGTAAGCTGAATGATATGCTCTCGTCTTATATATGTGTCGAGCCATAGGGAAAGCGGGTGCCACACTCGGCTTACCCCCACACCTGTCGCCAAATGGTAAGTCAAGCGACCTATGGCAACACTCATCTTCTCTTGGAAACCCTTGGGACCTGTTGGCCGAATTGCACGCCGAGAGTAAGACACTCGGTTTCTTATAAGCCAAGTATATCTAATAAAGACCGTCGGCTCAATTATAAGCAAGTGTCATATGGCGCTCCGTTTACTTGGACCGGCCATCAAAGTGTTTTATGTTGTCGAGCATACACATTTAGCACTCGACTTATGCTTTACACAACAAAGTACCCTCAGCTTACACCCAGATGACGGCGTGGCTTAAACCAATTTCTAGAACCCAAGTGTGACACTTGGGGCCTGTTTGGTTCCTTTGCTAGTTGACCTCGCTGAGCAAGGCTTTCCTTGCCGTCGGAGGCTAGCCAAATCGGCTCGCTCACAAAAAGCTGGAAAGTATGACAACAAGATGGGATTGCTTAGGAACCAAATCACGGGCTTTCTTGCTTGGCTGGGCAAGGTGAGCGTTTGCCAATGAACCAAACATTCCCCAATACAGTAGCCAAGTGTTTTTCAGGCCTTAGCGGAGTATATCGGGTACTCGACTTCTATGGTTGTTCTGGTAGTGCGGACTAGTTTATATATAGTTGACGTCAACATGCTACCTATAAATAAATAATTATTTCTGAGTCAGCTGAGCTGCAAGCGCGTCCAATGAACTATACCAAGTGAATATTTTGGTGAAGTGCACAAGATAAAATATTTGCACATAGTCACTCAAGATAAACATCCACGTCTGCAGCGTGAAAGAAGAGAATAACAAGAAATAAAACCAAAAAGAAAACTATATAATTGAGACCTTTATTTACAAATAGACAAATAACATTTTGTCTTTTAACATTCTTATACAATACCAAAGACTGTTCTTGAGGTTATATATGTTGACATCATCTGTTTTCCTTTTCCCGTTCTGCTTGGTCTCTACAACAGAATCTGTTTACTTTGCTCCAATGCTTTAGCTCTCTACCTCTTTGGTGTCCAGCCTATGTGGTTGAAAAACCATTGCTTTCCATCATCGACTTCCAGGACCTCCAGGGCCATGCTGTTCTCCACAAAGAACTTGGCAAGGCAAACCTCAAAGATACTCTGCCTCATCAACTCAAACTCCAACCTCACATTTTTCAGATGACTCGGCAAGTGACTAATCAAGACTGGGAGCTCCGGGACAACCGATGTGGAACCGAAGTCGCCGTCGAGCATGAGAGGAGCCATCTCCTCCGAGTCGCGATTCTCAAACAAGTACATAGACATGTTAAAATCATGCAAAGGTACATTAGCAGCAGGAGGATGTGGCAAAATCCGAATTCGCAGGTCATGCATCACGGGGCAGCATTGGAGCAGGTCGGCGATGGCACCAGCTGCATCGTCTGTGTCACATGTATGACATGATTCATAGGGCACTTCGAGCTCCAGCCGTCCAGACGAAGCAGCGTGACCTGGATACCGGCGATGCCCATGATGTCTGACACCTTCAATCTGAGAACCTTGGCTTGCCGAAGACAGCGGAGGAAGCTACCGTATGCGACGGACCAGTCGCTGACACCGAACTTCCGACCGAGGGTAAGATCCGCTTGTTCCCGCTCCATGGCCGGTGATTTCATGGAGAAGTCCACAAGGAGTCCGTCGTACTTAAAGGGGTGCAGTCGAGGCACGTCGAGCTCGATCCGTTTGATGGTGATCTCGCCATCCTCCGGCAGCGTGAGGATGAGTGTGGTGAGGCTCGGGCAGTGTGGCACGAAAATCTGGCAGTGGGTGTCATCTTTGTTGCGGCCAAAGAAGGTGTGTGGCTTTCAATGTGCAGGCTGCCGAGGCCTGGCGCGGCATGGATGATGTCCTCAAGGTCCGTCGTTGTCGAGGAGCACTTGTAGAGCCGTAGCATGGTGAGTCGAGAGAAGGTGCCAGGTGGTGACTTGAGATGGAAGCGCGCAAGGTCAAGGAACCGGAGGGTATGTCCGGGTAACATGGCAGGGTCCAGCTCGTATACGCGAGTGCTCTTCTTCTTTGTTTGGTCGGGGGACGGGCACAGGCACATCATCCTTGTTTAACTCAATCCCCTCGCAGAGCTCCTCGATGTGTCGCAATGCCGGGCCGATGAGGAGGATCTCCATCATAATCAGCCGGCGGACTTTATCGGCAGAACAATACTATTTTATATTGACAGAAACAATAAACATTCTAGTTATAGTGAACATCAGATTTTACATATAACTAAAGACACTATGATTGGTGAAATAAGCTCCCGGAACAAGCCCTCACGGACACTTTCAAAACCTAGGAAGTATCTTCATACTTCAAAACCATTGGTTCGGATTCATCATCTACACCAAGTTATTCAAAATCTTCATGAGAGACATGATGATTTCTTTTCGAGAGCTCTTCCATTCTGTTAATTCCACTGGCACCATTTTTGCGTGCTCTTAGTTAGACGGACAAATGTTTACTCGGATCCAATGGCCAGAAAGTTCTAGATCACGAAAACGGGCGGTCAAAAATGCAAATTGTTGAGAAGGCTTAATTTAGGCTCGTTTTTACTATCCTAAATTGGAGAACTCTATATAATCTATTTGTACTAAACTTTCATACTTACTTATTATCTATTCACACACACACACACACACACACACACACCCCATACTAAATGTAAACTATATCACATATCCAATTTTTTTTTGTTTTCAGATAATGTCTCTTAAAAAAAATTAACAAGTTAAACGTTGAAGAAAGGAATCTCCTGGCACCATCGACTATTATACGAAACTCCCGTTAAATTATAGTGTATGTGTGTGTGTGTGTGTTATGGTGCATATTTTAATATTCTTAAATATCCCAAGACAGATACTAAGCATAAAATTTTATAAATATCCCCAAATTAGTTTCTAGTGTAATATCTACACACACAAAAATATAGTACGTAATGTATTTATGACGATATTTTCACCTAATAGCTGGCATTATGCGTTAACTGTCATCAAATATGGTTTACATGTTCATGTTCGTTGGATACTATGCTGGGAAGTTGTGTCTGAATTGAGCTTGCTATTTAATGATATTAATATTAAAAAACCACATATAAAATGGAAAGTGCATTTAGTCTAACGATATTTTAGTGCTGATGACAATATGGTCTTATCTTAGGACATTGGTCTCTCGATGAGTTTATCTGGAGTTGGTTGACCCAACTTCAAAAAATCCTAGTCCAACCGCAGTTGATTATACTTGGCAATGTCGATATTTTTATGTCGTTACCTTGTTGAAGTCACTACTCGGATATGCTTGAACTTGTTCCTCAGCGTGAAAACCTAGAATCTAGTCTTTGGTGGTTGGATTTGGTGATGGTGGTGCTTGATCTTTGTTTCCTTCTTCAAGGTGTTATTGTTGAAGATTTTCCTCGTCTTTGTAGTATGAAGAGATGGTTGATGCGGATAAGATTGTTATTGTAGTTTGTTGTTCGGCACGGTGGTGGTGTGTGCCGGGGCGACGACGACGATCGGCCATCCTTCTCCTTTGGCGGCAAGGTTTGCGAACGACACATGTTGTGGGTGGACGCCTCTTCTACAGCGCGGGACGGCAGAGGTAGCGACGCGGCAGTGGTATGCTCGACCCCCTCCTCTAGGACCGTGGTGGCACACGAATAGGTTGCAGGTCATGGCTCCTCTTGTGCTATGGTTGCTGGCTCAACTGGACGGTAAGTGGCCAGGGCGCCGTGAGAGGGGAGGCAGGGGTGGCTTTCGGACTCGCCGTTGCTAGGATTTGGAGGTGTCGGATTGGGCGTTTCGGGTGGCTACAGTATGGGTGGCTGTCGGCGATTTGCCTGTCCAGATTTGGCCAGCTGTTGACTGACCCTGCCAAAGGAGCTTGTTTAGGACGGAAAGAGGGGTTTTTTGTCCCTTAACCGGTTGACAATGTCAGTGTGAAGTGGCAGCGGTCGAGGGGTGGTCTAGGATGCAAGGGCGGCGGCCTCGATGGTGGGAGGCGTGATGCTCGTGGGCGGAGCTCGCAGCTCTGATGATGGTCGGTTACTATGGTTGTGCGGGCGGCGTGGTAGCTTGGGTACGGACGATCGGTGGCAGTGGTTCTGCAACGTGCTTGTGGCACTCTATCGAAGGCAAAAAAGGGCCCTATCTAGCTTTGCTAGGTCGGCGACGGCGGCACCTATAGGCATCGTCTCCTTCTTGAAGGCGTCGGTGTGGTTCGTCTTCCTCCTCCGTGTTGCTCCGGGGGAAACCTCTATCCCTTGATTGGCAGTGATGGTACTTTGGTGACATGCCCTTGTTGAAGGCTCCCCTTGGATTAATCGGTTCATTGTGCACAGCTCCGACTCTTCACTGTGATTCATTCACGGTTGAGGGCTCCGGCGACTTCAAGCGTGGGCTCTCTCTTCTTTCATCACTAGTGCAGAACAGGCCTATAGTCCCGGTCCAGATGGTCCTTTAGTATCGGTTCCCCAACATAGTTTGTAACTTGGCATGACATCATAATTTCACCCACATAGCAACTTCTAGAGAGTTGAGAGGGTTACGGCAAAAACTGGATGCACTTCGTGTACAAATTGGACAATCTCTTTCGAAGCATGTGGGTTTCAGACGAAAACTCATCTATTACAAAGGGGTTTCATTTTTAATAACTTATTTTAACTCCATACTTTTTGTGTGTTCAATATGCACCATTCAAAGGCACATCATCAAATTTCAACCCTTTCTGACTTCATTTGATATTTTTCAGGCATTTAATGATTTATTTTAAGCTAAATGACCCTGAATTTGAAAAGCAGTACAAATGAACTCTGAAAAGGTTGTAACTTGGCATGACATCATAATTTCACCCACATAGCAACTTCTAGAGAGTTGAGAGGGTTACGGCAAAAACTGGATGCACTTCGTGTACAAATTAGACAATCTCATAAGAAGTATGAGAGTTTCGGACAAAAACTCATCTATTACAAAGGGATTTCATTTTTAATAACTTATTTTAACTCCATTTGATATTTCTCATGCATTTAATGATTTATTTTGAGCTAAATGACCCTGAATTTGAAAAGAACTTTTTGTGTGAAACTTTAATAGCAAACTAAAATAACAAAATCTGTTTTTGATATTAGCAAAAAGAATTTTTTGTGTGAAACTTTAATAGCAAACTAAAACAACAAAATCTGTTTTTGGATATTAGCAAAAAGAATTTTTTGTGTGAAACTTTAATAGCAAACTAAAATAACAAAATCTGTTTTTGATTTAAACAACCATTAAAGTAGCCTAAAAATTACCAAATTGAATATAATGTTAAAATGAAGTACTATTAAATAGCAGGAAAAATAGTAAAGAAATAACATAAAAAATAGCAAAAGTGAAAATAGATGCACTTACACTGAAATTCAACCCAAATTCAAAGTGTTAGTTAGGTGTTAGTTAGGCACCTAACTAGCATTTTGAATTTAGGTGGAATTACATGTATAAGGACATCTATTTTCGCTATGAGCGGAGCTCGACAGGTCATCCGCATCGGGGCTTATAAACAGGTGCGGTCTCGCCTCGACTAGCGAGGTGGGACTAAACATTTGACACCTGCTGCGTGGAAGTCTTTAGTACTGACTGGTGTCACCAGCCGGTACTAAAGGTTGCCCTTTAGTATCGGTTGATGTCACCAGCCAGTACTAAAGGTGCACGCGGGGCCCAAGTCTGGCCAAAAGCCTGCCACGCTCTTTTAGTACCGGCTCGTGACACGAACCGGTACTAAAGGTCCCTCACGAGCCGGTACTAAAGGTTGCCCTGCTGGGCCGGCACGAACCGGGACTAATACCCTCTTTTGTACCGGCTCGTGACCAGACCGGGACTAATGCTCGGGACGAAAGGTCTGTTTTCTACTAGTGCATGTAGATGGCTTGGAGTTGTGTGGGGTGGTGTAGCTGTTCTCAACATTTTTGTATCTTTTTCATGTGTGTGTTGGTGTGGAGTTGTATGAGGTTGGTTGTAACAGGTTCGTTGCTTTATATATAAAGCGGGGCGAAAGCCTTTTTTAGTAAGGGATTAGCTTTCCTCATTATGATTGCATCGTGGAAATTTTATCGTGAATTGTTCATCAAAAATTGTTCATCAATGTCAGGCACCGTGCCGAGCAAGATCAAAGAGAGGCCCTTTATGGGAGACGGAAAGGGCTAAAAATCTAGGATTCTTGATGCCACGAGAGTAGTTTCTTGTAATCTCGATGCATGGTCATATTTATTTTGCAAATAATAATAATATGACGAGGTAAAGCTTTTGGGCTCACAAACGTGGGTGATTTTGGCTCACAAACATGGGTGATTTGGGCTCACAGACGTGGGTGATTTGGGATCGGGGTCGTGGGCACTCATCCGCGATTTAAACCATCTCATATTAGAAACATAAATATAAGTAGTTAGTTGCAATTTTATCGTATTAGAAATATAAAGAGGTGGAGATTTGGTTTCTCTCTCGTAATAATTGCAATTAGGAGCAGCAAGCACAAGTAAATTATATCCATAAAAATCATCCTGTGCTATATATAGTAAGACACAACCCAGCAATATAATCATTAATAAGAACAAATTTCTTCGATATAGTGTAGTTGGAATAATTCAAAAAGATAATAAGACTATCATGTGTGGGTGAAATTGCAATAATTTCATGCTTAACATAAGAAATTATAGCAAGTTCATCTCCATAAGTATAATTCATATTGGCTTCATGGATATAAGCATAGCAAGCATCAAGTTCATCAAAAAGTGATATTTCAAACGAATCAAGTGATCATAGAAATAGCATTCATTCTTCGGTAAGTAGGAAGGAAATAATAAACAATGTATGAGATAAAGAGTTACTCTCATTAGAAGGTGGGCACGAGTGATCAATCCGATCTTCCTCCTTTGGTTCTTCACTCTCCTCCTTATCTTTTTGATCTAATGAGCTCAAAGTTTTAGCAATTTCTTCTTTCATAGATTGATGTAAAATATTAGTCTCTTCTTGGATAATGGACACTTTCTTAATATAATCATTAATATAGACATTAGTATCATAATTTTCGTAGCAATATTTAAGTATGACAAAAAATTTGAGATTTATAATGAGTAATATCTGTTGGAAATATGCCCTAGAGGCAATATATAAAGTGTTTATTATTATATTTCCTTGTTCATGATAATTGTTTATTATCCATGCTATAATTGTAGTGATTGGAAACACATTGCATGTGTGGGTAAATAGACAACACAATGTCCCTAGTATGCCTCTAGTGAACTAGCTCGTTGATCAAAGGATGGTTAAGGTTTCCTAGCCATGGACATGAGATGTCATTTGATAACGGGATCACATCATTGGGAGAATGATGTGATGGACGAGACCCAAACTACACACGTAGCATATGATCGTGTCAGTTTATTGCTACTGTTTTCTGCATGTCAATGTATATGTTCCTATGACCATGAGATCATGCAACTCACGGATATCGGAGGAGTGCCTTGTGTGTATCAAACGTCGCAACGTAACTGGGTGACTATAAAGGTGCTCTACAGGTATCTCCGATGGTGTTTGTTGAGTTGGCATGGATCGAGACTGGGATTTGTTACTCCGTGTGACGGAGAGGTATCTCGGGGCCCACTCAGTAATGCAACATCACAACAAGCCTTGCAAGCAATGTGACTAATATGTTAGCCACGGGATCTTGCATTACGGAACGAGTAAAGAGACTTGCCGGTAACGAGGTTGAACTAGGTATGGAGATACCGACGATCGAATCTCGGGCAAGTAACATACCGAAGAACAAAGGGAACGTTATACGGAATTAACTGAATCCTTGACATAGAGGTTCGACCGATAGATCTTCGTGGAATTTGTGGGAACCAATGTTGACGTCCAGGTCCCGCCATTGGTTATTGGCCGTAGAGGTGTCTCGGTCATGTCTACATAGTTCTCGAACCCGCAGGGTCTGCACACTTAAGGTTCGGTGACGTTTCGGTAGTGTAGAGTTATGTATGGTGGTGACCGAAGTTTGTTCGGAGTCCCGGATTAGATCCTGGACGTCACGAGGAGCTCCGGAATGGTCCGGAGGTAAAGATTCATATATAGGAAGTCCCAGTTTGGTCGTCGGAAAAGTTTCGGGCTCATCGGTAGTGTACCGGGAGTGCCGGTAGTGTATCGGGGGACCTCCCGGAGGGGTATTTCGACCCCAAGAGGTCCATGGGCTGTGGGATAATAATAACCAGCCCTTTGTGGGCTGGTGAAACAGCCACAAAGGCCTATGGCGCAGGGAGAGAAAGTCCTAAAGGAAAAAGTGGAAAATCAGCCAATAGGGAGCAATCCTACTCCAACTAGGATTGGAGTAGGAGTAGGATTCCTCCCCCTTTGGCCGGCCAACTCCTAGGAGCCCTTGGGATGGCGCCAAGGCTACCTCTCCCTCCCTCCTATATATACTAGTGGATTGGGTGGTTTTTCGGACAGAATTTCCGGCCACGTGCTATCCAATCCATCGGTGCATAGTTTCTCCTCTAGATCGTAGTTCCGCAGTGCTTAGGCGAAGCCCTGTCGGAATTGCTCCACCACCATCACCGGAGTGCCATCATGCTTCCGGTGAACTCTCTATCCTCTCCACCTCCTCTTGCTGGATCAAGACGATGGAGATCGTCATCAAGCTGCACGTGTGCTGAACCCGGAGGTACCGTCCGTTCGGTACTAGATCGGAAGAATCGTGATCAAGGCCACGGGACGTTCGTGATCGGATTGCGGAACGGATCGTGACGAGATCGCAGGACGGTTCGTGATTGGTTCGCGGGACGGTTCGTGATTAGATCGTGGGACGCTCGGCGATTTGGATCACGAAGAAGTTCGACTACACCAACCGCGTTTCTCAACGCTTCCCGCTTAGCGATCTATAAGGGTACGTAGATCCACTCTCCCTCTCGTAGATTCTCATCACCATGGATAGGTTTGCGTGTGCGTAGGAAATTTTTTGTTTCCCATGCGCCATTCCCTAACAGTGGCATCATGAGCTAGGGTCATGGTTCGATGAGATCTCGAGTAGAACACAAAAGGTTTGTGGGCGTTGATGCTTAGATTTCTTCCTCCCTTGGTCGGATTTTGGTTCAGCGGGATTGTGAGATAAAACGGCTCAGACCAACATTACTCGTACGCTTACGAGAGACCGGTTCCCTCGACGCAACTTGTTGCTTAGATGGCTTGCGGGCGACAGTTTGTCTCACTTTAGTTGAATCGGATCCGACAAAGGCGGTCCTTCAGAAGGATGAAAAGCAATCTATGTATCACCGTTGTGGTTTATGCGTAGGTGAGAATCGTTCTTCCTAGATACCCGTAGCAGCCACGTAAAACATGCAACAACAATTAGAGGACGTCTAACTTGTTTTTGCAGGGTATGTTGTGATGTGATATGGCCAATTACATGATGTGATATATGTGATGTATGAGATGATCATGTGATGTATAGAACTTCACGACTTGCATGTCGATGAGTATGGCAACCGGCAGGAGCCATAGGGTTGTCTTTAATTATTGTATGACCTGCGTGTCAATCATTAAGCGCTATGTAATGCTTTACTTTATCGCTAAACGGTAGCAATAGTAGAAGAAGCATGCAGGGCGTGACAACCTCGATGGCGACACGTTGATGGAGATCATGGTGTCGTGCCGGTGACGATGAAGATCATGCCGGTGCTTTCAAGATGGAGATCTAAAGCACAAGTTCATGGCCGTATCATGTCACTTATGAATTGTATGTGATGTTAATCCTTTTATGCACCTTGTTTTGCTTAGTACGACGGTAGCATTATAAGGTGATCCCTCACTTAAATTTCAAGATAAAATTGTGTTCTCCCCGAGTGTGCACCGTTGTGAAAGTTCGTCGTGTTGAGACACCACGTGATGATCGGGTGTGATAGACTCTACGTTCACATACAACGGGTGCAAGCCAGATTTGCACGCGCAGAACACTCGGGTTAAACTTGACGAGCCTAGCATGTACAGACATGGCCTCGGAACACAAGAGACCGAAAGGTCGAGCATGAGTCATATAGTAGATATGATCAACATAATGATGTTCACCAATGAAGCCAACTTAACTCACGTGATGATCGGACTTGAGTTGGTGAATTTGGATCATGTGACACTCAGATGACCTGAGGGATGTCAATTTGAGTGGGAGCTTTAGTAATTTGATTAACTAAACTCATTATCTTGAACAATAGTCTAAGTAACCTTTGCATATTTATGTTGTAGAACAATGGCTCGCGCAGTAGCACCCCTGAATTTTAATGCATTCCTAGAGAAAGCTAAATTGAAAGATGATGGAAGTAACTTTGTTGACTGGGCCCGTAATCTGAGGATTATCCTCATGGCTTCCCAGAAGTCATATGTCCTTGATGCATCGCTTGGTAACCAGCCAGAAGACATGACCTCCGAAGACGTTAAGAACGCTTGGGAGGCTCGTGCTGGAGACTACTCAATAGTTCAGTGTGCAATATTGTATGGCTTAGAACCGGGACTTCAAAGACGTTTTGAACGTCATGGAGCATATGAGATGTTCCAGGAGTTGAAGTTTATCTTTCAGAAGAATCCCCAGATCGAGAGGTATGAGACCTCCGATAAATTCTATGCTTGCAAGATGGAGGAGAACGGGTCTATTAGTGAGAATATACTCAGAATGTCTGGGGTACTCAAACCGTCTAGCAGAGTTGGGAATTACCCTTCCGCCGGAGGCAATCACTGATAGAGTTCTTCAATCGCTGCCACCTAGTTACAAGAGCTTTGTGATGAACTATAACATGCATGGGATGAACAAGTCAGTCGCCGAGCTGTTTGCGATGCTGAAAGTCGCTGAGTCTGAAATCCAGAAAGAACATCAAGTGTTGATGGTCAATAAAACCACTAGTT
This sequence comes from Hordeum marinum, assembly GCA_022496015.1. NCBI lineage: Eukaryota > Viridiplantae > Streptophyta > Magnoliopsida > Poales > Poaceae > Hordeum > Hordeum marinum. The sequence goes on along the minus strand of CM039673.1, from coordinate 45,571,093 downwards.
TCAAGAAAACCGGCAAAGGCAAAGGCAAGAAGGGTAAAACCAAGAAGGATGGCAAAGCAGTTGCTACTCCTACAAAGAAGCCTAAGCATGGACCTAAGCCAGAAACTGAGTGCTTTCATTGCAAAGGAACTGGTCACTGGAAGCGGAACTGCCCCAAGTACCTGGCTGGCAAGAAGGCGGCTAACGACAAACAAGGTATATATGATATACATGTTATTGATGTGTACCTTACTAGTTCTCGTAGTAGTGCCTGGGTATTTGATACCGGTTCGGTTGCTCACATTTGCAACTCAAAGCAGGAACTACGGAATAAACGTAGACTGGCAAAGGATGAAGTGACGATGCGCGTGGGAAATGGTTCCAAGGTTGATGTGATCGCCGTCGGCACGCTCTCTCTTCGATTACCATCGGGATTAGTGATGAACCTGAATAATTGTTATTTAGTGCCTGCGTTAAGCATGAACATTATATCTGGATCTTGTTTATTGCGAGACGGTTACTCATTTAAATCAGAGAATAAAGGTTGTTCTATTTATATGAGTAATATCTTTTATGGTCATGAACCCAATGTTAGGGGTTTATTCATATTGAATCTTGATAGTGATGAGACACATGTTCATAACATTGATGCCAAAAGATGTAGAGTTGATAATGATAGTTCCACTTTCTTGTGGCACTGCCGTTTAGGTCATATTGGTGTAAAACGCATGAGGAAGCTCCATGCTGACGGACTTTTGGAGTCACTTGATTTTGAATCACTTGACACATGTGAACCATGCCTCATGGGCAAGATGACTAAAACGCCGTTCTCTGGAACAATGGAACGGGCAAGTGACTTGTTGGAAATCATACATACTGATGTGTGCGGTCCAATGAATTTTGTAGCACGTGGTGGATATCGTTACTTTCTCAACTTCACTGATGACTTGAGTAGATATGGGTATATTTACTTGATGAAACACAAGTCTGAAACGTTTGAAAAGTTCAAGCAATTTTAGAGTGAAGTTGAATCATCGTAACAAGAAGATTAAATTTCTACGATCTGATTGAGGAGGTGAATATCTGAGTTATGAGTTTGGCAGTCACTTAAGACAATGTGGAATTGTTTCACAGTTGACACCGCCCAAAACACCACAACGTAATGGTGTGTCTGAACGTCGTAATCGGACCTTATTAGATATGGTACGTTCTATGATTTCTCTTGCCGATTTTCCACTATCGTTTTGGGGTTATGCATTAGAGACAGCTGCATTCACTTTAAATAGGGCACCATCTAAATCCATTGATACGATGCCATATGAACTGTGGTTTGGCAAAAAGCCGAAGTTGTCGTTTCTTAAAGTTTGAGGATGTGATGCTTATGTCAAAAAGCTTCAGCCTGAAAAGCTGGAACCCAAAGCGGAGAAATGCGTCTTCATAGGATACCCGAAAGAGACAGTCGGGTATACCTTCTATCTCAGATCCGAGGGCAAAGTGTTTGTCGCTAAGAATGGAACATTTCTTGAGAAAGAATTGAGTGGGAGTAAAATAGAGCTTGATGAGGTTGTTGAACGTTTGCTTCTACCAGAAAGTAGCGCAACGCAGAAAGATGTTTCTGTGGAGCCTACGACGGTTGAAGAAGAAGTTAATGATGATGATCATGAAGCTTCGGATCAAGTTACTAATGAACCTCGTAGGTCGACAAGAATGCGTGCTACTCCTGAGTGGTACGACAATCCTGTCTTAGAGGTCATGTTGTTGGACAACAATGAACCTACGAGCTATGAAGGAGTGGTGATGGGCCCGGATTCCGAGAAATGGTTAGAGGCCATGAAATCCGAGATGGGATCCATGTATGAAAACAAAGTATGGACTTTGGAAGTATTACCTGAAGGGCGAAAGGCCATTCAGAACAAATGGATCTTTAAGAAGACACACACGGACGGTAGTGTCACTGTCTATAAAGCTCGACTTGTGGCAAAGGGTTTTTCACAAGTTCAAGGAGTTGACTACGATGAGACTTTCTCACCCGTAGCGATGCTTAAATCCGTCAGAATCATGTTGGCAATAGCTGCTTATTTCGACTATGAAATTTGGCAGATGGATGTAAAAACGGTGTTCCTCAACGGTTTCCTTGAGGAAGAGTTGTATATGATGCAAGCCGAAGGTTTTGTCGATCCAGAGAATGCTGACAAAGTTTGCAAACTCCAGCGATCCATTTATGGACTGGTGCAAGCATCTCGGAGTTGGAATAAGCGTTTTGATGAGGTGATCAAAGCGTTTGGGTTTATACAAGTTTATGGAGAAGCTTGTATTTACAAGAAAGTGAGTGGGAGCTCTATAGCGTTTCTAGTGTTATATGTGGATGGCATATTGCTGATTGGAAACGATATAGAAATGCTGGAAAGCATGAAGGAATATTTGAATAAGAGTTTTTCAATGAAGGACCTAGGAGAAGCTGCTTTCATATTAGGCATTAAGATCTATAGAGATAGATCGAGACGCTTAATAGCACTTTCACAGAGCACATACCTTGATAAAGTTTTGAAGAAGTTCAAAATGGAACAGGCCAAGAAGGGGTTCTTGCCTGTGTTACAAGGTGTGAAGTTGAGTAAGACTCAATGCCCAGTGACTGCAGAAGATAAAGAAAAGATGAGCGTCATCCCCTATGCTTCAGCCATAGGCTCTATCATGCATGCAATGCCATGCACAAGACCCGATGTTAGCCTTGCCATAAGTATGGCTGGAAGGTTTCAAAGTGATCCTAGAATGGAGCACAGGCAAGCGGTCAAGAATATCCTTAAGTACCTTAACAGGACTAAGGACATGTTTCTCGTTTATGGAGGTGATGAAGAGCTCGTCTTAAAGGGTTACGTCGATGCAAGCTTTGACACTGATCTGGACGATTCTAAATCGCAAACCGAATACGTATTTATTCTTAACGAGGGAGCGGTAAGCTGGTGCAGTTCCAAGCAAAGCGTGGTAGCTGATTCTACGTGCGAAGAGGAGTACATCGCAGCCTCAGAGGCAGCGAAGGAAGGTGTGTGGATGAAGCAGTTCATGACAGATCTTGGAGTAGTGCCCAGTGCACTGAATCCAATAAACCTGTTCTGTGACAACACTGGTGCCATTGCTCTAGCCAAGGAACCAAGGTTTCACAAGAGGACCAGACACATAAAGCGACGCTTCAACTCCATCCGGTTCTACATCGAGGAGAAGGAAATAAATATTTGCAAAGTACACACGGATCTGAATGTGGCAGACCCGTTGACTAAACCTCTTCCAAGGGCTAAACATGATCAACACCAGAACTGTATGGGTGGTCGATTCATTACCATGTAAATCACATAGTGATGTGAACTAGATTATTGACTCTAGTGCAAGTGGGAGACTGTTGGAAATATGCCCTAGAGGCAATATATAAAGTGTTTATTATTATAGTTCCTTGTTCATGATAATCGTTTATTATCCATGCTATAATTGTAGTGATTGGAAACACATTGCATGTGTGGGTAAATAGACAACACAATGTCCCTAGTATGCCTGTAGTGAACTAGCTCGTTGATCAAAGGATGGTTAAGGTTTCCTAGCCATGGACATGAGATGTCATTTGATAACGGGATCACATCATTGGGAGAATGATGTGATGGACGAGACCCAAACTACAAACATAGCATATGATCGTGTCAGTTTATTGCTACTGTTTTCTGCATGTCAATGTATATGTTCCTGTGACCATGAGATCATGCAACTCACGGATATCGGAGGAGTGCCTTGTGTGTATCAAACGTCGCAACGTAACTGGGTGACTATAAAGGTGCTCTACAGGTATCTCCGATGGTGTTTGTTGAGTTGGCATGGATCGAGACTGGGATTTGTTACTCCATGTGACGGAGAGGTATCTCGGGGCCCACTCGGTAATGCAACATCACAACAAGCCTTACAAGAAATGTGACTAATATGTTAGCCACGGGATCTTGCATTACGGAACAAGTAAAGAGACTTGCCGGTAACGAGGTTGAACTAGGTATGGAGATACCGACGATCGAATCTCGGGCAAGTAACATACCGAAGAACAAAGGGAACGTTATACGGGATTAACTGAATCCTTGACATAGAGGTTCGACCGATAGATCTTCGTAGAATATATGGGAACCAATGTGGACGTCCAGGTCCCGCCATTGGTTATTGGCCATAGAGGTGTCTCGGTCATGTCTACATAGTTCTCGAACCCGCAGGGTCTGCACACTTAAGGTTCGGTGACGTTTCTGTAGTGTAGAGTTATGTATGGTGGTGACCGAAGTTTGTTCGGAGTCCCAGATGAGATCCTGGACGTCAAGAGGAGCTCCGGAATGGTCCAGAGGTGAAGATTCATATATAGGAAGTCCCAGTTTGGCCGCCGGAAAAGTTTCGGGCTCATCGGTAGTGTACCGGGAGTGCCGGTAGTGTACCGGGGGACCTCCGGGAGGGGTATTTAGACCCCAAGAGGTCCATGGGCTGTGGGAGAATAATAACCAGCCCTTTTTGGGCTGGTGAAACATCCACAAAGGCCCATGGCGCAGGGAGAGAAATTCCTAAAGGAAAAAGTGGAAAATCAGCCAATAGGGAGCAATCCTACTCCAACTAGGATTGGAGTAGGAGTAGGATTCCTCCCCCTTTGGCCGGCCAACTCCTAGGAGCCCTTGGGCTGGCGCCAAGGCTACCTCTCCCTCCCTCCTATATATACTAGTGGATTGGGTGGTTTTTTTGACAGAATTTCCGGCCACGTGCTATCCAATCCACCGGTGCATAGTTTCTCCTCTAGATCGTAGTTCCGTAGTGCTTAGGCGAAGCCCTGTCGGAATTGCTCCACCACCATCACCAGAGCGCCGTCACGCTGCTGGTGAACTCTCTATCCTCTCCACCTCCTCTTGCTGGATCAAGACGGTGGAGATCGTCATCAAGCTGCACATGTGCTGAACGCGGAGGTGCCGTCCGTTCGGTACTAGATCGAAAGAATCGTGATCAAGGCCACGGGACGTTCGTGATCGGATCGCGGGACGGATCATGACGAGATCGCGGGACGGTTCGTGATTGGTTCGCGGGACGGTTCGTGATTAGATCGCAGGACGCTCGGCGATTTGGATCGCGAAGAAGTTCGACTACACCAACCGCGTTTCTCAACGCTTCCCGCTTAGCGATCTACAAGGGTATGTAGATCCACTCTCTCTCTTGTAGATGCTCATCACCATGGATAGGTTTGCGTGTGCGTAGGAAATTTTTTGTTTCCCATGCGTCATTCCCCAACAATATCATACATTTCCAGCAAGGAAACAAGTTCACATGCACCCTTAAAAGCAACAAAATGTTCTGTTTGTTCAATATCATAGTAATCAGATATACCATTAGCATAAGAAGTCAAGGTTTCATTATCATTAAATGCATATGCAAAGGGAAGGTGTGAAACATCCATCTTGGAGTAGCAAGTATAATCATACATAAAGAACATATTCAAAGCATACCAACACAACATTTTTATTTGATCCCATAAGAGTTTCCCTTTTTGAGTCAAGTGACCTTTATCATGTTGAATGAAGAATGACCATGATTATCAAAGAGGTAATTAATGTTCCACACATAACCATCATTGAGGGTTTTTCGAAGTTCCCCAAGTACATGAGTAGCAAGCACTAGTAGAATGTCTGTCTGTAGTCCCGGTCGGGATGGGCCTTTAGTACCGGTTCGCCAACTGGTACTTAAGGGTCGGGACTAAAGGTCCAGACCTTTAGTACCGGTTGGCCCACGGACCGGTACTAAAGGCCCACCACGTGGCTGCGTGCGTGGGCTGGTGGTGGAGGACCTTTAGTACCGGTTGGTGATACCAACGGTACTAAGTGTTCTGTTTTTTTGTTTTAGCTTTTAATTAGGTTTTAATTTTCCTCTCTATTTTTTGTGTTTTCCATTCATTCGAAATTTATTTTACGGTGCTACATACTGTAAACAGTACACAAGTTGATGCATATATATATATATATGTAATATAATATACAATATCTCATACACAATATGTATACAAATGGAATTACACATCCATATATATTCTGGACTTATAAATTAAGGCCCAAAACCCGGCCGGGACTAGCTAGCTAGTGCTCCAGATGAAATCTCAGTTTTCTACTACTGATTTGCTGGCATTATTGAGGCGGCGGTAAGGAATAGTGCTCGCCATTTACATCAATGACATGTCGAAGAAGAAATGCCGCAAATTCCTCTTGAAGTGCTACAAAGCTTTTCTCGGGTGAGAGCTTGGACATCATCTGCCAAATCTGGAGTGGTCTTTCACGTGCTCCTCTGCGACGTATACGGCCTTCGGTATGGATGCGAATGTTCTCGCAGAGGAAGTATCCACATAAATTTTTCCCCTGTGGCTGCTTCGCGCACTTTGCAAAAGAATAGAATTCAATAAGATAATTAATAATCAAGCATGATAATGGTATTGAAACTAGAATTAAAGAGATGCGCGGACCTGGTAGTACTACTTAATTACCTGCATCCTTTTCCACTTCAGCTTCGGTTTCCATTGACATCCGTGATGGTTTTTTCTATCATCTTTTTCCAAACACTACGCGGCAAAGAAAAAGAACGAAAGAGTTATTATAATTACTTTTGATACCAGGAAAAAAATGAAAGAAAGCGAGGTCGATAAAGATTGAAATTACCGTTCTATCATAAAATACAAGTCCACATATGATTGTTCTAGTATATCTAGTGAGTCGTACACTTGAACAAGTCCATCCGCGAGGATAATATTTAGGAGGATATAGTGGTCTCTGCGTAGAAGTTTATATAATTAATCAAGCATGCATATAACTCATCAACTACACTTGACAGCGAGCTAGTAAGCAAAAATAGAATTTGTAGTATACAAGAGAGTAAACACTCACCCCATGTTGTAAGGAAATATTATAGTAGATTTGGTATTCATTAGTGCCTTTAGAAAATTTTCCAAGACATCTTCTGTGTCCTTGGCATAATGTTTTACCACATGACCATGAACGGTATTTGGGTCGATGAACCCAATGTCATCGATTCCCTCTTGTTTCAATTCCCACATCTTCAATCTGCATAATAGTGTAGAAAAGAACATATATAGTGAGGATAAGCCAATGAATGATATCTTAGCTAGAAACTTAAATTATTAAAGATATAAATCAGTTATAGACAATAGCAACTGATGAGAGTTTTGTCGATAGAGTCCATGTGGTATAACTGGAAAAGTTCTAAGAATTCAGGACATATCTCACATCCATTGACGTAATGCTCTTTCCTTAGTTTGACCATCACCGCCATCTCCCCTTGCTTTGCTTCACGCAGGTACCAATCATGGAACTGTCGCATCGTAGTTGGTAGTTCCTAGTACTGCTCGGGTGTGACAAGTGGTTTTCTGACGGCATATTGCATTGCGTACTCAGTTGCATCGTACCCGCGGATTTCCTCGGTGCCAAGGATTTGGCCAAGAGTGAGACTTGCAGCCTCTACTACTTTGAGGTCGATTGGGTTGCCTTGCATGTCGACTGCTTGGATCGATTGCTTGCTTGGATTGGTACTTACCTTGAGCGGAGAGATCGATTGCTTGGATTGTTCTCCGAGCTGGGGAACTGTTTTCCCGCTAGTAGTACCACCTGTCGTTGATGCCGTACTTCCCGACTTCTTCCTTGGGCTGGGCCAACTTCTCCGCTCACTTGCCTTCTGAATCTGTCGCTCATACTCTGTCGGCATACGCTCCACATATGACGGGGGTCGATCAATAAAGTGCTCCGTAAAGTGCTCTTGGACTTCCTTGGGTATTACCTCCTTTGGCGGTAGGGTCTTCTTCGCAAAAAAGGCTTTCACTTGGCGATCGCTTTCAATTTTGGTTTCCTCTGGTGTCATGTTGTAAGGCAGCTTCCTTTTCGCCGGAGGCTCAAATTTCTTCTTTTCTTTCTTCCGAAGAGGACTGCTGATGGCCTTCCTCTTTTGGGAGCCCTGCTGGCGGGACCGTTGTCGGGGTGGAGTCGGCTCACGCAGCGGAGATCGATATCGACGATATGGACTCGTGTCGTGCTTCGTCCCGAGGTTGGGTGGACTCGCGCTAGGATCCATATCGAAGTGGGACGCCTCTCGAGGTGGGGAGGACTTCTGGCGAGGTGGGGAGGACTGCTGGTGAGGTGGGGAGGACTGCTGGCGCTGCGATGCCTCTGGCTGGGTTCCCTCACGCTGGACATCGATACTCGGAGGACCTGGTGGCCTTAGCACCGAGTGTGGAAAGACAATGCAGTCCTTACTCCATAGAATGAGACCACGGCCGGCTTCTACCAGTGTGGACCCCCCTCACCTCCAGGGATGTCAAGTTGTAGTTCATCATATCCTGGCTCTCTTGCATCCACCACGACACGAGCATACCCAGCTGGAACCGGATTGAAATGCCAGAGAACACCAGGTGTATTTGGTAAAGCATAGCCCATCGCGACCCACATGGGTATGTTCTTCATTTTCTAGATTAGCTCACAAGATGTCTTCTCGGTGATATCATCCACGGGGGTGTGACCCAGCGGTGCCCCCGTGGAACCCATGCTGCTTTTCGGCAATGTAGATGGGATGGGTTCCGATGCCTCCTGCCGCGGAGTTGCCCTTTACTGGGTCAGTACCTGTATCTACAGCTGCTGCTGCTCGTACTTCTATTCCAACTTTGAAAGTCGGTCTGCTTCCACCTTCTTTTTTCTCGAACGGCTTTTATAACTGTCCTTCCATCCCGCAAACCCCTCATACCACAAAACAACTCCCACGCCTCGTGTTCGTCCTCCGTGTTCGGGATTCCCGAGGGCGCATGTAAGCTCGTCGTTCTCTCTATCGGGGTGAAACCGTCCTTCTTGGGCAGCTTTTATTGCTTCAATCAACTCATCTAATGCATGCTTCAGATTGGCCAGTGCAATTATCTTCCCTGTTGCTGGGTCCAAGTTTACCCATGCGCAAAAAACCAATTCTTGCACCTCCGGAGCCAGTGGAAGGTTACTGGAGTGATCCCGTCAACATGCATCTTATTCTCTAATGCATCCCACTTAGGAATGGCTGAGTTGTATCCACTTGTCCCTAGTTTATGGTGATACTTTTTTTCTCCGCATTTATCTTATTGTTTGCCGACTTCTCCATAGTTGCTTCCGATGTCTTGTACTCTATAAATGTGTCCCAATGATTCCTTACCTTCTCATATATTCCTCTGAATTCGGGCGCCTTCTTGCCTCTAGCATTGTACTCGGTCCATAATCTTTTCTTCCAAGTCTGGAACACGCCGGACATCTTATGGAGAGAAAACTCCTTGACTTTGTCCCTTTGGCGCTCCGAGAGAGAATCTGGTAGGATGAAATGCTCCATGAGATCTTGCCAAGGGCATCTTTAATTTCTTTATAGACATAATTCACTCCTGGTTTTGGTTTGTTTGGCTGAATCCATTCTTGCATTGTGATTGGGACTCTGTCCCTAACAACCACTCCGCATTGTCGCACAAATGTCTTGGCATTGGCTTCAGGGTGAGTCGGTGTGCCATCATGTTTGAAAGCATCAAGATTGAGCTTTACGTTGTCGTCCAATATTTTGGCACCGCCTCGTACCTTTCTACTAGATTGGCTCGATCCGGAGGGCTAATAATTAAAATAAGAAAGATTTGTTAATATATATATATATACAAATCAATTAATACACATGTAATGATCACCAGAGGCTAATATGTGTATATATCTCGCCGGACATTGTTAGTTGTTCCGGATTTTGGAACATAAGTTGTTCTTCCTTGGCCTCACATCCATCACCGTAATTGTTCAGATATTGTGAGCCGGAATCATCATGTGATTCACCCAGAAGGTTCGCTGGGTTTTCGGAGGAGCGTATCATGTCGAAGATTTCCTCTTCATGAGCTCTACCGGTATTGTCCATAGCTTAATAACTAATCCATAATAATATAGATAAAAAAATTAGTATTGAAATTAGCATGCATTCAAGAAGCAAAATAATTGATAGTTAATTAATAATGCATCATCGAATACATATATAGTAGTTCTTAGAAAAGATCTCATCTCATAATCTTGGATAATAGTTAATACATCGGCTAATCCATCGATCTAGCTAATACATCATAATAATACATATATAGTAGCTAATATATTGATCTAGCTAGAACCCTAGCGCCCGACGGATATCGGGGCGGGCGGTGGACTGATACGTCTCCAACGTATCTATAATTTTTGATTGTTCCATGCTATTATATTATCAAGTTTGGATGTTTTATATGCATGAATATGCTATTTTATATTATTTTTGGGACTAACTTATTAACTCAGTGCCCAGTGCCAGTTTCTATTTTTTCCGTGTTTCTGACCTTTTTCAGAGAGGAATATCAAACGGAGTCCAAACGGAATAAAACTTTCGTCGTGATTTTTTATGGAAAATATCAAAAATACCAGAAGGAAAAGATACCGCAGAGGAGGCCCGAGGAAGCCACGAGCCTGGGAGGTGCGGCCTCCCCCCTGGGCGCGCCTAGGGGGCTCGTGACTCCCTCGTGGGTCCTCCCGACTTGTTTTCGACGCCACCTGGTCTTATAAATACGGAAACCTCCAGAACTAAATCTAGATCGAAAGTTCCGCCGCCGCAAGGCTCTGTAGCCACCAAAAACGAATCGGGAGTCTGTTTCGGCATCCTGCCGGAGGGAGATTGTCACGCCCAAGATGCGGTCCTATCCTTATTTGGCACGAGGGCCTCAACAGGGATAGAAGCGCATCTCGATGCGTTCGCAAGAATGGACATCATTACAAGTACATGTACAAAAGAGATGAGTATATGGAATTGGCTTACACTCGCCACAAACTACATCAGAGTCACAACAATACAACATCATCTCAAACATCATAAATAAGAGCAGGGTCCGACTACGGACGAAAACAAATGATAAAATGACATCCACCCTTGCTATGCCAGGCTGCCGCCTGGAACCCATCCAAGATTGACGAAGAAGATCAAGAAGAACTCCAAATCAAGTCAAGCAACGCGCTCACGTCAAATAATCACATTACCTGTACCTGCAACTGTTGTTGTAGTAATCTGTGAGCCACAGGGACTCAGCAATCTCATTTCCAAGGGTATCAAGACTATTAAAGCTTAATAGGTAAGGTATGGTTAAGTGGTGAGGCTGCAACAAGCGACTAAGCATTTATTGGAGTGGCTAACTTACGAGTACAGAAATTAAAATATGGTGGTCTACGCATAACGGATGTGAACTAGAAATGATCACTAACTGAGCCTGAACACCTACTTACGTCAACCATAACCCCACCGTGTTCTCTTCCGGATAAGAACTCACGAAAAGAGATAGTCACGGTTACGCACACAGTTGGAGTGTTTTATTAGAGTTTACTTCAAGTTTGCTATGACCAGGTGTTAAACAAAGTATCCAAGTTTGCCACATAACCGCGGGCACGGCTTCTCGAAAAGATTTAACCCTGTAGGGGTGCTCCAATTCGTCCATCATAAATTAACCACACTCAGCGGGAATAACCTCAACCACGGATCTCGTGATCATCCTAGGCAATTCCAAAGGAAATCCAACACCTCGAGGTAGCCTAAAGAGAATCAGAGTTCCTCACTCAAGACGTTCGAGAAAGGTAAAATAAATCCAGCAAGGCCTCCCAACGTGTCGACGATCCCAATAGGAGCCGCGTATCTCGTTCTCAGGACACGGCGGATAAGCGACGCGTACAGTGGTCTGATAGAAATCTCCCAAGTTGCTCTGGGTTGGCCCCGCACAGTGCTCTAGTTTGGACCAACACTCATGAGGAGCACTGGCCCGGGGGTTGATTAAATTATCCACGGGGTGATCATGCCCTATGCAAGGTCATTAGTTATTAGGCAAATGTAGTACCAATGTTGGGCCTTGCCGGACAAGTTTTATTCTAACCCGAAAATCAAGGGGTTCCCCATAACAACCCCGAGCATGTTAGGAGCGCTCATTTATGGAACATAACACCGGTCCACAAGTAACTAGGGGCGGCAAGAGTGGAACAAAACACCAAGCAAAAGGCCAAGCCTTCCACCCTTTACCAAGTATATATGTGTATTAAATTAAATAGCAGCAATATTGTGATATAACAAAAGAATGTCCATGTTGGCACATGGAAGCAATTGCACCTGCAACTAGCAACGCTATAAGAAGGGCTGAGCAAGCGGTAACATCGCCAAACAAGGTTTGCTGGGATGTGGAGAGGTTAGAGGCTTATCATGGCAATGTTGGGAGGCTCATCAAACAAGTGGTAGGTAGCGAGACATAATGATAAAAGATGAGACAACTAGCATGGCAATGATAGTAATGGTATCCAAACAAATGTGTCATCTTGCCTGAGATCCCGCTCGGAAGAAGACCGAGTCCATGAAGAAGACGAACCAACGTAGACGAACGAATCCTCACACTCCGAAAGCTTTCGGAACTCTATCGAGAAGAAGCAATCCGAAACAAAAAATCAACACAAGATACACCACAACATATGCAAAACACTATGGACGGCAAATATGATGCATGTCCGGTTCAAATATGCAATGCACGACAATTCACAACAATCAAATTCTACACATTAAAGTGAAGCTCAATATGCAACGAGTTACATATTGACGAAACTCCACATTCAAAATATTAAGTTCACTCTCGTTAGGTACACGACAATATTAAATGTTTTTAACCATGGCAAGAGGTGAAGCATAAGTAAACTATACTATTTAGGCATCTTAAATGAGGTCGGAAACAACTTATAGCATTTCCAAAATGACCCCATATGCATAATATGTATTTGGTTCAGATCTGAACTAATCATATTTTTATGTTTGTTAAACAGCAAAATAAAGCATACCATGTTATTCGACACGTCATTCTAGTCGATTTACATATATAGAACATCTCAAACGGAGGTACGGTTCAAAAGATATGAGCAATACAAGATGCGGATGACATGAATGCAAATGCATGAAAACATCACCACAAACATATCAAATCATGAATGCAACAAGTTTTTATGAAACTACATGCGATTCTAAGAAAGTTTCATATATGGAATGCTCAAAACGGAGCTACGATTCAACCACAATCATTGAAACAAGTTTTAGTTGGAATCTGCCAAAAACAACAACATGGCATTTTGAACATATGAAAACAACAATCTACAAGACTCCAAAATGCACAAACCAAGCATGGGGCAATATAATACAACATCCAGTTCATTCCATCTTCACGAATCATAATCAAAACATGCATGGATCACTTGGTAGGAAGCTCACAAGAAGGCTACTTGATAACAGTTTCAGACTTTGTGAAAATAGCAGTTTTTGACGGTGCAGTTTTTAACACGAAGGCATATTGACAGCAGTAAAACTATGTGCTACGGTTCGTGGAATGGCATGAAACTTAAGATCATGCTAGAGGGCAATATCAACAACAAATAACTCCACTACACCTACCACAAAAGAGTTCTAGATCACTAACAAATCACATGGCAAGGCAGCAACAAAATATAACAGATTCCAGACTTAGAAATATTTTGGACCCGCAAAATAGCAGATTTTTGTAGCAAGTTGACAACAACAAAACCGCACCTAAACATGTATATCTATGACAAGCAAAATGTCCATGGGCTAGGACACCTATCAACGAGCAACTTTCATGTTGAAAATATGTAGCGACCCAACCTGAAAGGTTGAATCCCGGTGTTTCCGTACCATCCCAAGATCATGCTGGTACACAGACGGTACATCAATGTATATATCAAAGGGAAATCACACAGCAGTACATTAATCGAAATCTCATATCGAGTCCTTTATTACAATAAAAATTACAATAAAGTGGCCGAAGGCCAACTCATGAGAATATCTAAATCTTGCGGAAGCGTCGAAGGTAGATGAGTCCATCTGACTCCAAGGGCATCTCACTGAGCATAGAACGTGTCCTCACTCCTGGTCGGAAAAGTACTCTGCAACATGATACGTTGCAGCCGTGTAGGTCAGCATATGGAATATGCTGGCAAAGTCACAAAAGAGGGGTGAAAAGATAATCATCTAGTCTACATGCTTATATGGCAGGTGGGTGGTAAGTTTTTGCGTAAAGCCAATTTTTCCTACATCAAGAGAGGGCTAAGCAGAATTATTACTAAGTTGGTTGATTAATGAGATGGTTCCACCAACCAATTCTCATACCCAAATTGTTAATACCCACATCATCATATTAATTGTGTTGAGAATTCTGAATGTTTCAGTTCCTTTGGCTCAAGTCGTCCATGACCGTGGACATGGCTAATCGATTAGGTTTGAGTACTCTGCAGAGTTTTGCACACGTTCCCCACAAGATTTGGTCGCCTCCGTTTAATTTCTCGCACTTCAGGGTGTTTGAGAAATGGATGACCAAAACATGGTCTTCCAAAGGGTTTCCCTGCGACTCTGTCGGTGCCCATCCTTTCCTGCCGTTCTTCTACATCTCGTAGCACCGCCTGTCCAGGGTCACCACGATATCCAACCAAGCCAGAGCCCATAATGACTTGTGGCTGTGCAGGTAAGCCTTGGGTCTTGAAGCACCCATACATCTCTTTGTGCCTGGGTGGATCTTTCCGCGTGAATACTGGCCATCTCCAGCATCACCTAGGCAATTCCACTGGTTTCTCCAGGGTGCCGTTCAACCATCATCCACCCAGAGGTATGTTGAAAACTCGGACTCTTAAATCTTGATCATTATGTAGGTCTTGAAATTATTAACTCTCTCAACTCTCATGAATCACACAACGAACCCCGTCTACTAATAGCATAGCAAAAAGTAAAACAACGTTTCCCGGGGCCAATGTGTCAAAGAGTTTGAGGGGGTACCTACCACATGATACTACTACAATGTAACCAAGTTTCCAACTAACCTATCTTACATGCAATTGGGGAAAATGGTAGAACTAATGCATATAAAACATGGGTAATCATGATCAAAGTGACTTGCCTGATTGATGATCTTCGTACTCGTGGGACTCTAAGTAACAAGCTTCGCACTCCAGATAATCTAACGAAGCAAACAAGCACTCAATAAGCATACAACAGAATATTGTAACCCACAAACATCAATCAAGAACTAGTAAACAGTCAAGACAAAACAATGCACAAATCACAAGTAAGGAAAACACACAAAGTTTTGTTTACTAGGAGGTGATTGATAAAACACTACTAACATAATAAAACTATTTTGAAATAACCAAAACAATTGTTGACAGCAAGGAAACAATAAAATATTTTTATTAATAAACATAAGAAAATCAATTTAAGTTTGTTGAGAAAACTTTTGTAAAGTTTGTAAAAGTTTTGATAAGCACTAAATGGAACAAATATAGTTTTACTAACAAGAGAGCAAAACAAAACTTATTATTTATTGACAAAACATGTTCTTAACAGAAAATAATTTACAAATAAACTTGTCTTAGAAAACAAAATTAAATTATATAAAACTCTATTAAAAGAATCTATTACTAAACTAGTTGTTTTAGTTCAAATTAAACCTATTTGAAAAGAAGTTGTGATTCCTATGCTAAATAAAATTAAACTAAGAAAATTTATATTTTTATTAACAGTGAGTCAAAACACTAAATGTTTACTAACAGAACCTAATAAACAAATAAAACCAAATCTAAGTTAAACTAACTAAAAATAAGTAAATAAAACTATACTATAATACTAGGCAGATTCTGTTTATAGCTAGAACACTAATCAAAATCATCCTAAAAATTCTCAAACTAAACATGGAGGTAGTCCTAACTAATACCAAACATTAGCAAAAAGATTCATATAAAAATCTATTTTCAAACTCTAGTTATTCAGATTTGAAGATTTTGAGCAAATTTGATTAAATTCAAATTTTATAGTTCAAATTTGAAATTTAAAAGTACAGTGTGAAACTAAATGAAAATTGTGAGCTATTGCAAAAAGAATCAACTCAAAACATTTAATAGATTAAAATTTATAAGCAAAACAAAATTTGGATTCACTCTGTTAACTAAAACAAAAACAGAAAAGGGAAAAATCTACCGGACGGCCAGGGGGCTACGTGGCGCTTTCCTATTGGTTGCGGGCGTGTGCGCGCGAGAGGTTACGGGCGGGCGACCGTACCTAAACAGAAAACGGTTTGGGAATAACCCGATCTAATCGCGGACGTTGCGTCTGGATCGGAGGGAGGGGGTGAGTTCGAAGATTTTACCGGAGGGGGAAAGTGGACTCCGGCGATGGTGGCGGCGGCCGGTGGTCGAGGACGTCGCCGGAGGTGGCTCCGGTGGTCGAAACGGAGCGCGGACGGGCTCAGACGGCGGAGGAGGTCCTCCGGTGCCGGTTGGTGGTGTCGGAGAAGGGCGAGGATGACCGAGGCGATGGCTACAGGCGATGAGAGTTCCGGTGGTGGAGTTACTCCGGCGAGGAATTGCGGCAGCCTTCCGGCGAGATAGGAGAGGGGTTTGGGGAGAAATGGATGCGGGGACTGGCCGGTACTTATAGGGGCGCTGGGGAGTGAGGGGGAGTAATGGGAGGCGAGATCCGCGGGGAAGAAGAAACTGCCGGCGATGGATCTCCGGCGCGCGCGGGGAAGAAGAAAGGCGACCGAGCGGAGCAACGGTCGGTCGAGTGGGACCCGGCGGCAGCGAGAGGGAGGGCGAGGTTTCCGCGACGGTCGTCCGGCGCGTATTGAATTCGCGAAATAAAGCCTGTGGGCCGGCCCGTTTTAATTCTAAAACCGTTACCGTTTTCTGTTTAATGTTTTTCCAGCGACATTCAAAAGCTTTTACAACATTCAAACCATCTCTAAATATAGGAGTATTATATATCAAAATTAACAGAATAATAAATTCCATTAAATGGACATTTTTATTCTGTCATTTGAACAAATTTTTTTTAAAAAAAATAGAAATTGCCTATTTGTTTTTAAATCCTTTTTGCAAATATTTTCAAAATAACTCCTGGTTATTTTTGTTCAAATAGATCACCAAGATGACCCTGGTGTGGAGTGTCATGTTACTCCCCTCTTATTTTGAACATTTTACCAAGATTTCAAATAGGTGAAAGCAACTTAGGGAAAGTAGAAAGGGCTTTCAGAATTTTAGAAAGAACATTTCAACAATACATGTATTCAAGCAATGATGATGATGGATGCATAGCTATATTTCATAACATTCCAAAATGGAATTTTGGGATGTTACAAAATAATTTCATATCATGCCCGGATTAATTCCTACGAAAATGACAAAAGGGCAACACGGTGGAAATAACATGCACACAAACATGCTCAAATGGAAAAACTAACTGCACCAATAAAACCAATGGATTTTTCTACCCCGAAAACATATATAATATGACTAGGTTCTTGTAGAAAATTAATCACAATTAAATATGCGGGCATTAGGCCTAATCACGTTAGAGCAAACCATTAATGCAAAATAATTGCAATCATCATGCCAACATTTTTACCATGCATAAAAAATGCGGTGCGAATGAAATGAACATTTCTAAAATATGATTTTATTAATTTCGATGCACGGCTTATTAATTATGATTTAAATAATTAAATGGTCATCATGCAAATTGATTCAAACAGCAGGTTTAAATATTTTAAACATGCATGAAAATTGGTTATTATGAAACTAGATTAAATTCTACACATTTTACATGTTCAAAGTTTTTACATGCGATGTCCGGATTAAAAGTTATTAACATTTTAATACCAGGGGTTTTTCTGCAATTTATAAACACTGGCTAATTAGCAAAATCGCAGGGGGGGAAACATTATATGGGCCGAATCTATCTGGCCTAGCAGTCTAGGAACAAGGGCGGCACATAGCAATACAACGCCTGGGTGAGGGATAGCGAGGGGGAGCTCACCATGGGCTCTTGCCCGGGTCGGGGCAGGCTGCAGGGGAGCTGGGCAGCTGGGCCGAACTGGGCCACAGGGAGGGGCGCAGGCCCACGCGGGCAGCGAGCCGGTCAACACACGCGGGCGAGCGGCGTCGTGCTCCTCCCGAGCCCGAGGGAAGGAGCGACAGGGGCGGCGATGGCTGGGCGAGGCTGGGGTGCCGGCGGGAGAAGTCGCCGCGGGGGACTACCTGTTCCCGGCCAGGGGAACCCATTCCCAGCGCCTGAGCGGCGACGGTGACGGACACCGGTGACGGAGGGCACTGCTGGTCCTCCTACAGGGAGAGGAAGGAGAGATGGGTGAGGAAGAGAGAAGGCAAGGGGGAAGGAGAAGGAAGAAAGGAGCGGGGCGAGGTCCGGTCGGGGGCGTCGACGAGGCGCTCCGACGAGGGTCCGGCGGACCTCCGGCAATCGGTCGACCAAGGGGCAGCGGGGGAGATCCGGATCAGGAGCTCCTTTCCCGGTCTGGAGCGCTCGGGCACGGAGGAGGCGGTCGGGTCCGAGGCGGGCCGCGGACGGGCTGCAGTGGGACGTGGCGGCTGGGAGCTGACTGGGGACACGTGGCAGCCCCGCAATGGCTGGGCGCGGCGGCAAGACAACTCAGGCGGCGACAAGTGGCGGCGGGGAGGTGGTTGGGCACGAAAATCCGTTCAGGAAAGGCTAGGGAGGCCATTTTAGGCAGGGGAGGACTTCCTTTTATAGCATGGGGGTCTAGGGTTAAGGGGTTTTAACCCGATTCGAGCCGTTCGATCTCGATCGGACGGCTCCGGGCGCTGGGAGGTGCTAGGATGGGCTGGTTGGGCTGCGTAGTGGGGTTGTGGGCTGAGGAGAGAGGGAGAGAGAGGCCCGTGACACGAGGTTTTAAAACACCGAAAAACGTCCGACGGTAACCGATGACCGCACTGCTACGGACGACTGACGGGGTATCTAACGAACTCGGATCACGACGAAAATCGACGGGCGGTCTACCTATGCTATAACAAGACCGCATGACAAGTTTCAACCCGATCCGAGAATATTTTTGCGCGCTCTTAAAAACGGTTTTATTTCAAATGGTGCCGCGGGCACGTGCGTGTGTGGCTGGACTCGAAACGGGCAACGGCAAGAACGCAGAGAACCGGCGACTACGAACGGATGCAAGTTTGAAAACGGGTGTTGATGCAATGCAGATGATGCAAATGATCCGATGACAAATGCAACAGACAGACGAACCACAGACGAGAACGGAAACAAAAGGGGAATCTTCTGGAATCTTCTGGAACGTCGGTCTCGGGCAGTCACAGAGATCCATCTCCAGTGGCCATCTTCATCAACACCATTGCCTCTCCGATGATGCGTGAGTAGTTCACCACAGACCTTCGGGTCCATAGCTAGTAGCTAGATGGATTCTTCTCTCTCTTTGATCTTCAATACAAAGTTCTCCATGATCTTCATGGTGATCTATCCGATGTAATTCTCTTTTGCGGTGTGTTTGTTGAGATCCGATGAATTGTGGATTTATGATCAGATTATCTATGAATATTATTTGGGTCTCCTCTGATTTCTTATATGCATGATTTTATATCCTTGTAATTCTCTTTGAGTTATGGGTTTCGTTTGGCCAACTTGATCTATAATTCTTGCAATAGGAGAAGTGCTTGGTTTTGGGTTCATACCGTGCGGTGTCCTCACCAAGTGACAGAAGGGGTAGCGAGGCACTTTCATTGATATAGAGTAATTATTGTTCTAAGTATCGAGTTGTAAGTAAATAAAAGTGTGATGATCATCATTATTAGAGCATTGTCCCATGTGAGGAAATAAAAAAAAGAGGCCAAAGATGCCCACCAAAAAAAGAGAGTTAAAAAAAGAGGCCAAAGAGCCCAAACAAAAAAATGAGAGAAAAAGAGAGAAGGGACAATGCTACTATCTTTTTCCACACTTGTGCTTCGAAATAGCACCATGTTCTTCATGATGGAGAGTATCTTGTTTTGTCACTTTCATATGCTAGTGGGAATTTTCATTATATAACTTGGCTTGTATATTCCAATGATGGGCTTCCTCAAATTTCCCTAGGTCTTCGTGAGCAAGCAAGTTGGGTGCACATCCACTAGTTTTTATTTTTGAGCTTTCATACACTTATAGCTTTAGTGCATCCATTGCATGGCAATCCCTACTCATTCACATTGATATCTATTGATGGGCATCTCCATAACCCATTAATACGCCGAGTCGATGTGACCATCTCCTTTTTGCCTCACAACCTCCACCACACTCTATTCCACCTATAGTGCTATATCCATGGCTCACGCTTATGTATTGCGTGAGAGTTGAAAATGTTTGAGAAAGTAAGAATGCGAAAACAATTACTTGGCCAATACCGGGGTTGTGCATGATTTAAATTCGTTGTGTGGGGATGATGGAGCATAGCCAGACTATACGATTTTGTAGGGATAACTTTCTTTGGCCTTGTTATTTCAAAAGTTCAAGATTACTTTTCTATTATACTTGAAGTATTATTGTTTTCATGCCAATATTAAACTATTGTTTTGAATCTTATGGATCTGAACATTCATGCCACAATAGAGATGTTACATAGAACAAATATGTTAGGTAGCATTCCACATCAAAAATTCATTCTTTATCACTTCCCTACTCGAGGACGAGCAGGAGTTAAGCTTGGGGATGCTTGATACGTCTCCAACGTATCTATAATTTTTTATTGTTCCATCCTATTATATTATCAACTTTGGATGTTTTATATGCACGAATATGCCATTTTATATTATTTTTGTCACTAACTTATTAACTCAGTGCCCAGTGCCAGTTTTTGTTTTTTCCGTGTTTCTGACCTTTTTCAAATAGGAATATCAAACGGAGTCCAAACGGAATAAAACTTTCGTCGTGATTTTTTATGGAAAATATCAAAAATACCAGAAGGAAAAGATACCGGAGAGGAGGCCCGAGGAAGCCACGAGCCTGGAAGGCGTGGCCTCCCCCCTGGGCGCGCCTAGGGGGCTCATCACTCCTCATGGGTCCTCCCGACTTGTTTTCGACGCCACCTGGTCTTATAAATACGGAAACCTCCAGAACTAAATCTAGATCGAAAGTTCCGCCGCCGCCAGCCTCTATAGCCACCAAAAACCACTCGGGAGCGTGTTCCGGCATCCTGCCGGAGGGAGATCCATCTCCGGTGGCCATCTTCATCAACACCATTGCCTCTCCGATGATGCGTGAGTAGTTCACCACAGACCTTCGGGTCCATAGCTAGTAGCTAGATGGATTCTTCTCTCTCTTTGATCTTCAATACAAAGTTCTCCATGATCTTCATGGTGATCTATCCGATGTAATTCTCTTTTGCGGTGTGTTTGTTGAGATCCGATGAATTGTGGATTTATGATCAGATTATCTTTGAATATTATTTGAGTCTCCTCTGATTTCTTATATGCATGATTTCATATCCTTGTAAGTCTCTTCGAGTTATGGGTTTCGTTTGGCCAACTTGATCTATAATTCTTGCAATAGGAGAAGTGCTTGGTTTTGGGTTCATACCGTGCGGTGTCCTCACCAAGTGACAGAAGGGGTAGCGAGGCACGCATCGTGTTTTTGCCATCAAGGGTAAAAATATGGAGTTTATATCATATTGCATGAATCTATGCCTGTACATCATGTCATCTTGCTTAAGGCGTTACTCCGTTTGTTATGAACTTAATACACTAGATGCATGCTGGATAGCGGTCGATGTGTGGAGTAATAGTAGTAGATGCAGAAAGTATCGGTCTACTTGTCTCGGACGTGATGCCTATATGTATTATCACTGCCTTAGATATCGTCATGACTTTGCGCGATTCTATCAATTGCTCGACAGTAATTTGTTCACCCACCGTAATACTTGCTATCATGAGAGAAGCCTCTAGTGACCCCGGGTCTATTTTAGACATTATATATTCAGATCTACATACAAAAATACCAAAAACACCTTGCTGCACTTTTATTTACTTATTTATATTTACCTATTATCACTATCAGATCTCACCTTGCAAGTAATCGTAAAGGGATTGACAACCCCTTTATCGCGTTGGGTGCAAGTTTGTTTGTGTTTGTTCAGGTGCCTTGGTGCCTCATCTTGATACTCCTACTGGATTGATACCTTGGTTCTCAAACTGAGGGAAATACTTATCTCTACTTTGCTGCATCACCCTTTCCTTTTCAAGGGAAAAACCAACGCAAGCTCAAGAAGTAGCAGGAAGAATTTCTGGCGCCGTTGCCGGGGAGTATTCAAGTGAAGCATATCTACCAAGTACCTATCGCAAACTCATCTCTTGCATTTACATTATTTGCCATTTGCCTCTCGTTTTTCTCTCCCCCACTTCTAAAACGATTTTCCAAAAATACAAAAAGATTTTCCTTTTTATTCGCTCTTCTTCCGTTCGCCTTTTTGTTGCTATGTTTGCTTGTGTTGCCATGTGCCTTCTATTTGCTTGCATCTTCGCTTGCTAAAAATCTATTGATATGGATCCTCATCCACTTGCTAATCTTTTCATAAGACAAAATTATGATGAACAATTTGCTAGTGAGTTGAGTGCACTTGACTATCTCTATGGAGTTTTGTTTGACAATCATGAATCTGAAAATTTTGATGAAGTGTTGAAAGAAGAAAATTATAAAGTGGTTCATGATATCTGCTTGAATGAAAAACATGATTGCCATGTTGTTAGTATGAATTCTCTGAATATCTATGATGCTAATGATATGCAAAATCACAAGCTTTGGGATGCTATGCTTGATGAAGATGATATTTTTTGTTCCTTAAGTTTTGGTGATGACCCTTATGCTATAATTGATCATGAAAAGAATGCTTGGTGTGATAGTTATATTGTAAGATTCCTTCATGATGTTACTGAAAATTACTATGAGCGAGGAACATATGCTTTTACATATTGCAATAATATCAAGTTTTCTCTCTATGTGTTCAACGTTTTGAAGTTATGCTTGTTTTGCCTTCCTATGCTAGTTAATTCTTGTTCCCATAAATTGTTTGCTCAAAAAATCCCTATGCATAGGAAGTGGGTTAGACTTAAACGTGTTTTTTGCCATTCATCATGCTCTTTTGCATATCTCAACTACTACTTTTTATGTGAGCATCATTGAAATCGTTAAGCCTAGCTAGGGGCGTTAAACGATAGCGCTTGTTGGGAGGCAACCCAATGAATAGATTTATTTTTGCTTTTTACTTTCTTTTTTGTTGAGTCCACACCATCATGATTCTGTTATGATTGTGTTTTTAATGTTTTAATTAGTGTTTGTGCCAAGTAGAACCTTTATGATTAGTTTTGGTGATAGTTGTTTAATCACGCTAAAAAAAGACAGAAACTTTGTGCTCACGAAATTATTTTTCATTCCTATCCAGAAAGAGCTTTTGAGTTGATTATTTTTGCTGCTGATTGATATGAAAATTACCCTAATTTTCATAATTGTATCAGAATTTTTTGGTTAGCAGAGGTATACGAAATATACAGATTGCTACAGACTATTATGTTTTGACAGATTCTGTTTTTATTGTGTTGATTGCTTATTTTGATGAAACTATGGTTAGTATCGGGGGGTACGAGCCATGGAAAAGTGAGAATATAGTAATATAAAATCAATCTGAATGGAAATTAAGTTTACTACAGTACCTACAAGTTGGTGGTTTGTTTTCTTATGCTAATGCTATCACGAGTTTCTGTTTAAGTTTTGTGTTGTGAAGTTTTCAAGTTTTGGGTGATGTTCTGATGGACAATGGAATAAAGAGTGGAAAGAGCCTAAGCTTGTGGATGCCCAAGTAATTCCAAGCCAAATTCAAGGAAACCAAAAAGCCTAAGCTTGGGGATGCCCCGGGAAGGCATCCCCTCTTTCGTCTTCAATCCATCGGTAACGTTACTTGGAGCTATATTTTTATTTACCACATGATATGTGCTTTGCTTGGAGCGTCGTGTATTATAGGAGTCTTTGCTTTTTGTTTTATCACAATCATGCTTGCTGCACACCTTTTGAGAGGGACATGCACTCATCATGAATTTGTTAGAATACTCAATGTGCTTCACTTATATCTTTTGAGTTGGGCAATTTAGCTCACTTGTGTTTCACTTATATCTTTTGAGCTTGGTAATTTTGCTCCCATGAGTTTCACTTATATCTTCTGAGCTTGGTAATTTTGCTCCCATGTGCTTCACTTATATCTTTTGAGCTAGATAATTTTGCTCACATGTGCTTCACTTATATCTTTTGAGCTTGGTAATTTTGCTCCCATGAGCTTCACTTATATCTTTTGAGCTAGATAATTTTGCTCTAGTGCTTCGATTAAATCTTTGTAGAGCACGATGGTATCATATTTTGTAGAAATAAAAACTCTCGAATCTTCAATTATATCCTTTTGAGAGTGCTCTCTCTAAGTAACTTGGTAATTGGCGTGTGTTATGAAATTAGTCCTAAATATGATAGGCATCCAAAGAGGATATAATAAAAACTTTCATATTCAAGTGCATTGATTAGTAAGAGAAGTTTGATTCCACACAATTAGTTTTGAGATATGGATATGGTAATATTAGAGTTATGTTAGTAGGGTGTTGTGAATCTAGAAATACTTGTGTTGAGGTTAGTGATTCCCGTCGCATGCACGTATGGTGAACCGCTATGTTAGGAAGTCAGAGCATAATTGATTTATTGATTGTCATCCCTTTTTGTGGCGGTCAGGATCGTGCGATGGTTAACTCCTACCAACCCTTCCCCTAGGAGTATGCGTTTAGCACTTTGCTTTCATTACTAATAAAACTTTCGCAATAAGTATGAGTTCTTCATGACTAATGTGAGTCCATGGTATAGATGCACTCTCACCCTTCCACCATTGCTAGCCTCTCTAGTGCCGTGCAATTTTCGCCGGTGCACAAACCCACCATATACCTTCCTAAAAACAGCCACCATACTTACCTATTATGGCGTTTTCATAGCCATTCCGAGATATATTGCCATGCAACTTCCACCATTCCGTCTCATGACATGTGCCATCACTTTCATTCATATAGAGTAATTATTGTTCTAAGTATCGAGTTGTAAGTAAATATAAGTGTGATGATCATCATTATTAGAGCATTGTCCCATGTGAGGAAATAAAAAAAGAGGCCAAAGATGCCCACCAAAAAAAGAGAGATAAAAAAAGAGGCCAAAGAGCCCAAACAAAAAAATGAGAGAAAAAGAGAGAAGGGACAATGCTACTATCTTTTTCCACACTTGTGCTTCGAAATAGCACCATGATCTTCATGATGGAGAGCATCTTGTTTTTTCACTTTCATATGCTAGTGGGAATTTTCATTATATAACTTGGCTTGTATATTCCAATGATGGGATTCCTCAAATTTCCCTAGGTCTTCGTGAGCAAGCAAGTTGGGTGCACACCCACTAGTTTTTATTTTTGAGCTTTCATACACTTATAGCTTTAGTGCATCCATTGCATGGCAATCCCTACTCATTCACATTGATATCTATTGATGGGCATCTCCATAACCCATTGATACGCCGAGTCGATGTGACCATCTCCTTTTTGCCTCACAACCTCCACCACACTCTATTCCACCTATAGTGCTATATCCATGGCTCACGCTTATGTATTGCGTGAGAGTTGAAAATGTTTGAGAAAGTAAGAATGCGAAAACAATTACTTGGCCAATACCGGGGTTGTGCATGATTTAAATTCGTTGTGTGGGGATGATGGAGCATAGCCAGACTATATGATTTTGTAGGGATAACTTTCTTTGGCCTTGTTATTTCAGAAGTTCATGATTACTTTTCTATTATACTTGAAGTATTATTGTTTTCATGTCAATATTAAACTATTGTTTTGAATCTTATGGATCTGAACATTCATGCCACAATAGAGAAGTTACATAGAACAAATATGTTAGGTAGCATTCCACATCAAAAATTCATTCTTTATCACTTCCCTACTCGAGGACGAGCAGGAGTTAAGCTTGGGGATGCTTGATACGTCTCCAACGTATCTATAATTTTTTATTGTTCCATGCTATTATATTATCAACTTTGGATGTTTTATATGCACGAATATGCCATTTTATATTATTTTTGTCACTAACTTATTAACTCAGTGCCCAGTGCCAGTTTTTGTTTTTTTCCGTGTTTTTGACCTTTTTCAAATAGGAATATCAAACAAAGTCCAAACGGAATAAAACTTTCGTCGTGATTTTTTATGGAAAATATCAAAAATACCAGAAGGAAAAGATACCGGAGAGGAGGCCCGAGGAAGCCACGAGCCTGGAAGGCGTGGCCTCCCCCCTGGGCGCGCCTAGGGGGCTCGTCACTCCTCATGGGTCCTCCCGACTTGTTTTTGACGCCACCTGGTCTTATAAAACGGAAACCTCCAGAACTAAATCTAGATCGAAAGTTCCGCCGCCGCAAGCCTCTGTAGCCACCAAAAACCACTCGGGAGCCTGTTCCGGCATCCTGCCGGAGGGAGATCCATCTCCGGTGGCGATCTTCATCAACACCATTGCCTCTCCGATGATGCGTGAGTAGTTCACCACAGACCTTCGGGTCCATAGCTAGTAGCTAGATGGATTCTTCTCTCTCTTTGATCTTCAATACAAAGTTCTCCATGATCTTCATGGTGATCTATCTGATGTAATTCTCTTTTGCGGTGTGTTTGTTGAGATTCGATGAATTGTGGATTTATGATCAGATTATCTTTGAATATTATTTGAGTCTCCTCTGATTTCTTATATGCATGATTTCATATCCTTGTAAGTCTCTTCGAGTTATGGGTTTCGTTTGGCCAACTTGATCTATAATTCTTGCAATAGGAGAAGTGCTTGGTTTTGGGTTCATACCGTGCGGTGTCCTCACCAAGTGAGACAAGGGGTAGCGAGGCACGCATCGTGTTGTTGCCAGCAAGGGTAAAAATATGGGGTTTATATCATATTGCGTGAATCTATCCCTGTACATCATGTCATCTCGATCAAGGCGTTACTCCGTTTGTTATGAACTTAATACACTAGATGCATGTTGGATAGCGGTCGATGTGTGGAGTAATAGTAGTAGATGCAGAAAGTATCGGTCTACTTTTCTCGAACATGATGCCTATATGTATGCTCATTGCCTTAGATATCGTCATGACTTTGCGCGATTCTATCAATTGCTCGACAGTAATTTGTTCACCCACCGTAATACTTGCTATCATGAGAGAAGCCTCTAGTGACCCCGGGTCTATTTTACACATTATATATTCAGATCTACATACAAAAATACCAAAAATACCTTGCTGCACTTTTATTTACTTATTTATATTTACCTATTATCACTATCAGATCTCACCTTGCAAGTAATCGTAAAGGGATTGACAACCCCTTTATCGCGTTGGGTGCAAGTTTGTTTGTGTTTGTTCAGGTGCCTTGGTGCCTCATCTTGATACTCCTACTGGATTGATACCTTGGTTCTCAAACTGAGGGAAATACTTATCTGTACTTTGCTGCATCACCCTTTCCTTTTCAAGGGAAAAACCAACGCAAGCTCAAGAAGTAGCAGGAAGAATTTCTGGCGCCGTTGCCGGGGAGTATTCAAGTGAAGCATATCTACCAAGTACCTATCGCAAACTCATCTCTTGCATTTATATTATTTGCCATTTGCCTCTCGTTTTTCTCTCCCCCACTTCTAAAACGATTTTCCAAAAATACAAAAAGATTTTCCTTTTTATTCGCTCTTCTTCCGTTCGCCTTTTTGTTGCTATGTTTGCTTGTGTTGCCATGTGCCTTCTATTTGCTTGCATCTTCGCTTGCTAAAAATCTATTGATATGGATCCTCATCCACTTGCTAATCTTTTCATAAGACAAAATTATGATGAACAATTTGCTAGTGAGTTGAGTGCACTTGACTATCTCTATGGAGTTTTGTTTGACAATCATGAATCTGAAAATTTTGATGAAGTGTTGAAAGAAGAAAATTATAAAGTGGTTCATGATATCTGCTTGAATGAAAAACATGATTGCCATGTTGTTAGTATGAATTCTCTTAATATCTATGATGCTAATGATATGCAAAATCACAAGCTTTGGGATGCTATGCTTGATGAAGATGATATTTTTTGTTCCTTAAGTTTTGGTGATGACCCTTATGCTATAATTGATCATGAAAAGAATGCTTGGTGTGATAGTTATATTGTAAGATTCCTTCATGATGTTACTGAAAATTACTATGAGCGAGGAACATATGCTTTTACATATTGCAATAATATCAAGTTTTCTCTCTATGTGTTCAACGTTTTGAAGTTATGCTTGTTTTGCCTTCCTATGCTAGTTAATTCTTGTTCCCATAAATTGTTTGCTCAAAAAATCCCTATGCATAGGAAGTGGGTTAGACTTAAACGTGTTTTTTGCCATTCATCATGCTCTTTTGCATATCTCAACTACTACTTTTTATGTGAGCATCATTGAAATCGTTAAGCCTAGCTAGGGGCGTTAAACGATAGCGCTTGTTGGGAGGCAACCCAATGAATAGATTTATTTTTGCTTTTTACTTTCTTTTTTGTTGAGTCCACACCATCATGATTCTGTTATGATTGTGTTTTTAATGTTTTAATTAGTGTTTGTGCCAAGTAGAACCTTTATGATTAGTTTTGGTGATAGTTGTTTAATCACGCTAAAAAAAGACAGAAACTTTGTGCTCACGAAATTATTTTTCATTCCTATCCAGAAAGAGCTTTTGAGTTGATTATTTTTGCTGCTGATTGATATGAAAATTACCCTAATTTTCATAATTGTATCAGAATTTTTTGGTTAGCAGAGGTATACGAAATATACAGATTGCTACAGACTATTATGTTTTGACAGATTCTGTTTTTATTGTGTTGATTGCTTATTTTGATGAAACTATGGTTAGTATCGGGGGGTACGAGCCATGGAAAAGTGAGAATATAGTAATATAAAATCAATCTGAATGGAAATTAAGTTTACTACAGTACCTACAAGTTGGTGGTTTGTTTTCTTATGCTAATGCTATCACGAGTTTCTGTTTAAGTTTTGTGTTGTGAAGTTTTCAAGTTTTGGGTGATGTTCTGATGGACAATGGAATAAAGAGTGGAAAGAGCCTAAGCTTGTGTATGCCCAAGTAATTCCAAGCCAAATTCAAGGAAACCAAAAAGCCTAAGCTTGGGGATGCCCCGGGAAGGCATCCCCTCTTTCGTCTTCAATCCATCGGTAACGTTACTTGGAGCTATATTTTTATTTACCACATGATATGTGCTTTGCTTGGAGCGTCGTGTATTATAGGAGTCTTTGCTTTTTGTTTTATCACAATCATGCTTGCTGCACACCTTTTGAGAGGGACATGCACTCATCATGAATTTGTTAGAATACTCAATGTGCTTCACTTATATCTTTTGAGTTGGGCAATTTAGCTCACTTGTGTTTCACTTATATCTTTTGAGCTTGGTAATTTTGCTCCCATGAGTTTCACTTATATCTTCTGAGCTTGGTAATTTTGCTCCCATGTGCTTCACTTATATCTTTTGAGCTAGATAATTTTGCTCACATGTGCTTCACTTATATCTTTTGAGCTTGGTAATTTTGCTCCCATGAGCTTCACTTATATCTTTTGAGCTAGATAATTTTGCTCTAGTGCTTCGATTAAATCTTTGTAGAGCACGATGGTATCATATTTTGTAGAAATAAAAACTCTCGAATCTTCAATTATATCCTTTTGAGAGTGCTCTCTCTAAGTAACTTGGTAATTGGCGTGTGTTATGAAATTAGTCCTAAATATGATAGGCATCCAAAGAGGATATAATAAAAACTTTCATATTCAAGTGCATTGATTAGTAAGAGAAGTTTGATTCCACACAATTAGTTTTGAGATATGGATATGGTAATATTAGAGTTGTGTTAGTAGGGTGTTGTGAATCTAGAAATACTTGTGTTGAGGTTAGTGATTCCCGTCGCATGCACGTATGGTGAACCGCTATGTTAGGAAGTCAGAGCATAATTGATTTATTGATTGTCATCCCTTTTTGTGGCGGTCGGGATCGTGCGATGGTTAACTCCTACCAACCCTTCCCCTAGGAGTATGCGTTTAGCACTTTGCTTTCATTACTAATAAAACTTTCGCAATAAGTATGAGTTCTTCATGACTAATGTGAGTCCATGGTATAGATGCACTCTCACCCTTCCACCATTGCTAGCCTCTCTAGTGCCGTGCAATTTTCGCCGGTGCACAAACCCACCATATACCTTCCTAAAAACAGCCACCATACTTACCTATTATGGCGTTTTCATAGCCATTCCGAGATATATTGCCATGCAACTTCCACCGTTCCGTCTCATGACATGTGCCATCACTTTCATTCATATAGAGTAATTATTGTTCTAAGTATCGAGTTGTAAGTAAATATAAGTGTGATGATCATCATTATTAGAGCATTGTCCCATGTGAGGAAATAAAAAAAGAGTCCAAAGATGCCCACCAAAAAAAGAGAGATAAAAAAAGAGGCCAAAGAGCCCAAACAAAAAAATGAGAGAAAAAGAGAGAAGGGACAATGCTACTATCGTTTTCCACACTTGTGCTTCGAAATAGCACCATGATCTTCATGATGGAGAGCATCTTGTTTTTTCACTTTCATATGCTAGTGGGAATTTTCATTATATAACTTGGCTTGTATATTCCAATGATGGGATTCCTCAAATTTCCCTAGGTCTTCGTGAGCAAGCAAGTTGGGTGCACACCCACTACTTTTTATTTTTGAGCTTTCATACACTTATAGCTTTAGTGCATCCATTGCATGGCAATCCCTACTCATTCACATTGATATCTATTGATGGGCATCTCCATAACCCATTGATACGCCGAGTCGATGTGACCATCTCCTTTTTGCCTCACAACCTCCACCACACTCTATTCCACCTATAGTGCTATATCCATGGCTCACGCTTATGTATTGCGTGAGAGTTGAAAATGTTTGAGAAAGTAAGAATGCGAAAACAATTACTTGGCCAATACCGGGGTTGTGCATGATTTAAATTCGTTGTGTGGGGATGATGGAGCATAGCCAGACTATATGATTTTGTAGGGATAACTTTCTTTGGCCTTGTTATTTCAGAAGTTCATGATTACTTTTCTATTATACTTGAAGTATTATTGTTTTCATGTCAATATTAAACTATTGTTTTGAATCTTATGGATCTGAACATTCATGCCACAATAGAGAAGTTACATAGAACAAATATGTTAGGTAGCATTCCACATCAAAAATTCATTCTTTATCACTTCCCTACTCGAGGACGAGCAGGAGTTAAGCTTGGGGATGCTTGATACGTCTCCAACGTATCTATAATTTTTTATTGTTCCATGCTATTATATTATCAACTTTGGATGTTTTATATGCACGAATATGCCATTTTATATTATTTTTGTCACTAACTTATTAACTCAGTGCCCAGTGCCAGTTTTTGTTTTTTCCGTGTTTTTGACCTTTTTCAAATAGGAATATCAAACAAAGTCCAAACGGAATAAAACTTTCGTCGTGATTTTTTATGGAAAATATCAAAAATACCAGAAGGAAAAGATACCGGAGAGGAGGCCCGAGGAAGCCACGAGCCTGGAAGGCGTGGCCTCCCCCCTGGGCGCGCCTAGGGGGCTCGTCACTCCTCATGGGTCCTCCCGACTTGTTTTTGACGCCACCTGGTCTTATAAAACGGAAACCTCCAGAACTAAATCTAGATCGAAAGTTCCGCCGCCGCAAGCCTCTGTAGCCACCAAAAACCACTCGGGAGCCTGTTCCGGCATCCTGCCGGAGGGAGATCCATCTCCGGTGGCGATCTTCATCAACACCATTGCCTCTCCGATGATGCGTGAGTAGTTCACCACAGACCTTCGGGTCCATAGCTAGTAGCTAGATGGATTCTTCTCTCTCTTTGATCTTCAATACAAAGTTCTCCATGATCTTCATGGTGATCTATCTGATGTAATTCTCTTTTGCGGTGTGTTTGTTGAGATTCGATGAATTGTGGATTTATGATCAGATTATCTTTGAATATTATTTGAGTCTCCTCTGATTTCTTATATGCATGATTTCATATCCTTGTAAGTCTCTTTGAGTTATGGGTTTCGTTTGGCCAACTTGATCTATAATTCTTGCAATAGGAGAAGTGCTTGGTTTTGGGTTCATACCGTGCGGTGTCCTCACCAAGTGAGACAAGGGGTAGCGAGGCACGCATCGTGTTGTTGCCAGCAAGGGTAAAAAGATGGGGTTTATATCATATTGCGTGAATCTATCCCTGTACATCATGTCATCTTGATCAAGGCGTTACTCCGTTTGTTATGAACTTAATACACTAGATGCATGTTGGATAGCGGTCGATGTGTGGAGTAATAGTAGTAGATGCAGAAAGTATCGGTCTACTTTTCTCGAACATGATGCCTATATGTATGCTCATTGCCTTAGATATCGTCATGACTTTGCGCGATTCTATCAATTGCTCGACAGTAATTTGTTCACCCACCGTAATACTTGCTATCATGAGAGAAGCCTCTAGTGACCCCGGGTCTATTTTACACATTATATATTCAGATCTACATACAAAAATACCAAAAATACCTTGCTGCACTTTTATTTACTTATTTATATTTACCTGTTATCACTATCAGATCTCACCTTGCAAGTAATCGTAAAGGGATTGACAACCCCTTTATCGCGTTGGGTGCAAGTTTGTTTGTGTTTGTGCAGGTGGCTTGGGGCCTCATCTTGATACTCCTACTGGATTGATACCTTGGTTCTCAAACGAAGGGAAATACTTATCTCTACTTTGCTGCATCACCCTTTCCTCTTCAACGGAAAAACCAATGCAAGCTCAAGAAGTAGCATGGACACCCAAAGAGAAGGAACCATCACTGGAACATAGCTCCAGTGAGATCCCTGAAGAATCTGCCAAGGTATTGTCGGACCTGGCCTCCAAAGCTGCCATGTAGCGACGGACGTGCTCATTCTCCTTGCTGACATGGTACTGTACCACCTCCGCGGGGGACTCAAGCCTCCGAACCGTCCATGGCCCATGCGGCCGCCACCATAGAACCTCCAGGTCGATGACAGGCTGGCTCCTCAGCAAGCTGCACCGCCCGGAAGGCAGCACCTCCCAATACCAGCCTGGCGGAGCCCAGTCCCGGACAGGGCCCCTCGGCTCAAGCAAGTTACCTCCTCCACCGACTCGACGATGAGGATGCAGGATCGGCATCGTCGATGTCAAGAAGAAACCCTTAATTATGAAAAAAATTAAATAAAACTTAGCAAAATTAACACTTAGCATCTAACAAATGAAACAAATGAAATGATTTTCATATATAAATTATTTTCGTCATATCAAAATTTTATATATATACACATCCATCCATCCATCGATCTTGAGCAAAGTAGATGATCTCCATTGATCTATATTTCCAATGGAGACACTTCATATAGGTGTTTACTCTACATATGAACATTTTCTATATACATCAATCCATCCCTCTATACATACATACATACATACATGGACAAAAAATTCTATCAACATAAAAAATTCTATGAACAAAAAAATCATCATATCAACATTTTCTATATCTATACATCCATCCACGATCTTGAGCAGAGTAGAGTATATGCCACAATATTCCTGAAGTTTGCCACAACTTTGCGAGATAATTAAGGTCAAAAGCTCTAAATTTCATAACTTTGCCACAACAAAAAATACTTCAATTAACATCAAAATGAACTCTTAGTAAACACTAAAGACAAAATGACCATCCATCCATCCAAACATATCTATCTATCCATCTATCATCTCATACTTATTTGATTTGCAAAAAAATGAACTCTAATTCAAAGAAATCGTTGATTTGCAAAGGAGATATATTCTCCCCAATTCTTTTGCACCCACAAAAATTACTCCATCTATTTGACAGTACCCACAACCCATTCCAGCAAAATCATTTGGTTCCATAGTTAATTTTTTTCAAATTTCATTCAATTCAAATTTGGACCAGATTTGAACTCCATGGTCAAAGTCCAATTTAAATTGCTCCAAAAATTCAAAAACATTGCCAGACTCTCTTTTGTGCATCAACACCTCACCACAAAAATTCTCAAAAAATCCTAAAATTCTTAGAGCCCTCTAGCATTTCATACACTTGATGTACACTATTTACCACTGTCAAAAAAATCAGCTTTTGCATCATACATTTTGGCAAGGCTCGTCAGGGATCATCGATGGGATGGATCGTCGGGGCTCGTCGGGGCGGTCCGGCGGGACGACGCGTTGGGGGAGGGCTCGGTGACAATGTCGGGGGCGGCGACGAGGAGCGGGCTCGGGGAGGAGGGAGAGGAAGTCCAGCCGGGGATGAGGACGGTGGGGAGGTCCGGCGATGAAGAGCAGGCTTGGGGACGGCTCGGAGGCGACGGTGTCGGGCAGGGCTCGGGGACAACGTCGGGGCGGCGACGAGGAGCTAGCTCGGGGAGGAGGGCGAGCAGGTCTGGCAACGAGGACAACGGATTTCGACAGCTTGGCGGCGACGCAAATAAGCTTCTCCCAATGCGTGGCCCGGCCCGGGACACGCACCGGTACTAAAGGTCCTCCCCAAAAAATGCGTGGGGCGGTGGACCTTTAGTACCGGTGCGTGGCTCGCACCAATACTAAAGGTTTTTAATTCATTATTAAATATTATTTTCATAAAACCCCTAAAGTTTAGAAAATCATAGAAAAAAATCTATGACTCCAATGGAAATAAATAATATATGAAAAAATATCAGAAAAATATAAAGAATTTGTTTACGGAATTTCCATGCATGTTTGAACAACTTAAACTGTTGTATAAGACAATTTGATTAAATGGCATTTGAAATGTCATATCTTGAGTTTGAAAAGCAGTACAAATAAACTCTGAAAAGGTTGTAACTTGGCATGACATAATAATTTCACCCACATAGCAACTTCTAAAGAGTTGAGAGGGTGACGACAAAAACTGGATGCACTTCATGTACAAATTGGACAATCTCTTTCGAAGTATGAGGGTTTCGGACGAAAACTCATCTATTACAAAGGGATTTCATTTTTAATAACTTATTTTTACTCCATACTTTTTGTGTGTTCAATATGCACCATTCAAAGGCACATCATCAATTTTCAACCCTTTCTGACTTCATTTGATATTTTCATGCATTTAATGATTTATTTTGAGCTAAATGACCCTAAATTTGAAAAGCAGTACAAATGAACTCTGAAAAGGTTGTAACTTGGCATGACATCATAATTTCACCTACATAGCAACTTCTAAAGACTTGAGAGGGTTACTGCAAAAAATGAATGCACTTCGTGTACAAACGGTTACAAAGATACCATGCTAGAAAATGCATGCATGTCCTTCACATAGAAAGTGATGACGGTGAAGCCGGTCACATCCCAGAGTGGGATCTCACGGTGTAAGACTTTTTCTGCATGTTCGTCCCTTGCTTATGATTGCGCTGTAACCATGGAGAATCTTCATCATTTAACAGGATGCTTGGATCAGTCTTCACTCTGAAGGGAGGGATTTCATGAAACTTTTCATAATCTTCTGACATGTATGTCTTGTCCTCCACTCCCACAATGTTTCTTTTCCCTGAGAGAACCATGTCGCGCTTTGTCTCATCATATGATGTATTTGCTTCCTTATCTTTTTGTCTCCTCGGTTTGCTAGACATGTCCTTCACATAGAAAACCTGAGCCACATCATTGGCTAGGAAGAATGAGTCGTCTGTGTACCCAAGATTGTTGAGATCCACTGTTGTCATTCTGTACTACGGGTCTACATGTACCCCGCCTCTAGTATATTTGACCCATTTGCACAGAAACAAAGGGACCTTAAGATCAGGTCCATAGTCAAGTTCCCATATCTCCTCTATGTAACCATAATATGTGTCTTGAAAGTTGGTTGCATCATAGCGGACACCACTGTTTTGGTTGGTGCTCTTTTTATCTTGGGCGATCGTGTAAAATGTATTCCCATTTATCTTGTACCCTTTGAAAGTCGTTACAGTCGAACTTGATGTCTTGGCCAACCAATACATTCATCTAGAACATCGTTGTCATTGATGAACTTTGTTCGCAACCAACCGACGAAAGTCTCCATGTGTTTATGTTGGGAGACGTAGTAGCAAATCAAAAAAATTCCTACGTATCACCAAGATCTATCTATGGAGAAACCAGCAACGAGTGGGGAGAGATTGCATCTTCATAACTTTGAAGATCGCTAAGCGGAAGCGTTACAAGAATGCGGTTGGTGGAGTTGTACTCGTAGTGATTCAGATCGCAGTGGACTCTGATCTACGCGCCGAACAACGGCGCCTCCGCGTTCAACACACGTGCAGCCCGATGACGTCTCCTATGCCTTGATCCAGCAAGGAGGAAGGTGAGGTTGAGGGAGAGCTCTGGTAGCACGACGGCGTGGTGACGGTGGAGCTACGTGGACTCCGGCAGGGCTTCGCCAAGCGCTACGGAGAACGAGGAAGAGGAAGGGTAGGTCTGCGCCGAGAGAGAGAGAGAGAAGTTGTGTCTCAAATCAGCCCAAAACCTTGGGTATATATAGGAGGAGGGAGAGGGAGGTCTTCCTTGGCCGCTCCTCCAAGGAGGAGAGGTTCGGCCGAACCTAGGGAGGAGTCCACCTCCCATAAGGGAGGTGGATCTCTTCCTTTTGAATCCTTTTCAGCCTTATCTCTTATCCCTAGCCTCTTGGGCCTTTCCACAAGGACTTGTCCAGCCCAATAAGGTCTGGTCCACCTCCTCTAGCATCCCATGAAGCCCTTTGGTCGTTGCACCCCTCCCGGGGGTCCTCCGGCACCCTCTCGACACTCCCGGTACACTACCCATGAGCCTGAAAACTTTCCGGTGACCAAAACTGGACTTCCTATATATCAATCTTTACCTCTGGACCATTCGGGAGCTCCTCATTACGTCCGGGTTCTCATACGGGACTCCGAACAACCTTCGGTAACCACGTACAACATTTCCGTATAACCCTAGCGTCATCGAACCTTAAGTGTGTAGACCCTACGGGTTCGGGAGACACGTAGACATGACCGAGACACCTCTCTGGTCAATAAACAACAACGGGATCTGGATACCCATGTTGGCTCCCACATGCTCCACGATGATCTCATCGGATGAACCACGATGTCGGGGATTCAATCAATCTCATATTCAATTCCCTTTGTCTATCGGTATGATACTTGCCCGAGATTCGATCGTCGGTATCCCTATACCTTGTTCAATCTCGTTACCGACAAGTCTCTTTTACTCGTTCCGTAATACATCATCCCGTGGCTAACTCCTTAGTCACATTGAGCTCATTATGATGATGTCTTACCGAGTGGGCCCAGAGATACCTCTACGTCACACGGAGTGACAAATCCCAGTATCGATTCGTGCCAACCCAACAGACACTTTTGGAGATACCCGTAGTGCACCTTTATAGCCACCTAGTTACATTGTGACATTTGACACACCCAAAGTATTCCCACGGTATCCGGGAGTTGCACAATCTCATGGTCTAAGGAAACGATACTTGACATTGGAAAAGCTTTAGCAGTCGAACTACACGATCTTGTGCTATGCTTAGGATTGGGTCTTGTCTAGCACATCATTCTCCTAATGATGTGATCCCGTTATCAACGACATCCAATGTCCATGATCATGAAACCGTGACCATCTATTGATCAATGAGCTAGTCAACTAGAGGCTCACTAGGGACATATTGTGGTCTATGTATTCACACACGCATTACGGTTTCCGCTTAACATAATTATAGCATGAACAAGAGACAATTATCATTAACAAGGAAATACAATAATAACCATTTTATTATTGCCTCTAGGGCATATTTCGAACAGTCTCCCACTTGCACTAGAGTCAATAATCTAGTTACATTGTGATGAATCGAACACCCATAGGATTCTGGTGTTGATCATTTTTTGCTCGTGAGAGAGGTCTAGTCAACGGATCTGCGACATTCAGATCCATATGCACCTTACAAATATCTATATCTCCCTCCTGAATGTAATCACGGATGGAGTTGAAGCGGCGCTTGATGTGTCTTGTTTTCTTGTGAAACCTAGGCTCCTTCGCAAGGGCAATAGCTCTAGTGTTGTCACAGAATAGAGTCATCGGGCCCGACGCATTGGGAATCACTCCTAGGTCGGTGATGAACTCCTTCATCCAGACTCCTTCCTTTGCTGCTTCTAAAGCAGCTATGTACTCCGCTTCACATGTACATGCTGCCATGATGCTTTGCTTGCTGCTGCACCAGCTGACTGCCCCTCCATTCAAAATATACACGTATCCGGTTTGCGACTTGGAGTCGTCCGGATCTGTGTCGAAGCTAGCATCGACGTAACCCTTTACGATGAGCTCTTCGGCACCTCCATATACGAGAAACATGTCCTTTGTCCTTTTCAAGTACTTTAGGATATTCTTGACCGCTGTCCAGTGTTCCGCTCTGGGATCACTTTGGTACCTCCCTACCAAACTTATGGCAAGGTGCACATCAGGTCTGGTACACAGCATGGCATACATAATAGAGCCTATGGCTGAAGCATAGGGGATGACACTCATCTCTTCTCTATCTTTTGTCGTGGTCGGGCATTGAGTCGTACTCAATCTCACACCCTGTAACACAGGCAACAACCCTTTCTTGGACTGATCCATATTAAACTTCTTCAATATCTTTTCAAGGTATGTGCTTTGTGAAAGACCTATGAGGCGTCTCGATCTATCCCTGTAGATCTTAATACCTAATATGTAAGCAGCTTCTCCAAGGTCCTTCATTGAAAAACACTTATTCAAGTAGGCCTTTATACTTTCCAAGAGTTCTATATCATTTCCCATTATCAGTATGTCATCCACATATAATACGAGAAATGCTACAGAGCTCCCACTCACTTTCTTGTAAATACAGGGTTCTCCATAAACCTATACAAACCCAAATGCTTTAATCAACACATTAAAGCGAATGTTCCAACTTCGAGATGCTTGCACCAGCCCATAGATGGAGCGCTGGAGCTTGCATACCTTGTTAGTATCTTTAGGATCGACAAAACCTTCCCACTGCATCATATATAGTTCTTCCTTGAGGAAGCCATTAAGGAATGCCGTTTTGACGTCCATTTGCCAGATCTCATAATCATAAAATGCGGCAATTGCTAACATGATTCGAACAGACTTCAGCATCGCTACTGGTGAGAAAGTCTCATCGTAGTCAACCCCTTGAACTTGTCGATAACCCTTAGCAACAAGCCAAGCCTTATAGACGGTTACATTACCATCCGCGTCAGTCTTCTTTTTAAAGATCCATTTATTTTCTATGGCTCGCTTATCATCAGGCAAGTCCACCAAAGTCCATACTTTGTTCT
Organism: Hordeum marinum; assembly: GCA_022496015.1. Taxonomy (NCBI): domain Eukaryota; kingdom Viridiplantae; phylum Streptophyta; class Magnoliopsida; order Poales; family Poaceae; genus Hordeum; species Hordeum marinum. Next base: position 45,531,726 of record CM039673.1, on the reverse strand, counting down.
CATACATGGATCCTATCTCGGATTTCATGGCCTCAAGCCATTTGTTGGAATCCGGGCCCGCCATCGGTTATTCATAGTTCAAAGGTTCACCGTTGTCCAACAACATGATCTCCAGGACAGGGTTGCCGTACCACTCTGGTGCGGAACGTGTCCTAGTGGACCTTCTACGTTCAATAGTAACTTGATCTGAAGTTTCATGATCATCATCATTAACTTCCTCTCCAGCGGGTGTAGGCTCCACAGAAACAACTTCATGAGATGCGCTACTCTCCAGTTCGAGTGGAGGTACAATTACCTCATCAAGTTCTATTTTTCTCCCACTCAATTCTTTCGATAGAAATTCTTGGCAACAAAGACTTTGCCTTCGGATCTGACGTAGAAGGTATACCCAATAGTCTCTTTGGGATATCCTATGAAGACACACTTTTTCGCTTTGGGTTCGAGCTTCTCAGGTTGAAGTTTCTTCACATAAGCATCGCATCCCCAAACTTTTAGAAACGACAGCTTAGGTTTCTTTCCAAACCATAATTCATACGATGTCGTCTCAACGGACTTTGACGGTGCCCTATTTAAAGTGAATGTGGCGGTCTCTAATGCATATCCCCAAAATGATAGCGGTAAGTCCATAAGAGACATCATAGATCACACCATATCCAATGGAGTGCAATTACGATGTTCAGACACACCATTTCGCTGAGGTGTGCCAGGCGGCGTGAGTTGTGAAACAATTCCACATTTCCTTAGGTGCGTGCCAAACTCGTGACTTAAATATTCTCCGCCACGATCAGATCGTAGGCACTTTATTTTCCTGTCACGTTGATTCTCTACCTCACTCTGAAATTCCTTGAACCTTTCAAAGGTTTCAGACTTGTGTTTCATTAAGTAGACATACCCATATCTGCTCAAGTCATCAGTGAGGGTGAGAACATAACGGTAGCCACCATGACCCTCGACGCTCATTGGACCGCATACATCGGTATGTATTATCTCCAACAAGTGAGTTGCTCGCTCCATTGTTCCAGAGAACGGTCTTGGTCATCTTGCCCATAAGGCATGGTTCGCACGTGTCAAATGATTCAAAATCAAGAGACTCCAAAAGTCCATCAGCATGGAGCTTCTTCATGCGTTTGACACCACACTACTAGGAAAAGGCTTGCTAGTGGCGCACCTATTTTGGCTACTAATGGCGCACTACAGGTGCGCCACTAGCATCACGCCATTAGAATTTTTTACTAATGGCGCTATGGTGCGCCATTAGTATCTGGTATACTAATGGCGCACCATGCAGTGCGTCATTAGTATAGCTCACGGTGTGCCATTAGTATGCCTCCCAGGGGCCATATTTACCCATGTGCTCTGGCTTACTAATGGCGCACTAATGGAGGATGCGCCACTAGTGTGCTTTTTGCAGTGCGCCACTAATGTGCTGAGTGGTGCGCCACTAGTATGAATATTAGGTATTATTTTTTTTCTTTTCTGATATTTGCACAGGTTACAAAGCATATTACTGCACAGAATATAGAGAGCACAACATATAAACAACAGATTTATCGAATACAATAGAAGATTAGTCTACGAATACAATTCATCATATTAGTCTCCGAATTAGAAATATCGAACAACGTTAGAACATTACAAGTCTCGACACCGCAAGTAGCGAGTCTGTGTTCACATTACAAGTCAATATCGATCATCTAAACTACCATCACATAGAAGAGAGTTGCGGTCATCACGATGAGCATCATCGCGATGAAACTGGTCTTCATCCGGTTCCTCCAACGCTCCCTCCTCTCTCCCGCTAGATAACACGCGTATATAGTTTCCGCCTCCGCCCTAGTGGTGTACCCTTTGTAACTGTTATCGCTGAAACGGTGAACCTGTCTCCGACACTCCTCCCAGTCGTCGTAGACTCCGGGAACCTTACCCTTGTACACGACATACGATGGCATCTCTATGCACTAGCCAAACAATATGTTAGTAGCAATTCACAGACAATACATAAGCAATATATAAGTATGCAACAAAAGGATGGGAAGAGAAAAGCAACACATTAATAGCATGATTCATGGTCCTACTAATAAATAGCATCGATTACATATAAGTTGAACGACTGTCCAAACCAAAGAGACATACAAGTTCATTAAAGTTTAATATTACAACATGAGCCAATCGACATTTCAGAACTACATAGCATCACTACTTTCGACTCGAATCAGGGACCGGAGTGTGGATGAAGCCGCCGTGTTTAGTGATGGTCATGAAATCGCGGGCGTTGTCAGCCTGCATTTGTAGCGTTGTTTCTATCTCACTATTGGACGGTTATATCTGAGGTAGAACTGCCCCGAGGGACGAAGGACATCTTGATGGATGATTTCCGCAAACTCTGACTGGATGCCATAGAATTCTTGTCTGATGTCCGCGTCCTGGATTGCCGACAAGCGTGTGGGCTAATCTTTGAGATTATTTGGTAGCAGAAGGTGATGCTGGTCCCGTACGATCGCCCGCATGTGATGGAGGGCGTAGTAGGCATCCTTCTGACTGCTAGGCGTCTGCTTGACGCAGGGGAACGTCGTATTGTGGGTGAACACGTGCTTGCCGTACCTACAAATTGTCCTGCTGAAGGTGCCTCTAGATCTGGCGTAGCCGGGGAGAACATCATCAAAAACTTTCTTGATATTTGTGTAGTCTTTCTTTGACTGACGGCCCGAGTCGAAATACGTGGCCATGGAATATTTCGGGCTTAAGAGGATGAGTGTGCAATGTGTGTCACTGCACAAAACACGGAATGTTAGAAAAAAAACGATCGAAATCTAAGAAATCATATGTTATGGAGCGGTGAGGGGATGACTTACTCGGGAAAGTAAGGCACGAGGAAGTTATCCTTATCTGGGTTTGCCAGAACGACGCCTTCGAGGTGTGAACTCGCGACTTGCCGGTCCCCAGCGCTGCCCAAGATCTTGGCACGCATGTAGAAGGGGTCGACTATCACGATGTCCGGGGTCTTGTCTCTAATGATCCGCATCTCCATACTCAGCGAAAATAGCCGAACGAAGGTGTAGTGCAGCCGATGAAGGTTAAACATAGCAAAGATGTCATCAAACCGTAGGACGATCGTACCCCCGATAGCGCTATCCACAAAGCCCTTGCCCTCTGGCACCTTGGCCATGAAAACCGCGTATGCCACATCATTCTCGGAGAGACGCTGCTGTTGGGGAACGTCGCATGGGAAACAAAAAATTTCCTACGCACACGCAAACCTATCCATGGTGATGAGCATCTACGAGAGGGAGAGTGGATCTACGTACCCTTGTAGATCGCTAAGCGGGAAGCGTTGAGAAACGCGGTTGGTGTAGTCGAACTTCTTCGTGATCCAAATCGCCGAGCGTCCCGCGATCCAATCACGAACCGTCCCGCGAACTAATCACGAACCGTCCCGCGATCTTTTCATGATCCGTCCCGCGATCCGGTCACGAACGTCCCGTGGCCTTGATCACGATTCTTCCGATCTAGTACCGAATGAACGGCACCTCCGCATTCAGCACACGTGCAGCTTGATGATGATCTCCACCGTCTTGATCTAGCAAGAGGAGGTGGAGAGGAGAGAGAGTTCACCGTCAGCGTGACGGCGCTCCGTTAATGGTGGTGGAGCAATTCCGGCAGGGCTTCGCCTAAGCACTGTGGAACTACGATCTAGAGGAGAAACTATGCACCAGTGGATTGAATAGCACGTGGCCGGAAATTCTGTCCAAAAACCACCCAATCCACTAGTATATATAGGAGGGAGGGAGAGGTAGCCTTGGCGCCATCCCAAGGGCTCCTAGGAGTTGGCCGGCCAAAGGGGGAGCAATCCTACTCCCACTCCAATCCTAGTTGGAGTAGGATTGCTTCCTATTGGCTGATTTTCCACTTTTCCCTTTAGGACTTTCTCTCCCTGCGCCATGGGCCTTTGTGGCTGTTTCCCCAGCCCACTAAGGGATGGTTATTATTCTCCCACAGCCCATGGACCTCTTGGGGTCGAAATACCCATCCCGGAGGTCCCCCGGTACACTACTGGTACTCCCGGTACACTACCGATGAGCCCGAAACTTTTCCGGCGACCAAACTGGGACTTCCTATATATGAATCTTTACCTATGGACCATTCCGGAGCTCCTCGTGATGTCCAGGATCTCATCCGGGACTCCGAACAACCTTCGGTCACCACCATACACAACTCTACACTACCGAAACGTCACCAAACCTTAAGTGTGCAGACCCTACGGGTTCGAGAACTATGTAGACATGACCGAGACACCTCTACGGTCAATAACCAATGGCGGGACCTGGAAGTCCACATTGGTTCCTACATATTCCACGAAGATCTCATCGGTCGAACCTCTATGTCAAGGATTCAGTTAATCCCGTATAACGTTCCCTTTGTTCTTCGGTATGTTACTTGCCCGAGATTCGATCGTCGGTATCTCCATACCTAGTTCAACCTCGTTACCGGCAAGTCTCTTTACTCGTTCCGTAATACCAGATCCCGCAACTAACAATTACTCACATTGCTTGCAAGGCTTATTGTGATGTTGCATTACCGAGTGGGCCCCGAGATACCTCTCCGTCACACGGAGTAACAAATCCCAGTCTCGATCCATGCCAACTCAATAGACACCATCGGAGATACCTGTAGAGCACCTTTATAGTCACCCAGTTACGTTGCGACATTTGAAGCACACAAGGCATTCCTCCGATATCCGTGAGTTGCATGATCTCATGGTCATAGGAACATATACTTGACATGCAGAAAACAGTAGCAATAAACTGACACGATCATATGCTACGTTTGTAGTTTGGGTCTTGTCCATCACATCATTCTCCCAATGATGTGATCCCGTTATCAAATGACATCTCATGTCCATGGCTAGGAAACCTTAACCATCCTTTGATCAACGAGCTAGTTCACTACAGGCATACTAGGGACATTGTGTTGTCTATTTACCCACACATGCAATGTGTTTCTAATCACTACAATTATAGCATGGATAATAAACGATTATCATGAACAAGGAAATATAATAATAAACACTTTATATATTGCCTCTAGGGCATATTTCCAACAGCTACTTCTCCAAAGAAAGAACACTGTCATGCAGACTCCGCATAGCACCGGTTGCAGCATTGAGTCGATTAGTCGGTGGCATCGGCCTACCTGCCACATGCACCCTCCTCGAGATATCCTTAGGTGAAGGTGGCCCGTCCTGAGCACGGATCGTACTCGGTGTCGGCTGGCTCGCACCGCCCTTGTTCTTCTTTCTTTTTCATCCCTTCTTCTTCTTCTGTAATTGGATCGAGTTCTGCTCACAGACTGCCTTCTTGAGTGTGTTGGGGCTGATAATATTTCGCACCTCGGCTATCTGGGGCTCGGTGAAGGCGGCAGCTGGAGGCGTCTCCTGAGAACTGAACGCCAGACGACGCTTGTTGCAATTGGGTTTCTCCGCGGTACCAGCTAGATCGCGGTCGTCTTTTGCAGGGTTGGGTTCTTGAGAAGGAGGCCCGAAGAATTTGTCACAGTACCCATGTTCGGCAAAGTACTTATCGACGTTGGTAAATGTACCGTCATCGTCGTCATCATCCGGATCCTGTGCCATATGCATGTTCGGCATGTGCGGTAGCGTTGCGACGGTCTTGCCATGGCTTGGTGCCGGCATGACTGGCGGTGTTGTCTTTGGGGTGGTGTCCCCCGCCCCCAAACGAATCTGGCTCTTTGGCCAAAGCAGGGGCCAGCTTACGCAGGCGCTGAAGGTCATCACATCATCTTCGTCGGCCCCAGCGGGTCGAATCGGAGGTAACAAGTCGTCGCAGCCTGGCAGCACCCGAACCAGTTCAACCCTATACACGGTGGGTGGCATCGGATTACCGTGGAACACGGGGTTTCCCGGTTGAACGATTCTGCCCTTGGCGACATCGATCAACTCGCCACCCATGAACTGCAGGAGAGTGCATGGAACATCGGCGGCGCCCTGCGAAAACATGTAGGGCGTCAGGGATGCCCAGTCAAAGGCAAGGAGATGAAGTCATCGGTCGAGAGGCTTAGTTACCATGATGGCGTAGAGCTCGGCTAATGTCGAGGCACCGCCAACGGTGGGCGTGCAACTGACGGAGGGGCCGCTTGCTGCCGAGGTGCCGGCCGGTGTACATCCGGGTGCATTAAGATCCAATGCCTGTGTCGGCGCCGGAGACACAATTACCACCTCTGCCGGAGACACCAATGGCGCCGCCTGTGCGTTGTGCGAGTTGCTGGCCGTGAAGCTGGGAACCGGGGGCGGCCCCTGTTGGCCGCTCGCAATCCACCCCCGCAGCCCCTCAACCAAGGTAGGCATAATGGCGGTGATCGTCGCTCCTAGTTGGTCTCGCACTTGCTCTGAGACTATGTCAGGAATCCGCGCCACTTGTGCCTTGAGTTCTTCAACCTCGCGCGACTGGCTTTTCGAGCTGGTCTTTCTCTCCTTTCGCCCACCAGCGTTATAGTATGACGACCATTTTGTGCATAAGCCTTTGTCGGCCACACGACCAGCTGACGACGGCTACTGAACTTATCCTTGTTTTTCATTACGTTTAACGCCCTATTTAAAGTGTTGTCCCAAGGGGAGCTCTGAGACGACCCCGCGCTACTACTTTTAGTCTCCTGCAGAAGGAATGTGAACCATTTAGAAATTTGTCTTCATTAATTAGAATGCAACCATATGGAGCTAATTCCGCGGGGGTGTATTCCTTACCAGAACACGCTCAAGCGCCTTGGTCTTTGCATCCGTGGTAAGCTCCTTTGTTACCAGGTCCACCTTGTACCGGGCCCTGAAATAGTTCCTGGTCTGCTTGTCATGGTATTTCTCGAAGCAGGGCGGTAGGCCTTGCTCGGCACGCTCCGCGTCCTCCTTGTCCCATATAGGTTCTTCCACTCTGTAACTACCGGGACCGAGTTGGTGGACCCCTAAGTTCAACTCCCGCATATCTTTCCCCCACTGACTTGATTCCAGGGTTGCGTTGCTCTCGCACTTGATCTTGAGCTCCTTGTAGTCATCTTCGTTGATCGAAGGTTTTTCGCCTTGATCTTCTCATAACTATCACCTTTGTCAATCATTTTCTTCACCGCGCTTCTCCAAGTAGAAAGGGCCATGCTCATCTTCGTGAGGGTGGCCCTGTTCACTTTATTCCCTGAGAGGCGTGTGTTTGTGACGTCACCGAGGAACTTGTATCATTCGTGCAGCTTCGTGAAGAGGAGGTTGCACAAATTCCCTCGGTCAGGATGCCTTGGTTTCTCGGTGTTGATTGAGACGGTGCTCTGGAGAATGCACCCGAGCTGAACCAAGTACCCCTTGACTAATTCTTTGGGCGCCGTTGGATGCCCCTCAGAGGACACTTCAGTAAATTCCTCCTTGACGGTGTTGAGCACGTTCGGGCGCCGGTCCTTCCGTTGCCTCTTCGGTTGGCTGCCATCTGTGTGTGCGTTGCCATCATCAGTGGTGGCATCCTCGGCGGCACCATCAGTGGTGTCATCCCCGACGCCAGTAGGGGTTGTGTAGTCGGGATCGGTGTCTTCTGCGGCGTCCTCATAGCGGTGAGGTTCTTCCTCCATCTCCTGGGATAGCTCCCAGAAAGCCTTGCCCGAACCGCCTGCCTCATCGTTGTGGGCCATGTTTCGCTCTAAATAGGAAAAAAATTGGTCAAAAAATTGGTTATTGTCAAGTAACAAGATCATGGTCTCATCATTTAGGGTTTGTCGACACCGAGGCATCCTAAAATCTAAGCTTTTATCATTTAGGGTTTGTCGACGCCGAGGCACCCTAAAAGCCTAAGCTTTCATCATTTAGGTTTTTATCGACACCGAGGAACCCTAAAAGCCAAGGTTTTATAATTTAGGGTTTGTCGATGCTAAGGCACCCTAAATGCTAAGTTAAGTTTTCATCATTTAGGGTTTATCGATGCCGAGGCACCCTAGGTTGACTGATATATATATGGGTATCTTCTAATAATATACCCTATCAAGAAAAGGGAAGGAGAATTCTAAGTTGATCCTACTTAATTAAGTACTAAGATACCCCGGCCCATGCATTAGTCGCAAGTACCCCATATGACCTATTTTTAGCAAAGTCGTGCTAAAATTCACGGAAAATTTCAGCATGACCTTTGCTGAAAATAGGACATATGGAGTACCCGAATTTTCCGGAACGGAAGTTAATCGACATTCGGGCAAACTCAAGGGCCTCTCGGGGTACCTGCAAAATCATCATGACACGATGGTCGGAGACAAAACCCTGCAAACATAAAATTCAGTCCAAGATAGTTTTAAGTCCTCACACCATCAACTATGACAAAATCTGAGAGTATAAGTCTGGTTACATTCACCCAAGTCCAAACATAAAATTCTGTCCAACATAGTACAACCCACTTTGATAATTTCATAGGATTTAATATACCGAACGAAACCTGACAAGTGATATGTGTTTTAAGTATCTACAGAACAGGCTCTAAAATTTTCATGTTGTAACTTTATTTTAATACCACCTCTAACAGGGCCTAATCTCCCATATCAAAATACTGTACCCAGGAACATATATTTCGGGACAGCAAACTAAACTGATAGCAAATGCACTGAAAATACCAGTGAGTGATAAATCTGCACACTTGATATCTTTATGTTCTCAAATGGCCATTGCAGACATATCTTTCCAGGAAAGAAGATCCTCAGTTTGGCCGTGGATATGATATGAGAGAGTTTCTTTTGAGAAGACTCATAAAATTTCCCTTTGAATGGTGATTTTGGACTCAATGGCCTACTGTCTGCAGTTTTAGGGATCACCGGTCTTAAAACTGAACAATTCAGCAGTAGCATTTTTGGAGATGACCTACCATTTCAAAATTCTATGGCTGGTAAAAACAAGCATATTTGGTAGCAGTCACATCTGTTTGATCGAGCTATCATCCACATAAAAGATTAACGCTATTGATTTGTGCAGATTAAGATAAAGGGACTAAAATTCTTGAGTAACATGGCCCCATAGCAGTAATCATGGAAACTAAAATTGGGCTCACTATGTTCCTGTTCATTCAGTTGCCAGATTCAAATACACTCATTTTTCACATTTGAAAGACGGAGGGTAAATTGGGAGGGGTTAACCTTGCCGGACGGAGGGGGACGGCGACGGCGGGGGGAGGAGACCCGGAGAGGATCTGCCGCTGGCGGTTGCGCTCACGCGGAGGATGCTGCCGCTCGCGACGTGGGGGCCGGCACATGAGAGAGGACCGACGAGCGTGTCACCGACGCCGGCTACCGCTGAAGGAAGGAGGCGAGGGGGGGTATACGTGCGGTGGAGCGGAGCCGAGCGCCGGCACTGGTGGTGGTCGTTGCTGCTACGGGGGCGGCAGCGGAGGCGTGGGGGAGCGGGGGCGGCGGCGGCGCAGTACGGGTCGGGGCAATGGGCGGGTGAGAGTCGGGGCAGTGGGCGGGAAGATAGAAAGGGGACTGGGGATTTTAGTGGGGGCAAGGGTTAGCAATGGCGCACTCACGAGAGGTGCGCCATTAGTAATCTTTTTTTGTATAGCAATGGCGCATCGCCAGGCGGTGTGCCATTAGTAATCTTTTTTTGTATAGCTATGGTGCATCCCAGAGAGGTGCGCCATTAGTAATCTTTTTTTTGTATAGCTATGGGGAATGCAGTGCTTGTGTGAGATGGTGTGTCCACATAGCCATTCCCAGTGTGTCATGGTCATGGTCATGGATGCTTGGAGGGGGCAGTTAGTCGTTGGGCCCACAAGGTAGTAGGTTCCAACGAGATCCGGGAGAAAATGCGAGCGGGCGGGCGGGAAGGAATGTCGTCCGGTCTAGGGAGAAACTAGAAGGCAAAACCGGAATGAGATTGCGGTGGCGGTGGGGGGAGAAGACGAAGAGAGCACGAGCGCGTACCTGGTTCTGGCTGGATCCTCCTCGGATTGCTCGGCTGCGAGCTCCTGGTGGGGATCCGGATGACACTAGCGACTAACGAAGTCTGGGAGGAGAAGCGTCAGGAGTGGCGGGGATGACGAGCGACCTGTGAGGGAGGGGGAGGGAGAGGGAGAGCAGAGGAGAGGTGGTGGGGGTGGTGGGGGAGGGGGTGAGACAAGCGGTGGCGGCGAGAGGAGGGTTGCGGCGGCGAGAGGAGGCCGGCAGGGCGAGGTGGGGAATAGGTATTAGGTAGGGGTGCTAGCAATGGCGCACTTGGAGGGGTGCGCCATACATACAGATAGCAATGGCGCACCTCCCAGGGGTGCGCCATAAGTATATCCATAGCAATGGCGCACCACTGAGGGGTGCGCCATAAGTAACTTTTTTTTAGTTGCATCTAATAATTTTTTATTTGTTATTTGAAAAAAATTATGAAAAAATATCATAAAATTTTTTATTTGAAAATATCATCAAATTTGTTATTTGAAAATATTTGAAAAAAATCATAAACATTGGTATACCAATGGCCGGCGCACCTCCTAGGGGTGCACCTTCAATATATTTTTTTTGGATTTTTAGTTGCATTCATTTGTGAATTGGTAAAACATTTATGAATATGAGAACATTTAAGAATACAATCGAGAAATGAAGGCTACAATTTCAATACAATCGATCTTAGCTAGCTATCTGTTCACAATCTTCTTGCCCTTATTTTTCGCAAATGGAGTTCTTCTTTTGAACGGACGTCCTTTAGGTAGGGTGGTCCTGCTTCTTCTTGTGGTGTATGCTGGTACTTCATCGTTGTCGTCATGTTCCATCTTCGGGTCGCCATACTTGTCGAAGTCTTGCTCATTGGCGACTCCATCCATTCCGATGATCTTCCTTTTGCCTCTCCTCACAACAACACGACTGGGCTTTGGCGGGTCGGTAATGAAGAAGAATTGGTCCACTTGGGAAGCCAGTACCCATGGCTCATTTTTCGTGGTGGCGTTTGCGCCCGCGGTCTTAGATTTGGCTTCGGGTATAACCATGGTGGTGAAATACCGGTCTTCTTTTAGGACGCTCTTGGCCCATCTGACACGGAACATCGGGACCTTCTCTCCAGCGTAGCTAGCTCCCAGATCTCCTCGATCCTTCCGTAGTATCTGTCCTTGTCGTTACCAGTGTAGGATTCCATCGTTACCCCGGAGTTCTGATAACCATCGCTCTTCATGTCTTTTCCCTCGGTGTAGAATGTGTAGCCGTTGATATCGTACGCCTCATACGTCATCAGGTTGTGCTCGGCGCCCTGTGACAAGGCGAATATGAGTTGTTCTTCCGCGGAAGAATCCTCATGTAAAGGGTACGATAGAAGCTTCTTCTTGAACCAATGCGTGAAACATGAGTTGTGCTCTTTGATTATATCTCCGTCCATCCTCTGTTGGCCTCGGTCATTATACGTCTTCTCAATAAAGGTTTTGTGCTCTGTCACCCAAGGATCGACCACGTCTATGTGTTGTAGCGCGACTAGGTTTGCTCTTTCAAAGTCGGCGAGTCGACCCTCGAAGTCGACATGCATTTCGCGGCGACCCTCATGCTGACCCCATCCAGCGAGCCTGCCGAGGTGCCTGTTGACGGGCAGACCAACGGGGTTCTCGATGCCTAGATAATTCGTGCAGTAGGAGATGCACTCTTCGGTCAGAAAGCCCCTGGCTATGCTTCCCTCTGGACGTGACATGTTGCGAACGTATCCTTTGATGACACCATTCATCCTTTTGAACGGCATCATGCTGTGCAGGAACTTCGGCCCGAGTTGGATGATATCCTCCACGATATGGACCAGCAGATGCACCATAACGTCGAAGAATGCGGGCGGGAAGTACATCTCAAGCTCGCATAGTATCACCACGATCTCTTCCTGTAGCCTTCTGAGTTGCCTCACGCCAGCCGACTTCCGAGAGATCACGTCGAAAATGTTGCATAGGCCAAATAGCATTTCATGGACGTGCGCGTCCATGATCCCACGGATTGCAACTGGAAGTATCTGCGTCATCAGCATGTGACAGTCATGAGACTTCATCCCGCTGAACTTCTGCTTCACTGAGTCTAAGTATCTGCTTATCTTCCCTGCGTAACCGTAAGGAAGTTTTACTCCTACGAGGCAGGTGAAAAACTGATCGATCTCCTCCTGACTTAGAGTGAAGCACGCGGGAGGGAAGTCATTTCCGGTCTTCTTGGCCTTTTTGCCTTTGCGACGACTTTCCGTGTCCTGCTTCGCCTCATCATCATCATCATTATGAGCGTGAAGCTCCTCCCTAATGCCCATTGATTTCAAGTCTGCCCTTGATTTCGTCCCATCTTTGGTCCTCTCTGGCATGTTGAGCAGGGTACCAAGCAAACTCTCGCACACGTTCTTCGTGATATGCATGACATCAAGGTTGTGAGGCACACGGAGGATCTTCCAGTATGGCAAGTCCTAGAAAACAGACCTCGTTTTCCATACCTTTAGCAGCGGCTCTAGCGCCTTTCGCTTCTTTCCCGGCTCTGGCGCCTTTCCCGGCGGTGGGCACTCTTTCCAATTTTTCAACAGCTTGTCTATTTCCTCGCCGCTCCTCGTACGCGGGCGTCTTCGGGGTTCGGTTTCACCATCGAACAGATCCTTGCGTTTTCTCCATGAGTCATCGTCGCGAAGCCACCTTCGATGTCCCATGAACACGGTTTTCGAAGACCCGGGATCTCTATCTAGCTGGCGATATGTTGTGTCATCCATGCACCTGACGCATCCAGAAAATCCGTGGACCACCTGCCCCTCGACATATCCGTAAGCAAGATAGTCGTGCACCGTCGTGAGCAGTGCGGCTCTCATAGGGAAATATTCTTTCTCTGCAGCGTCCCATGTATTGGCTGGCGTTTTCCACAGCGTGTCTAGCTCCTCTTTCAGCAGCCCCAAATATAGATTGATGTCGTTCCCTGGTTGTTTCGGCCCTTCAATTAGCATACTCATGTGAATGTACTTCCTCTTCATGCACAACCAGGGGGGAAGGTTGTACATCCACACAAACACAGGCCAGGTGCTATGTGGGCTTCTCTAGCTGCCAAACGGATTGACTCCATCGGTGCTCGCGCCCAGCACGATGTTCCTTGGATCGTTCCCAAATTCTGGGTGTTCGAAGTTCAACGCTTGCCACTGGCTCGCATCCTTAGGGTGACTCAGCATCTTGTCTTTTTTATTTATCTCCGGATCATTTGCGTCATCTTCACGCTTCTTCTCCTCCCTATCCATGTGCCAACGTAGGAGCTTTGCTACCTTAGGGTCCGTGAAATACTGCTGCAGACGAGGAGTGATCGGAAAGTACCACACAGATTTTCGAGGAGCTTTCTTCCTCTTCTTGTATCAAGTGACGCCGCACACCGGACATATGGTAGACTCCGCGTGCTCGTCCCGATAAATGATGCAATTGTTCATGCACACACATGGTATTTCACATGCGGTAAATCCAGAGGACACACGATTTTCTTCGCCTCCTCGAAACTGGTCGGGCACTTGTTCCCCTTGGGAAGACGTTCGTGCCAGAATGACATGTTCTCGTCGAAGCATGCGTCGGTCATTTTGTGTTTTACCTTCATCTCTAGAGCCATGAGCGTTACTTTTAGGCAGGTATCCTCGGGCCTGCATCCTTCATACAATGGAGTAACCGCGTCTATCTCTAGTTGATCCAGCTTGGCTTTCTCTCGGGCGGCAGCTCTTTCATTATCCGTCTGCTTGAGAAGCAGCTCTTGAATATGAGGGTCCTGCACCCAGCCCATCGATAGTCCATCGTCGTCTGCTCCGGCATCTTCATCTTCATGATCATGCCCTTCGTCTGCTTCGGCATCTTCCTCATCATCATGTCCGACATCTTCTACATGATGACCGTGTACTGCATCTACTTCGTGATCATGTCCTGGAGATTCTTCGTCTTCTCACCCGCCCTCGCCGCGTTTGTCTTGCTCATGCCCTTCCTCATTTCTTGCCCGACCCCCATGGACGACTTCATAATCATCTTCATCACCTTGCCACCGATAGCCATCCATGAAACCACGCAAGAGCAGGTGGTCCCGCACCTGTACGGAATCCGAGTCCATAAGGCTCCTTAGTTTGCATCTTCAACACGGACATCTTATCTCCGTCTCGTTATTTTGAAGCATCTCGGCCTTCGTGGAGCTCAAAAACCTATTCACGATGCCTTCGGTCGTCTTGCGGACCATGGTCGCCTACGGGGTAGAGCAAAACGATATTTTAGAACCAAGAAAAAATTTGGCATGACTTTGCCTAAAAATAGGACCAAAAAGAATGCATAGTGCCAAATTCTCGTCGAAACAGAAATGAATCAACATTCCGGCAAAATATTGGCAACTATTGCATTTCAAATACCGGTACCTGCAAACACAAACATATATGCAACACCACAAACATACGTAGATCTAGCTAGGCCATAAAAAGTGCATGTGCACGTTGTTGGAGGGAGAAAAAAGTAGATCTACAACATAAAAGTTTTCCCCTTACTTACCTATCAAAAAAAGGTAATTTAACCACTTAATTTGGGTTAATCTATGATGCAAATGAGGTGAGGAGGAGGAGGCACCCGAGACAAGCTTGGAGGAGGAGGTGGAGAGAATGAAAGTGGGGAAAGTGAGTGTGGTAGGTGGTTGTCCAAAATATCTAGCTGGTCCCAGGTTACTAATGGCGCACCACCTACAAATGCGCCATTAGTAACCCTGGTTACTAATGGCGCATCAGCTGGAGGTGCGCCATTAGTAGTTTCGCAAAAAAAATATAGTAGTGGCGCACTGGGTTAGTGGTGCGCCATTACTAGTTAAACTACTAATGGCGCACTCTGCCCTGGTGCGCCATTAATACTTTTGGAAAAATAACAAAAAAAAAGTTTGTTAGTAGTGGCGCACCGAGTGTGTGGTGCGCCATTAGTGCCCATCACACTAATGGCGCACCAGCACATGGTGCGCCACTGCTATATAGTAGTGGCGCACCACTTGTCTGGTGCGCCATTAGTGTCTATATTATCTATAGCCCTTTTCCTAGTAGTGCCAATATGACCAAGGCGGCAGTGCCACATGTAAGTGGGACTATCGTTATCAACCTTACACTTTTTGGTACTCACACTATGGACATGTGTAACATCACGTTCGAGATTCATCAAAAATAAACCATTGACCAGTGGGGCATGACCATAAAACATTTCTCTCATATAAATAGAACAACCATTATTCTCAGATTTAAATGAGTAGCCATCTCGCATCAAGCAAGATCCAGATACAATGTTCATGATCAAAGCCGGTACTAAATAACAATTATTAAGGTTTAAAACTAATCCCCAAGGTAGATGTAGAGGTAGCGTGCTGACGGCGATCACATCGACCTTGGAACCATTCTCGATGCGCATCGTCACCTCGTCCTTTCCCAGCCTCTGCTTATTCCGTAGCTCCTGCTTGGAGTTACAAATGTGAGCAACTTCACCGGTATCAAATACCCAGGAGCTACTACGAGCGTTGGTTAGGTACACATCAATAACAAGTATATCACATATACCTTTAATGTTGTCGGCCTTGTTTTCCGCTAAGTACTTGGGGCAGTTCCGCTTCCAGTGACCGGTACCCTTGCAATAAAAGCACTTAGTCTCAGGTGGGTCCATTCTTGTTCTTCTTCCCGGCAACTTGCTTACCGGGCGCAACAACAGCTTTGCCGTCCTTCTTGAAGCTCTTCTTACCCTTGCCTTTCTTGAAACTCGTGGTCTTATTTACCATCAACACTTGATGCTCCTTTTTGATCTCGACCTCCGCTGATTTCAGCATCAAGTACAACTCAGGAATAGACTTCTCCATACCCTGCATGTTGTAGTTCATCACAAAGCTCTTGTATCTAGGTGAAAGCGACTGGAGGATTCTGTCAATGACCGAGTCATCCGGGAGATTAACTTCCAGCTGAGTCAAGCGGTTGTGAAGCCCAGACATCTTGAGGATGTGTTCACTGACAGAACTGTTCTCCTCCATCTTACAGCTAAAGAATTTGTCGAAGACGCCATATCTCTCGACCCGGGCATGAGCTTGGAAAACTAGTTTCAGCTCTTGGAACATCTCATATGCTCTGTGTTGATCAAAACACTTTTGGAGCCCCGGTTCTAAATTGTAAAGCATGTCGCACTGAATAAGGGAGTAATCATCGCAGCGCGACTACCAAGCGTTCATAACGTCTTGGTCCGCTGGGAAAATGGGTGGGTCACCTAGCGGTGCATCAAGGACATACAATCTCTTGGAAGCTATGAGGATGATCCTCAAGCTACGGACCTAGTCCGAATAGTTGCTTCCATCATCTTTCAGCTTGGTTTTCTCTAGGAACGCGTTGAAGTTGAGGGTGACATTAGCGTTGGCCATTAGATCTACAATATAGATTGTAAAGACAATTTTAGACTAAGTTCATGATAATTAAGTTCACATAGTCAAATTATTTAATGAACTCCCACTTAGATAGACATCTCTCTAGTCATCCAAGCGATACATGATCCATGTCAACTATCCCGTGTCAGATCATCACGTGAGACGGACTAGTCATCCATGGTGAACATCTCTATGTTGATCGTATCTTCTATACGACTCATGTTTGACCTTTCGTTCTTCCGTGTTCCGAGGCCATGTCTGTACATGCTAGGCTCGTCAAGTCAACCTAAGTGTTTCGCGTGTGTAAATCTGGCTTACACCCGTTGTATGCGAATGTTAGAACCTATCACACCCGATCATCACGTGGTGCTTTGGAACAACGATCCTTAGCAACGGTGCACAGTTAGGGTGAACACATCTCTTGAAATTTTATTGAGAGATCATCTTATTTACTACCATCATTCTAAGCAAATAATATGTAAACATGATAAACATCACATGCAATCAATATAGTGACATGATATGGCCAATATCATCTTGCTCCTTTGATCTCCATCTTCGGGGCACCATGATCATCACTGTCGCTGGCATGACACCATGATCTCCATCATCGTGTCTTCATGAAGTTGTCTCGCCAACTATTACTTCTACTACTATGGCTAATGTTTAGCAATAAAGTAAAGTAATTACATGGCGTTTATGATTGACACGCAGGTCATACAATAAAAGAAGACAACTCTTATGGCTCCTGCCGGTTGTCATACTCATTGACATGCAAGTCGTGAATCCTATTACAAGAACATGATCAATCTCATACACCACAATGCATCACATCACATCCTTTGGCCATATCACATCACAAGGCATATGCTGCAATAACAAGTTAGACGTCCTCTAATTTGTAGTTGCAAGTTTTACGTGGCTGCTATAGGTTTCTAGCAAGAACGTTTCTTACCTGCGCCAAAACCACAACGTGATATGCCAATTGCTATTTACCCTTCATAAGGAACCTTTTCATCGAATCCAATCCGACTAAGGTGGGAGAGACAGACACCCGCTAGCCACCTTATGCAACAAGTGCATGTCAGGCGGTGGAACCGGTCTCATGTAAGCGTACGTGTAAAGTTGGTCCGGGCCGTTTCATCCCACAATACCGCCGAATCAAGATAAGACTAGTAGTGGTAAGCAAATTAACAAGATCGACGCCCACAACAAGTTTGTGTTCTACTCGTGCATAGATTCTACGCATAGACCTAGCTCATGATGCCACTATTGGGAGACGTAGTAGTAAATCAAAATATTTCCTACGTATCACCAAGATCTATCTATGGAGAAACCAGCAACGAGCGGGGAGAGATTGCATCTTCATACCTTTGAAGATCGCTAAGCGTAAGTGTTACAAGAACGCGGTTGGTGGAGTCGTACTCGTAGTGATTCAGATCGCGGTGGACTCCGTTCTAAGCGCCGAACAACGGCGCCTCCACGTTCAACACACGTGCAGACCGATGACGTCTCCTAGGCCATCATCCAGCAAGGAGGAAGGAGAGGTTGAGGGAGAGCTCTGGCAGCACGATGGCGTGGTGACGGTGGAGCTACGTGGACTCCGGCAGGGCTTCGCCAAGCGCTACAGAGAACGAGGAAGAGGAAGGGTAGGGCTGCATAGAGAGAGAGAGAGAGAGAAGTCGTGTCTCAAATCAGCCCAAAACCTTGGGTATATATAGGAGAAGGGAGAGGGAGGTCTGCCTTGGCCCCTCCTCCAAGGAGGAGAGGTTCAGCCGAACCTAGGGAGGAGTCCACCTCCCACAAGGGAGGTGGATCTCTTCCTTCTGAATCCTTTTCAGCCTTATCTCTTATCCCTAGCCTCTTGGGCCTTTCCGAAAGAACTTGTCCATCCCAATAAGGGCTGGTCCACCTCCTCTAGCAGCCCAAGCCCTTTGGTCGTCACACCCCTCCCGGGGGTCCTCCGGCACCCTCCCGGCACTCCCGGTACACTATCGATGACCCGAAAACTTTCCGGTGACCAAAACTGGACTTCCTATATATCAATCTTTACCTCCGGACCATTCCAAAGCTCCTCGTGACGTCCGGGATCTCATCCGAGACTCCGAACAACCTTTGGTAACCATGTACAACATTTCCCTATAACCCTAGCGTCATCAAACCGTAAGTGTGTAGACCCTACGGGTTCGGGAGACACGTAGACATGACCGAGACACCTGTTCGGTCAATAACCAACAGTAGGATCTGGATACCCATGTTGGCTCCCACATGCTCCACTATGATCTCATCGGATGAACCACGATGTCGGGGATTCAATCAATCCCGTATTCAATTCCCTTTGTCTATCAGTATGATACTTGCCTGAGATTCGATCGTCGGTATCCCTATACCTTGTTCAATCACGTTACTGCCAAGTCTCTTTTACTCATTCCGTAATACATCATCCCGTGGCTAACTCCTTAGTCACATTGAGCTCATTATGATGATGGCTTATCAAGTGGGCCCAAAGATACCTCTCCGTCACACGGAGTGACAAATCCCAGCATCGATTCGTGCCAACCCAATAGACACTTTCGGAGATACCCATAGTGCACCTTAAAAGCCATCCAGTTATGTTGTGACGTTTGACACACCCAAAGTATTCCTGTGGTATCCGGGAGTTGCACAATCTCATGGTCTAAGGAAACAATACTTGACATTGGAAAAGCTTTAGCAGACGAACTAAACGATCTTGTGCTATGCTTAGGATTGGGTCTTGTCCATCACATCATTCTCCTAATGATGTGATCCCATTATCAACGACATCCAATGTCCATGGTCATGAAACCATGACCATCTATTGATCAACGAGCTAGTCAACTAGAGGCTCACTAGGGACATATTGTGGTCTATGTATTCACACATGTATTATGGTTTCCGATTAACACAATTATAGCATGAACAATAGAAAATTATCATGAACAAGGAAATATAATAATAACCATTTTATTATTGCCTCTAGGGCATATTTCCAAAAGTTTATGTTCAATCCAGGGGTCAGACTGCTCCGGGTTCTTGGACCGTACAATATCCTTGTGTTCCTCGATATATGGAGTCACCAAGGTGGAATTTTGTAGAACCATGTAGTGTGCTTGAGTGAAAGAATGCCCGTCCATATTTATTGCTTCTTTCTTTCCTAGTGTGCCTTTTCCACCCAGTCTCCCCGCATGCCGCGATTCAAGAAGACCAATCGGCTTAATGTCAGGAACAAAGTCAACACAAAACTCAATAACCTACTCTGTTCCATATCCCTTGGCGATTTTTCCTTCTGGCCTAGAATGGTTATGAACATATTTATTTAGGACTCCCATGAACCTCTCGAAGGGGAACATATTGTGTAGAAATACGGGACCCAGAATGTTAATCTCTTCGACTAGGTGAACTAGGACGTGTGTCATAATATTGAAGAAGAATGGAGGGAACACCAACTCGAAACTAACAAGACACTGGACCAGGTCATTCTGTAACCTTGGTAGGATTTCTGGATCGATTACCTTCTAAGAAATTGCATTGAGGAATGCGCATAGCTTCAGAAAGGCTAATCGAACATTTTCCGGTAGAAGCCCCCTAAGTGCAACCGGAAGTAATTGCGTCATAATCATGTGACAGTCATGAGACTTTAGATTTTGAAATTTTTTCTCTGCCATATTTATTATTCCCTTTATATTCAACGAGAAGCTGGACGGGACCTTGATACTGAGCAGACATTCAAAAAAGATTTCCTTCTCTTCTTTCGTAAGAGCGTAGCTAGCAGGACCTTGATACTGCTTTGGAGGCATGTCGTCTTTTTCATTAATTCTTTGCTTGTCCTCCCATGCCTCTGGTGTATCTTTTGTCTATCCATACACACCCAAGAAGCCTAGCAGGTTCACACAAAGATTCTTCGTCACGTGCATCACGTCGATTGCATTGCAGACCTCTAGGGATTTCCAATATTCAAGTTCCCACAATATAGATTTCTTCTTCCACATGGGTGCGTGTCCTTTGGCGTCATTCGGAACAGATTGTCTCCCAGGACCCTTTCCAAAGATTACTTGTTAATCCTTGACCATATCAAATATATATTCACCAGTATGGAGGCCAGGCTTCTTCCGGTTATCTGGCTCACCTTTGAAATGGTTGCCTGCCTTTCTTAAGATATGCTTGATCGGTAGAAATTGACGATGTCCCAGGTACATATTCTTCTCACATTTATCCAAATATATACTTTCAGTATCATCTAAACAGTGCGTGCATGCATTGTATCCCCTGTTTGTATGTACTTAAAGGTTACTAAGAGTAGGCCAATCATTGATGGTTACAAACAGCAACGCTCGTAGGTCGATTTCCTTCTGTGTGTGCGCATCCCACACACGTACACCTGGTTTTTTCCACAACTATAGAAGTTCATCAACTAGTGGCCTTAGGTATACATCAATGTCGTTGCTGGGTTGCTTAGGACCTTGGATGAGCACTGGCATCATAATGAACGTCCGCTTCATGCACAACCAAGGAGGAAGGTTGTAGATACATAGAGTCACGGGCCAGGTGCTGTGACTGGAGCTCTGCTCCCCAAAAGGATTCATGTCGTCTGTACTAAGACCAAACCATAAGTTCATTGCGTCAGCTGCAAAGTGCTCGAACTCCCTCTCGATTTTCTCCACTACGACCCATCAACGGGTGCTCTCAATATCCCGTCTTTCTTATGTTCTTCTTTGTGCCATCGCAACAACTTGGCATGCTCTTTGTTTTGGAACAAACGTTTCAACCGTGGTATTATAGGAGCATACCACATCACCTTGGCAGGAACCCTCTTCCTGTGGCGTTCGCCCTCCACATCACCAGGGTCATCGCGGGAGATCTTATAGCGCAGTGCATCGTATACCGGGCATGCATCCAAATTCTCGTACTCCTCACCGCGGTAGAGGATGCAGTCATTACGGCATGCATGTATCTTCTGCACCTCTAATCCTAGAGGGCAGACAACCTTCTTTGCTTTGTACGTACTTTCAGGCAATTCGTTATCCTTTGGAAGCATATTCTTTATCATTATCAACAATTCTTGAAATCCCTTCTTAGTTACACCATTCTTCGCCTTCCATTGCAGCAATTCCAGCATGGTACCCAGCTTTTTCTGGTCATCTTCACAATTTGGATACAAGAATTTTTTGTGATCCTCTAACATGCGCTTCAACTTCAACATCTCCTTGTCACTTTCGCAGTTTCCCTTTGCATCAACAATGACCCGACCCAAATCATCAGTGAGCTCATCTGATGCATCTTCTTCAGCTTCCCCCATTGATGCCTCTTCTTCAACTTCCCCCATTGTTGTATCGGCGAAAGGATAGTTGTCATCATCATGTACTTCTTCATTGTCTTCCATTATAACCCCTCTTTCTCCGTGCTTGGTCCAACAACTATAGCTGGACATGAAACCAGACTTAAGCACGTGGTAGTAAAGGGTTTTTGAGGTAGAGTAATTCCTATCATTCTTACAGTCATGACGTGGACAACACATGAAACCATTCCGCTTGTTTGCCTTAGCCACACGAATAAAATCATGCAGGCCATTAAGGAACCCTGGACTTAGTTGGTCATCGTACATCCATTGCCGGCTCATGTTCACTACACAACATCGAAGTGACCAAATTAATACAACTTCATCATCACATTACAACCAAAGTAGATCTAGCAGTGACCAAATGTTATTACTGCAAATAATAGATACTTATAGTTCATACATACATCTCATAAAACAACATACAACTATCTAAAACATGTAAATGCAACAACAAATGCGATCATAATCGCAACTAAGGTAACAATTGAGCCAACGGCATAATGGTACCAAGCCTCTTTATCAATGGCATATTTTCTAATCTTTCTAAGCTTCGAGCACATTCCAGCCATCTTGTTCTTGTGATCACCGACGATATCGGCAACATGCAAATCCAATCCCATCTTCTCATCTTCAGTTCTTTTCAATTTTTCTTTCAAATGATCAATTTCTTTTTCAGCTTGTGTTAATTTCTCGACCAGAATTGCATAGTCGGTTGGAATTTCTGGTTCAACTACTTCTTATAGATAAAAACATCTACGTCAATTTGGTGGCATAATTAATTGTCATAGACATTAGATGATGTGTGAAATAGTTATACAAGATAATGACATACCACATCTGAATCATAGACTGGACGAGGGCCGACGTGGACGAATACCATAACCATGACACTATAGAATAACTAACAATAATACAAGTAAGTAAATCGTACACGCAGCTATCTAAATCATACAAGTAATTTTTTTAACAAAAAGGTTTTAAGAAGAACAAGAGGCTCACCAAGGTGGCCGGTGCCGCGACGAGACGGTGCGGACGATCGACGGTGGTTAGGACGGGGATGCGAAGGCACCAAATAAACCACACCTACACATATGCAACCTAAGAAGTTAATTTGAGCTCAAATTGCATATAAATCAAATAAACTCCCACATAATGATCACTCCTCCAAAACCTAGCTAAAACCCACAAATCACATATCTTTGAGCATACCACAAGCTAATCTAGCAATGAGAGATGAATGAGCAAAGTTGCTAACCTTTGTGAACACTTGGATAGATGGGGTGCCTTCAAATCTTGACAAGTCCTTGGCAAAATGGAGGATGAGCTTCGAGCAAGAAGAAGAATAGGGGAGAAAACAGAGAAATGAGAGCCCCTTCGATCGGCTGCGGACAAAGCATATATATGTAGGAAGTCTTTAGTACCGGTTGGTGACACCAACCGGTACTAAAGGTTGCCCTTTAGTACTGGTTGGTGTTACCAACCGGTACTAAATAGGCACGCAGAGCCCAAGTCTGACCAAAAGCCTGCCACGTCCCCTTTAGTACCGGTTCGTGACACGAACCGGTACTAAAGATCCCTTATGAGCCGATACTAAAGGTCACCCTGCTCGTAGGCGTTGGAGTTGGCATGAACCGGGACTAATAGCATCTTTAGTACCGGCTCGTAACTAGACCGGGACTAATGCTTGGGACGAAAGGTCTGTTTTCTACTAGTGAAGTAACACTAAATTTTTTTGGTTTTCGTGTTTCATATCAATAACTAAAAATATAAAACAACTTAGAACATAAAATGGAATCTACTTAGAGATAAATCAAACAAGCACACACAAAAATATCAACCGGGAATGGCGCCAGAAAAGGTCTTGATAACCCACAAGTATATGGGAACACGCTACGTCTCCAACATATCTATAATCATTGATTGTTCCATGCTATTATATTATTATTCTAGGATACTTTTTGAGTAATTATTTACCAATTGATATTATTTTTTAGCACTAACCTATTGACCTAGTGCTAGTTCCTGTTTTTTATGTGTATTTTTATTTGCAGAAATTCCATAACAAATGAAGTCCAAACACGATACAAAATTATGGAGATTTTGTTTTTGGGATATATTTGAATTTTGGAAGTCGGAATCAATACACGACGATGCCTGAGGGCCCCACAAGCCAACAGGGCACATCACTAGGGGGTGGCGCGCCCTGATGGATTGTGGCCAGCCCTTAGGTCGGTTGAGGCTCTCCTTCTGGCGCAAGAAAGATATTTTCACGGTAAAAACCCATCAAAATTTCAGCCCGACCAGAGTTACTGATCTTTGGATATTTAGAAACGGTGAAGGGGTCCAAAAATAGTCGTGAAAACAGGAGGGAAACATAGAGAGAGATCCAATCTCGAAGGGGCTCTTGCCCTCTGGGAGCCATGGCATCCATGGACCAGAGGGGAAAGCCTCCTACCACCTAGGTAGGAGGCCAAGGAAGAATAAGAAGGAGGGGGCTCTCTCCCCCTCTCTCCCTGTGGCACCGGAGTGCCGCCAGGGCATCCACTGTGACGACGATCTACACCAACAACTTCACCGTTGTCATCACCACCACCATCACCTTTCCTCATCCATCTACAGCGATCCACTCTCCCTCATCCGTCTGTACCCCTACTTGAACATGATGTTTTATGCCACATATTATTATTCAATGATTTGTTGCTATCCTATGATGTTTGAGTAGATCCCTTTTGTCCTATGGGTTGATTGATGATTTTGATTGATTTGAGTTGCGTGGTTTATATTGGTGTTGTACTGAGGTGCTTTCCGTGAGGTGCACACGTGAAAGATTCACGCTGGAGGGTGTTTCAGTATGTTCATGATTCGCTTATCATGGATGGCTAGGGTGACAGAAGCTTACACCCGAGTAAGGGGGTTGTTTATGCATGGAAGTAAAGGGGACTTGATGTTTAATGCTATTGTCGGGTTTTACCTTAATGATCTCTAGTAGTTATGGATGCTTGCTAGATTTCCAATCATAAGTGCATATGATCCAAGTCCGGAAAGTATGTTAGCTCATGCCTCTGCCTCATATAAAACTACAATAATGATTACCGATCTCGTTATCAATTGCCTAGGACAATCTCACAAATCATATCACCACTTTTCCACACTCGCTATATTTACTTTATTGTTATTTTATTAAAACAACACCTAACTTTTATTTCCACGTTCTTTATTATCCTGCAAAACTATCTTTACACCTACAAAGTACTTCTAGTTTCATTCCCGCAAAATAGTTTCATACTTGTTCTAGGTAAAGTAAGCGTTAGCGTGGTAGAGTTGTATCAATGCTCGATAGAACTTGAGAGAGTTTTAATTCTACATTTAGCTCCTCGTTGGATTCGACACTCTTATCGAAAAAGGCTACAAACGATCCCGTACACTTGTGGGTTATGAGAACATTTGTATTCTTTTCGATAAATAAGAGTGTCGAACCCAACAAGGAGCTAAAAATAGACTTAATATTCTCTTCAAGTTCTATCGGCCATCGATACAACTCTATGCACGCTAATGTTTACTTTACATAGAATAAAAATAAAACTAGTTTGTACGTGTAATAGGATAAGTTTGCAAAAATGAAACTAGAAGAGAAGGATTTGTCCTTAAGCAATAAGTAACTAGATCGGTTGTCGTCGTTGCAATTTCATATGAGGGGGGCAGAAGCTTGCACACTTTCCGTACATGGATCACATGAACTTATGATTGGAGCTTCAACAAGCATCTGCAACTACTAAAGATCATTAAGGTAAACACAACCATAGCCTTAAGTATAAACTCCCTTTTATCCCATATGCAACAATTCACTTACTCGGATTTAAGCTTCTGTCACTCTCGCAACCCACTATAAACGAATCATGAACATTTTGCAACACCCTATAGCGGTAATCCCTCACATGTGCGCGACACTGAAGGCACTATAGGATAACACCAAAAAAACATACAACTCAAACCAATCACGATCATCAATCAACACATAGGACATGAAGAATCTACTCAAACATTATAGGATGAACATCATTGGATAATTATATATAACATAAAGCATCGTGTTTAAGTATATATTACATCGGGTAAAAATGGTTACACCGCTACATAGATGGGGATAGAGTTGATGATGACGGCGACAAATTTGTAGATGTAGATCGCAGTCAACATAGTTCCCCCGACGACACTCCGACGCCACCGAGAGAGTGAGAGAGAGAGAGAGAGAGGGAGAGGTCCCCTTCCTTTTTATTCTTCCTTGGCCTTCCCCCTAGATGAGAAAAGGATCCCCCCTCTAGTCCTTGGCTGTCATGGCCCTCGAGGGTGGGAACCCCTCCGATCTCCCTCTCTATTTCCTCTTTGTTTCGCGGCCTCGGGCCGAACACCGTTTCTTTTATAGCTGAAGATCCATAACTACGATTGGGCTAAAAAATTAACACAATTTTTATCCGTATATTAGCTTCCTTGCACCCAAAGGATAGCCCAAACCAACTTACGAGATGGGGTGCGTCGCCTAAGCTTGTGGGGCCCATGGGCCACCCCTTCTTTTGATTCTTGTGCCAAAAATCGCATATATTCCATAAAAACCACTACAACTTTTTGACGCGTTTGGACTTCGTTTAACATGGATTTTATTTGAAATAAAAAAGCATGCAAAAAATAGTAACTAACATTGGGAACTAGATTAATATGTTAGTACAAGAAATCATATATATTGTTGTGAATAATATGTGGAATTAATAATATAATGGCATGAACCATTGAAATTATTATTACGATGGAGACGTATTAGGAAGCCCGGACGCGACTGGGCGCACCTGCTACGTCAAACCTGACAGCCTGACCCCACTACAAATTATACCAAGTCCACCAAACCCATCACCCTCCTCCCACGCCCTCACCGTCGGTCACACTTGCTCATGCATCCTCTTCGTTGGGCCCCCATTCGTTGCCCTAGATGTTTTCTAGCCTGACCCCCACCTCTGTGACGGAGACTGTATGGACGTTGTCTGTGGTTGTCTCATCCTGAGCTATGTTGTGCAAGCCAGAGAACATCGCCTAGAGGAACTTTCAATGGAGGCAGCAAGAGAGGGAAGCGGCGTTGCAGGGAGCGGATGCGGACCTCGATGAACAACCCCCCCCCCTCATGTGCAGCCGCTCCCAAGATCCCACACCCCGTCCATCCCGATACCACAATGATCACACTTTTGGACCAGGTTGGGACAGAGGAAGATCCGATGGCCGATTGGGGCATTATAGACAGCTTTCTGCCAACACCAATGAGGCTGCCAGTGGACATTTGTCACTCGCCGCAGATCGTTCGGGCGTGGACAAGCATGAGCACCGACGAGTCCCGGGCTGCCCACGACATGTTCGATGGAATAACACAACAAGACTCGGTATGTCATTTTTTTCCTTTCCGATCAACTTTGCATATGTCATGATCAATGTTTTGCATAGACCATTAGTTCATTTCGGACATGATCAACATGATCAACGAGAAGAAACCATCATAGTTTAGGAGGTTATCATGTCAGCCATGATAAATGCTAATCATGAACCTACCCAAATATACGAGTTGGGGGTCCAACTTGCCATTCATTTGAAGGTGGGGCAACATCAAATCCCGAACCGAGTAAGAAGCTCGAAATTGAGAGGAAAAACATTGAGTTGGAGAAGAAACAGGCATCAATCAAATGAGAGCTCAAGAAGTCAAAGCATTTGAAAAGATTGAGCTTGAGAAGGAGAGATTTGAGATTGCAAATCACACGACACAGGGAGGACGCCAAGATAATGTTGACAGATGAAAATCTCTTGGATGAGTATGCAAAGAAGTGACTTTGTGTGGATGAAGAAGGGGATCAACGAACATAGGGAAGAAGTGGCGAGGTCTGTTATGGCTGTAGTGGAACGCGAGGTAAGGATGCAGGCGGAGCAGGTGGCATGGATATTGTCCGACGAGTGATCCGGCCAACGAGTGATTTGTCACGCTCGAAATTTGATTTCATTTTGGCATCTTCGAATTGTGAACCTATGATTTGTTTTGCTTGGTCGTACTTGTTTCGAACTTTTTAATTGTGATGAATTGGTATCGTATAATTGATGTGCATGTATTGCATAAATCTGATGATCCATATTTAAGTATTTAAAATATTACTTTCTCCGTCCCAAAATAAGTGTCGCAAATTTAGTATTAAGTTAATACAAATTTAGTACTAAAGCAGCGACACTTATTTTGAAATGGAGGAAGTATTATATACATCCATATGTAGTCCATAGCGAAATATCTAAAAAGAAAAAGACATATATTTAGGAACGGAGGAAGTAGTTTACAATATATGGATGAGAAATACCTGACATTTTGGTCATCTTCTGCCATTTGTCATTGCAACTCACATTCTGGAAATATTTATATTACACTGATATGAGATGTTAAATAGCACTTTTGCACATTCTGGAAACATTATGCCATTTCATTGCAACACACATCACACATTCTTCACTGACAATGTTTCTTGCACATTCTGCAACTACGAACACATTTTTGCTCCTATTTCATTACAGCATCATACAAGTTCACAGCTAGAATCATGGTACAAACAATCAGAATTTTCCAACCTATGCCTACAACAACATCCAACTGAAGCGTGATCTCTTCAGCAATCTGATGGCTCATCTGATTTTCCCGAATGTTACTAATCTTCTTGACCATGATACGTCTCCAACGTATCTATAATTTATGAAGTATTCATGCCATGTTTACAATAATTCTATATGGTTTTGATATGATTTTATTAGAACTAATCCGAACTGACGTTGTTTTCAGCAAAACTACTATGATGTCGTTTTTGTGCAGAAATAAAAGTTCTTGGAATGGGATGAAAATTTACGGAGAATGTTTTTGAAAATATAAAAAATACTGGAGCAAAAAGATACCGAAGAAGAGTCCCGAGGGAGTCACAAGCCTGTCAGGTGCGACCACCCCCCTGGTCGCGCCTAACGAGCTTGTGACCTCCTCAGGAACCTTCTGGATGTGGGACCGACGCCAAATATTTCTATAAATACCCAAACCTCCAAAAAGAAACTTTGATGGGAAGTTCTGCCACCGCAAGCCTCCAGAGCCACGAAAAACCAATCGGGAGCCCGTTCCTGCAACCTGCCAGAGGAGGAAACCATCACCGGAGGCCATCTTCATCATCCGGCGGTCTCCATGACGAGGAGGGAGTAGTTCACCCTCGGGGTTGAGGGTATGTACCAGTAGCTATGTGTTTGATCTCTCTCTCTCTCTCACTCTCACACTCTCTCTCTCTCTCGTGTTCTTGAGATGATACGATCTTGATGTATCGCGAGCTTTATTTATATAGATGAATCATATGGAGTTTTCCCCTCTCTATCTTCTTGTGATGAATTGAGTTTTCCCTTTGAAGTTTTCTTATCGGATTGTGTCTTTAAGGATTTGAGAACAGTTGATGTATGTCTTGCGATGGGATATCCGTGGTGACAATGGGATGTTCTATTGATCCACACGATGTATGTTTTGCTGATGAACTTGCAGGTTCCGTGACCTTGGGAATCTATGTATAGGGGTTGGCACATGTTTTCGTCTTGAATCTCCGATAAAAACTTTGGGACACTCTTTAAAGTTCTTTGTGTTGGACTGAACATGATGAATCTGAAATTATGTGATGCATATCGTATGATCAAGCCCATGGGTACTCGTGGTGACATTGGAATACCTAGGTGACATTATGGTTTTGGTTGATGTGTGTCTTAAGGTGTTATTTTAGTATGAACTCTAGGGCTGTTCGTGACATTTATAGGGATAGCTCATAAGATTGATCGAAAAAGATAACTCTGGGGTGGTTTCGTACCCTACAATAATTTATGCGTGTGTTCTTCACTATTTGTGACTTTGGAGTGAACTCTTTGTCGCACGAGAGGTATTTACATATGATTCAACTACGCCAATATTGTTGAGAGAAATTGCACTAGTGAAAGTATGAACCCTAGGCCTTGTTTTCAAGCATTTGTACAATGTTTTGCTCGTTGTTTACTATTTGTTACCTTTCTTTTCTTATATATTTTAAGATTACAAAAACATATATCTATCATCCATATTACACTTGTATCACCATCTCTTCGCCGAACTAGTGCACCTATACAATTTGCCATTGTATTGGATGTGTTGGGGACACAAGAGATTTCTTGTATTTGATTACAGGGTTATTTGAGAGAGGCCATCTTCATCTTACACCTCCCATGGTTTGATAAACCTTAGGTCATCCACTTGAGAAAAAAATGTCGTTGTCCTACAAAACTCTGCGCTTGGAGGCTCAACATGAGTCTACAAGAAGAAGGTTGTGTTGTAGACATCAGACCACACTTTCCGCCTTGCTATCTTTCTCTATGAAGCTAGCACCAATGTTAGGCTTTGTTCCTCTGGTTGTCATCTCCTTGTCCAGATAAGGCTTGAAAATCTTTGCATTGTACTCCACTTCCTCTTGAGGAATGTTATAACCATGGCACAAAAGAAGATCCAAATATTCATCTATCCAGTGATAGCACTCACAAGATCCATGCGGCCCTCTCTGTGGAAACTAAAAATTCAAACAAATAAAGAGGAGAAAAAATGAGTTTATTGATTGGAAAGTGAAGACTAAAATCAATCCACAAATCTGACCTTGTGATTAGGGCATTTGAAGTAAACCCGTCCTGCATCCCTCACAGATTTTGAAACTAAACGAACCACTTGCCTCTAGCTGCAGGTGCAACACTTTAGTAGGGGCAGAGATGCGCCGCCTCAGGGTCGACGGGAGGCAACCAGGATGAGCTCCCAGACGCGCTCAAGTTCCCGACCATGTCGTCGCCGTCTCCAAAACGCCAGGGCGACGCCTCGAGATCGGGAGAGAAGGAGAAGAAACAGGGCAAGGAGTGGGGAATGGCGATCAGAGAAGAACCAAGGAGTTATTTATTTTTTTGCCAAAATCCATCACCTCTGTTACCCATGGGCCCCTGTCCGATGTGGCAACGGTCAACGGCGCCAGGTGGCCGGTCAGACGGGGTCGGCTAGGTTTTGAACTTGAATGAAACACTTACTGCAGTTTGGGAACCCATGTGCCGATTTTCATAATTCGAGAACCTAATTAACAAACATGCAATAGTTTAAGGACCTACAGTGCACTTCACTCCAAAAGCATTATACACGTGCCCTGCGCATTCAGCGCACCAGCCAGCTGCTACCGCCACACCAGTCCCTCATCCCTTTGTCGGGCAGATGAGATCAACACCTCAGCGATCATGTAGCAGACGGAGCTGGCTGCTGGCAGTTGCACTGCCCCGCACTCCTCTGCCTCCTCCGCGTGCTTCCAAATATCCATGTCCATGGTCGCAAGCCCCCACGCAGCACTAGCACCAGCACCAAGTAGCTCGCCGGTAGCCCTCCTCCCCCATACACATGGCCTGGAGGCGCCTCGCCTCCCGCTCCCGCCGCTGCCCCATCGTCCCCGCCGCCCCGCGGCCGCGTCCGCCGGCGGGACCCGCCGCGGCCTCGCCGTCGCTGCGCCGTCTCCTCCTCACCCTCTCCCCGCCCCGCTTCGCGCCCGCCGCCTCCTCGCCCGCGCGGCTGTTCCACGCCGACGTGAGTGCGCGAGCCCCGGCCCCTGCCTCTCCGTCGCCCCTCGACCCCCTCTGCCCACGCGTTCTTAATTTTATTTTTTCGATTTTGCTGCAGTGGCGGGGCACCGTCGGCGGGAGGAGCAGGTGGCTCGCGAGCGACGCCTCCGCGGCGGCGGAGCCCTCCGCTGAGCTGGTGGAGGTGCCCCTGGCGCAAACAGGGGAGGGGATTGCCGAGTGCGAGCTGCTGCGCTGGTTCGTCAGCGAGGTGAGCCTCATCTCTGACTCTGATGCTGCCTCCTTCCTTTGCCACTCCTTGATTTTACCACTTCGAAGCCTGCTTTGCCATTCTACTGTCACTTGTGGTGCGCACTTAGAAATTATATGTTGGGTCGACGTTTAACTCTACCTTACCTCTGAATGTGTCATTAGAAAATTGGTAGTAGGAAACCACTGGGTTCAATACCTCCATCTCTGCAATGGTCTACCCTATGCAAGCAGATAAAACGAGGCGTACTATAACGGATTCATCCAAGAACACGCCCTGATTCAGGGTTTGGCAGGGCATCTAGGATGGTTTGGTTTGGTTTCCTCACTGATCTTTCATGTGGCACCTAGGACCATGCTTTCAACAGGTTACAAGACAGTAATGTCGTGATTGGTTTCCCACATGAGTTCCGGGGCAGGGTGCCATGTTTTGTTTTCCCATTGGGATGTTGTTTGCTTGCCTGTAATCTGAAATATGATTGTGCTACCCATAATCTGAAGAATGGGCTAGTCCATTCGAACCCAATCTTGTATGTATTGTCTTCATTTATTTATCTTCATCTCGATTTGGAATTGTTCTTTTACTTGCTCATTTGGCAGGGTGACCAAGTAGATGAATTTCAGCAGCTCTGTGAGGTACAGAGCGACAAAGCAACCATTGAAATTACAAGTCGTTTCAAGGGAACAGTACATCAGATTCAGTTTGCACCTGGTGACATAGTAAAGGTAGCTTTGGATGATTACTAGTTATAAATGTTTCCTTTCCTTGTTGATGCTGGTATTCCATTCTTTAATTAGATCTTGGAATGCTGACATTATTTTTCCTCTAGGAGTTCTTTCATTCTGAATAAATTTATTTGGCTTTCTCCTCAATTTTCTGAAGTCAATGTGTGCTTCTTAGGTCGGTGAAACATTACTTAAGATGATTGTCAACGGCAGTCAAGTTGTACCTCATGATAGCATAGCTTCATCCCCTGATATTCCACTTGGAGTGGATACTACAAGTCCTTCAAGGGAAGGCAATGCTTCTCGTGGGTCTCTCTCCACACCAGCCGTCAGGCATCTAGTGAAGCAGTATGGGCTCAACATCGATGATATTCAGGGTACAGGAAGAGATGGTAGAGTTTTGAAAGAAGATGTGTTGAATTACGCTGCTAGCAAGGGTCTTCTCCAGGAGACGCCATCAGCTTTGGAAGAGAATGTTGGTCAAGTCGAGTTACCGGAGGAAGGAAAATCACTACTTGATTCACACTTTTACGAAGATAAGAGAATTCCTCTCAGGTATTATGAGATTTATTTATGCTCTGCTTTGATATGGTTGGTCGCGTACATAACCACAGTGATGCAGAGGCCGGGGGTTGAACCTCCTTTTCGAAAAGTGAAGAAAAAACATACATAACCACTTCATAATGTCTTTTTTCAGGGGTTACCAGAGATCAATGGTGAAATCAATGAGCCTGGCTGCAAAAGTACCGCATTTTCATTATCTGGAGGAAATAAACTGTGATGCTCTTGTAAAACTTAAGGCATCATTTCAGAAGGAGAATAAAGATCACGATGTGAAGCACACCTTCCTTCCATTCCTCATAAAATCTCTTTCTGTGGCACTGAGTAAATATCCTTTGTTGAACAGCTCTTTCATTGAAGAAACAAATGAAGTTACTCTCAAAGGTATGCAATCTCTGAGTTTGCACTCCTATGACCATAATTCTGGCAAATTATCTTAAAACAATTCAGGGGAGTTACTCAGGAGTAAGTGTTTGGAAGTCCCTCGCAGAGGATATATATATGATGTTTCTGTAAACAGGTTTTTTTTGTGTGCCTACATGAAAAGCAGGGAATTCCACCTATCAAATCTGACCGCTCTCCTTATCACCCAACCTCTAACAAAAAAACTCATGCTGCGCTTCTGTTGGGCTGGATGTTCTCCAATTACCGTATCTTACAAGCTAGATTTTGTTTTAATTTGCAATAAAATAAAATTTCCCCGCAAAAAAAAGTTTGCAATATGATAGAAAACGTGATTTCTAAATAACACTGTTGGGTCTTTTCTCCCTTCCAAAGTGCACCATGTTATGCTGTCCTTATTTCTCTCTGAGTCACCTTTTGTACCGAAGGTGCCATGCCTCATGACATTGGTTTGTTATTTGTTTAGGATCCCACAACATAGGGGTAGCTATGGCTACCGCACAGGGATTAGTGGTGCCAAGCATCAAGAAAGTCCAGTCACTTTCTATATTGGAGGTCAGCAGCAAATTCTTTGCTCCCTAAATTCATGATAAATTTCGTATGCTAAAAATAATAATGTCATCCTGTATTAAGATAGAAACCTAGACAAATATCAGAAAGATTTGCAGTTAGGCGGCCTATCAAACTGAATATTTTCCGTAAATGACTGTAAACCTGTAGTCCATTCAATCACATCTTCATGTGGACATAGTTTCTTTTGTGGCTTGCCTGCTCAATATTTTTCACATGATTACACCAGATCACGAAGGAACTGTCAAGATTACACGAGCTGGCATTGCACAACAAACTAAGCACCAACGATATCACTGGTGGAACCATAACGCTGAGCAACATAGGGGCCATCGGTGGCAAGTTTGGGTCCCCGGTTCTCAACCTACCCGAGGTTGCGATCATTGCTCTTGGCCGCATTCAGAAGCTCCCTCGCTTCGATGATGACGAAAACGTTTACCCGTCCTCGATAATCAATGTACGGTCGTTGATGTAAACGCTTTACGTACCTAGCACTGGGCTTACATTACTTCACACTTGCACGCACTTACTCGGACATCCTGTTGTATGGCATGTAGGTGACCGTCGGAGCCGATCACAGAGTCGTCGACGGTGCCACGGTTGCAAGGTTTTGCAACGAGTGGAAAAGCCTGGTGGAGAAGCCGGAGCTGCTCTTGCTGCACGCGCGGTGATCTAGTAAGATAACTACGCACGCGGAGGGCACTCTGCCATCTGAGGCTCTCAGATGCAAACATATGGAAAGCCAGGTTGGTAGATAGGGCCACAGGGAGTCAATCAACTCAAGTATATATGTAACCAATAATTGATTGACCTGGCCTCTCTGCTGCAAGCTATGTGATCACCCTGTGGATATCTGTGCATCACCTTGGAAACTTGGAAATAAAGCTATAGAAGCTGGAATTCATGTGGAAGTGTCAAAAGTAAATGTGGGATTGAATTTCTAGTAGCTTGGATCCAATTGGACTGGGCTTCATTGGACATGGACATCACTAAAAACAAATGTCCAAGTGCATTGGACGTGCCCCGCGTCCATTGCACTTCTGCCATGCCGTGCACTGCCACGGAGCGAGCGGTAGCCTCTCCTCCCTTAATGCGAGCGGTAGCCTCGCCTCTCCTCTAGCATTGGAAGTTAAAGCGGTTAAAGCATTGAAAAAATAATGATAAAGAATTGAAAAAAATACATGAACATCTTTTACATTGTAATTGTTTTTCTAAAAGTGTCACAAACATATTTTGGAATGAACAAACTGTTTTCTAAATGTCATGTACATTTTCTTAATGGTATTAAAGATTTTTTACACTATAAAAATTTTAGATACACGTGAAGAACATATTTTTGAAATGTGTACACATTTTTTTGAATATATCATGCACTATGTGTGCATTTTTTAAAATTGCATGAACGTTTTTTTACAATGTGTAACCATTATTAAGAAATCTCACAATATTTATGGAATCGAGTGTACATTTTCTAAATGTCATGAACATTTGTTTTTCGAATTTTATAAATACGTTATTTGAGTTCCGCAAATATTATCTTTATAGCGCATAATATTTTATTAAATGTGTGAAGGAACATTTATTATTTTAAATAAATTAATATCTGCAATATAGTTACATAGAATATTTTAACGAAAATTAGTTTAAAAAGTGCATAAAAGCAATGAACGAAAGAAATTAACCTAGTAACAGCTACTGTACGGCATGCCCAGTCGGTCTCGCTGCTAGCGTTACAAATCCGCCTATCTAGCGCTTCTAGCTATGTAGAATCTCGCAACGCCTGCAGGAACGTCCTGGTGGGCCGGCCCGGTAACAGGATTGTTCATTTCTGCTCTCTGTATCGTCTTTTCTCTCGTTTCTTCTTATTCCCCTCTTTGAATTTTGTTTATATTTTCGAAAAAATGTCAAAAAATCCCAGAAACAAGTACTTAGTTTTGAAAAAAAATGTTTGTCGCATCTTACAAAAATATTTGTCCAGTGATTATAAAATGGGTGTCCAGTATTAAAAAAAGTTGATTGCATTAAAAAATATTTTTGTACCAAAAATGTTCATGTTTATAAAGAAGAATGGACATACCATTATAAAAAATGTTAATCATGTATTAGAACAAATCAATGTCTATAAAAATATGTTTCTGATGTACACAGAAAATATACACCGAGTATAAAAAAATATAGAAATTGAAAAATACTTCAGAAATGTTAATAATTTACTTAAAATATTTTAAAAGTTTATACAATAGTGTTTATGATGTATTAAAAACATACAACTCTTAAAACGTTTATCTGTATGATAAAAGTAACCTTCAAAACATATATCTTATAAAATGTTCATCATGTCTTTGAAAATGTTAAACGAGAATAAAAAAAGTTTAATATATTTAAGAATGTTAATCACGTATTTACGAATCTACATGAAAAAGTAGACCTCAAAAAAAGATTTTTAAATTGTTCATAATATATTTTAAATGTGATAACAATTTATAAAAACATGTTCTTGCTACATATGGAAAATTTAAAATCTGTAAGATAAATGGTTAAAAATCAAAGAAAAACAAAAGAACAAAATAAAACCAAAGAGAAAAAACTAATGCAAAACAATGGAGCATAGTGAAAATAAAAGAAGCAAAGAAAACCAGAAAAAAAAAGAAAACAAAGAAAAATGGAAGAAAAATAGAAAAATGAAAGAAAACCGTGGGAAACAAAAAAACGAAGAAAAAACAAGAGAAACGAAAAAAACAGAAGAAAGAAAAAACACAATGACCAGACCGAAGAAGTGACAAACGCTCGACCGATATGCTTCAGTGGGCTTACCCGAACATACGGTTGTTGCGGGCGAGGTGCACAAGGCGCTGAAGATCGGGGTGGCCCAATCACGGGGTTCACCTATATATCCCATGTCAAGAATAATTTATTGGTCCACAATGAAACATTGAGTGTCCGTTATTTGGGTCTGCCTACTGATGTTGGCCATTCAAAGAACCAAACTTTCAGATAGTTAAGGGACCGGGTATGGGAAAGGATAAAAGGATGGATGGAGAAGCTCTTGTCATGAGAAGGGAAGGAGGTTTTGATCAAGTCCGTAGCGCAATCTATACCAGTCTAGTCCATGTCGTGTTTCATATTGCCAAGAGAGCTATGTGAGAATATCACTTCAATAGTACGACAATTCTGGTCGGGTAGCAAGCAAGGAAGGAGGAAACCTAGTTGGGTAGCGTGGGATATCATGACCAAACCAAATCGCTTGGGAGGGTTGGGTTTCCGCGATATGGAGACCTTCAACCTGGCACTTCTTGCGCGACAAGCCTGGCGGACGATGACCTAGGAATCATCTCTAAGCGTTTGTATGCTTAAATCAGTTTACTTCCCGAGAGGTTAGGAAGCTAATTATTGGAGGAGGGGCTTGGGACCACATCCCTCGCAAATATGAAGAGCGATACTTCATGGTCGCGACATTTTAGTACATGGCATTATACGGAGAATTGAAGATGGGGAGACCACGCACATTTGGTCGCACAAAAGATCCCAAGGGACAATATAAATGGCCCATCACGTCTCTTACACAAAATCCGCCTATTAAAGTCGCGCAACTGATTGATGCCACTACGGCTACGTGGAATTAGGGTCTGATCTGAGCTATTTTCATGCCTTTTCAATGTTGTGGAAATCCTTAAAATACCTTCATGCACTCAAAGTGTGGCAGATTTCTGGGCTTGGCATGAAGAGAGTCGGAGCAGTTTTAGTGTACGATCTGCCTACTGTATGATACTATGGACGAAGTTTAGTGGGGAAGCTTGGATACGAGATGATGAGGGCTCTTCTTCATATGGAAAGAATGATTGCAAGAAGTGGAGTACCATCTAGCATATTCAGGTCCCATTGAAGTTGTGGATGTTTATTTGGCATCTAGATAGACAGTCCACACCGTGTGGCGAGGTTTTGAAACACCGAAACATGTCATAGGAAGACACATGTATGATATGTGGGGCAACGGATACATGGAACCACACTTTGCTGAAATGCCCAATGGTGAGTAGTGTCTGGGTGCTCGCTCCTGATGAGGATCTAGTGCAGCATGTTGTTGATTGGCAAGAGGAAAGTGCAAAGATCTGGCTATTTGTGATACATGTAATACTGGCTAATGATATGTTTGTGTGGCTGGTTGTGACACTGTCAGCGGTTTGGGGAGTTCATAGAAAGGCGATCCACGAGGATATTTATCAGTCCCCACATTCTATTAACGGCTTCATCACCAGCTATTTGGGAGAACTCCATATTATGAATACTAGATCCCGAAGAATGGTTGATGTTGCGATCCCCACGTCAGTTCGTTGGGTAAGCCCACAAGCAGGTACTACGAAAGTAAATGTTGATGCTTTGGTGTCTAGCCATGGTTATGGGGAAGTTGGTGCGACTTGTAGAGACCATGGAGGGGTCTTCATGGGAGCTTCGACCCTCTATTTCAGGTACACAAACTCTTGAAGCACTCGCGATAATGGAAAGCGTTGGCGCTCTCAGATGATCTTTATCTACTGCATATGCATATCACATCAGACTACAAAGTGGTGGTTGAAGACATCAAGAAGGAAAATTCAGCAAGCTATTGAGAAATTATTCATGCAATATTATGTCACTCTTCGGGTTTTGATTTTCGTAAATTTAGCCTTGAATTTAGGAGCTCAAATTATGAACCTCATAACTTAGCGAATCATGCTCTTTCTCTAGGGAGTGGCCGCCATGTTTGGTTGGGACACCCTGTGGATCTTCCATCCGTCCCTGTAAATATCATGACGTCTTAATACAAGCTTCGCGAGGTTGTCTCAAAAATAAAAACCTATGTTTGTCCGCTGGGTTCGTTCTTGCTTGAGTGGGATTTTTCATTTGGAGTTGGAAAAGAATGTGTAACATTGATGTGCCCTCAAAGGAGAGCAAAAGGCATGGAGAACAATGTGGAAAATTGATTACAGGGACGTTGGCCCAACAATGTTGCCAACTGCAGATTTATTGCAACATTGCAAGATGTCTATGACTTCAACATGCGGTCTCTGTTGGATCAGATGATTCATAGCGATGTTTGTAGGGACTCCACTGACAAATACTTGGATCATCATCCCTTAAGTGCACTGACATTACAGACCCTGCTACTCTTGAGGCGATGTCCTGCCATGCAGCCGTGCAGGCCTCGATCTAGCACAAGATCTTGATCTCAATAATGTGGTTATAGTTTTAGATTGTTAGGTGGTCATCAATGACATTAACAGAAGCACGGGAGGTCATTACGCAAGTGCAATCAATGAAATTAACACAACTATCAATGTGTTGTGTGTTCCTCATCCTTGAAGGAAGAGAGACAAACTTCAAGGCAGATATACTCTAGAGCTTTCATTAGGACGCCACGTGTGGCTCTTTAATCCTCGAGATTTAAATTGTATCCCAATGAACAATGTCATTGAGTAATAAAGATTGAATTTAGACTTTTAGACTTAAAGGCAAGATTTTCCCCATTTCTTCCTTTTCGCTTTTCATTTTCATTTTTTCCAATTATTTATTTATTTAGTATTATTCTTGTTTTGTTTTCAATTTTACTTTTATTTTTTACATTTCATTTTTAAAATGTTTCTATTTAACAGATTATAAGGAAAATGTGAAGAAATGTTCACAAATTGAAAATTGCGCACGAGTTTAGAAATATATTCAAAATTCATTTGGGTATGCAGGGTTGTCCCTTCGGGATAAGAGTGATGTATGAAGCATTGATACTATTCTAGATGTCGATTTTTCCAAAGTAAAGGTTTCTCAATAACAGCTTAGAAGTCAGGGGCAATCATGTCTCAATATGCTTTGATGATATCTCCATTAAACCCATCAAGACCTTTTATCCAACCGCTTTTCCATATTTTTTTCACTCTGCATTAGTGAAGCGTCGGTAATGAATCAGAATTCCAAAGTATCTAACTGAAAATTGGCCTTGTGCATATCGAAACATATCAACGTATTGTGCGGCCGCCTCTCATTGACTTCTCTGAAACAGAACAAATTCAATTATCTGGAAATTAGTTTGAAGGCCCGACATTCAGTGTGTGCATACGTGTGGCAAATGTGGTCGCATTGCCTCATCGTGACGTTCCTTTTTTTTTCACGCGTGACACCCCTACCTTATCGCCAACGATATGGCATGAGTATCCTATAAACATTTTGTTTCATTCCATAAAGAAAAGGTATGGCAATGACGTATTGTAAAAGTACAAGAGTGAACTGACAAAGATGAAGTACACAATCTCTCATATTTTAGTATATACGCGGTGAAACATTATGATACATTTTGAAAGAAGCATAAATCTCAATGAAACATTATACAATAATTTAGGACAAGACAGTTTTGAGAAAACAAGAAAATGTTGCACGAATCTCCAATTGGCGATAGACGATGTATACATGCACACTGGAGTATATAACATGCATGGTAGAGGTAGAAATCCTTTTCTGGCGGTGTAATCGTCTAGGTAAGGTATAAACCCACACGGTGTGACGCCACGAGAAACGACCTTGCATAGAGAGTTGCTTGGTTGCTTGATTATGATTAGCCGCTGCCGCCGAGGACGGACTTGAGCTTCTTGACCTGCGCGTCGTCCAGGAAGGTGACGGTCTCGACGACGGCGGACGGCAGGTTGTTGGCGAAGAGCGCATAGTCGGTGATCTGCAGTCCGGGGTTGGGGCCGCTGAAGGCGACGAGGGCGACGGCCGAGGAGCCGCCGCCGTTGTACTGGTAGTGTAGCAGGCCCTGGGGGAAGACCATGACGTCGCCCTTGTAGAGCGTCTTGGTGTAGACGGTGTTGGAGGAGGAGCTGATGAATCCGGCGAGGATGGTGCCTTCGGTGACGAAGAGCAGCTCGGAGGCGGCCGGGTGGGTGTGCAGCGGCACGACGCCGCCCACGGCGATGTCGAGCCTGGCGGCGGAGATGCCGAGCCCGTTGACGCCGGGGAACTGGCCGACGAAGGCCGGCGTGACGGCCGCCTTGATGAGGTTGCTGGTGTTGCCCGCGGCGGCGAGGCCGTGGTAATAGAAGTCGCCCGCGCCGACGCCCGGCTTGCACGGGTACCCCGCCGGCGTGTCGGGGCAGGCCAGGTCGGCCACGCAGAAGTCCTGGGTCAGGGCCAGGGCGGAGAAGGGCAGGACGAGGAAGGAGATAAGCACAGGGAGCAACATTGCGTTGGCCATTGTTCTGGGCTAGCTTGCTCTGCAGAATATTGGGTACGTACTGTGTGTGCTCTTCTGGTGTTTATATAGGACGGTAGAGACGTACAGCTGGTACGTACACTTCCTTCGCTTCAACATACTTGAAATTCTAGTTAGGTTTGTTTTAATTCAACAATCTTCCAAGTTTTAGTAAGTTTATACACCATCCGTTTCTAAATATAAGTTTTTTTAATATTTCGATAGGGATATATGCAGATGTATATAGACGTATTCTAAAATGTAGATTCACTCGTATGTACTCTATATTAAAATCTTAAAAAACTTATATATTATAAAATAGAGGGAGTAGAAATCTACAATATCAACTATATACTCCCTCTCTTCCAAAATTCTTGTCTTAGTTTTGTCTAGAGATGGATGTATCTAAATACTAAAATATGACTAGATACATTCATATCTCGACAAATCTAAGAGAAGAGTTTTGGGACGGAGGGAGTAATATTTTGTGATGAATCTTGAAACCGGTTTGATGTTGTAGATGTCAGTATATTCTTCTAGTATATGCTTATTCAAAACTTAAAATTGTTGGCCTATGGCAAACTGAGAACTTGAAATATTTTGGAACGGATGAAAGTAGGCAGGTACTCCCTTCGTTTCTAAATATAAGTCTTTTTAGAGATTCCATTAGAAGATTATATACAGATGTATATAGACATACTTCAGAGTATAGATTCACTTATTTTGTTTCGTATGTAGTCTCCTAGTTAAATGTCTAAGAAAACTTATATTTAGGAACGGAAGGAGTAGAACATTGCGTATAACGTGGGTGATATTTGGCGAGGCGGGGGTTTGTGTGCCGGTGCACGTATGGCACGCCGGGGGGTAGTACCCGTGCATGCATGGCACTGTCAGGATTTGCGGGGAGAAGCGCGTAGGGCAGCCAGTGGACAAACTTTTAGAGCTGTGCATGGTCCCAAAATAGGACCGCTTTGATGAAGGAAAGCTCTTCCAAAGCCGCATTATTAGGGAATGACATGACACGATGATTTTCCTAGTGAAAGATGGATATATCATATACTCCCTCTTCGATCCGAAAATACTTGTCCTAATGGAATGTATGCACGCATGCATGCGTAAAAGCCAGAACTTGGCACGCTAACTTTGTTAGTCATCTCTGGCTTAGCAAGTATCATCCTCAGAGCATGCGAGTGGACACAAAACTGCACACCGTTCTTTTGTTGCTTCTTTGCAAAACAAAGACGCTAACCTGGTGCGTAATCATGTGAAACTTTAACTGCTAGTCTACTTCCACTCGCTTTCTATCTAGATTTTGTAATATTCATCCTCAGGATATTATGTGATGCTATATGTACTTTCTGGACCAGCAGGCAAGCACAACTTGCGAATTTGTTTTGTTTCTTGCTTGGCTGGGACCTGTGCAGACGTACAGCTAGTACTTTGTTCCAATATATCTTATATATACAGACAAGACCTACTTTATAATCTTGACAATTGTGTCCCTTATGGCGCTGCTGGAATGAGAGAAACAGTAGGGATCATGGTGGCCAACCAGAGTCTGTGGATGAGATGAGATAACATACCTGATCCAGATGCATGCAAACGAATGGGAGGTTTTTTTGGGGGAAATCTGCTGTCAGCCTCCAGCTGGATGGACATCGCCTCCAGCTGCAGAATATGTTCAGATAAATTCTGATGGGGCCTTTGAACTGGTTCAGGGTAATGGCGGGTGGGACTGGCCAGCTTAGCTATGCCGACGACCCCTGTTAGCTTCGTTGGTGTAGGCCTCACACCGTCAAAGGACCGTCGCTGCCCGGGTAGCCGGGCCCATATGTACGCCGACGGCTTGCCCTATGCCGATGGCCATCGTAGGCATATACGAAGCGTTGCCGACAGCCGATGTATGTCGATGACCACCGTCAACATAGGTGGTCATATGCCGACGGTTTCTCTATGCCTATGGCTTCACCTAGGTCGTCAGAGTCTGTTATTCTAGTAGTGTGGACCGCATATTGGTAATGCTTTGCATGCATGCTGAGGCAGTGACACTAATTAACAGCAGTGGTCTAGACAATTTGGTATAGGGCACGTTATTCTTTGGAGGCTACTACACAGCGCGCTCGCTGCGGGGGTGGATCTCGCGGCCGGCCGTTTTAGGTATGCACCCATGTGCGGTCTTCCCCCCATACGCTAAAGCAGGAAAGTTTCCCCTCCCTCCAACGTTGCCACTAGGGATGGCAATGGGTACCCATTACCCACGCTATCCTGCAGATAAAAATCCTATTAGGGTAAGGGCATGGGATAAAAAATTACCAATGGACATATAAATAGGAAAAATCTGAAACCCATCGGGTAGAGCGGATACGGGTATGGGATCATATAACCCATACCCACATACTCATGTACCCTTATAAAATCTACATGAACTCAAAATAATCTCGACCTTCTGCACTATGTCAAGAATTTGTGAAGTGAAAATGTATGATTATGTGTTGTTGTTTATGACTATATGATTTTGTTTATAAGTATATGTTATTTTTATAATATATTTTTGTAAACTTTGATTACGTGTTGCTGTTTATGACTATAAGTTGTTCAAATTGATGTTTTGTAAACATGGTAATTTTATCCGCGGGTATCAATCTACCCTGTCGGGTAACGGGTATAGGAAAAAATCGTATCCGTTGACGGGTATGGATAAGGTTGATGGGTAAGCTCACGGGAGACGGGTAAGGATATGGGGTGGCTCCATCCGTACCCTGCGGGTGCCATCCCTAGTTGCCACGTACCGACAAAAATCCTCCCCTGCAGCACGTGATCTTGCGCATCCCATCCCAGAAAACCCTACGTCGCCCACGCAGATCCAGTCTCGTGCAACTACTTCCTCCCCCAGCCGCCGCCCCACGCCATGGCCTAGCAGGGGAGCTTTCTCTCATTACAAAAAGAACACAAGCTAAAAAAGTGAAAGAATCAGACGAACAAACATCCTGCAGAACTGTGATAGATAGAGGGTGTGGTACTTTTTGCTGTTGGTTAGGCGAAACTCTAAAGAAACGTTGGCAAGAATTTGCTACAAATTAGGCAAATTTCTCCCCTAAACACACCAAAAAGTAACTGATCTTGCTATAATATTTGGTCATGATCCTGTTAATTTTGATCTAGTCGAACTCCCCCTCTGTACCTGTCCCCATGATATTAAGTAGTTGCAACAAAAATTGCCTGCCTGTACAATGACTGCTTTGCCTATAGCTTGAGTGGGGATCCTTGTTTCTTGCCTCCCCTCCCTCTTGTTGTACTAGATGGTAGAGAAGATGCTGGCTCTGGAAATTGTATCGTGGCGCTATTGTCTTGTGCATGTCCTCTGCAAAACAGGAGAGACCTCGTGTTATTTTCTGGCTCTTGAAAATCGATGCATAACAAGTATGATTGTTCAGGGCTATGAAACTTGCCCGCAGTCCTAAAAAAATGAGAAGAAAAAGGAAAGAAGTTGATTACAAAACAAATGCCACAAAAGTCCGCATGAAGTCTGAACTAGTAGGAAAAGTAGTAAATATGCCTGCATCATGTATAATATATGCCTGCCAATTACACTAAAATGCCTCCTTTCCCTGGGAAGAAAAGCTGGAAAAAATGCTTACCTTGTAGTAGTGAATTGACGTTTCATTTGCATTTAAACAAATCGCTTACATGCACAATTCTTCCTAAATCTTATTTTCTATCT
This sequence comes from Hordeum marinum, assembly GCA_022496015.1. NCBI lineage: Eukaryota > Viridiplantae > Streptophyta > Magnoliopsida > Poales > Poaceae > Hordeum > Hordeum marinum. Next base: position 45,486,897 of record CM039673.1, on the reverse strand, counting down.
TACTCAAATGTGCAGATGTCTGGGCTTGATCTCAATGAGCCGCCTGATGAATTTGTTGATTGTGATGGTGGCCCCCTGTTTTACACACAAGCCCGTCCTGAGAAAATGCCTATTTCTATTGAGGGGTGGGCAGAGTCGCCGGAATTAGGAACTGTTCCTGTCCAAGATGTCTTGAGCATGCAGTTCCGTCTTGCTGCAGTTGCTACTATCGGTGCGTCTGATGCTACGACTATTGAAACTACCACTTCCGCCCCTGCTGAGTTCAGCCCGTCTACAACTCTGCCTAGCCATGCCGAGCAAGGTTATGTGGGCGATCTAGCCCACAAGAACTTTATGTCGGCATGAAGTTTGACACGCTTGCAGGTGCTAAGGAGCACTACAATGTCTGCTCTGTCAGAATTGGAAATGCTAGGCGACAAAGCTCATGGGGTTAGCTGACATGTCTTAAGAGTTGGTTGAGTAGGCGACTAAGCTCATGGGGTTGTCCTACTTGGTGTGCACGGCTAGGCTATTTTCGTTGTCTTCTTTCCTTGGGCGACTTGATAAAAAAATGGGAGGCGATTAAGCATATGGGGGATGGGCGACGCCGAGTGTTGGTTGAGTAGGCGACAAAGCTTATGGGGTTGTCCTACTTGGTGTGCTCGGCTAGGCGATTTTAGCTGTCTTCTTTCCTTGGGCGACTTTATAAAAAAATGGGAGGCAATTAAACACATGGGGGATGGGCGACGCCGAGTGTTGGTTGAGTAGGCGAATAAGCTCATGGGGTTTTCCTACTTGGTGTGCACGGCTAGGCGATTTTGGTTGTCTTCTTTCCTTGGGCTACTTGATGAAAAATAGGGGCGATTAAACACATGGGGGTTGGCGACGCCGAGTTTTGGCTGAGTAGGCGACTAACCTCATGGGGTTGTCCTACTTGGTGTGCACGGCTAGGCGATTATGGTTGTCTTCTTTCCTTGGGCGACTTGATGAAAAATGGGAGGCGATTAAGCATATGGAGGGTTGGCGACGTCGAGGTTTGGTTGAGTAGGCGACTAAGCTCATGGGGTTTGTCGACTTGGTGTGCACGATTAGGCAATTCTAGTTGTCTTCTTTCCTTGGGCGACTTGACGAAAAAATGAGAGGCAATTAAGCACATGGGGGGTTGGCACGCCGAGTTTTGGTTGAGTAGGCGACTAAGCTCATGGGGTTGCCCTACTTGGTGTGCACGGCTAGGCTATTTTGATTGTCTTCTTTCCTTGGGCGACATGATGAGAAATGGGAGGTGATTAAGCACATGGGGGGTTGGCACGCCAAGTTGTGGTTGAGTAGGCGACTAAGCTCATGGGGTTTGTTGACTTGGTGTGCACGGCTAGGCAATTCTAGTTGTCTTCTTTCCTTGGGCGACTTGATGACAAATGGGAGGCGATTAAGCATATGAAGGGTTGGCGACGTCGAGTTTTGGTTGAGTGGGCGACTAAGCTCATGGGGTTCGCCAACTTGGTGTGCACGGTTAGATGATTTTGATTGTCTTCTTTCCTTGGGTGACTTGATAAAAAAATGGGAGGCAATTAAACACATGGGGGATGGGCGACGCCGAGTGTTTGTTGAGTAGGCGACTAAGCTCATGGGGTTTTCCTACTTGGTGTGCACAGCTAGGCGGTTTTTCTTGTATGCTTTCCTTGGGCGACTTGATGAAGAATGGGAGACGATTAAGCACATGGGAGGGTGGGCGATGCCTAGTGTTGGTTGAGTAGGTGACTAAGCTCATGGGGTTCGCCGACTTGGTGTGCATGCTAGGCGATTTGGGTTGTATGCTTTACTTGGGCGACTTGATGAAGAATGGGAGGTGATTAAGCACATGGGAGGATGGACGACCCCGTGTGTTGGTTGAGTAGGCGACTAAGCTCATGGGGTTCGCCGACTTGGTGTGCATGATTAGGCGATTTTGGACGTATGCTTTCCTTGGGCGACTTGATGAAGAATGGGACGCGATTAATCACCTGGGGTTAGCCGCTGCGATTAGGTTTTAGGTTTTTGGCCGAGTAGGTTGGATAGGATGCTATTAATCACATAGGGTTGTCTAGGTAGGATTTTAAACTGAAGAAGTAGTATATATATATGAAAAAAGAAGCAGCCACTGAAAAACTTGATGGATATGTGGGCAAGAGATAGGTGCGAAAACGCTGTTTCTGCTCTATGTTTAGTAGGCTGACAAAAACTACTGAAAGAAAATTGGGAGGGGCTATGTAACTTCACTGTAAAAATAGGTTTATATATCTGTAAAAGAATAAAAACAAAAGAATGTCAGGTAAAAGAATGTCAAAAAAGCAAAAAGGAAAATGCATGAGGAATCAGCAAAAATCCTTAGACATCCCCTGGACACCGAGAGACACACACCTAATCAACCAACACCAGTAACTGTATGAAAAGAAATCGTGGCAAAACCATGAAGAAAAAACATGAAAACCCAAGATTTTTTTGTGTGTTAGCAGATGTGGATTCAGCATTCGATGGTTAGAACTGAAAAATAAAAGTTGGCCCTATAAACTGTCCATAAACTATACAACTCACCTAAAAATACAGTGCCATTCCTCTGTCATGTTCCCCTATCGGAATTCAGTATATCTCCACTAGATGCCCTATCGGAATTCAGTATATCTCCACTAGATGTGCAGTATTGCCTACTTAGTATCATACACTAGTATTATTGCCTACTTATGTTCGAATGTTGTTTTTGCCTGAAAATATACACTATGACTACCTGTACACTCCCTCTATTTATTTTGCCTGGGATGAAAACCCTCTTCTAATGCCCAAATTAAATCTACCGTTGTTTTGCGTACACTGACATGCAGTCTTGCCCAAATGCCGCTTGTGCTTGCCTCTTTTATTGCCTAAAAAATCCACTCCCCTGCAAACCCCTACGATTTGATGGTGGGCGAGAGGAAAATCCCCAGAGATTATTGCCTACCCAACGATTAACATCATTCTGGCTGAACTTTAACTGAAAAATTAACATCATTGTGCTTAGAAACAAAAGCAACAGAGATTTTCCTTTAAAAATCACAATGTCCTGTGTGGAGAAAAACATACCCTATTGCCTTGAATAAATGGCAGGTGCTCTGTGTATTTTCGTACACACAACCTGATTCGTGTCTGTTGTTGTTGCTCCATCAATTTGCCTACATGAACAGCTATTTGCCTGCAAAATGCACTATAATTTCCTATACATATAATGGATGGGATATATGACATTGTTGCTTGAAAAACTGCACACTATTGCATACACCCTCTCTGATCTGATTGGATGGGTCAGGGCTTGTTGCCTACAACCCAAACCCAACGCCTATGAATTCTGCGCTTAACTCCCCTCTCCATGGCTGCACATGTAAACCTCTAACCAAAAACCACTTCCCCTAATAAACAACGACGGCTGTTGGTTTGTGGGTGGGAGGCAGACCTATAACCTCTACCCGTCGATTGCCTGCTTGAACTTGAGTTTGGCAGAAAAATTCCTCCAAAAATCTGGGAGCCCCTCGCTCCTCTACACCCCCTTGCTATCTCCCTTGACCCCCATGGACATAGATGACGCGTCTGCACAAAAGCTACGCGCGTTGGCCCTGCCAAAAGCGAGATAAAATAAGAAGCATGGCTGCGGCGGCGACTCACCTTCTGCCGGAGACGTAGCAGCCCCTCCTCGCTGACATTCACCACCTGGCGTCACCCACAGCTTCCCCTCCTCCCTATTCCCCGCGTACTCAGTTGACTGCTGGTGCTTCGATTGTCGATGGGTGCCCCTCCGCGAAGGTCCGCACCGCCGCCCCCGACTCACCGCCGGCGACGCTCGCCGCCAAGACCTAGGGGATTCCCTCCGCCTTTGTCGCCGCGCAGTTTGAGAGAGGAGAGGGGAATGAAGTGGGGCGCGTCTCTGGACATTCGGAACGGATAAGACAAAGTACGACCGCTTCTCCTTTCCCTCGTCTGTCCCCACACCTTACACCTGGATCGTGACCTGATCGAATCGGACGATCTCCTGCGGCCGCTCTCGAGCGCTTGATCGCGCGCGCGCGTTGCGCAGCGTTTGGGTTATTCTTTAGACCGCCACTGGTTCAGGCGGTGACTTCTTCAGACATTGATCTCTCACCGATGGGACCCCGTTTCCTGAAGCAAAACTACTCCTTAGACTTAAAACTGTGAATTTCGTGAGGTGTTTAGTCCAAGGACATGTAACAAGGCAGCACACATGCTTTGCCTCTTTAGGTGCAAGAAGAAGAGTGCAAAGAAAGCCTTGCCTCGATGGTTGGGCATACGGTTGTGCAGCCTAGCGACCCGAGTTCAATTTCTAGAATTGGCAGGTGGTGCATAGGGATTTTCTTTCATTTATTAAGGATCAAGCTGGTGTGTGATGGAACCACTAGTCAAGAAATAAATTGATACTCATTTAAAAAAAATTCCGAGGACCATGTTTATGTTTATCTTGATACTCATACTAAAATGGCTGTATGCAAGGCACATTGTGACGGGCGGGGCTGAACGGGCGATCGAGGGGCCGTCACGGGCGCCAGCACCCCTGCTGCACGAACCACCACTGGCGCCGGTGGGACTAGGGGCCCGCCACGCGGATGCAACTGGAGCAGATCGGGCTGTCGGAGACGGTCGTGCCGCTGCGATGGTGCGGATGGTTCGCGTCGGCCGGCGCCGGTGGAATGGGAGATCCACTTGAAGGATTCCTCAATCTGCATCCTCCGTCAAGATGATCACTGTAAGAGATCGCGAAGATGACATTCTTGCTGATAGGTATTTGCGTGAGGGTGAGTCGGTCTCCAATGGTGGGCTCTTGAAGATTGACATCTACCACATCAAGATTGGGTGCCTGATCTCGCCTCCGTGGGAACGGGATCCGTGCTCGTCGGTGGACCTCATCAATCTCACCACAACACCTACGACTACACGATCGGTCTCTAGCCAATGTCGGGCCGGGGGCCGTTTTTGGGTCCTTACAGACAGTGGCAGAGCTTCAAAGTAAAAGTTGGGCGGACCAAAAAAAGATAGTGAATTCTTTTCAAAATAAATCATAGGCATTGGTGTATAATATAAGGCTACAAGATGGAGTGAGCAGATATGTATATACTTCTTAATTTGAATTTTTGTAATGGAGTGCGAAAAACAGGTTATCTAACGAAGCACTTGTAGGAAAAATAAATGGGTAGTGCAGTACTATTTCCATCTAACTAACTATTTTCCCCGGTTATCAGGACCATTGTTTGTAAAGAGAAGATTATGAATGCATTAAAAGGTGTAACCCATTGTCTAACAAAAAAACTATTTCCCCCAGTTGAGTGGAACAACCTGGTTATCTAAGGTTGTATGATGGACATATAATAGACATATGGACAGTTTGTATCTTATCCATTGATCCATCCCTGAATTCAGAATTTGGAGAAACAGATTAGATTGCGTGTGATCTCTTGTTGACTCACAATCGTAGGCAAATTAGATGAGTATTTGCTTGATTGGTGGCCGTCGCCACTTCCTGGTCAGTGCCGACTGTCAGCTGGCTGTGCGACGCTAGATCTACGTGAGATGCCGCGGCCGGCCGGTAATAGGCTAGCAGGAGTGCGGAGGGATGCTGCCGGCTGCGTCCAGGAGATACTGCAGCGCTGCTACATGCTCGTGCTGGCTGCTTGCGAGAGCGTGGCGACCGGCGAGCCGCGAGCAAGACTTAGGATCTACCGTATGCTGCTGAGCTGCAGGCGGGTTGTACTCCCACGCATAGATAAAATAATAAGTAATGCGAAAATCCTGGGCGGGCCATGGCCCGGTTTTGCCCCAACAAAGCTCCGCCCCTTCTTACAGATGAGGACGACGAAGAAGATGATGAATACATGGTCACGCCCGTCACCTCGCCGGAAGCTGCGGAGGTGCGTGGTCGTCTGTCAAGGGAAGAAGTTAAGGTGATCGGCGGCGGTCTGGTTGCTCATAGGAGAACGGCGAGGACGGCGATCAGGCCATGGATAGGACCGATTCCTAAGGTATGTATTCCAAAGCTCACATTGTCAGACTTTATTAAGCCAAATGCATGGACACTGGTGACCAGAAAGAAGCAGAGGCGGCCGGCGGCGTAGCTCATGCAATCAGGCACAACAGACAAGAGCGTTTGAAAAATTTGCTACGCCAAGATGGGCTGGAAGCAAATCATTTCAATTTGGGCCCAAAGGGTCCTCGGTATTTGGCCCAGGATAGGGTCCAAGGCGAGGGATCGAGCGATGGTTTTGTCACGCGAAATCACTAGTTAGAGAGTACACCTCGCAAAGATCACACGGGATGTTCTCCGCGCACGACAAGTGTCGCGTTGTGGGCGCGTTGGAGATCTTTTAAGCGTGCTCCGCGCATGACACTTGTTGGGCAGAGGATTCCCCGCGTGATATCCGGTTTTCGGTTTCCTGTTTCTGGTTTTCCCTTTTTGCAATTAAGTCCTTAAACAATTTAGTGTTTTACAAGTAATGCTCCGATCTATTTGTTCAGATTTGATTCTCTGTTGGGTTCGTCGTCACGCCGGACAAGTCCCGCCCCATCTTCCCGGTATCGTCTTGCTTCGGCCGTCGCCCCGCCGTCGTTGCCTTGCTAAACATTTTCAGAATATATTACAAACTTTTTTCAAATGCATGCTGAATAAAATTTATATGCAAGATGAACATTTTTTATACATAGATTGCAGTTTTTTTCAATACATGAACAATTTTTTAAAAGATGAACAAAATTTCTAATTTCTAATATTTTTTGGAATTTGGAATTTAGAACTTATTTTGAACATGAGCAAAATTTTAGAAGTTTGAACAGATTTTGAAATGATGAAAAAAGTTTGAATATCAAACAATTTTTCAAAATGTAAACAATTTTGAAATTCTCAAGAAGAAAATTGAAAATTTTAAATTTATGAAAAAACATTTTCTATTTTTTGCCCGTTTTTGGGTCATATACAGTGTATCCTCCGGTGCAACGCACGAACATGTTTATTAGTATATATATTATATATTAAAAGAAGCATTGATTCTCCACTTTTTTCGTCATCTGGTCCTTTAGTACGTCGTCCTTTTTTGATTTTGGTACGATCCCTCGTCTAGGAAGTGTTTCCGTTTCGTTTAAGCAAAAGCGGAAAAAAAAAGGAAAATAATTACGTTCATGATGTCTCGAACCGTGATTGCTAGCAATAATGCATGGTGGGGGAACCAACTCATCCAACTAATGACCATGTGAATAAAGAAAGGAAACAACTCTCTTGTAAAAAAAAGCAAGACTTATACAAAAATTGGAAGTCGTACCGGACCGCTGCGCATTCAGAAACGGCTGCTCCATGCACCTTCAGAAAAGGTTGCACCATGTGTAACGGCTGTCCCATGCATCCCCAAAATAGAAGGATGCCCCTATCCATGCACCTAAAAAGAAGGCTGCACCATGTGTGTCACTGATGTAGTTGCCCCATGCACTATTTTTTTGTTCTTAAACTTCTAATGACTTCTGATCATTTTTTTGATGGGAAATGAATTTTGATTTTATAAGGAAAGCAAACATAGATGCATATTTTCATCATATTTGCACCCTTTATAATAGAGATTTTATTATGGTAGATTTATTTTAGTTGATGGAAACCCTTGCTTCTGTTCTACAAGTCAGAAAGCTTGAGGAGCTCGGCACTTGGCCCTTGCGGCATCTCAAGGTACAGATGTGAGGAAACACTACTGGTGCACAATGCGACACGAAGGATGAATGAAGTTTTGATTGATCTATTTGTCTTCGTCGTCTGGTCGAACTCACCTTATGGAAAGTTTTAATGGATTCATAGGGATTTACATAAAATCAACTAACCTTGTGGAAGTTCCGTCAATGATTAAAGATGGTTGAACTCATTGACCGTATTTTTTTCCGTTGCAACGCACGGGTATATTTGCTAGTTATTATAAAAAGGTGGCATTTTCTTCGAATAGATGCCTGTTTTGTTTATTACGAGATGACTTTTTTTTTGCTTATTAGACTAGATGGCATTTTTTGTTTATTACGAGATGACATTTTTTTAGAAGAGATGACCTATTTATTCGGTTTTTGTATTTGGTCCATGGACAAACAAAGGAACAAAATGTCTTTCATAATGACTTAACAGTTTAATAGAGTAACATGACATTTTTCATTTATTTTCATCATGGCACTCACAAATTTAGTCCAATTTATTTTCATCATGTCATCATGGCACTCATTTATTTTCGCCCCGGGGCCTCCTCCTGGAGGGCGAGCGGAGGTGGGTAAATTTTTCGCTGGGTGTTGCTCCCTGGGCCCTGGCAAATGAAAACGTTCAATGGCGCAGCTCTCTCGCGACCGTTCGCGAGATATTCGGGTCCAAAGGAAAACGAAAATTCTATATCCACATAAAAACATAAGAGATGACTTTATCTTAGGCGTTCAATAATTTAGTTCTCGTCTAGATGAACCCTAGATGAACATAAATTGTTGGATGATGTCAGTGAGGAGCTGCTATCTATTTTTACAAGTTACCACAGCATATGGATTGCATAGCCAGGATCTGAACGCTATTGCAATCTCCTCCCTGTGTCCCGTCAATGGAGCTGATAATTTCACCGAGAATTCCTACAACGCCGCAGCTTTATTCAGCAGGAACTCTGCAAGTATCCTGTCGAATGCATTACCGCTGAACTTCTCAATGCTGATCCGTCTCAGGCTATAATCCAAGCAAGGGATGTGCATCCCCCACAAGTTCTTGCTCATCCAGTCATCGTCAACGGCCTCCTCCACGACGGCGCAGTTTTCCCGCTCATCGTCCGAATCGGAATCATAGGAGTAGCGAGTTGACGTCTTCGAGGGCTCAGCAGGGCCGATCGGAAGAAGCGAGAGCACTTCCAGGTTCCAGGCACCGACGAGAAGGTCGGCGACGGACCGAACGGCGTGGTTAGACGCCATGAACCCCTTGAGGACCAGGTGCTTGAGTTCAGGCAGGCTTGCGGCCACGGCAATGAACTGGTTGCAGTAGTATGCCATCGATGGGCGCAGGGCGAGGTGGAGATACGTCAGGTTTCTACACCAGCTGATGAGCCCCATGAGTGGAGCCAGTTCCGTTGGTGATTTGCTGGTGAGGTCCTCGCAGATGTCCATGGTCACCGCCGCGACGTCCTCGTAGCCAGCAACGAGGAGGAACGAGGTGTCCGGAGGGAGTCCGCCCTTGTACCTCAGCGAACGCAGGCACGGTGTGTGCAGCACGACGCGCCTAGCATTGTGACAGCAGACCATGGCGAAGCTCTGGAGGCGGTCGCTGGGAACGGTGATCTCCGTGGCGCCCGGGCACTCCACCAGCGTCAGGTCGACGAGGAGCGGGCAGCCGTAGAGCAGCTGCACGATCACCTCGTTAGCGGCCATGACCCGCTTAAGGCAGAGCGTCTGTAGGAACGCCGAGAAGACGCCGACGCCAAAGCCCGAGGGCAGCTCCAGCGTCCAGTTGGTGAGGCGCAGCCGGCGCAGCGTGCGGCACCGGAAGAGCAGCGGCGGCGTCTTGGTGTAGCTGCCCCTGTCGTAGTAGTCGAAATCGGCCGAGGATTCGGACTCAGCTGAAGGGGCAGAGCTTGCTGCGGTAGATGTGCGAGTACCGCAGCGTGACGTCGATCTCCTCGACGCCTAAACTGGCGACGGTGACGACCCACTGGTCGACGAGGATGCGCGGCGGGTCTAGCGCGAGAAGACGGAAGGCACGGATCGGGGTCCCTTGCCCCCTGGAGAGGATCGCTTTCGTCACCTTCACGTCGAAGCATGTGGGCCTGTCAACACCCCGCCGGTGCTTGATCTTGTCGTCGACGAGATCGACGACGGGCACGCCCGCGAACACGCCCCGCCACCGTCGGGACAGCGCCGAGGTGCGCGCCGCCTCGACGGATGGGAGGTGCGAGAGGACACGCACCAGCGTCCTGTCCGGGAGGGCGCTCAGACGGTCGCCGCCGAGGTGCCACGGCCATGACCATGAGTAGTGCCAGGGCACCATTGCCATCGATCGCCACGATCGAGCGAGTTGGAGTTGTACTTGTCGTTTGTTTTGCTGTTAGGAAATCTCACTTTCCACGGATCGCGCCCAAGTTAAAATCGTCTATCGTATCTAATTTATCACCGGATACGGAGGAAAGAGAGTCGATCCGATTCAGTACGTGTGGGCTAATAAGATCAGATCCACCCGCAAAAAATAATAATTAATAATAAGATCAGATCCAGAGTTGTAGGTAGGCCACCGGCCGGGAGTTTCTTGGAGCGAGCGAGATCAAATTGATGGGGTCGCCGCCATTGAGCCGCCGGGACCGCATCAGCGGCCTCCCGGACAGCGTGCTGGGCGACATCCTCTCCCACCTCCCCACCGTCGAGGCAGGCCGCGCGGCGTTGTTGAGCCGGCGGTGGCGCCACATCTTCGGCCACGTGAACACAGTCTCGTACGAGGAGGAGGAGGGGGAGAGGTCCGCCGACTGGGACAGCCACTACTTTGAAGCCAAGGAGTACAAGAGCTGCAGCCACGTGCTCCTCGACGGCATCAGCGCCGCGCTGCTCTGCCGCCTCCGCTGCGCCGGCCGCCACGTGCCGCTGCGCACTTTCCGGTTCGCCTTCGACGATTTTCGCCCGGCCTGGGACACGCTTCACGTCGATGAGTGGCTCTCCTATGTGCTGCAGTATGCCGGACATGACCTCCATCTCGACCTGCGCTTCGTTATCGGCCCCATCTGCACCCGCGATAACCGGAGCAGTTTCACGGGAACCGACGACTCCGATGACCATGAAGAGGGGCCATACGGCCCAAGGCTCCCCTACCTCCTCCCCACAAGGATTTTCTCGTGTGCTACCCTCAAGACGCTCTGCCTCGCCCATTGCCGGCTCAAGCTGTCTCATGCGGCATCCGTCTACCTGCCGACCCTCGAGACGCTGCGCTTGACGAGCATTCACCATGACTCCGGGAAGAGTATCCAGAGGCTGGTCTTGGGGTGTCCTCGCCTCCTCGATCTAACGCTGGAGGCCATCCACCGCCTCAGGACTTTCTTCCTACTCCACACATGCCTCCGCCGCTTCGCTCTCACGTCCTGCCACAACATCAAGTCCATCCACATCGATGCCTCGGAGATGGCATCCCTAGAATATCGTGGCCAAGTGCCTTCTGGGTCGCTCCTCAACTTTGATGGCTCGCCACCACAGGGGATCCCGTCATGTATCATCGAGCTCTGCACACGGGTGTCCAAGAGTGCGGAGGACCATAACTTGTTTCGCCGGTTCCTATGGAGTTTCTCGGCGTCAAGGTGCCTCCACCTCCACCATGGAGGCCTGCAAATCGTGTGTCTCGCGCCGGCGGATAGGCTCCCGCCCTTCACTTGCATGACACGACTCGTGCTGCAGGGACGTGTCGAGAGTCATGGGTTTGTGGCCATCGTGCACGACGTCCTACATCATGCACCAAACCTAGAGGTTCTGTCATTTTACATGGCAGACAAGGAGCGGCAACAGACGACAACGGTGAGTGATGATGGTCAAAGGGGCGGCGATTCTATCGTGGTGGTTCCCGATGAGGCAAGCTTCTTGACGACGTGCCTACAACTGAGGATCAAGGAGATTAACATGGTGCACTACGAGGGGAACGAGACACAAAGGTTGTTGGCTCGACTCTTGTTCCGCAATGCGAATGTTCTAGAGAGGTTGTGTGTCGTGTTCAGCCGGGAGCATTTTGGAGTGCAAACTGGTCTGAAAAGGGAGATTGAAAGCTGGGCTAGGGCCGGCTCACGAAGGACTTTCTTGTAGTTTGTCATACACATTAGACATGCTTGTAGCCTGATAAATGGGGCTAGCATATATCCTGAAGTTTTTATAAATTTGTGTTTTCGATCTAAACCCATAAATAATTATGTAATATATTTCACATTTGTACACGTGGACTCATTTTCCTTATAAAGTGTAAGTCATTCATTTTTGTCAAGTTCAGTCACGATTTTGTTATTAGCATTTATATAGTTTTACATATTCTGATTGCACATTTTTTTGCGATTGAATTTTGTATTTGTATATTCCATTTAGTCGGTACAGTTGCACCATGTCCTTATTTTTTTTATTTTTTTAGACATAAAGCCCTGACATTATACATAAAGCTCAAACAACACCAAATATAAGTATAAGGACATAAGCATCCAACACAGTTCATGGCACTCCTAAACAAAAAATTAAGAAGAAACATTCAGGAGAAGTTTGGTCACCACATGCGCCTCCCTTAGTGCCACTGTATCCTTCTTTGTTGTTGTAGTTCACAAGTGCAAAAAGGCCACCATTTTGTCCACGACATCAGTAGGATGCTTGGCGATAGCCACTCATTATTGTAGTTTCGCATGTCAACCTCCTGCAACGTCGGGAGTAGGTTGTGTCTGGTAAAATTGTGTATCTGGGAGAACGTAGGTTTCCTAGGAAACTATATTGCAATTAGTTAATTTCACAACCGAATGATGTTTGTTGTGCCCAACGTTCGGAATACATTTGCCATATCATTTGATTGTACCACTTACGTTATAATTTCTATGTATCTTTGTTGGACAATTGTTGCGACAATTTTAGGTTGCAACAACGACATTTCTTTAGGGAAGAAGGCATTTTTATATGATGGCGATAAAAGGTTTTGGGCACTACTAGCTGGGGAACATTCCCAGGGGAGGGAACCCCTGGGACGACTCATTCCTTGGGGTGGGATTTCCATATGACCCCAAGTTGGTCCAACACAACCAGCGGCAAAACACATGATAGGCCGAGGTAACTACTACTTTTAAAAAATCATAAAGAAAACAAATCTCATACAAAAAAAAAGGTGGAGAACACCTAAATTTACAGCTTGACATGCCCTAGATGAGAAAATTGAGCTGAAAGACATTTAGACCTGGCCTAATTTAATGAACACATTTTGTATGCAAATTTTCCATGTGCATGATGAAAAATGGTTAAAAGTTGATATGTGAACTTTTCTCATGGTAAAAAAAACTCTTTAAAAATAACCGCCCCGTCTATCCAGTTGCGTTCCCGGATTCTGCCGCTTTGGTCGAACCAAGGTCTATAACCGCCCCGTCTATCCAGTGAGTAATCCCTGGATCTGTAGATGGATCTAGTACGGCCTGCCCTGTGATCTAGGTCATCGCGCAGATCGAACCTGTCATTGGCTCGAATGGCTCCTTACCCGGTCTTCGGGGCATTGCCGGTATATAACCCGTTTCATTGGCCGATCTATCACGCCCGCGAGGAGGGTGTTTCGGCTTGTCGTATGGGGTATGATGCGGAGACGGGGTATCAGTGAGCTCATCATCGAATTGCAGCAGCAACCTTCTCCATATGTAGCTCTTGGGCTGGTCCGACAGATCGATATTATATCCTTCCTCCGTAGAGAGGACTTCCGTCCATCGATCATTGAGGTCATCCTGTTCGGCTCTGAGTCACCGCTCTTTAGCCTTTAGGCTGCGAGCCGTCGCTATGAGCCGTTGTCTGAGTGCTTCCTGATCCTCAAGGTTATCAGGGACATATAAGTCATCGGCTTCCGAGATATCTTCCTCCTCGACAGGGGGAAGGTAATTATCCTCCTCGGAGTCATTGAAGTCATCGGGGTTGTTCTGGGCCTCGGGCCCCTCCGGACCTTTAATGGGTGCTCGGGGATATCGACGTTACTATGGTTATCGGGGGTATTTCTATCCCCGTTACCTTCAGTAGCCTTCTTCTCCTTTTTGCCTTCGGACCGCTTGTGTGGCTTCCGGCGCCTTGACGGCGCATCGCCTGACTTGTCGCCATCATCACTAGGCATCTTGTCGCCAGGAGTGTCTAGCATGTAGACATCGTGTGTGGAAGTGGTGGCCCATCGCCCAGTGTTAACGGGGGTGGGAGCATAGTCCTCTTCCTCCATGTATTCTGCCTCCTCGGAGCATAGTCCAACATGTCGGTTAAGTCTTCAAGAGTGGCTATCAAGTGGGTGGTGGTGTGTCGAAAAATTCATCCTGACCCGCATCGTAACCGATCTGAGCATAGATAGGGGCTAGATCATCGGTGATCTTCATCGACAAAATCCGATCTAGGAGAGTGTTCGGCGAGAACACGAGTCCTGTCATCTGGCTCGATGGCCGGACCAAGAAGAGAGATCGGCACATCGCCATGGGTGACCCCACTGGCACGTCCAAAGAAAGGACTCGAGGTTAAGGCCTCGGAGTCTTCGGACGCTACAGGCAAAGCTACTAGCCCGGTTAGCGCAAGATGATATTCGCCATGTCATGTCACTTTATTATTTGCATGTGATGTTTATCATGTTTTTACATCTTATTTGCTTAGAACGACGGTAGCATTAATAAGATGATCCCTCACTAAAATTTCAAGAAATGTATTCCCCTTAAGTGTGCACCGTTGCGAAGGATCGTTGTTTTGAAGCACCACGTGATGATCAAGTGTGATAGATTCTAACGTTCGCATACAACGGGTGTAAGGCAGATTACACACGCGGAACACTTAGGTTGACTTGACGAGCCTAGCATGTACAAACATGGCCTCGGAACACAAGAGACCGAAAGGTCGAACATGAGTCATATAGTAGATATGATCAACATGATGATGTTCACCATTGAAACCACCTCAACTCACGTGATGATCGGACTTGAGTTGGTGAATTTGGATCATGTATCACTCGGATGACCGGAGGGATGTCAATTTGAGTGGGAGTTCTTAAGTAATATGATTAATTGAACTTGTTTTTCATGAACATAGTCTAAAGTGTTTTCGCAAATTATGTTGTAGATAGCTCGCGTTGTAGCTCCCCTGTTTTATTGATACGTTCCTAGAGAAAAGTATGTTGAAAGATGATGGTAGCAATAATGCGGACTTGGTCTGTGATATGAGGATTGTTCTCATTGCTGCACAGAAGGCTTATGTCCTTGATGCACCGCTCGGTGCGCCACCCCCTCTAGCATCGTTTGTGGATGTTGTGAACATCTGACATGCACGTTGTGATGACTACTTGATAGTTCAATGTGTCATGCATTATGCTTAGAATTGAGGCTCCAAAACGTTTTGAACATCACATAACATATGAGATGTTCTAAGAGACGAATTTGGAATCTCAGGCTCGTGCCCATGTTGAGATGTATGAGACCTCCAACAAGATTCTTTGCCTGCAAGATGAAGGAGAATAGCTCAATCAGTGAGCATGTGCTCAGATTGTCTGGGTACTACAATCGCTTGAATTGAGTGGGAGTTGATCTTCCACATAAGATAGTGATTCATATAGTTCTCCAAATCACTTTCACTAAGCTACTAGAGCTTCATGATGAACTATAAAAATGCCAGGGATGAAATAATGATCCCTGAGCTATTCGCGATGTTTGACACCGCGAAGGTAGAAATAAGAGGGAGCATAAAGTGTTGATGGTTAGTGAAACCACTAGTTTCGAGAAGGGCAAGGGCTAGGAGGGAAACTTCATGGATGGCAAGTCAGTTGCTACTTCAGTGAACAAACCCAAGGTTGAATCCAAACTCGAGACTAAGTGCTTCTGTTATGAGGAGAACGGTCGCTGAAGTGGAACAACCCTAGATACTTGGTAGATAAGAAGTCTTGAAACGTTGACAGAAGTATATTTGGTATATGTGTTATTGATGTGTACCTTGCTAGTACTGCTAGTAGCACCTGGGTATTGGATACCGGTTCGATTGCTAAATGTTAGTAACTCGAAATAAAAGCTATGAAATAAACGGAGGCTAGCTAAGGGTAAGGTGACGATGTGTGGTGGAAGTGTTTCCAAGGTTAATATGATCACCATCGCACGCTCTCTCTACCTTCGGGATTAGTGATAAACCTAATAAATGTTATTTGGTGTTTGCTTTGAGCATGAACGTGATTAGATCGTGTTTAGTGTAATAGGGTTATTCATTTAAGTTAGGAGAATAATGGTCATTTTGTTCACATGAATAATGCCTTTAATGGTCATGCACCCAATGGGAATGGTTTATTGAACCTTGATCGTACTAGTACACATGTTCATAACATTGACACCAAATGATACAAAGTTAATAATGATAGTACCACATACTTGTGGTACTGCCGCTAAATGTCATGTTGGTATAAATCGCATGAAGAAACTCCATGCTGATGGATCTTTGGACTATTCGATTTCGAATCTATTGTGACAAGCGAACCATGTCTCATGGGCAAGATGACTAAAGACCCCGTTTTCGGTATGATGGAGCGGGCTAGTAACTTATTGGAAATAATACATGTTGATGTATGCAGTCCAATGAGTGTTGTAGCGTGCAGTGGATATCGTTATTTTCTTACCTTCACTAATGATTTGAGTAGATATGGGCATATTTACTTAATGAAACACAAGTCTGAAATGTTTGAAAAGTTTAAGCAAATTCAGAGTGAAGTTCGAGATCATCATGACAAGAAGATAAAAATGTCTACGATATGATCGTGGAGGTGAATATCTGAGTTACAAGTTTGGTATACAACTTAAGACAATGTGGAAGTTGTTTCACGACTCACGCCACCTGGAACACCATAGTGTGATGGTGTGTCCGAACGTTGTAGTCGTGCTCTATTGGATGTGGTGCGTACTATGATGTCTCTTATTTTTTTTCCACTATCATTTTGGGGTTATGCATTAGAGACAACTACATTCACTTTAAATAGGCCACCATCTAAATCCATTGAGATGACACCGTATGAATTATGGTTTTATAGAAACCTAAGATGTCATTTCTCACAGTTTGGAAATGCGACACTTATGTCTGATAAGCTCGAACCCAAAGCGGAAAAGTGCAACTTCATAGGATACCCTAAGAACAGTTGGGTATACCTTCTATCTCATATCCGAGTGCAAAGTGTTTGTTGCTAAAACCGGGTCCTTTCTCAAGAAAGAGTTTCTCTCGAGAGTGGGAGGAAGATAGAACTTGATGAGGTTGTTGAACCTTTGTTTCAGCCAGAGAGTAGCGCAGCGCAGAAAGATGTTTCTGTGGAATCTACATCAGTTGAAGAGGAAGTTAATGATGATGATCATGAAGCTTCAGATCAAGTTACTATCAAATCTCGTAGGTCGACAAGGATGCGTACTACTCCTGAGTGGTACGACAACCTGTCTTGGAGGTCATGTTGTTGGACAACGATGAACCTACGAACTATGGAGTAGGGATGGTGGGCCCGGATTCCAACAAATGGCTAGGAGCCATGAAATCCGAGAAAGGATCCATGTATGAAAACCAAGTATGGACTTTGGTAGACTTGCCCGTTCAATGTCATGTCGTTGAGTACAAATGGACCTTTCAGATGAAGACGGACGCTGATGGTGAATGTCACCATTTATAAAGCTCAACTTGTCGCAAAGACGTTTCCGCCAAGTTCAAGGAGTTGACGGTGATGATATTTTCTCACCCGTAGCGATGCTAAAAGTTTGTTGAAATTATGTTTGCAGTTGCTACATTTTTTGGTTATGAGATTTGGCAGATGGATGTCAAAACATACTTTCCTTAACGGTTTTCATAAGGAAAAGTTGTATGTGATACAACCAGAAATTTTTGTCGATCCTAAGGATGCTAAAAGGTATGCAAGCTCCAGCAATCCTTCTATGGACTGGAGCAAACATCTCGAAGTTGGAATATACGCTTTGATGAGGTGATCAAAGTTTTTAAGTTTATAGAAAGTTTATGAGAAACTTGTATTACAAGAAAGTGAGTGGGAGCACTATAGCATTTCTGATAAGTACATGTGGTTGACATATTATTGATCATAACTCATTGGGTGTTAGATTCATAACAATGTAAATCACATGGTGATGTGAACTAGATTATTGACTGTAGTGCAAGTGGGAGACTGTTAGAAATATGCCCTAGAGGCAATAATAAAATGATTATTATTATATTTCCTTGTTCATAATAATTGTCTATTGTTCATGCTATAATTGTATAAACCGGAGACCATAATACATGTGTGAATACATAGACCACACCATGTCCCTAGTGAGCCTCTAGTTGACTAGCTCGTTGATCAATAGATGGTCATGGTTTCCTGACCATGGACATCGGATGTCGTTGATAATGGGATCACATCATCAGGATAATGATGTGATGGACAAGACCCAATCCTAAGCATAGCACAAGATCGTGTAGTTCGTCTACTAGAGCTTTTCTAATGTCAAGTATCATTTCCTTAGACCATGAGATTGTGCAACTCCCGGATACCGTAGGAATGATTTGGGTGTATCAAACATCACAACGTAACTGGGTGACTGTAAAGGTGCACTACAGGTATCTCCGAAAGTGTTTGTTGGGTTAGCACGAATCGAGACTGTGATTTATCAATCCGTGTGACGGAGAGGTATCAATGGGCCCACTCGGTAATACATCATCATAATGAGCTCGATGTGACTAATGAGTTAGTCACAGGATCATGTGTTATGGAATGAGTAAAGAGACTTGTCGATAACGAGATTGAACAAGGTATAGGGATACCGACGATTGAATCTCGGGCAAGTAACATACTGATGGACAAAGGGAATTGTATACAGGATTAATTGAATCCTCGACATCGTGGTTCATCCAATGATATCATCATGGAACATGTGGGACCCAATATGGGTATCCAGATCCCGCTATTGGTTATTGGACGGAGAGGTGTCTCGGTTATGTCTGCATGGTTCCCGAACCCGTAGTGTCATGGTTTTGTCATGACAGATGTCCGGGTGACTGGGCTTTGGTTCGAGGCCATTGCTAATGTGATGGAATCAAAGGGGTTGATGGGGACGAAAGACATGGATTTACCCAGGTTCGGCCCCTCAATTCGAGGTAATAGCCTACGTCCTGCTTGTGCTTGTATTGCTTGATGTATCGATTACAAGGGAGCTAAAGCTTGACCAAATATTCGACAACCCGACCTCTAAGTCGCCTCAGGTCTACCTTTATATAGGAGGTCGAGACCACGGGTCATACAAGTTGTAACCGACTCTCATTATCTATCCAACTCTCCCTCTATCTTCTTGTCCAAGTTGTCCCCTGGCGGCTTACACACCCGGGTCTTCCGGACACCGTCCGACCCATCTTATGAGCCGCCAAGCTTCCTGGGCTTTAGGAACACCGGCTCACTCTTGGGCCGGTGCACGAGCTGTCAAGTATAACCCGGAGCCCTTAGGGCGGGTCACACCGCGGGGTTATATCCCCCACATTAGGCCCCAGGTTGATTTGAGCTTGCTCACTTCATCCTTTTGTTTTGCTCCTTTGGCGAGTCGCCCAGAAATGACCCGCCGTGACGTCATGTTGACCCTGCAGAAAAAGATTCGCTGACGTACACACCAAATTTTCTCATTAAATGACAGGCCAGAAGATCAAGGCGTCCGCCTCGGCCGAACGTTTTCCGTCGCCTGGATTTTTGCGCTCATTCCACCTTCTCCTTTTAAATAGGACCGCCCCAGTCGATTATTCCTTCTCCTGCTCGCTTTCTTGTCTTCCTTCTCTCGACGCGACTGCCTCCATCACCTCTAGCTCCGGCGCCACCTCTGCCTCACCATCGACAGGCCGCTGCATCAACCTGTTGCGAACCAGAATCTCCTCCGCGTTCATCGTGCCGCCGCCGGTACGCCCATGATCTCTTAAATCCATAGTCGCTCTGGTAGGGTTTGTAGGAAGCTCCATCGCCGTTGCTCGGGTTCTTCCGACGCCGTTTCTCGGGTTCTTCCGATGCCGGCCGCACTTTTAACGCTCATCCCCGCCGCGCCGCCGCATACGGGGCGGCCGTGCACAATGTACGGACCCAACATGGCTCCGTTTTACCGTTTTAGTTTCCTCCGCTTCACCTGTTCTTAGCTAGGTCTGAAAATTGGAACATTTCTCCTGTTTTTGTAGATCCGTGAACATAGCGGTAGTTTGTGAAACCTGTTTTCCAGGACTTAGCCGAATTTTACTCCCTCATTTGCTATGTTGACCCGCCACCCTGCGTCGGCTCTCATCAGCCGGATTGTAACATCTTATATGTAGAATCTTTTAATTCGTAAGCCGCCGTAGATATTGGTCCCCTCTTGACTCGCCATGTTTTAATTTGCACAGTCTTTGAGCCGCCAGAATGTCTCGCGCCTCGAATTCCTGTAATTGGGTCGGGTCTTGTGTTACGAAAGAGTTTTTGATGGACTTCGTTCACGCGGGTACTCTTCCTCCCAAAGATGCCATCCATTGGCAGGTCCCGGGTGATGAATTGAAGCCCATTCCCCAAGAAGGCCAAGTGGTTGTTTTCTCAGACCATATTGAGCGTGGTTTTGTGCCCCCCGGCTCAAAGTTCTTCCTCGATGTCCTTCATATCTACAAGCTCCATCCTGAAGACCTCGCCCCTAATTCCGTCTCAAACATATGCAACTTTCAAGTGCTATGTGAAGTTTATCTGCAAACCAAGCCGTCTGTGGGCCTGTTCCGAGAGTTCTTTTATGCCAACCGTCAAACTGAAGTGAAGGCCAGTCCGAGTCTCGAGCTGGGCGGAATTTCTATCCAGAGGCACCGAAACATTACCTTTCCGGCTATGCAGATGCCGAGTCATCCAAAGGACTGGAATAAAACCTGGTTCTAGTGTAAGGATACTTCTCTAGAGGGTGAGCGTCCACTGTCGGGTTATTGTCCTTCCCGGCTCAAGGCAACTTCAGACCTTCCTGGCCGGTTGTCAGCTTCGGAGCGTGCAAGGTATGGGCCGGCTCACGCCAAGATTAGGGCCCTCATGGCCAACGGCTTAACTGGACTGGACCTGATCCGCTGCTGGATCTCCTGGCGGATTATGCCTTGAAGCCATAGAAGCCGCCTCATGTGCGAGTACAAGGGCGAGTATGACAACTCCTTATGCTTCAGCCAGTCAACCTTAATGGAAGATGATATCACCATTGCTATCAGGAGTCTCGTCCATGAGACGTCCGGGGCCTGCAACGCTATCGGGTTAATCCCCTTTAGTGCCATTAATCCGGCCCCAGCTGTAAGGCGATTCTTCCCATCCGCCTCTCTCATCTTACTTGTACTTTGCTGATTTATTACCATTTAACCGGCTTACTCTTTCAGGCTGACCCTGATTTTTGGAAGAAGGAATATGTCCCTCCTTTGAAGAAAACCAAGAAGAAGGCCCCGACTAAGAAGCCCAAGAAGGATGCCCCGCAAGAGGGATGGTTTGACCTGCCACAATCGTCCGGCTCAAAGGTAAAATCTTGGCTGTTTTCTGAGACTTTGTTTTCTCATTTCACTAACACCTGTTGTACTCACAGGATGATGTAGAGACCAGCCGCGCCAATGCCCCTGAGGTAATCTATGTTTCTTGCGGCTCAGAATATTTTGTTCCCCAGAAGCCATGGCGGTTTATTGGAAAAGTTCCTCTCTCTCATCCTCTTGCTTATCTGGATCCCCAATTTTTTTGAAAAATCAACAACAGGCTGAACGTCGTCAGACCCGGAGTGCCGGCTCTATGGATCTCGCGTCCGGCTTACCAAACTCCCCAGCTCCAAAGAAGCGCCCCGTAGAGGTATGTATCTCCTGCTTGACTGGTTTTACCTTTGCCATTTCAATACTGTCTTATCTTTTCTGGATTGTCTCTCAGAGGTCACCTTCCTCTGGCGACTCTACGGCGACCGCCCTGCCGCCTCCCAAGATTAATCCGCTGTAAGTGTTTCCTTTTAACCTTGCATTCTGTTCCCTTTGGCGGCTGTAATCCTTGGGTTTTAACGTTCGTGCTCTCCAGGGCTCAAGCCAAGCGCCGAAAGACGAACAAATCCTCCCCTAGCCCTGCTGCTCAAGAACCGGAGCATGATCAGCCGGATGAGTCGCGACCGGATGTGGATCCCCCAGCCACATCCGCGGGGCCCGCTACTGAAGATATCGTTCCACAGAGCCCTCCAAGGAATCTTTCGAAGCCACCAAGTCCTGCCCAGACGACCAAGGATGCCACCACTCCGGACATCGTGATCACCGGCTCTGGCTTTTAGTCTCCCCCGGCTCACGTGCTGACCAAGCATAAGGAGCCGGCTGAAGCCTCAAGGAAATTGGAATTTGAACCTTCTACCTTTGAGAAGATGACAGCTGAAGAGCTTCATGCTGGTTATGTGAACCGGCTATCCACCAACCGAGATCTGGAGCTTCAGCTGGTCAATCTGATGAAGAAGAAATATGAGGTACTCCTTTTCCTGTTATACCCTTACATAGCCCCCAAGGGCCGGCTCAATCTAGTCCAAAGTTTAGCCGGGTCTTTCCTGATCCTCCTTGTAGAAAACCAAATCCGTAGCCCCCAAGGGTCGGCTCAATCTAGTCCAAAGTTGAGCCGGGACTTTCTGTGCCAAACGTCTGAAAATAGACATTAGCCCCCAAGTGTCATACATATTGCTTGCGATCTGTTTGGAGACTTGCCTATTGATGCTATGTGTTGATATGTTACAGGAAACTTTAACCGAAGCCGGATCATAGTTAGCTGATCTGAAAAACAATCTGGCGGCTCAACGAACGGCTCGAAGTGCCACGGATGAGAAGTGCCGGCTCCTCTCTGAGGAGTTGGTTAAAATAAAGGCCGACTTCGCCGCCTTTAAAGAGTCAGCCGAGTCTGAAAAAGCTTCCTTGACCAAGCGGGCGGATGACGCCGATCAACGACTTATAGTCGTATCAGATGAACTCCATGCTTTGAAGCGCCATATTACCAGGATGACAGTCGCCCTCGTTGGTAAGTTTCTAACAACTTGTGCTTAATGGTCATATAATCCTTGTGCTGGCGACTCACCATGGAATTTCCGACTTACACAGGTCCTAGGAGCCGGCAACTGGCCTCTGATAGTCTGCTGTCGTTGAAGGCTATCTACACCCTGACGGAGCAACTCTACTGCGGCGTGGTGTGCACTATCAAGGATGTGCAATACAAAGACAAAATTCCTGCAACTCTCAAAGGTGTCTTGGAGCTCTTTTCCACCATGCCCAAGCAGATTGCCGAGTTAAAGAAATCAGTCGCCCGCCAAGGGGCGATTGCAGGCATTGACCGGGCCTTGGCTTTCTCTTCGGAGTTGACGTCAGCCGAAATGATGGATGGATTCCCTTCGAAGAAGGACGGCGGCTCTGAGTTCACCGACGCTGACTACACCCGGTGCGTGAAGGACTCCAGAGTGTTGGCTTCCGTCTTAGCGGAAGAGGCTGATCTGACAACTTATCAGGCGGCTTATGGCCTTGACCAAAAGAGGATCTGTTGCCCGCTTTACGAGTGCAAGGACTTAACACCTGCCCGCAGTAAGGACCTCTTCGCCCCTGATCTTGACCCGTCCCCTTACTTTGAAGAAGGATCTTTTGCAGCTCTAACCGACTGCAACTAGGACTTGGACAATCTCCAGATCAGGGCCACCGAAGAGCCAGAGTAGGATGACCCGCCAACTAACTAATCCTTTCTCTGGAAAACTTGTAACAGCCGGCTCTCCATGACCCGCCGTGTGGCATTGTAAAAACGTGACCGAAATTTTGGGCTCCTCAGGGAGCGTATGTAATAGACTAGATGTTACTTTTGCTTCTGCTGAGTCTTGTTCTATCACGCTTTTATAAAATGATCCGGCTCTTAAATATGCCATCTTCTTTGTATGCTTTTTGTATTCCTTCCTGACTCTTCGCAGATTGTCTCCTTGTATGCATGAACACACTTTTTCCACTGTTGGGAGGCCGGCTTAAACGCACAACCCGAAGATGCTATGCCTTCCCGGCGTGTTGATAGGAAACCGTTGTTTGGATTGAGAGTCGGCCGAGAAGGTTTGATAAGCTTCTCCCGTAGGGCAAGGAAGCCCCCTATATCACTTATGCTGCTTTGTCAACATAGAAAACATCGGTTGCCAAGGTTAGATAAGCTACACCCGAAGGTGGGAAGCCCCCTTGACAACCATGGCTAGTCTGGTTAGCCGGAGATGCCATAAAGCCTGGCCGATAAGGCATTAGAAATGATACCCGGAGGTAAGATGCTGCCCTCCGCCAGTTGTTAGGGTTAGATAAGCTACACCCAGAGGTGGGAAGCCCCCTTGACAACCATGGCTAATCTGGTTTGCCGGAGATGGCATAAAGCCTGGACGATAAGGCATTAGAAGCGATAACCGGAGGTAAGAAGCCGCCCTCCGCCGGTTGTTAGGGTGTTAGGTACCCGTCGGTAAAAACTCCCTACAACCGCGGCTAATCATGTTAGCCAGGGATTTGGCCTAAAGCCGACCGATAGGGTGTTAGAAGCGATACCCGTCGGTAAGAAGCCCCTGCTACTTCTCCACAACTTCCCCAAAAGTTGGCTAGTTGATGGTAGAATTCTTATCTTGCATTGGTTATTTCCCTTGAAGAGGAAAGGGTGATGCAGCAAGGTAGCGGTAAGTATTTCCCTCAGTTTGAGAACCAAGGTATCAATCCAGTAGGAGTAATAAGATGAGGCAACAAGGAACCTGCACAAACACCAACAAACTTGCACCCAACGCGATAAAGAGGTTGTCAATCTCTTCACGATTGTTTGCAACGTGAGATCTGATAGTAATAGTAGATGAATATAAATTATTAAGTAAAATTGCAGCAAGGTATTTTTAATGTTTTTGGTGTTTAGATCTGAATATAAAATATGTAAAGTAGACCCGGGGGCCATAGTGTTCACTAGAGGCTTCTCTCATGAAAGCAAGTGGTACGGTGGGTGAACAAATTACTGTTGAGCAATTGATAGAATAGCGCAAAGTCATGACGATATCTAAGGCAATGATCATACATATAGGCATCACGTCTGAGACAAGTAGACCGATACTGTCTGCATCTACTACTATTACTCCACACATCGACCGCTATCCAGCATGCATCTAGTGTATTAAGTTCATGATAAACGGAGTAACGCTTTAAGCAAGATGACATGATGTAGAGGGATAGATTCATGCAATATTATATAAACCCCATCTTTTTACCCTTGATGGCAACAACATGATGCGTGCCTCGCTACCCCTTCTGTCACAAGGTGAGGACACCGCACGGTATGAACCGAAAACCAAGCACTTCTCCTATTGCAAGAACTATAGATCAAGTTGGCCAAACGAAACCCATAACTCGAAGAGAATTACAAGGATATTAAATCATGCATATAAGAATTCAGAATTGACTCAAATAATATTCATAGATAATCTTATCATAAATCCACAATTCATCGGATCTCAACAAACACACCGCACAAGAAGATTACATCGGATAGATCACCATGAAGATCATGGAGAACTTTGTATTGAAGATCAAAGAGAGAGAAGAAGCCATCTAGCTACTAGCCATGGACCCATAGGTCTGAGGTGAACTACTCACACATCATCAGAGAGGCAATGGTGTTGATGAAGATGGCCACCGGCGATGAATTCCCCTTCGGCAGGATGCCGGAACGGTCTCCCGATTGGTTTTTGGTGGCTCTGGAGGTCTGCGGCGGCGGAACTTGCGATCTAGGTTTATTTTCAAGGGTTTCCCTATTTATAAGGCCGTCTGGAGTCGGGAACAAGTCAAGAGGTGGCTCGAGGAGGTCACCTAGCCGCGGCCAGGGGAGGCCCACGCCTCCTAGGCTCGTGACTCCCTCGGGCCGCCTGTCCGGTATTTTTTTCTTCGGGTATTTTTCATATTTTCCATGAAAAATCACGGCAAAAGTTTTATTCCATTTGGACTCCGTTTGATATTCCTATCTGAAAAAGGTCAAAAACACGGAAAAAACAGGAACTGGCACTGGGCACTTGATTAATAAGTTAGTCCCAAAAATCATATAAAACAACATATTCATGCATAGAAAACATCCAAAGTTGATAATATAATAGCATGGAACGATAAAAAATATAGATATGTTGGAGACGTATCAGCCCCCTTCAGCAATATGGCGCAAACGCCGGCCAATAAAGCATTAGAAGCGATACCCGAAGTTAAGAAGCCGCCCTCCGCCGCGGCTAATCATGTTAGCCGAAGATTTGGCATAAAGCTTGGCCAATAAGGCATTAGAAGCGATACCCGAAGGTAAGAAGCCGCCTGCCGCAGTTGATATATCAACTGGAATGTTTTATGAACTCTTCTTGTATGAAAAAAGAGATGTGAAAAAAGAGGCCCCGTCTTGCAGGGATTCTATTTTATTTATATATGGTATGTAAAATGATAGTGTACAATGGAGAGTCTTAACACCTTCAAGTGTAATATGACCGTAGATGCGCTATGTTCCATGGACGGCGGGTCTCCTGACCCACCATCTCTGAGTCATCCCAGATATCGATGAGATAATATGACCCATTGTTGAGATTTCCGGTGACCACAAAAGGTCCTTCCCAAGGAGGTGATAACTTATGCATATCTGTCTGGTCTTAAATTAGCCGGTGCACTAAGTCACCTTCCTGGAATGTCCGGGTCTTGACTCTGCGGCTGTGATAGTGGCGCAGGTCTTGTGGATAGATCGCCGACCGGGCAGCCGCCAGCTCCCATGCCTCTTCCAAAGCATCCAACGCGTCTTAACGTGCCGTCTTATTGTCCGTCTCAACATAAGCTGCCACTCGTGGCGAATCATGCCGGATGTCGCTTGGCAATACTGCTTCGGCGCCGTACACCATAAAGAAAGGTGTATAGCCCGTAGATCTGTCGGGGGTGGTCCTGATGCTCCATAAGACGGAAGGCAACTCTTCCACCCAGCACCCGAGCATTCATCTTAAAGCGACCATAAGCCGTGGCTTGATGCCCCTTAAAATTTCTTGATTAGCATGCTCCGCCTGACCATTGGATTGTGGATGCGCAACTTCTGAAACATCAAGCCGGATGTGCTCCTCGTCGCAGAACTCTTTCATAGCCCCCTTAGATAGATTTGTGCCATTGTCAGTGATGATGCTGTGGGGTAACCAAAACGGTAGATTAGTTATTTAACAAATTGAAGCGCCCTAGCCGCATCACACTTGCTAACCAGCTCTACCTCCACCCATTTGGTGAACTTATCAACCGCCACCAAGAGGTGCGTTTTCTTATCCTTGGATCTTTTGAAAGGTCCTACCATGTCGAGCCCCCAGACTGCAAACGGCCAGGTAATTGGTATCATCCTCAACTCTAGAGCCGGAACATGAGCACGCCGACCGAACTTTTGACAGCCATCACATTTGCGAACCAAGTCTTCTGCATCCTTGTGAGCCGTCAACCAGAAGAAACCGTGCCGGAAGGCCTTGGCTACCAGAGACTTCGAGCCGGCGTGATGTCCACAATCTCCAGCATGAATTTCATTCAAGATTTGCTGACACTCTTCAGGTGAGACACAGCATTGAAAAACGCCAGTCACGCTGCATTTTTGCAACTCACAATTAACTATCATCATTGATTTAGAGCGCCGGGTGATCTGTCTGGCCAGGTCTTCATCGTTAGGTAACTCATCCCGGGTCAAATAGGCCAGGTAGGGGACAGTCCAATCTGGGATAGCATGTAAAACCGGCACTAATTCCCCCTCCGGGTCAGGAATAGCCAAATCCTCTTCTGAAGGTAACTTAACAGTCGGATGATGTAAGACATCCAGGAATACATTGGGCGGCACCGGCTTTCGTTGGGAACCTAGCCATGATAGCGCATCTGCCGCCTCATTCCTGCGATGATCAATGTGATCCACCTGATACCCTTTGAAGTGGCCAGCAATAATGTCAACCGCCTGTCGATAAGCCGCCATCCGTGGGTCTTTGGAATCCCAAGTGCCCGAAACTTGCTGAGCCACCAGATCTGAGTCGGCCAAACACCTTGCCCGGCTTAAATTCATCTCCTTGGCTAATCTAAGACCATGAAGCAGAGCCTCATACTCAGCTGCGTTGTTAGTGCAAGGGAACACTAGCCAGCGTGCAGTTCTTCTGATGTCATCTTGTCATATGAGGAGTCAAAATTTAACTTTCTTGACGGCTCAGCCGACTCTATGTGACGGGTCAGTACACGTGCCGGAGGAGGAGACTTGTGGGCAGATCCGGTGATGATAACATCCGGAGTTACAGGGGTCTTGGCCGGAGTGGCCGGCTTCGAAGGAGCCCTTGGAGGACTCTCCATTACAATATCATCCGCCGCCGGCTCAGTGGAAACAGCGGGCGGATCTTCTTCTGCTGGAGCTTCCTCCGGATGCCCAAGTTCCGGCTGTCCGAGGTCCGGCTGTGTTGAGTCCGGCTGCTCAAGCTCCTGGTCTTGAGGGACTGGGCCAGAGGAAGGATGAGTGGTCTTACGATGCTTCGCCTGTGCACTGCAAGATATAGGATCAGAACCTGAAGAGATTAATATGGTATCAGCAGCCGGATGTTTGAATACTTACAGCGGATTGATCTTAGGTGGTGGTATAACTGATGCAGAAGAGTCGCCGGAAGAGGGGGTCTTCTGAAAGAGTAAGACAGGAGAATGAGAAGGATGTCAAAACATATAGGAAAAATCGAAGGAAAGATAGAGATGTAAACCTCTACAGGACGTTTCTTGGCAGCCGACGAGTTTGGAAGCCCTGACACAAGCTCGGTAGAGCCGGTGCTCCGGGTCTGGCGACGGTCGGCCTGCTGTTGCTTTTTTAATAAGAAGACGGGAGCCAGATGAGCGAGAGGATGAGAAAGAGGAAATTTTCTAACAACTCGCCGCGGCTTTCGGGGGAAATATTCTGAGTCGGAATAGATATAAGTTACCTTGGGAGCATTGGCGTGACTAGTCTCCGCCTCTTCCTGTCAAACATAATCAACATTAGTATAAGAGCAGAAAGAACAAGGAATCAAGCAAGCAAGTTAAATCTGTACCTTTGAATCTGACGAGGCCGGCTATTCAACCCAGCTCTGTTGTGGGGCGCTCTTATCTTGCTTCTTGCCCGCCACTTTCTTCTTAGCCATTTTCAGAGGAAGGGCATACTCCTTCTTCCAGAAGTCTGAGTCGGCCTGCACAAAGCAACCCGGAGAGAAGGATAGTAAATCAAGCAAAGGACAAATAACATACAAGCGGCGGATGAAAAAGAAATTAACTTACAGCAGGAGCCGGATTGGTGTTGCGGAAAGGCGCTAAGCCTATGGTGTTGCAAGAGCTGGAGGCCTCATGAACGAGGCTCCGAATAGTCATACAGATGTCGTCTTCAGACAACGGGACTTTGCTGAAGCACAAAGAACTGTCATACTTCCCTTCATATTCATGCATGAGCCCGCTGCGGCGGCTCAAGGGCATGATCCGCCACTCAATCCAGCAGCGAATCAGATCTGTTCCTCGAAGACCATTGGCCAAGAGAGCCTTTAGTCGGGCATGAGCTGTCTCATACTTGGCACGGTCCGCGGCTGAGAGCTGGTCAGGGAGCACGGTATCAGTCTTCAGCCGGGAAGGGCGATAACCCGGCAGGCGATGCTCAGTCTCAGGAGATGTGTCCTTGCAATAAAACCATGTTTTGTTCCAGTCTTTGGGGTGGCTTGGCATCTGGATAGCCGGAAAGATAATACCCCTTCGACGCTGGATGGTAATTCCTCCGAGTTCCAGACTCGGGCCGCTCTTGAACTCTGTTTGGCAGTTAGCATAGAAGAATTCCTGAAAGAAACCTACAGACGGCCTCGACTGAAGATAGGCTTTGCAGAGTACTTGAAAATGACAGATGTTGGAAACAGAGTTTGGCGCCAGGTCTTGAGGATGAAGCTTGTACAGGTAGAGGATGTCTCGAAAAAACTTGGAGCCGGGTGGCACAAACCCTCGCTCGATATGATCTATGAAAACCACCACCTCCCCCTTCTTAGGCGCGGGGCGGGTCTCATCACCCGGCACCCGCCAGTGGATGACCTCCTTTGGGGGAAGGGTGCCCTTTGCTACCAGCTAAGCTAGGCGCTCTTCGGTAATACAGGAGCCGACCCAGTTGCAGGAATTGGTGGCGCTTGTCATACTAACGGCTTACAAATACTGTGCAAAGTAAAGTAAAACACTAGTCAAGTGAAGGAAAGAGATTTCGGCGGCTTACAGCTTAAAGGGTTCTACGGATAATATGGAAGACCCGGCTGATGAGAGCCGGAGGAAGTCTAACGATTCACAAGAGAAAGGCGATCGAAAACGGCTAAGTCCTACTCAAACAGGTTTTACAGATCTCGGCGGGAATTACGGATCTACAAAAAGGAGGAAAAATATGACTTATTTGAGACCTAGTGATGAACAGCGGAAGGAAGAAAATGGACCGCAGCCATCACGGTCCGGGCATTGCGTGCGGCCGGTCCGTACGTGGCGACGGAGTGAACGCGCAAGCTTAGAGCACCTATGGCGCCGAGGCACGCCCGCCGACGGTAGGGTCACAGCCCGAGCGGCGGCGGCGGAGCGACCGGTAAAAACCCTATTTTGCGGCGACGATCTAGGGCACAGAAGACTCACCGGAGACAGCGCGGCAGAGGAGGACGGGACTCTGATACGTTCAGGGTGATGCATCGGCCAAAATCGAGGACGACGCGCGACAGCGCCGGAGCAAGGCTCGAAGACGCAGGGGCGGCGACACGAGGAGGAAGAAGACACACGAGTGGGAGAATGGACGTTTCGACCCGCACGGGTCATATTTAAAGAAGGAATAAAGGAAGGCGCGAAAATCCAGGCGACGACACTAGTTTAGCCGAGGCGGATGCCTCGATTCTCGGGATAAGTGGTTAAATGCAAAGATATGGTGATACGTCAACGGATTATGTGACGTCACGCCGGGTCATTTCCGGGTGACTCTTAGAGATCGGAAGAGAAGGATGAAGTGAGCAAGCTCAATTCAACCTGGGGCCTAATATTGGGGATATAATCCCGTGGTATGACCCGTCATGGAGACTCTGGGTTATGGTGTTAATTCATAAGCCGGCCCAACATAAGCCACTGGCTGGAGGCCCAAGGAGATAGGCGGCTCTGGACATGGGCCGGATGATAGCGCGGAGGAGGAAGACCCGGACGTGTAAGATGTCTTGGAGATAGCTTGGATACAGAGATAAGAGACAGACTCGGAGATGTAATAAGACTCGGTATGTATGATTGTAAGACCCGATGGTCCTGACCTCCTATATAAAGGCAGACCCGGGGCGACTTAGAGGATAGGTTATCGAGAGCTAGGTCAAGCTTTTGGCCCCTTGTAATCGATACACAAGCAATACAACACAAAGCAGGACGTAGGCTTTTACCTCGACTTGAGGGGCCGAACCTGGGTAAACTCGTGTCTCTTGTCCCGATCAACCCCTTTGAGTCCACTACAATGGCGATGGCTCCGAACTCAAGTTCGGTCACCCGGACATCTGCCGTGATAAAACCAGGACAGGGGGTGTAGTTAGGCTTTGGGGTTTTGTCCCCCTTTTATGAGGCTTATCGCTGTTTGGCCTCCCCTCGCCTCGCCGTAAATCCCTCCACTTCCCGAGATGTGCGTGTCGTTGCGCAGCATGATTAAACATATCCCTGTAAAACGATGCACGATCTGCACATTGATGGGTCTGTTGGAAATATGCCCTAGAGGCAATAATAAATTAGTTATTATCATATTTCCTTGTTCATGATAATCGTTTATTATCCATGCTATAATTGTATTGATCGGAGACTTAGATGCATGTGTGGATACATAGACAAAACCATGTCCCTAGTATGCCTCTAATAGACTAGCTCGTTGATCAAAGATGGTTAAGGTTTCCTAGCCATGGACATGAGATGTCATTTGATAACGGGATCACATAATTAGGAGAATGGTGTGATGGAGAAGACCCAAACTACAAACGTAGCATATGATCGTGTCAGTTTATTGCTACTGTTTTCTTCATGTCAAGTATTTGTTCCTATGACCATGAGATCATGCAACTCACTGACACAGGAGGAGTACCTTGTGTGTATCAAACGTCACAACGTAACTAGGTGACTATAAAGGTGCTCTACAGGTATCTTCGAGGGTGTCTGTTGGGTTGGCATGGATCAAGACTGGGATTTGTTACTCCGTGTGATGGAGAGGTATCTCAGGGCCCACTCAGTAATACAACATCACAACAAGCCTTGCAAGCAATGTGACTAAGTGTTAGTCATGGGATCTTGTATTACGGAACGAGTAAAGAGACTTGCCGGTAACGAGATTGAACTAGGTATGGAGATACCGACGATCGATCTCGGGCAAGTAACATACCGAAGAACAAAGGGAACATCATACGGGATTAACTCAATCCTTGACATAGAGGTTCGACCGATAAAGATCTTCGTAGAATATGTAGGAACCAATATGGGCATCTAGGTCCCGCTATTGGTTATTGACCGTAGAGGTGTCTCGGTCATGTCTACATAGTTCTTGAACCTGCAGGGTCTGCACAGTTAAGGTTCGATGATGTTTCGGTAGTATAGAGTTGTGTATGGTGGTGACCGAAGGTTGTTCGGAGTCTCGGATGAGATCCCGGACGTCACGAGGAGCTCCGGAATGGTCCAGAGGTAAAGATTGATATATGGGATAACAGTGTTTGGTCTCCGGAAGGGTTCTGGAATTCACCAGAAATAGTTTCGAATGTTTCCCGAAATGTTCGGGGTACAGGAACAGTTTATTTGGGCCAAAGGGTAAAGCCCATGAGGATTTAGGAAGGTGCAAAAGCTGTTTTGCGGAGGCCACGGGACAGACACCAGGGACCCTGGCATCTGGGGCCAGACGCCGGGGACCTTGGAGTCTGGTCTTGGAGTCCGAGAAGGACTCTTGCCTTGCGGGCAAACCGACCTCGAGGAGGATTTTTCTCCAAGTTTCGACCCCAGGGCATAGAGGGGCGAGGCTAGCACTTTGGACACATCAAGAAACCCTAAGCCACGTGCTGCCTCTCCTCTAGTTCGTAATTTCTCCTCTAGATTGGTTTCAGCGGCAAAGCCCTGCTGGAATTGCTCCACCACCATCGCTGCAACGCTGTCACGCTGACGGAGAACTTGTCTACCTCTCCGCTCCCTCTTGCTGGATCAAGAAGGCGGAGATCGTCATCAAGCTGTATGTGTGCTAAACGCGGATGTGCCGTCCGTTCAGCGCTAGATCGGAAGGACCGTGATCAAGATCACGAGACGGATCGTGATGAGTTCGCGGGACGGATCGTGATTGGATCGCGGTACAGATCGTGATGAGATCACGGGACGCTCGGCGATTTGGATCGCGAAGACGTTCGACTACACCAACCGCGTTTCTTAACGCTTCCCGCTTGGCGATCTACAAGGGTACGTAGGTCCACTCTCCCTCTCGTAGATGCTCATCGCCATGGATAGATCTTGCGTGTGCGTAGGGAATTTTTTGTTTCCCATGCAACGTTCCCCAAGAGGGTCGTGTTGGTGGAAACGGCCTTGAACCGCGAATCGAGTTTTTGCAACTGGTTTAGCAGTCGTGGTGGGCCGTGACCCTTCGTAGGAAAGGGTGTCAGGGGACGTTATCTCACTCCTTGGCATTTGGCCTTCGGGGCCAGCCTATTCACAGTATTCGGACGCGCCTCTATTCGAAAAACTACATGTCATCGGAGGCCGAACTCAACTCGACGGGAAGAACTCACCTCGCAAGCCGAAGACTCTGATTATACGAAGCAGTTGAAGCTAAAGACCCTTGGCGTTGGAGGCAAGTTCGGGGGCTACGTACTGAGGGAGTCGTGGATTAAGGGGCCTCGGGAGGCCGACCTATTTCTCATGGGCCGGACTGTATGGGCCGTTTGCTGAACATTGGATGGATCGAAGGCCCTGTCTACAGGAAGCAAGCTTCGGGAATCGTGGCTTGTTCTCCACGTTTAATGTAGCGAATAGGCATGTTTATCTCTTTGACGTGTAATTGACCGTGTGTGAACCCTAGGTACCCCCGGCGTCTATATAAGTCGGAGGGTTTTAGGTTGTAGAGAAGAAACAACTGATCTAGGGTTAGCTATTCGATCTCGAGGTAGATCAACTCTGTAACCCACCATATCATCAATACAATCAAACTGAACGTACGGTATTTACCTTCATAGGAGGACCCAAAACTGGATAAAACCATGTCCCCTTCGTCTCTTGTTACCATTGTTTCCAGTCTCACAGTTCGGAACTCCCTACGCGAGATCCGTCGGTTTTGACACTGACAACCGGTGCCGGACAAACCGAATCCCCCGCTACAAGGCCGCGTGGGAAGCTCCGAGCCAGATCCATATATAGTGTCGGCGGCGGCCACTCGCCGGCGGAGAAAAATGGGCACTCCGGCCTCCAAACTCGGTAGAATATGTGGGGCCGGGGACGGTGCAGGGAGGCCAGGGCAGCAAGAGACGGCAGGGAGATGCGGCGACCGCGAGGTAGGGTACACGACTTGAAACTTTCTTGGCTCCAATGCGGAAGAAATAGAGGAACTGGCAAAAAGAGCGACAGGTCCAGTAAATGTGACGAAAACGATCCGGACTCTGCTGGATCTCGTAAAAGGAATACCGGACGGCCGATTTCGCGGGACCTTTTCCGGGGCAGAAAACGAGCTCGTTTCTCATACAGCGGTTATTTTGTCGATGAACATTTTTTGCGAGTTCTGTTAGAGGCTGCTGCAAACTTTCATCTGATCCATCCTTTAAAAAAATAGAGATCCAGTTTGACCAGAGAAAAATCCTAGGTTGGGCTACCTTGGTTGTAAACTTGTAAATCGTGGCTGCCGAGATAATTTAAGATCCATTTCACTCTTTCCCCTCGTGGATCTAACCCTCACACACACGACGCGATGGCCGCCACGGATCGCCTCTCCGGCCTCCCCGACGACCTGCTCGCCAGCATCATCTCCTTCCTCCCCACCAGGGAGGCCGTCCGCACCGCCGCGCTGTCACGGCGATGGAGCCCGCTCTGGCTGCGCACGGACGCCATCAATCTGGACACCAGCCACTACCGCCGCACGATCCCCGCCTATGACGTCAAGGACCGGCTGCTCCGCGACGCCCGCGCAGCCCTCGGCGCCACCGGCCGGTGCCCCGTCAGGAAGCTCTCGGTGCTCGTGGCCCGACCCAGCGCGGATGACTACAAGGGCGACTATCAATACTACTACACGCCCAGGTCGAGCAGCAGCGACACCTATGACCTGACTGCCTCCTTCCTCGCCGCCCCGGCGCTGCGGCACATCGAGGAGCTGTGCGCCGGGATCGAGTTCAACAAGGACGCCGTGCCAGTGCCCGTCCCCCGGCGGAACAAAGAAGAAGAGCACGCGAGCCGGGTATACGAGCTCGACCCTGCCGTTTTACCGGGTCACACCCTCCGGGTCCTAGACCTCGTGCGCTGCCATCTCGAGTCGCCGCCTGGCACCACCACCTTCCCTCGACTCGCCACGCTGCGGCTCTGCAAGTGCTCCTCGACGACCGTGGACCTTGAGGACATCATCCATGCCGCGCCGAGCCTCTCCAGCCTGCACATTGAAAGCCACATGTACTTCGCCCGCAACAAAGATGATACCCGCTGCCAGATTTTCGTGCCGCACTGCCCGAGCCTCACCACACTCATCCTCACGCTGCCAGACGACAGCGAGACGACCATCAAACGGATCGAGCTCGACGCGCCTCGACTGCGTGCCTTTAGGTACGACGGACTCCTTGTGGACTTCTCCATGAAATCACCGGCCATGGAGCTGGAACAGGCCGATCTGACCCTCGGTCGGACGTTCGGTGTCAGCGACTGGTCCGTCGCATACGGTAGCTTCCTCCGCTGTCTTCGGCAAGCCAAGGTTCTCAGATTGAAGGTGCCGGACATCATGGGCATCACCGGTGTCCAGTTCACGCTGCTTCGTCTGGAACGGCTGGAGCTCGAAGTGCCTTGTGAATCCTGTTATACATGTGACATAGACGACGCAGCTGATGCCATCGCCGACCTGCTCCAATGCTGCCCCGTGATGCACGACCTGCAGATTCGGATTTTGCCACATCCTCCTGCTGCTAATGTACCTTTGCATGATTTTAACATGTCTATGTACTTGTTTGAGAATCGCGACTCGGAGGAGATGGCTCCTCTCATGCTCGACGGCGACTTCGGTTCCACATCGGTTGTCCCGGAGCTCCCAGTCTTGACTAGTCACTTGCCGAGTCATCTGAAAAATGTGAGGTTGGAGTTTGAGTTGATGAGGCAGAGTATCTTTGAGGTTTGCCTTGCCAAGTTCTTTGTGGAGAACAGCATGGCCCTGGAGGTCCTGGAAGTCGATGATGGAAAGCAATGGTTTTTCAACCACATAGGCTGGACACCAAAGAGGTAGAGAGCTAAAGCATTGGAGCAAAGTAAACAGATTCTGTTGTAGAGACCAAGCAGAACGGGAAAAGGAAAACAGATGATGTCAACATATATAACCTCAAGAACAGTCTTTGGTATTGTATAAGAATGTTAAAAGACAAAATGTTATTTGTCTATTTGTAAATAAAGGTCTCAATTATATAGTTTTCTTTTTGGTTTTATTTCTTGTTATTCTCTTCATTTGCGCTGAGACTATGTGCAAACATTTTATCTTGTGCACTTTACCAAAATGCTCACTTGGTACAGTTCATTGGACGGGCTTGGAGCTCAGCTGACTCGAAAATAATTATTTATATATAGGTAGTACGTTGACGTCAACTATATATAAACTAGCCGCACTACAAGAATAACCATAGAAGTCGAGTACCTGGTATCCTCGGCTAAGGCCTTAAAAATACTTGGCTACTGTAAACCAAGTGTCACACTCGGCTTCTAGAGATTGGTTTAAGCCATGCCAGCATCTGGTTGTTAGCTGAGTGTACTTTGTTGGGTAAAGCATAAGTCGAGTGCTAAATGTGTATGCTCAACAACATAAAACACTTTGATGGCCGCTCCAAGTAAACGGGAGCGCCATATGGCACTTGCTTATAGTTGAGCCAATGGTTTTTATTAGATACTTGGCTTCTAAGAAACCGAGTGTCTTACTCTCGGCGTGCAATTCGGCCCAAGGGGAGATGAGTGTTGCCATAGGTCGCTTGACTTACCATTTGGCGACAGCCGTGGGTAAGCCGAGTGTGCCACCCTCCTTCCCTTGGAACCTATGGCTCGACACATATATAAGACAGGAGCATGTCATTCGGCTTACACGTCCATCGTTAGGCACTACACTACTGATATACACGGTCCACACGTAAGATTCGACCATCCCCTTATATGTCGACAACCACGAAGGTTGCCAAGGAAGGTAGCCACTGGGTTCTGGCGCCGAAAGAGCATCTGCATGAGCTAAAGACGAGTCACTTTCTCTCCCCCCTCCAATGGGTGTACTTGTGATTTGTATGCCCTCATGGTGAATGTGTGGATGTAGGGATTACAAAGGAAGCCATGCATGTATATTGGCGAGAATGCTATATAGAACCACAATGGAGTTAAATGAGATGTTCAAAATGAAACGAAACATTTATTGAGGTGTGTGTATTAGACACGATAATATGGGTACACCAATTTATCAATGAACATGCATGTCATATTAACCTGATTATATCTCGTAAAAACTTGATTAGGTAACCTGAACATGTCATATTATCATTGAAATTGAAGACACATCCATTAGAAGATCTGTTACTTGGTGGTGCTCTCCTGAACGAAACATTAATGAAATCATCACAAGTGAAAAAGGTTAAAAAAAGTCATTTTGCAACTAAAAGCACTTTGAATCTTTAACATTTTGATTTGACAGTAAAACTCCACCGCAGAAATATGTTGGGGAACGTCGCATGGGAAACAAAAAATTTCCTACGCACACGCAAACCTATCCATGGTGATGAGCATCTACGAGAGGGAGAGTGGATCTACGTACCCTTATAGATCGCTAAGCGGGAAGCGTTAAGAAACGCGGTTGGTGTAGTCGAACATCTTGGCGATCCAAATCGCCGAGCGTCGCGCGATCTCATCACGATCCGTCCCTCGATCCAATCACGATCCGTCCCGTGAGCTCATCACGATCCGTCCCGCGATCTCATCACGATCCGTCTCACGATCTTGATCACAATCTGTCCCGCGAACTCATCACGATCCGTTCCGCGATCTCATCACGAACCGTCTCGCGATCTCGATCACGGTCCTTCCGATCTAGCGCCGAACGGACGGCACCTCCGCGTTCAGCACACGTGCAGCTTGATGACGATCTCCGCCGTCTTGATCCAGCAAGAGGAGGTGGAGAGGAGAGAGAGTTCACCGACAGCGTGAGGCGCTCCGGTGATGGTGGTGGTGGAGCAATTCCGGCAGGGCTTCGCCTAAGCGCTGCGGAAAACCAATCTAGAGGAGCACCGGTGAAACGGGTAGCACGTGGCCGTAAAATCTGTGCAAAAACCCTCTATTCCACCAATATATATAGGAGGAGAGGAGAGGAGGGCTGGCGCAAGGAGAAAACTCCAATAGGAGTCGGCCGAAGCTAAGGGGGAGGAGTCCTACTCCTCCTCCACTCCTAGTAGGAGTAGGACTCTTCCTTTTTAGCCTTTTTCCCACCTTTTCCTTTAGGACTTTTGTCTCCTGCGCCATGGGCCTTATTGTGGCTGTTCCTCCAGCCCAATAAGGGCTGGTTATCACTCTCCACAGCCCATGGACCCGCTGGGGTCGAAATACCCCTCCCGGAGGTCTCCTGGTACACTACCAGCACTCCCGGTACACTACCGATGAGCCCGAAACTTTTCCGGCGACCAAACTGGGACTTCCTATATATGAATCTTTACCTCCGGATCATTCCGGAGCTCCTCGTGACATCCGAGATCTCATCCGGGACTCCGAACAACCTTCGGTCACCACCATACATAACTCTACACTACCGAAACGTCACCGAACCTTAAGTGTGCAGACCCTGCGGGTTCGAGAACTTTGTAGACATGACCGAGACACCTCTACAGCCAATAACCAATGGCGGGACCTGGACGTCCACATTGGTTCCTACATATTTTACGAAGATCTTTATCGGTCGAACCTCTATGTCAAGGATTCAGTTAATCCCGTATAACGTTCCCTTTGTTCTTCGGTATGTTACTTGCCCAAGATTCGATCATCGGTATCTCCATACCTAGTTCAACCTCGTTACTGGCAAGTCTCTTTACTCGTTCCGTAATACAAGATCCCGCAACTAACAATTAGTCACATTGCTTGCAAGGCTTATTGTGTTGTTGCATTACCGAGTGGGCCCCAAGATACCTCTCCGTCACACTCCACTTGTGTCGTGGTTTTGTCACGGCAGATGTCCGGGTTACCAGACTTGAGTTCGGAGCCATCGCCGTGGTAGTGGACTCAAAGGGGTTAGTCGAGACAAAGGACTAAAAGCCTACGTCCTGCTTGTGTTGGTATTGCTTTGATGTATCGATTACAAGGAGCTAGAAGCTTGCCCTAGTTTTCGATAACCTACCTCTAAGCCGCCCCGGCTTTGCTTTTATATAAGAGGTCAGAGCCGTCGGGTCTTACAATTGTACAGCCGGATCATGTTTTACATCTCCGAATCTATCTCTATGTTTACTAGCCAAATTATCCCTTGGAAGGCCTTGCGCATCCGGGTCTCTGTCGTCCGGCCCATCTCAAGAGTCGCAAATCATCTTGGGCCTCGAGCTGATACATGTCTTCGTGGGCCGGCTCATAACCAATGCTATCAACCGGAACCTTCCAGCCGGGTCATATCACGGGGTTATATCCCCAACATTAGGCCCCAGGCTGAAGTGAGCCAGCTCATTTCATCTGTCTCTTGCAATTGTCTAAGAGTCGCCAGGAATGACCCGGCGTGACGTCGCAGATACGCTGACGTATCACCAAATCTCTCGCATTTAACCACTTACCGAAAATTGAGGCATCCGTTTCGGAAAAACCGGTGTTGACGCCTGGGATTCCGCGTCGCGTTCCTGTTAAATAGGACCCACACGGGTCAAACCAACGCATTCCTGCTCGTGCGCCTCTTCTTCTTCCTCCTGCCGCTCGTCCGACGCTCGAGCTCGTCCGCTCCGCCTTGGCGCCGCCGTCCGTTCATCACCAACTTAGGCCGCTGCATCAACCTGTTTGCGCCAGAGTCTCGCCCGCCGCCGTCTCCGCCTCCGGTAAGTGCCTCCTTCCCGTAGCGTAGACCGGTAGCAAATAGGGTTTTTGCCGATCGGACCTCCGCCGCGCGTTTCGTTCTCCGGTGCGGCCGCACGGCCACGTCTCGGGCCCAGCCACGCATCCTTTTAGGTTGCGTCATCATCACCGCCACCGTTCGTGGCCCTCCCGTGCGCAATGCGCGGTCGGTTAGGGCTGTAGGCCGATTTTCATTTCCCCCTGTTCTTCGATTAGGTCGACATAGAACTTCTCTTTTTAGCTTCGGTAGATCCAAAACTTTAGTATTGATTTGTGAAACTTGTTTGTCCGGGTCTTGATGACATCTGGCTCATATGACCATAGTAAGCCGCTAGACTCCCTCCGGCTCTTTGTCAACCGGACCCCTTTAGGGCCTTAATTTTTTAGGACCCTGTAACTTGTAAGCCGCCATTGCTATCTGCCCTTGTTTGATTAGTCTCCATTTTCTTTTTGTACAACACTTTTAAGCCGCCATCATGACACGCGCCACCAATTCCTGCAATTGGGTCGGCTCCTGTGTGACTGAGGAGTACCTGTCTGATTTCGTAGCCGCTGGGACCCTTCCTCCAAAGGAGGTGATCAGCTGGCGGGTTCCGACTGGTGAGACCCGCCCTGCCCCAAAGAAAGGGGAGGTCATAGTCTTTGCGGATCATATCGAACCAGGATTCGTGCCACCCGGGTCAAAATTCTTTCGCGACATTCTGCACTTGTACAAGCTGCATCCCCAAGACCTGGTGCCGAATTCCGTGTCAAATATTTGCCATTTTCAAGTCCTCTGCGAGGCATACCTTCAATCAAGGCCGTCAGTCGGATTCTTTAGAGAGTTCTTCTACGCCAACCGCCAGACCGAATGCAAGGGCGGGCCAAGCTTGGAACTTGGAGGAATCACCATCCAGCGCCGGAGGGGTATCACCTTTCCGGCTATCCAGATGCCCAACCACCCAAAGGACTGGAACAAAATGTGGTTCTATTGCAAGGATACGTCCCCTGACTCGGAGCATCGCCTGCCGGGTTACCGTCCTTCCCGGCTCTCAACCGACACTTCATTGCCCGATCGGCTCTCAGCTGCCGACCGTGCCAGATACGAGAAGCCCCACGCCAGAGTGAAGGCTCTCCTGGCCAACGGCCTCATCGGAACGGACCTCATCCGCTGCTGGGTAAAATGGCGGATCATGCCTCTGAGCCGCCGGACCCGGCTCATGTGTGAGTACCCAGGACACTATGACAGCGAACTGTGCTTCAGCACCACCACTCTGACTGAAGACGACGTCTGTATGACCGTCCGGAGTCTTGTGCACGAGACGTCCGACTCATGCAGCACCATCGGCCTAGCGCCCTTCTACGCGACCAACCCGGCGCCTCTTGTAAGTATTTTTACCTTTCTTCCATCTGTTGTATGTTTATATACTCCTTTTCAAAGCTTGATATCATTCCTCCGGCTCAATTTGCACAGGCTGACTCCGACTTCTGGAAGAAGGAATACGTTCCTCCTCTGAAGACAACCAAGAAGAAAGTCGCCGCCAAGAAGCAAAAGAAAACGGCTCCTCAAGAGAACAGGGTCGAACACCCGGCCTCTTCAGAGTCGGAGGTAAGATCTTTGAACTTTACTTACTTGACTTTTGTCTTGCCGGCTCTTTAATAATTTCTTTCCGTGTCTCACAGGACGAAGTAGAAACCAGTCACGCCAATGTTCCTAAGGTAACTTGCATGTACTCCGACTCAGAATATTTATTCCGAAAGCCGCGGCGGGTCGTTAGAAAATTTCCTCTATCTCATCCTCTCGCTCATCTGGCTCCTGATTTCCTTTCAAAAAAGCAACAGCAAGCTGAACGACGTCAGACCCGGAGCGCCGGCTCTACAGAGCTTGCATCTGGACTGCCAAACTCGTCGGCTCCTAAGAAGCGGCCTGCAGAGGTTAGTATCCGTACTTCTCTTTTTCGTTTCTCTTCATGTCCAAGTGTCTTATCATTTCCGTGTCTTGCTTTTTCAGAACACGCCTTCTTCGGGCGACTCTTCAGCATCAGTCATTCCCCCACCAAAGATCAATCCTCTGTGAGTATTAAAATATCCGGATGTCTTGACGAAATATCAATCTCCTTTAGGTGCTGACTTTTTACTTTGGAGTGCTCAGGCAAAACGCCGCAAGACCCATCAGCCTTCCTCCAGCCCTGTTATTGACAACCAAGAGCCTGAACAGCCGGCCCCGGCTCAACCGGACATTGAACAGCCGGAGGAGACTCCAATGGAAGAGGCAGCTCCACCGACGGCTTCTACTGAGCCGGCAGCAGATGATGTTATCATGGAACACTCCCCTGTTGCTCCTTCAAAACCGGTTATGCCCGTCAGGACCCCTGCAACTCCAGATGTTATCATCACCGGGTCTGCTCAGAAGGCACCTTCACCAGCGCATGTCTTGACCCGGCTTACCGAGCCGTGTGAAGCTTCGCGGAAACTTCAGTTTGACTCGTCGTACGACAAAATGATAGCCGAAGAACTCCACTCCGGCTACATGAACCGGGTCAACACCAGCCGAGACTTGGAACTCCGGCTGGTCAATATGATGAAAGTAAAATATGAGGTATGTTACCTTTCCTTACCCATAACCTTCCCCAGCCCCCAAGGGCCGGATTGAATCTGATATAGAGTTGAATTCGGGTCTTCTTTTGAAGGTTATGTAGAAAATACTTTGTTGTAGATATTGTGAACACTTGTATACTGCCAACTGTAGCCCCCAAGAGCCGGCTCAAATTGATTTGAGTTGGGACTTTCATAGTTCAAGCAAAAGCGTAGTGTAGCTCCCGAGGGCCGACTCAAATTTATTTGAGTCGGGACTTTTGAGATTAGAAAAGAGCCAATATGTAGCCCCCAAGTTCCGGGTCAATTTCTAGGAAGATGAGTCGGAACTGTAGATGTGAAGAGATCAAATATACATTAGCCCCCAAGTGTCAAATATATTGCTTGCAATCTGTTTGAGACTTGTAGAATTTGAACTGTGAACCCTTATGCATATGAATATTCTTGTTGCTGCAATAACTGACACTTTGCCTTTGATATGCACAGGACGCTCTGAACACCGCCGGCTCTCAGCTGGCGGATCTCAAAATCAACTTGGCAGCTCAACAGGAAGCACGGAGCCTTGCTGATGAGTAATGTCGGCTCTTAGCCGAAGAAGTAGCCAAGATCATCGCCGAGCTAACAACTGTGAAAGAAATAGCTGAATCGGAAAAAGCTGCGCTGATCAAACGGGCGGATGATGCCGATCAGCGGCTCATCGCCGTTGCTGAGGAGCTCCAAGGGCTCAAACGACACATCGCTAAGATGTCTGCCGCCTTATTTGGTAAGTCAAACTTTCCTTCACTCCTCACTTAATGTCTTTGATGAAACAATGGACGACTGACATGTCTCCTCCGGCTCTTGTAGGACCTTTGAGCCGGCAACTTGCAGACGACAACATTTTGTCGCTGAAGGCTGTGTACACCTTCACTGAACAACTGTATTGCGGTGCAATGTTCACCATCAAGAGCATAAAGTACAAGGAGAAGATCCCCAAGGCCCTGAAAGAGGTGCTAGAGCTGCTCTCGACGGTACCCAAACAAATCCAAGAGCTTAAGAAGTCAGCATTCCGCTCTGGAGCCGTCGCGGGCTTGAGCCGGGCCATGGCCTTCGTGTCGGATCTCATAGCAGAGGAAATGATGGGTGGTTATCCCTCGAAGAAGGTGGACGGCTCAGAATTCTCTGATGAAGACTACTACAAAGTCGTCAAGGACTCTCGCTATCTGGCGTCTGTAATGGCTGACGAGGCAGAGGATGACTTAAAGAGCTACCAAGCCGCATACGACCAGGAAGATAAACGGATTCGCGGGCCTCTTTAAGAGTGTCAAGATCTAATACCCGCCCGAAGCAAAGATCTCTTCCCTGGTGAGCTTAACGTCGCACCTTTCTTTGAAGGGTCATTTGAAGCCGTCTCTAACTGCAACTGGGAACTTGGCAATCTTCAGATCCGAACCGCGGAAGACCCGGAGCAGGATAAGCCGGCTGAGTGATCAAACCTTGTAATAGTCAGAGCATGTGTCGGCTCTTGTAATTACCCGCCCATGGCGTTTTGAAACTTTGTCAGAAACATCATCTGTTCCCTCTGAGATCGTCTTCTGTAACGACCCTTTAATATCGAAATGCATTCGCCAGCTGTTTACTTTACAGTACTGTCAAACCTTCTTGCACAGATCTTTACTTCCAGCTTTAATAAACTTCTCAATGATTCATGTGAGACACTTGTCAATCTTCAGAGCTCGTTTAAAGCCGGATAGCACCTCTATTGGCAATAAGCCTCCATGAACAAACGCGACTGTTGATAAACCAATGCGTAATCTTTCCGAGACGTCTGTCCTTCACCCGGAGTCATTAGACCCGGGAAATGTTACTCCATCAGCCGGAGCATATTGACTCCTTCTTTTATAATAAAAGGCCATGGAAGAGCCGGCTGCCATAGGATAAAGTAAGCTATACTTGACGGTAGGAAGCCTCTATGTGACAACGACGACTGTTGAGAACTTTAAAGCGGCCTACAGCCTGCTGTATGAAGGGTGATGTAAGCTATACCATGATGGTAAGAAGCCTTCTTTTAACAGAAAATGCTTAACCATTGTATGCCAACACCGATTGTCAATAGGTTTATGTA
The DNA here is from genome assembly GCA_022496015.1 of Hordeum marinum. Taxonomy (NCBI): domain Eukaryota; kingdom Viridiplantae; phylum Streptophyta; class Magnoliopsida; order Poales; family Poaceae; genus Hordeum; species Hordeum marinum. Next base: position 45,442,232 of record CM039673.1, on the reverse strand, counting down.
AGCTATACCAAGGGCAAGAAGCCTCTACTGACAACCACAGCTCAAAAAGCCTGCTGTTGGAGGGTGATGTAAGCTATACCCGAAGGCAAGAAGCCTCCTCCAATCAGCCAATATTGAATAGGGCCGGCTGCTGGTATTATGTAAGCTATACCTTATGGCAAGAAGCATCCATTCGACAGCCGCGACTAGTAATTGTACTAGCCGGCTGCGTGAAGGGTTTATGTGAGCTATACCCGAGGGCAAGAAGCCTCCTTTCGCAACTATTTTTGGCATAAACGCCGGTTGTTAGGGTGAGATAAGTGAACCCGTCAGTAAGAAGCCCCCTTCGACAACCGCGGTTAATAAGTAACCGGAAGTGGCATAAAGCCGACCATTAGGGTGAGATAAGCGATACCCGTCGGTAAGAAGCCCACTTCGATGGCCGTAGTTGATAAGCAACTGGAATTTGATGTACACGTTGTTGCCTTAGGGGAATTTTTTAAGCTATACCAAAGGTAAGAAGCCTCCATCAGCAACAGAGCTTAATGTACTCAAACTATGCATCATACCAGTTCAGGGTCTCTAAAGCGAGATTGGCCGTCAACTATGTGAGCCGGCTCAGGGTCTCTAAGGCGAGATTAACTGATAAGAGCTTTAATTGTTTAACTTACAACAGTTCAGGGTCTCTAAAGCGACATTGGCCGTCAACTCTGTGAGCCGGCTCAGGGTCTCTAAAACGAGATTGACTGGTAAAAGTAACATCAGTTCAGGGTCTCTAAAGCGAGATTGGCCGTCAACCCTGTGAACCGGCTCAGGGTCTCTAAAACGAGATTGACTGGTACGAGTAACATCAGTTCAGGGTCTCTAAAGCGAGATTGGCCGTCAACTCTGTGAACCGGCTCAGGGTCTCTAAGGCGAGATTGACTGGAATAAATTTAATTTGGCACTTTAACTGGTTCAGGGTCTCAAAAAGAGATTAACCGGGAAGACCTTGGCGGGTCAAAGAACCACAGGAACCGCAAATTTGCTGGTCTTGAAGAATTTCCTCCTTAAATCATGAAGATACACATAAGAGCCGGAGCTCGAGTCTTTGGTAGTAGTACTAATAAATATGATATGTACAATGATAATGGATCTGCATCATCTCTTAAGTATAATATGGCCGCAAGTGTGCCATGTTCCATGGCCGCAAAGTCTCCTGACCCGCCGTATCCGACTCATCACGAATATCAATGAGATAGTATGACCCGTTGTTGAGGTTTCTGCTAACCACAAAGGGCCCTTCCCACGGCGGAGAGAGTTTATGCATCCCAGTTTGGTCTTGAATAAGCCGGAGCACCAGGTCACCTTCCTGGAACGTCCGGGTCTTCACCCTGCGGCTATGATAGCGTCGTAGGTCTTGCTGGTAAATTGCTGATCTAGCCACTGCTAACTCTCGTGCTTCGTCCAAGGCATCCAACGCATCTTGACGTGCCAGCTCATGGTCCGTCTCAACATAAGCCGCCACCCTTGGTGAATCATGTCGGATGTCACTGGGTAGAACCGCCTCAGCTCCGTAGACCATGAAAAAAGGTGTAAAACCTGTAGACCTGTTAGGTGTAGTCCGGATGCTCCATAAGACGGAAGGCAACTCATCAACCCAACACCCGGGCGTCCGTTGCAAAGGGACCATGAGCCGAGGTTTAACCCCGTGCAGGATTTCCTGATTAGCCCGCTCGGCCTGGCCATTGGACTGTGGATGTGCCACGGCTGAAACATCAAGCCGGATATGCTCCTTCTCACAGAACACCTCCATAGCTCCCTTAGACAAATTTGTGCCATTACCAGTGATAATACTGTGTGGATAGCCAAAACGATAGATCAATGACTTGACAAACTCAATCGCTGTAGCCGCATCATACTTGCTTACTAGCTCAGCCTCCACCCACTTGGTAAACTTGTCAACCGCCACCAAGAGGTGCGTTTTCTTATCTTTGGACCTCTTGAAGGGTCCTACCATATCAAGCCCCCAGACCGCAAACGGCCAAGTGATAGGTATCATCCTCAACTCTTGAGCCGGAACATGAGCACGTCGGCCAAATTTCTGACAAGCATCACACTTACGGACTAGGTCCTCTGCATCCTTGTGAGCCGTCAACTAGAAGAAACCATGCCGAAAAGCTTTGGCCACTAAAGATCTTGACCCGGCATGATGCCCACAGTTGCCAGCATGAATTTCATTTAAGATCTGCTGGCCCTCCTCTGGTGACACACAGCGTTGGAAAACACCTGTCACACTACATTTGTGTAACTCACCATTGATAATTGTCATGGACTTGGAACGGCGAACGATCTCCCGAGCCCGGCTCTCATCATCCGGCAACTCGCCGCGCGTCAAGTACGCTAAATAAGGAGTAGTCCAATCTGGAATAACATGTAGAGCCGCCTCCGGGTCAGGAATTGCCAGATCCTCCTCAGAAGGCATCTTGATAGTCGGATGATATAACACATCAAGAAAAACATTAGGCGGCACCGTCTTACGCTGAGACCCAAGTCGTGATAATGCATCAGTCGCCTCGTTCCGTTGACGATCAATATGATCCACCTGATATCCCTTGAAATGACCTGCAACAATATCAACCGCCTGTCGATAAGCCGCCATCCGTGGGTCCTTAGAGTCTCAAGTACCTGAAACTTGCTGAGCCACAAGATCCGAGTCGCCCAGGCATCTAACCCGTCTTAAATTCATCTCCTTAGCAACTCTCAAACCATGGAGCAAGGCTTCATACTCAGCAGCATTATTAGTACAGGGGAACATCAACCGGAGCACATAACAAAATTTGTCACCTTTGGGGTAGGTGAGAACCACACCAGCACCAGACCCCTCAAGCTGTTTAGACCCGTCAAAGTGTATAGTCCAGTATGTATTGTCCGGCTTCTCTTCAGGCGCCTGGCACTCTGTCCAATCGTTTATGAAATCCACCAAGGCTTGAGACTTAATTGCTGTACGAGGGGTGTAATTGACATTAAGAGGTCCCAACTCTAAAGCCCACTTAGCAATCGGCCCTGTAGCCTCTCTGTTCTGAATAATATCTCCCAACGGGGCAGATCTTACTACGGTTATTGGATGGCCCAAAAAGTAGTGCTTCAGCTTATGATTAGCCATAAAGACCCCGTATACAAGCTTCTGCCAATGCGGATACCGCTGCTTGGACTTAGCCAAGACCCCACTGATGTAGTAAACAGGCCTCTGAACAGGATACTCCTTCCCTGCCTCCTTCCGTTCAACCACAATCGCCACACTGACCGCCCGGCTATTAGCTGCCACATATAAGAGTAGCGGCTCTTTCTCAGCCGAAGCGCCTAATACCGACGCCTCAGTCAACTGCTTCTTAAGAGCTTCCAGCGCCTCTGCGGCTGCCTTGCTCCACTTAAACTTGTCCGTCTTCTTCATCATCTGATACAAGGGGATGGCCTTCTCCCCAAGCCGTCTTATGAACCGGCTCAGCGCAGCAATCCGCCCTGCAATACGCTGAACATCATTGATGCACGTCGGCTCTCGCAGAGAAGTAATAGCCTTGATTTTATCCGGGTTAGCCTCGATGCCACGCTCAGAGACCAAGAACCCCAAAAGCTTTCCCGCGGGAAAACCAAAAACGCAATTTGCTGGGTTAAGCATCATTTTGTAGACCCGGAGATTGTCAAAAGTTTCCTTGAGGTCCTTCAAGAGGGTTTCCTTCTTCCTAGACTTCACCACTATGTCATCCACATAGGCATGAACATTACGACCAATCTGGCTGTGGAGACAATTCTGCACACACCACTGGTAAGTCGCCTGGGCACTCTTGAGCCCGAAAGGCATGGAGATGTAGCAGAACGCCCCAAAAGGTGTAATAAATGATGTTTTCTCCTGATCCTTAACTGCCATTTTGATCTGATGATACCCGGAGTAAGCATCCAAAAAGCACAAATTCTCACAACCGGTTGTTGCATCGATGATCTGATCAATGCGAGGGAGTGCAAAGGGATCAGCCGGACAAGCCTTGTTAAGGTCCGTGTAATCTATGCACATACGCCAAGTACCATTCTTTTTAAGCACCAACACTGGATTAGCCAACCACTCCGAGTGAAAAACTTCAACTATGAAACCAGCGGCCAAGAGCGGGCAACCTCTTCCCCAATAGCCTTGCGCCTCTCCTCATTGAAACGCCGCAGAAACTGCTTGATCGGTTTGAACTTTGGATTCACATTAAGATTGTGCTCAGCGAACTCTCTCGGTACACCCGGCATGTCAGAAGGTTTCCATGCAAAGATGTCCCGATTCTCATGGATGAATTCGATGAGCGCGCTTTCCTATTTAGGGTCCATGTGAGCCCCGATGATGAACTGCTTGGATGAGTCGCCCGGAGTAAAGTCCATTGTTTTAGTATCATCCGCCGAAAACTTGAGTGGCGGCTCTGCCTCTGTGTTTGGCTTCTTCAACGGAGTCATGTCCTCCGGCTCAACGTTCTCCTTATAGAACTTCAGTTCCTCCTGTGCACAGCTAGCCTCAGCATAAGCCGCATCACCTTCCTCGCACTCAATAGCCGTCTTCCGATTGCCATGAACTGTAATCATGCCATTTAAGCCGGGCATCTTAAGCTGCAGATAAACATAACAAGGCCTAGCCATGAACTTGGCGTAAGCCGGCCGCCCGAACAATGCATTATAAGGGCTCTTGATTTTGACCACTTCGAACCATAAGGTTTCCACCCTGTAATTATACTCATCGCCGAAAGCCACCTCCAAAGAGATTTTACCTACCGGGTACGCCGACTTACCAGGCACCACACCATGAAATACAGTAGACGAAGTTTTGAGATCCTTGTCTAGCAACTTCATCCGCCGGAAGGTGTCATAATATAAAATGTTGATACTGCTACCCCCGTCCATGAGCACTTTATTTACTCCATAACCATGTATCTGAGGGGCCATGACCAGAGCTAGCCGGCCCGGGTCATCCACCCGCGGCGGGTGGTCTTGCCTGCTCCACGTTATGTCATACTCTGACCACGACAGGTATCGTGGGAGAGCCGGCTCGACCGTATTAACCGCTCGCCTTCGTAGTTTGTCATCCCGCCTGCTGTTACCAGTCGTAAACATATGATACTGCCCCGAACTGAGCTGCTTCGGGTTACTCTGGAATCCAGACTGATTGCGCTGCTACTGCTGTTGCTGCTGCTGATGATGATTATTATGATTGTTGTTGCCAGGGTGCTATTGATGCTGGTAATTATTATGACCCGGATGACCTGCTCCTGAGCCGCCAGCACCAAAGCCAGCACCTGACCCACCATGGCCTGACCCGCAGGCCCTAAGCCGCTAGGCGGCCCACCACCCTGATTATGAGGTGGTTGAAAGTGTTGATTCTGAAATCTCTGCATGATAAAACAGTCGCCCCACGCATGCGTGGATGGCTTCTCAGGTGTACTATGCTTCGGGCAGGGTTTCCTAAGCACCGCTTCCAAATTGAAAGGGGGCCTGTTATCACGCTGGTACGGCTTATAACGCTCGTTCCCCTTAGGAACATTCGGCCCTGTGTTAGCATTTGCCACCAGCTCCGACCCGCCACCAGCGTTCTTCTGACTGTTCTGATTCCCATTGTTCCCGAAAATCTTGCCTTGGTTGTTCTTCTTTCCCTGATTTGACTTCTCCTCATCCGAACCCGGATCTTTGGTGTTGTCTGAGTCGGCATACTTCGTTAGAGCCGGCATGAGCTCTCCCATGTCTTGGCACGTACGTTTAAGCCGGCCAAGCTTCTGCTTCAGTGGAACGAAATGACAATTCTTCTCCAGAATGAGCACCGCTTGAGCCCCCGTAATCTGTTCCGATGAGTGAATAATGGTTGACACCCGCCGAACCCAATGATGAGCCGACTCATTCTCCTGCTGAACGCAATGATCCAAATCCACAATAGTCATAGGCTGCTTGCAAGTCCCTTGGAAATTTTTTATGAACTTCGCCCTCAATTCAGCCCAAGAACTTATAGTGTTGGGTGGCAAACCCTTCAACCATGTGCGAGCCGGAGCCTCGAGCATCATGATAAAATATTTTGCAAAAACAGCTTCACTGACGTCTAGCATCTCCATAGCTAGCTCATAGCTCTCAACCCAAGCCTCGGAAGGGAGATCCGCCGTGTAATTTGGCACCTTCCGGGGCCCCTTGAAATCCTTAGGCAACCTTTCACTCCGTAGAGCCGGAATTAAGCATGGAACTCCCACGGCTCTAGCGCTACCAGCTGCCCCGACCTTTGTCAATACTAAGGGCCCGAGACCCGGAGGAACCATTGCCGTCTCTTGTTCTCGCCTATTTTTTCCCGGTCCACCAAGGCCTGCGTGTCTAGCGCTATGCGTCCTCCTTCTATCGCATGATGCGGACCACTGCTGGAAACCGCCGGCGACTCATAGCGCCGGCTGAAGCTTCGACTATGGAGAGGGGTGGAGTGGATCCGGCTCCGGCTGTGAGTATATTTCTCTTGTTGAGCCACGGCGGTCTGTAGATAACCGATAGCATTCCTCACCTCCTCCGCAAAGGGTGCTTCATATGGAATAGGGATTGTTCCAAGCTGAGTAGCTGCTGCTACCATGTTCTCGGCCGGGTTAGAATAATGACCCGCCGGTGTTATAAACCCTCCGGGTGCGGCCATGTGAGCCGTTTCTCGCCCTTCCTCACGGGCAGCTGCCGCTCTCCCAGAGCCGGGGGTGTTGAAGAGATTCCTCGCCTCATAGCGCTCTGGCAGACGAGATTGATGCCTCCTGCGGTGCACAGCTGCTGCTGACACCTGTTCCAGCCCCAAACGGAAAGCATCGGCCTTGAGCCGTGCCACCTCTGCCTCCATCTGGGTGTTTAGATCAGTTATCCTCTGTCGTTCCTTGGCCATCCGGCCTTTGATCCTTGCGATCTCCGCATTGCGAGCCACCTGATTATCTGGTGTAACCTCTGTAGCCAACAAAGCCTCAAGCTCATTCATCAACTCAACAAGGCCCTGAGCCGGCGGCTGGGGAGGGTTAGCTCCTTACCCGGCTGCTCCTGGCCCTGCCATGAATACTGCTGCGTGAGACGGCCGCTCCGGCTCGCCTGGCTCACCATGCTCTGACTCGAGGCGAGTGCCACCGTAGCCCCCAAGGCCACCATTGCTGAGCTGATACACAGATTCTGTTTCCCCACTTGATGACTTATCGTCGGAGTGCCCGAGAGTCCCTTGAGATCCGGATGCTTCCAGATCCATACCTTGAGAGAAGCCCATGAAGACATGCTCCTGAACCGGGTTAACACGGGCAGGGCCTACCTTACGTGGTGGCTGAAGACGCCGAGCCGGCTCGACGATGTTGGTGCAGACGTCCGGCCCGGGTGTAGATCTGTCGATCTTTCCGATGAACACCTGGATTCCGCCGAACAGAACCCTAAAACCATACTCCACAAAAGTAGCATCAAGCCCCCAGCCGGCGTCGTCGATGTAGAGCCGGCCGCGGCGACTCTTGCTCATCCTCCCAACCACGTATCCTTCGAGCTCTGGAAGGGAGCCCTTTGAGAAATCAACACCACCGAACGCGAGCCCCACGGTGGGCGCCAACTGTCGTGGTTTTGTCACGGCAGATGTCCGGGTTACCAGACTTGAGTTCAGAGCCATCGCCGTGGTAGTGGACTCAAAGGGGTTAGTCGAGACAAAGGACACGAGTTTACCTAGGTTCGGCCCCTCAAGTCGAGGTAAAAGCCTACGTCCTGCTTGTGTTGTTATTGCTTTGATGTATCGATTACAAGGAGCTAGAAGCTTGCCCTAGTTTTCGATAACCTACCTCTAAGCCGCCTCGGCTCTGCTTTTATATAAGAGGTCAGAGCCGTCGGGTCTTACAATTGTATAGACGGATCATGTTTTACATCTCCGAATCTATCTCTATCTTTACTAGCCAAATTATCGCTTGGAAGGCCTTGCGCATCCGGGTCTCTGTCGTCCGGCCCATCTCAAGAGTCGCCAATCATCTTGGGCCTCCAGCTGATACATGTCTTCGTGGGACGGCTCATAACCAATGCTATCAACCGTAACCTTCCAGCCGGGTCATATCACGGGGTTATATCCCCAACAACTTGGTACTATTTCCAAATGGCTGCTCCACTATACGTATCCAGATTGCTACTACTAGTCATCCGGATAGGTGTTAAAGCTTGCATCGACGTAACTCTTTACGACGAACTCTTTATCACCTGCATAATCAAGAAACATTTCCTTAGTCCTCTGGTTACTAAGGATAATTTCGACCACTGTCCAGTGATCCACTGCTGGACCACTCTTGTACCCCTTGACAGACTCATGGCAAGGCGGTACACAGCATGGCATAATATAGAGCCTATGGCTAAGGCATAGCGGACGACGTTCGTCCTTTCTCTTTCTTCCGCCGTTGTCGAGCTTTGAGTCTCACTCAACTTCACACCTTACAAATCAGACGAGAACTATTTCTCTGGCTGATCCATTTTGAACTCTTTCAAAATCTTGTCAAGGTATGCACTCATTGAAAGTCTCATCAAGCATCTTGATCTATCTCTATAGATTTTGATGCTCAACAATTAGGTAGCTTTATCCAGGTCTTCCTTTGAAAATCACTTTTCAAACAACCATTTATGCTTTCCAGAAATCCTACATTATTTCCGATCAACAATGTGTCATCCACATATAGTTATCAGAATTTCTATAGTGCTCCCACTCACTTTATTGTAAATACAAGTTTCTCGTAAACTTTGTATAAACATCAAAACTTTGATCACCTCATCAAAGCGTACATTCCTACTCCGAGATGCTTGCTTCAGTCCATAGAAGGACCACTAAAGCTTGCACACCTTTTAGCATCCTTAGGACTGACAAAACCTTTTGGTTGTATCACATACAACCTTTCCTCAAGTAAACCGTTAAGGAAACGATGTTTTGACATCCATCTGCCAGATTTCATAATTTGAAAAATGCAGCAACTACTAACAAAATTCCAACAGACTTTAGCACCGCTACGAGTGAGAAAGTCTCATCATAGTCAACTCCTTGAACTTGTCACAAACATCTTTGCAACAAGTCGAGCTTTACAAATAGTGACATTTACCATCAGTGTCTGTCTTCATTTTAAAGATCCATTTGTACTCAACGACTTGTCGTCCAACGAGCAAGTCTACCAAAGTTTATACTTGGTTTTCATACATGGATCCTATCTCGGATTTCATGGCCTCCAACCATTTGTTGGAATCCGGGCCCATCATCGCTTCTCCATAGCTCGTAGGTTCATCGTTGTCCAACAACATGACCTCGAAGACAGGGTTGTCGTACCGCTTAGGAGCAGCACACATCCTTGTCGAGCTACGAAGTTCGATAGTAACTTGATCCTGAAGCTTCATGATCATCATCATTAACTTCCTCTTCAACTAATGTAGGCTTCACAGAAACATCTTTCTGCGCTGCGCTACTCTCTGGTTGAAAAAAGGTTTAACAACCTCATCAAGTTCTATCTTCCTCCCACTCAATTCTTTCGAGAGAAACATTTCCTCGAGAAAGGATCCGTTTAAGCAACAAACACTTTGCACTAGGATCTGAGATAGAAGGTTCACCCAACTGTTCTTAGGGTATTCTATGAAGATGCATTTGTCCGCCTTGGGTTCGACCTCATTAGGTGAAACATTTTCCACACAAGGGTCGCAGCCCCAAATATTAAGAAATGACAGCTTAGGTTTCTATCAAACCATAATTCACACGGTGTCATCTCAACGGATTTAGATGGTGCCCTATTTAAAGTGAATGTAGTTGTCTCTAATGCATAACCCCAAAATTATAGTAGTAAAACGATAAGAGACATCATAGCACGCACCATATCCAATAGAGCATGACTATGATGTTCGGACACACCATCACACTATGGTGTTCTAGGTGGCGTTAGTTGTGAAACAAATTTAACATTGTCTTAAGTTGTATGCCAAACTCGTAACTCAGATATTCACCTCCACGATCATATCGCGGTCATTTTATCTTCTTGTCATGATGATTTTAAACTTCACACTGAATTTGCTTGAACCTTTCAATCGATTCAGACTTGTGTTTCATTAAGTAAATATACACTATATCTACTCAAATCATCAGTGAAGGTAAGAAAATAACAATATCCATTGCACGCTACAAGACTCACTAGATTGCATACATCGGCATGTATCATTTCCAATGAATCACTTGCCCGCTCCATCCAACGGGGTCCTTTAGTCATCTTGCCCAAGAGGCATGGTTCGCATGTCTCAACCGATTCGAAATCGAATGAGTCCAAATATCCATCTGCATGGAGTTTCTTCATGCGCTTTATACCAATATGACATTTGGCGGCAGTGCCACAAGTATGTGGTACTATCATTATTAACTTTGTATCTTTTGACATCTATGTTATGAACATGTGTATTACTATGATCAAGATTTCAACAAACCATTCTCACTGGGTGCATGACCATTGAAGGTATCATTCATGTAAATAGAATAACCATTATTCTCTAACTTAAATGAATAACCGTATTGCAATAATCATGATCTAATCATGCTCATGCTCAACGCAAAACACCAAATAACATTTATTTAGGTTTGTCACTAATACTGAAGGTAGAGAGAGCGTGCGATGTTGATCACATCAACCTTGGAAACATTTCCAACACATATCATCACCTCACCCTTAGCTAGTTCTCCGTTTATTCCGTAGCTTTTACTTCGAGTTACTAACATTTAGCAACTGAACCAGTATCCAATACTCAGGTGCTACTAGGAGAACTAGCAAGGTACACATCAATAACACGTATATCAAATATACTTCTGTCAACGTTGCCAGCCTTCTTATCTACCAAGTATCCAGGGTTGTTCCGCTTCAGCGACCGCTCACCTCATAACAAAAGCACTTAGTCTCGGGTTTGGGTTCAACTTTGGGTTGCTTCACTGGAGCAGCAACTGACTTGCTATCCATGAAGTTTTCCCTCCTTGCTCTTGCCCTTCTCGAAACTAGTGGTTTGATTAACCATCAACACTTGATGCTCCTTCTTAATTTCTACCTTCGCGGTGTCAAACATCGCGAACAGCTCAGGGAACAATATTCCTATCCCTGGCGTATAGTTCATCACCAAGTTCTAGTAGCTTAGTGACAGTGACTTGGAGAACTATATCAATCACTATCTTATCTGGAAGATCAACTCCCACTCGATTCAAGCGATTGTAGCACCCAGACAATCTGAGCACATGCTCAACGATTGAGCTATTCTCTTTCATCTTGCAGGCAAAGAATCTTGTTGGATATCTCATATCTCGCAACACGGGCACGAGCCTGAGATCACAATCTCAGCTCTTAGAACATCTCATATGTTCCGTGACGTTCAAAACGTTTAGGAGCCACAATTCTAAGCCGTAATGCATGATGCACTAAACTATCAAGTAGTCATCGGAACGTGCCTGTCAGATGTTCGCAACATCTACAGACGATGCTAGAGGGGGTGGCGCACTGTGCGGTGCATTAAGGACATAAGCCTTCTGTGCAGCAACGAGGACAATTCTTAGATCACGGACCCAGTCCGCAATATTGCTACCATCATCTTTCAATTCTATTTCTCTAGGGACATATAAAAATACAAGGGAGCTACAGCGTGAGCTAGTAATCTACAACATAATTTGCAAAGACACTTTGACTATGTTCATGATAATGAGTTCAATTAATCATATTACTTAAGAACTCCCACTCAAATTGACATCCCTCTGGTCATTCGAGTGATACATGATCCAAATTCACCAACTCAAGTCCGATCATCACGTGAGTTGAGGTGGCTACAATGGTGAACATCATTATGTTGATCATATCTACTATATGACTCATGTTTGACCTTTCGGTCTCTTGTGTTCTGAGGCCATGTCTGTACATGATAGGCTCGTCAAGTTTAACCCGAGTGTTCTGCACGTGCAAATCTGGCTTGCACCCGTTGTATGCGAACGTAGAGTCTATCACACCCGATCATCACGTGGTGTCTCAACACGACGAACTTTCGCAATGGTGCACACTTGGGAGAACACAATTTATCTTGAAATTAAGTGAGGGATCACCTTATAATGCTACCGTCGTCCTAAGCAAAACAATGTGCATAAAAAGGATTAACATCACATGCAAATCATAAGTGACATGATATGGCCATGAACTTGTGCTTTTGATCTCCATCTAGAAAGCACCGACATGATCTCTATCGTCACCGGCATGACACCATGATCTCCATCATCTTGATCTCCATCAACGTGTCGCCGTCGGGGTTGTCACGCCCTTCATGCTTCTACTACTATTGCTACCGTTTAGCGATAAAGTAAAGCATTACATAGCGCTTAATGATTGACACGCAGGTCATACAATAATTAAAGACAACCCTATGGCTCCTTTCGGTTGCCGTATTCATCGACATGCAAGCCGTGATAATCTATACATCACATGATCAACTCATACATCACATATATCACATCATGTAATTGGCCATATCATATCACAACATACCCCGCAAAAACAAGTTAGACGTCCTCTAATTGTTGTTGCATGTTTTACGTGGCTGCTACGGGTATCTAGCAAGAACAATTCTCACCTACGCATAAACCACAACGGTGATACACTAGTTTGCTTTTCAACCTTCTCAAGGACCGCCTTTGTCGAATCCGATCCAACTAAAGTGAGAGAAACTGTCACCCGCAAGCCATCTAGGCAACAAGTTGCGTCGAGGGAACCGGTCTCTCGTAACCGTACGAGTAATGTTGGTCCGGGCCGCCTCATCTCACAATCCCGCTGAACCAAAATACGACCAAGGGAGGAAGCAATCTAAGCATCAACACCCACAAACCTTTTGTGTTCTACTCGAGATCTCATCGAACCATCAACCTAGCTCTGATACCACTGTTGGGGCACGTCGCATGGGAAACAAAAAATTTCCTACGTACACGCAAACCTATCCATGGTGATGAGCATCTACGAGAGGGAGAGTGGATCTACGTACCCTTGTAGATCGCTAAGCGGGAAGCGTTAAGAAACGCGGTTGGTGTAGTCGAACATCTTCGCGATCCAAATCGCCGAGCATCCGCGATCCAATCATGATCCGTCCTGTGAGCTCATCACGATCCGTCTCACGATCTTGATCACGATCTGTCCTGCGAACTCATCATGATCCGTTCCGCGATCTCATCACGAACCGTCTCGCGATCTCGATCACGGTCCTTCCGATCTAGCGCCGAACGGACGAAACCTCCGCGTTTAACACACGTGCAGCTTGATGACGATCTCTGCCGTCTTGATCCAGCAAGAGGAGGTGGAGAGGAGAGAGAGTTCACCGACAGCGTGACGACGCTCCGGTGATGGTGGTGGTGGAGCAATTCCGGCAGGGCTTCGCCTAAGCACTGCGGAAAACCAATCTAGAGGAGCACCGGTGAAACGGGTAGCACGTGGCCGTAAAATCTGTGCAAAAACCCTCTATTACACCAATATATATAGGAGGAGAGGAGAGGAGGGCTGGCGCAAGGAGAAAACTCCAATAGGAGTCGGCCGAAGCTAAGGGGGAGGAGTCCTACTCCTCCTCCACTCCTAGTAGGAGTAGGACTCTTCCTTTTTAGCCTTTTTCCACCTTTTCCTTTAGGACTTTTGTATCCTGCGCCATGGGCCTTATTGAGGCTGTTCCTCCAGCCCAATAAGGGCTGGTTATCACTCTCCACAGCCCATGGACCCTCTGGGGTCGAAATACCCCTCCCGGAGGTCTCTCGGTACACTACCGGCACTCCCGGTACACTACCGATGAGCCCGAAACTTTTTCGGCGACCAAACTGGGACTTCCTATATATGAATATTTACCTTCGGACCATTCCGGAGCTCCTCGTGACATCCGGGATCTCATCCGGGACTCTGAACAACCTTCAGTCACCACCATACATAACTCTACACTACCAAAACGTCACCGAACCTTAAGTGTGCAGACTCTACGGGTTCGAGAACTTTGTAGACATGACCGAAACACCTCTACGGCCAATAACCAATGGCGGGACCTGGACGTCCACATTGGTTCCTACATATTCTACGAAGATCTTTATCCGTCGAACCTCTATGTCAAGGATTCAGTTAATCCCGTATAACGTTCCCTTTGTTCTTCGGTATGTTACTTGCCCAAGATTCGGTCGTCGGTATCTCCATACCTAGTTCAACCTCGTTACTGGCAAGTCTCTTTACTCATTCCGTAGTACAAGATCCCACAACTAACAATTAGTCACATTGCTTGCAAGGCTATATAAATGACAACAACAACAACAACAACAACAACAAAAACAACAACAACGATGACGACGACGACGACGACGACGACTACAATGACAACGACAACGACAAGGACAACGACAACGACAACAGCAACAGCAACAGCAACAGCAACAGCAACAACAACAGCAACAGCAACAGCAACAGCAACAGCAACAGCAACAGCAATAGCAACAGCAGCAACAGCAACAACAACAGCAACAGCAACAGCAACAGCAATAGCAACAGCAACAACGACGACGACGACGACGACGACGACAACAACAACAACAACGACGATGACGACGACCACGACGACGACGACGACGACGACAACGACGACGACGATGACGACAACAACAACAACAACAACAACAACCACAACCACAACAACAACAACAACAACAACAACAACAACAACAACAACAACAACAACGACAACGACGACGACGACGACAACAACAACAACAACAACAACAACAACAACAACAACAACAACAACAACAACAACAACGACAACGACAACAACAACAACAACAAAAACAACAACAACGACAACAACCACAACGACGACGACAACAACAACAACAACAAAGGACACTTTATTGTTCATTGTATACTTTTTTACCTTACCTCTTTCTTTATTGTTCATTGAGCAGTTCAAATGCTTTGATTGCTTATCAGATAAGAGGTCAAAATATTCTTCATTCGTTTATTTTGTTAATTCAAAATTGCATTCAAATCCATTCTTTCTCATAACTTGAGAATATGTATAGCGCAGAACAGAAAAGAAGGCAGATTTGATGAGTTGTAGGGGCGGACCCACTTCCACTGATTTCTTGCGGGAAGGTTCTATAAGGGAAGAAGAATCAGAGCTGTGACCTGGTAACCTTGATTTCTTTCGGAACGTCATTACGAGAGTAACAAAGAAAGAATAACGTAGATAGGAAGGAGCGAGCCGAGCCCCAAGGATAATGAATTGGTATGCCGGGTGCTTACTTGAGCAAGAAGCCAAGTCATCGATAATCAAAGAAAGGTGTGAGTGAACGAGCCCAACTTTCCGATTCAAATATGACTCCTTTCCACTTTCAACAAATAGAGAAATCTCCGCTAGGCTAGCAGTGGGTAACCAACGTAGTGCCCCATTCGTTCCATGACATCCAATCAGTTCTCCTCGGATTCCAATCCAATCTCCCAATCAGTGAGAAATAGACGGTCAGATGAGATCTCGAACGTTGTCCCTACCTACTGAGGAATCCAAAGTGTACGTAGAAAAAGAGAGTGTTGGAAATGCATCGAGGAGAACTTACCTTGTGAGTCACTACTCCGGCACTGGGCAGGAATACTACTAGCGAGGCTTATAGGCGGCTAGTTCTTAAAGAAATCTGTCGGCCATAACCTAGCCTATTGAATCTGGTATGCCCGAAGCACGAAACTAGATAGGTAGCCCTACCTACGACTAGAAAAGTATCGTATTTTTTTCTTCCAGTAAATCTTCCACTCATTCCTTCCATTATGGAATATCATTTGGATTGTATTTTCCCTCTCAAAAAAGGCTTCGCCCTCACTTCACTGAACTTATTGGAAATGCCTAGGACAGAGTTCATTCACTTGCCCAGCAGCCCTACTCCTCATAGTTGATCCGAATTTCTATCCCTGATTGACTCAATCAGGAAGAGGAAGACTTGATAAAAGATGAAAAGAAAGGATTGATTACCTTTTCAAGTCAAGAAAAGAAAGGAAAGGGCTATTTATGAGTTTATGTAGATGAAGTTTAAGATTCTTGGATGAGCGGAACATCTTTGAGACAAATCATCTCTACCCGGGTACATAGCTTCATCCAAATCATGGATCCACGAATTGTTGACTCGCTCTAGAAAAGAGCTTCGTAGTTGGGAGCTCTGAACCGATGATCGATATGGTTTCCTAGGATGAGAACTATGGTTTACTACTTGACAATAAGAAAGTTGTTTTATCTTTTTTTCACTTTTTTAGGTGTTTTGCCTAGTCTGAATTTCCCCTTCTTCTATTTGATCAAGATGGATAGCAAAAAAGCATGAATAGGCCTACTGGGATGGAAGGAGAGAAGGACTGAACGAGAAAAGGAAATACCTCTTTGTTTACCTTGGAATGAATTTCTCAACTACTTAGGTAACGAAATGAAACATTCATCTATGATCTTTCTTAAAAAAAGATAGGACTGTACGGCAGTTCTCGTTAGTAGATTCGCAGAACAGAAGAAGAAGTTCACTCTGACTTGCGCACTACAAAAAGGCAGCCAACGACTTCGGACGTACTCCGTCTTTCGAGCCTCTGTTTAGCTTCAAAAGATAAGGCGCTAGTGCAACGAACGCTGCTTTGGTGCGTCCCACCCCAACTAACTAGTGCTTGACTTGACTTTCCCCCGCGCCCTATCCAATGAATAAGGAGAAGGCCGGCCTATCAATGACCGAGCCAGTCTGATCTCCTTTATACTTACCTCAAACAACGAGCGAAGTCGAAATGTTGATGAGAAAGGGGCTTTTCTCAAGGCCAAAGAGTGCTCTTTGAAGGCTACTATGCATCCTTACGAATACAAGAGTGGTTTTTTTTGTTTTGGGTATAGCAGGACTTGAACCTGCGACCATTAGGTTAAAAGCCCAATGCTCTACCAACTGAGCTATACACCCGATTTTACAAGAAGGCTTGGTGCGGAAAAGAAAAGAGGGCGGCCTGGCCCCTTTTCTTCTTATCATATCACAAGGGCGCGGCTCTGTATGGTATAGTACTGTGGAGCAAGTTTGGGAGTCCTTTCCACTCATTGAGGATTCTATCTAAAAAAGAAGGTCAACGGGGGAGACTACAGTAGCTCGAACTCAGACTATCTACGAAAAAGGTAAAGTCGTCTTTCCTAGGGTTCGACCGAAAGGAGCTGTGTTCTATGGTTTGACGTTGTGGAGGTCCAGCCACTCTTCTAAACGAAGAAAGAGGGGATTCGCTGCTACCTCCTACTCCTACAGAAGATCGATTGGCGCGAACTTCCGATCGATTCCTTATTCATTGTTGCCGACCCTTACATCATCATAAAGAGAATCAAGATATCCCAAGAACCCAGCTAGGGATGAATGACTAGCGCTCAAGAACAAGCAAGGGATGAGCGCACGGGAGCGGCGTTGCTTGTTGCTTTATTATCACATTAGAGAAGCGGAACCTCCAAGCTCAGACATCTCGAACTCAGAAACTACCCTTCTATCCCACCCTGCTCCTCCGGCATCGGAAGCAGAACTACCTGACCGAAGGAGATAGACAGGAAGGGAAGACGGTCATACAAAGGCCGAATAAAGCTCTCTTGAAGCTGCATCTGAATAGACCTAGAGTCACTCAGTACATACGAACCCTTGAATAAATAAGAATTGAGAAGTATGAAATGTGGGCATCATAACAAAAAAAGAAAAAGACCGAACCAGTAAGACTAATGTCTACTTATTTATACCTTTGAGAGGTCCACTTAGACTATTATGATTTTATCTTTAGCTACGTAGGTTATATAAGATTCAATTCAATCTAACAAGCGGACCCTTCGGCTACTACAAGATATTTAGAAACCTAAGAAGCTGAGCCTACTTTACGCACTTAAGGCAGCAGCAGATGATGAAGAAATGGGCGGTAGATGATAATGAGAAAGGGCGCCCCTTGGCATTTCCTGTGGGGGAGTCTGATTGATCCAATCACGACGAATGATGTCAACCCCCTCTTTTGCGCCTAACTTGACTCTGATTCTCCCACTATGAGAGCTGATCCAGGGGCTAGTTCGGCTACAGAATGGAATTTACGAAAGCCCCCCCCCCGTCTTTCCGACTCAATGTATTGCCCTTTGGGACCAGGATCTGACGAGGAAGTGAGAGAGGGGACACCAAACATAGGTGCGTACCATTGCCCCAATCCAATGGACTATGTCATACAGGGAGGAACCCTTGGAGGTTGGGACAGAAAGAAAGCAGGTTTTGCTTCTGCTTCCTTCGAGCTACCAAACTCTTTCGTCAGGTGTGGGTCAAGTTCCCTCATTATTGCTTGACTTCCCCTTTGGGGCACGAAAAGATGGACTAGGACTTAAGTAAGGGAGAGGACAACCCCTGTTTCTGGCTTACCTTCAACGAGTGAGTGCTATTCCCATTCCTTACTTTGATCCGACCCTGTTCCCCGACCAGTTTGCTTGCTCACTAGAAGAGTCAAGCGAGAGCAGCTAGTTTAGAAGGAAAAGGACACCAGGGGCTATTCGGCCTCACTTGTCGGAGACTGAACTACCGCTCGCTTACTTGCTGATCAAGGAGGTCATTTCCACTTACTCTAAGCATAGAAGGAAGAAGATTGAAAAACTAACAAACAAATTGTCTTCAGCCCTACTTACTTATAGGCTGACTTGGCCCAGGAAACAAGGTTCTATTAGGCTTGCAGGGCTTAAAAAAGAATGAGCTAGATCGCAGGTATTTGGATACGAGGTAGTAGCGGGGTCTAGTCGAAGCGGTGCGCAAAGTGTACAAAGGCGAGTCTCACGGGCAGCGGCACGTGAGGGGTCTCCCGAACTTCATGGAAGACGCAGTTAGGGAGTTGGAAGATGCACTTTGGACTCCTGCACCAGTAAGAATGGAACTGGAATAAAAAGTCGGGGTAGCTAGTCACTCCGTTACTGAGGAAAGAGAGGATGGCATTTCCATAAGTAGACTCTCCTTCTTACTGAATCCTTATCCTGCCCTCTCTACTCGGGAACAATTCATTCTTAACTCGTACATAAGTTCCGGGCGTCGACAAGAGAGTTAGCGATCTACAGCTGGTTCGGTGGACTGGTGGTGACACGGGCGGGCCCTCTACTTTATTTGCCGAATCCAATCGATCATGGGCGGCCCTCTTCGTTCACAGTCTTTCTTTCCTTTCGAATCCAATTGTTCCAATCTGACCAAATAGCAATTCATTGAAATCATTCGGGTCACCTCTTTTTTAAGCACTTGACCAAGCCTATTTCTATAGAAAAGGACAGGAATCTATTGACTTTGAGTCTGTCTCCTACTACGAAATTGGAACTGAACACAGGATGGCAATAGTGAGAAAAAAAATCCCCTCGTACTACGTCATTATTTATTCTATTTTCCCTGGTAAGTGCTCCAGATGCAGTTGCTTTAGTTGACGTAGTGAGTGGAACCTAATTATCTGTTTCCTTGAATACCAGAGTTGCCTTTTGTAGATGAGAAAGCCAACAATTTTGCAAGGAGTTGATAATTGCACTTGAAGTAGTAAGTTTAAAGACAGTTGAAACTTAATGGCACCGTTTAACCAAGCACTCTTGTAGCTTCGGAAACTCCGTGTTCAGATCGGTGAGGCAAGAGACGAATTCATCGTCAGTTACCTCCACGATATCCAAAATACCCTCCAGACCATGAAGACAGATAATGAGAGTCAGGTTCAAACAATTCCAGGATTGTAAATACCATAACAGCAAAGTAGAATGCACCAAATTTTTCCTATTACCGGTTCCAGGAAGAGCACACCAAATGAAAGAAACTATTACTCAAAAAGCGAATCACATCTCGATCCACAAACTGCCAAAAGCCTTTGTTATTCCATTCCCAGTGGAACGTCAACCTGTTTAACAACAATTTTCTAAGAAACTTGCTGAATTCTAAATGAAACAACCTTATTTTCAAGTGACAGGCAATATCCATTTCAACCAATTATTAAAGATAAAAGGGCAAGGTGTAATATGTGTTTATGTAGCTATCGGTCAAAGAGCATCCTCCGTAGCTCAAGTAGTAACTACTTTCCATGAGGAGGGGGCCATGGAATACACTATTATAGTAGCTGAAATGGCGGATTCACCTGCTACATTACAATACCTCGCTCCTTATACGGGAGCAGCCCTGGCTGAGTATTTTATGTACCGCGAACGGCATACTTTAATAATTTATGATTCTCTCTCCAAACAGGCACAAGCTTATCGCCAAATGTCCCTTCTATTAAGAAGACCTCCCGGCCGTGAGGCTTATCCAGGGGATGTTTTTTATTTGCATTCACGCCTTTTAGAAAGAGCCGCTAAATTAAATTCTCTTTTAGGCGAAGGAAGTATGACCGCTTTACCAATAGTTGAGACTCAATCTGGAGACGTTTCCGCCTATATTCCTACTAATGTAATCTCCATTACAGATGGACAAATATTCTTATCTGCGGATCTATTCAATGCCGGAATTCGACCCGCTATTAATGTGGGTATTTCTGTTTCCAGAGTAGGATCCGCGGCTCAAATTAAAGCCATGAAACAAGTAGCTGGCAAATCAAAATTGGAACTAGCTCAATTCGCAGAGTTACAAGCCTTTGCACAATTCGCCTCTGCTCTCGATAAAACAAGTCAGAATCAATTGGCAAGGGGTCGACGATTAAGGGAATTGCTTAAACAATCCCAGGCAAATCCTCTCCCAGTGGAAGAGCAGATAGCTACTATTTATACCGGAACAAGAGGATATCTTGATTCGTTAGAAATCGAACAGGTAAATAAATTTCTGGATGAGTTACGTAAACACCTAAAAGATACTAAACCTCAATTCCAAGAAATTCTATCTTCTAGCAATACATTCACCGAGCAAGCGGAAATCCTTTTGAAGGAAGCTATTCAGGAACAGCTGGAACGGTTTTCCCTTCAGTAACAAATAAATTTTGCATATCTACTCTTGTTATTTTGCATGTCTACTCTTGTTAGTAGAATAGGAATCGTTGAGAAAGATTTTGCATTTGAATCATGCAAAAAAGTTTTCTTTGTTTTTAGTTTAGTATAGTTATTTAAAGAATAGATAGAAATAAGATTGCGTCCAATAGGATTTGAACCTATACCAAAGGTTTAGAAGACCTCTGTCCTATCCATTAGACAATGGACGCTTTTCTTTCGTATTTTATTCTTTATTTTATTTTTTGTCTTCTTCCGAGAAAAAACTGTTAGACCAAAACTCTTTTAGGAAATCAAAAAATCCAGATACAAATGGATGATGTATATATCATGCATATATCATTAAAGAAGGAGTATGGGGCCGGTAGTGGGAATCGAACCCGCAACCCCAAGGTTATGAGCCTTATGAGCTACCAAACTGCTCTATACTCTTAAACTAAAGAGGGGTAACTAGTGGATAAAAGAGGGTTGGATACGTCCCTCTACCATATCTATACAAATAGAATAGTCCATTTATACAGAATGGTAAAGAGGGCTCCTCTATGATTATCAATTCCAGAAATCCATACAAATACGAAAGGGTATTTTATCCTTACCAACTGGATCTTGTTGCACCCGGTAATAAACATTCATAAACCATTTCTCGAAGTACGTGTCCGGATAGCCCAAAATGTCGATAGTTAGCTCTAGGTCTTCCGGTCAAAAAACAACGTCGATGAAGGCGTGTAGGTGCACTATTACGCGGTAGGGATTGCAATTTTTCTCGCATTTTCGTTTTTTCACTCAAACTCAAGGGAGAAACTTTGCTTCTTATCTTTTTTTTAAAGATTGACGAATCAAATGATATTTCTGTTCTAATTTCTGCCGCTTCTTCTCCCTCTGAATCAAACTCTTTTTTGCCATAATGTGCCGTTGCTATTATTATCAAGTATACGGTTCTAATCCTAGATGGAAAAATAAATAGAAAAAGAAATCTAAGAAGGCGGATCCTCCCTCTCTATCAAGAGTAATGAACTAGGTGCTGATACAGTACAAAAAAACAAACTAAATTAACCAAACTTGCCTGATGTTGAGGCAATCAAGAAAGCTGCATAAGTGAATATATAACCCACGGAAAAGTGAGCTAATCCAACCAATCTTGCTTGCACAATGGAAAGAGCCACGGGCTTATCTCTCCAGCGAATTAAATTAGCTAAAGGTGTGCGTTCATGAGCCCATGCTAAAGTCTCAATTAATTCCTGCCAATACCCCCGCCAAGAAATTAAGAACATAAATCCAGTAGCCCAAACAAGATGTCCAAATAAGAACATCCAAGCCCATACCGATAAACTATTCATCCCAAAAGGATTATATCCATTGATAAGTTGTGAAGAGTTTAACCATAGGTAATCTCTTAACCATCCCATCAAATAAGTGGAGGATTCATTAAATTGTGAAACGTTGCCCTGCCATAATGTGATATGTTTCCAATGCCAATAAAAAGTAACCCACCCAATGGTATTTAACATCCAGAAAACTGCCAAATAAAATGCGTCCCAAGCAGAAATATCACAAGTACCGCCGCGCCCTGGGCCGTCACAAGGAAAACTATACCCAAAATCCTTTTTATCCGGCATTAATTTGGAACCGCGTGCATCTAAAGCGCCCTTTACTAAAATCAATGTAGTTGTATGCAAACCTAGAGCAATAGCATGATGAACCAAGAAATCCCCAGGTCCTATTGTTAAGAAAAGCGAATTACTATTCTCATTAACAGCATTCAACCATCCGGGCAACCATAGGCTTCGACCCGCATTGAAAGCGGGGCCATTCGTTGAAGATAAGAGTATATCGAACCCATATGTCGTCTTGCCATGAGCAGATTGTATCCATTGGGCAAATATAGGTTCGATCAAGATTTGCTTTTCTGGAGTACCAAAAGCAAGCATGACGTCGTTATGAACATAAAGGCCCAAGGTATGGAATCCTAGAAAGAGGCTAGCCCAACTTAAATGAGATATGATAGCTTCTTTATGGTCTAACATTCTTGCCAATACATTATCCTCATTCTGTTCCGGATTGTAATCCCTAATGAAAAAAATAGCTCCATGAGCAAAAGCCCCTGTCATGATGAACCCCGCAATATATTGGTGATGAGTATATAAAGCAGCTTGAGTAGTAAAGTCTTGTGCTATGAATGCATAAGGAGGTAAAGAGTACATATGTTGAGCTACTAAGGAAGTAATAACCCCTAAAGAAGCTAGAGCAAGACCTAACTGAAAATGAATCGAATTGTTGATTGTGTCATAAAGGCCCTTATGCCCACGCCCTAATCGACCCCCCGGAGGAGTATGCGCTTCTAAAAGATCTTTAATACTGTGCCCAATTCCGAAGTTAGTTCGATACATGTGACCGGCAATGAGAAAAATAAATGCAATAGCTAAATGATGGTGAGCCATATCAGTCAGCCACAAACTTTGTGTTTGTGGATGGAATCCCCCAAGAAGAGTTAGAATGGCAGTTCCCGCTCCTTGAGCGGTACCAAATAAATGATTACTCGAATCAGGGTTTTGGGCATAAAGATTCCACTGACCCGTCAAAAGGGGTCCCAACCCCTGGGGATAGGGTAATACATCTAAGAAATTATTCCATCGAACGTACTCCCCCCTGGATGCGGGAATAGCAACATGAACTAAATGTCCTGTCCAAGCCAAAGAACTTACCCCGAAAAGTCCTGACAAATGATGATTGAGACGAGATTCCGCGTTTTTGAACCACGAAAGGCTTGGTTTCCATTTGGGTTGTAGATGTAACCAACTCGCTATTAAGGACAGCGTAGAAAGAAATAATAGAAAAAGAGCTCCAGTATAAAGATCTTCATTGGTGCGTAATCCTATTGTATACCACCACTGATAAACCCCAGAATAAGCAATATTCACTGGACCAGCAGCACCTCCTCGAGTAAAGGCTTCCACAGCGGGTTGACCAAAATGAGGATCCCAAATCGCATGAGCAATAGGTCTTACGTGTAAAGGATCCTGTATCCATGATTCAAAATTTCCTTGCCAAGCTACATGAAACAGATTTCCGGACGTCCATAGAAAGATTATTGCTAATTGCCCAAAGTGAGAAGCCAAAATGTTCTGATAAAGACGTTCTTCAGTAATATCATCATGACTTTCGAAATCATGTGCGGTAGCAATACCAAACCAAATACGACGAGTAGTGGGGTCCTGAGCTAAGCCTTGGCTAAACCTGGGAAATCTTAATTCCATAATGCCTTTCAAATCCTCCTAGCCACTATCCTACTGCAATAATTCTCGCTAAGAAGAATGCCCATGTCGTGGCAATTCCACCCAGAAGGTAATGGGTTACTCCTACAGCACGTCCTTGTATAATGCTCAAGGCTCTAGGCTGAGTAGCAGGAGCAACTTTTAATTTGTTATGAGCCCAAACGATAGATTCAATGAGTTCTTGCCAATAACCACGGCCGCTGAATAAAAACATTAAACTGAAGGCCCAGACAAAATGAGCACCTAAGAAAAAAAGACCATATGCAGATAATGAAGAACCATAAGACTGAATGACTTGCGATGCCTGTGCCCACAAGAAATCTCGAAGCCAACCATTAATCGTAATGGAACTCTGTGCAAAGTTTCCCCCTGTAATATGAGTTACCACCCCTTGATCACTTATGGTACCCCAAACATCCGACTGCATTTTCCAACTGAAATGGAAAATGACTACCGAAATTGCATTGTACATCCAGAATAAACCTAAGAAAACATGATCCCAGGCAGATACTTGACATGTTCCCCCTCGGCCAGGCCCATCGCAAGGAAAGCGAAAACCTAGATTTGCTTTATCGGGTATCAAACGGGAACTCCGAGCAAATAAAACACCTTTCAAAAGTATTAATACAGTCACATGTATGGTAAATGCATGAATGTGATGGACTAAAAAATCTGCGGTTCCTAATGGAATAGGTAACAAAGCCACTTTGCCACCTACTGCTACTAACTCGCCGCCTCCCCACGTTAAGCTAGTACTTGTTGTTGCACCAGGAGCTGTTACGCCAGGCGCAGTAGCATGGATATTTTGTACCCATTGAGCAAAGATAGGTTGTAATTGTATGGCGGTATCCGAAAACATATCTTGTGGACGGCCTAAAGCACTCATGGTATCATTATGAATGTACAAGCCAAAACTGTGAAAACCTAGAAATATACATACCCTGTTAAGGTGGGATATGATTGCATCGCGGTGTCTAAGGACGCGATCTAATAGATCGTTGTATCGAGTAGTTGGATCATAGTCTCTTACCATAAAAATTGCTGCATGTGCAGCAGCACCGACTATTAGAAATCCGCCAATCCACATGTGGTGTGTGAACAAGGAAAGTTGTGTACCATAGTCAGTAGCTAGGTATGGATAGGGAGGCATAGAATACATATGATGAGCTACAACAATGGTTGTAGAGCCTAGCATAGCTAGGTTAAGAGATAATTGAGCATGCCATGACGTTGTTAAGATTTCATAAAGACCCTTATGGCCTTGTCCTGTAAATGGGCCCTTGTGAGCCTCCAAAATATCTTTAAGTCCATGGCCAATACCCCAGTTGGTCCTATACATATGACCTGCGATTAGGAAAAGAATAGCAATAGCTAAATGATGGTGTGCAATATCGGTCAGCCAGAGACCACCGGTTACTGGATCTAGTCCTCCACGAAAAGTCAGAAATTCTGCGTATTTGGACCAATTTAAAGTGAAAAAAGGGGTTGCTCCTTCGGCAAAACTAGGATAAAGTTGAGCCAAAAGGTCCCGATTCAAGATAAATTCATGAGGAAGTGGTATCTCTTTAGGATCCACCCCAGCGTCAAGAAATTGGTTAATTGGTAAAGATACATGAATTTGGTGTCCCGCCCAAGAAAGAGACCCAAGTCCTAATAATCCCGCTAAGTGGTGATTCAACATGGATTCTACATCTTGGAACCAGGCCAATTTGGGAGCGGCTTTGTGATAATGGAACCAACCAGCAAAAAGCATTAACGCTGCAAAAACCAATGCACCAATTGCAGTACAATAGAGTTGTAATTCACTAGTTATTCCAGATGCTCGCCAAAGCTGAAAAAAACCAGAGGTTATTTGGATTCCTCGGAAACCCCCACCTACATCACCATTCAATATTTCTTGCCCTACTATAGGCCAAACTACCTGAGCACTGGGTCCAATGTGAGTAGGATCACTTAGCCATGCTTCATAATTGGAAAAACGGGCACCATGAAAGTACATGCCACTCAACCAAAGAAAGATAATGGAAAGTTGCCCGAAATGAGCACTAAAAACTTTTCTAGAAATCTCCTCCAAATCACCAGTATGACTATCGAAATCGTGAGCATCAGCATGTAGGTTCCAGATCCAAGTGGTAGTATCAGGGCCCTTAGCTAGTGTTCTTGAGAAATGGCCGGGTCTGGCCCATTCCTCAAAAGATGTTTTTACAGGATCCCTATCCACAACAATTTTTACTTCTGGTTCCGGCGAACGAATAATCATTAACTCCTCCTCTTTCCGGACAAGACATACAAAGAGACCCGCCAACTGTCTTTTTTTTTTTAGTGAATCTTTGAAAGATAGATTTTGAAAGATAGATATTGTGATTAGTTCTTTTCTTTACTATCTACCACCCTTCTTTTTTTTTTTTTAGTTATTCACTGGAGCAATTATATATTAAAGTCAATCCGAGGCAAGTGTTCGGATCTATTATGACATAAAGGTTAGGTGCCTAACGGACATTGTTTATCTGGAAAAAACAAATATTTCTCGACGTAAGAAAAAATCTTTTTTATTTTAAATTTAAGAAACTAGTGTATTTTTTTTTTTAGGGCATAAGCTCCTATCTATATCTACTTTCCTTGAGCATAATATAGGGTTTTTTATTTTATTCTAAATTCTAAGATAACTCATTAGAATTATTAATAAGATGGTTCTAATATATTAGCAATATTTAGATTGCCCCCCTTTTTTTATTCACTTTATTACTTCTATTCTAGACCCTATCCCTATGGTTTATTCTTATGAAATATCTTAAAAAATAGAAGGTATAAGAAATGGATATAATGAAATTCTTGATTCGATCTTACGACCTAATTTATTTGATTAATGGATCAACAACCAAACCACCCATTTTAGGAAAAAGAAGGAGCATGGTCTTATTCAAATTCAAAGCGCTTCGTAATCTTCAACCAGTTTTGTGCTTCAATATAATTTCCCGGAGTAAGCGCTATAGCTTGTTTCCAATATTCAGCAGCTTGATCAAACCAAGCTTCCGCAATTTCCGAATCACCCTCTAGAATGGCCTGTTCTCCTCGGTTGGAATAGGCAGTTCCTTCCCTTAGAACCGTACTTGAGAGTTTCCTACCTCATACGGCTCAGAAATTGCTATCTTAATTTCCCCTATCTTAACTGAATTCGATTTATCAAAAATCGATCCAATTTGTTCTTGGGTTAAGCAGAAGAAATTAATTACCTAAGTTTCAAACCCTAATTTTTATCAATAATCAGTTTGATCTTTTTTCCCACCTTCAGAAGAATGAAGCATAGATAGATATAGAGCCTTCGTTCAAATTTTCTGAAAGGTAACTATCCCGGTTTCATATATGAAATCTCTATAGAATCCTTGAAAAAGACTTTTTTCCATAAGAAAGAAAAAAGAACTTACTATCTTTGGGATCTGATACTACACCGCTGCTTAATCCCTTAGTGGATCGGCTCTATTACATAAGCGGATTCCTAAATTTTGCCCCATATCATGGGATAAGTAAGCAGTTTTTTTTAGTTGTATCGACCCAGTCGCTCACTAATTGATCTTTACGGTGCTTTCTCTATCAATTTGAGAAACTTTATCCATAGAGTAGTAGTATAGGCCATACTTTCTTCGTTTTTTGATTCTCGTGAAGTGTCCTTCCTTCCTACAGCTGATAGGGAAAAATCGTTGTTTTTACGATCCCTATGTAGAAAGCCCTTTTTTTCCAGTATTTACTATAAAATTTGATCCTCTCTTTTTTTTTCTTTCTATAGTGGAGATAGTCGCACGTAATGACAGATCACGGCCATATTATTAAAAGCTTGCGGTAAGAAGGGGTTTCGTTCTAGTGCCCGGAAATAATATTCCAAAGCCTTTGTATGCTCTCCATTGCTTGTGTGTATAAGGCCTATGTTATAGAGTATATAACTTCGATCATAGGGATCGATTTCTAGTCGCGTAGCTTCATAATAATTTTGCAAAGCTTCCGCATAATTTCCTTCGGATTGAGCCAACATCCGTTACGGTCGTTCATTCTATTCAAAAAATATCCGTTCCAAAACCGTACATGAGGTTTTCATCTCATACGGCTCCTCCCTTCTGTACATAATAGTACTAAGCGAAATAATCTATAGAATCAAAATAGAATTAGTCCCGTCTCATTATGAACCGAAAGGGGCTGGTATTTTTCCAAGAAATCTCTAGCCAACCTTCCCACAAGAGGTTTTTCTTAACACCAATGAATTCTATTAATGCTAGAGGAAAACGATAGCTCCAATAATTTCTTTGTTCTCAACGCCTCCTATTTAGAGGAATTAGCTACTTCAACGATCTTTGATGGTTATAGGGGTATCCAAAGTACAAACCTGATGGTTGTTTGTTATCCCAACCATTCTTCCCAGCCCTGATACCGATCAGGAAAGGGGTAATTTCTAACAAAGTTTTTCTCTTGTTGATTCCTATTTCTAGGTGTAGTGCTTTTCTCCCCTATGCTGCCTACGGATACTAATAGAGTAGGATTGGCCTGTAATCCATACCATACCATATCCTGTAGGTGTAACCTTTCGCTCAATACTCAAATCTACAATTGAAGTATCTGAAGCCGCATCAATCGAGGATACACGACATAAGGAATTGTTAGATCTCCAAACTGAACTTCGCCTTCACCAAGCGTGGGTTTTCACTGGTCCTAACTAACGGTTGGCAAGCGATCCCCTATTCTGCATCCCGAAGATCATACGGCCCAGAGCCAGAGCGATCATTACAGATATATAGGGACAGCAAGAATCAGTAAATACCGGGGATACCTTACTAAGCATTTCCTAGATCTTGAGTTAGGCGTAGCTACTTCCTCCCCCCATGTTCTCCTGATTCCCCATCCTTCCGCTGAAGCTAAACCAGTATCAGTTGATGGCGAGCATAGTAGAGGCGGCTTTATCGTTAAAAAAGCAACCGGCTTTCGAGTAATAAATAACTTATAGAAGCACTTGAGCGTGGTTTCGGCCTATAGCCGGAGGGAATGTTTTTCAAAATCGACCCGATTTTGGGCATTCGTAGAGGGGAAAGACAGCCATGCGATAAGCGAGGGAGAGGTCTGTCTTCCCAAAGTCGCCATTCAAGGAGACAAGTTCTACCATTGTACCTTGACCTGTGGAACTGGAGAAGCTCCTTTATTGCTATAGTTCTTGTTGAACCTTTTCTAAAGTCAACAATTTCTGCAATCAGGGAGGAGGCATCGCCTTACTTGCTATACCTTAAACCTCATCAAGAAAGTAAGCCCAGCGAAACCGCAATCCCAATCAAATAAAAGATCAGATGGGCTGATCCCTGAGATCGATCGCTGTTGATTTTCTAGTTTTTTAGCTGACTCGGGACCTTCCATAGAAAACCGAGTACGAGCAACGGTCGGGTCTGCTGCCCCTTCCTTCTCAGCGTACAGCTGCAGATTGGATAAATGGTTTATCTTCGAATGTATGCTACAAGAAATGGGCTGAACCGATCTACAGGGAATGCAATAGCGAAAAGAATTCCACTCTATCTCAGATTTTTGTATCCTTTTCAAGGGCCAACCCTGGGCCAAGGTGAGCGCATCCGTATGGGCCTATTGCTCTTGACCTCTTCAGTTGTGCAGGCACAAATATGAACTGGTCTAAGTTTGTTCTTGACGATCCCCACAAGCTTCTCTTATCTACTTGAATGCAAATCAGAAAAGAGGAAGTCGCAATGCATTTTCTTTTTATAAAGAATAAAAGACACGTGGATGGTATCGATCAAGAGACATGGCTAAAGGATGGAAGTGAATTAGAATCAGACGGTCGTCGAACGAATTCCCAATAAATGGAAGATCTACGTGCAACGAATTTCGTATAAAAAGTAAAGTAGGCGATTTCACCGAGAGGCCTATTGAACTAGCTCCCATGCATGGATCTGCATTGTGTGCTTTCGCCGGGGCGAGAGTGAAAAAGAAATGTACCAAGAGTTCCGTATGAATTAGGTTTGCCTTTCCAAAGAAATGAGATAAGGAGCAGTAAGGCCTGGTGGCTCTGCCTCAGCCGTTGCCTTGCCTTGCAGAGCGTCAACACCGAAACATTGTAGAGCAACGTCTTGCAACTATGTACAAAGCCTCCATTCCCCTGGGTGTCGTGTTTGAAAGCACAGTCTTTGTCATAAACCGATTACCCTCCACTCCAAATGGCTCTACCAAGGATCCCACAAAGTTCCCGAAACCAAGTTTCTCAGAAAAGGCCTGGTATCCATCTACTCACAATAATTTGAATGTAGAACTGAAGAAGCACAATTTCCTTCTTCGAGAGGAATCCAACCGAAGAGAAGCGAGCATCATAATAGCTTGATAAAAATATATTTAGTATAAGAGGACGTTCGCGTCAATTATCACGCCTCTGACTGCTGAGGACGAGGTTCGGGTTAATGATATTGTGAAAGGTGTCATTAAACCGGGTCTGCCTCTGTTAGTTACGAGGTATATGCCATGGATCTCATCTATTCCCCTTAAACAAGGGATAACGTGGGTTCCGACCTGGAATCTGGACCCCCAATTATAGTGTGTTTAAAGAGATTGGAGGAACTCTTCCTCGGTCTCCGTATCCAAAGATACTGGTAATTAGAGCTTCAAGTGTTCGGTTCTACTCTCCGTTTTATTCATAGTAAGGGAGAGCAGTTCAGTCCACTTGCTCTTTGGCCGCATCGGTTGAGGTTTGCTCTGTTCAGTTCAGTTAAAGAAGAGATGGTATCTTGCTTGTTTCAATTATCCGGGCTCGCCATCAATAGATACTGGTTTCTCTTCCGCTTTGGCCCAATTGCCCCACTTATCTTACAAAGGGCGAAGCCACTAACAAATACTTATAGAGGGATTGTACCAACCTTAGCTAGGGAGATAAAGGCCCTGCTCAATGTAAAAAAAGGATCTGGAAAAGAAGATAGGAATGGGGCACCAAGGAAGGATTGTAGGTAGGGATGCCCTTAGATCCGTTCTCAATAGCTTGTGATAAGGCAAGAAAGCTAGTAGATGTATATTCGTTTCTCATGATAATGAGCGAAAAGGGTGGAATTGTGACCCGAATACCAACCCTTGCTATACATCCCGAGTGTGGTCTTCGATGAAGCATCATCTTGGTGGTCATCCCAAGCTGTAGTATTGCCAGATTCTGGAAACTTAGAAACTAGCTTGCAAGAAAAGAATAAAATCAAGTATACGTTTGCTTGTTGGCTTGAGCACTCGTTTCAGAAGAACCTTCTTTTGGGATAACTCTTTCAGGCAATATCTCGCTGTGGCAGTAATAGCCCAATGGCTTCTAGTTGTTTTTTTTACCCTTCCGGGCTCTTTTCCCCCGGCGGCTAGTTTCAGCATAAAAGGAAGAAGTCGGGTCCGCGCGGTTCGCCTTTTCGAATGCAGCAGTGTTTTTGGCTTTGGCAATACCAGCTAGCTAGCTACTTACTTGTGTGGGAGTCCTATAAAGAAAAGCCTGAGTTATAGACTGACTAAAGAAATCCACCTAAGCCGTAAGTTTTTGTTACAGCTGGCACACCTGCTTGCAAACTCGAAAATATGATTCTAGTAGAAAGTGGACTAAGTCTTAAGAGAGATAAGCCGGTCTTTATACACTGGCCCTACTTCGAATTCAGTCAGTGGCCAGATGCATTGTAAGCAATTCCAGTCCCAGCTGCTGAGGTGGCGTAGTCAGCCCTACCTAAGTATTGAACAAAACCAACCATTTGTATAATATTATCCTATCTTGCATATTAATTAAGACCACTTATTAGATCAAGGTTGGCATACATAGCATAGGAAGGTGGAGATCTGAAGTAATCTATATGTCCCTCAGCCAGTCATCCATTTCTCTGGATATGAAGTTTACAACATCAAAAAAATGACCCTTTTCATAATGAAATCCATTACATGCCATCCAAAGAACTCTGATCTGGATTACCTTGGGGTGGAAGGACGGATCGATCGACCAAGCAACAACGATCCCTTTACGATGGTCAAGTGCGAAGGTCCCGATCGGATTGCCGATCTGCCAGTGTTGTTTGACTGATTTTTTTCATCTCAAAACCATTGATGCTGACCTGTCACTGCTCAAGTGATTTTCCTGCATGGTTCTAGGAACCAAAAGAAGACTTTGGGTAGGTCAACGATAGATTCTATGTCTATAATGGAACGTAGGTTCTTTTTAGGAGGAAAGCTTAGAAGGATTCTTTTCAGAGCGTAAGAACCATCGAAGAGCATGGGATTGGTATTGCTGGCAGGGACTTTAAAGTGAGAGCTTGATCACTAAACCCCTGCTGCTTTCGATCATTCCTGCTAAAGCAGTTGGCAATGACTCATTGGAAACTTCTATTGGATCTGGGAGAAGAAGAAATCCAATCAATGGGTAGGTAGTCAATTTCTGGCGAAAGCACAAACCTTTTCTCTTACTTAAGGCGATAAAATCCATTCATTTCGATAATAATCTGTTTGAGATGTGTTTTACCGAGAAGGTATATGGTTTACGGTTCTAAGCCGTTGAGTTCGTGTTTTGGTAGTTGTTGTTTTGAAGGATGGCGGATCCAGAGTTGAAGGATGGCGAGAATCATAATTACAAGAAGGCAACTACGCGATTCAACATCATTTTTGTAAGAATGGAAGCAAGCCATAAAAATGGCTAAGCTGCTGTGACCAGAGGTCGGGAGGCAAAGACGAAAGGGATGCCCTTTCTCCATCTTGACCGAATGCGTTATCTGCTGTCTCTGTTCCTATTAACCCTTGGCCGCGTATACCATTATCACGAGGGCGATACACAGGAAAAAACCAAACCATCTGTGGAACCGTTCGATGAACGTAGGTCGGTCGGAAAGAAAGCGCGGTGTAGCTGGCATCAGCATCTCTTGTCAGGTTCGCACGCACAAGGGTGGTGGGTAGGTCTCTTTACGTGTCCCGCGAGGCAAGGAATTCTTCGACCAATGATATCATGGTATCAGAGTCGCCGATCGAGATTTCTCATGGCTACCCATTATTTTCGCTTGAAAGATCTTCACATGTAGGCGGAGCCGTCCCTTTTTAAAAGTGGATCTTTAGTCCATTCATTCTAAGTACTTTATTATTTATTCTGTAGAATAAGAAGGTTTCGCAGGCATGTGCTTCATGGCGACAAGTCGTAAAGCATGGATAGGTGGAAATGCGCTATAAAGATTCGGCATCGCTCGATCAAACAAAGGGAAAAATCATCAAGAATCTGATCTTGCTCTGAATCATCTACCAAGGGTTCGCTGTCAATGCAATTTGAGTTGGCCAACTCCGGTGCCTCTAAGTAAGAAGTATCTCTATTGGCAAGCTCTCATTGACATAATCCGGTGTAGGTGTAGGGAGCTGACTCTCATGTGGATCAAGAAATATCTCCGTAGTGCTCAGGACAGGCTGTGAGCATCTTATCTGCTTGGATCAGGTAACAGCTTCATTTCTTTTCAGAAGCTCAAACACAGTGTTTTCCAATATAGAAGCGGAGTAGTTCTTGTGCAATCTAGGCATAGGGCTACTAGAATCCATCACTAAAAGAGGAGTTTTCCGAGCTCTATCGACACAACAGGACTCTAGATATTGGCAACAAAAGGGCACTTACCCCTAAACTAGATTACTCTTCTTCTTCCTATGATAAAGCGGGGGCTGAAAGGGACTCTTTAAAGTACTTCAACGTTATCACTGGACTTTCGTGTCAATCCAACTGGAGCAGCCCTGGCTTTCGTGGGTATTTCTGCTCATAGGAAACTTTTTGATTTACTACTACGTCTCCCAACAGGACTCACCAGTTTCTACCATACCCCCTCGTGATGTTCCTACAGCAGCCCCGATCAATGATCACAGCATGCGTACTCAGGCCAAATCAGGGTTTTATCAACCCAAAGACCGCCTCAACCTTCATGCCATTGTTTCTCTATCTTCCCTCCCAAAGAATTACAAAACTGCTCTCCTTGACCCCAATTGGGCTGCTGCTATGCAAGAATAATACAATGCTTTACTCAAAAACAACACATGGCAGCTTGTTCCACGTCCTTCCAATACAAACATTGTCTCTAGCAAATGGATTTTTCGTCAAAAGTTTCACTCCGATGGGAGCCTCTCATGCTATAAAGCCCGGTGGGTATGTCGTGGTTATTCTCAACAACAAGGTATTGATTACGATGAAACATTTTCTCCTGTTGTTAAACCTAGTAACATTCGTACCATTCTTAGTGTTGTTGTCTCCTCTTCCTGGCCTATTCACCAACTTGATGTTAAAAATGCTCCCCTCAATGGTTCTCTTGAAGAAACGGTCTACTGTCAACAACCTCTTGGTTTTGAAAATCCTTCCTTTCCTAATCATGTATGTCTTCTTCAGAAATCTCTCTACGGTCTCAAACAAGCCCTGCAAGCTTGGTTTCAATGCTTCTCCTCCTTCATCCAAACAACGGGCTTCACTCCATCGCACTCCGACACCTCCCTCTTTGTGTATCATCAAAATTCAGAAACTACCTACCTCCTTCTCTATGTAGATGATATCATTCTCACAGCATCCTCTCAACGGTTCTTAGATCATATTGCCTCTCTTCTTAGATCTGAGTTCTCTGTGACTGACCTAGGCATTCTCCATCATTTTTAGGCATTGTTGTTGTTCGAGATTCCTCCAGCCTATTTCTTTTCCAACGTGGATATATTCTTGATCTCCTTTATCGTGCGGGCATGCTTGACTGTCAATCATCTCCGCACTCCTGTCTATCTGAGTTTCAAACTTTTGGCTGCCGGTGAACCCTTTTCGGATCCTACTCTCTATCGTAGCTTAACAGGTGCTCTCCAATATTTCACTATTACTCGTCCTGAAATCTCTTTTGTTGTTCAACAAGCATGTCTCTATATGCATGATCCAAGGGTTCCTCACTATAATCATGTTAAGTGCATCCTTCGGTATTTAAAGGGAACTCTCAATCATGGTCTCCACATAAATAATTCTTCTCCAAACTCTCTTACCGCATACTCTGATGCGGACTGGGTTGGTTGTCTTGACACTCGAAGGCCCACTTCTGAATTTTGTGTTTTTCTTGGTAACAATTTAATTTCTTGGTCCTTGAAAAGACAGGTTACGGTCTCCCGCTCCTCGGTCGAGGCTGAGTACCGCGCCGTGGCACATGCCGTTGCAGATACAATCTGGATTCGCCAGTTACTCTCCGAGCTACATCGGCCGATTGAGCAGACCACTATTCACTACTTGGAAAAACGTTATAGGTAGGACATCATTAGTAGCGCTGGAAAATAATGGCCGTTGTTGCTAATTTGCAGTAGCGCTGGATTATTAACCAGCACTACTACTAACCGGTCCCATCCCGACCGACGGGGGGCGAACGGTAGTAGTAGCGGTTGTCAGGGGGCAACGCTACTACTAATAGCATAGCAGTAGCGTTGTTCCCGTCCAGCGCTGCTGCTAATCGGGTCCCTCTATTTGTCATCTTCCCCCGCGCGCTCCTCGCTCCTCACTCTCAGATCGATCTCATCCTCGTGCCGCCGCACCATATCCCCACGCCGGCGCTCCAACACGGCGGCCCTCCCCGTCCCGGCCATCCCCACACGGTGGCTCCCCGTCGTGGTCATCTTCACTCGGCGGCTCCCCGTCCGGGCCCTCCCCCACGCGGCGGCTCCCCTCCCGCTCATTCTCATACGGCGGCTCCCCTCCCAGTCATCCCCACGCGGCGGTTCTCCCCCATCCCGGCCATCCACGCAGCGGTATCTCTCCCTCTACCTCCTCTCTCCCATATGGATGGATGCAATTTAGATGGTTAGATGAATGGATGGATGACATTTAGATGGTTAGATGGATGGATGGATGAAATTAACAGTAGGAGGCTCTCCTGCTGATTATACCCTAAAAAATGGATGGATGAAATTTATATGGTTAGATGGATGGATGACGTGAATGGATGCATTTAGATGGTTAGATGGATTAATATGATTTCTTCATGATATGTGATGTCTACTTAATATGTGATGTCTACTTAGATGGATGGATGGATCTGATTTCTTCATGAGATTTTATCTATGTGATGTCTACTTAATATGTGATGTCTACTTAGATGGATGGATGGATCTGATTTCTTCATGAGATTTGTTCTATGTGATGTCTACTTAATATGTCCATTGTTAGGCAAATGTGATGCCAAATTTACAGGGATTCCCATGTCTCCTAGACGTTCTCGTGAACAGGAGTTGGAGTGGCGGAGAGAGTTGCTGTCGCGGGGAAAAAGGATTGACGATGCAGCGTTCGGATGGAGAGAAAGTATACGGGAGCTGAAAGAGGCGGAGAATATGTTCCGAGATACTCAGTGTACTAACTGGGAGCACTGGGTCAATCTATGCAAGGCTAATGTTGAAACACAACTAAAATGGATGGCAGACATCATCTTCAACGAGGCCAATGATGCAGAGCGTGCTCAGATGCCGCCTCAGAGTAGTCCCCACTTGGTTATGGAATGGTTGCTAAGTCAAGTGAAATCATCGTGCCCGGCTCAGAGAGCCCGATGGGGAAGTGTGGTCGGGATACTTCTGCCGAGAATGCCCCCACCACCACCAGATTCTGCTCATTAATTGTATTGTAGTAAGATTAAGCTTTGGTTTAAGGTTCAATAGTATTGTATTAAGATTAATAGTAGGGATAATCATCGATCGCTCTAGTTAATTAGTTTGGGTATGAGGAACTTCCTTAATTATTTTATGTTTATCACTATTTTCGAGTTGTGATGATATTTGTGTTGGATGATGATGGTGATGGTATGAAGAGTCTCTTGTATGTGTATGATATGATAAGAATAATGTATGTTTATTATGATATGATAAAACTATAGGTAGAGGGGAATTAAATCTTAACAGTGCTGGTTTGGCAGTAGCGCTGGTTTAGCAGCAGCGCTTGTTGTACAACAGCGCTACTGCTAACAGTACTTACCTACCAGTAGCGCTGTTTTTTTAGCGCTACTGCAAACACTTAGATGTAGTGCCTTAGCTCACCAACGCTACTAATAAGGGGGAAACAAGTGCTACTGCTAGGCTTTCTCCTACTAGTGATTGTCTACTGTGACAACATATCAGCAGTCTTACATGACCGGCAATCCAGTTCAACGCCGACGAACCAAGGATATTGAGATTGATATTCATTTTGTTCGTGAGAAGGTCGCTCTTGGTCAGGTTCGGGTGCTTCATGTTCCCTCTATGACTTAGTTTGCTAACATTTTCACCAAGGGACTACCTACTAAGTCGTTTCAAGATATATGTTTCAATTTCAACGTCGTTGAGCCTGCCGTTGATACTGCGGGGGATGTTAGAGTAGTCATTATGTTATACGACTTCTAGTCCAAGTCGGTTTGTAAACTTAGCCCAAGTCGGTTTGTAACCTCTTAGAACATCTCCAACAAGCGCGCTAAATAAGTGTCGTGCCGCAAATTTTCCCTTTTTCGCGTGCGCGCAATCGGTAAAGGGGCTACAGCGGGCGTGCAATAATCACGCGCGCGACATATAGAGTTGGACGCGCGGTCCGAATCGCCATCGCGCGTTGTGTATTTGGGACACCCGCTTCCGCGCACGGCACACACGAGCGCTCGCGCCGCACTCTCTCCATCGCACCACCTTCGCCCCGCACGCGCCGACGCCGGCGAATTGACCCGATGGACACCCTCACCGGCACCCCCCTCACCCCTTCCTACAGCCGCGACCCCTCCATCGCCGCAAACCCTAGCATGAATATGGTTTGCATTTCGAACTTGGTTGGATGATCTTGTGGGCGTGAATTTGAACTTGTGGATAGTCATCAACTTGTTAGTATGAAATTATTATGCCATGTTCATTGCATTTTGAATGTTTGAAATTCATTTTGTGTCAACATATGACATGCGCCGGCAAGTCACGCGCGTTGTATTTTTACGCGTTGTTGGAGCTGCTCTTATATACTCTTGTGTGCTGTACCGAATCAATCAATAAGCAATAGTTTTATTCATCTATCACTCGGTCTGGTGTGGTTGTTATGCAGGGCTTATTGGAATTCTCCTCGCTCCTGTAAATGCTGGTCAGGACGGGCCACGCCGGCAGCCCACCCGGCGTCTTGGTCTCTGACTTGACGAATAGAAAGTAGAGTCCCTTTCCCTCGTCAATCTCAGGAAAGTGCCTACATGTACGTACGTACGAGACATTGAACACGGCCATGCATGTGTCCATTAGCTAAGCACTCACTCTGTTTCCTTCATTTACTTGGAAATGGGCTAGTGAGCTTACGAATTTATGACCGCGGCGCGGAGGCTGAAGAGGAGTCCGCGTCGGCTGCCGTCGTCTTTGAGGTTGGGAATCAGCTTGCGCTCGCCGCCGGAGGTGCCGGAGCTGGTGAGGAAATCGGAGACGGGGCGCGTCGACAGGACGGGCGACCTGTCTCCATTGGCAATGCGCTGGATGTAGGGCTTCAGAGCGTCGTACGACACCACCGGCACCTTGGCCCGAAAGGTGGCGCGGGCGTCGGGGCTGCCGCAGTTCACGAGGTACTCTATTCCGGCGTTCTGGGCGAGGATCTCGGCCAAGACGCGCTCCTATACGGAGTCCACGTCGGAGGTCATCTCCTTGATGAGCCGGAGATTCTCGGCGTGCTCTGCTTCCGCCTTCGCCTTTGGTGCCGTTGTCGTTGTTGACGACGACGGTCTCCGGCCGGCCGCGCCTACCGCCGTCGCCGCCATTTGCTTAATCCGGAACACAGTATTAGCAACGAAAGCTGGAGCTATGAGCTAAAGAACGTGTACGCGTGAAGACTCTGCATGGCGAATTATTTGTAGGGTGGTGACGAGCTTGCGGATGCCCAACGAATCAATCGTGATCGATCCCACGATCATGATCAATATATATACAAATCACACAAAAAAAAACGCTGCTACCTTATCCTATACAAGCCCACATGCCCGCATCGCGAGCACAATGCGCACTAAAATTAGCGATTTTGCTAAAAATAAGTTGAAGTCTTAGTCGACACTATAATCTATTAATCTTGCATCAAGATTCATGTAGACAGTTATTTTAGTTTTTCTTTTTCTTTGCATACTATATTACTTGACTGAAACTTCGCGAAGTCTCACTCAATTAAGATCTAGACACTTACTAAAATTAAGGCATCTTTTACTTATCGATAGAATTAACAATTGGTAATACCATTGCAATAATTAAGATATACCAATAGTACTGATGTTTTATTTTACTCAAAAGAAAGGATATACTAGTATACATTTACACCACGTGCCATACGTGGCAAACAATCATTTTTTTTTTGCATGATACATGTCTCGTTCATATCATAAGTATTAGATTATAGGTCACGCGCAAACTGACATGACAAAACTAAAAAATAACAAAACACCATTGAGCTTGACATCAACTTCTGGCACCAGCATAGCCGCCATCAAAGAAAAGAAATGATTCATATGCAACTTTGTGGAAATTCAAGGTGACTCACCAAAGATGTAGCCATTGTCGTTGAATGAATCAGACCAGGGCAACATTCTGGACACGCCATCGAACTTCAGACCTAACACCCCATCACGAGTAAGACGCTGAAGAAGAAAACCATACATGCCATCCATCAACCACAAAACTAGCACATGTTTCGTTTTCCAGATGTCGTCGATCTCCGAGATTCCACCCAAGCTCCGCACCAACGCTAGAGCAGACATCGTCGCAATGGTGCAGCCGAGGACACAAGTCCACCACAAGGATACCGCTGTCGCCACGATATCCATGCTTGAACAGACTGGTTCCCAAATCCATCACCAACCATAGAAACGATCGCCTCGTCGGAGAAGAATTTGAAGCTTCTTTATTCAGCATCGTCGTCGTCGCCGCTGAAGCCATGACATCGAACGACCCAAAAACCTAAGCTACTAGGACCCTAAAACCTAAAGCTCAAAGGACAAGAAGGAAACGTGGCATTCTCAACCTCGCTTGCCCAAATCTCCTCGTACTTGTTCTGGTACTCGATGCTCCGTCGGGTGTAAACCTTGCTGCATATGTCGTCTACCTTATTGCTTTTCCCTGGGGGACTTCCATCCCGGGCAGTCCGGCACCTCGCCGTCGGCATCCGCTTCCAGCGAATCATAATCAGAACTATCGCCGCCCACGGGGATGTCACCCCAGTGATAGTGAACCGAAGACGACTCTAAATCAATGGGGGACTCCTCGCACGTCTCGTAGAGATGCCGAGGAGTGGGATGGAATGAATCCATGGGGACTTCAGAGCGGGGTGACCATCACCAGGAAAGGGCAAGTCCATGACCCGGGCACTCCTTTGCCAAGGACATCACGCGACGTAGCTTAGGGTTTCATCGGCTGCGTCGTCATCGTTTTCTTTAGTCTAAACTCACTTGCTTTATTGATAAATGTTCAAATACATGGGAATGCAACTTATGTCTAAAGAATTAAGGAGCCACAGATGGCGTCCTAAAAATAGTCCTACAATGTGCTTAGTCTTTTTTTTGAGAAATAAAATGTACTTATAGCTAGATTATGAGCCTTGTGGTTCGTCACACATCCTAAAAATCTCGGTTGCCCGTGGGCCCTAAGCAAAGTACTACCACGGGCCTGGTTGTTCTATTATTGCAAATCATGTGTGGTTTGGCCAACCACATTATGTAAACATCATCCCAGTCTCTATGGACTTTGCTCAATAAAGTTGTAGGCCTTTCCCTAAAAAAACTTGTTTTCTCTCTTTGCCTACAAAAAAAACTTGTTTTCTCTCTCTAAACTCAGCAGTTGTTAAACCAACGGAGCAGACAATAAAAATTGGTCACTTCTGATTTTTTGTATTGAAAGTACTATAGTAGGAGTAGTAGTAGTGCCCAAACTGAACACGGTCTCACTAAAGCGCAAGCTATCCAATTATTTAGATTTGAAAAGTTTGTGCTGGCAGCATGATTTGTCTCCGTTTCTTTTTGAAACTGACCGCTTGCTTACATGTGTCGTCCTCCTTGTCACGTTTCATCGTCCACTATGCTTTGTTTGGGCATCACGTGGGAGGAGGGCTCAAACCTCAGTGATGTGATTGTACTCGCACCACTTGTCGGCCTCCACCAGCAAAAGCAAAGTCATTCGCCTACATGAGTTGAGATATTTCCCCCAATATCTTCCATTTTATTTCTGTCCAAAATGATTTTTCCGATGACAAACATGTTTTCTCTCAAACAGATTCAAACTTTCTATCTAGAGAATATAACGTGTATATATCTATGTACATTTGTTCCACGGGACCCATGGTTATTTACACCCGCATGATGCTTGCATTATTCCTGAATTTATTTCATAATTTTCGGCGATGTGATAGCGAGATGCCTACGGTAACTTCGTAAATCTCGACATAATATGCCCGTTCAATCTTTCAGAGATGCTTATAGGGATATGATATACGTATGTGCGTTCGTAAGGATGAGTGTATGCGCGTGATTATGAACGCTTGCGTCTGTATTGTGTTGAAATTAAAAATGTCTGCGCGTTAGGCTAGTATAAAGACCCGAGGAGTTCTTTGAAAATGCGAAGCAAAGTGATGAGGGTATTTTACGAAAATGCCCCAACTTATCTCACATGCGTCAGATATAAATCGGATGGTGAGAAATGACAAACGGCGGATACATCATCATCACCAACTTGATCGGGTTCGTATGTGCAGAAAAATGATTAAACACTCCAAGAAAAATATAAGTACTAGTACAAAATAGTAGTACTAGTACAAACGGTGGATATGCTCCATTTTCTTCCAGGTGGACGATGGATATACTCCAAGGAGTCTCCAAGGGGAAAGCGCACACGAAACCCCACTGCCCGTGCGCCGCAGCCGGGGCCCACCAGTCAGCCAGCGGCCTTCCCCCAACTCCCCACCCCGCACCCCTTCCATATAACCGCGCCCCCGCCGCCGCCTCCGCCCGGCTCCTCTCGCATCACCATCGCCCGCCGCCCCGCCTCGCCGCGCCGCCATGGAGCCCTCCCCGTCCTACGCGCTCCACCTGGCCGTCGCGGCGCTCGTCGGCGCCACCTTCGCCGCCGCGTCCGCCTACTACATGCACCGCAAGACCCTCGACCAGCTGCTCCGCTTCGCCCGCTCCCTCGACCGCGACCACCGCCGCCGCGCCCGCCTCCTCCCGGACGGCGGTGACGACAGCGACTACGACCGGGAGGACGGGGAGGAGGGGGAGGACGACGGCCCTCCCCCGCACCGGGACCACGATCGCCGCACCCTCCCCATCCCGCCCGGGCTCCCGCCGCTCCACACCGGCCGAGAGGGTACGCCCCGCTCTCCTGATTCATGCATCCCCCGCCCTATGCTGTGTGATCGGCGCGGTAGTGTGAAGCGTCGACTATTCAGAAGCCTGATTGTGATTTGTTCAGTAGTTCAGTGCACTACGATACAGTTCGTCAGTGGTGGTCATTTTTTTTACTAAGGGCGGTGTCAGCGTCGGCTTGGTTAATTAATCCATCCCATTGTGGCTCGGTACTCTCCACTTACTTAGTTCCGATTCACATATCGTACACTTCAGATTTATGTAGGGTCTGAGCTTTTGGCAAAAACTTGAGATGCTCCAAACATGCATCTCGGAAATGTCTCTTAAATGAGCTTAGTAACTTAAATACCTCTTTTCGGTGTTTCCAAATATGGTTTCGCGTTTAGTGATTAAACAATAGAAACAGATACAGTAGTGTGTGTGTATAGTGTGTATTGTGACATGGCCTCACTTGCAGTTTTGAGCACTGAACACCAGTTGTAATCTGCAATCAATTTCCCATGATGTTTTATGCTAATGTTAGCCTTTTTTACCACTCAGGCAAGCCCACTATATCGCCAGCTTCCAACAAAAGAGTTGGGTCTCTGGTTAGACCAACGACACCAAAATCCTCTGTTCCTGCTGTCAGCGCATTTGAGAGCATCGAAGATTCAGATGAGGATGTTGATCTCGAGCCGGATTCCAAAAACGATGATGCTGTTTATGCTGGCACAAATGGGGCTATTGTAAGTGCAAGATGCATATGCTTTGACAACCAATACTTGCTGCTTACTTTTGTGGATAGTTTGTATCTGAATGACACCATTTTTGGTTTGTAAGGATCTTCACCTATTTCATTGTTATTAAGTGAATGTGTGAATGGAAATGTCTCTCCCAACACAACTTTCTGAGGTTTACCATGTATATAGTCTTTGATGTTAGTTATATGAATTTAATCAAGAAAAGATTATTAGGTTAAAAATTTGCATATAGTTACACACTAAATTTTTTGTCATTTTTTCTGTGACCTTTTTTGTTGTATTTCCTCAAAATTAATGTCCAGAAGCAACTTTCTACTATCAAATATACCTTAGTTATGTCTGTACTTGATAGACTAACACTGTTCTAAATTTCAC
Organism: Hordeum marinum; assembly: GCA_022496015.1. NCBI lineage: Eukaryota > Viridiplantae > Streptophyta > Magnoliopsida > Poales > Poaceae > Hordeum > Hordeum marinum. Next base: position 45,398,549 of record CM039673.1, on the reverse strand, counting down.
AGGGATCAGACCCGCTTCCTGTTAAAGCGGATCAGAATGGGGACATATCATCAACGAGCATGATTAGATCTCACAGTGCAACTGGCAGTCTGCATGGGATCCAGCTAAATCCAGTAGCAGCTGACATACTACGAAAGGAACCTGAGCATGAAACTTTCAGTAGGATCAACATTACAGCTGTTGGTATGCCTTTTCTCCTTATATCGATTTGTTTGATAATTTAGGCCAATGTTGATTTTCTCATTAAATCTTCAAACTTGTGTGTTTTCAAACATCACTTTTCAGTCCCTGTGATCTTTGCCTTTTCTGTATCTACATATTGTAGATCAAAGTATAATCAGCATCAACTTGGATGTGTTGATCTCGATCACTAGAATAAAACCTATTATAGCTAGTGTCCATGTTGCTACTCTTGTACTTACTCTTGATTTTGCCTCAGAAACTCCTTCTCATGATGAAATTGAAGCGTACAAAGTTCTTCAGAAATGTCTTGAGCTACGAGAGAAGTACATCTTCAGAGAAGAAGTTGCTCCATGGGAGAAGGAAATCATAACTGACCCTAGTACCCCCAAACCTAACCCAAACCCGTTCAATTATGAACATCAGACCAAAACTGATGTAAGTGTTTTCCTCTAGCTATGCGTATAATGACTGACCACACAAATTTCTGCTTTACTTTTCCCTAAACATTGTTTCTCTTTCTTCCAGCATCATTTCGAAATGGTTGATGGTGTTGTTCATCTGTACCCTAGCAAAGATTGTGAGTGGAAAACCATTTCATTTCTTCTAGTTTCTGCACTTCGTGATATCTCAGTTTGCGGGATGTTGATCATCGCATTGTCCTTGTTGTTGCAGCTAAAGAAAGACTATATCCTGTTGCTGATGCAACCACCTTCTTTACTGATATGCATTATATCCTTCGTGTGTTGGCTGCTGGGGATATCCGAACCGTGTGTCATCACCGTTTAAATCTTCTAGAGCAGGTAATCTTTTGAAGTTTGTTCTTTCAATCATTTGCTCTATGGTTGCTTGCATACATTGAATGTGTTCCAGGCTGGCCTGTTGGCTTGATTTATTAATACCATTGAGAGCTTGATAATGATGCATGCACAATCTATTATATTCTGTACAATGACTCCTGTTTTTATTCTTGTGATCTTTTCTCCCAGAAATTTAATCTTCATTTGATGGTCAATGCGGATAGAGAGCTGCTTGCTCAGAAAGCTGCACCACACAGGGACTTCTACAATGTCAGGAAGGTTGATACTCATGTTCATCACTCAGCTTGCATGAACCAGAAGCATCTGTTGAGGTTTATCAAGTCAAAGTTGAGGAAAGAACCTGATGAGGTACATCCACTTTCTTCTTGTTTAATTGTTACTGTTTCTTAAGTAGCAATAAACCTGAGACCTATAACGTTCTGCATTGACCTATGCTTCAAAATTTTCATTTATTTAGGTTGTGATTTTTAGAGATGGGACCTATTTGACTCTTAAGGAGGTTTTTGAGAGTTTGGACTTGACCGGGTAACTGAAATCCTACAATTGTTGTTGCTGTTACTTAATCTTTTTATAACCCTTTTGAAGTAACCTGTTTACCTCTCATCTAGGTATGACCTCAATGTTGATCTCTTAGATGTGCATGCTGATAAGAGTACATTTCACCGTTTTGACAAGTTCAATCTGAAATATAATCCATGTGGCCAGTCTCGCCTGAGGGAGATCTTTCTTAAGCAGGACAACCTTATTCAAGGTGCACATTCAATTTGTCTTTCTGAATGATTTAAATTAATCGATATATACTTCCTTCCTTTCTTTCATTTCTTTCATTTCAGCTGTTATACTACTGTAACTTGTATCCTGCATTAGAATCACCGCCAACATAGACACTGCATGAACAGTTTTGTTAAACTATTATTCTGTCTTATTACTAGGTCGCTTCCTCGCTGAATTGACTAAAGAAGTGTTTGCTGACCTTGAAGCAAGCAAATATCAGGTGATTTCTTCTTTCTTTATTGTTTTTTTTAGTGTTATAACTTGTTCTTGTCATATTTTTTTATTTTTAATGAGGCAATATGGCTAGTCATATGCATGCATTGTTTACACATTGACCTTATCATTTTTCCTTTTGCTATATGGCTCTGGCTAATGTCTTGTACTCTAATAATCTTAATCAGATGGCTGAGTATCGAATATCTATTTATGGGAGAAAGAAAAGTGAGTGGGATCAGATGGCAAGTTGGATAGTGAATAACGAATTGTACAGTGAGAATGTTGTTTGGTTAATTCAGGTAATGTTCTCTACTGTCCTCTTTAGTTGTTTCTGGCCTTCCAAACTGTATATTTTTTCTGAACATATTCATCAATCAGCCTATAAACTTTGTAAACTAAACTGGAATATGAATCACTTGGTGGCTTGGTGCAGCGAACCTTTTTTACCAGAGTAGTTGCACTGATGTGTTGTTTATTTTTCTCCAGATTCCTCGGATATACAATGTATACAGGGAGATGGGCACGATTAATTCATTCCAGAACCTCCTTGACAACATTTTTCTTCCACTTTTTGAAGTAACTGTCGATCCTGCTTCACATCCTCAGCTGCACGTTTTCTTAGAACAGGTCAGTGGAAGTACTGTATATATTTGTTACTTTTCTGCATTATGTTGATGTAACTTTCAACACCAATCTAGTCATCTTGCAATTGTACGAAATAGAAAAGCAACAGCCTTGTATGTCTGATTATCGAAAAAGTTATTGACCAATGCTTTAAGATCAATCTTGTTCTCTACTTTAGCAGAAAAAGTGTGGACAATCTTGAGAAAGTTTCCGTCGTGCGTATAAAATCCATTTGTCAACAGAATATTTTTCCAAATTTCCTCCACTAAGAGGGTCCCTCCAAGCTCCTCCTGTTAATAAATTAGTGCATTGACAATATTATCCTCCTGTAGACCATTCATGACATTTTTCTTAATTTTTTCTCCAGCCATCATTATTTTCTTATGCTATTATCTTCAGGTTGTTGGTTTAGATTTGGTGGATGATGAAAGCAAACCAGAAAGGCGCCCAACAAAACACATGCCGACACCTGAGCAATGGACTAATGTTTTCAATCCAGCCTATGCATATTATGTATACTATTGCTATGCCAACCTGTACACACTGAACAAGGTAATAACATTATGTGCCAATATCTCTGTGTCTTTATAGTTAATAAGAACTTGAAAAGTAACACAGAGATAACATTTTATATGCAGCTTCGTGACTCCAAGGGCATGACAACAATCAAACTTCGTCCACATTGTGGGGAGGTATATATCCATACTACATGTTATCTATACATTTCTACATTTGGCATGAACACGTTGTCTTGACTATTCTTGTCTTCAGGCTGGCGATATTGATCATCTTGCTGCAGCATTTCTGACTTCTCACAATATTGCTCATGGGGTGAATTTAAAGAAGTCTCCTGTCCTCCAGTACTTGTATTATCTTGCTCAGGTTAGCAGTGGCATTTTCTTTGCATCTTTCCAGGACATTTTTCAAAAGAAACTAATCATATTTCTTTGCCTACAATCAGATTGGTCTTGCAATGTCTCCTTTGAGCAACAACTCATTGTTTATTGACTACCACCGGAACCCTTTCCCAACATTTTTCCTAAGAGGCCTGAATGTTTCTCTCTCAACTGACGACCCTTTGCAAATTCACCTAACGAAAGAACCTTTGGTTGAAGAATACAGTGTCGCTGCTTCGGTAATTTCCTTTGCCCCCTCCCACTATGTGCTCTGTTCCATGCCTACTCGGACCTGCCTAATATTTGGTCGTCCGTTATTTGTGGCAGCTGTGGAAGCTTAGCTCTTGTGACTTGTGTGAAATAGCCAGGAATTCTGTGTACCAGTCCGGTTTCTCTCATAGGCTGAAGGTATGCGGTGCCCATTCATTTGCCAATTTCCCTTGTTGGTTCATATCTCAAACTCATGGACTCCCTCTAAGCTCTGGCCTTTCTTATTTCATCTAGTCACACTGGATTGGAAGAAACTACTATAAAAGAGGTCCCGACGGCAATGACATCCACCAGACAAATGTTCCTCACATCAGGATCGAATTCCGACACAACGTACGTGCTCTACACCTTTCTCTGCCCGTGGCATCTGGTTTCTATTCCCGTGCTTGTAAGTCTGGTTTGCTGTAATGATGATTGCGTTTCGGATTGGACCCCGCAGATTTGGAGAGAAGAGATGGAGCTGGTATATTTCGGAAATGTCAAGCTACCGGAAGAAACCGACAGATGAAGATGTTGCAGCAATTCCTCGAAGCCCCCCGCACTCGTGTTCAGGCATTCCGCTCATCCCGTTTTTCCGGCTTTTCGGTAGAACCAAACCAAACCAAACCTATGCGGTCCGTAAAAGAGAAGAAAAGATGACGAGCGCCTTTTCGATGAGCCTTTTACTCGCGTTACTCGTATAGGCAAATGTTAGCATGGGAGGGTAAGGATAAGACGCCGTTAAGGATCTCAGTGGAACACACACACTCATCAGGCGTATCGTATCGTATCGTCGCTCGCTCGACACATTAGTCAGTGACCTTCCTCGGAATAAAATTGTATCCTTTGCTTTTTAATCCAGATACTACTAGATTTTACAGCATGTTAAATCTCACATTTATTTGCGTCGCCTCGCTCATTTTTTGCACCCTAATATTCGATATCATGTCACTGTAGCTGCATCAATTTTTTTATTTTGTTTGTAGAACGGTGCATATGTTTGGTGTCGGTTAGCGTTATGTGCTGTAGGCCCTGCTACTGTTCGGCCACGCCGTGCCTCCGGGCGTAAAGTAAAGCCGCGGAAGAATCAAGCCGGGCCACTTGGGATGGTCCCTTGAAAATCATTTATGAGGATCTTGCGGGGGTGATGCAAGCTGGCCGGCCGCTCCCACTCGGAGAACTCACAAATGCTAGTGCCAGTGGTGGCCGCTGCTGCCCCCACCCCTGCTCATTTGTATACTTGTACGTGGTGACCGGCCACGACGTTGCCGCCGGCATCATGCCCAGGTTGGTGTCTCGAACAAAACTCAATGGAACTAGTACGATGATGTAGCGGCCGTGACGCTACTACTAGTTAGGAAATGATGAGACGTCGGTTTGGAAGAAAAAAAATGATTATTGCGTTCATGATGGTGACCCGCCGGAGAAATCGGGTTCACGTCGCCCGTGTTCTTGCTTGCCAGACGATCAGAGCAGTGGTCCATGTTCTTGTTTCACCTCTCATCATCGTGCCACTCCGTCCATCCATCCACGCACCACAGCCGACATGCAACTCCTTTTCTGCAAAGTCTAATTAAAACGAACCCTTGCGTGCTTTCTGCAAAAGAATCACTTGCTCACAGATTGACAGGCCGGTTACACAAAGAGAAAAGAAAGAAACGAAACCCCAGAAGAAAAAAGCAACAAAGAAGAGGATCAGCAGAGCAAGCACAACAAGTGCTACTAATCAGTCTACGCTACGACGACGACGACGGCGACTGGAGGAGGGGTTGCGCCTGCGCCTGCGGCGCCGGAGGGACGACGATCTGGGCGAAGAGGAAGTGGTTCCAGGTGTCGGGGAGGCCCGGGAGGCACCAGTGGATGCAGTCGGCGTAGGTGCGCGGGTCGGCCTGCTGCTCGGGGGTGAGCAGCTTGCCCTGCCTCAGCGTGTGCACGGAGGTGTGCGCGTCCTTGCGGAACTCGGAGAGCGCGGTGATGTCGACGAGGTGCACGGGCACGCGGCGCATGGACCGCAGCACCGCCTCCGCCGCGCCGTGCAGCCGCCAGTCCGTCCCGATGTAGAGCGGCCCCGTGTGGTTGAGGATCGGCTGCGTCTCCATGGCGCACTTGACCGCCTCCGGCCCCGCGCCCCACGCCTCCGGCCTGCACATACATATCACGGTTCGTTCATCAGATTCAGATTCAGATTCAGAGAGAGAGAGAGAGAGAGAGAGATGGATGGAGATCCACACTTGTGTTAGCAGCGCAAGAAGAAAAGCATGCAATGCAAGGTGGCTGGTGATGAGCTCCTGCCGGCAAGGCGAGATGCAGGCGACGTTCATGACGCAGGTTAGGTTTGCCATTGCCATCGCCATCGCCATCGCCATCGTTTGCCTCACACATGCGGCCTTGGTGCTGTTTGTTTCTTTGCTTTTGGGGGAATGATGCGCTCACGTGCTTGTCGGTACCATTTGTGTGTGGAATCATTGGTAAGTAGGGTTATTTATTTAAAGGCACAAGTTGCCAGCCAAAATCGAACAAAACGGTCCTGCTAGGACATGTTTGCATGAAAAAAAGCTTTGCTACCACGATGCGATTCTCTTCTGCGATCGATTGATGAAACACAGCTGTTTGGAACGTGGCTTACTACTAGTACTTACTAGCCTGGTGGGTGGGTACATCAACGGGGATAGGGACAGAGGGGGTGGCCGCCAAATGGGGGCTTGGACGGTTGCTCTTAGTACTAGTACTAACGTTGTTGGCACTGGCAGTGGGTTAGTGGGGACTGTCATGGGAAGATGCATCCATGCATACATGCATTAATTTCACTAGTTCTTTATACTAGTGCCATTATCTCTGGGGTGGTGGCCTTAGGGCTTGTAAGGATCACAAACTCTCTCTTAATTAATGAATGTGGCAAAGCTTTTGCCCTTTTCAAAATAATAATAATAATAGTGCCATTATATGCGCACGTAGAGTATTGATCACAAGCAGTCGATCACGCTCCTCTCTGCGCGCCCATCACGGCTAGGCCTACACTCCGATGGGATCGCTCCAGGCTCCAGACTCCAGCAGTCCAGTCCAGCTAGCTTTTGGATTTGTCTCGGCTACTTGTGGAACACGTACGTGCTGAATTATGGAGCTGCCTATGCATATATGTTCAGTTGAATTCTTCTCTACCGATAGCAACGAGAGAAAGGGCGGACGTAGCTCACAGTCATCCGAGCACTTTAGGTTTATTGTACGCAGTCTTTTGCTACGGTTTTGCAATTGTATGCAGTCTTTTCCTACGTTTTTGCAAGAGGCCGTTTCCGGTACTCGGTCACAAGGCAACCAAGCGGCTTTACCGCTGCGCCAAGGCTCCCCTTGCAGGGGAAGAGCACCTACTATAAATCAATGCATGTGCAATATGAGGAATCGTCTCATCTACGTACGTTCGTTCAATTGAATGCTCTACCAGCAGGAAGAAGAATCGAGGGGATCTATACATCTGCCTGCCTACCTAGTGTGGTCACAGCTCTCTCAACTCTCAACTCAAGAGTTCATCAAGTGAGCCGAGTTGGGTTGGGGCCAGGTCGTGTGGTAGTACTAGTCAGCGGAATGGCTAGCTCCGGGGGACAGCCGCAATTCAATAAGCTTGGCGCTTGCCCATGCCCGTGCCCATGTGCTCTCGGGCTGGATTTTTGCGATTTCAGTCTCTCCTCCGGCGAAGTTTCTCGTTCTGCCACCGTGGGTTGGTGCCGGCGGCTCACCTAATGTGAAGCACGTGTCACCCATTCAGTCACCAGTGATCAAACAAAATTACTACTCTTAACTCGTCGTTATGGTCAATCCCTTGCCCCAGAAGCCGCTGCCCTGATCTGCTCGTGACAACATCTCCTCCTCCTACATTATTCCTATCGACCGGAAGAGGATTAGCACTGCCCAAGAAGCCTAGTGCTCCGGAATCCCGGCGGCGCCCCCGTGACGCCGCTAGCAGCCCACGAGAAATCGCAGGGAGACTGGAAACGAGGGGAACGCAAATTTGCAATGCGATGACCAGTGATCGAGTTGGTGCAAGAAGCAATTGATCGATTGACTTACACGCCGTGGTTGGGCGACATGCCCATGAAGAAGACCTTGGTTCTCTGCGGGTCGATGTGCCGGTCCACCCACTTGGCCCAGGTCTTGAGCACCTCCTTGTACGCCACCGGCCGGTCCACCAGCGTGTACTTGTCCGGCAACGCCCGAGGGTTCTTCCTGCAATCATCCATCATCACTTCATCACTTCATCTTCATAACCCATTCACTGGACCAAGCAAGAATCATCACAGCAAGCAATGGTGGAGGTCGGGCGGTCGGACGGAGGGACTCACAGCACTTTCATCTCGAAGTTGTTGAGCCACCAGATGTAGGTGTTGAAGACGAGGAAGTCGGCGGCGCGCCAGTGGCGGGCGTGCTTGGCGATGGAGCGCCAGGCGATCACCCGGTCCGCCACGCTGTGCGCCTGCGGGTCGTCCGAGTTGGAGCTCACCAGGAACGGCGCCCAGTAGAACTCCACCGTCGCGTTGTACTCCGCCGCCCTGAACACGTTCATCGACCCGTTGGGGCCGACGAACTTGGCCAGCGATTTTTGGTCCCGCGACGGGATCGCCGACGACACCAGGCACACCATCGACTCCCACTGGTTCCGGTTCAGCGAGTCCCCCACGAACATCAGCCGCTTGTTCCGCAGCCGCTCCAGCAGCAACCGCGCGTCGAATCTGACACCAGGATTCATTCGGTTGAGCTGGGTTTGAGATCTACGAGTCGTCGGCGGCAATGGCGCCGGAGAGTTTGTTAGAGGGTACCTGGGGAGGTCGCAGGAGGACGGCTGCCAGCGCCACCGCTGGTACGAGTCGTCGCGCCGGCCGTTGCGCATGCAGGTCACCTGCTCCGTCAGGAACTCGCACTCCGGCTCGTGGTACAGCGGCACCTGGGACCCCTCCGCGTCGTACGTCCACCACCCCTGGTACAGGTTGCACGCCGGCGGCTCCGGCTGCGCAACCACCGCTGCTGTGTTGCTGGTGTTGCCGCCGCTGCTGGGACTGGGAGGCGCGGTGGTCGTCATGGCGGGGGCGGCGCGCTTGTCTGCTCTCGCGGGCGCGGCGTCCACCCTGTCGCTGTCGGTCGCTTTCCTCCTGCTCTCCACCTGCTCCACATGGCGACGCTCCTCCTCTTCCCCCTCGCCCCCTTGCTGCTGCTGCTGGGAGCGGGAGTTGACCTCGTGGAGGAGGTGGAGGTCGGGGGCGGACCGGGCGCGCGAGGCCCCGGCGAGCGGGAAGTCCCCGGCCGCGGCGTCGAGGGCGGCGATTGGGGCCTTGACGACGGCGGAGTCCTCGTTGTAGAGGAAGATGGCGACGAGGAAGATGGAGACGAGGAGCCCCGCGAGCGAGAGCGGCGCGCCGGGCCTGCGCGCGGGTGCCTCCTCCCCCTCCCCCTGCTTGGCGGCCGCCGGCGCCGCCGCGAACGGCGACTTCCGGCGCTGCTGCATCGCCGCCGCCCCCGCCCCCGCCCTCCCCTTCGCCGCCGCCGCCGCCAGCAAGCTCAAGCTCTCGCCTTTCCTCCGCAGAGATCGGCGCCTCCTCCCCCTCCCGCTGGCGCGCCGGGCAGGGACAGACAGACGCGTCTGGAAACCGGAGATCGGCCGGGATCTCCTCGGGCTCTCCTCGCCGCGCCCGGTGGACGGGGACGCGGATCGCTCCGGTCAGCGGCGGCGGCCGGCGCCCCCCTCGTGTACAGTACGGTGCGGGCGGAGCGAGCGGAGGACCGTTGTGTGGTGGAATCGGTGGAGGACGAATGGGGGAAGGTGGGTCTCACTTGACATGTACCCATGGGTGCCGGTGGTGGTAGTACATTAGTAGCGATGGTTAAGCTTGCTTCTTACTCCATTAACATTACCTTAAGCAGTGGGAGATCATGGAGGCTTGACCGTATCCCTCTCCCGTGGAAACAGTCAATGGGGTCACAGAAAAACAATGGAGAACAAGATAGCAGCATCTTATGAAAAGAATGGAGAGCATGGTTGATATGCCTCTACGTGTACAAACACTGTAGTTTCTTGGGGCATCCTCGGACTGCGCTTCGATGTCTTAAGCCACCTGCCTTTGTGTCTATGTCATGTGGGTCTAATAGGTGGCTGGCCCACATGTCAATGACCCAAAGGCAGGTGCCTTTACGGCATTGAAGCAGCGTCCGGGAATGAAGATGCAGACACTGAGACACACACTGATGAAACAAAAGGATACAACATTCTCCTCTCTCTCTTGCATCTGTCATTGCAGTGATCTAGGTTGATGCCATTCGCTACAGACATTTGTTTAAACGAATTTACATTTTTTTTCTTCTACTTGTGTTGTTTGAACTTGTTGGATTGTAATCGTATAGTTCATTTGCACTAAATTTTGTAGATCTTCTTAAACCCCTGCAAAGAATTATGTATATATATTTTAGAAGGAAGGCTTGAGAAGAACCCGATTTTCAATTAATAAAGGCATTAACGAGTCAGGATTATTACATCCACAAGCCTATGAAACATTTAGTTGAGAGAGGTCGCATGTGCGATAGTAAGAGCATCTTTAGCAGACCACTTATATCGCGTCGAACTGTAAAATAACCATCACTTTACCTTTTTTGATGAAAAAAGCGGTCTGGACCCCTTAAACGTTCCCGCCCCTTAATTTTTTTGAGGGACGCGGTAAATTGCCCGCCGACCCGTGAAAACATAGGTTTCCGCCCCGCCCCTCGGTGCCCTGTATATCATGAAAGCCACCCGCCGCCGTCACCGCCCATTCACAACCTTCGATTCCGGCGCTCCGCTTCGCCTTTGCCCCGGATCCGATGTGCCCAGCCGCCCCGGGTCCCCTCCACCCCATATCCGCCACGCCTAGCCGCCCCTCGGGGCTGTCACCCCGGATCGACCGCCGCCCACCTCAGATCCGTTGGTGAGTCCTTTTCTACCTCTTCAAGTTTGATTTAGAGAAGGACTTCCGTTCAGCGAGCTCCATTGCGATTTGTAGATGGATTTGAGCCATTGCGAGCAATTTTTGCTTGAGGATTCGTCCTCGTCCCACGACTCGGACATAAAGACGTTCCTCGAGAACAACTGACAGCAGAGGGTGGTGGTGGTCCTCCCCGTGAAGGAGCTCGAGGATAGGAACAAAAAGAGACAACGAGGATCGACCATCGACCGTCTTTGCATCCCTCTTAACCGATCTCGGGAACGAGATGCTCACGCAAGACTACATAAGGACCTTACCCACGTATCCTGCGCACTTCTTCCGGAGAAGGTATCGAATGCGTCGATCCCTCTTCCTAAAAATAGTACAAGCTTGCGAGGCCAATTCTCGGTGTTTTACCCAAAGGAGAAATGTCACTGGGTTGAAGGGTTTTATTGCATGTAAAAAAAATCTCAGCAGCTATGCGAGTAATTGCATATGGCATTCGGACTGACTATGCCGACGAGTATCTTCATGTTGGCGAAGATACTACAATTGAGTCAGTGCGTAGGTTGGCCAAAGTGGCCATCCGTGTTTTTGGTCTTGTCTATCTTCGGGCACCGAACGAGAAAGACACTAAATGTTGATGGCAACAAATGAGAAGCGAGGTTGGCTGGACATGCTAGGAAGCATTGACTACATGCATTAGACTTGGAAAAATTGCTCGAAGGCATGACACGTGCAGTATTGTGGCAAGTTTACCGATGCAATAATTGTGCTAGAGGCCGTTGTATCCAAGGATTTATGGATGTGGCATTGCTTATTTGGTATTCCGGGTACTCTCAATGATATCGATGTGTTGCATTGGTCTCATTTGTTTGCCAAACTTGCTAGTGGTGATGCTCCTGCTTGCAACTACACGGTGAATGTGTTGGAAATATGCCCTAGAGGCAATAATAAAATGGTTATTATTATATTTCCTTGTTCATGGTAATCGTTTATTATCCATGCTATAATTGTATTGATTGCAAACACATTGCATGTGTGGATATATAGACAACACTGTGTCCCTAGTATGCCTCTAGTAGACTAGCTTGTTGATAAAATATGGTCAAGGTTTCCTAGCCATTGACATGAGATGTCACTTGATAACGAGATCACATCATTGGGAGAATGATGTGATGGACAAGACCCAAACTATAAACATAGCATATGATCGTTTCAGTTTATTGCTATAGTTTTCTACATGTCAAGTATCTTTTCCTATGACCATGAGATCATGAAACTCACTGACACTGGAGGAGTGCCTTGTGTGTATCAAATGTTGCAACGTAACTGGGTGACTATAAAGATGCTCTACAGGTATCTTCGAGGGTGTCTATTGAGTGGGTATGGATCAAGACTGGGATTTGTTACTCCGTGTGACGGATAGGGATCTCAGGACCCACGCGGTAATACAACATCACAACAAACCTTGCAAGTAATGTGACTAAAGTGTTAGCCACGGGATCTTGTATTACTGAACGAGTAAAGAGACTTGCCGATAACGGGATTGAACTAGGCATACATATACCGACGATCGAATTTCGAGCAAGTAACATACCGATGAACAAAGGGAACAACATACGGGATTAACTGAATCCTTGACATAGAGGTTCAACCGATTAAGATCTTCGTAGAATATGTAGGAACCAATATGGGCATCCAGGTACCGCAATTTGTTATTGACCGTAGAGGTGTCTCGGTCATGTCTACATAGTTCTCGAACCCGTAGGGTCTGCACACTTAAGGTTCGGTAATGTTTCGGTAGTTTTGAGTTATGTATGTTGGTGACCAAAGTTTTGTTCGGAGTCCCGAATGAGATCCCGGACGTCACGAGGAGTTCTGGAATGGTCCGGAGACGAAGATTGATATATAGGAAGTTGTTTGGACTCCAAAAAAGTTTCGGGATTACTGGCAGTGTACCGGGAGTGACGAATGGGTTCCAGGGGTCCACCAAGTGGGCCCACCACCCCCTAAGGGGACCACATGGGCTATAGGGTGGCACACCAGCCCTTGGTGGGCTGGGAGGCCAGCCCAAAGGGCCCATGTGGCTGAAAGGTGGAAAGTCCAAAGGTGGAGGAGGTTTCCAAGTGGGAGAAGGAGTCCTACTCCTACTAGGATTGGAGGACTCCTCCTCTCCACTTCGGCCGCGAGAAAGGGCTGGCCCTTGGGGTCCAAGCCTCCTCCCTCCCTCTTCTAAATATATTAGAGGTATTGAGGGTTTTTCAACACAGTAAACAACCACGTGCTATCCTCTTCCTCTAGATCGTAGTTTCTCCTCTAGATCGTTCCGATGGTGCTTGGTGAAGCCCTGCCGGAATAGTTCCACCACCATCACCGCCACGCCGTCGCGCTGCTGGAGAACTCATCTACCTCTCCGCTCCCTCTTGCTGGATCAAGAAGGCGGAGATCGTCATCGAGCTGTACGTGTGTTGAACGCGGAGGTGCCGTCCGTTCGGCGCTAGATCGGGACAGATCGTGATTGTGTCGCGGGACGCTCGACGATTTGGATCGCAAAGACGTTTGACTACATCAACCGCGTTTCTTAATGCTTCCCGCTTAGCGATCTACAAGGGTATGTATATCCACTCCCCCCCTCGTCAATGCTCATCGCCATGGATAGATCTTGCGTGTGCGCAGGAATTTTCTTGTTTCCCATGCAATATTCTCAACAGTGGCATCATGAGCTAGGTCTATGTGTAGATGAGATCACGAGTAGAACAAAAAGGAGTTTGTGGGCGTTGATGCTTAGATTGCTTCCTCCCTTGGTCGTGTTTTGATTCAGCGGTATTGTGGGATGAAGCGGTCCGGACCAACCTTACTCGTACGCTTACGAGAGACTGGTTCCATCGACTGACGTGTAACTTTGTTGCACAAACATTGCCGACGGGTGTTTGTCTCTCCTACTCTAGTGTGATCGGATTCGACAAAGGCGGTCCTTGAGAAGGTTGAATAGCAATTTGTGTATCACCGTTGTGGTTTATGCGTAGGTGAGAATTGTTTTTGCTAGATACTCGTAGTGGCCACGTAAAACTTGTAACTACAATTAGAGGACGCTTAACTTGTTTTTGCAGGGTATGTTGTGATGTGATATGGCCAATTACATGATGAGATATATGTGATGTATGAGATGATCATGTTTTATATAGAATATCACGACTTGCATGCTGATGAGTACGACAACCGCCAGGAGCCATAGGATTGTCTTTAATTATTTTCGTCGTTTTTGCTTTACTTTATCGCTATGAGTTAGCAATAGTCGTGGAAGCAACAGTCGGCGCGGCAACCCTAATGGTGACACGTTGATGGAGATCATGGTGTCATGCCGGTGACGATGGAGATCATGTCGATGCTTTGAGATGAAGATCAAAAGCACAATTTCATGACCATATCATGTCACTTATGATTTGCATGTGATGTTAATCCTTTTATGCATCTTGTTTTGCTTAGGACGACGGTAGCATTATAAGGTGATCCCTCACTTATATTTCATGATGAATTGTGTTCTGCCCGAGTGTGCACCGTTGCGAAAGTTCGTCGTGTCGAGACACCACGTGATGATCGGTGTGATAGACTCTACGTTCACATACAACGGGTGCAAGCCAGTGTTGCAACGTGCAGAACACTTGGGTTAAACTTGACGAGCCTAGCATGTACAGACATGGCCTCGGAACACAAGAGACCGAAAGGTCGAACATGAGTCATATAGTGGATATGATCAACATGATGATTTTCACCATTGAAACCACCTCAACTCACGTGATGATCGGACTTGGGTTGGTGAATTTGGATCATGTGTCACTCAGATGACCTGAGGGATGTCAATTTGAGTGGATCTTTAGTAATTTGATTAACTAAACTCATTATCTTGAACAATAGTCTTAGTAACCTTTGCATATTTATGTTGTAGATCAATGGCTCGCGCAGTAGCACCCCTAAATTTTAATGCGTTCCTAGAGAAAGCTAAGTTGAAAGATGATGGAAGTAACTTTGTGGACTGGGCCCGTAATCTGAGGATTATCCTCACGGCTTCCCAGAAGGTTTATGTCCTTGATGCACCGCTTGGTGATCCACCCGCTCTAGTGGAGTCTGTAGATGTTGTGAACACCTGGCAGGCATGTTCTGATGATTACTCAATGGTTCAATGTGCAATGTTGTATGTCTTAGAATCGAGACTTCAAAGATGTTTTGAACGTCATGGAGCATATGATATGTTCCAAGAGTTGAAGTTTATCTTTCATAAGAATGCCCGGATCGAGAGGTATGAGACCTCCGATAAGTTCTATGCTTGCAAAATGGAGGAGAACGGGTCTATAAGTGAACACATACTTAGAATGTCTGGGTATTCCACCCATCTGGCTGAATTGGGGATGCCCCTTCCGGCAGAGGCGATCACTGATAGAGTTCTTCAATCATTGCCACCTAGCTACAAGAGCTTCATGTCGAACTATAACATGCACGGGATGAACAAGTCAGTCGCCGAGCTGTTTGCGATGTTAAAAGTCGCTGAGTCTGAGATTCGGAAGGAGCATCAAGTGTTGATGGTCAATGAAACCACTAGTTTCAAGAAGAATGGCAAGGGCAAGAAGGGTAACTCTAAGAAGAGTGTCAAAGCAGTTGTCCCTCCCGTGACGAGACCCAAGGCTGGACCCAAGATAGAAACTGAGTGCTTTCATTGCAAGTGAACTGGTCATTGAAAGCAGAACCGTCCCAAGTATCTGGCCAACAAGAAGGCGGCCAACACCAAACAAGGTATATATGATATACATGTTATTGATGTGTACCTTACCAACTCGTTGTAGTGCCTAGGTATTTGATACCGATTCGGTTGTTCACATTTGCAACTCAAAACAGGAGCTACGGAATAGACGAAGGTTGGCAAAGGACGAAGTGACGATGCGCGTGGAAAATGGTTCCAAGGTTGATGTGATCGCCGTCGGCACGCTCGTTCTTTGATTACCATCGGGATTGGTGATGAACCCGAATAATTGTTATTTTGTGCATGCGTTAAGCATGAACATTATACCTGGATCTTGTTTATTGAGAGACGGTTACTCATTTAAATCAGAGAATAATGGTTGTTCTATTTATATGAGTAATATCTTTTATGGTCATGCACCCAATCTGAGGGGCTTATTCATATTGAATCTCGATAGTGATGATACACATGTTCATAACATTGATGCCAAAAGATGTAAAGTTGATAATGACAGTACCACTTTCTTGTGGTACTGCCGTTTAGGTCATATTGGTGTAAAACGCATGAAGAAGCTCCATGCTGATGGACTTTTGGAGTCACTTGATTTCGAATCACTTGACACATGTGAACCATGCCTCATAGGAAAGATGACTAAAACGCCATTCTCTGGAACAATGGAACGGGTAAGTGACTTGTTGGAAATCATACATACTGATGTGTGTGGTCCAATGAGCACTGAGGCCGCAGTGGATACCGTTATTTTCTCACCTTCACTGATGACTTAAGTACATATGGGTATATTTACTTGATGAAACACAAGTCTGAAACATTTGAAAAGTTTAAGAAATTTCAGAGTGAAGTTGAGAATCATCATAAAAAGAATATTAAATTCCTACGATCTGATCGAGGAGGTGAATATCTGAGTTGTGAGTTTGGCAGTCACTTAAGACAGTGTGGAATTGTTTCACAATTGAAACCGCCTGAAACACCGCAGCGTAATGATGTGTGCGAACGTCGTAATCGAACCTTATTAGATATGGTGCGTTCTATGATGTCTCTTGCCGATTTGCCACTATCGTTTTGGGGTTATGCATTAGAGACAACCACATTCACTTTAAATAGGGCACCATCAGAATCCGTTGAGACGACACCATATGAACTATGGTTTGGCAAGAAGCCAAAGTTGTCATTTCTTAAAGTTTAGGGATGTGATGCTTATGTCAAAAAGCTTCAGCCTGAAAAGCCAGAACCCAAAGCGAAGAAATGCGTCTTCATAGGATACCCAAAAGAGACACTTGGATATACCTTCTATGTCAGATCCGAAGGCAAACTGTTTGTCTCTAAGAACGAAACATTTCTTGAGAAAGAGTTTCTCTCGAAATAACTGGGTGGGAGGAAGATAGAACTTGATGAGTTTGTTGAACCTTTGTTTCAACCAGAGAGTAGCGCAGTGCAGAAAGATGTTTCTATGGAGCCAACGGCAGTTGAAGAGGAAGTTAATGATGATGATCATGAAGCTTCGGATCAAGTTACTATCAAACCTTGTAGGTCGACAAGGGTGTGCACTACTCCTGAGTGGTACGACAACCCTGTCTTGGAGGTCATGTTGTTAGACAACGATGAACCTACGAGCTATGGAGAAGCGATGATGGGCTCGGATTCCGAGAAATGGTTAGAGACCATGAAATCTGAGATGGGATCCATGTATGAAAACAAAGTATGGACTTTGGAAGTATTACCTGAAGGGCGAAAGACCATTCAGAGCAAATGGATCTTTAAGAGGAAGACGGACGCGAACGGTAATGCCACTGTCTATAAAGCTCGACTTGTGGCAAAGGTTTTTTCACAAGTTCAAGGAGTTGACTATGATGAGACCTTTTCACCCGTAGAGATTCTTAAGTCTGTCAGAATCATGTTAGCAACAACTGCATATTTTGACTATGAAATTTGGCAGATGGATGTCAAAACAACGTTCCTTAATGGTTTCCTTAAGGAAGAGTTGTATATGATACAACCGGAAGGTTTTGTCGATCCAGAGAATGTTGACAAAGTTTGCAAACTCCAGCGATCCATTTATGGACTGGTGGAAGCATCTCGGAGTTGGAATCTGTGCTTTGATGAGGTGATCAAAGCGTTCGAGTTTATACAAGTTTACAGAGAAACTTGTATTTACAAGAAAGTGAGTGGGAGCTCTGTAGCATTTCTAATATTATATGTGGATGGCATATTGCTGATTGGAAACAATATAGAAATGCTGGAAAGCGTGAAGGGATATTTGAACAAGAGTTTTCCAATGAAGGACCTAGGAGAAGTTGCTTCCACATTAGGCATTAAGATCTATAGAGATAGATCGATACGCTTAATAGGACTTTCACATAGCACATACCTTGATAAAGTTTTGAAGAAGTTCAAAATGGATCAGTCCAAGAAGGGTTTATTGCCTGTGTTACAAGGTGTGAAGTTGAGTAAGACTCAATGTCCAGTGACTGCAGAAGATAGAGAAAAGATGAGTATCATCCCCTATACTTAAGCTATAGGCTCTATCATGTAAGCAATGCTATGCACAAGACCCGATGTCAGCCTTGCCATAAGTATGGCCGAAAGGTTTCAAAGTGATCCAGGAATGGAGCACTGGACGGCGGTCAAGAATATCCTTAAGTACCTGAAAAGGACTAAGGAAATGTTTCTCATTTATGGAGGTGATCAAGAGCTCGTCGTAAAGGGTTACATCGATGCAAGCTTTAAAACTTATCCAGATGACTCTAAGTCGCAAACCGGATACATATTTATTATCAATGGGGGAGCGGTAAGTTGGTGAAGTTCCAAGCAGAGCGTGATAGCCGATTCTACACGGGAAGCGGAGTACATCGCAACCTCAGAGGCGGCAAAGGAAGGTGTCTAGATGAAGGAGTTCATGACAGATCTTGGAGTAGTGCACAGTGCACTGGATCCAGTGGATCTGTTCTGTGATAACACTGGTGCCATTACCCAGGCCAAGGAACCAAGGTTTCACAAGAGGACCAGACACATAAAGCGACGCTTGAATTCGATCCGCGAGTACATCAAGGAGGAGGACATAAATATTTGCAAAGTGCACACGGATCTGAATGTTGCAGACCCGTTGACTAAACCTCTTCCAAGGGCTAAACATGATCAACATGAGAACTGTTTGGGTGTTCGATTCATTACAATGTAAATCACATAGTGATGTGAGCAAGATTATTGACTCTAGTGCAAGTAGGAGACTGTTGGAAATATGTCCTAGTGGCAATACTAAAATGGTTATTATTATATTTCCTTGTTCATGATAATCGTTTATTATCCATGCTATAATTGTATTGATTGGAAACACATTGCATGTGTGGATATATAGACAACATTGTGTCCCTAGTATGCCTCTAGTAGACTAGCTTGTTTATCAAAGATGGTCAAGGTTTCCTAGCCATTGATATGAGATGTCATTTGATAATGGGATCACCTCATTGGGAGAATGATGTGATGGACAAGACCAAAACTATAAACATAGCATATGATCGTGTCAGTTTATTGCTATACTTTTCTGCATGTCAAGTATCTGTTCCTATGACCATGAGATCATGCAACCCACTAACACTGGAGGAGTGTCTTATGTGTATCAAACGTCGCGACGTAACTAGTGACTATAAAGGTTCTTTACAGGTATCTCTGAGGATGTCTGTTGAGTGGGTATGGATCAAGACAAGGATTTGTTACTCCGTGTGACATAGATGTATCTCAGGGCCCACTCGGTAATACAACATCACAACAAGCCTTGCAAGCAATGTGACTAAAGTGTTAGGCACATGATTATGGAACGAGTAAAGAGACTTGCCGATAATGGGATTGAACTAGGTATACAGATACCGACGATCGAATCTCAGGCAAGTAACATACCGATGAACAAAGGGAACAACATACGGGATTAACTGAATCCTTGACATAAACGTTCAACCGATAAAGATCTTCGTAGAATATGTAGGAACCAATATGGGCATCCAGGTCCCGCTATTGGTTATTGACCGTAAAGGTGTCTCGGTCACGTCTACATAGTTCTCGAACCCGCTGGGTCTGCACACTTAAGGTTCGGTAACGTTTCAGTAGTTTTGAGTTATGTATGTTGGTGACCGAAGTTTTGTTCGGAGTCCCGGATGAGATCCCGGACGTCACAAGGAGTTTCGTAATGGTCCGGAGACGAGATTGATATATAGGAATTTGGTGTTTGGACTTCGGTAAAGTTTCAGACATTACCGACAGTGTAACGGGAGTGACAAATGGCTTATGGGGGTCCACCAAGTGGGCCCACCACCCCCTAAGGGGACCACATGGGCTGTAGGGTGGCACACCAGCCCCTGGTGGGCTGGGCGGCCAGCCCAAAGGGCCCATGCGGTTGAAAGGTGGAAAGTCCAAAGGTGGAGGAGGTTTCCAAGTGGGAGAAGGAGTCCTACTCCTACTAGGATTGGAGGACTCCCCCTCCTCTCCACTTCGTCCGCAAGCAAGGGCTGGCCCTTGGGGGCCAAGCCTCCTCCCTCCCACCTCCTATATATACTAGAGGTATTGAGGGTTTTTAACACAGAAAACAGCCACATGCTACCCTCTTCCTCTAGATCGTAGTTTCTCCTCTAGATTGTTCCGATGGTGCTTGGCGAAGCCCTGCCAGAATAGTTCCACCACCATCACCACCACGCCATCGTGCTGCCGGAGAACTCATCTACCTCTCCGCTCCCTCTTGCTGGATCAAGAAGGCGGAGATCGTCATCGAGCTGTACGTGTGCTGAACGCGGAGGTGTCGTGTGTTCGGCGCTAGATCGGGACGGATCGTGATTGGATCGCGGGATGCTCGGCGATTTGGATCGCGAAGACGTTCGACTACATCAACTGCGTTTCTTAACGCTTCCCGCTTAGCGATCTACAAGGGTATGTAGATCCACTCTCCCCCTCGTAGATGCTCATCACCATGGATAGATCTTGCGTGTGCGTATGATTTTTTTTTCCATGCTACGTTCCCCAACATAATGGGCATCAGTACACAAGGGTTATTATCTTGCTGGTGGTATTTATCCTTCTTGGTCTACATTGGTCAAGTCCATCAAGAAACCCAAAACTAGGAAGGAAATTGAATTTTCAAAGGTACAAGAGGCTGACCGAAAAGATAATGAAAGAGCCTTTGGGGTTTTGCAAGCTAGCTTGACCATTGTTCGTGGTCCTGCTTGTTTTGGGGACAAGCAAACCCTAAAGAACATCATGAGATGTCGTGTGATTCTTCACAACATGATCATCGAAGATGAGAGGGACATGAACTTGGAGTTCTTCTATGACAATGTCGGTAGCCGTGTGAAGCCATCTAGAGACCCTGGCCGCATACAAGCACTCCTTAAGACATACCGGGAAATTGAAGACTCAAACACCCACAACCAGCTTCAGGACAATCTCATTCAGCACCATTGGAAAATGCATGGGTAGTAATAAAACCTACCATTTTTTAATTCATTTAATTTAATTCATGCGTGATTTGTATCATTATTTTATTCGAAACAATTATTGTATTGAATTTTAAATTTAATTCTTAGGGCCTATTCTGATGTTCCCCGGCTTCACAAAACTTCACACATTCAACTTCCCATCCTCCCTTCCAGCTTCATGTAGCGATTCAAGGAGCGTTCGGGACATCAGCAGCTTCGCCCACAACTGCAGCCAAGTTGGGAGGGATGTGGCCTGTTAGACGTACCTTGGGCCGGCTGGATGAAGCCCAATTAGGAAGGGGTGACCGTTTAAGCGAGGATTCACGTAACGGTTCGACAAGTTCTGTTTCTTTTCGAGGGGAAGCAGCGAAGCGGTATCCTTGGCGGTGGCAGTTCGCTGTAATTTGAGCGAACTCCACGCTTCAGGTTTTGCTGAAGATGGGCCGGCCTTGCTTCTTCTTTTTTCATGTAGGGAGCGGGCAGCTTCACGAATTCAGCTTCTCAGGCAAAAACGTTCAGGACAATTTCGTTCGCGAAGTTTTTGAAGTGTGGAGCTGGGGAACATCAGAACATGCCCTTAGATTTAAGTAATTATTGTAATTTGGATGATTGTTGTATTCTAATATTCAGATTTTAATTTGTGTTTTATTGGTCAAAATCACGGTCAATTGCTTTGTGTGGTTTTACGGTTTGAGGGCCAAAATTGACTACAGTGGAACAGAGCCGAGAAACCCGAGTGATAAAAGAGAATGTCCCTAATATTCTATTTTACCGTCCGGGTTTGCGGGCTCTATTTCGCCACAACGATTTTGGCCTTTAAACCGCGTTTTCTCGGCCCTTATCCACGGTTTAAGGGTCACGACTTTAGTGAGTTTGCTAAAGATGCTCTAACCCTAGTCGTCACCGCCAGGGTGCGCCGCTAGGCAAAGCTTGTGATGTGTTGATGGGACATGGAAGTTCTGATCAGAGGGGTGGTCTGTGGAAGCGTTGGAGGGTTTTGGTGGGATGAACAAGAGGTGAAGCCACCACCGATACCAGGGAGCCTATCGAAAAGCCAACCATGGAGCCCGCCATCTCGGGTCGTCGTCGTGGCATCCTCTCACGAACTCATCACTGACGCCAAAACACGTGACTGCCACCCTAACCAATCCACCAACCTCCACCTCGACATGGGCAGAGAGGGCCTGAAGCACGCGCATGGAGCAACCAACCCCCAACAGGGGAACCAATTCTAACTCCTGGTCCTATGGCCAACATGCACAACCAACCAACTACAAGCTAGCGCTACGGGGAGGCGTCGTGCGCGTCGACCCATCATATCTGGGCACTCCAGATCCATACAGGGGACCCCAGTGGCAACCGGCACCTCCGGTCACCCGCTGGTAGCCGGTACCTCAGACCTCTAAGCATCCATCGATGTAGGATCCCATCGCCCCTGTTGTACCACTATCGAGGGTTGCCGCTCCAACCTGCAACGCTTGTTTCCACGCGCCCACAGGAGAAGATAGTCACCGCCATGGCGCCACCAGACGTTACCGGGCAAGCACCATCACTACCACACAACTGTCACCTCGGCCCAGAAGCATGGAGAAGGTTCTTGATCGTAGCTCAAGCCCCATAGCAACCTACGCCACCGAAGAACAGACCCGACCACCATCACTACCACGCGCAACCATCTCTGCTCTGAAGCATAGAGGAGGCAGTCGCTGGCAGCCCAAGCCGCCCCGCTGCTCGTGCCACCAAAGAGCAGAGCCGGCCGATGCCACCGCACTCCGCTCACAACCACCCTCGGTGTGGATCGCCACCACCCAGCCTGTCACGCAACCTTGTGCAACTAGCTCTCACCACACCGCCACACTGCATCCCGACTCTACAGCTTCGACTAGCATCGAAACCACCGAGAAGGGAGACGAGGGAGTCTCGCTGCCGATGGCGCTTGTCGGGCTTTGCCCGGTCGTGCCCTCTGGCTGTGGCGAGGGAAGAAGAAGGAGCCATGATGTCGATCTAGGGTTCCTCTATATCCCCTCACGGGAGCGACACGGGAGGGAGGGCATTTTTCCGGATATTCAAATGTGACAGTTTTGGGTGTTTTCTACCTAATTCATGTGCCTTTTTGTTTTCTTGATTATTAGTAGTAATCTGATCATACCTACGCAACCGATCCATATTATATGGTACGTGTTGATTTAAATCCCACATATGCGTGCATGATTCATCAGTCGCTGGCGACCAAAGGATGATGGAGTGGTTAGTGCGTGCCTGTCTCGGATTAGCAACCCCGCCGTGTTGGAATGAATGACCAACGGCGGCATGACACAAATGATAAACTACTACCTATGTGACACCTTTTCCCCCTTGAGCTCCACGCAGATGTGCTTGGACGCATCACCACGGGAATACTATTCTCTGCAGCGCTCTCGAAACATACCGTTGCTCCGCTGCACCTTCTTATCTTAACCAAAAGCAATCGAGCGTTTTCCAAACAAAAGTGATTAAGCGTTGATTAATAACCAAACCAAAAGCATCGACGGCGATGCGACCGGCCCATCGTCGAGCCGGACGGCTTCTTCCTTTGACGTTTTGGCACGGGTGCCAGCCATGCCGACATCGTTGTGGCCGGATGCAATTTTGCATTCTTGGATTGGACAGCGGTCGCCGTCTGTCTAAAGCCGCTGATAAGCTAGCCCCGGGTTATCTTATGATCTGTCTAAACACTGTTTAATCTTTAAAAGTGGAGGGCAAATCACTGGACTGCGTGACAGCAACTCAACGACGAGGCCGCGAGCGATCATGCCTCCAACTTTGTGATTAAGGACGCAATTGATCAGGTGGACGACCGGGTTGTATACGTCCATGTTTCTCTCTTTGGAGTTGATGGGGTGATGGCGCTCTGACTTGTCTAAACAGAGCTGGTTGTTCAGCTACAGAGGCCCAACCCATTTGCCAATTATTCAGCAACCTGTCTCGGTCAGTCTGCATTATAATCACGCGCATCAGTTCACGGTCAACCTGTCTAGGACTGGATGAACCAAATTTAAGGTAACCTATGAACATCATTTAATTTTTCTGACATTTTAAAATTTGTGAACATTGTTTTTTTTATTTTTGAACATTTTCTATACTGTTGAACAATGTTAAATTCATGATCATTTTTCCCCAGATTCATGAATTTTTCAAATCCGCAGACATTTTCCACTTTTCGTGTACATTGTTGAAAATTCCTGAACATTTTTTAGTTTGTATTTTTCTAAAACTAATATCTGCAAAGATTTTTTCCGACAAAACCTATTTTTTATTTTTCGTGTGGAAAGGAACACACAACGGTGAATGGTTTTTCTGGCCAGAGCCAGTCGTGAGAGCCGAATGAACTGGTACATACAATCACCCTTCAGAAGCTATACGACAGTAAGGCCTTGTACAATGCTAGAAGCCTAGAGAAGCCTAGAGAAGTGCTTGAAAAATAAACCGGGTTTTTTAGAGGCGGCGTCTATTTATACATGAGAGGCCTCTAATTAAGCGTCTATCGTCTATAAATAAATACTGATGATTAAATAAAACAGTTTTGTTAAGTCTCAATTGACTTAGACTCCATTATTTCTTAGTCGATACTATATGCCTTTGATCTTGCAGCGTAATCCATATACATTTTTTCTTTATAGTTTTTCCAGTTTGTTTTTATGTACTATGTCACTTAATTGAGAGTTGATTAAATCTCAATCGACTGAGACATAGCCACATACTAAATAAAATACCGATGTACTCCCTCCGTCCCATAATGTAAGATATTTTTTAATATTAATATAGTGTTAAAAAATCTTTTACATTATGGGACGGAGGGAGTATTTCTCTAAGCTACCGCTAAACGTAGTACAAGGCCTAAGCCACACATGCAGCGCAGTCATGGGTGGGCCCAATTGGTACTACACGTTTTCCTGGTTTTAGGAATCTTTCAGAAGGTTTCACACTGGCAAGGAGTTTCTTTGGTATACATTCTACCTTTTTTCTATTTCTTTCTTAAAAATATATTATTTTCTAGTTTTATTTATTTTAAAAATGTTCCGATATTTCTAATATTTTATGGAATTTCCAAAAATGTTTATATTTTTTAAATTATGGACTAATTCAATAACTGTTCGTGAATTTTCAAAAAACAATTGTGTTTCCAAAATTTGTTTGAAGTTTCGAAATAAGTTCCCGATTTTCAAAAAAAATCAGAGATAAAAAAAGGAAATTTGAAAACTATTCATGGTTGTGAAACTTTTTCCAAAATTTTAAAAACTATTCTTGTTTCAAAATATTCAGGAGTTTATAAAATTCTCAAAAGAAATGAAGAAATAAAAAAATCATAAAAAACAAAGAAATCATGAAAAGAAACAAGGAAAAATGAAGAAAAAATACGAAAACAAATGAAGAAACAAAGAGAACCAAAGGAAAAGGAAGAAGAAAAAAATCCCAAAGAACACCACACAAAAGAATGGAAAGCGGTGAATAGCGAGAAAGAAACAAAGAAAACGGAGAAACCGATGAAAAAGAAAGAAAAATAGAATAAAAAGAAAATATAAACTATTGAAAACCAAGGAAAGACAAAGAAAACGAAAGGAAGAAAACCCGATAAACCGATAAAAAAATGAAAAAACCAAGAAAAAAGAAATAAAGAAACAAAAGAAAATCGAAAAGAAAACAAAGAAGAAAAAACCCAGAGAAAACCAGGTCAAAAATTAAAATACCAAACATGACCAAGCGTCTTCGATAGAAATCACAATGGACGGCAAAATTGAACGCGCCGACCAGTATGCTTGCGTGGAAGAAAACCCTACAACAAGGCAGACGGTGCTCTTGCTATAAGGTTGACATAGTTCCCTCGTGTATACCTATAGTAACAACACACTGGAACATCTCCTGCATATGGGCCGGCCCAGTTGGGTCTTTGCCTTGTGGGTCGCGCTTCCTATTGGTCGCAAGGAGCATCGATAGGATCTCCCGGAGTAGGAACTCCCACCATGGAAACTACACCGGTGCTCTTGGGAACCCGTGCATCCTATATGCAAATATAATTTAGTAATTCGAAATTTTTCAAAATTCTGGATCCTTTTGGAATCAAACATCATCAAGTATTGTACTCGTATGAAAAAGTCGCCAGAGAATGACTACAATTGTATCCCCTGTGTCAAACGTCATATACAAGCAGCATTCATCTTTTTCTTCATACGAGCTCAAACAAGCTTTTCGAGAACGAAACATGGAAATCTAGAGATACTGATGAAAAGCAAAAACAGAAAATAACTATAAAATAAAAAATAGTGAAAAGCAAGGGAGAAAGCAAAGAAGACTGAAGGAAAACGAAAGGAAGAAAACCATATGAAAACCTATAAAAAAACCAAGAAAAAGCAAATGAATTGAGGGAATATATAAGTTCGTGTCTATTATCACAGAAGTAAGGTTTAAAAATGGAAAAAGAAAACTACCATAGGCTTCTGCAATCTTCTGCCCTGAAGTCAATGGGTATCATTTGGCCAAATTTTTATAAGAGTACGGTACTTTATCATAATTGATTCCAAGAAAGATTTAAATATTTTTGACAATTGCTTTTAGAATTAGTAAATTATTTGGCGTATATAGGTACGTTGTGTCACCCAACTGAGAGCATCAAGTTCGCGCCAACTAGGACATTTAAAAGGACGGTACAAGGGTTTTGGCGAGGACTAAAACCCTAGTCGCCGTCGACAAGAGAGCCGACCATTCGGAGCCGTTTTTCGGCGGCTCTCCTCCTCCGGCGACCTCTTGGTTGCTGATCATGAGGAGGGTCGTCGGATTTCGTGCGTGCGGATCTTTTTTGCTTTAGGTTTAGACCCTAGTAGCTTAGGTTTTTGGATCGTGTGATGTCTTGGCTTCGGCGGCGACGGCGGTGCTGAATAAAGAAGGTCCGGATTCTTCACCGGCAAGGATATCCTGGCGGCGACGACATCCTTGTGGTGGACTTGTGTCCTCGAGCTCCGCCGTTGCGACGACATCTGCTCCAGCATCGGCGCGGAGATTGGGAGGTAGTCCACGAGCGGATGCAGATTGTGGTCTGCATCGATGACATCTGGATGACGAAACATGTGCTGGTTTCATGGTTGATGGATGGTAGGTATGGTTTCGTCCTTCAACGTCTTAGTCGTTGTGGGGTGTCAGATCTGAAGTTCGATGACGTGTCTGGGATGTTGCCCCGGTCTGATTCGTTCAATGGCAATGGTTTCATCTTTGGTGAGCCACCTTGAAGGTCCTCAAAGTTGCATATCAGCGATGGAGCCGCGTCGAGTTCGGGTGAGAAGGTGATCCGTCATTATTTTCTTTGATGACTGCTGTGGTGGTGTCGGAGGCAGGTGATGGATGTTGGTGTCAATCTCAACGATGTGTTGCTATCTTTTCAGTTTTGTCATGTTGGTTTTTACGTCTTGTAATTTGATTTTTATGATATAAATGAGACACGTATTACCATGCAAAATAAAAAAGTTCGCCCCAACTACCGTATAGATGTATATAAGATTTAGAAAAGGAAAAAGAAAACTACCACAACCTTCTGTAATCTTTCGAGAATCCATGTCTTGGGGCAGGCGCGAGATGTCCAAGTCCAACACCGTGACAGCCAACTTGTGACTCAAGCCAAACTGAATTTATAGGTCGCGCGGGACCTCGTCGGCGGCAACTTTTAAGTTGTAGCTCAAGCCGCAGGCCACCACCGCCACCCCACCTCCACCATCGGAAACTGACCGGGCAGATGCCGCTACCGGACATCGTCAAGGAGAATAGGAGCGAACTTGACCACATGACCAGACTACACGCCGCACACACACGGTCACGATTTTTTTTTCCAGAAATAGTATCATTTTTATAGCAATTTTGAGAAAACGTGTACGAAATAAAAAAATAACATTTTTAGTACCCTGTTGGCCGTTACTGGCCGACCGGAGGCCAGTCGGCCGACCCTGGGCCGAAAGAGGGCTGTCGGCCAGCTCCTGGCCGAGTCGGCCTGCCCCTGGCCGAGGGCCCACCTGTCGGCCTCGTGCCGGCCGAAAGGTGCCCAGATAAGGCACCATCGGCCAGCTCCCTTCTTCCTCCTTTCTCTCCCATTTTTTCCTAGTTCTAGGCCGAAATCCCCCCTTGATCTCCCATTTCCTCCACTCATTTGCCGTTTCAATCCGATGAATTGATAGATCGTGTGTTTCTCCCCGCCGTGTGGTTTTATTTTTCGCAACGGTGTACTGGTTTGTTCGTTTGGAGGAGAAGATGGTGTGGTGGTGTAGCTTGCAATGGTGAGAAGGTGGAGTGGTGGAGAGGAAGAAATAGTGCACTCACGCGTCGAAGGTATAAATTTTTGCTGTTATTTTTTGTTATTTTTGTAATGTACGTACAATTAGTTTATGTTAATTTTAGTAGCGTAGTTATTTTAGGTTACTTGTATTAGTGTAGTGATTTTAGTTTAGTCATATTAGTGTAGTTTTAGTTAGTGTAGTCATATTAGTATCGGGGTTTAGTTAGTTTAGTCATAGTAGTGTCGGTTATTTTGTGTGTGGATATATTCGTTACAGTGTACGTTTTTGTAGGTACATTACAGTTTATGTTTTATTTTAGTGTAGGTTTTTTTAGGTACATTTTATTTTAGTATCGATGTATTCGTTGCGAATAATGCGAAGCTGGCATTGTCTGACAGGTTAAAATGTCTGAATCCGTAAATCTGACTGTGTATTACGGCCCTGGTACTGTTCGATATAATGAGTTGGAGGTTGATCTTAGCGAGTTTAAAACAGGCGAGATGACACTTTCAGATCCGGACAGACTGGATATTAGACAGTTAAAGCATTGGTTGACTACTAGTTTTGGCCTCGATCCCGAAGTTTGTTCCGTCAGTATTCATGCCTTGTGGACCAAATCCTGTAAAAATGTCAAGTGAGATTTGATTCCGATAGATAGGAGCCATAATTGGTTGTCTCTGTTAAGTCGTTGCAGAGACCGAAAAATCCATCCTTATGCCCTAGTGCAACCAGTGGCGAGGGAGGAGAACATCGTACCGCCAACCGTGGGGTATGATCCAGGCCAGAGTAGTCAAGTGGCTAACGAGATTTATGTATTCGGGTCACAGCCACCGGATGTGAATGCTACCCAAGCCGACAATGAGTCAGATTATGTTAGTGGTCATGCTGCTGGTCAGAGTATTCAATCGGTAGCATTAGCTGCCTCTGGTGTTGCTGATGGGGACGAGGAAGGCGAGGAAATGCAGAGGGTGATGGAGGAAGAGGACGAGGATGGGATTGCAGAGGAACTTGATTCTGAAAATTCTGAGGATGAAGAGGAGGTACCAATTCCTGCTGCATGGGAGCAGGACATATCCGCCGGCTTTACTGTCAACGATGGCCATGAGACTCCATGGCAATATAATCTGAACCAAGTCCAGATTGGTGCTATGTTTGACACAAAGAAGAAAATGAAGTATGCGGTGATAAAGTGGGCTATGTCTACGCAGAGGGTTTTCCGGACACACACATCGAGTCCAACAAAATATACCGTGAAGTGTGTTGAATCAGGTTGTCGTGCGAAGGTGCACGCCCACGTGCCAAAGTATCACATCCACTGGGTTGTGACAAATGTTGTACCTCATAATTGTGTTAGGAAAGATATGTTGGCTCATCATCCAAACCTTACTTCAACTCTCATAGCGCAACTCATGTATACTGAGATAGTGACGAAGAAAGATATGGAAGCAAAGCACATCCAGACAGCAGTGAAAGTCAGATGGAAGTATGACATTCCATATGGGAAGGCTTGGAAAGCTAAGCAGAAGGCTATGGAGGAGAGGTTTGGGACGTTCTTCGACTCCTATGATAATGTTGTGCGTCTCCTTGACATACTGAAGGAGAGGAATCCCGACACTTATGTTAACATTCAGCACATGAGGTTGGAAAGCATACCGTATTACAAGGTGTTGAAACGAGTATTCTTCTCCTGGCAGCAGGCACCTCCTTCACAACTAGGGGGCTCCTCCCGGCAGCAGGCACCTTCTTCGCAGCCAGGGGGCTCCTCCGGGCAGCAGACACCTTCTTCACAGCCAGGGGGCTCCTCTTGGTAGCAGGCACCTCCTTCACAGCCCAGGGGCTATTTCTATCAGCAGCCACCTCCTTCACATCCCGGGGGCTATTTCTACCAGCAGGCACCTCCTTCATAGCCCACGGACTCTTCCTGGCTTCAGCAGATGGAACTAGGTAACTCAGCTTTGTAGATTCTTTTACAAAATTTAGTCTCGTAAGTCATTCCTTACATGTTTTAATCCACCAGCAGGCGGCAGCCAGTCGCAGCCGTTTATGACTTCAGTTCAGTCACCTCTATTAACTGGTCCTGGTTAGATAATCAAGACATAGAATATGCCATAGTTAGATAATCAAGACATAGAAAATGGAAGCAAGGATCATAAACTTATAAACAAAGGCATTCGAATATGCCACAATTAGATAATCAAGACATAGAATCTCACAACACGTCTTGCACATCGACGATCCAGCACCACAGTAAATATAGACGGACCGGAATCAACGGCAGCACAAGGGCCACCTGGAGCTCGGCAAAATGGGCAAGCCATTACCTGCAGACGGACGGTGACAAATATGAACTAAATCCACTACCGACTTGACAGTTCTCATTCGGTTGAGTTGGAAGCAAAAAAAAAAACCGTACGCCGGTGGAGAACGCCCTGATCTATTGTTTACGCGGGTAGGATAACAAAATGGGTGGTCCAGCGAGGAGATCGGCGAGGAGGTGGAACCACCGAAGAGCAACGGGAGTGAGAGGGGAAGAGGGGAAGGCTAGTAGACGGGGGAGGGTGAAACGAGTGGTCAGAGGAGGAAGAAAAGAGGGCCGGGCCTTATCCAGGGGCCCATCGGCCTCCCACTGGCCGACAGGTCCATTTCGGCCTAAACCTGGCCGACAGGCCTCTCCCCTGGCCTCTGATTGTCCGATAGGAGCTCTTCGGCCTATAGGTGGCCGACAGGTCCCTGTTCGGCCTGCTACTGGCCGACATGGTACTAGTTTTAATATTTTTTCAACTCAGACACCCGTTTTCTAAATTTCTATAAAAATGGTACTAGTTCTGAAAAAAATTCCACGGTCACCGTTGCCTCGAAACTACCACACAACCCATTGTGTGCAGCACATCGCGTGGGTGCAAGCCACGCCATTGCTTTGCACCCTCGAGAGAAAAGTTTGAATTAAACCTTTAATTCATATTCGAGGTCCGAAATGAACCCTTACCTCGAAATTCCTAAAACTGGCACCATGTATTTCTAATCCCGGCCGATGATAACCATTTTTCTCAAAGAGCTTGTTTGGGCTCCAGGACATCCGCGAAGCTACATGTATTGCTGCAGGGGCCATGCCCCCCCAACCTTGACAAAATGTCTGAAGAAATATTTCTTTGGAAGTGCTTAATTAGAGAAGGTATAGTCTTTGGCCCCCTCAAGATAGTTGTATTTGACTTTAGCCCCTCCAGCATTTCTTCTCTAGCTCCGCCACTGCTCTAGGATTGTTTATGTGGCACAAACAAGAGCAGAAATCTGTAAGGCTCCTTTCCTTCAAGCCTCAACTATGATGAAAAATGGCAGAATTCGAATTAAAAAGGGAAATGAAGGGGACAGAGAGGTCGTCTTTCTCCTCACGTCATCGAGTGCGTGCCAACTAGCCGTTTCTCGAGCCTGTCCAGGGAAATGACCTTGACCCAAACCCCTTGTACATCTATAACCCAGGAATGAGAAGGACCCTAGTGAAAAACCAACATGACCCCAGTCCAATAGCCTCCATGTTAAGTGTTCTATAGCCCACTACTTTGTGCATGCAATAAGCCCATAAAACAAGATCACTCGATTGCCAGGCTAAGAGGTCGCTGAATCTCACTCTAACAAAAGAGATTGTTTGTTCCTCCAAGAAACGTGAACCGTCGTCGCCCGTCTGTTCGCTTCATCAGCTGGAGCCCTGAACCGTTGCCGCCTCAATCTCAAGTCCTCTCTCTTCGAAAATTGATGACTTCATCTGCATATCCAATCTATAAGTGGCATTAAAGCTGATTCCACGCATGCTTCGTCCCGATCGACGTTCAATTCCATGCCTCCACTTGTGGCAGCTCGAGTTCGCGGACGGGAAATGGGCCTGTCTTAAACTGGCCCGATGTTTCTCGATATCCCGATGGCCGCAGAGGTGTTCAATTTGATGTGATTATGGGTTGCTCGCGACAACAACGTCTTGCGGAGGGTATGTCATCGTGACATGATTTTTTTTCCTTTGACTCCTTTGTCCGATGAAGCTTTACCATATGTGGATCCATCATGGAACTTGTGAGCCATGTATCCCCTCCTCGTTATGGCCGGAATTGGGATTAACTTCTGGTATTGCACTATTGGTTGGCTAGCTTATTCTGAACGATGATATATCGCGATCATGGTTGACGACGTCTTCTAGTATGCATTGGTGACTTTCTGGTTGCTGCTTCTTTAAATCCTCGATTTCAACAGGATGAATGTCCAAAGGCCTAAATGAGTTCTTCTCATGGTGCGCCTCGATGAATGCAGAAGGAAGATGATAATGATTTCATCAATGGGCATGAATACTTTCATACTCTTGTAAGGGCTTGTTTTATTTTATGTATGCGCCCTGGGTCCTTCCAAAGAAAACACATGAAAAAACTAATCTAAGTTAGAACTTAGAACCCACCACGATCAACTAAACTTCCTATTTCATGCCTCGTGGAATAGTAGCTTCTTCCTACAACACATGGACCCCTACCGCTAATAGGGTGACCGATGTGGCGGGTTCGTTTTCCTAGTTTCAGGAAGATTCTGCCTAGTTTTTTTTCCTTTTGTGTATCTTCTTTGCCGGGTTTTCCTCTTCTCTTTTCCTTTTTCCTTTTTCTTGTCATTTTTAATTTACTTTTATTTTATTTTTGATTCATCAATTTTTAAAATTTCTGAACACTTTCTAAATTTAATTATTAAATCATTATAATTTTTAAGTCCGTTGAACTTTTAAGTAATCATGAATTTTCTTAAATACAGTGAAATTAATTCGTATTTGTGATCAATTTTAAATTCATTAATATTTTTTAATTCATTTTTATTGATTCTTTTTTATTATCATGAAAATTTATTAAAAAATCAAATTCATTAACTGTTTTGAAAATAATCAATCTTATTTTAGATTCATAAAATCTGGAGTACACATTTTATTTACTTTTGTAAAATGGTAATTGTCTTGGAAAAGAGCGGAAAAGCGGTTTTTTGTGTGGAAGTGAATGCGCAACAACGACTTATTTTCCCAATCTCGAGAGCTAAATGTGCTGGCCCGTACATTTAAAATCCATGAATATATTTTTGAAATTTCAGACTTTTTCAGAGAAAAATATATTCTAAATTTGCAAACAATTTTCTTAATTCATGAATCTTTTTAACCTATATATAAATATGGCAATTGTTTTTGTCTTCTGAAGGGTGCGGAAAACCGGTATTTTCCCCGTCGAGGCCAGTCCTTGGCCAACCCATAAAATCGCCCTCCAGGTGTTATTATAGGACAATACACTGCAGAAGGGGCCTTTGAACCTCCACGTCCACCATCTACCACCGTAACATACGCAAACTTGTCCCTATAAAATACTAACGTATGCGTTCAAGAATCGATGTCTTGCATCATACTTGTTACTCAAGCCAACTTGTGACTTATAATAGGCCACGCGATATCCCGTCGTCGCCAACTTGTAACTCCAGACCACCACCGCCACGTACGCCACCTCCATACACCGTCGGAAACCGATGGAGCCTGGCACGACGACGGCGGCGATGCCGCCACGGGACGTCGTCAAGGAGGCAGGCCTTAGCGTCAGCGTTGCCGCCATTGGTGGCTCCGCCTTCTACTTCCTCAAGGGCCTCCGCAGCTCCCCCAAAGGCGGCCGCCTAGCCGGCGGCGCCCAGGCGGTCCG